>CM036617.1:4597054-5895571 GCA_020746105.1 Trogon surrucura | reverse complement strand
TAGTAAGTGAAATAATCTCCAAATTAAGGTTTTGTGGGTTATTTTTGCATTTTAAAAGGAATAAAATGATACCTTGTTTAAAAACCCCACAGATTTATTTGTTTGTTTGTTTGGGTTTTTATTTTACTTTGTTTTAGAATGGTAATAGATTTGATTTATTCTGTGTACTAACTGGGTATTCATAAGCCTCACTTCTAAGTGAAGCTCAGATGTACCAAGGAACTCATAGGCTGGATCTAAACAATCTTTCATAGAGAGTCACAGTTGTCCAATTTAGTAGTTCTCTCCTCAACGCTTTGTGCTAAATGATACCAGGTAGAAGAAGCCGCAGCATGATCTGACCAGAAGATTTTGGGGACTCGAGGGAACCCGGTATAAAACTGAGATTTTTATTTTCATTTTTATCTAGCTCTAGGAAGAGTTTCTATGCTTCCTTTGAATGTAGCAGTCTTTCAGTTGAATCAGTCAAATAGGGATTGTGCCAACTTCAGCCATTAAAATGAATGCTGACATTCTGCTATTTTCAGTTAAATCTCTCATTCCCAGGACTATGCTAATCGATTTGAGAATGGTCAGTGGGATGGTCGGTGTGCACGTGGTTGAATATGAGAAGAAAGTTAGACACTGAAAAAAAAAAAGCTCTCTTAAAAGGGTGATTGCATCTTTCCTTCCTAATTTTGCTGCCTGCCAAAGAAAACAAAATTCCACCCTCCTTTATGTCCGTCTGTTTGTACTTTATCCAGAGCTGACTTGGAAACCACAAAAGAAAGGTTGTCCTTTACCTCACCAGGGAGTAAACAGTGTTTTCCCCTACATGGTTCAATATGGTTTGTGTCTTTGGTAGTAGCCAGTACACCTGTGAGTTAGGATACAATTTTCCACACTATGTGATGAACAGCAAATCATTTGAGCCAAGCAAATTATCAATTTTTCATTTTACTGTAATTTGTGGTTTTAGGGATTCATGTTAAGTGCTGCAAGAAACGCCAATTTATGTAAGGTTCTCCTCTCTGGGTTTAATTTCCTTGACAATGAATAATTTACTTTCTCACTCTTGTCTGTGTACTACTCTAACATGTTTAAATGCTGCAGCTTTTACTCCTTATTGTTCACATTAAGACAATTTAATTAGCTGACCTTTCTACTTTCCTTTTACTCAACAACATTAAGTGTTGCAATTATTTAGGTTATTCAAACACTTTCACAGCCACATATTGATTCTAATTAATGTTTCTTTCTCACTAATTTTAATTTCTATCAAATTTACCTCTGTCTTTAAGTTGTTTTGTTTATACATTTATCTGCAAAGGATTTATTTAGTTTTATTATTGCTTCTTCCTCCATGTGAGTCACCTTCTTTTGAGTAAGTTGTCATTAAAAAACTGTCTTCCTGATTTCAGTGTGTTGGAACTGAACTTTGGGGAAAAAATGAGTGCTTGAACTGAAGATTTCTGGGAAAATCTCGACTACATTAACTGATCATCATGTATCTCTTCAAGTTTTTTTTTCTGTGTTTTTTTTTTTTTTTCTTTTCCCCAGCTTTCCCGGCTTCTTGGTCTCATTTTTTCTCCTGTTTTTATTTTGCTCTATGGTAGTAACTTTAGGCTTCATCAAATTGGAGGCCTCATTGCGTTAAGAATCTCGGAAAAACAATGCAAACTACGTCCATGTGTCAGTGCCTGGGATGTTAAAGAATACATCTATAACGTAATGAACTTATTCAAAATTTAGTAGCTAGAACAGTTTTATGTTTTGTGTATTTTGTTGTGTATTTTTTTTTCCAAATGACATTTGTTTAATCTCATAATAAGCAAAAAACTCACCAGGAATGATTAGTATTTTAGTGAGTGCCAATGGAAAAATCCACTTTGTGTTTGAGGTTCTTTTCTCTAATGATCAAACGGTAATAAATTTTGTTTAAAAAGAACAACTAAACAATACTTGGTCAAATTCTGAGGACACAAAAAAGTAACTATTTAAGGTGGGGAAATCTAGTGGTTTTTGGAGTTTAGAAGGATGGATGTGTCATCCTAACTTGTATCTCTGAGATCTAAGTAAATTCTCAGTTGTCGTGGAAAAGATGGCCAGATTATCCATCATTTTACTTCAACAATAAAAACCTTGTCCATTACACAATAAATGATTATAGTGTTGTAATGAATGTTACAGAACACACTAAATCAGGGGTTTTATGTATAAGCTGGTGGAAAAGAATGTGTGTTTGGATAAGAAGCATTGAAAAGGTGTGTTTGATAAGAGACTGCTGCTCCAACTTGTTAATTACCATCAAGTACAAGTCCAACAGAGTAAGAGTCAAGACTCACCACTTAGATTAACAAGTGAAATCTTTTCTTAATCTTACTGAACATGGCTGGGACAGACACCAGACACCTCATCAGAGCATGTTGGAGTCAAGGGTGACAGTGACATGACAACAACATTGTAAGCACAGTGGTTGCTGCTGCTTGTGACAAGGATGCTCAGCTTCCTGCAGTGATTGCACTTGTTCATACCCGAGAGAGTAAAGTGGAGGCTGAATGCCTTCTGGTTCAGATCTTAACTGCAAGGAGCTGGATGGCTGAAGGTAAAATGGGATGATCCTAGAGCAACTTTCAAGGAGCACTTACGAGCTGTCTCAGGGGGAAAGGGAATAAAAGAATCAATTGAAAAATAAAAGCTTTAAAGTAGAAACAGTTTTGAGGTGCAGAGTGTAGGAGATGTATACTATTATTACTGATGTCAATATTTTATTGGCTCATCTACAACATTAGTTGCAATAGAAAAATTAATAGGATTGTGTTCATGTGGAAAATGATGTAGGTGGCGTATCGGAGATGATTCCCATTAGAAAGGTTTGGTGTGGAAGGAACTCATCTGTATGGTCAGAAAAAAAATGTCTTTCATATTAAAACACTGTACAGTAAAACGTAGAGCTAAGAGACAGTACTGTGCAGTGTTTTTTATGTGAGATTTTCATGCATGGGTTTACGTTGTACTGTTATTTGGTAATATAAGAAGAAACAGAGAAATTGTGTATTTTAATGTCAATTTTGATGTTATAACTACTAATACAGAAACATGAATACTCATTATTATGAAAACTTAACATGATCCCACACCTTAGTTCTGTCATTGCATTTAAGACACACAGATAAAACTAAAAAACTATTTAGTACTTCAATACTCTTTAATACTTATGTACAACTCTGGCAAGGGGGGTTGGACTAGATGATCTCTAGAGGTCCCTTCCAACACCTGACATTCTATGATTCTATGATTCTAACTCTTGCCTGGTGGCGACTATTCTTGTCTGAGAGGGGACGAGACAACAGGCTAGGTATACAGACAAGGTATACAGAAAGTAGGCATCTTGCATGGTATTTTCTTGGTATTGCAGAAATGGCTCCTGGGAAAACAGCAGACAAAGCCTCTTGACACCCAAATTTGAGAGATACTATTTTTCGCTTCACCTTTGAACACTTGTTTTACATGGGACAACAGCAAGACTGATGTGACTGCAAAGGTATCGTCCTTACAGATATGTGGATCTTCCTTGTTATGACCTTACCTAGCTTAAAGTGACAGTTTTCACCATCTTATATTGATAGTGATTTTACTCCTCCTCCTCTTCTGACATGCCTTTAAGTGTATGTGGCTTTTTTTTATACTTACTTGTGGGAGAAGCATTTCTGTCCTACCCATATGAAGCTGAGGCACAGAAATGCTGTCTGACTTGCCCAAGATCATAATCTGTGACAGCATTTCTTTTCCATGCTTTTATTTTTTTTTTATCCTTTCTAGGTTATGTTATTATAGACTTTCTTTACCATGTAGATTTAGAAACTTTGTGACAGGGGCTTGAAAGCTTTATTTTGAAAACTTGTCTGCAACAGTAAGATTCTTATTCTTGCAGGAAATTTTTTAGATGTGATTTGTTCGATTTTAGAGTATGCTGATTTTCAAAGCAGCACATTATTTTTGCACAATCTGTTAAAAATCTCCAGCCCAGGTTAAGCCAACACACAAAACAGACGAAATACCTGGTCAGACTACTAATAAGTAAAAAAGGAAATTTTTCTCTCCTATTTCACCTCTTTTTCAAAAAACAAAAAACCGTTGTTGTTTCCAAAAGTCATTTCATGGTAGTGGTGGGTTTTCTAACAAACAAATCCTGTTCGTACAGTTGTTAGAGAAATTATCTTAAATGCAGAGATCAGAATGAACTCCTCGTCAAACGAGACAATTATACAAAAAAACATCTGAGGCAGTCGACTGCATTATGTTTCTAAAGGAAAGCAGTTTAGCATTCTGTTAAACAAATGTCTTATTGACCATTGCCACAGCTGCTGTCACTATTGCTGATGTTCAGGGAGGCTGGAGTCACTGAAGCTTCACTCCGTGTTTGAATCTTCCTGATACTTTGATTCTCCCAATCTTTATATATGCTGAAGGAGTGTGTTCCTGCTTACCTAGGATGAAGGGGTGTTATAAAAGATCTTTACCTGGCATACCTGCAGCAAATAAAGCAGATCGTCCAAATACTTACCAGTGCACTGAATTGTTTTAATGCCTCTGAATATGTTTTTGGCTCCAGTCCTACTGATTTAGGAGAGTCTGCAATTTAACTCCTGAGGTCCATTGTACAAGACATTTCCTACATTGTCAGGCAATTCTGAAAACAGATCAGAGGGCTGAAGTACAACTAAGTGATTTGAATCTTCTGCCTTATCTATTAAGACCTCGATTCTATGCAAAACAAAAAAACTATCACTTAAGGTAATCTAAATAATTAGTGCTTAGAAAATGATTCCTGAGCAGAGCAGACAGAGCATCTGGAAAAGAAAAGATAAGAAACTAGAATAAAATAGCAGAGATGTTTGTGTGTTCATTGTCCAATAGTTCAAATGAAAATCCCTTTCTAAAGGAAGCAAATTCCCCACACAATAAATGAGCCACAGTTCAGATGTAGTAGAAAATAATAGCACAGTTGTTGTGGGTTTTTTCACTGTAGATGTATAAAACATTTTCAAGTCCTAAAAGAAGAGTCTAGGTGAAATATAGAACCATTTTCTCATAACTGTTGCCTACTTCTGATGTGAGTTTGCCAGCTCTTTGATACCAGGGTGTTGTCTTCAGCTTGTTATTGTTTCATGGGGCATTTGTGGTTGAGAATTTGCTGTTCTAAGGAATGACAGTGTTTAATGCAATGGGAGTTGTACTCAAGATGTTAATATTTTAATCCTCAGTGTAGGACCATATTAGTAGTTTTGCTAAAAGTGATGAGGATGTGACTATCAGGTCTCTCCTCCATGAAGTCTTAGGTTAGATTTTCTGAAGGCAGCAGTTGAAGCACTTAATAATATCCACCATGATCATTACTGGCTACTATGGTATATGAGATCACGAGATTAAAGAAAATGTAAATACTCTTCCATCCAAGACTGCTAGAACATAGCTTCCAGACCAGGGAATTGGAGAGATACCTCACCAGTGACTCTCAAGAAACTGTTCAGAGCAGTTTGTTATTTTTCTATTAATTGTATTGGGAAACAATGGAACTTGTTTAGGAAGGTTCAATTTATCATTGTTGTCTTAAATGTAGATACTGTGGTAACTGTATATACATCCAATTATTCATGCTATCAGTGCTGTGTCCATTGCCACTTACAAAGGGTGACCAGCTTCTCCAGGAAGAGAAAAGGAGATATACACCACTCCCTTAACAAAGGGAGAAGGCTTGAAACTGGTTTATGCTGTTGATTGTGTCATAATTTGTTTTTCTGTCAAAGAGCCTGCATGCCAGTTGTAGGAAATGATGAGCAATCTTAAAACTGATTGTAAATTGCGTCTGACTGATTGGCAAAGTAATCAGCAGAAGCTGACGGAATCAACACTGGGCACACAGAGCACCTTCTCCTGCCATCAGGTCATGCAGTTGCAGCAAGTTCAACAAAATGGCAGATCCTTAAGTGCACAAAAGAGCACAGACTTGACAGTCCAGCCCCACGAAAACACTTCACTGAAGTATCACTGGGTGTTTTGTTTCCCCTGTTACTTGCTCTTGGATAGTATCCATTTACTCAGAGCCTCTTCAAATGCCTGCTTGTGCACTTTACACAGCAATTTTGTTTTATTGGACATTCATTACAGTGTCCAGTTTCTGTGTAAAATTGCTATGTACTTATTAGGAGAGATGTTGGCACTCGAATTACACTTTTTCTCAAGAGGTTTCCCTGTTTTTTTTTGCTTTCCCATAGAGTGACCATTAATGTGGATGAAAACATGAGCTCCTGGGAAGTGATTAGAACGAGTTCCCTGCCAGAGTTATGACTTTATGGTGTCTATTTTGATTTCTTGTCCAGAACTGGTTAAACATAAGTAGACTCAACAAAAGGATCATATTAGTAACTTAAGTTCTGTGTGGGTAGTATATAAATTATGTAATACCTACCTTATATAAAATATATATTTACAACATGTACTTAAGCCTTTTGTTGAGGGCCTTCCTAGACAGTGTGAATATTTTATAATAGAAATTTAATTAAAATATGTTGAAGCTTGGTATGTAGATCTGCTGAAATGTTAGTTGTGCCAACTAATGTGAAAATTGTCCCTTCTCCCAAGACTGAAAAATAAAGGAAACGATTAATCCCTTAGAAACCAATTGCCTGGACCATTTCCTGAAACTCAGATATTTAGAAGTTTTCCTTACAAGTATGCAGGTTTTCTTTGATTTTGCTGCAATTATTTAAGCGGTAAGATGCAGACAATAAGCACAAGAAGTCTGAGAATATGGGCAGTGCTAAAGGTGTCTGCAACGCAGGGGACAGAACTGCACACTCTGCCCACACTGTCAGGTCTGGCTCTTTGTGGAGGATGAAGACATGTGTACACCATAGAGCACCTTGTCCGGACCTCCTCCAGGTCCTAGTAAGTGCACTTGGTGGACATATTTTTATGCTTTTTCAACTAAAAGTGCACTTCAAAAAGGTTAAGTACTCTGCCACAGCTTGCAATAAGTACCAGAGCTGGCAAAAGTCAAATACATGTATTCGTCATAGAATCATAGAATGGTTTGAGTTGGAAGGGACCTTAAACAATATCTAGTTCCGACTCCCTTGTCATGGTGAGGGACTTCCACTAGACCAGGTTACTCAAAGTTCCATCCAACCTAACCCAGAATACTTCAAGGGAGGGGGCATCCACAATTTTTCTGGGCAACTTGGCCCACTGTCTCACCACCCTCAAAATGAAGAACTTCTTCCTAAAGCCTAATCTAAATGGATATTTTGGATTGTGACAGCAAATGAATGAGATTGCTGAGGGGAAGAAGCATCATGGATCAGAGGAGTGTAGAGGGAAACAGGACCATCTGAAACACTTGTGACTTTACCCTCAGAGGGAACGAGTTGGTTCCTTCAAAAGCTAAGCTCCATCTCTGCTTTTGGGCAAAGCCGTGGGTTGTGTTCCAAATTGTAGCTGTCCTGTTCTTCCCGTTTTATGAGTAATACCATGGCACTGTCACTTAGTTCCTACCAAGCACCTTGTTTGTTCCTCGGCCACAGGCAGGTCCAACAGGCAGGAGTGACTCACGTGTCTGCAGAATGTGGTTTGGAGGAAACTCTTGATGACCTGTTGCCAATGTTTCTAGAATTCTTTACAGCTCTTCTGCAAACCTTGGTGAAACACTTAGGCAGGCTTACAGATATCTAGTGAGGTTTTGCAGAAGAACATGGAATGCCCTTCTGGAAATCAGAGGAAATCAGTTCCTCTGATTTCCAACCTGAAGTGGTTGCTTGTTTTTATTGCAGGACAGAGCCTTTTACAGCAATTGGTTACCTGTTTGTGTTGTCAGAAAGGCCACCTACCCCTGCGCTTCTACATAATGCTAATGTATCTGGTCAGCACAGGGATGCACACATGATTTGCTTCATTCTTTTGCATTATGTGTGGAAATATATAGTTGATAAACTTGCTGCAAGGGGGTTATTGGCCACCACTGTCACAAATACCCTCTGAGTAGAAGATGCTGGTTGTGCCCTGCAAAAATTCTATGAGATTGCAGGAGAATTTTTCCATCCCGACTGGAAGAGTACGGACCAGTATCTTCAGCAACTACATGAACAGTTCTCATCGCAGCTTTTGCCAGCTAGTGCCCATGTTATCTTTGCCTTCAATGCAGAGGAATATGATCACTGGGCTTCCCACTGAGCAACATGAAGCAGACTTGGTGAGATGGTAGATGGCGCTGAAGGAATAAAAAGCAATAGGCTGTATGTATATCTCTTTCCTTTACCTTCTTGAGGTATTCGATCCGGAATGCCTTTTGAGCAAGTGTGGTTATGCTGAACGTGTGTTCCCTTTCAGTTTGTGCCCTTTCTGACCTTTTTGCATGCTGCTGGGCTGCTTGCGTTTGCTGCTTCAGTGCCCCTCAGGATATATCACAGACTGAACAGTTTATTAGAGAGAAATGTGGCTCATGGGCTGCAAAGCAGATTTCTGCTGGTCAGAGGGGGTGGAAGGGGAAATCTACTAACTCTTCACTTCTTCAGGTGCGAGTGGGGATAGCAGGGCTATGGGTGAGTGAAAGATTGATAAATCCTCTCTGCCACCTAAGCTCCTTGTGAGGCTTGATAAAGGCTAGAGAGGTGGTGGTGGTTAATTAGGTCCTGCATGGCAAGATCCAGCTTCCTCCAGTTTGACCAAATAAAATCTTCTCTTTCCACTTCCGTGGTCAAATGAGAGCTCTGGTTCCATGGTCCCTCATCATCACTGCTTTTTTTCTTCAGCAAAAATAAAAAAAATTATGTTCTGACCTAATGCCTAGATTTTGACAGAAATACCCTAATTATGTCCTGCTGCTCCATCGACCCAAATTCTCTGACAAAAAAAGTCTTTTTAGCTCAGCTTTTTTATATACATGTGTGTAACCTTGTTGTGGATACATGTGCTTTGACATGTACTTCTGTGAAAATTGTGTATTTCCGGGAGAAAATGGACATCATGAAAAGATGTATAGAAAAACAATTTCTTGTATTCAGAACCAAGGGCGAAAAGAGCTTGATCAGCCTTGATGCAATCACAGGTATTTATTTAGGTATGCATTCTGAGGTATAAATTGTTCTTTAACAACATATTTTATTGTGTCAGTCATGTTCCATGCTTTGCAAACATGTTAAGAGACCTTTGCATTATTAAGGTGCTTCTACTATGTGTAAGTCTGGTGAGAGCTTGTTACAGCTTATAAGCCTGCTGCTTTTTCCTCACTGCTGCTTCATTCATATCTTCACTGTAATAATCTGAAAAACAAAATACAGACTTTTTTACAACACTTCAGTGTTTATGCTGTAGCACATTTTTTGCTTAGGACATAGGAAACACTTTTCACCATGATCCTTCAAATCCCATCTTTGCTGACCTACACAGAATAAAAAAGAATCTCTACTATTTTTCTTCGTGTTACGGATCTTTCCGAGGCAGATGTGCTTTAAGATAGCCTAGAGTAGTACTTGCACATACCTGCAATAAGCACTTTAAACTCTGGATACAGAGACATGGTTGTACTCTAAACTGTGCTTGATATCATAAACAAGATAAAAATAATAATAAATACAAAATTAACATTTTTATAATCCATATCTTCAAGAAAAGCTATAATTTTGTATAGAAGAAGGGACCGTGAATTAATATGGATAAGGTTTAAGCAAGAATAATGTCTTAAATATTTTTCTTTCTGTCTTCTTTCCATTTAATAAATAAATGTATTTTTTCTAGTTGTTTGTTACTGGCATTGCTTCTCACAATAGCAAATCTTTCCATGGAGAGAACATCCCACGATTTATTGAACCGTTTATTTATAGGGACCTTGCTGGGAGATTTCCAGTCAGTGACTAAAACTGCTCTGGCAGCTAATTATAAATGCTTTAAAAGTCAGTGAAGGAAATAATACCAGGGCCACATTTATAGCTTAAAAATACTAAACCTGGAAGGTAACTTGAGATTGTATATCTAATGGTACTTACTATTTGTATTACAATAGCATCGGGAAATTCTTACTGAAATCAAGGTCCCATTTATTGTTAACTATAAAATCTTATAAGGCTTGAAAGAAGTATATGGCTTCCTTTCCCCTCCTTCCCTCCTTCCTGCTTGCTCCTGAAATTACACTGTCTCCTGAACTCCCCAATTTATATTATGTTTAAATCTCTTCCTGATGGACAAATAACAATGGACTTTAGAGCTCTTCTACTAGGACTAGGTATTCTTGGTAAAAGACAAAGAATTTGAGCCTGAAAGCAATGGTTTATAATATGTAGGCTATAAATGTTGTATGTACAGCAAGTGAAACAAGAGAGCACGTGGGCTAAATGAAAAATTGAACAAAACATACAATAACATGGAAAGATGTCTAGAAAAAAAGGTGTGAGGAAGTCTCTTATTTAGGATCACATATCAGGTCAAAGGACATAGAAAGAGTGAATCCAGGCTGTATGTATACGGACTAGAAGACACTATTCAGTGTAACTTTGTCTCATTACACAACAACAAAGCAGTGATCAGATATTCCAGTCCTGAGTCAAACTACTGAGAGATAAATCCTCATTAAGGAAATCTGTGCATTTAATCATTTCAAAATAAATGTGGCCTAGATGATTGCAATTAAATGAGAACTTTCTTGCAAATATTTTGTACTAAAAAATATTGATTTTACATAATAGCCAGGACGTGTTCCTAAGAGGTTTTATTCATTTGTTTGTATGTATATAGATGTGTGAAAATGTGGTTTTGATTGTGGTTTGCAATTGGAAGCATTTATCTTCTGTATATGCTTTCTGGTTCTGAAAGATTAATTATTGATTAAAAAGTGCAATTTGGAAGTTACCATTATAAAACAATATTGTCACCAGCACCAGGTGTTAGGCAACTGTGTAGGATGGTAGTCTTGAGGCTGAAGCAAATACTGTTTTGGCACTGTATTACTCTCTTGTGGGTTAAGGTAGTTTTTGTGCCAGTGTATGAAGGTTTACTTGCCTTTAGGGTTCAGTTGTTTGAGGCTACACACTTAATTTACTAGCTTTTGGCTGAAGAAGTTGCATTGAAAGTCGTCTTTCTGAGGAGTAATTGTGTCTCCTTCCTGCAGCTCTTTTTCTTCTGGTAAGACATCAACAGTGGAAAGAGCTACTGAGATATTTTTGTCTCTCTCATGGTGGGGAAAGTGTTGGCTTCATGTAGCAATATTGTATAACTGAATGTTAATGTATGTGCAATCGGCTGATGTGGAAGGGTCTGTAGGATGTGGTTATCTTGCTCATATAACCTCAGTAGTCTGTCCTTTGTGCTATGAGATCAAAGGTCTTTATACTGTCTCTGACATTGGGCTTTAAAGGGGTTATCATAATATAGTTAGTAAATGACAGTGAGAAAAAACAAGGTATTTTTCCACAAGAAATGTTGATTATAAGTAAATTATTATTATTGACTATAAGTAAACTATTCATTAACTTCCCTACCATTGCTTTTATAGAATCACAGAATAGGTGAGCTTGGAAGGGACCTGTGGAAATCATCTTGTCCAACCCATCCTGTTCCCCTGCCCACAGGCAGGGCCACTTAAAGCTGGTTGCCCAAGATCATGTCCAGATGGCTTTTGAGTATGTCTGTTAGGAGACACCATAACCTCACTGTGCTACCTATCTAGGCAATTAACGTGAACACTGTGTAGCCCTGACTAAAGGTGTTTTATAGAGGAGGTAATAGATGTTAACATGCTTACACTTTCTGTGACATTTCAGTGAGCTCTCCTTGGACAAGGAGGCATTAGAATTGTGACCTGTAATAAAACCTTAAAAAACTCTTCTTCAACCATGCTGCTATGACCCTTAAAATGAGATCAGTCTCCTCACTGAACCCACTCCCACATGCTGAAGTAGAGAGCTAATTCTCTCTGTGCTTATGAAAAAGAGGTTCAAACCTTTCCCTTTGTCAAGGCTGCTTGTAGGAAAAGGGCCAAAACCCAGTATTTCAGGTTGCTCAAGGACAAGAGCTCTGTGAAAGCTTGCCAGTTGATTAACTCTACAGGAGTGATGCCCACAGGACTCCTACAGAGTTAAAGCCAGCGTGGTGTACAATCCGGACAATTTAGTAGGTGCTTCACTATCCAAAGATTCTATGAACTCTCAGGAATCTAGAGTGCTTTACTACTTTTGGCTAAGCAATGACAGCATGACAGTTGTCTAAAAAGGGAGTGATAATGTCTATCCCTAAAGTAACAAATCTGCATCTCCCAGATGCTTTCGGATTCATAAATTTCTGCTGAACAAGAAGGGTTGCAGAAACAGAATTATTTGGAAAAAAAACATGCCATGAATTGAATTGGTCCTCAAAATGCAGTTCCTGAAGCTGCTGGACCATGAACATATCAGCAAAACCAGGAAAAATTGTAGAGTTTGTTAAGACTGTGCTCAACTCAGCTATATTAGCTCTCTGTGCAGTGTGTCTGAGCTGTACAAGCAGTACAGAAGTTGACTTTCTCTGAACAACTCCAGAAGGCAAATCAGAAGCTGACTGAGATGTCCTGGAGGTCAGAGTAATGCAGACGTACTGTCAGCTAGCTGAGCCATGTAGCCCATTAAGCTGAAAGAAGAGGACTGTGGAAATTTTTAAGGCTTGGTTTCTGTACCTCTAGCACATGCACTCACTATTATAAAATTTATGATGGAAAGTTCTAAAGATATTCCTGTCTCCAGTGCTGGAAGAGCAGTCAAGAGTTTGTGAGACTAAGAGGAGATTATTAGGTTCTACATAATTCTGCTGGAACTAGATCATTTTCCACCTTGTTCTCAATGCAATATATTTGCAATGAACAGTACCTGAAATTAGAATTTTATCACAAGTCATAAGGTATCAAACCCACAGTTCATCTCATCCTCTATTGTCTTCACTAGTAGCTGCAGAGAAGTAGCTATGAAAAACATGTGCTGAAAAAGATAAAAAAAAAGCCTACTTACTTCCAAAACACTTGCTATTAATAACTAAAAAACATTGGTTTAAATGATAGGCTTTTATGTCCCTACCCGAAACTTGGATCATTAAGTCAGTAGTGTTGTTAGTCATATAACTGTCCAGTCTCCTTTTGCATCATGCAGCTGTGTATTGCACAGCCTAATTATTCATTGTCTAGAAATAATCAGCAATTGTCCCTTCTTGTTTGATTGAAGGCCTCCTTTATGCCAGGGGGGAGTAGTAGTCCCCACCCCTCCCACCACACAGCATTTGTTTTTTTAACAATTTATTAAGTCCCCTCTTGCTTGTTTAATTTCTCTGGGAAACAACACTAGTCTATGCAGTCTCTATTCATGGAGAAGGGCTTCATTTCATCTCGTAATCATTCTCATTATCATGCTTGTAGAAACCCCCACCCTTGTTTTTCTCTGTCCTGCAATTATACTTCCCTCTCTCCTAGTATTCTGCATACACAGATTACTTATGACACCAGACGCTCAGCTCTCAATGCACAGCAGTATGGACTCCATTCTCTTCAAACTTTTATCAGATATTGTGACCATCTGGCTTGTTGGCCAGGCTCTGTGTAAGAGGCAAAACGGCTGTAAGAAGCAGAAAAAGTCTCAGAGACAAAGGAATATCATCACTACCCAACCACTTTAATCATTAAGACCAAAGTGATTGACTTGAGGTGTTGAATCACATCTGATGCAACAGGTCAAGCACAGCTCCCTTGGCCATGCTTCTCAGTATGGGCTGCAGAAAGGCTGTAGCAGCACTAGAGGCTTGCAAATAACCCAAATTAATGTCTGTGGAAGCACTGAGACACCCAGGACAACCAAGACTGACAGTCGCTGGTAATCCCTACACCTGGAGATGCACAATCCCCCGAACAAGCAAAACAGATTGCAGTTTTGTCCTGGGGGTATTTTGATAGACAGAAGTTTGGCCATTCTTAGAAAACAGTTTCGCACAAGAAGAGAAACATGGGCATATTTTGTCATTTCTCATGTTGTCACACTACTGCGTGGCTCTATATTTTTTTTCTACACTATTCTTTAATTCTATCAATTCTAGCTCATAGACATAATAAGAAAAGATGTATGTGAAAGTTTTCCTCTCTGTAGACAGTGACTGCATTGAGGCTTGTTTCCTATCATATGTTACAGAGGTATGAATAAGAGAATATGAAGAAAAATCTGTGAAGACATAGGAAGTTATAAAAATTAAGTGATATTTGTTTCTTGACTTCTTTCTGGCATAAAAAATTTCAATTTTAATAGTTCTCTGAAATTTTCTAACAGGCAAGAAAAAAAAAAGATGGTTTTTAATTGTTTTTCTGCTGTTTCCATAATACATCAAAACAAGTGTGAAATATTTTATTCATGTGTCAATATCTATGAAAAACTAAGGATTTTTTTGAGAATGTGTTTCATTTTGTTTTAAATTATTCATTGTATATATCCAAATATTTGTTTTGATTTTTCATGATTAACAAAATCACTGAGAACCATGTGTGTGAAATCATTAAATTCCTATACCTTTTCACAATATATTAATTTTCATTCCCTTTTTGTAGTAAATGCTGTGCCAAACCTCAACAGGATATAACTTCATTTTAATTTTATTTGTAGTCCAATATCCAGAAATTAGGTGCTTCTCAGATTAGTAGTATTCTGGTAGGATGTGGAACGGGCAATAAAATTAAATTGAAAACATTCAAACAATTTTGATGCTGTATGGGCATGTCTATTTCAGGACTGTCTCCTTGTGTTCTTCTGTCTATGGTCTTGTGAACCAGATGATTTCTCCCAGAAAGAATCGCAAAATCACACAGAATCACAGAATGTTTGGGGTTGGAAAAGACCCTAAAAGATCATCTAGTTCAACCTGCATGCCTGAGCAGGATCACCCAGAGCAGGTCACGCAGGAACGTGTCCAGGCGGTTTTGAATATCTCCAGAAAAGGAGACTCCACAAACCCCTCTGCACAGCCTGCTACAGTGCTCTGAAAGAGATACACACGTTCATTATTGTAACTGGATATGTTTTAAGATTCACCAGTCATCTATTTTTTTTTTCCATTTTTAAAAGTCTTCTTCGTATGCTAAAAGTCACAATTTAGTTGTTGCAAAGAACACAGTTCAAGCAAATTCTAAATCTTATTAATGTCCTCATGACCATGTTCTTCTGCGGACAGTTCTATTTTCATAACAAATACTTCTGACCTTCAAAGAAGCACTGCAACAAAATTCCTATTTTATACATTGCCTTCAAAAATGAAAGCCTGTTCAAATACTTTTTTTATAAAATTAAATAATACTTAGTAGTATATCAATGTTCTTTGAGTCTTCTGATTCAAAACCAAATTAAAATCACATCCTGTTTTATATCACTAAACCAATTTTCCTTCAGTCATGATACATATAAAAGGGAGCTTGCTGTACTATTTTGTGAAAATGTGAGTGTAATTTCAGTTTAATTCCTCTTCTCAGAGTTTGTTTTTGTGTGATGCTCTCAAAATGGTTTAACAACTCCAGGTATACTAGTGTGAAGCACTTACTGTTTTGTGTTTGCACTTTTTCTAATCATGATAATTTCTATGCCTTATACGAATGTTCTCTTCTGCCCTGTCTTTATCTAATTGTGTTGGAATTAATATTCTTTATTCAGTAGCAGTCTATGCAAGCACAAGAGTCTTCATAATTTACAGAACTAATGATGGCCCGAGTGCATTAAACAAAATTCTTCCACTGAGTTCAGAAAACTTGAAATTTAACCCATACATGTAAGACATTAGGTTTGACCACCTACTTAGTAGAATTTAGTCTGGAGGACATTAAATTTGATGTTAAAGACTCCAAAATGACAGTGAAGACACCACCTCTCAGGTAAAGTTATTCTTCTGGTTAACTACCATTAGCTTCATCATATTGCTAGATTTTCTTCATCTGAGTATTTCCAGCTTTAAAATCTGCATGTTGAATCTTGCTCTTGGTTTCTGGGGATTATTTTTCTTTTGTGTTTGCTATATTAAAGACCCTTTACTACAGGAAATTGTATGCCCAGAGAGATGATTATAAATCTTATTCATTTATATAATTTTTTTTCACAAAATTGTGGTATATTTCCTCTGCAGTATGATTCACATAACTTATCGGATATTACGAAGCACCTTAGATAGGGAACATCTTTCCACCTTTTCCTTAGATGAGTATTTGAGTAGTAAGGGTCTCAGTCACCAATATGCCACCCCAATGCTCATTATAATCATTATTGTCCATAGGCAAAAAGATTTTGCTTGGAAAAAAAAAGAAATTAAAAACATCTATGGAATCTATGAATCTGGAAGGAGCACAGAGAGCAGCTAAATTGTTCTTTTTACATCAATTAAAAGAAAATAAGCTATATAATAATGTTCATGAACTCAGGCCTACACCCAGAGAAGAACAGCACCAAACTGCCGTAGTGTAAATTATGTAAATTATGAATGTTAACCTGGTAATGACAGGTCCACACCTAAACCACATCCTTAGACATTTAAACATCTTTTAAATACCTTCAGGGATGGGCACTCAATCACCCCCCTAGGCAGCCTATTCCAGTGTTTGACAACTGTTTCCATGAAGAAATTCTTCCTAATCTCCAATTTAAACCTTCCCTGGTGTAACTTGAGAACATGTCTTCTTGTCTTATCGCTTGTTACTTGGGAGAAGAGGCCAACCTCACCTTGCTACAATCTCCTTTCAGGTAGAGAGTGATAAGTTCTCCCTTCAGCCTCCAATCACAGAATCACAGAATGACAGAATGTTAGGGATTGGAAGGGACCTCAAAAGATCATCTAGTCCAGCCTCCCTGCCAGAGCAGGAACACCTACAGTAGATCGCACAGAAACGCATCCAGGCGGGTTTTGAATGTCTCCAGAGACGGAGACTCCACAACCTCCCTGGGCAGTTAACAACCCCAATTCCCTCAGCTGCTCCCCAGAAGTTTTGTTCTCAAGACCTTTTACCAGCTTCATTGCTCTTCTCTGGACATGCTCCACCATCTCAATGTCTTTCTTGCAATAACAGGCCCAAAACTGAAGAGAGGATTTGAGGTGTGGCCTCACCAGTCCCCAGTACAGGGCACGATCACTCTCCTACTCCTGATGGACACACTACTTCTGATACAGGCCAGGATGCCATTGGCCTTCTTGGCCACCTGGGCACATGTGCAGCTGGTTGTCCAACAGCACCCAAACAGCCTTTTCTGCCAGGCAGCTTCCCAGCCACTCCTTCCTAAATCTGTAGCATTACCAGGGACTGGTATGACCTGATGGCAGGACCTGGTACTTGGCCTGGTTGAACATCACACAACTGGTCTTGGCTCACCAATCCAGCCTGTCCAGATCCCTCTGCCCTCCAGCAGATCAACAGTCCCACTAAATTTGGTGTCTTCTGCAAATTTACTAAAAGTGGACTTGACCTCATCTAGATCATTGGTACAAATATCAAACAAGACTGTCCCTGACACTGGGCCCTGGGGAACACCACTTGTGACCAGCCATGGATTTAACTCCATTCACCAAAACTGTGTCCAGCCAATCTGCCAGTTTTTCATTCAGTGAAGACTGCATGCATCTAAGCCGTGAGCAGCCAGTTTCTCCAGGAAAATGCTGTGGGAGGCAGTGTCAAAGGCTTAAATGAAGTCCAGCCTTTTCCTCAATCACCAAGTTCATTTTATTTAAATCTGGTCTTGATTTTCATAAAATTTAGGTTCCAGTGTAAATCCATTTTTTATGCATTTAGTTCCGAGTAAGGATGATCAAGTGATCATTAATACTGATTTAAGATATTGTCCTAGCATGTTAAAAGTAAAGATTTCTATTTCTGAAGGCCCATTATGTAGATGAACCTGATTTCTAAGCTCCGTGGAAAATGTTGCCATCTCCACATTGTGATCGTTCTTCCCTCGTTATTGTAAAGTGAAGTGAAGGAGCTCATTGTGCTTAAAAATCAATTGCCTTTAAAGTGAAAGAGGTTTGAGATCGTGATTGACATTCTCAGAGAGGCTTTCAAATCTGGTATAAGGGAAGAAACACCCAATTTCAAACATTTCTGATTAGCTGTTTTAGTGCATTTCTTGTTTGGTATCCATGGTTTTTTTGGCCTCTAACTCCATGTACATTGTTGACAATCTAAGGCCTATGAGTTTAATTTTTTAGCCAGAGTTTAAAACCTAGTATAATGGTCCTCAGCACCACAAAACAAATCTCGTGGACTAAATCCCATGTGAAGTAGAAACTAAAATTACAGTTTCAAAAATAACTTAGGAAACAACTAACAAAACATATTACCTTGTTTTTTGTTTTTTTTTTTTTTCCCCCATATTACTGAGCAGATTTGTGCTACAGGATGATTTCTAGATCTTAAAGCAACATTTATTTTACCTCCTTTTTTTTTTTGCTCTACATGACTAAACCACTAATTTTTTACCTGCATCCCCACTGGTTGTTGTCACTATGAGGCCCATGGTCTGTGCTCTATTCTTTCTTACTGAAGCATTTGAAATAATGATGGTATCTGACATTTTACTGAAAGGAAAACACAGAAAAAAACAAAGTCCTTTTATCATATGAGTCACTCGTTACAAGAAACTAGGTTCTGTCACGTGTATTCATAAATGTAATCATATGCTATATAAATAGAATTGGTTTTAAATAGAATAGCTGTCAAAGTCTTCAGTCAGGCTTCATCAGCAGCTCTTTAAGAGAAAAGGCTGATTGAAAATGAAAGTCAGTCAGCAGCAATTTAGCATGAGGACTAATAATCAGCACTTCAGTTTCATTCTTGTTAAGCTAAAGGAAGTCATTTGACATGGATGTCACTAGGAAGGGTACAACATAAATACTGATGTTTTGCAGACCTCACAGAAGCAGAAAAAAAAAAGATACATGTATATTGGAATGTTGTTGAACAATATATTGTCCATATGACTACCAAGCAGGTATTTATACCGTAAAGAAAAGAAAATGTGTTCTCTCTCAAATCCCTCCTCCCAGGAAGTTGAAATACAAGAAATACAGAAATGATGCCAAAAAAAGGAATCTTTTCAATATTTGAAGAAAATATTGAAAAAAGATTGTGATAGTACAGGCACATACCAGTATGTGCATATTCAATACACTGGTTTTAAAAGCGTTGTGTGCGTAACACAGATTCTTGTGAAGATTCATTGACTTGAATAAGGTAATCAGCAGCTCCTAGTAACAGTTTCAAAGGTTAATCTGCCTTCATTTATACCTCTTTAGCTGATTTATCATTTGCAGAGTTAAATTAGGAGCTAGATGAAACAGAAGTGCTGTGTTGAGTGACAGTTCCCGAAGCTTTCTCCTTACGGAAGCACTGATTGAGCCCACTTAAAGAAATAGATTGCAAGGGCCTGGGTCACACCAGTGCCACAAAGGCTGCTGGAGAGGGTTTCAGCATTTATCTTCTATAGATGTCAGGAAACTGCAGAACTTCTGGTATGATTCAGAACTAAAAATAACTCTGCTATTAAGTCCTAGGGTGAGATATTAGTGGGGACTGGCTCTTGAATTTCTTGGTGTAAGGAGTTTGAGGGGTGTTTTCCATCACTGAATGCACCAGTTATCCCATCCCAAAGTCCTGAAAGCCACCAGGAGATTTTCCTCTGCCTACCCAAGGGAAAGGAATTGTCACTCAGACATTGAAAATAAGATGTATGTGCTCCAAAGATTAATCTGGCATCCAGATTTGGAGGAAGAAAAACATTTGAAGGTGCAGGGCTATAAAGACAATAAATGGAGCTTCTTTGCGTTTCTTAATAGAAAAGGCTATGACTCTAGTAAGTTGTTCTTCTTCACTGCATGTGGCAGTAACAGTTGTGAAAAATATCATGTTGTGTTTAGATGAAGAACCTTTTATGTTGACTTTAAAGTAAAGCTGTTGGAAAAACTTTCTCGTTCTTAATATTTTCATATCTTTATCAATGTTAAATTTTACTGCATTATAGTAATGAGACCTTATTTTTTTTCCTTTCTTGTTAGAAAGTATGTTATCCTCCTTGTAGCACATGGGAGTATTAAAGTGATGGTAGTAAGAGGCAAACTAGTTATTTATTCAAGTTCGTCATCAGTGTATCTGACTGCTTCATTGTAATCTTTTAATAGGTACCAGTAAATTTATAAAGTAAAAAAAATAAGCTTGTATCATCAAGATGTTGCCATAAATATCTGACAATTTAGAAATAGATACTACGTAAAATTCCAATTAATGGGAATACCTGTAAGAAAATAAAAAGGTTGTGTTTAGTAATTATGAATTTCTACTATTCTAAAATAGCAGAACAGAGAACAGTAAATATACCACTACTAAGTTGTAAGATACGTTTAAAATAGTATACTGGAGTCACTAAGAAAGCCAGTAATTCCTGATATGCTTGAGTATTTGTTTTTATGTTCATAGAGCATTATATTTTTATAATAATTTTATTATATTTTATTTCATATTTAATGATATATCACATATATAATTATATTCTTATATATTGACTTTTTACTTTACTATTACATTCTTCTTGTATTTTTTTTCTCTCTCAAACTTGTTTTTTTGGTAGAGAAACAAATGGTCAATACCCAATATTGGAGACAAAGGCAATATTTTCAAAAATGACCTCTGCATTTTGGGAGGCTTAAGTCTCAGGTGCACGATATCAAGTTATCATTTTTCAGATACAGTAATCAAGTCATATTATTTGAGTCCCAAATGACCATGGGAGAAAGTCTATAAACTCTGAAATCAAACTCATATGTCTTTCTGATAACTAGAAAGGTTTAATCTTCATGAGGTAGTGAAAGCAGTTGTCTTTCTTGAGAATTTCCAGAGTAAGCATAAAAAAAGTTCAGATTCATTTAGTTCATTAGGAAGTTACTGTGCAACTGAGAAAGAACAGCTTCAGAATTTCCATGGTTTCTAAAAGCATTTTATGTTTGTTTTTGCCAATTTTAAGTGTTTTGTAATTAAAGTTAAAAACACAAAGAAAACAAAATCAACAGCAAAATATAAACTGAAAATGTTTAATACCAAAGCTTGAGGAAATTTTCTTGTGGCCTGCAATGACCTGCTTTCTTACTGTTTTTGAGTTTTCTTTCCTCTAGGAAAAGGATGGGGATTAGCATATTTCTTGACTCCCCCTTTGAAACTACCTTTTCTCTTCTATATGATATAGTTTTACAAGAGTTTGGGAGAAAAAGAAAACACACTAATTGCTTCATCTTTGTAACATTTTCAATCCTTCCTGAAGGAAAAGAGCAAACTTTGTAAATCTACTCTGCATTGTTACTGGGCTACTAATGACTAGAAAAGATAAATTAATCAAACTCAAATTAGGCTGGTGCTTAACAAGTCAGAAGCCCAGATAGAAAATAGCACTAGTGAGGGAATAATTCTGGACCATTATTGGTTTATAACAGGCTCAAATTATTATACTCTTCCTTATCAGACTGTCTCTGCTGATCATGCACTAGATGCTGGGTATTCAAGTGCTAACCTGTGTGCTTTAAATTTTTATGGGTCTAAATGAGTTCTTAGGATCTGGCAGATACTGTTCCCTGATTGCAGTCTGTTCCATCAGGGCTTGCTTGCCTTTGGTCGTTAGAGGTTTCTGCCGATTTTTTTCTGGATATCATGCAAATAACAAAAACATCATAATAGGCAAATAAACCCACAAGGAAATAGTGTTGTTTAAGCTTTTTTTTTTTTTTTTCCAGTTTGACATGTTTTTAAGCCAAGAATAGGCTTATTTTCCAAATATGACCACCTATAGATTTTCATTTCAGTCATTTTGATTCTTTTCATAAATTGTATATTATATATGTACTTCAGTGACTGTCTCTGTCATTATTCGAGGTGAGATTCATGTGATGAAATTTAGACATCTACTATGTATGCTAATCAGTCTATACTCCCTTTAAAGAAGGCAATTCATGTAGATGGCTACAGCAAGTCACTCATCCTCCGCGTGTGGTTATCCCACATGAAAATGTCTGTAATCTTGCTACTTAAATCTAGGCAAGATAAATCCCAGACTTGCTTTTTGTAGTAGGGAAAAAATTTACAAAACGAAGTGGAAACGGTATCCACCAGAGCACAGACATGGGTATGTGCCCAAACAATAGGTTTATCTGGATGTTTACACATACTCATTTCGGGCTTCTTTTCTCTGACTTTTGACTTAATACTTATCCTAAGCAACCTGCTGTAATAATGATGAAAGTTTATATTCTTGTATGCCTTCAATATAATTTTAATCTTATTTAACATGGTTCAAGCTGGTTCACTTTTCCCTTTCGACACGACACCAAGATTTTGTTTATTTGTGTATTGAAAGGAATTTCTACTTACCTATAAAATATATATTAAAAAAAATACTGTGAATGCTGAGATAATCTTTAAATTATTGTCATCCAAATGAAGAAAAAAAAAAGTAATCCTGAATGTATCTCCGTTTTTTCATTACTTGCTAGAAAGTTTAGTACCACAACATTATTTCATAGTCTACAGTGCTGAGTAGTTTCTGAGCTGAGAGGTAAAGCATCATTAAAGATCTCAGAATATGCATTTCAGTTCTGAAGAGAGAGAATGTAACTGAGATATAAGCAAATTTTGTGTGATTTAATCCACAGTAGCAGATCCGCTGCAAGGCTTTGGAGATATTTATCTGCCAGGATGTCGATAATCATGGTTTTTCATTTTCTTAAAGAAATGCTCTGTGGTTTGACCACTCTTGGAGTCAAACCTCATATAAACTTTAAAATGAGTCTTTTATGATGTACTTTGTTGTAAGAGAAGGCAGAGTCTTGAATAACATAGAAAACAATATAATTACTATTACTTTGATGTGAATGAAGAGGTCTGATTTGAGGAAAATGTTCCCTGTTTTCCTAACCTCTCACTTCCTCCAAATGTTGCCAAGTAAGAGATTATAATTAAGGAAGGAGTGTCTGTTGCTGTAGCATGCTATAAAATATTGGGTTTTTTTTTTTCTTTATATGCTACTTACATTCCATTTTTTTATAGCATAAGCAAGGAGTTAATGACCAATAGAAACATAATTATATCCACATCATGACAAGACAGACCCACGTAAATGAGAAGAATTCAGTCATCCTTATTTTGGACCTTAAAAACATCCCAAGTGTCCAAAATACCTCTGCAGTCAGAACAAAAAATTGTTGCCTCCCCACTTGTCTTAAGTATAATTTCGTTTCTTATAGCTCAGGTAACACTTTCGAAAACTGAGTCACTTTTGTACTGCACTTCAGCAGACATGAATTAGGGAATAAATAGCATTTATTTGATTTACTCAACCATCTTTTCCAAGACGTCACCTGGTTAACACACAAAAAAAGATACAAATTAAACTTTCAGTGAGATTAGCTGTGAAGGTTATACCATTTCTGTCTTATCACTTTGTAATGTTTTAAGGTCTATTTTCTTAGATTTAAGGTCTTGTACTATATGAAGAACTGTTTGGTGAGACAAAGCTTACAGGGAAATATATTTTACTAGGTCGTACCTAGAAAGAAGTAAAATGGGCATTCAGGCAGACAAGTCCCTCTGCAGTTTTGAAATGCAGGTAGCCACTCCTGAAGCTCTATATAGAGTTATTAAGTTGTATTCACGGTCACTGTATTGTTCTGAAGTATGTTCTCATTTCCTCAGCCATGCTGCAGCCGAGAATAGTTAAGTGTTCTGTTTCCTTTCATCTGCTTTTGGGAGAACTCTTATAGGTTCTCTTTGGTTTTGTTGTCCTCTTTTGCTCTATGCTCAACAGTAGGCATTTCTTCCTTCCAATACCAGGTCACACAGAGAGGATGTTTACCTTTCAGGGGGAATTGTGATGCTGTTAATCAAGTGGGACAGAATTTATATCACTTAAATTTAGACAGTTGTTGTTCTTCTTGTCCTATGGAGGATTATGGCATTATAAGCCAAATCTGGTCAGGTGATACATGTCTCAGAAGTGATTATTTCTCTCCGTTAACTGTAAAGTAACCTCAAATCAGGTGCCTCAAATAGAAACACCAAGGATGAGATTAAGCTTCAGATATAAAATATAGATATCTGCATGTAAATTAGATGTCAACTGTAAAATGCAAAGCGACCAACTGAATTTACTTAAACTGTCCAAGAAATCAGTACAGAGCTGTCAGAAACCACAGAATCCAAGGGAGATTTAGACTTCACAGAGTGGCAACTGCATGCCAGATGGAACCCCCTGGGGCAACTTGATACAAGACATCTGTATTTGGGCAACTGTATTGAGTGTGCAGTTAGTGGCACCCAGAGGATAATTCAGCTCATTCAATCTGAAATATCTGTGGTGAAATCACACCACAAATGTACGTGTCTGGTACTTTTGAGATTCATCATGATTAGGTAGTGCTCAAATTGATAATTCTCTTGTCATCCCTGTGCCAAGTCCTTGTGGATGTCTGATATCCTAGGGCATTATAAGCCCTCTCATCTGTGTGTAACTAAGCCCCATGCTGGACTAGCATTAAATTTCCATGTTTTAATCTTAAATTGAATCCCAGTCCTAAACCCAGGTGAGATTAGTATTGCTTCCTAATATCTTTCACATTCTACTCTTCTGTAAAATGGACACCAAACGCACTGGCATCGTGATAGTTTCTTAAATATGTTATAATATTGTTACAACTCCATCAAAATAATTTCATGAAATCTGTGTACGAAAGTAGTTCCTGCTAGCTGAGAAATGAGTCCAGTAGCTGTAAAGTGCTTTGAAACCCTTCAGTAATTAGCATGATAAAACTGCAAAGCAATATCTTCTAACAGATTTTTCTTAATTAGCCATTAAAACTGTAGAGTTAGATCTTCCCCCAAAATAAATTACATGCAGAGTTAAACATTTTAACTGACTTTGCCTTTTAAACATGAAAAATGCTATGGACAACGAAAAGTCCTTAGTCCCTTGAATTTGCTTCCTCTACGCATTCCAGCAGTAATCAGTATGACAATTAGCGCACGGTGATGTCTGAGGATATTTCTGAGACAATACATCATAACAGAGCAGCATGTTCAACTTACATTTAATGGACATGATGACACTTATCTAGATGCAGGGGAACGACACATCACGGGTAAGTCGTGTGAGATATTTAAACCTCCACTGGGTCTATGCTGCATGTGCAGGGGAAAAAAAAAATAAAAAAAAAATTCCAGGGCATTAAAAAGAAAGTCACATTTAAATTTGCCATTTAGCTGTCAAAATATGTCCTGCTGACTATGCTACTAGTCAACAGAATGCGTATTTCATGCATATCATGCATGAAAAGCAAAATACTTTGAAATACATCACAGACCCTCAGCACAGGCCTATTTCCTCTGGAAGCAGATGAGTACCATTTAACTATTGCTCAGTTAATGACTTCTGTCATCGTGCAAATCAATGAGACCTCAACAGTGGTTCATTTTATTTATTTTCCTTTTTGAACATGAGCAACTATAATTGTACTCTTTAATTAACCCAATTTTAATTGTATTTTGCATGCTTAAATAAAGTATTTTTTGTACTATGATGCATAGCCCTAGACACACAAATAATACTAATAATACAGAAAGAATCATGCTCATTTCCCTGTTCTTTTAGCAGTCTTCCAGTGAAAGTTATTTTATTCACCAGCACTGCTGAAGACCTTCTAAATGTAAGGTTCTTCCATTCAGTAGTGAACTTTTATTTCAATGTGAAAATAACTGATGGTATTAATAGCCCAAAGACAAATCATACTTGCCAAGATGTAATTTATTTCTGATCAAGAGCATAAAGCATTTTATATATAGTACTACCTATATAATGTATCCCAGGCACTTGGCCTAAAATTGTGTGGAAACCCAAATAGCTGAAACAGCACAGCAAGATCTTCATTCTAAAGTACTTTCCTAAAAGTATATCAGAAAATAGAAAATACTATTTTGCTACAATATTTTAAAGCAAATATGAGAATCTTCACAGAATGTCATGCAGCCTCTGATATATTTTCCTTCTTTACTTTCACTTACAACTATATTTTTAAGCAAATTGTGCATCCCTTGACAGAAGTAACTCTTTTTTCTTGTTGTTTTTGACTGTAGCCTTTCAAAAACTTGTCCAGCCCTGCTGATGTTAACTCTTAGAGCAATAGTAACATGACTAACAAACTTTTCTAGTCTCTCATTTATTATTAGCATATGAGGGTTGGTGTATTAGTTTTATCTCCAGTTTCATTGAGTTTTGTATTTGTATATGTTTAAATACATCTATTGTGATGTCAAATGGAAAGTGAATAAGCATCTAATGAATACGTATTTTCTTTTCACTAGCTCATTTTGCCCACTGTTTTCTACCTATTGTTTACATATCATGCTAGCTGTGTTACTGGATTTTTCAGAATTTACATTCATGTCTATACCTATTTTTCACTAATCTGTAGAGATATTAGTCATCCGGTTGTTCATGGGCAACCACTGTCTACTAGACCCCCAAAAATAGAACCTAGAAAGGACACCATGGATTTCTCAACCTGCTCTCTAAAAGCATACTTCAACAAAGCCACAAGATACTGACCAGATGACAGAAACATCAGGGGAAACATTAAGATATTTACTTATATTAATTAATTGAGCATTTTAGATGGTTGCTTCTCCCACTCCTTCCCCCTGCTTCGTGAATTTTAGGTGATTTTAAAATCGAACATCTTGAGATATACTGCATGTTAACTGTTTAACACATATTACCTAAAAAGTATTTGTTAGTATCAAACGGCAACCATATTGAAATAAAAAGGACTTTGTAATCCATCTTGCATTGTATTAACTTGGCTTGAATTTTGACTTTGGTTTCAAAGTATCTCAGTAACATCAGCTAATTCCATCAACTGCTTTCAATAACACAGCCATGCCAAATGCTATTTTCTGTTATAATGTTATATCTGGAAAAAGCTGTAAGACATAAATACAAGCAACTCTGTTAAAAACATGTAGTAAACTGAACTCCACAGTGACTGAATTTTAGAGAGTGAATTATATATACATCCTGAACATGACTTGAATATTTCACTTACAACTACCCTGATTCCACTTGTTTACAGTGCACCTCTTTTGCACTGACCTCCACCTGGACCCCAAATTATTGGAGTGTGCAGCAACATTCTGGGGAAACATTGGCACATGTTTACTCCATTGTTCCAAATCTTTACTACATCTTAAATTTTCATTATAGTTTGAAACAAGACACTGAACTAGGCAGACTTGTGATCTTATCCAGGAAGCCCATTTATGTAAAATCATAAGACAACCCTGAAGTTAGACTACATGACGTATAAAGGTCCCTTCCAATCCAGCGCATTCTGTGATTTTATGGTTCTATAAATGAGATTAATTTTCAAATTATTTAAAGGATATTATTAACTGGTAGCACTGTGACACTAGGTGTCCTATGTTTCTCTATATTTCAGAGTAACTAAATGCAACCTCTTCTAGCAGTGTTCATCCTGAAAAGAATACTGCTATCTGGAGCTACTTCCTCAGTCTGTGCAAATTGTCACGGTTCAGTTGGAAATTAGTGCAACTACAGTAAATTATACATGCTGAGGATCTAGTCCCTGTGGAGTGATGGGAGAGGAAAAAAAAAAAAAAGAAAAAGGTAGAAAACTTCACTGATGACTCACATCTAATTTAGATCCTCATTTAAGCCTTGTTGGCCAACTCGTCTTCCAGTGCTACTTCCCTGAAATTAATGGAGTTATCCCAGCAGGGAAATTGACCTGCTATTTTTGGACCAGAGGTTCTTATTTTCCAACAGAACAAAATATACTCCTCACAGTTGAATAAACACTACTAGGGTTTTGAGTTTGTGGCAAATTCCAGGCTGGACAAAATAAGCTGTGATCAAGTCATGAGTGTTTATTGTTCAAAAGTAATTATAGTTCAGACCAGTTGCTCAGCTTTCCTGTTTCATGCTGTAAGCAACATATTTCAAAGGGGGAAACCTTCCAAGTTGGCTCCTTCACCAGCACAAAAATTTTGCCAGTGGTTTAGTTCTCATTCTGAGAATAAAGGATGTCAGAAGCCGGCTGCCTCTAGCACTACTTCCCACACTACTGCTGTCAGTTACTGTTCTCTCGTTATATTTTTCAGTGTTTACATGAAGACTCAAGCATTTATGTCATTCAATGAACAGAATCATAGATCCGTAGAATGCATTGAGTTGGAAAGGACCTTTAAAGGTCATCTAGTCCAACCTCCCTGCAGTGAGAAGGGACATCTTTAACTAGATCAGGTTGCTCAGAATCCGATCAAGCCTGACCTTGAACATCTTCAGAGATGGAGCCTCCACCACCTCTCTGGGTAGGAACCCGCATATTAAAGAACTTCTTCCTAACACCTAACCTAAATCTACCATTGTCCTTGGTCCTGTTGCTACATGGACTTGTAAGCAGTCTCTCACCATCTTTCCTGTAGGCCCCCTTCACATACTGGAAAGCCACTATAAAGTCTCCCCAGAGCCTTCTCTTCCCCAGGCTGAACAACCCCAACTCTCTCTGTCTGTCTTTGTAGGAGAGGTGTTCCAGCCCTCTGACCTTTATTGTGGCCATTTGGACCTGTTTCTACAAGTGTATGTCCTTTTTGTGTTGAGGGCTCTGCAGCTGGACACAACACTCCAGATGAGGTCTCACCAGAGCAGAATGGAAGGGCAGAATCACCTCTTCAATCTGCTGGTGATGCTTCTTCTGATGAAACCCAGGAAATGATTGGCCTTCTGGGTTGTGAGCACAGGTTGTGAGGCTCAGGTTTAGCTTTTCGTCCCAGCAAGACTTAGACAAGCTGGAGAGTTGGGTGGGGAGAAATTTTATGAAATACAACAAAGGCAAGTGTAGGGTCTTGTGTCTGGGAAAGAACAACACCATGGACTAGTACAGGTTGGGGGTTGACCTGTTGGAAAGTAGCATAGGGGAAAGGGACCTGGGGGTTCTGGTGGACAGCAGGATGACCATGAGCCAGCAATGTGCCCTCGTGGCCAAGAAGGTGAATGGCACCCTGGGATGTATTAGAAGGCGATTGGCTAGTAGGTCTAGAGAGGTTCTTCCCTCCCTCTACTCTACCCTGGTGAGGCCACATCTGGAATATTGTGTCCAGTTCTGGGCCTCTCAGTTAAGGAAAGACAGGGAACTGCTTGAAAGAGTCCAGTGTGGAGCCACAAAGGTGATCACAGAATCACAAAAAGATCAGGACTGGAAAGGACCTTAAGATCATCAAGTCCAACCCACAGCACTACATCACCGTAACACTAAACCATCTCCTGAAGTGCCACATCCAGTCATTTTTTTTAAACACATCCAGGGATGGTGACTCCACCACCTCCCTCGGCAACCCATTCCAGTGCTTCACCACCCTTTCAGTGAAGAAGTTTTTCCTAATACCAAATCTAAACTTCACCTGAAGCAACTTGAAATGGTGGAATGAAGGGAATGGAACATCTCCCCTCTGAGGAAAGGCTGAAGGAGCTGGGCCTCTTTAGCTTGGAGAAGAGGAGACTGAGGGGTGACCTTATTAATATTTATAAGTATTCAAAGGCTGAGTGTCAGGGAGACAGAGACAGGCTTTTCTCAACACGAACCCCTGAACGACTTCACTTGACACCCATTTCCATCAGGGTATCGAGCTCTTGACAACTACCCTCTGGATACAGCCATCCAACCAATTCCTTATCCACAGAACAGTCCCCCCCATGAAATCTGTATGTCTCCAAGTTAGAGAGAAGGATATTATCAAAGTCCTTGCAGAAGTCCAGATAGATGACATCCATTGCTCTTTCCTTGTCCACTGATATAGTCATTCTGTTGTAGAAAGCCACCAGGTCGGTCAGGCAGGACTTTCCCATGTCGACTGTCTTGAATCACCTCCCTGTCTTCATGTGCCTTAGCAGAGTTTGTAGGAGAATCTGCTTCATGATCTTCCCAGGAACAGAGATGAGGCTGACATGTTGGTAGTTCTCTCGGTCCTGCTTTCCACCTTTTTAAAAAAGGGTGTAATATTGCCCTTTTACCACTCACTGGGAACCCCACCTGACTGCTATAACCTTCCAATTACCACGGAGAGTGGCTTGGCAACTGCATCAGCTGATTCCCTCAGGACTCTGGGATGTATCTCATCAGGTTCCATAGACCTGTGTATGTTCAGGTTCCTCAGGTGGTCATGAACCTTTCCTTCTCTTACAGTGGGATGGACTTTGTCTTGATTCAGCCTCATTGGTCTCTTCCCTTCCTTGCCTGATTTATTACACCTGGGGATGGAGAGCTGTTGCTTTCTGTGGAAAGCATCCTTAATGATCTGCCAGTTCTTTTCTGTTCCTTTGTCCCTGAGGACTGTTTCCTAGGGAGTCCTATTGACTAACTCCTTGAAGAGCCAGAAATTTGCTTTCCTAAAATTCAACGTCCTGACTATGCTCCTCATCTGACTCGTATCCCTTAAGACTTTTAATTCCATCAATGTATGATCACTGTTGCCCAGGCTTCCTCCAATCTTGACACTACTGCTGAGCTCACTTGTGTTGGTGTCCATTAGGTCCAGTATCTCATCCCCTTGGGTAGAGAATGTGTATTTCCTGGTTTAAGAAGTTGTCACTGAGGAACTGTAGGAGTCTCTTGGATTGCCTGCAACTTTCTATGTTACTTTACCAGCAGATGTCCAGGTGATTGAAATCCCACAGCAGGAAGAGCGCCTGCAATCTCCTTCTACAGCTGGAGTAAGAATGCTTTGTCAGTAGGCGTCCCTTGATTGGGTGGCTGTAGTAAACACCATCCACAAGACTCCCCTTGATCTCTAATTCCTACCCATTATCTTTCAAGTTGCTCTTGACTAAGATTATCTCTTCATGCTCTATCCACTTCTTAACATAGAGGGCAACACCTCCATGCCTCCTTCCTCACCTGTCTGTTCTGAACAGCCTGTAACCATCGATAATCACACTCTAGTCTCAGGATGCATCCTATCAAGTTTCAGTAATGGCCACTACATCATAGCTTTCCAGCAGCGTGGTAGCTTCAAGCTCCTCTTATTTGTCACCCATGTTGAGTGTGTTTGTATAGAGGCACTACAGTTGCACTGTTGGATGTATCCCCTTCTTAGAGGAACATCCCTTATTTCCCTTGATGTGTTTCACTCATATTTTCCTGTTGGCTTCTGTTACCTCAGGAGCCCCTGTCTTGTCTCTGAAAGACTACACTTAGAAGTGGAAGTGTTGATATACTTGAGGGCAGGGAGGCTTTACAGAGGGATCTAGACAGATTAGATTGATGGGCAAAGACCAGTTGTATGAGATTCAACAGGGCCAGGTCCTGCACTTTGACCACACCAACCGCTGGTAGTGCTACAGGCTTAGAGGAGGAGAGGAAGGAAAGCTGCTCAGAAGAGAGGGACTTGGGGTTGTTGATTGACGGCTGGCTGAACATGAGCCAGCAATTTGCCCTGGTGGCCAAGAAGGCCAACAGAATCAACTGTGTGCCCAGTAGAGCTGGGGAAGTGATTATTCCCCTGTACTTGGCAGTGGTGAGGCTGTATCTTAAGTATTGTGTTCAGTTCTGGGCCCATCCATAACAGGACACTAGAGCATGTCCAGAGAAGGGCAACAAAGTTGGTGAAGGGTGTGTCTTATGAGGAGCAGCTGAGGGAACTGGGGTTGTTCAGCCTGGAGAAAAGGAGGCTGAGGAAAGACTTTATTGCTCTCTACAACTACCTGAAAGGAGGCTGTAGCAAGGTGGGGGTCAGCCTTTTCTCTGTAGTAGCAAGTGATAGAACCAGTGGAAATGGTTGCACTGGAACGGGCTGCTCAGGGTGGTAGTGGATTCAGCATCCCTGGAGGTATTTAAACAACATATTGATTTGGCGCTTAGGGACATGGTTTACTGGCAACCTCGTAGTGCTAGGTTAACGGTTGAACTCAATGATCATAAAGGTTTCTTCCAACAAAAGAGATTCTGTGATTCTGTAAAATTTTAAGATATATTTCTTTTATTTCAAGAGAAAAAAATTAAAGCTAATCATGCTGAATATAGTTATGCAAAAAAAATGGTAAGGGTGGACATTTTCAAACCATTTGTCTTTTAGTCCGTGATTCCTAATGAAATCTTAATACAAATTTGAATTTCAGATCTACAAACATGTCTTTTATTTATCAAGATTTCCAAATCACCCCCAAACCTTTGATGTTGAAGTGTATCAACAAATTAATTCGTGAAAAGCTTTTCTCCTATTTGTTTGCTGATCATTCAAAATAGTATTGTTTTATGTTGAAGAAGGTATTACTACATGTCTTAGCAGTATTTAATTTATGTGTAACTCTTTATTGGTTTGATAGAGTATTATTTACAAGGATGATAAATTGTTAATTGTTAGTTCTTAGTTTAACCTACAGAACTACACAGGAGCAACATAATAATAAGGAAGATTATGTAATCTACTGGGATCATGCCTGGTACAGAGGAGAGGATCTGTTTAGAGACTTGATAGATGCTATAAATAAAGTATTGTAAAATCTATCTTTTAAGAGCAGTTCTGTTATCACAACACTGAAAAAGATAATCTTCATTGCAAGCTAAGAGTGCAAGGACAGTTTAGATGAAGGAAATGATAAATTATATACAAGCTGAGCACAGTGAACAAAACAAAATCAAATCTAATTTCCCGATATCCCTTGCAAACTGAATGGTAAATTAATTGTAACCGGTTTGTGGAAGGAATATCCCCATGCATATACTAGTAAGAGAGTTCTGTCTAAGTAGACATATTATATAATTTTATTTTTGTAGTATTTCATTTGTTACCAACAGCATAAAAAGAGACGATAGGGCAAGAAGCAGCAAATGAGAAGCAAAAAGTCTTCTAACTTCTTGGAACTATATAAGTACCATCTAATAGTTAGCCTAAATAAAAAATCTGTGCTGCAGAAGAGGTTATGAAAATCTAATTGCCTAGGCAAAATATATATTTGTCTAGTTTTTGCTGAGAAGATTGACGGAATAATAATAGATAATACCTGATCTAGTAGCTTAATAGTCATATTTAAGAAGACTAGTTTGTTTTCCGATCACAGGACTAAGCAGGATTTTGTAAAGTCATGTTTTCTAAGAAGAGTTGCCTTTAGATTATTGAGTTACTTTTGTAAACTAAGCAAACAAAATATTGTGACACACTTTTTGAGAGGGAGGGTTGTAAAACATCTGACCCTTCATGTGTACATTCATTTTCTTTTTTTGGTATGCACTCAATGAGCAATCAACATCCTTTAACATGAATAATGGACAATTAATACGTTGTCTCTCAGCTGTGTTCACAAACATACCTTTTATTCCCTGGTAATGCCTCTCTTTCAAAGGAGACCGGTAGTTATCTTAGACTCTGAAAATCTGACCTACCTACTGTGACTGAGTGAATCCTGTCTTAAGCAGCTACCCAAGAGACCAGGAAAAATAGGTCACCCACCACATTTGACCTTTAACTAAATTAATGGAATACTGTAGTGCAAAGCTTGAGAGCCAGCTTAAAGTAATTGTTTAAGACAAGATTATCTTCCAGAGGCAGGACAGCATACGAGTATTGTGTTCTGATAATTCTTCATCTAAAATACTAATACAGTCAAAAAAGTAGAGTTTTAAATAGGTGTCCTTTATGGGCAGTGTTGAGATATTTTCCCTGTTCACAACCAGTCAATTTTCAGAGAACCAGAAGTTAAATAACAAAGCTTGTTACTGTGCTGATTTTATCAATGATGCTATCAGTACTTCAGGTAGACTAAAAGAGGAGTTGCCGCTTGCTTCTGGAGCCAGTATCACTATAGTCTCATCTCCTCTGACAAGGAACAGATGGGTTGTTAAAATTTCAAAAGGCTTTATTTACACCACAGGAAAAGCAAATAAAACCCTCCCAGTTATGAATTATATAGCTACTTCTTATTTTTGTTAGGACCATGCTAAAAGCATGATCCAAAATTGGAGAACTCTCTAAGAATCCCTCTAATTGACTAAAGTTAATCTGAGAATGACACAGATTTCAAGAAATCACATGATTTTTACGTGATTCTTGTGTCCTTGAATGCAGAGACTGAATTACAAATGCAAATTATTTCTGGTGGTTCTTTTTTTTTCAGAAACAAATCTCAGCACTTTTCTGTAAACTTCATGTGCCAATTAGAGTCAGCAGTACACTTGGACTTTATAATTCATTCCTGTCCTAGTTTTTGGTAACAAAAGAACCTCTTGTACAAGATTTTGGCCTCTAAGAGGGCAGAATTTTCATTGGAAAGTGTTAAATGTTATATGAGATGAAGGATACCAACAGGGAAGAAAAATCAGGACCGCAGGAAAATCATGAAAAGAGACTAGGAGAAATAGAAGAAAATGGAGAATATGGAGGGAAATTACGACAGAGCTGCTCATGCAAGTTCAAATTTGTGAGTTCAAAGTTGTGTAAAATTTGATTCTAATGGAAAGAGATTGAAGAAAACAAAGTCAATAAATCAGGAAAGTGGTGACACCCTGTTTTATGTCAGGAGCTCTAAAAAAAGAAAAAAAAAAGTTAAATGAGCAGATAGTTCCTCTCTTAAGAATGAAGGTGGCTCCTAGAGTGAGAGAGCAAAGATATCAAGAGTGTTTTGGAGAGGGGAGATGGGAAGGTACTTTCATATGTCTGCACCAAAGGGAGCAATGGAAAAGAGATTCTCTTATTGATGAAATCTTTCAACAGTGAAAGGAAAGATACTAGGGAGATGAATGATTTCTTGGTTTTGTAGTCCTGTCAGTGCAAACTTGTTGCAAAGCATGCTGGTTTTATTCTTGCAGCTGGTGTCTTTTAACCTACAGAGTCCTCCAGGAGTGACCTCAAAATTAGAAAAGGAAGTAAAATATGTTTAATCAACACTGTTTTGTCAGGGTTTTTGATTCAATAAATTGGTATATCATTCTTTTATTTAAGGAATGAAACAAAATCTGGCAAATCCCAAGAGAAAAACAAAACAAAACAAAAAACACTTAAGTGTATTTGCCGGGTGCATCCATAGACTAATTTGTTGCCTTATATATAAATCCCAAACACCTAATGTCAGGGGAATTAATGGCTAAAGATATCATAATACTTACTTTGAATATATTATAGCAGTAAGAGGATTAATCTGATCAAACAGATGGAAATGCATATTTCATCACACTTCTACAGCTTTAACTCTGGCCCAAAATAAACAATACATTTCCATCAGTGATTTCAGAATGTAAACAGAACATAGCACACAACCCTGCTGAAAAAGAAATGTTTATGGCTGAGATTTTCAAAAGCAGCCAATGGAGCTGAGCAACTGTTTGATTCCCTGGGCTTTGTAAAATCCTTCCTAAAACTCTAATCTTTGTACACAGTTAACATGTTTAAAATAAGAGGTAGCTCTTAAATTTATCAATTCATAACATTAATTTCTCTTAAAATATCTATGCTTTTTTTCAGTTGTGCTTGGCAGTTTGTACAAACTGACAAAATACTGTTTCTTTTTCTCTTGCTGATGTACATATAAAATTTGAATGTATAAGGCATACAGAGGGTTCCCCTGAACTAGGGCTGAGATGCTACTTCTGGTTACTCAAGGTGACCCTGTTCTATTAATTATTCTTGGTCCTTTACTGAACTTCTCTTTCCAATGATAACTTGCTTAATGTCTAAGAAAGTGAACATAAAAAAAAGTAAAGGGAAACATATTTGTAGGGAAAAATCACAGAGCACAGCTTCAACTACCTAATTAGTGTGTCATCTTACAAAACCCCATGTTGAAGCTTACAGAATAATTTTAAAATATATAAAGTAAACTTTATCCCATCCTTTACTAAATCAACATAACTATCCCCAGACTCATGAGAAAATGGTTAGAAACCTCTCTGGACTTCTTTGCCCAGTGTCAATATCCCCTGCACATTCTTTTCTGCTGAGCCAATTCAACGCTCACACAAGTCATTGGGAAGGATTTTAGAAACTTCTGGGGCTGCTGAGACGTCTTGGGAATTCAGGGCAGGAAACTCACCTGACATTATTGAAGAGATATCCCTTCTGTCTTTCTATCCCTCAAGAAATAAAATTTTTCATTTTTTATTATGAAAAAGGTATCCATCTCTTGTTTTGCTCATTCTACTTTTCACTTTTAATGCAGAATTCGTTCAACATGTTGATAGTAGAAGTCACTTCTCACACTGAAATTTAGATTTGCATGGGTGAGCTCTAAAGTAATTACTGATTTCATTTCTCTACTACCATTTATGAATTCACGTCCATTCTTACCACAGTTTTCATGGGATTTTTTCATAGCATTTCAGTTGGTTGATTTGTTCTACACATTTCTGGATTTTTTTGCTGTCTCCAGGGGGTCCTCCAAGTGAAGGCTGCGCAACAAAATTCAACTTCACTGAAAACTCTTCAAAGGTTACTTCTGAATTGAATCAAAATAGCTTGTTACAGTAACCCCTGTACTTCTTTTTTTTCCAGAGAAGGAATATATGTATAAACATACTTGAATATTTATATGTCTATCCATGAGCTTCAGACATCCTCTTCACCATTAAACTAATGACTATAAGCAAGCACTGGCAATAGATAAGTTACTCCTGTCTGTGCATTATCCATCAGTAAAAAAATAAATATGCAAGAACAAACTCTTCAAAACTTTGTGTTACTCTGATCTATTTTGATTTTGTGTTCTAGTTTATGAACTTCCCAGCCATTTCCACAGTGTTCCACCACTTCATCTCAACTTGCTTGGTGGGGAAAAAAAAAGAAATAATTAAAGGAACTTTTTTTATAAATGGATATGGAAAGAAAGTTCTGGTAGAGCACATTTCTGGGACATTCTCACAAGCTCAGACTGGATAACATATTGAGGAATGTTGTTTAATGGGACCATAACTCTCAAGCAGTTTTAAATCTGTGTATAGATGCAGAACTCACTTGATTATATAAGTTGGTAACTTCAGAAAAAAAAAAGCATCAAAATAAGAGCAGAGATACAGCTAAAAGGGTCAGCATTGATACCTGTATTTACATTTATATTTACACTTATACTTACATTATATTTACATTTACAGTGGTTTCTATACCTTCAGTATCTATAGTTTACATTTACTTACATCTTGTATGGAAAACAATGCATAAAATGTGCAATCAGCACAAGGTTCTGAATTTTACATGAAAATGTATTAAAAGTTTAGATAATGACAGCTGCACAGGCAAGAGTAAATGGGGTGGGGGGGAGGAAGAAAAACGGAAAGAGATAAAAATTTGTGAAGAGAATCACTCTATATTGAAGACCTTTCCTCATCTATGGTTTCATAGATTGGGAACTTGTTTACTGTCTTTTCCATTATCAGTGACAGGAGCCTCACTTGCACTAGACACTTCACCTTTGGATACTGAGGTTAGTTTAAATGCCAATATCTCAGAATGTTGTCTTACTCTCAGCCTTATTCGCAAAAACTTGCAAGAGGATCCAGAAATAAGACAAAATAGGCTATCTTCCTCCTAATTTTATGAAACGGCATTATTCAACCGTTCTGGTTGAAAGTCAGAACATCTAAAGTGGTAATATAAAGTTAATCATCCGACATGTGGCTATTGAACAGATTTGGCTAAGTCTCAGCTTGAGTTCAGTAATAGCTTTTTGATTACTCAGGCCCAACTGCAAAGAAGTCATTGCATTATCAATGTTACTGTTTCCTGGTTTTGGTGAGTTTTGAAAACTATTCCTAGGGAGGAAACTGTGCATTGAAGTCACTCTTCTGTCTCTGCTGCAAAAGAACATACTTGTAATTCCCTGTAATGAAACAATAATATTCTCACACACAGTGGTCTAATTAACAATTTAGAAAAACACTTTGCCGATACTTCTTCATAAACATGTGGGTGAGGATAAGAGTGAGGCGGGGAAGACAAAAGTTAGTTCTTGAATTAACATTTAGAAATGTAGCAATTTTATGCAACATTAAAGTAATTATATGTGATATTAAAGAGAAAGGAAGGAATTAATTAGTTATCTTTTAATATTACAGTAATAATCAGTTCTTGAAGCCAGCTGAACCGATGAATATGTACAAAACTCAGTTTTCTTAGGAGAACTGTCATCATCAGGTGATCAGATGAACAGTTTATCTAATGCAGTATCTTGCCTCCAGCTGTGGCAACTGGGAGCTAGTTCAGAGGCAAGTACCAAATCATCATAACAGTCAGATGTGAATTTCCAGTTGAGGACATACATCAAGGAGATTCACTACTGTCTTAAAGATAAGGCTGACTGTCCTTAAATCTTTATCTTAGGTGGTGTAAATGTAGTTTTTTCTCCCCTAATCCTTTCAGAATTAGGTTACACTGCAAGTAACAGTTTTGCTTTATGGCAGGTAGTGTTACAGTCTGCGTCATAAATAAACAATTGAACAACTCTCTGAAAGAATTTGGAGAAATACAACTTAATGGATTGCTGATGCTGCTGATGAGTTATGTTCCCAGCTAGTAATCAGAAGACATATCATGTGTTTCTATTCTTCAACTTTGTAAATGGTACTGGTAGTCACAAAAATCAGAGCAGTCCATCTTGATCTCAGCCATATGTGCCCTTGCGGTGTAAGATACTCTAGCAATACTGCGCCATGTGCCAGCATGTAAAGGGACTGCTCTTAAAAACCAGCCCCCATATTTTACCAGTTGTCCTCTGCACTGAAACACCAATGCTGCAGGATTTCATCGGGTAAGAGAAAAAAATACTGTCTACTTCCCAGAAAGACTTCAAGTTCAGCCCCTCTACTGACTGGATTCTTTTAAAAAGTGGTTATTCTCACAGCTTGCAATTGGAATTATCACTCATCCCTTCACAAAATGAAATTCTAGCCAGTTTTCTCCATCATTTCTCCATACATTACCAATTTTCTCCATCTCCATCAATCTCCATACATTACTACTTTTTGGTCCTTCCTTTGTTACCATTTTCTGTATATTCCCAGCATTACCTAAATTATTTCAGCACTGTGAGATTGATAAAAAGGAGACAGAAGAGTGTTTGGGGGTTTTCTGTGTCTCGCTGTACAAGACTCAGAAACTCTTCCACCAGAAACACAACAATGGGAATTTTTAAGCTATTGTTCCCATTTCTTTGTGTCAACTTTAGGTTTCACAATACATCCTCTACAGGGAGGGAACAAGGGTGAAGAATAGGGAGGAGGAGATATTTGATGATTAGCCAGGATGAGACAGGTGAGAGGTGTGTTTGTTGCAAGATGAATCATACCCCAGGGGTTTCATGTATGCTTAATGCTTCTAATTCTCCTGGGTTGTAATTATCTCAGGATGGGTAAAAGAGTTATTTTTAGAAATGTCAATTTTCTTGATTTATTAGAATCTAAGAGCTCAGGCAGCAGACTCAGGGAGTGGGATTTAGCAGCCCTCTAAACGTTGAGACACCAACCATTTCACAGTAATAACCTGAAAGGAAGGAAACTCTTGATTTCCCCATCCCAGGAAGGCCATCAGACCTCCTGAGACATTGATTTATGCCTAGTAAGTAGTTTTGCTTTCCTTTTCTCTGTTACATGTGGTTTCTTCATTCGTATTTCTGCAACCAGGTCTTTAACACTCAGAGTCCATACTGTCCCCAGTCTTCAGCTGTGCCCTTACTTTTTCCCATTCCCATACCTTCCCAGACTGCTTTAGAAGAAGCTTGTACATTTAATCAAATCCCCTTCTGTGTATTTGCTTGTTATTTGTGCCCTCTGTGATTTCACCAATCCTCAAAGCAACTGCTTCCTTGACTATTTTTAGGTTTGGTACCAGGCTGAGGTTGAGGTTCTAAGGAGAACAGAAAGGACAGACAAAGGAACCTCAGCAGAGAAAATTGCTGAGAATGTAAGCTGTGCAAAAGGCATGAACATACCTCTGCTGTGCACGGCTTTCATCCCGCTTATGCCTTCATCCTGTCCTGCTGCTGAAATTCAGACTGTGTTTTGTGATTTATTACATGTTCTATTTACTGAATTTCCTTTTATGTCCTGAAAAATAGTCTACTTGTTCCTGAAATACACACATAAATACATTAAAGAAAAAAAAAAAAAAGAGAAAAAGTTTATACTGTACATTGCTAAGTGTTGTAACTCCAGATTAAAACCAAAATCTCTATCCAGCAAATTATCCATCCGGTCTCTATGTCACTCTGTGCTGTGGAAGAAAGATCTTTTTCCATTCCTAGTTATACTTATCTGGCTGATTTTAAGTGCAGGTTCTACAACAAAGAAGAATATATCTAGACTCATTTGTTTCAGGTGCAATTAAATTATTGTTCTGTCTGGGTTCCCTGCTGAGTATTTACTCACAGTATGGTTCAAATCAGTCAAGGCCCTGATTCAACAAACATTTAGGGTACACTCACTGTCATGGTTTAACCTCACCTGGCAGCTAACCCCCCCAGCTGCTTGCTCACTCCCTACCAGTCGGATTGGAGGGAGAGCTGGAAGGGTAAAAATGAGAAAACTGCTGGGTTGAGATAAAGACCATTTAATAGGGAAAGCAAAAGCTACACACGTAAGGAAGACAAATTAAGGAATTCATTTCCCACTTCCCATTGGCAGTAGTTGTTCAGCCATCTCTAGGAAAGCCAGGCTCCATCACGCCTCAGTGACTTGGGAAGACAAACACCATCACTCCAAATGTCCCCCCATCCTTCTTCTTTGCCCAACTTTATATGTTGAACATAGTGTCATATGGTCTGGGATATCCCATTACTTTGTCATGGTTTAGTGGTGGACCTGGCATTGCTCAGTGACCTTAAAGGTCTTTGTCCAGAGTAAATGATTCTATGAGTCTGTTTTGTAACTTCATTAAAAACACTGGAATTATTCTGTATATGTGCCTAGTTAACAATGAACAGAATCTGAAATCTGTTGCCAGTCTTTCTATTTGTCAGAAAAAAACTAGGTTATATTAGTTAACGTTGCTATACCAGCATTTAATCAAGTCTGAATATACACTGCTAAGCATTTTTCTTTCACCTTTTGACTCCACCTTTCCATAAATCCTTTTTGCTATCAATACAAACAATCGGTGGTTCTTTTTAAAACTGAATTAATATTCTTTGATGAAAAATATGCATAAGAGAGAGTGATGTTTCTCCCTTAGATATTAAGAATGGACATTTGTGCCTCTATTTTAAATTCTTGTGGTCAGAGTCAAGATTAAAATAGGTTATCTTTGAGATTTGGGAATTCACTGTCCCAGGGGAAAAAAGATTTTCTCATCAGACGGAATAGCCAAGTGTTTCCTTCTTTTAATGATTATAATTTGGCTGTTGTGACCCAATGTTAAATGACAATCAAACCGTATTTCCTTATGCTGATATATGCCTTCATATTATTTTCATAAAAAAATTTGCACGTGCTGTTTTCTTCAGACAACTATTTCTGTAAGAAGGAGTTGATAAAAACTTTTGAGTCTTAATGTCCTACTCTACCACATCCTATGTGTCGTGTAGCTGAGTGTCTGGAGGCATTCACATGATGTACCCCTCTGCTGATATTTGAATAGCTCCTGGGAACTCACTTCAATGTCTTTTGCAAGTTTGCCAAGCAGTCTTTTATTGATCAGAATGTCAATTATGGTTTCTCATATGCTTGCATTAATTACTGGGTCCAAGAGAGTGTAGCAGAATGAAGGTTATCACGGCTGATATTAGGCTGTCAGAATGAATTTGTAGCTCTTTGAGAGCACAGAGAGAATCATTTCAAAGATAAAAATGACCCTAAGAGTTTGCACAGAGCAGCTATATATCATGTTCTGATGTCCAAGCTCTTCCCAACATTTTGTCTTTCAGAATAACAGAAGTTCTCAGGGTTCATTAATGAAATCTATAACCCAGTTTCATGTGCAAATAATTTAAAAAAAAAATTAACTCAGAGAGCTCAGAAACGGAATTAGCTCTAAATGAATTAGAAGGTCACGCAGGTAAAATCTACCACTGAAAATATCGCCCTTTTTGATTTACACAGGAAAATTTGCATTCTGGAAGAAAATCTTAAATTCCACACCAGGTCCCTTTAAAGAGATGATGTCAGTTTGTTATTTCTACTATTTATTGACATAATATTGATGTTTCACTCCTAAATGAATAAATAAAAAAATCAGTCTTACGATGAGTTTAACAAGTGCATTTCATGCATCTGACTAAACTTTTTAATTAAGTTAAATTTGTTCTTTCCTTCACCTGTGTCCAAACCAGTAAATAATCACAAGCATGTGTACAAACCACATCACCTCAGAATGGTTAGTGTATGTATTTTTGTGTTTGAAAATAAAAACCTGGTGTGTGTTGTAGATTCAAGTCCTGCTGTTTCTTGACTCTCTGGGGCAATTCATGGGAAACTGGCAGGAGAGCAAAGAACAGAGAGGAATTTGCAGCACCTCAAAGTTACTTTTAACTCATCATTTATTTAAGATTGCCCTCTCAAATATGCAGCTCATTTTAATTTTTCATAGTCCTCTTGAAAACACAGTATTTTGTTGATCTGTGCAGTGTTAGATTACCAGAGTATTACAGAAAGTTTATAAGTCTGCTTTTTAAACTATTTACCAAGCAGAATGTGAACATAATATGGGGATTTTGTTACAAATTATGAAAACTGCAAATTTAAGAAATTGAGTTTCCCCCAGACTGAATGTTTCAGAGCTTTCTGTGAATTACAGAAATAACTATATCTTGGACAAATCATATGTTAATTAAATTGGAAATCTTATTTCAAAAGATATCGTATGAAGTTATACATTATGAAGCAATACAGCCTCTCCAACAGCCCATGTCGTTCTCACACAGTGTATCTCATCTCTTTGTACAGTGCCAGATATGTAAATAATAACTGTTTATCTCAGAAGGTAACACCAATTCTTTCAGGTGTTTTGTGCTAGACATCTCCTCACCTTTTCTGTTGTACGTATTCTATGCACTGTCCAAAGCAGAGAAAACCTCCACACTCCTCCCCCAGTGGAGATGCTAAAGAAGAGAGGAGAGAGAATAGAAAGTTGTGATTTCTGCTCTGATTTTATATATTTTAACTTTTTTTTTTCTTTTGAGAAAGCGGGTGTCTGAATCAGGCATGCTGTTCTCTGAGGGAGAAGAAAAAATTACTTTTAGTCATTTTCAAAATTATTGTAAGAAAATTTCACTTCAGTGGAGTACAGTAGACTTTGAGAAAAATAATGATGGTGCTGATTGAGTAGGATGTATAAGAAATTCTGCTTGGAGAGGCTTAAAATATCTGCTGCATTAAACCATTCAAATCACATTTTATAGAGCCCAACCACCCTTTTATAGCAGCAAGAATGAGGTGCTATAAAGAGTGTACCTTGTGGAACCACAAAAATGCCTTTGTCTCCTTGCTCTTTCAGTGCACTTGAGTTTATAAAACCTAGGACAAGCTCAAGGAAAGATTTTTTTCTGTTTTATAAGAAAGGGCTAAAAACTGATAGGGATAAGATATATTTATGAGGAAAAAGACCACTAAACCCCAACAAAGCAAAGCAAAACAAAAACAACAAAAAGTCCCACATTATACCTCTCATGTTTGTCACAAAAAAGAGTGCAAAATCATAGATCCAGAACTGTATCACTGAGCACAGTCTGCCTTTCTGGGCTTTTTTTTTTTTTTTTTTTTTTTTTTTTTTGCTATATAATGTTTTTTTCAGTAGGATGTCTCCAAGCAGAAATAAGAGCAAGATGAACATCTTTGGGGCATCCAGAGGAATGGTTCACACAAGGGCTATGTAGTTGTAATAACATATCAGCACAATTCCACACTTGTCATAGTCTTCACTGTATCCTCTTTTGAGGACAACTTGTGCTAAATGGGGACATACCTTTGCACATTGTCATCTAGAAGAGGTGTTATTAAGGTGACTTGTGAGTCTTGTAGTTATTTTCCAGATCCTGTTAAGTTTTGTCACAACATTTACAAAAGGTGGGTACTGTTATCAGAACTAATGTTTCAGTTATTATTTCATGCACCATCTCCTCAAAACTGCTCTATATTCCCTCTTTTAAGGGGTCTGTTAAAAGGTGACATAGTGGTTTCCTGGGTCACATTGAACCAACTGCTTAAAAACATCATAAAAAAGGAGTGGTAGCGCCTCTGTATTTTAGAAAGATAATGTGGATGAAAAAACGTAAGACCTTCAGGGGATATTTAATGACTATGTGTCATTATAAGAGTCACTGAGTTTTAGGAAATAGGTGGATGCTGGTGATTTATATCCTTAACTCTAAATGAGTAAAGACATGTTTAAAAGATGCTCTTACTTGTTTCTTCTTCTGTAAGGTTACCATCTTAAAAGGGCATTAAGAAGGTAGACTCATTAATGTTTGTTAGACTGAGATACTTCGGTGATGAGCACCAGAGAAGCACAACAAACAATTAAAAGTTTCTTACTCAGCTTAGGCTTTGAATAATAGCATTAATTATGGTAGGGAGAGTCATACTGAAATCAAACTAAACAGCTTTTTTTTTTTTTACCTTCTTTTTCATTTGTTTTTTTTTACAAATTGTAAGTCATGTGAAGGGGGAAAACATTGAAAATAATGTGTTCGGCAAAAAAAACCCACACGGCTGGATAAACCCTGGAATGTCTACATCTGTTCTCTATTCATAAATGAGTGGAGAAATAATTAATTACCCCAATCTTTACTGTCATCATGAATCTTCACACAAAACCACTAATTATATATTTTTGACAATTTTCCTTTGTGTGCATGTGTTCCTTGTTATCTTACCCGAATTCCCCCAATATTTATATAGAAGTCAAGTGAATAGAGAATGAAAGAGCAAATTTATAAACCAAAGCACATCTACATCTGCCCAGAGGAAGTGGAAACACCTGAGTTGTGGCCTCCAGATTCTTCAGTTCATGGGCATTTCTTGTCCAGATAAACGCATATTTCAGAGAAATATTCTCACAACTACTAACACACACATAAGCACACAGATACAGAATTATATAGGGCATGTGTACTTATGTATGTGCATTAAATGTAGATTTTACACACATACATTACGTAAAATTACTTTCAAGTGTGAAAGTTCATTCATACATCAAATATAAGCTGAATCTTTACAATATTCATAAAATATTTTACTGATGGTTCTCAAAATGAAATATAAAAATTCAGTAACAAGAATTACCACAAATTTTAGAATCATAGAATGATTTGAGTTCGAAGGGATCTCTAAAGATCATCTAGTTCCAACCCCCCTGCCATGACAAGAACATCTCCCACTAGACCAGGTTGCTAAATGCTCCATCCAGCCTGGCCTTGAACACTTCCAGGGATGGAGCATCCACAACCTCCCTGGACAACCTGTTCCAGTGCCTCACCACTCTCAGAGTAAAGAACTTATTCCTTACATCTAGTCTAAACCTATGCTCTTCCAGCTTCCACCCATTACCCCTCGTCCTATCACTTTAGACCCTTGTAAAAATTCCCCCCCCCCAGCCTTCTTGTAGGTACCTTCAAGTACTGGAAGGCTATTATAAGGTATCTCTGGAGCCTTCTCGTTTCCAGTTTAAACAAGCCTAAATTTCTCAGCTTGTCCTCGTAGGAGAGGTGTTCCAGCCCTCTGACCATCTTGGTAGCCCTCCTCCAGACTCTCTCCAAAAGCTCCATGTCTTTCTTGTGTTGGGTGTTCCAGAGCTGGACTCAGTATTCCAGATGGAATCTCACAAAGGCAGAGCAGAGTGGCAGAATAACCTCCCGTGACCTGCTGGTCACACAGCTCTTGATGCATCCCAGGACAGGGTTGGCTTTCTGAGCCACAAGCGCACACTATTGGCTCCTGTCGATCTTATCATCCACCAACACACGTATATCTTTCTCCCCAGGACTACTCTCAATCCACTCATCACCCAGTCTGTGTCTGTGCTTGGGATTGCCTAGACCCAGGGGCAGGATCTTTCACTTGGTCTTGTTAAACTTCATGAGGTTGGTATGGGCCCACCTCTCAAGCCTGTCGAGGTCCCTCTGGATGGCATCCCTTCCCTCCAGCATGTCGACTGCACCACACAAATTTGTGTCATTGGCAAACTTGCTGAGGTCACACTTGGTACACTGTCCATGTTGCCGACAAAGATATTAAATAGTACTGGTCCCAATACTGATCCCTCAGGGACACAACTTGTCACTGGTCTCCACTTGGACACTGAGCCATTGACCACAACTCTTTGATTGCGATCTTTCAAGCAGTTCCTCGTACACCGAGTGGTCTATCCATCACATCCGTATCTTTCCAACTTGGAGACGAGGATGTCGTGTGGGACAGTGTCGAAGGTCTTGCACACGTCCAGGTAGATGACATCAGTTGTTCATTGTTTGTCAAGTGATTCTGTTACTCCATCATAAAAAGCCACCGGATTTGTCAGGCAGGATTTTCCCTTGGTCAAGCCATGTTGGTTGCCACCAATCACCTCCACATTTTCCATGTGCCATAGCAGAGCCTTCAGAAGGATCTGGTCCATAATCTAGCAAAAATATTAAATTATTACATCTAGCTAATTTTTTTTTTCAAACAAATATTTTACAAATGACAGTAATTCAGATTTTCTCTAGTTTTGTCCAAGAGAGCACACCACTTCTGCTCTACAAGGATGTTGTTCAAATCCATTGTTTTGTACATAAAACATTAATTTTGGGGGCAAATGAATAAGAAGCTCCATTTAAATTTGATACTATTGTTTAGGCATAAAAAAAAAAGTCATCAATTACTAACATTTAGCTTTAGATATTTGTGGTTTTTTTTCCTGTTTTCTAATTATATCTCTCAGTGTCTGTGATCAAAGCATGCACTATGCTGGAGAAGGCTGTGTTAAATACAGGAAGGCGTAAACAACAGTCACTTGTGTTTTACAAAATTATGAGAAGAAACCTGCCCCTGAAGACCTGCTCCTTAAGACCTGTCTGTTATTCCCAAATTTATTAGTTATTCTACAAGAAAACACAACTTCTTCCTTCCAGCCTTGCTTCACCTACTTTAAGACCTCTGGGAGGACGCTAGATTGCAAAAAAACCACATGGAATATTCTTGTTGTGGAGAACAGCTCTTTTCATTGTCTGTAGCTGAACTGGCATGATCACTAATCTGTTCTGAAAATCTGTCATACTAGCTGGCCTATGAAATTCAGCCGCCCATTAATAACCCTCAGAGCTACCCAAACTCCTTTGCAATATACGTGTTAATGATGGATGGAGTGCCCAAAGAAGAAACCAGAGCATCTGAGAAGGAAACAAACAGGCTAGCGTTGCCCTTATAGTACTTGATTGATTCAGAGCATATGTGAGAGCTGAGTAAAGGCTCTGCTGAGATTTCACTGAAGTTATCAAGGCTGTTGGTACTGAGAGAAAAGGTCAGAGGAGTTGCACGTAGTTGGATTGTTCACAGATGGCTGATGCTGTCAGCTGTATTTGAAATAATCCATACTTGAGCTTCAAGGGATGAATCAGTCAGATTCTACCACAAAGGGGACAGATCACTGAGATGTTTTATTATAATAATGCTCGTGGTTCTCTTGAAAACCCTCCACATGGGCATAGAGAAGTAAATGGAGACTAAACCTCAAGTTTTCCAAATGTGTTTGATTAAGAGCAGAATTGTTATGTAGGACTTGAAGAGATATCACTCATGACACCGTGTCTCTCTTTTTCTCATATCTTCATTTACAGGTCTGGCACAGAAAAAAAGGGTTCCATGTTGTTGTGCTTTTTATGTCTTGTATTTGGTAGTAATGTACCCATACTTTTACTCACCTGTAGCCTACTATGCTATTATTTCTTATAAAGTATCTGTTGCAGGTTAGGGCTGGGCCAGCTACTAAAATGCAGACAGACACTCTCTAACCCTCTTTTCCCCTCCAAAAAGGGGAAGGAAAAGGGAATGAGACAGGTCGGAAAAGAAAAAGTAAAACAACTTTAATGAAACAGTAGTGGAAACAATAGTGAAATGATAAAAATAAAGAACTTCATATAACTATACATAAGTCAGATATCAAACCCAACTCCCCCTTGATAGCAACCCCTACCGATGTTGTAGAGCAGGAGGCACTGGGGAAGCCCCAGGCTCAGTGACAGCAGAAAGCTGGACACTGCAGCTGGGTTTCAGAACTCGGGATCAGGATCAAAAATAGCAGATCAGACAGAGTCCTCCCTGGAAACTAATGATTGAAGAAAGGGAGAGAGAACTAAAGTCTCATGTTCACTCAGTTTATACTGAATATGATGTATACAAAATGCAATACTTTTGCTGGTCACCTGTCCTGTCACCTGTTGCACCTGGAGTGCAACTTTTTACTTCCTAGTGATCCCTCTTATTACCCAGTACCCCCAGGGTGGCACACAAGAGCCAACAGGGACCTTGGTCGCTATAGGAATGAGTATCAGCAAGAGCCTTTCTGCATCCCAGTCCCAGGCAGTGACTGTAAACATCAGGTGTTATCACTGCCAGTAGAACACACTGTCTGCAAAAACATGCTGCTGACTTCAGAACGTGCAGCCTTTTAGAAGAGACAGAGCTGGAAAATAAAAATCACTGAACAGAATTGATTTCATTTAGCTTGAAACAGGACAGTGTCTTAATTTAACATTCAAATAAAGAATGAGTTTTCGAACCATTTATCCATTTACACTGGTCATTGCTTACTGTAAACATCATGAATAGCTGTGCAAAGTAGAATTGCCTGATCAAGTGTTTTCGTACTCTTTAAAGGAAAACTAAATCTCCAGTTCTCTGGACTTTTTGTGGTTAAGCAACAGATGTGTAGAAAATTAAGGTCTATTTTGACTGGGGACAAAACTGTGAGACCTAAAGTTTTCTTTCTCTCTGATAAAACCAACACCAAATGTTCTGAGCTGTCTTCCAGTTTCTGTCCTACAGCTGGTAATGAGGTCATGATCAGTTTTGTGGGTGCAAACATTTATTTGATTACATTTTTTTATCTTCATCAAGTAGTGGGTTTCTTGAGAGCACTTCTCTTTGTGTAAGATATTTACACAAAATAGTAAATGAATGCCACATAAATCCTTAAAAAATGCATTGAGAGGCAGTCAAGGTGTCTAGTGAGGAAACAAATACTAGTGTTTTCTTGACAGTGTAGAAATACCGGCAGTGAAACCTCAGAAGTCCTCATTTACCTGAAAAATGATCAAAGTTTCTTTTTTCATGTTTGGAATAAACTTTCTCTGGACAAAATACTTTTAAGATATGGACACTGATAACTTTGTCATCCTTTCTGGTCTCACAGTAAGCCATGTTCAGGGTTAGTCAAAGTATTACAAATACTTTTGCAAAGAATTACTGAGTTTTAAAATTCTAGGACTATGGAGTAAGTTGTCCTGGACTGTCCTTTCTAACTCTCACATACCTCATCTTCTTGAAGAAAGTCTCAGGTATAGAGGAAATTCTCAGTGTTAGAAATTTATATCTTTCCCTCCTGAACAGAGATTAAGAAAAAAAAAAGATTATTTTTGAGAATTTTGCCACTAAAATAACATGGCATTTGGTTTGCCAGACACTTTAGAAATGCTTGTAAGGCTTGATGGAGCTCTGAGTTATCTGATCTATTTAAAGAAGTCCCTACTTACTGCATGGGGGTTAGACTAGATGACCTTTCAAGATCTCTTCCAACACAATGCAATCTATGATTCTATCATTCTATCAATCATCATTTTATCATTCTTTGAATTAGTCTGCAGCCAAAAACCTGCTGAATTAGTAACTTGTGATAATACTAATCTTTTCTATATTTATTCCAACCCAGAAACATCAATTCCAGCCTGAAGGTATTGGTAGCAGTGCAGGGTCTCCTAGAAGATTTTTACAGTGATCATAAGTGAACTTTGGTCATAAGGCACTTGACTCAAAAATTTCCATGTGGACCATGTTGACAGTTGTTTGCATTCGTTAAAATAACTGGAATATGATGTGGCATTGTAAGTACAAAAGGTTTCCATTTTCAAATATGTTAGACACATCCAACTGCTCCAGTCTTTCTTTACAGGTGTCGTTCAAAGCTGATGTTTCAATAGGGAGGACATCTATTTGGATGTTCTTTATCTGTGTGTACTCAGTATCCCAAAGGGCTGTAACGATCTCATATGCAAATAATTCCCTGCCTGCAGAACAGAACTGAGCAGACTGAGGTATTTTAGGTGTAATATTGTTTAATAACTTGCCTTAGCACTGATAAACAAAACTTACACTAGGAAAATGATTATCAGAATCTTACTCTCATAGACGAGTTTTGAGCCCTGAGACTTTCATGACTGAATGGTGACACTTCCTAAGACATTTTCCCCACTTAGATAACAACAGATGGGTCTGTCCCAGAGACATATAGTTACCTTGGTGATGTTCACAGTGCTTAACAATATAAGAAACGTTTTTGGAAACACAAAACAAAATAGTGAAATAGTAAACCAAAAACTAACGATTTATCGAAGGCAGGTGCCTGAACTGCATATTAAAAGAACAACGGCAAGAATATGGTTCAAGTATTCATCTATAGTAATACTGTAATTTGCTTCCCAAGGGAAGTCCCAACAGATATTTTTATGGAAACCAATATGTGCCTGAAAAAAAAAAAAATTTGCAAAAGCCATGTCCTGCTTTCTTCAAATCAGTCTACTCCATTGAAACACACAGATTCAGTCAAAAACAATTTAGCTGCATTCAGTGACAAAATTTTCCTCTGTTAGTTTCAGGGGTGTTTTCTGTCTCACTCACAGAGATGCATCTGGGTGCTTTCCTATTACTTTTTTGATGCATCCTGTGCTCTAAGTACATTTCACATTCACATTTTTGATGGGCTTCCATATTTCAACCTTATGGTTGCCGTCATCCTTGAGAGCATGAACATCAGGACACATCAGCTAAAAAGCATTTCAGTGCAATGAAAGACAAATTCAATAAATAACTAACAAGAACTTTGCACTATATAATTTGAATTCACAAATAAAAGTCAAATAAAGAACATGCTCACCATGTTTCAGGGTTACCCATGCTTACTAAAAATACTTGTAGTGCAGTTTTAGAAAACATTATTGAATAAGAGGATGTCACTTCAAGAAAAGATTTCAGACAAACAAAATGCTTCATTTCTATGAAAAGAATCCTTAAACTCATCATTAAAGCCTCCAGACAGAAAGAAGTGCTTTATTCAACAGAGGACATTACATAGTTATTTGAAAACTGGAATCTCTTTTTAATAGAAGTCAAAGATATGTGATTTAGAAGAAAAACATACTCTCCCCCAACACTCCTCTTTTTTTTTTCTTTTTATTCTTTCCTATTGAGAAAGACTTTTTGCAAAAGCTTTTTCACAAAAGGTGAAAGATAATGTACTAGAAGCCTTTAAGGTTTAAACATTTCAGATGAGCTTGTAATCAGAGCTATACAGGATGTATAATTCAACAGGTTTCTATGTACATAGATTTCTATAGGTTTCTAGGTACTTCTTGCAAGTGAAAAGGAGAAGTTACTTTGCCTTTGTGTTGCAACTGTCTGCTCCCTGTCACAGGGATTCTGAGTAATGGTAACTCTTTAAGAAATCTCCTTTTTACATTGCAAGCTGCAAAGACATGCTTTTATATCTCAAGATCCATTAGAAGGTCCCCATCTGGTGTGCAGTTGTGAATAAGCTGACAATCATCACCAAAATATTTCCTACGACCTAATCAACAAATGAAGAAATCCAGACAAGTTCAAGTTACATTTCTTATGCACAAAGGGAGAGCATACTACTTCTGCAAGGGTTCTTGGTTTTAAACAGAGAAGCTTATTCAGAAGAAGATTATTCAGAAGTCACTCATTGTACGAATCTGGACGCACATTTACCATTTCTGTTAACTGCCTAGGGAATTAAGAAACTAGCCAGTTCACCTCTAGGTGACATTTAATCTCTAGGTTACAGGAAGCCCACTCTACACTAAAATCATTGCGGACATCTAATTTAACTTCATACAGGATAAATACCTGAGCTAAAGCCTATTTCTTATAGTGGAGTGTGATTTGCAGACGAAAAGGTATTCATTCACAGTACTTTGGTAAATCAGGTCATCTCATCACTATTGCACCTTTTTTTCCTCAGCAGGTGTTTTAGATTCAAGCCATAACGTCCCAGCTTGATATACACTTTCCTTTTTTTTCCAGCGTGTTTCTTTACACAAAACTTTATTATCATATCGAGGTGTTGGAGTGAGTGCAGAAAAGGGCAACAAAGCTGGTGAAGGACCTGGAGAATAGACCTTACGAGTAGCGATTGAGGGAGCTGGGACTGTTCAGTTTAAAGAAGAAGATGCTGAGGGGGGACCTCATCCTGCTCTACAATTACTTGAAAGGACATTGTAGAGAGGTTGGTGCTGGTCTCTTCTCACAGGTCATTAGGGACAGAACCAGGGGGAATGGTTTCAAGTTGCAACAGGGCAAGTTTACGCTGGACATTAGGAATAAATTCTCCACGGAAAGAGTGGTCAGACACTGGCACAGACTGCCCAGGGAGGGGGTTGAGTCGCCATCCCTGGATGTGTTTAAGTGTCTCTTAGATGTGGTGTTGGGTGATAAGGCTTAGGGGTGAACTTGTAGCGTAGGGTTAATGGTTGGACTCAATGATCCCAAGGGTCTTTTCCAACCTGAACAGTTCTCTGATTCTATGATTCTATGTTTCTCTGGACTGTGATCATTAACTTGACAGTTCAGATTGTCTTGTAACAGCAACCAAGCATCCTTCAGGTTTTACAATTCCACAGTTCTTTTGTGTTATCCATTCACTTCATCAGAAATATCTTTATATTATCATCTAAATCAAGACTAAGAATATTAAATAGCAGTGGAAAAACAGTGCTATTATTGGGTGACCTTGTGTAATGAATTTTTCCCCAAAAAAAAATTAAGGATTACATTTTGCAATCTGTTAGCAAAGCAGATTGAATCTATCATATGACTTATTCCATTCATCCTGCATAAAATTTAACTCTTAATCATTATGCCATGTTATACTATGTTAATTTTTCAAATCAATTCTATTATACTGTAGCTAGAAGACTTGTACATTTTGTTTATTTTATTTTAATCTATTCTGTTGTATTTTAATTTATTTTATTGTTATTTTAAATAAGTTTCATAAACACTTCATTTATAAATATGTCAAGGGGGAGTGTCAGGAGGACGGAGTCAGGCTCTTTTCAGTGGCGTCCATTGACAGGACAAGGGGCAATGAGTGGAAGCTGGAACACAGGAGGTTCCATAAAAATATGAGAGAATTTTTCCACTGTGAGGATGACAGAGCCCTGGCACAGGCTGCCCAGGGAGGTTGTGGAGTCTCCTTCTTTGGAGACATTCAAAACCCGCCTGGACACATTCTTGTGCGCTCTGCTGTAGGTGGTCCTGCTCTGGCAGGGGGGTTGGACTAGATGATCTTTGAGGTCCCTTCTAACCTCTAACATTCTGTGATTCTGTGATTCTGTGATAATCCAAGTGCTCCAGGTCTGTAACTTTTCTGAATATTAGTATAATAAATGGTACTGCTGGTTGCAAATGAGCCCTGCTGTATAACTTGGAAAGTGTGTTCATAGTTGCTGTTTTAGATGATCTTATCCAGTCCTTGTTTATTTAGCTGATTAACAGTGAATGAAACTTGTTGCATAATCTGCCACCATTTGTAGACCTTAATCAGAACTGAATTTCTAACTTAGTTATCTTTCAAAAAAAAGAAAAAATTGTCCTTTATAAGTGTAAATGGCAAACAATCATTTTCAGTTTCCTTCCTTCCAAGATTTCATTTTCATTTTCAGGTAACTCCCTCTTTTTCTGAGTAGCAAAGTATTTGGAATGAGGTTAAACTACTCCATACTTGCTCCAAGAATATTTTACTCCTCTCTCTTTTCTATGTCTTATTTTTCTCTTCTCTTGCTTTCTCTTTTCATTTCCTATTGATAATATTAGCACCTCATCTATCTTTGTAACTTATCAGTGAGGACCTCCTGTTGCTCCTCTCCCACATTCTTGATGGTAAAACATGATTTTTTCTCTTTCTGCTCATGGTTTGACATTCCACATGATACAAGCCTAAATATCTATTTACCAGACATATCCACTGTCCATATATTGTAGAACTGTAGAATCATTGAATCATGTAATGGTTTGGTTTGGAAAGAACCTTAAAGATCATCTAGTTCCAATCCTTTTGTCATGGCAGTGACACCAGATTTGCTCAAAGATTCATCCAACCTGTTGTTGAAGAATTCCAGGGAGGAAGCATCCACGGCTTCCCTTGACAACCTGTTCCAGTTCCTCACCACTTTAATAGAAGAGAATTTTCTTCTAGTATCTAATAAAAATCTACTCTCTTTCAGCTTGAAATTGTTACTCCTTGTCCTGTACCACCACACTCCCTATTAAAGAGTTCCTCCTCAGGTGTCCTGTAGGTACCTTGAGGTACTGGAAGGCCACTATAAGGTCCCCTTGGAGCTTTCCCTAGGCGGAACAACCCCAGCTCCCTCAGCCTGTCCTTATAGGGAAGGTACTCCAATGCCCTGAGCATCTTTGTGGTCTTTTTCTGCAACTGCTCCAACAGGTCCATGTCCTTATGTCGGGGCCCTCAAAGCCAGACAGAGAACTCCGGGTGGGATCTCACCAGAGCAGAAGGGCAGTATCACCTCCTTCGACCTGCTGGCCACACTTATCTTGATGTAACCCAGGATGTTATTAGCTTTCTGGGCTGTGAGCACATATTGCTAGCTGAGTTTTCATCCACCAACCACTCCAAGTTCTTCTCTGCAGGGCTGCTCTCAATCCACTCTTTACCCAGCCTGTATTTGTGCTTGGGATTGCCCTGTCCAAGGTGCAGGATCTTGCACTTGGCCTTGTTGAACTTCATGAGTTTTTCACAGGCCCACTTTTTAGTTCCTCCAAAAGTACCTGCCAGTTATTCATTCTCATTTGAGTACTGTGGCCTTTACAGCGGGTCAGAGAAAGAACACAGCGTTTTTTCAATACCAATAGAAGAACCAGATAGATTATTTCCATATTGCCTTTGAAATTACTGGATCTCAAAAATGCAGTCGTTATAAGATTGAGATAGATTATATGAACAAAACAGGAATGCCACTACTGATTTTAACCTTGTTAGTGCCGAGAGGAATCCATTTCCTCTATGCAAGGCCGTGATATTCACCTGGACCTGTCAAGTTTATTGAGCGAAAAAGTGCCAATTTTCATTATTTTAAACCTTCTGAGTTATTAAATATATGAACTAGTGTTGTGGGAACACGTAATGGTTTTGTTCCTTGCTTACCTTTAATTACTAAGAGAGTATGTCTTTTAAAGGTAGGTTGGGGTTTGTTTTTTTTTTCTTTCCAGTTAATAGATTTATGTGCATTAACATATTTTAGTGGAGATATTAGATGTCTTTGTACCCTTGCACCCCTGTATAACATGAGAAGATTTTTCATATTTTCTTGTAGCACACGCGACCATTGCGTACAACCAAAAAACCTGTGCAGAAATGTGTATGGCTTGAAATATGGGAACCACATTGTCCTATTGCCCTGTGTTTTGCACCTGAATTTTGAGGTTTGGGGTGCCAGGAATGCCGTTACATCACAGATTTGTATAGGCAGTCATCCTCCTCCATACTCAAGATATTTCCAGGTGTTTCCACAGTAATAATTCATACTTTGTATTAACAGCATCATTTTTTGTTCCTTAAAGACAGATAAAAAATTGTTGCAGAAAGTTGCCATAAAATATGTAAAGTTTATAAGAAGTACAGGCAGTTTTGCTCAGTGAAAATTCAATAACTGCAACCTGTCTGTTCCTATTATTCGTATTTCTTATACTTACTGTCAGTTCTCAGTTTACAAGACCTCCTACAATTACAGAAACTCCTTTCAGATACCACAAAACTATTTGGATAGTATGTTGCAGGTGTCAGAGAGATGCATTGCAATCTAGAGGAGCAAAATGAGGATGTGGATAGTTGTGTAGATCAGCCTAGAAGTAGAACTTCAGAGCCTATAAAGGTCATAGAGTCTCTGTAACTTTCTGGGCTTGTAGGATTGTGCCATTTCACACATTTTTTGTGTTGTACACCTGTGAGGGTCATTCCTTGTCATCAAAAGACTCCCCATAGCCACATGGCCCTGAGGAGTCACACACAGAATCTCCATAAAAACTGATGAATCAGCAGGACCCTCCAGTCAGAATCCTGCATGACTCCAGTGAGAAAATTTGTAGAAACATTGCCATCAGTTTCATTTTGGAGGAGCAGACCAGGAGAAGATTTCTGACAGGTAGTCAAGGTAAATCCACTTCGCAGCATTATTGGATTAGCCTTTCCTGAAGTTTAATTAAATTGGTTTTCTCTCTATTAACTGTTACAACCAGGAAATGGCAAGTGAGAAAGAAACTTCATCTCATTACAGTTTAATAAGTTAAATCTCTTCTTGAGTCTCTAATGCTAAGAAATATGCATTATTTTATGTTAATCATGCAAGTGGATTTTACGTTAGCTATTTCAGAACATATACTATTGTGCGTGTCCCATCCACAGAGATTATCCACTTTTCAAGTGGCAAATCCATGATTATTACCTTAGACAATAAAACAGAAAGAAAAGAAGTTTCCTCTCTAATGTAGACAATTCCAAAGTAAGCACGCCATACTAAGTGGCTACAATACTAGTCATTTTTCTCCCTTTCCATAAAATACTTAAAAAACTTCCTCAGTTTTAGAGCATGAGGAAGTCGAGTGAGTTCAACAGAGCTATTTAAATGGAAACAGCTTATAACATTAAAAAAAAAAAAAAGAAAAAAAAGTTGTGCTTAACTACATTGCTGCCCTGACATCTTAGAAGCACCTTTGGAAAATAAATTTCTAAGTTGAGATATGATCTTGATCAGGTATTTGTTTAGGTAAAATAACAGTGATGTGTGCTAAGAATAGAAACCACTAGTATTGTACCCGCCTGATTACAAACTTCAGGGAAGTGAAGGCAGCAATCCAATGTGTGATTCCCTGGGATGCCACCAGCCTCCCAGAAACTTTGAGATTGGTGGAGCCCATGTAGTTTTTCCTGCTGTGAGCAGATGAGGAGGAGATCAAGGGCATGAGAATAATGAAACTCATCTACTTTGCAGACAGGCTGAGAATTGTGGTAGTGATTTGAAAGTGAATCATTTGGAACACCAGAAAAAAATGATAATTTATAGTCCCAGATTTCAGTTACAAAAAGTGAAAATGTTTTCTTGGCTGTTTCAAGCTAAGTGAGGAGTAAAGGCTTCAAAGAGGCATTTTTAGACTGTCTCACTCAGAAAGTCTTTCAAGAGAAACAGAGGTTGGACTGTGCATAGATCCTCACCGCTCTGAAAATTTGCATTCATGCTCTGTGAAGAGCTCTTTACCTTAAACTCTGCTACATTATATTTGTCTTCTAAGTAAATCTCACATTCGCCTCTTTCACACACTCTATGTCTGTGTTAACAACATAAACACGTGTAAGTTTTTCTCTGATTCTCAGCATCCCCTGTTCATGTTTATAAAATAAAGGAAAAAGAAAAAGAAAAAGAAAAAGAAAAAGAAAAAGAAAAAGAAAAAGAAAAAGAAAAAGAAAAAGAAAAAGAAAAAGAAAAAGAAAAAGAAAAAGAAAAAGAAAAAGAAAAAGAAAAAGAAAAAAAAAAAGAAAAAGAAGGTGGCTGTATTCAAAATGTAGACTGGAATTGTCTCTGGTTCATACTGTCTCCTGATCCATATTTCAGGGCTGGAATGATCTGACCAGAAACATGCCAAAGACCACTTTGATAATTTCATAGCATGAGCAATTGAATTCCAGTGCCTGGGAATACTTCTTAATGCTTTTTAATTTATTAGCATAAATTCATTTTTGATCACTTCTATTATGAACTCACAGGAAAGTAGAAGTGTTTTATGCTAAAAATAATAAAGTCTGATCTTTTGTTGACCAGCTAGGTGCTTTCTATAATGGAAGTGATTAAGGATAATAATTGTTATCATGGATTAAGAGAGAAAAAATACTTATTCTACTGTAAAAAAATAACTAGTGTAGACATTCAACTATTTAAAAAAAAAATTACATTTAGGAACTTTAATGATATCAGTTGAGTTACGGTTAACATACATCTGTTTTTTTCCTCTTTTTTTTTCTTTTTCTTTTTTTCCTCACCATTATGATTCTTGTTTCTGTGGTGGACTAAAAGAGGTCTTGACACACTGCAAACAGCTTTTCCGCTGAGTTATTTTTAGTCTGACCAAAATTAAAGTATAATGGAAACTCAGAACAATGCTTATTCCTACAACACTAATATTTTGCACAGAAGATTGTGATATGAAACTGCAATGGCATTGATATACATCTGTCTGAGAAATATCTAATTTGTTGATAAGCGATCACCATACATATGCTTCCAGAAAGACATTTTGTATTTCCAAGACTATGAAAAATTTTAGTTTTCAATTTACTTCTCATCTAACAGTTTAATAGTAATGCTACGTAGAAAAGATCATCATGTCATTTACTAAGTAGGTTGCACCTGCTCTTGAATTGTATTTGACGCCAGTAAGATCATGCTTTGACACCAGTAATGTCATGCAAATTCACACAAGTTCATTTTGATCCTAATGTATTCAGTTGTAACAAAGACCTTTTATGCTGAGAATGCAAACCAAGACAGAGATTGCAGCTATCACGTTTCACTGTTATTCACTAATCCTTGTGTATGAGATGTAGCCTTGATGACAAAGCTCATTGACAGTTTGCTTATTTAGTAGTACAGTATACACCTTCTCACAGATAAAGGCAATTCTATTTTGCTTTTGTTTCTTTTCTATTGGATGTGCATGTCCTTTCTCTTTTTATTTTAGTTTTTTAATTTAAAGTATCTGCTATCCTGTCAGAGCATAGAAACTTCCTCTCCCACATTCCCAAATGGATCATTGGCAAAAGATGTATGTTGTTAGATTAATAGTCCCAGATTTATTTTTTTTTGCAAAAGGCAGAAGGAAGTTTTATTTGATTCTGCAGAAGTGTAAGGAAGAGTGATTAACTATAGATTGGTATGGAGATGCTTGTTACTTGAAGGTTACACAGGGAGCTGTGAGAAATACCTGGCAAGATGAGCTATCTCTACTTTAAATAAAATTTAGAAAATTCGAAAAACAGCTTGGAAATTAAAAAGAAAAAAATAAATCTTGCAGTATATTGTGTATACTCTGCATTTCACTACTGTTTAATGAACTTTTTTTTTAAAGTAGCCTTCCAAACCTGACTTTCCCCAAATCATGGAAAATATTTTCCAACTGTCTGAAAGAATATTCTAATTACTCTACTACACTTCGTACCACTCGTAATGAAAGAAAAAGTCCAGGAGGCTTTGCAAAAAGTAATTCTCCTTTTACTGAATTTCCTTCACTGCATTTTAAAATTATTGACAGGAGAAGAATAAGCAAATAAACGACAAGTCCACAAATGGAGGAGGTTCCCTTCATCAAGTTATCTTTTGAGGTGCCCATCAGTGCTCTGACTAAGATTATGACTTAGAGATGTAGTACAGTGATAACCAGAAGGACTTGCAGAAGGACTTGCTCCATTAGGCTGAACCAATATCACAGCTCTGGTCAGCTGCCTGGTGTGTGTGAAGAGGATTTCTAATAGGGTCTCCTCTGCAGCTGGCAAGTCTGACGCATGTTGAAAAGTCACTGGTCTTCTAGGCAATCCAACCAAGATTTAAACACATCAGCTGAGCTCCACAAGCCAGGCCAGATCAGTGAAGGATATTGATACTCCCTTTATGGGTATTGCCATTGAACTGTATTTACTTCCCATGTCGTCAAATTAAGCTAATGCCACTTGTCACAGGAAAAAAGATCAAAATTCCACAACCTCATATCAGCTTGGAAGCTCAATCAGTATATACCTAGATTACTACACATCTATTAGGCCATTAGTTCTCTTTGATTACTGCAGCCTCCAAATTTCAATCCTACCAGTACCTTCCCACTAATCAACGTGGACAGAGTTTTGCAAGTACTGCGCCCTACAAATTGAAAAAAAACACATCCACAATACCAACCCAACTAAAAAAAACCATGAAAATTAGTCTAAATTGCAATATCTCGTATATATACAAATATATTTGTTCAGTTCGGGATGTTTAGTATCAAAGTTATGATTATTTGCTCTCAAACTCCCCATTTCAAGGAATGTTTCAGTCTCCTTCGAGGATTAGGACTAAGAGATCAGAAACTAATTTTGTAGAAAATTATCTGTCATTGGTTACTGGCTGCTACAATCATTTTAGATTGCTGGTGGAATTCTGTTGCCTGTTGTTGCTTTTTGTATATATATTTTCCTCACAGAATGAAGTCAATCACATTTGTTGTTACTGAAAAGAAACACTTAGAATTTTCTCTCAGATTTTTGTTATTGTTAGTGTTAACAGAAGACGTGACTTACATTTTTTTTGTCTATCCTCTTTGGATAAGGTGTTGACTGGGAAATAGTTTACAGTTTGGAATTGCATTTTTGCTAAAGGTCATGGAACAGATCATCACAAAACACCTGTCAGTCATATGCACACACAATGGTTATCTACTTGTGTATGGTAGACCCAAATTCTTTATCCAAAAAGGCTTTACCTGGGACTTCTCTTCATCCCAGGAAAGTCCATGAATCAGCAGGACAATTCAGTTTTCTTACTTTTTGACTTCATAAGGCTGTGAGGAGTCCTCCTTTCCAAGAGTAGAAGAAATTGCATCTAGTTTTGAGACAATCTGAGTTTCTTAATCCATTTACTCAGATGAATCTTTGCAGAAGGTTTTGTGTTACACCTGGTAATTTGACAATTAAGTTACATTCAGCTAACACCTTTAGTCACAAAATGCTTCGCTAAGATTTTTTTTTAAGCCCCATTAGTTAAGGGAATGCATGCATAATCTGGGGTATTGTGTTTGTCAGGAGACGAAGCTTTGTAAATACCCATGTAGATGTGGTTCACTTATTTTTAACCAAAAGAAAAATAGACTCATGATACAGTTTCTTCACCTAAAGGTCTTTCTGACTTTTGCCAGAATTCCAATTCTCTGTAATTTAAGTCTTTCAGCACAAAGTTGTTTGGATTTTATGTTGTACAATTACTATTTAAAGTAACTAGAGAGTTCCTTCATAGGTTTTCTGTAAATCTGTAAATTAACAATTTTACATAAATCTTTAGATAAAAGTTAAGATACAAAATAATCCCACAAAAATGATTTTAAACCAGTTACTGTGGCTTCTTTCTTTGCTGGGTACCTTCTATTGTGCTGTAGATTTCTACAAGCAAGTAATTTTCCACTATTTAATATTTTTTTTTACATTTTTTTTTGGTAATGATAATATTTTGGTAGTATTAAAGCACATTTATAAATAAAAGCTTGTTCTACTGAATTTTTTCAGATCTACAGACTGATGTCCCATACCCATCCATCACAGTGCAGAGAGTGCAGTGACAGTTCCTGGACTCAATGGTACAAACAGTGTTAGAAATATTTGAGAGCAGTTATTTGGCTGCCTCTGTGAGCAGAAGTACAGCTCGCCCTGCGAATTTAACAGCCACATGGAATTTGCTTTTCTGATTCTTCCTCAGGCATCTTTTTACCTGAGTTTGTCAAGGCTGCTTGTTAAGTGTTCGACGCGGGTCAGACTTCAAAATCATGTTGGCACTGGAAAATCGTTATTGCTTTCCAGAGATTTATATTAGCTTTTAGAAAAAAGGTACTAATTCTCATAAAACTTGGGGAGTGGAGGGGGTGGAAATCGTTGTGTGGAAGCTGCTAAATGAATTACTCAACTAAGTAACCACGGAAGTGATACACAGAGGACCTGGAGTAATTTTGCCTTCCTTTAAATGTATGCATTTGCACCTGAGTCAGTTGTCCAGACTCTTACAGCTACTGTGGAAAAAAAAAAAGAAAAAAGAAAAAAAAAAGATAATTTAGACTTGAAATTTATATATTTTTTTAAGATAGTATCTTTTAAGAGGGTAGAAAATGTGCTCTATGAATGCTTTTTTCTAAAGGTCAATTGCATTTAGAAAAAATTAGGCAGTTAATTTAGATCTGTATGTCTACAATGCAGATAGTTAAAAATGAATGAGATGAGGCACATAGTGAGATATTTCTACTCTCTCAGTCCTATTACAAAGGAAGACAACTTGGGTTTGGTACTGAGAAGACACAGCCCTGGATTATGCCTGGTCCACCTGTGACATCAAGTGTAGTGAGAAGGTCCTGTGAAAAATACTTTCAATACTGTCAAGATCTCTGTCAATGATTTTCCTGTAATAAATGTTACGCTGTTGCAGATCAGTTTCTCCTGATAAAATCAATGGAGAGCATTCTACAAAAAAAAAAAAAAAAAAAGGTGTTGTGTTATTTTTCCAGAGATATGAAGATCTCCAAGGAAACAGGCAATATAAGGCAAGAACAATTTTTTACTAAAATTGTTTTATTTAACCTTTTAAAAACATTCTTTAAAAAGAGAAACTGCTTGACATTTCTCTTTTTTATTTAGGTGATAAAGACTATTTCACTGACATAACTAGTGAAATAATTCTGAATGGTCATTGCCTTGTGCTTAGTGACTGGTTTTAATATTTATTTATATGAAATTTTAAGAACCAATTCTTGAGAATTCAACTCATCTGTTGTTAAGTGGTAGTAACTTCCCTGTGTCCACCCAAGTATATACATATATTTAATAATTACTTTTCTATTGATGGTCAAGATTAAACTAATACTTCAGAGATTTCAATACTTTTATAGCAATTAAATTTAAAATAGGATACTTTCCTGGGACTGTACATTAATTTTACCATCATTTTCATAGCGCATAAGTTTAAGGTGAATTAAATCTCTGAAACACTGTTTTAAACTGAAGTTTATAGAAGCCAATCCTTTTTTTTTTTTTAAGAATGTCAATTTCAGTTAGAGAGTGCTTTTTAAAATAGGGGTTTTTGAAGCTATTTTTGAAGACACAGATTTATCTGCCCCATCTTATGCCAGATGCTTGTATAATGAGGTTGCATGACGAGGAAAGGAAATTCATGTTCACACTGTTTTTTTTCTTTTTCTCTTTGATCAAGATTTTGAACCCATATCTGATATACCTAACACGGGAGCCCACATCACTGAGATCACTTGTATGTCTGCTGACAGTTCTAAAAATTCTAAGCTTTACCTGGAGCTCAAACACAGTAACTACATGGATCATTGTTTGAAACTATTTGCCACCTGGTTCTGCTCACAAGCAGCTCTACAGAAGTATTTTTGTGCCTTATTAATAGAGGGAGGAACTAATACTCGGTTTAAATCTTGGCTTACAATTAATTATTTTGCCAAATTATGGTCTCAGTGGTGAAAAGAAGCCTTGAAACACAGATGAAGCAATGTCAAGTGTACTGGTAAAGAAAAATACTGCTAAATTTAAAATGACAGAAGAAACTAAAAGTATTTTTGCAAGTCAATCAAACAACTGAAATATACAGAGGCAATATCGACTGTAGATCCTCATAATTACTCTTTCAGGCAGCTGCCACACTTTTTGAGTCTAGTTTATTTTTTAAAATTTATTTTTTCATCTATCTCATATTTTTGAAGTACGATAATATTGGCTGACATTACAACTTGTTCAAGATAAGAATTATGTGCTATGTCAGGAAGTGATCTTATCTGTAGTAGGCCAATTCCTCAGCCAAAGGTTGTGACCCATTTCAAAGTCCAGTTGAAGGCAAAATGTTTACTACATTTGTTAATTTTTTTTTTGTGTACAAATATTTCTGTCCTGACAAGATATGCATGAAAGGCAATTTATGCCCTAAAGAGGGAGAGAGTTTTTATCCAAGTAGATGAAAGAAATAAAAAATGAGGAGATAAACAGTACAGAGAAAGCAACTTGACCAGAATGCCACAGCAAATTAATTAGAATTAGTGCATGGTGACATAAGCTCTCCGAAGGCCACTCACCTCATAATAATTCTGCTGAGACTTGACCTTAAACTGTCAGAGAATAGTGTCCATCACCTTCAAAAGAAAAAATCAGTATTGAAAGCAGGGTAAGATCTGTTATGTGCAAAATCCACAAGCCCATATAGGAATTGCAACATGAAGTGTTTGCAGAAGTGGTCAGACAAAATTCAGTTTCTCTACCCCAGCATTTCATGAATGCTAAATGAAAATTAATATTAAATGAAATTAATGTTCTAATAAATAATTTCATTTGTCTTGAAACTGGAATTCGTGGTTTGGGTTGTAAGTGAAGTGAATCCATATGCGTTTCAGAAACTCAGTCTGTCAGAGGATTTATTTCTGTCTTAAACTAAGAGATGATTGGAGAAACAAGCCAGATAGTAACATTCTGATTTATAAATCTTCTGAATAACTCTACAGGAGTGTGCTTGAATCTACAAACTTTTCTTTTAAAGATCATATTTAGTTAAAATAATTTCTAAACCTGTTGACTCACTGAAAATGGATTTAAAAATACGCAGACTCACCTGTTGTTCTTTGGCTTCTCAAGTAAAATAGTCAAGTTCAATGACAGATTTACAAATCAAACCAAAAATCTCCAAATATAACCATTTCAGCTGCCCCACTTTATATTACTCTTGATATATATCTGATTTAGGCTATAAACGCACTCTGAAATCCTGCTATAATAACCACGTTTAAAAATCCTGCTGTCATATTTAAATATGTTATGATTTATAAATCCTTTTTCAAGTTTTACATCTCTAATTCTCCCCTAAAGCCAAAATGTAGTAAAGAGCTCCAAGTTCATACTGAGTTCAACCAGGTGGCACATTTTACATGACTGCATGTGGTGGTTTAACCCCAGCTGGCAGCTAAGAACCCCACAATGAACTTCAAGACAATCCCAATATCTCATAAGTGCCTAAAAACACGGCTCAGAATTTAGTGTCCATGCTTGAATAATCTGGTTACTAGCAGTACAGGAGGCAAACATGCACTATATTCCAATAGACTCAAAGCAGTAAACGTATTTCCATTTCTCTTGAATTTCATTCCATGAACCTGGAAGATGAACATGGGGTTAAAGTCAGGATATTCCTCTAAGAACTAGTCTAAACTCAAGTCCATAACTGGTCATAAAAACATTTGAATTCCATTCTTCCATGTCCCTCATTTATGAAAGAATCTTGAGCCCATAGAGTGTGTTGTTTGATAAACACCATGAGATCATAAGAAATAAAGTGGATGTGAAATAACTGAATCTAGATGATCTTACTCAGTGGCCAAGTTAAAGCAAACCAGATTTCTCTTATGAAAAAATATAGTGTAACTCTGAAACTCAGTGCCACAGATGTGTTTGCTAACAGCTTATATGTGTTGAAAAAGCAATTAGATTAATAAGAAAAGAAATCTTTCCGGACCTAATAAATAAAAGACAGCATTAGCTCAAAAACTCTCCAAGATATAGATTATTCGAAATCACTAGGGAAATATACTGTGAAAACTTTGTCATATTTGTGTCTTATTCTTAGAATCTTTTGCAGTTACTTGTCATTTGACACAGTAAACCAGAATACCCAAACACACAAATTTGTTTGAAAACTTGTTGTTCTTGTTTGAAAAGGACATTGTTGTGCTCTCATATTTTACTCCTTCCCCTTATATCATTTTTCCAGAGACTTGCAGCTCTGCATGATTGTACAATATAGGGTGAGAATAACTTTTAAAAAATTAGTGCTCCCTTTTAATTTTATGTATTTATTATCCTAGGGGCTTGTTAATATTTTATTTAATATTATTCTGGGGAGGGTTGGAAATCCACTGTTCAGTATTCAGACCTTAACACACCATCTACAAGCTTGCATAAAGTATGAATTATTATTTCACAGGACTCTCTAAAGCGTTTCAGAAGTTTTGAGGATTTTGAGATTTCATTTCCTCTTGAAGGATGTTGAGCTTCTGGCACAGGTTGCCCAGAGAAGTTGTGGCAGCCCCCTCCCTGGAAGTGGTGGACAGGGCTTTGAGCTACATGGTCTCGTGTGAGGTGTGTCCACCCATAACACAGGGGCTGGAACCAGCATATCTTTAAGGTCTATTCCAACCCAAACCATTTTAGGATTCTATGATTGATGCTATGATTCTATGATTCTATTTTTCTGATTCCCTATGTCAAAGAGCTGAATATTCAGGCTAAGTGCTTAGTACTAACATAGTGTTTTTCCTAGAGAGCTAGGAAAGAAATAGATCCAGTTATCTTTGCCAAGTACCATCAGGGCTGGAAATTTTGCATTCAGAAATTCAGGTCTTGCATATACGAGTACTCTATCGTTTTTTGATTCACTGCCTTCCTATATCTTCTTTCAGTTCTGTATACATTAAAGATGGTTTGGTTTTTTTTTCATTGAAAGAGAATGTTATGAAGACAATTGTGAGAGTTTAACATGGTTGAGACAGTCTTGTTCCCTGACCTGCTCAGATTACCACTTCTGCTGCCTCTGGTAATATCAGTGGACATTTCTGTTGTGTTTCTGCATCAGGATCTAGTACTTCAATCTAACTGATCGTTTTCATTTCATAACAGTTAAATAGAGCATAAAAAGAAAAGACAAAAACAACTTCTATTACTAGTGAAATGGAAGACAGTTCTACTAGAATAAAGGAATTTTTCTCTACAAATGCATGCTAGAGAAAGTAAGATTTTTCCAGGGCCAAAGCCACAAAACAACTCCAAGTGAAACGGATATCCAAAGGTACTTTAAATTACTTTCTCTGTAGGAAACAGAATTTCAACTTCTATAACAGTTTATTTGACTGTGACTCCAGCTGTACATTCTTCAGCTCAGGGACACTTCTTTTTTAATCCTATGGCAGACAATTTTTAAAATAAGTTTTCGCTGATTTTCTTCTGTAACCAAAAGTCCGTTTCCACATGAGGAAGTCTTATCATGGCAACCCTAATGAAGCTGCCACTGAAGCACAGGCAAATTCTTCTTCAGAAGACCTTTGGTTAAAAAATTCCTCTGCTCTGTTGACTGTCTAATTATATTCAGATTAGACAAAGCCAATTAAGTACTTACTACTTAACAAAATGAATGTCTAACCAGTTATGCAGGAGTTATTACAGGAAGTCAAAGAATGACTTCAGTAAACAATTTATGAGTACTGTTGTATAAAATCAAATCTAATGTATCCAATAAAACTATGAATTAGGGAAAACCAGGACAAAATGACTGTAACTCTGATTACTACACTCACATTTAGAGCTAATTTATTAAATATAGCCTTGAGGTAAACTTCAGATAACTTTATTTATTTAAAACGTGTTGATTGCATGTATTCATTCTTTTTCCAAATAATTTGTTAGCTATGTTTGGTTAATATCTCAAAGAATAGAACTTTTCTGTTTCTCAGATTACTTCTTTTTTTTTCCAAGTTAATGTTAGTTATTATTGCATTACTATTGTTATACTGTAATGACTATACTTTATATTACAAGTAGAAACTAGCAATCCAAGTTTTCTCACTTATCTATAGCATTAGAATTTTATCCCTCTGTTAACTAAATCAACATTACTGTAGTCTTTGCAGATAGTAATCTAGTTTCTATATATCAGAACATCCACAGTTTTTTTCCCTCCTGACAAGCAGCCTTAGTTTAACACTAAGCAAAAGCTGAATTTGATTGGGGAATCCATGAGATACACAGTCATTGAGCTCCCATTTCTCTTGATTTCTAGAGAAATAGAGCTCTGTCCTTTAGAGCTCTCTGTTGCAGTATGAACTTCCAGCTGCACTTGGGCAAACCATTACAAAGTCACTGCTATCTCCAAAGATAAAGGAAATGTTGGGAGGTAGCAGTTAAGTAGCTGTTGTGTTAAGAGAAATGTAATTTCCATATACGTCAATCAGAGTCCCAGGACTTTCTCTGAACTGTTTATCAGAGTCCCAGCAAAGGAATTCCAGAGACCCAGCAAAGGATGAACTATCAGAGTCCCAGCAAAGATCCTGTCCCTGATTAATCAGAGTCCCAGCAAAGGATTTTTACCTATCAAATTCAAAAAAAATCAAAATTGCTTAGTTTATTGAGAGTGACAGAACAGATTCGAGATTGCCCTTGACAAATTTACTAACTACAATAGTGTTACTAATTAAGATTAATATTGCTAGCAGAAATAATAATAAAACAACCCAGGGATAACATTCAACAGAGGGTGAAAGGTTCAGAACTCACCCAGAGGCGTTCCTGCCTGGGGTGGAGGAAGAGAACACGATCCGTGCACCGGTCCATCAGATGTTGAGGTTCTTCTCTCACAATTTAATAATCATTTTCTCCACCTTTTAACCACCAAATTATGAGGCTTCTCCCCACACTGGTGACATGCAGTATGATTTGAGTGGAGAGTGTTATAGTCATACATTTAACATGGTCTCTATAATCTTCATTGGCATATCTCTTATTGGCATATCTCTATAATCTTCGTTTGTTAGTTATCAGATGTGATAGCCTTTCCTAAGAAACAAAGGACTGCATCAGCTCCTGTTATCTTGTTTCTTTGGACTGATAAAAAGCAGGTTCATTCTGCCTACACTGCGTTCCCTCTTCAGCTGCATCCTGTGATAGCAAGTTAAGTCTCCACTCCCCTAGGTTGCACAAGAGATAACAAGGCCAGTCTTAGTCGTTCTTTGTGCACAGATGCCTCTCCTCATTATCTAAACTCCACAGTACCTTTCAAGCCTTGTCACCAAAAGCATATGTTTAGGTATCACCTGTAGAGTAAAGAATTCTCAGATACCTTAAGAGGTGAAGAAAATTAAGTCTCTTCTTGGACCATCATTATTATAACTTTATGATGTCATAAATCATAAAATCATGGAGATGTTTAGATTGGAAAAGACCTGTATGATCACCAAACCCAACTGTAGACCCAGCTCTGGCAAGTCCACCACTAAACCATGTTCCTGAGCACCACATTTACATGTCTCTTCAGTACCTCCAGGGATGACAACTCCACCACTTTCCTGGGCAGCCTGTTCCAATGCTCCATAACCCTTCCTGTCAACAAATTTTTCATAATATCACATCAAATCCTCCCTTGATGCAACTTGAGACCATTTCCTCTTGTCCAATTTCTTGTTACTTGGGAGGAGAGACTGACTTGCAGCTCCCTACAACCTCTTTTGAGATACTTGTAGGGAGTAATAAGGTCTCCCTTCAGCCTCCTTTTCTCCAGGATAAACTGCCTCAACTCCCTCAGTCATTCCTTATAAGGCTCGTTCTCGAGTCCATTCACAATCTTCGTTGCTCTCCAACACTTCAATGTCTTTCTTGTTGTGAGGGGCCCAAAACTGAATACAGGATTTGAGGTGCAGCCTCATCAGTGCTGAGTCCAGGAGGAGAATCACTGTCCTGGTTCTGCTGGCCACACTACTCCTGCTGCAGGGCAGGATGTTATTGGCCTATTTGGCCAACTGGTCACACTACTGGCTCATTTTCACCTGGCTTTTTATCAACACTTCCAATTGATATCTTTTTTCTTGTTTGAATTCTGTGTCTGTAGTATATTTTCTACATAAAAGATGATAGAAAAGTTGAAGAGAAAGCCCAGGACATGAAGAGTTAGGGTATATTTGTGTAAGTTTTCCAGCAAAAGACTAAATAAATCATGTGTTCTGTAAAGTGCATGCACTGGTACTAAAATTGGTTTGAACAACACTGTTCAGTAATTTCTTGCTGGGCTGACTGCAAATGGTGTTGCTAGATGAAGGCACTGCTGAAACCAAGTGAATTAGCTGCAGATCCTTTACAACCTTGCTTGGCAGCTGCTTGTGTTCTTACCAGCCACCTTGTGTCACACAGCCACAATATGACTTTGTCTCTTCAGTAGAACTAGAACATTCTGAGTAAGTTTGCAATTTTCCAGTTGTACTAGTGCATGAGCTTAGGATCTGGTCCATTACCTGGAGAAGCAGAAATTCCTATACTCAGGAAGGGACAACAAATGGAGTGATATTCCAGGTCCTGTCAATGAAAGAGTTAGAAAATAAAGTTTCTAGTCTATGAAACAGATGTCTGTGTTGAGGAATTTATTTTTTCCGCAGTCTTATGTCTGGATTGTTGAACCTAAACTGTCTAACAGTTCATCAGTGTCTACACTTCTTAGCCAAGCATTATAAGGTGTGTGCAATATTCTAAAAATATTTACTGATGAATCCACCAGGGCTTTGTTTTAATCAGTGCTTTTGGTATTTAAGTAAACTTTTCTATTAAACCATCTGACTGTACGTGGCAAAGCTTGACTTATGCTTAAATGATATCCCAATGAGAAATGCAAAATGAGCTGTGATTGCATTCACAAAAGAATGTATAAATAAACATACTTTGAAGGAATGAATCAAAGGAGTAGAAAGAAAAATAAATCCCAAAGCCTCACCGTAGCAGGTTGCTGGTGAAATACTTTTTTTTAAAATTCTTTTTGGAAACCACATTAAAATTCAACTCTTCTGTTAAGCATACTTAAATTCAGTGTGGTTGCTCTGCATTTAAATCACTGTAACTAACACTAGATTTTGATCTTCTGTATCTTGACTGCTCTTCAAATAAGGACAATGAAAAAAGGTAGTGGCTAACACCATCAATATTGACAGTCATTTTTACTTTGTCTAACACTTTGGTCATCTTATTACATATTTCCACACTGTTTCATAATACAACACATTTTCAGAAGAGGATAAAATATTCTAGCACTATAATTACAAGCAATCTCAAGTAAAATGTATGTAAAAATGAAAAAAAACACAATCACAAATGGAAAGAGAGTTACAGGACTATTCAGTCTGGTTGCCTTGCCATCCTGAAAATGACAGTGAAAAAGATACAGAAGGGTATGAGTGACAAATTTTTGTTCTTAAAGTATTCATTTTACTGTATACCTTAGTGTACACTCATAATGGCAAATTTGAATAGATAATTGTCTTACAGAAATTTGTTTTGCTAAAAAGTACATATTAAGAAGCCTGTCAACTTGTTATAGTAAGATATTTACCCTCAAACCAGTATGAATTTTCATGAAAGCAGCGTATAAATTGATAAAGTGTTATGAATCTCACTTCTTACACTTTTGCACATTTATATTGAAAGAATATATCATACCACTCATGCAATCTAGACAACTTTTAAAGTATTTTCTGGACACTCATATGCTCTGTGTCACAAACGTCCTGAATTTCCTTAAATAGTTATCTTGACAAGATCACAAAAGTGTGTCACAACCAGGAATTCACTTAAGCAGTCATGAATAAAGATAACAAGAAGAGGTACCAGTGGATGTTGTTCATCTTGACTTCAGCAATACTTTCCACGCTGCTTTCCATAACATTCTCATAGACATGAAGATAGATTACGGATCAGAAAAGTGGAAAATGAAGTGGACTGAATACTGCAATTAAAGGGTTGTTGTCAGTTAAAGGGTTGAAGTTCAACTGGAGGTCAGTTACTACTGGTGTACCCCAAGGGGTCGGTACTGCAGCTAATACTCCATCTTCATTCATGACATGGGTGATGGGGTGAACTTCACCCCAAGTGGAGCAAGTCTGTAGATGATACAAAGCTGGGAGAAGCGGTTGATAAACCAGACGGTCATGCTTTTGATCATTAGGATCTGACAGGCTACAGAAGAAGTCTGAAATGAACATCAAGTCTACCAAGGGGAAAAAGTCAAATCCTGGCCATGAGGAAGATCAGCCTCATGTACCAGTACAGGCTAAGGACCAACAAGATGCAAAGCAGCTTGTCAGAGGTGGATCTCAGGATCCTAGTGGACAACTTGAACCTGAGTTAGCAATGTTCGCTCATGGCAAAGACATCAGCCTTCTGGAGATCATTAGGCAGAATGGTGTCAGTAGATTAAACGAGGTGATTCTTTGCCTTTGCTCTGCCATGGTGAGACACTTTTGGAGTGCTATGTTCCTTTCTGAGCTCCCCTGTACAAGACAGACATGAATGTACTGGAGCAAGTCCAACAAAGAGCAACAAAAGATGTTTTATAGACTGGAGCATCTTTCATAAGAGTTGAGGTTAAGAAAGATGGGGTTGTTTAACCTAGAGAAGTGAACAACTGTGCCAAAAGAAAAGAAAACAAAGACCTTAAAGCATTATCCTTTTTATGATTTCTTTGTTATTCACATTCTCTCCACTCAAAAAATGAAATAATTACATTATGTTGACTGCTTTTTATGTCAGTCTAAGGTGCTCTCAGGCCTCAACTTTAATTTACAGATTTTGAATATCAAAAATCATGCATAGCATCTAAGACACCATTAAATATTGATAATTTCAATTTTAAGGTTAGTAGTATCTTGTTTAAAAACCTTTTTTCAAACTTGTCAGTAAAACTACTGAAAATTATGTTGTGGGTTTTTTTAATAATTGAGGTTGACCTCAGATTTACAGCAATTTTTCAATGTTCTCTTATTACAGTACTCAAAAGGATATCTCCAGAGTTCACACATGTTGAATTGCACTGTTGTTTCTCATATTCAACATCCTGTTGGGTATGAAACTGACAGAGAAAATCCAGAAAGTTTTTTCTGAAGATACGGTTATAAACAAACTAAGCAGGAAAATGTATCTCAACATTACCCAGAAAAAAAGTACAGTGATCATTTTAAGTATGTTATTGTATGCTGCAAATATTAAGAAGCTATTTTTTTGGGGGGTGGGGGGGGGGGGATTATTTTTCTTGGGTTTTGAGAAGATTTAGAGGATTTAGTGATTGATTTTTTGGCTGAGCATGATATATAATATTTGTATGCATTAATATCATAGTCATTAATATCATAACATTTAGAGAAGTGATTGCTCGATTGTACTCAGCCCCAGTGAGGCTGCAGCTCAAGTGTTGTGTTCAGTTTTGGGTGCTGCAGTGTAAGAAAGGCACTGACTTGCTGGAGAGGGTCCAGAGAAGGGCAACAAAGCTGGTGAATGGTCTTGAGAATATCTCTTGTAAGGACTGGCTGAGGTACTTTGGGTTGTTTAGTCTAAAGAAAAGGAGGCTGAGGGCAGACATCATTGCTCTTGCAACTACCTAAAAGGAGGTTTTAGAGAGATGGGTGATGGTTTCTTCTCAGAAGTTACAACCAAGAGGACAAGAGGAATGGCTTCAAATTATACTACGGGATATTTAGGAGATTAGGAAAAACCCTCTACACTGAAAAGGTTATAAAAGACTGGAACAGGCTGCCCAGGGTAGTCGTTGAATCACCATCCTCAAATGTATTTAAAAGCTGTCTAGGTATGGTGCTCAGGAACATGGTTTAGAAGTGAACAGGGTAGAGTTAGATAACGATAGGACTTGAATCATCAAGTGAGATGATACAAGTGGACTTGAATCATCAAAGACCTGGAAAGTCTTTTCCAATCTTAGTGATTCTATGATTCTACAGTAATTTAACATTTTACAAAATAAAAGTCATCGTACTGACTATAGAACGCAGTAGTCTATAGTGTTAGCATGGAATTTCTCTGTATGAATATTCCAAACTTTTATTTATACTGAACTACAAAGCTTGGTTCAAGACTTTCAAGGAAATTTAATGATTTGTTACATGGTTACCTTCAGCTGCAACCGAACTCCAGCCAATAGAAAGGCAAACAGTAGTTGTAGAAAGCAAAATTAGTCTGCAGGATTGATAGACTGGATCCGTCACTGAAACAACTATATTGCCTCATCCAAAGATCATACAAATCTTTTCAGGGGCTTTAATGGGTTTGGGATCAGATCTCTGAAATGTGAGTTATTCATTTTTTTCCTGAATAATTTTAAAAAACACACAAACCGTTTAAGCTAGTCAAGGCTTTGCTGATAAAAGCAGGATACATCAGAAAGAGAGTGACATGCTGTTGTTTCTAATCTACTTTCTTCGGAAATGATCCAATGCATCAGCCTTGAGAAACCTTTAAACAAATAGCCCCTCAGTGGGCAGGCAAAGACTATCTACCAAACCAAGTTACTGTATATCTGTTATGTATCTTGATATTTTTTAAGTAGGAAAGTAACGTAACAGGGGAGAGGTCACGTATACCTGGACCATTTACCTGCTTTTTGTCTTCAGAGAAATACCATAATTTCATTTTTTAAGGTATAATTTTTCTTTTTATTTTTTTTTCTCACACCTAAATTATCTTTGTTTATATGGTGTTTAATGATATTTGGATAAATTTGTTTATTTTTGATGAAATCAAGCTTTTACAGCATGACCATTTATTTGAGTCAGATCATTTAATAAGGAATTTTGCATTTATAATAACAATCCTTCAGCTTACATTTACAGCAGTAGAGACCCTACTGCTATTTTGGCTGCTCCCTAAATATTTACAGATTTAGGAAGAGGTGAAGACATACTGTTACGGACTGGGAGCTTCTGAAAAGACTACATAGAGAAAAAAACAGCTGTTTATTTAAATTTGCATTTAAAATAAGATGTACTTCAGGCAACATGCCATGGGATTTAATCTTTCAATAGTTTTTAAAGAAATGAGACATGGGTAAAACTTATGTTCTTCCCTTATGTGTTCATGGATCTTAAAATTATATATTTTAAATGAGAAGACAATCTTATCTTTCAGCAACACAAAACAAGGTATGCTGTAAAATGTACAATGCAAAAGTCATGTAATTTATCACTCAAGAAACACTATTCCCTTTGGAACCTTCAGTTTCAGAAAATGCTGTACGTTCTTGAAACAAGAACTGTTAAAAGAAGTTTGTTTTCACATAATTATAGACACCTTAGGGACAATGCTGAAACATAGTGAAAGGAATAATAAGCTTTGTACTATAAACACATTTACAGCACTCATAAACAAATACAGAAAGAAATAAAAAAAAGGAATAAACAAAAACCCTACAAAGTCTGAATGCTAAAGTGTAAGGGTAGTGAGGCCCAGAGGAGTGATACCGAGATGTTAAACCTCTTGACACGAGTTAAACTCTGTCCCACAATGTCAGTGACCTCAGGAATTTGTAATATAAAGGCAGTAACCTATATACAATAAAAATAAAAGTGTATTCCCTTCTGCTCTTTCTCTGTTATTACAGATACAGAAATTTAGTTCACCATCTTTCCTTTCTCATTTCAGCCCAGGCTCCCCCAAAACTGGGGATTAGTTTAATTAACCGATCCAGTAACATAAACTAGAGCAACCTCAGAGTTTCATGTTGTACTCTTCACAACTGCCATAAGCCCACACAATTATCTGTTTTAACAAACAGCATAGACTGGAGATGGTTAATCTCAGCTGTATAAAAACTAGATATTAAACTAGTCTTTGCAACCAACAGAAAAGAACATCTTCAGAAGCTGGTTGATTTCATCTTAAAATGGGAGTCTGAGAGAGGCAGGGGGAACTGTTCTCTGGAAATTCTGTCCCTTTAAAAAAAAACTAGAAAGAATCTTGATGACTTCATTGAAACAGAAGTGAAGTTCACTTCCCAGGTCAGGACATCTCAATGTCAATGCGTTCATTAGGCACCTGGTGTGAGACAAGTTTCCAGTATAACCAGTACCCTCAGTCCAGACAACTATGCTGCTGTCCTTGAAATAGACACCTTTGTGGGTCAGTACTGGGACCAGTTCTATTAAATATATTCATCAATGACCTGGATGAGGGATTAGAGAACACTGTCAGCAAAATTTGCTGATGACACGAAATTGGGAGGAGTGGCTGACACACCAGCAGACTGTGCTGCCATTCAGAGAGACCTGGACAGGCTGGAGGGTTGGGTGGGGAGAAATCTTATGAAGTTCAACAAGGACAAGTGTAGAGTTTTGCATCTGGGAAAGAATAACCCCATGTGCCAGTACAGGTTGGGAACTGAACTGCTGGAGAGCAGCGCAGGTGAAAGGGACCTGGGGGTTCTGGTGGGCAGCAGGATGACCATGAGCCAGCAATGTGCCCATGTGGCCAATGGCATCCTGGGGTGTATTAGAAGGGGAGTAGCAAATAGGTCAAGAGAGGTCCTCCCGCCCCTCTACTCTGTCCTGGTGAGACCACATCTGGCATACTGTGTCCAATTCTGGGCCGCTCAGCTCAAGAGAGACAGGGAACTGCTTGAGAGAGTCCAGTGCAGAGCCACAAAGAGGATGAAGGGAGTGGAAAGGCTGAAGGAGATGGATCTCTTTAGCTTGGAGAAGAGAAGACTGAGGGGTGACCTCATAAATGTTTATAAATATGTCAAGGGGGAGTGTCAGGAGGACGGAGCCAGGCTCTTTTCAGCGGCGTCCAGTGACAGGACAAGGGGCAATGGGTGGAAGCTGGAACATAGGAGGTTCCATAAAAATATGAGAAAAAAACTTTTTCACTGTGAGGGTGGCAGAGCCCTGGCCCAGGCTGCCCAGGGAGGTTGTGGAATCTCCTTCTCTGGAGACATTCAAAACCCTCCTGGACGCGTTCCTGTGCGATCTACTGTAGGTGGTCTTGCTCTGCCAGGGGGGTTGGACTAGATGATCCTTGAGGTCCCTTCCAACCCCTGACATTCTGTGATTCCGTGATTCTGTAAAATATGTAAAGGGTGAGTGTCAGGAGGACAGAGACAGGTTCTTCTCAATGATGGGACGGGTGCAAGCTGGCACAGGGAAGGTTCCACAAAAACTTCCACTGTGAGGGTGACACAGCACTGGTAAAAGCTGCCCAGAGATGATGTGGAGTTTGCATCTCTGGAGACTTTCAAAATCTGTCTGGACAGGTATCTGTGTGACCTACTCTAGGTGATCCTGTTTTAGCAGGGAAAGTGGATTAGACGATCTTTCAAGATCCCTTCCAGTCCCTAACATTCTGTGATTCTGTGTCTGATTGAATAGATACATACACTTATTTGATGGAATTGGCAAGGAATTTGCCCTTAAAGACATGAGAAATGACCAAAGGTCTCTACAAAGCATGGCAGAGATGAGCCAGGACCTCTGTGAGAACGTGTCTATATGGAGCATTAACTGGAAAGCGTGAAAGGTCTCCTCAGGACACGTCAGCTGACTCTGGATGTATGGGGCTGGCGACAGCATTGAGCCCCAGTAGTCTACATGTTTGCATTTCAGATGACATGAGCGTGACTCTAAGGACTCAATTCTGAAAAGTTCTCTTGGCCTCATTTCATGAAAAACTCATACACAGGACCGTACCTATTTGATTCTATCTTACTTGAGTGCAAGTTTACCTTTAAGAACATGAACATGACACAGTGCACACTGTGAAGTTTTTTCATGGACTTGTTGCCTTCAAATGCTTCATTTGCAAACATACAAATCACAAGTTATTAACATGCAATTTTTTCCCATCAGTGGTTCACTTGTCATTCTTGCTGTGCTAGCATCCTTACTGGTTTTTTTTTTATTCCTTCTAAGGAATTTCCATTTCCATTTAAGGAAATTCGGATTATTTACATGGCAAAGAAAGCAAATAATCTTTTATCTAACTCATTTGAAGATGATAGCTTAATTTGAAATGAAAGGGGTGAAGATTGCAAGAGTGGCACACATATTTTTGTTAATATTTAGTACTCATTAAAGTAGCTATGGAACACAGCTAGCACAATCTGACATCAAATTCAGCACCAGGAATCACAAAAACAAGACCTCAATAAATCACTCTTCCACATTCAAGGCATTCTAATGAACTCATAGGACAAACTAAAAGTACATCAAGTTGTCACATTATATTTGTTCGGTAGAGTTTATATAAAAAGTTAGTATTTACGATACATTATGATGGGTTTGCTTGTACCTCTGGTCAAAAAACAGGATAAATTAATCAGATCCACCTTAATATTTCCTTGCAATTGGTTAAACCTGGGAAGCGCAAATATTTTTTAGCTTTGGTTTACATTTTGATCCTTCAGAGTTATGCTAGATACAATGTTATGGGCCCTGTAAGGTGTTTCGTTTTCCATATATACTTTGTACAAAAGTAGGATGGGAGAATTCTTAGGACTGATGACTGAATATTAGTCCCACCCTTTCTCCTGCCTTTTTTTCTGTTGCTATTTGTACAATTCATAGTGACTTATAGAACTGCAGGTAAAATTCATAAAGCAGAAGACAACTCCCGATTTAGTGAAGACAATGAAGTGTATTTTCCACGTATGTTACTCAGGTGATGGGACCTGCAGACAATTTCGTCAGTTTCTTATACATAAAGGACTTGTGGCATCCTCTAGTGAGGTCTTAACTGCTGAAGTTAAGGCTTCTTTATATGGATCTTAGCACATGCTGACTACCCAACCAGGCTTTCCCGTACAGCTCACTGAGGCTCCAACATCACTCCAACAGAGGCTACAGGAGAGAAAGGTTTAAAAAAAAAAAAAGATCAAGAGGCAGTGAGAGAAGAGATTGCATTCAGCGTTAGTTAGAGAACTGCCAGGCATTTTGCAGGAAATTGTCCTACAGGAGTAATGGCTTGAATCACCAATTTCCCTGAGATACACTCAATCAAAACCATTTCAAATTTTGAAAAATCAACATTTTTCAATTTTTAGCCATTTGAAGCAATTCTTTTTCTTTTTTTTTTTTTTTTTCCCTAAGAAAGGTCAATTTATTTTTTTTTTTTGGGGGGGGGGAATCAAAGCAAATAAAAATCTCTTATTTAGCACTCCATTCTGTTCAATATCACTTGAATCAAAAATCTTTCCAGCTAGCTTGACTTTACATGTTCAAAATCTTTGCTTGTGAAGCATTTACAAACTACAAAACTCATAATTAGCATACCAACAGCAAACTGTTCATAGGATCTTTCATTCTTTTCCTAGTAACCATTTCCATTAAGTGCAATTTTTTTAACTCTTGGCAGATGCAAAATCCTTCAGAGTAGAACTTCTGAGAAATTACTTTTCTTTTTCCTCTCAAATCAATACTTCCTCTATTTCATAAGTTGCTCTAACTCAGATTGCTGAAAGTCCCTTTGATATATTTAGACTGATAAATGAAATGGAAAAGAAGGAAAAGATTACAAGTCTACAAGTAGTTACTTATAAAGGTTTTGTTCAACTGCTTGGTAAATATGCCATGGTAGGACCGTGTGTCAGGTTAAAGTTTGTAATCTCATGCCAGTCAGGTATTCCTTGATAAAAATATTACCATTCAACAGTAGTAGTTTCAGTAGGATTACTTTTTGCAAAGGACTGTGAGATTATTTCTTGAAGCAAGATTCATCCAAATGTTTATACATTTTCCAAATTTGAACTTGTTTTGAAATATGTTTTCCTTTCTTTTCCAATTCAGGGTTATCCCCAGTGATTCACTAGAGATTTACCACACTCCAGCATCTCTCTTTTAGCATTCCCATTTTGATTTAGCCAAACTCCCCCATTTGTGTAGCTTTCTCATACTTTTCAACTTCATCAAAACTAAGAAATACTGTTAATTTTTACTTCCTGATATTATGTGTTTTGATAGCATCTCAAAGATTCAGCCAGGACAAGGACTAGTTTGTGTTGGGTTGAACACAATTACTAAGACTTAGCTTCTGACTCAAAGAGTCTCAAAAGACAAAGTAATTGTATTATTTTGAAAATAACACTACTTGTAACAAATTGTAATAAATTAAAAGTATTAATAGCAGTAATCCACATGTAGATTTTAATAAGAATCAGACCTCTTCTGAGGTATGCAATATACAGTAAGGAAAACACTTTTTTTCGTAGATAATATATAATCTGAGTGTATGAGAAGATGTTGCAAAAGAAAGAAAGTAGGGAAATACTGTATTTAAAAATATTCAACCAAAGAGAATTTATTTTATCTTTCTGAAAATATGTGTTATCAAACAACTTTCCTGGTGTTTTATCTTGTTCATTATGTATCATTGACAATAATACAATGATGTAGGCACAGAAATATATCATTTACACAGGACAAAAACTTAACCTTTATTCTGACCGAAGTACATTATTTCTCCTTAACCATCTGAATGAAATTGGTCATTTCAGAACATATTTCAAGATGTTATACAGGCTGGGTGGAGAGCAAATTGGGAGCAGTTCTGAGAAGGACTTGGGTATGTTTGTTGACAAGAGACTTAACGTGAGCCAGCAGTGTGTGCTCGCAGCCCGAAAAGCGACCTGTGTCCTGGGCTGCATCAAATGGACTGTGACCAGCAGGGCGAGGGAGGTGATTCTCCCCCTCTACTCTGCTCCGGCGAAGTCCCACCGGGAGTGCTGCATCCAGTTCTGGAGCCCACAGTACAAAAAGGACTTGGATCTGTTGAAGCGGGTCCAGAGAAGGAAACAAAGACGCTCAGAGGGCTGGAGCAGCTCTGCTATGAGCACAGGCTGATGGAGCTGGTGTTATTCAGCTTGGAGAAGGCTCCAGGGTGACCTAATAGCAGCCTTCCAATACATGAAAGGGGCTACAGGAAAGCTGGAGAAGGGCTTTTTACAGGGGCCTATAGTGAAAGGACAAGAGGCAATGGCCTGAAACTGCAAGAGGTTAGATTTAGATTAAATACAAGGAAAAAATTCTTCATCATGAAAGTGGTGAAACACTGGAATAGATTGCCCAAGGAGGTTGTGGAGGTGTTCAAGGCCAGGTTGGATGGGGTTTTGATCAACCTGGTCTAGTGGGAGAGAGGTCCCTATCCACAGAAGAGGGGTTGGAACTAGACAGTCTTCAAGGTCCCTTCCAACCTTAACCATTCTATGATTCTATGTTCTGATGCACACAGAATACATAGGTCGGTTTGCACCTGAATTTCTGTTTTTCTTCTTTAGTTGTTTGGATTCTTCTGATAGTATCCCTTCAGTCTTCCCTAGGGACTGGGTCACTGGTTTACTTTGCAACTACTGGAGTTCAGATATTGGAGACTCTGATTTTAATCCCGCTTTCAAATTATAAAAAACTTTAAATTTATTTTTAAACATCTGCCTCTTTTATGTTTTCAGTCAGAAATAATCATAGGAAACTTGTGTTTTCTGCCTACCCTTATGGACACACACAGGGACCACACACAACATCTGGACAGCTAAACTCCAGGAGATTTTGGTTACTAGTGCATTGAACGTGCCCAGAAATGTTTCCAAGACCCTGAGGCCGAGTACCATGTCTTTGCTTTCCCTAAAAGTGTAGAAACTATCAGCTATTGGTAATCACCTTTAGAATATTTTGATAGCCAAACTGTACAGAAAGATTGGCAAAATTTTTGTCAAAGAACATATTAAGAAGTTAAGCACCTATCAAACACACTCCAGTGTGCCTGGGAACCTTCCTGAGCCCATCTGATTTACTACTGTATGCAGTCTTTATGTTGTTTTCATCCAAAAGTTTGTTTGGGTATATTTCTGACACAGGCTAAAACAGTCAAAAGCTTTTAATATTTTTACCTCATTGCTTTACACTGTCCTTACAGCAAGGACATAATAACATAAATATGGATTTCATATCTGTGCATAGAGTCAGAACAAAACTTTATGTATGAGTCCAGACCTGAAGACAGAAATAAGTACCTTTATCCTAAATAATATTAAGGTTACAAGAAGCACTAAGTGCTAAAGCAACCTGTCCACTTCAGTCTTGGTGAGCTGTTTTTACGATTTTTGACAACTGTGTTTGGCTTGGAGAGATGCAATTGTTTTTCACCAGTGCCATTTTTGAAAATATTTTCTAGTGTTATGATTTGGAAGAAAACAGGAAAAAAAAAAAAGATTATATTTCATCATCAGATGGAAAGAAACAGAATTCATGTTTTCATCTGGGAGAACTTTTTGTCAGTTCTGTCTTCCCTCCCCAGGACAAAATAATGTCTGCCTAGTACCCAGTTTTTTTGTTTTCCTAGAAGAAATTTCAAGGTGGTTTTGGTTGGTTAATTAGTTTTCTTTTTAGGGGGGAGGATAGTTTAATCTTTGGATTTTTCTCCCAGTAAAAAATAAATTTTTTCTGCATATAAATTATTGATTTTTTTAAGATAGTATATTTTATTAAAAATTGACGGCTAATTGGCCAATCAGTTTGGCTTTCCCTAATTCTGTGAAGTGACTGAATCCCAAAGTTTATACCTTTTAGTATCCTGTTTAAGAATTTGCTAGATACTCAGAACTTAGCCAGAAAAGTTTCTTGAAAATGTCCCTTCACTTTAATTCGTCATAGATGCAAAAAAAAATGATAAATCAGAGTAGATATCATAATTTTAAAATTTTTTTTTAAAGTGAGGTTTTAAATAAGTATATGTTGGGTACTTGATTTTCAGGACAAATCTTATCAGTTCTAACAAGAAATTCCTGACCAGGATAGCACTAATTGCATTGCCTAGGCACATTGAGTAGGGATTTCATTTCACACTTCACAAACTATCCACACAACCTTGTCATAATAATATTTCATACATAACTTTTTTTCCAGCAAAGTATAATCTTTCTATCCTAGTTTCACAGTCCACTACTCTGAAACAAAGCTCAGTTAAATCTTAATAAAAAAAGGAGCAAAATTAGAAAGAAAAAAAACCTCAGTAGTTTCTCTCAGGCCATTGTCCCTGGACTTGCTGAAAGTTTCTGCAGCCTCAGCTGAGCTCCAGGGACAGCTAGGCTGGCAAGGATTGGAGGAGAGTCTTGCTGATACAGCACACTGAAGTAGGAGGAAAATTAAGTGTAGGAAGCCATAGAATATTTAGTATTAATTCACTGTTATAGAGTTTAGTAACATTTTAATTTTTTTCTCATTGCTTTCATAGAAACCCCATATTTTAAAGATTTGTAATTATTTTAGTTTTTTTCTTTTTATTATTTATTCAACTTTTTATAAAACAAAGATGATTTTTTTCTGTGTGTTTTCTCTTGAGCAGGTTTTGGATAGTTCTTAATTGTTTTCTCTTGATTTCATGCACCTGATTTACCTAAAATCATGTTTTTCAATCAACAGTATAATGACAATAGAAGAAATTCTCCTCTTGTGTATGCGTTGTTTCACTAAGTGGGTCACAAAGATCTTAGATCCCCTTCTGAAGCACTTTTATAGGTCATTGTCAAAGTCAAAATATTAGTTGGTCCATTGGCCTGTTATGGTGTATGCTTCTGTATATTGCTTTTCAACTCTAGCTCTCAGACAGGTGTACAATAAGGTGAAATAATGTAAATCCTTCCCTTTGACATGGGACTAAGAACATTTCTATATAACACAATCTCTATTTTTCAGAAAATTACAGTTCTCACAAAGTTATGTGGTCATTTATTGTGGCTGAAATTCACTCCTGAAAAATTCCTTAGAAAAAAACATGCAAGAAACCAGTCTTTAACTGGAGTAAATTCATTAGAGTATGATAATTATTGGACCAATGGCACCAAGACTACAAATATTTGGATGTAAAGTTTGCATCAAATTTGAATAATTTGCACCAAGTGACAATCTACTCCTTTGTGAAAAGTAGTTTAAGATTAAATATCTGGTTACTAGAAAAAATGCCAAGTATTTGAAAGTGCACATACTGAGAAAAGTGGATTTTATTAAAAACTAAGCAGATTTTTTTCTCCTTTGGTATCTAAATATAGAATACTAAGCAGACCCTTTTCTCAGAGGACTGCTGGGAAGACCTGGGACAGAATATATGTTTCTTTTTATGATTGTTTTAAATGTATGCTTTAGAAGTTTCCATTTCACTCTAATTATTTTTTAAGAGATTCTGAATCTTTCAAGATGTTCTTTGCCCTCTATTTATTTCTCTGAAGGGAACATTTCTGCTCAGATAAGTCATTGAATACCAGATAACACTGACATACCAATAATGTTAGCAGGTGTGTTTTCCTGTGTAGAAAGCAATTGATTATTTTCCTCTAACCCACTGAACTTTCCTCATGTCGGGAGGAGATTTAGTGGATTTAGTGGACTTACTTGATTTGTTCATTTTTAAGTGTCTGAATCTTTGAGAAATCTTAGCAGGCATTTCTGCTGTTGTGCAATACATTTGTGTCAAGTTTTATTCCATATATATTGCTTTCTGTGTTTCAGCATACTGAGATCTCACTTTAATGTACTAGAGAGATGTAATTTCTGATAAATAAATAAAAAAGTTGCATATCTGTTGGGTTTTCTTTCTTTTCTTTTCTTTTCTTTTCTTTTCTTTTCTTTTCTTTTCTTTTCTTTTCTTTTCTTTTCTTTTCTTTTCTTTTCTTTTCTTTTCTTTTCTTTTCTTTTCTTTTCTTTTCTTTTCTTTTCTTTTCTTTTCTTTTCTTTTCTTTTCTTTTTCTCCCTTCCTTCCTTCCTTCCTTCCTTCCTTCCTTCCTTCCTTCCTTCCTTCCTTCCTTCCTTCCTTCCTTTCATATATTGATGTTTTTGCCACAGCTTGTGTTCATTATAATTATTAGACAGGATGTTCAAATTTCCATGTCACTGAGAGCAGAGTTCCATTGGGTAGCAGTTCACTGGTTCAACTAATTTTGTGTGGAAAGAGGTGCCAACATCTTAAAATGTATGTGCTTACGCATCTATATCTCCATTAACTAAGTGCTGATATTTCAGACTACTCTGACACAAAATTAGCCCTACTTCTAACAAATTAAAGTCTGCTTTCATTGTAGCATATTTGTTTATAATATCTGACAAGCTGCTCTGCCTGAGTGCCTGATACAGATGAAACCATAGCCTTCTGCTTGACAAGTCAAAGAAATGCCACTATAGGGTTATTATACTCTGATAAAACCATCCATAAAAATCTGTGTTCCTGGACTCCTCTCTTCAGTGCATCTGTTCCAATCCTCCAAGCAATGAGTAAGGGATTCTTCAATGGATTTCTGTACAGGCAGTGGCTTTTTTTCTGATGCGCGTCCACAGAGTCTGCCCTTGGCTAGAGCATTCCAGAGAAACTGAAAACACTCTGTGCTGGCTAATTAACGGCAGCACAAAAAGCTTGCTGCCAGGGAATCAAATGTTGGCAAACAGGTCCCTTTAGGCTCTTTCCGAGAAGGCTGGCAAATGCAAGCTGTCTACCCATTTGGCTTAGGATAAAAAACAAGGCTAGATACGGGCTCTTCCATTTTATTTTACTTTTTTTTTTCCTTTCACGCAAAAAAAATCTGCAATAACTTACGTGGCTTAGATTGACTTCAATGCAATTATGCAGGGTGCAGGCCAATATGGAATTCACTCTGCACAATCATATGTTTTATATTGGGTTGTCATTCACTTCGTTACTCCAGGGTATAACTCTGGAATGAGCCTGCCCAAGCCCGTGGAGTTACATTTTGGTTTAAAGCAGATAAAAAAAGTAAGAAGAGAATAAAGTCTGTGCTGTGAGGTTAAGAGAGAGAAAAAAAAGACCATGGAAGTTTAGTGGTATGGTTTCAAAACTGCTTGTTATGGAAAAAAACTAACCCTCCACTTCCTGGTTTTAAAACAAGTTAGTTCTTTAACACGGCACTAAACTAAGCCTTGCTGTCCCTTACAGTGAGAAGCAGGAGAGCTGGTAAGAGTTCACTGCTTCTCTTTTTTTTGATATTTTAACCGACAGGATATGACAGAAGTATATCTTCAGAATGCACCTCAGTGCTTCTGCCCGATTTGGTAATAAATAAATCAATTTTCCCATTTTCTTTCTGCCAGTTTATCTACTGGCCCTTTGGAGCAGCTCTTCCACCCTGCTCTGCTCCTCAGCTTTGCCTGGCTTAAAATTTCCTCACAAAATCAACTACCAACACCAAAAGACGAGAGTAAACTTCAGTCCAGAAGAGAAGTGACAAGTCAGAATAAGAGAGTAAGACAAAGATATCCCACTTTAGCACACCTGACAACGTAGATGCTGAAATATTTAACTGGCACATGGGGTACACCCTGCTTTCACATCCTTGATCCCAGTTAGGTACACCAGACATTCGTATTGTGGCTTTTTCCATTTTAATTGCTTATACCTAGCACATGGGCACTGTGGGTTTTTTTTACTCATATAAGACCTTTTAGAAGTCTTGGGTTTGACTCCATGCAACACAGACATTTCTGAAATCTCAGTGACTTCTGTGAAATTTGGTGCTGAGCCGAGTGCAGCAGTTCATTGGTCATGTCTTGTCCTCACCATTGCCAGTCTGTCTCAGATGCCCTAAGCATAAAACCACAAAATATCTCTAGTTGGAAGGGACCCGTAAGGATCATCAATTCTAACTCCCGGCTCCTCAGAGAACTACCTGAAACTAAACCACATGATCAAGAGCATCACCAAGGTGCTCCTTAATCACAGAATCACAGAATCACAGAATGTTAGAGATTGGAAGGGACCTCAAAGGTCATCTAGTCCAACCCCCTGCCAGAGCAGTATCACCTACAGCAGATCGCACAGGAACACATCCAGGTGGGTGTTGAATGGCTCCAAAGAAGGAGACTCCACAATCTCCCTGGGCAGCCTGTTCCAGTGCTCTGTCACCCTCACTGCGAAAAAAAATTGTTCTGATATTTTTATGAAACCTGCTATGTTCCAGCTATGTTCCTTAGCGTCACAGTATAGGATTGCACCCACACCTTGACAGCCTCACACTCACTATTACTTGCCAACTTAGATCTTGCTGTGCTGATCACTGAGGACATCAAGTCATCCATTCCTTAGAAAACCAGACCACAGAGTTTGCATTATCTTAATAAAGCACCATACTCCCTTAAATTCTATTGCCTTCCTGAATAGGATGCCTAGTGATCTCTACCAGGATTGAAAACACAGTTTCACCCTCGTAAAGACCCAGCAAAAGTCAAAAGCGGTCCCAAGCACTGCATCTGGATTTCAGTCCAGTTCATTCACAGCCTGTTTTCACCTTGTATGCAAGCACTGTCTTCATTCATCATTTTATATTTTCTCTCTAAATGCTTTCTTCTTTTTTTTTGTCTCATGATGATTGCCACCTACTGCTGTTGACAGCGTGTAATGTAAATAAACTAGACCAGACCTTGGCAAACTGTTTAGCTTTTTAGATGCATTTTCACAAGGAGTAGGCAGACACTTGGAATAGTCATTTTCTCTAAGTGGCACAATATGTGAAGCTGTAAAATCAATACACCATTTACTGAAAAGGAGTTGATTTTCTGAAGAGTTGTGTTGATTGTTTTAAAATGCTTTTTTTTTTATATATAGTCTTAATTGATTATGGTCTTACTTTTGTGAAAAACATTAATTAAAAGGACATCACACTCAGAATAGTTTGTATAGAAAATGAACAGTAGGACCATGTTTTTATAATGAAAATTTTGTTTAAAAATGAAAGGAAGAAATAAATAATTCTGCCTGAACATAATGTGTCAGGCAGATGCACATGAAAAGCCAACAACAACTTCCACTTGTATTTGTTCTTAAGCAAATAATCAAACGCCATGAGTCTTCACAGGGTCAAGGACTATGTCATACGAGTGCTACATACAAAACTGAGAGAGTTGGAGCACTAGAATCTTTTCATTTTACAGAAATAAGCTGCTCTCTTGTTTTGTGGCAGTATTGCACCTACTCTGACATTTCCAATCTTTGTACCCAGATTTCTCAGCTGTTGAAATTTTATAAGATTCCTAGCAGTTTCTTTTGGTAATTCTGGCTGGTTTGGAGCACGATGCTGAACATATAGAACAATTCTGAGCACGTTGCTCAGGACACCTTCTCCCACACTGCTTGCAAGTGAGGAACTAGTTATAGACAGCACAAGCTGTCATTACAGCTCAAGAGAATCCCCTGCAAACTACTTGCCAATAAACTCAAGCTCCTCTCTAAGACGCTTTAGGTCCCATTTTTCTGGGGAAAAGCTTCTTTATTTCTGTGCTATTGACTTTAACATCTTGGGGCAGGTGATGACATATTCTCAAGAGAAGCTCTCTCCCCTCTGGAACCAATTTCCACCAGTAATGCAGCCAAACCTGAAGGCATAGAGAAGAGTCCATCTGTTCAGACAGGCTTTTGCCTGGGGACGACTAGTAGGATATTTCCGTCTGTCCTTGGTTTCTGTTTGAGGATGTACCTTTATATGTATGCTTGCTGGGTAGTACTAAAAAAACCCATAGGATAGTTGTTCAGTTCAGTCAGCTATTGGTAAATATTTTAAAATGTTGTATCTATATTTTATTTGTTTAGAAATGAACTCGGACTGTTAACAACGGAAGTGTGTTTTATTTATGCAGTTGGAAATTACTTACTGGTTTACACTGAAGGAGGCATGAACAAAACAGGCAAGAAAGGCTCAACCACCTCAGCTACTGATTTACCTCAGCTACTGATCTACCTCAGCTCATTAAGCCCAAACTAACACTTTTGTTGTGAGATGAAGATGAATTAATTGTAATTACTCAGTATCTAGCTGTGTGATTTTATGTTCCTTATGTTATACTTATTACTCTAAGGATGTAAGAGTTGATTCTCACATACAGAAGATTTGCAGTTTAGTAGTTATTATTAAAGCTATGTGAAAGTAAAGGTGAAGATCACATTTACATTCTAAATTCTCCATACAGTACAAATAAAATGGCACAATAAAGAAGATCAAGCTTCAATAAGAGAGTGAATTGTTGGTATATTAGAACTACAGGGAAGGTTTTGGCTAGTACCTACTTGGATTTATGTTTCCTTAAGCATTGAGAGTCTCCACGGAGACTACTCCCATTCTCTTTGGTGCTATGCAGAGGTTATGTGCTTGAGAAGTACTGCTGTCCTGATTCCTTTCAGACAAAAAATGGAAAATGTGCAATACTGTCACCCCAGTTCACCAAAGATACTGACTTAGTAAGGAGAGACAACTCCCCAGCAGAGAGGTTGACTGTTTTTTTAAGGTCCACAGATATTTTGCCTGGGAACATCACCTCATTGCTTAGTATTTTTCTAAGTACGTCAGAAATCAGGCATATCTAAGACCCCCACTGGTTTAAATGGGCTTTCAAGAGACCATTTAGTCAAATTTAGACTGTTTACATGCTTTTCTAGATCAGAACCCTCTCTGCTTTTCACCATGTGAGCCATACTGCTCTGTTAGAAACACTTCTGTGCCATAGAAAATCTGAGTATTTGTAGCCCTTCCCTCTGTGGAAGGATGAAGGGTGATACGTACTAGCCAACTACCTGTTGCTAATAAGTTCCTTTTTATACTGTAATTAAATTACAGTATTAAAAAAAAACAACAAACAGTTTCAAAAGAGTGGACAAGCATATCCATCTGCTAAAATCTTACCATCATTTGGAACTGACAGGTACTCAGGTCTCTCTGATTACTGTCTGTCTTTCATCTGTTTTATTGCCCCTTAAAAATTTTCTAGTTTGTTTGGCTTTATTTTCATCTCATGTATTTCTAAGCACTAGATCACTCCTAATAATGTCAACTATGCTGGAGTACTACAGGCTAGGTAGGGTTCAAAGCAGCTTGTTCTGTTACTAGTTTTCAGGAATTCTTCAGTGCTTGTTCATAGGTAGCTGCCATAAGACTTCCTTCTCCTTCTCATCCACAAACCAATGAGATAAATCCAGACACTTTATAGCAGTGTATATAGGTAGTAATGTATGGCACAGCAAGCACATCAGGTCTATGACTAAAGCCAAAAAAACAGTATCTGCACCTGTGGAAATATCCAAAACTCAGATGGACACTGTTTCAGGCAACCTGTTCTATCTGACCCTGCCTGAGAAGCGAACTAGGCGATTCAAGAAAGTCCTTCCATTCTTAACAATTCTGTGTTTAATAATTAGCCTATTTCATCAAATGTTTTTTTTCAGTATCACACATATTTACAGTTGAACCAGTTGAACTTACTATATATGTGGAAATAGTATTACTTATGATCCATACCTGATCAAGCAAAATTCTTAGCGCATCTGTTAACTATAAAACTGATGCATTATTAACTGTCTCAACTAAACCAGTTCAAAAGGACAAAAATAAATACTTCCGACAGCATTTATGTTAAAATATTTAATTGCTTTCAGATGAGCAAGGACCCCGGGCTGTACTGTCTACTTCAATTCACAACTGAAAGCAACAGTACAAAATGATGCGCAGTTGGATGTGGAAATGAAAGAACGTTACCTCTCCTTAGGCGACATGGTCTACTGAGAACAACTAAGTACAGGCGAGAGATTAATTTCCAGAAACTTCTTAGCTGCTTCCAGTACTTGGATCTCAGTAGGTGATCTGTCCACTCCAGAGGGAGAGAGTGAGGTTTCTTGTGCCCTGTGTAACTATGGTAGAGCACTGAGTATCGATGTCTAATTTTACATATAAGCACATTGTACTCAGCTAACATTTGTGATTCAGATAGTCTTCGATCTTATCATTCAGGTATGTAAGTGTGGCACCAATTTGCATTGAAATATTTCTAGAGTTTTTGAAAAGAGTCTATAATAAACTAGGAAAGAGTCCAGCCAAAATGAATTTATAACTAACTGTTCTGATACTGTCTTTTACACTAAATACAAAAGACAAATTAACTTCACAGCAGTTTCTTCCTGCACAAATTTCAAATGACACTACATTGAAGTAATGGCACTTTAAAGCTGGTCTGATGGGTTCCAAGTCAGTCATTAACGTTACAGAATCTGTCACTTTATTTGCCAAAACAAAATTGATCTTTTACAACAGTCACGGTGTTAGAATTAATATAGTTGTTGACTGGCAAACAAAAATGCTTTCCAAGGTTTAAGAGACCTTCTTGTGAAAAAAACTTCTCTTGTTTGCAAAAATTTTCCTTTTTAAAGTTGAATCTTATGCAGAATAAATTGCAAGTTGATAAATAAATCTGACATATACTACAGAAATTTCTTCCTTATCTCTCTGCTCATTACTTCTAGCTGAAAGTATTTCCTCACTCTAACAAATGTACTTTTTCTTTAGGTGTTTGCACTTTCCAAATATTAAAGACCCTTAAAAAGTTCTCATTTCTTCTGTTTGATGAAGGTGTCACCGGCATCGGATACTGTGTGTCTTTAAAACATTACTCAAAATAACAGGAGTTTCAGGAGGCAGTTTTTTGGCCATCCAATATACCTTGTGAGTGGAATGATTAGATGATCCTCAGAAGGCAGAATTTTATTTTATTTTAAGTATCAAGTACCCGACGGATTAATGATTATTTCTCTCTTATGAAAAGTAAACATAGAACTCCTAATTTGTCTTTAGCAAATGGCTTATCCAACTCACTTATCCACAGTGCAGGTGTCCAGTCCCAGTTCATTGACCTAATCTCTTTTAGGACTTTTGAAAGGAAAGCAGCACTGTCAAGATAAAACTTATCTGATGTATTTTATTGTCAGATTAAAATCCCTGGAAAGGGACTATTCTTCAGATCAAATATTATAGGATTCACAACTGGATTTCCAGGAAATATATATGTATTCTGAAACTGTAAGCAGGTGAGATTAGTACAACGTGCTTGTTCCTCTTATTGTGGAGTTTTGAAAGGTACTTTGAACACTGTTGGCCAAGGCAAAAAATATATGTCTGTAAAAATGTACATGTTTTTAAATGTTGAATCAGATTTATTATTAACCTATATTATTTCCCATTGCATTTCTATTAATTTAAAATTGTATGATAGGAGATTTTTAATGTCGTAGAGAAAAAGTCATATTTTTCTAAAGACCATAAACACTTATGTTTCAGGTAACCGACGGGTAAATCTAATAATACATCAGTGACTAATTTCTCTATGTTTCTCTGTGTTTCTCAATGGCATAATTTGTTATCCGGTAAACCAGACCACTTTTCTACTATCTTAATTTTTCTTTTTAATCTATAGCTAAAGAGTCCAACTAATTAAACACTCTATAAAAATGTTATTACAATTTTTAGGATGCCTTTGAGCCCTGAAATATATGGAATATTACTCACAATTTGTTAGTGTGGAACTAAGAATTGCAAGTGTCTGAATCCAGCTTCCAAACAAAATATATCAATAAGCAAAATAATATTATGAGTTGATGATATCAAATCATTTTTTTTTTACAAAAGCAGTTTGGAAAGCATCTCTGACAGCCAAGAGTAGGAAGTAAGCTGAAAATCTCTAATATATTATAGAGATTTAATATAATTAATAGCATATCTTTTACATGAATCTATTTTTTTTTTAAAGTATAGAAGAGAAAATGGAATTTGATATGCTGCTCTATTGTATGTACTGGATAGGAAAGGCAGGATTTAAGCACACTGACATAGGATCTTGTTATCAATAACAATTTGGAATATGTTTTAGGGTTTTTGCATGAAGGGAAAGGAAATCTCAGGAACCCTCAACAAAGGAAAAAAATTTACTAGTGAAACACATGTAGTGAATGGGAATTTGCAGAAATCTGTCTGAATACATTTAGTAACCACTGTGCTATTTTCACCATAGAATGGAATGGAATGGAATGGAATAGAATAGAATAGAATAGAATAGAATAGAATAGAATAGAATAGAATAGAATAGAATAGAATAGAATAGAATAAAATAGAATAGAATAGAATAGAATAGATCATTTCAGCTGGGAAGGACCTACAATCATCTAGTCCAACTGCCTGGCTGTTTCAGAGCTGACCAAATACTAAAGCATATTATTAAGGGTATTTTCCAAATGCTTCGTAAATACTGACAGGTTTGGGGCATCCACCACCTCTCCAGGAAGCCTGTCCCACGGTTTGACCACCCTCTTGGTAAAGAAATACTTCCTAATGTCCAATCTCAAGCACCCTTGATGAAGCGTTTACCGTTCAGTCCTCATGTGTTGCCTGATCTAGTTGAGAGGTGTCCCTGCCCATGGCAGGGAGGTTGGATTAAATGATCTCTAAAGTCCCTTCCAGCCTGGGCCATTCTATGATTCTCATGTGTCCTATCATTGGATCCCAGGGAAAAGAGCTCAGCACCTCCTTCTCCATTCCCTTCTCAGGAAGCTCGAGAGAGGTTTCCCCTCAGCCTGTTTTTTTTTTCCCTGAACTAGACAAACCCGAAGACCTTAGTTGCTCTTCACAAGACATTTCTTCCAGCCCTTTCACAAGCATTGTTGCCCTCTTTGGGTGCAAGTTCAAGGCTACTAGTGAGATGAAATTTGCAGATAGGAGGTTTATGTTTACCTTGCCTGTTGTTAGAAGTGAAACATCAGTTGAGTTGTCAGACATGTTACATAGGCTCAGTCTGCACTAGAAGCAAGAAACTTCATACTGAAATTCAAGCTGAGAATAGTCAGCCATAGTTTAATTGCATATGTATCTGCTGAACTACCTTGAAGTACAAATGGGCTGGTGACTCTGCAATGTTACTAAGGAAAGTTGGTAAAGTAATTATTTCCTAAGAAAAAAAGAGGAGATGAGTTATTTATATCTTGTGTAACATAGAAGTTAGTGCTAACGGATCATCACAGTTACAGAAAATATTCCCACAACAGAAACATCAACATTCATGGATCTTGCACCTGCATGTCTTGACATGTAATATTTCATTGTGGCAGGCAATGTCCTCGTGGTAGCAACATGGGATCAACTAAGCAGCGACTACACAGTAGGATGAACTCCAGTGGTCAATAAAGAGCAGAAAATAAACAATGACAATAAGAGAACATTTCTCACAAGATAGTCACTCCCTCTCTCCTGATCGTCAGTAAAGACTTAAAAAACACACTGAAATGAAGTCCATGAAATTTCTAATTCTACTGAATACCAGAAACAATGAGCTGAGTAGAGATACTGATCTTTCTACACATTTTAACCTTCCTCTACCCTAACCACAGATGATAACTATCAATCCTTCTGTTTCTCGTGAGCAATAATCATCCTATGATCCTGCTAATATCCTCTCAGATCTATGCTAATTTCAGGGATGGTCTAACCTATACTCAGAGCATTTTTTTGTAACGTCAGCTTTTCTCAGCTTTGAAGTGGGATTTTTGGAAGAGGTACATGAACGTCCAGTACGTTGTCTAAATTTTCCACTTGTATGAGTAGCCTGATGATAGGTGGTAATTATGTCCATTTAAAAGGTTCATTTTCCTTACTGTTATAAGTGAATTATTAAGAGAGGAAACTCAAAGCCAAGTCCTGACAGTTCATGTTGTCAGTAAATTATGACATTTAAATTTCAGGATGCAGAAACATAGCTAGATTATGACGTCTAATCAACAGACAGAAACATCTCAGAGACTTTCTTTAACCCACTTTTTTTTCCCATCAGTGCCTAAAGAACATGGGTCTTCTTTGGAGACTGCATGTCTGAAATCCGTCTTCCTCAAAATGTGAGATTATTCATGAATCTTTATGCTCTCTGTGGCTTTTCTATGCTGTGATTCCTCTTAGTTCCTGCTATTTAAACGGGAAGGGATGGAAAGAGTTTGAACATGGCTCAGGAACTTCATCCTCATTCCAATGCACAATCAAAGCAGTTAAATCTTCTTAAAAATATAGTGCAGCTGGATCCACTAGTTTAAATGGGTGCATCTTTTCTGGAACTGTATCACCATGGAAACAGGAAAAGATCACAGGCTTTGTACAATTCTCGCCCCTTTGTCCTCCCATATTGAACTCCTCAGGGGAAACTTTTACAGTTACCTTTCCTTCACAACATTTTATAGGGTCACTCTACAAAAAGGAGCAATTAACTCACCACAAATGTCTCCAAGATTTCCAACATGTTTTATACTTTAGTGTCTCTGGCTGGTTTTCTATAGATACAATATTATATTTTGACTCTTTCGGAGGAAAATAACAGTGGTTAGGGTTTCTATTTCTCAGATATAAAATAATTGTTTCTGTTTCACAATGTAGGGAAGCTTTTCCTGGAATTGTGTATATATATGTGAATTAATCATCAGTGTACATAGTTTACAGTAGCTCTTTCTGGATGGTAGTTCCACCCATTTAAACTCATGCATTTTTTTTTTTTAACAGCGAAATACTAAGGACTTCATTTGTTTTTCTTTGAAAGGATTTCTCACTCACTCAGACAGATTCTTTTTGTGACAGTTAGAACCAGAATAATAGAAAGCTTCTTTCACATCTGTGTTGTAAAAAATCTTGCTACAATATGTAAGTAGGCAAATTACTTCTTCAATTTCTTTTAAATGTTTTCTTAAATTTCTCATTCTTTATTTCTTTATTTCCACCTTCAATCTTTTTCTCAACTTGCTCCAAAAACTCTTCAAATTATCCATTCTTCCAGTTTTTTTTTTTTTTATTATTATTATTTTTTTTGCTAAATGTTTCTTTCTCTCTTTCTCTCTCTCTTTCTCTCAGCCTTTTATGTCCTCTCAGCTGGTACATGTTCTGCTCTGTATTATAGCTATCATATTTTCCCTGGTACATTGTGAGAGCAAAAAGATCAGTCACACTTCTGGGTACAGTGGGCCTTAAAGAGCAATGGCTTCAATATCATGGCTGTTGTGTAATTAATAACAAGTGCAATTCACTGTGAAAATAAATTTCCCCCTCCAAGTTCTGGCTTGGAGACTGTTTTATTAGATGTTCCACTATTAAAAATGAGCAGGACATATTCTTTTATTGTCCAGTCATTAAATTAACAAGGTTTATTTCTGCACCCAAGAATGGGTGGTTTTGGCAGCCAATGCCATATGTAAATGGACATAATAAACAGGTGTAGCTATCTTATTTCATTCTTTGCTTCAGACAGGTTTTTAATAGCTATTCAGATTGCTACATGATATGTAATATTTTATGCAATGGGAGATAGCTCAGGAAAAAAACCAATAATACACAAGACCCTAAAGATGACTATCTGAACTAGCAATTCTTTGTTGAAAAAGCTATTAAGGGTTGAGCTGTATTTAATTCTTTAATAGAAATGTGTCAGAGAGACCACAATGGACTATTAGTGTTTGTAAATGAGATTTTGTACTCTCTTGTTTCTTCCAAGAATCCAACCAGCTTGTACAGAAAATGTTCTCAGTAAACAAAAGCCAAGCCAACAGTTTCTTAGGGATGCTGCTGATGTTAATTAAGTTGGCCCTTGTGTTGTTCTCTGCAAACGTACCCTTTTATGCTCCTGTATACAAACCTAAGATTCATTCTCTGATATATTACTGTGAGGTAAATCCAGAGCAACTTCAATGATCTCCAAGGGTCAGAGCCTCTACTCACTAAAACTCCAAGGTTAATTCACTGAAGTCGTTGACATTGCTTCAAATTCATACTGTTATAAAGAAGCAATATGAAGGAAGCCTATTCAGCCATGATCCAAACACATAGCGCTATTTTTTTCCAGTTCTGTTAAATGAAAAGAAAGCAATTCATTCACAGTAAATGTTCCAAAGATCACAGCAAGTCTATGACACAGTTCAAGTACAGAAGAGAGGAGAAAAAAAAATGTGGGTTTCATTTTTGCAGAAGAACACAAATATCTGAAAAGGAAATGTGAGAAGGGTACTGAAGCTAAAACCACAGTGGTAATAAAAGTAGAACAGGTATTGAAATAACTGTCGCTGGTATGGGACACATTTTTATAACTCCTTACGCTATATTCTAGTATTCTTTTTAGTGAAAGACTTAATAAATCTAATGAATTGTGGAATGGATTTTCAATGGAATATTACTTAAAATACAGTAGAGAAGGTATCAAGAAAAAGAAAAAGAGGAAATACAAGTAGGAAAAGTCCTGCAGTGAAGACATATTTATTTTTTTCTTGCATCTTTAGCTTTTCTCACATTTCAGATACAATTTTTTACAATATCTTGAAGCTACTACAAAACACATGCCTTCCTGTTTTAATTTTGGTTGTGGGAAAGCACCCATGAGAGCATGGAGTCTATTGGGAAGCAAAGCTGGAGGACAAGGGACAGTGATATAAAAGTAATATGCTTTGAGGGGAATAAGGTGAGACGTAGCCTACACAATTTATAGTATGCCATCGAATTGAATCAATTCAGGGACATTTCTGCCAATTTGGTAACAGAGAGTGGCCAGGAAATAATGATTATTGGAAACCAAACAGCTTTGGACTTGGGAGGACTGAATAGAGTTTCTTTACCTTGTTTCTTTAATAGTGTTCTTTTAAAAAAACATCACTGACATTTATTCCTTTCTTGGGTGACAGTTTGGAAGAAAGAAGAGACCTTTATTGTGACAAGGCCATAGCATAAATTGGAAGTCTTCTGATTGATATAATTAAACATAATGCAGAATATAAACCAAGAGGAAGTAATAGTAAGCCTACATGTGTAAAGAAAAAGCAGTGAACAATACATTTTGATTTCCTCTGTGTGCTACTATTAATTGCCCTTAAATATATCCCTGGGGCATTCCCGCAAGTGTGGAAATCCATGTAGGTCTCATCTCATGTCGTACTGCCCAAAAGAAAGTATTCTATGGTAGTTTGTTTGACTGTGCAATTGGTAGATGAAATAGGACATGTTCTACCAATCTACCAATCAAAACCAAGAGGTGTAATTAACTCACTGAATTCACAAATGAAAAACCAATAATGTATCAAAATGAGCCAGGATTTTTGAACAACACAATTGCAGACATAGCCTTTGCACAGGTAGACATCTCCTAATACCTTACAAAAGAAAGACTGTTACAAAAAACATTTAAGAATTGGTGGATTATTTAGGGTGGCCTGAAACCATGTAAGTCTTTCAAAAGTTCACAAGAAACACAAAGTAAGATTTAAAAAAATCCCATGCTGCTTTTACCCTTGTGTAAATACAAGCTATAAGATATCCCAAATAATAGAATTGTTCATTAAACTAAGTACTGACTTAGATATGTATGCTACATATGTTTTATTGCCCTTATTTTGGATTTGGAAAAGGTGTGGTGATACAGAGGAAAAAACATTTTGCAGTTATAAGAACAAGCTAAGATGAAAGATGGTTTAGATTTAAAATTTATCATTTCATGCTACAGAAACCAATAAAAATAAAGAAGAAAGAAAAAGCTCAAATAAAGTGTTAAAAAACAAAGAATTTAAAAAGAATGCTGTCCTGGAAGAGGATGAAAGAATGAGCTGCATACAAGAGCTACAAATCATTTTGTGTAGCTACCAGAAGGCAACAGTTCCTTTGACTGCAGATGCAGTATCAGAACAGTGACAGTAAAGATGCTTTAAAAATCAAAGCTCAGGCAGGGAGTATTTTTGGATGTTTGAACCCAGTGTGCAAGAATGTTGAGAGAAAGAGGATGGGGAGTGCTATCCATTCCAAGGGTGTTTTTATACACATTTACACTAGAAGAATTCAACTTTTCTTACTCTGACTTTATTTCACTGTACCAGAGCTGAATCCACCAGCTGAGCCCATTGGCTGAGACCATCAAAGCTGAAAAAGGAAAGGAAAGCAATCAAAAGGAAATGTTGCACTAAAACAGGAGGAAAAATATTTAATTTTCTGTTCCATTCTCTTCCTTATCCTCTCATGACCCAATGTAAGATTTTTAACACACCAAAGTTAAATACTTCAACTCCAGTCCCACTAACACCTCTGAATTTACCTAAAGTTTAATGAATTAACTTTAGTGAGATTACTCACAGGAGTAAAAATAAGCTTATAAATCACTCTTTGAAGGTTCAATCTTCTTTGTGAAAATAGTTTTGTGAGGTTTCTTTAGCTCATACACACGTAAAACTGCATATTTAGAATTTACCAAGGAAAAATACAGTCTACAATTCCAGGCCAATGAAATATATTTAAAATATCAGCTATTTGCACTTACAGAATGGAGTGTGTCACGGAAATTTTGGCCCAAGCAGCAGTAAATGTTTTGGAAGTGGTGACATACAATATGGATACAAATCTGTAAATGGCCCCAAGGATATTGTTTCAGCTTTCAGGAATTAATTCACCTAAAAACCTCCCTTTTCTTAACCTGATGCTTAGTTAACTGAGGGTCTTACTAACAAAGACAAATGGCACCATGACAGCTGGTGTAAAAGAAGTTTGACATGTGGGAGGCAGAAGCCCATCTGCTCTGATATTTCACCAGTAGTTTGTTTTCTTCTCCCTCATCAGACTAAATATGTCAGTGCCTCTTGACATTAGATTTACACCACATGACTTCCATGCAGCTTCTTTCTTAAGCTTCACAGTTAGAAACACTACTCTCAGCACTGTAGGTAACATACTCTGCCTACAAAAAGAGAATTATTTGATTGAGGAAGGGCTGTTCTTATTATAATCCAAAATATACAACCATTCTTAACTTATTAAGTGGAACCATTATTTTTTTGAGAGGAAAAAGGGTTTTTTTGGGTTTGTTGGGGTTTTTTTGTTTGTTTGTATGCAGGTCAGAAGAGCAATAAGTCAAGAAGTTGGCTTAAATTCATCCCTTAATTCTACCACTGTCTTTCACAGAAAAGACCTTGAATAGATGAGTTACATATGATAAATAGATGTTGCTTCCAATGATGTATATATATATGTTTCAGAAGAAATCAAATTACAATGATTAAACATAAAAACCCCACACTCTTTAGTCTACTGACAAAGCTATTTAAGTGACTGTACACCACAGTGTCTTTTCATGTAATGTGAAGGTTCCTTGGCTACAGAATGTCATGGTCAGTTTAAGTCCAAGAAAAAAGATTGTAAGATATTAAAAAAGACGAGTACATTATTAAATGACCTAGATAAGGGGATGGAGTGCATCCTTATTAAGTTTGCAGATGACACCAAGCTAGACAGGAGCGTTGATCTGCTGGAGAGTAGGGAGGCTTGCACAGGGACCTGGACAGGTTGGATTGATGGGCTGAGGGCAATTGTATGAAGTTCAACAAGGTCAAGTATGAAGTCCTGCCCTTGGGTCACAATAATCCCTGGCAAAGCTACTGGCTTAGGGAGGAGCAGCTGGAAACTGCCCATCAGAAAAGGCCCTGGGGGTGCTGGTGGACAGGGGCTGAGCATGAGCCAGCAGAGTGCCCGGGGGGGCAAGAAGGGCAACAACATCCTGGCCTGAGTTAGCAGTGAAGTGGCCAACAGGAGCAGGGCAGGGATCAGGCCCCTGGACACGGCACTGGTGAAGCTGCACGTTTAATCCTCTTTTGGGCTCCTCGTGACAAGAAAGGCATAAAGGTGCTGGAGCATGTCAAGAGAATAGCAACAAAGATGGTGAAGCTTACAAGGAGCAGTTGAGGGAACTGGAGTTGTTTAATCTGAAGAGGGGGAGGCTGAGAGGAGATCTCATTATTCTGTACAACTCCCTGAAAGGACGTAGTTTTGTTGGTCTCTTCTCCCAAGTTACTAGCGGTAGGACAAGAGGAAATGGACTCAAGTTCTGCCAGGAGACGTTTAAATCTGATATTGGGGAAAAAAAAAAAATCACCAAAAAGGTTGTCATACATTGGAACAGGTGGAACCCCCATCCCTGGAGGTTTCAAAAACCATGTAGACATGGCACCTCAAGACACAGTTTAGTGCATGGTAGTATTGGGATGATGGTTGGAATTGATGATCTTAGCAGTCTTTTCCAACATTAATGATTAAATTATTAATAAAAATGTGCCACTTTCAGAATGGCAAAATATTCTCCCTTAGTACCCTTTTTTTTTTAAGTGAAAAAAGTCTTTTCAGAATTTTGCCTTCTGAAAATAAATCTAAAATATGCATGGAAAGGAGGCTGTGGTTTAAAACATCTGGCAGCCACATATCTCTTCTATAAACATATTCTGTTGACAGTGTTTGACCACCCATAGACAGACCAATGTCCTACTGTGTTTCTATAATTAAAAAATATTTTTTATTTTTTGTCTGTTAACATGTCATAAGTATCTCCTGGAGATAATCCAAGAAGAAAAAAAAAACACCACATAACTTAGATTAGGTCATATAATCATTGATTATTTCCAGCTCTACCAATTCTGTCACATTTACAAGTGGAGTAGAAACCCATGGTTAATTGCTGCTTTTGCATCCTGTGGATTTGATCATTTATAGAGAGCACAATTTCAGAGGGACTTATGTATTTGCAAACAAAAACTTGAATCAGAAATTGGTGTAAAATAATGTACAGAATATGTTTGTAATGAAAAAAAGAAATTTTGCTCTAGGATGTTTTTGCAACCAGATGTTGATATTTCTATCAAAAGATAGTTGCAGAATTCCTGAAGGCAACTTTTCACTTAAGCCTTTAAAATAAATGGAAAATTTAAGGTAATTTTACACGTTCAGAATCATTCAATGATTTCAGTTTGAAATGACCCCCACAAAAAGCAAGGCTAACCTCAAAATTAGATCATGTTGCTCAAAATCTTTGTCAGCCAAGCTCTGAATTTGCCCAAGCCTGGAAATTTCGCAGTTTCTCTTCCTTTTTTTTTTCAGTGCTTGACTACCCTTACAATGAAGAAGTCTTTGCTTATATTTATCTGGAATTTCCTGTGTTTCAGCTGGTGTCTTTTCCTATCACTGGACATTCAAGAGAGTTTCCTTAAGCATCCATTTGATAGTTAAGATGGTAATAATATCTCATTTTAAAGTCACATAATTAGAGAACAATTTAAGTTGGAAGAGAATTCTGAACGGCTTCTAATCCTCAAAGTAGGTCTAATTACATGAGATTGCTCTGGACTGTCACCAGTCATCTCTTGAACACACCCAAGGACAGAGATCTCACACCTTTTTGGGAAAACTTCCTTCAATATTTGACCATCCTTCAACTGAAAAAAGAAGCAGAAGAAAAAAAAACCCAAACGCACAACCCTATATTTATCAGAATTGCATTTGCCTCTGTTGAACTTCAGGGGGTTTCTGTCAACCCATATCCCCAACCTGTTGAGATCCTTCTGATCATGTTCAGTTTAGCCGATGTAAACTCTAATATGTCTCAATTTTGTTAGGAAGCATCTAGATCTCCTCATTTTAGGTAAATGTTCTAAGTATTGGGTTATAGACAAGGTGAGTCTCTCGTTTAAGTCTGAAAAGCACATCTTGACTACATGAAATGGAATAGTTCAGTCAAACCAGAATTTAATATATAAAGGGTGAGTGTCACAAGGATGGAGCCAGGCTCTTCTCGGTGACAACCAACGATAGGACAAGGGGTAATGGGCTGAAACTGGAACATAAGAGGTTCCGCTTAAACTCGAGAAGAAACTTCTTCTCAGTGAGGGTGACGGAGCCCTGGCACAGGCTGCCCAGAGAGGCTGTGGAGTCTCCTTCTCTGGAGACATTCAAGACCTGCCTGGACACGTTCCTGTGTAGCATAATCTAGGCATTCCTGCTCTGGCAGGGGGATTGGACTTGATGATCTTTCGAGGTCCCTTCCAATCCCTAACATTCTGCAATTCTGTGATTCATTTTAGATCTTTTAAATTCACTAAAATGGGATGGAGTATTTGACTTTACTTTCTATTTTTGGCATTTAATTTCATTAGTTTCCATTTATGGACAATGACACTTACAATGTTTAATAATAGAAATAAAGAAGTAAAGAAAGTGATGGATCTCTAATCCAATTACATGAGCATCTTGATATTATTTAGCATACAAATGCAAACATGCAAATATTTAACATACATGAATATGTGTCTGATATTTCTGCATATCCATGTGCACATACAAAATTGCAAAAACTATCTAGAGAGTAAAAATGAGGCCCTTAATATCAGGAGAGGCATTTTTATATAGGTAATAATGTAGTTATCACCATGCCATGTAGTGCAATTGATAGCAGTATTCAAAATTAATGGACTTTGTAGTGCAGTGGATTAATGTACTCTGTGCACATGGTATAAATCTTCCTGTCTGGAATTCTGTCTGAAATCCAGAACTAGACTGAATGTCAATGGCAGAGGAAGGCTTTTCAGTCTTTGGGCTGTACTGAAAATTGTGCAGTGTTTTATATTCTGACATTATTCATAAACAAAATTTACTATCTGAACAAGTTTGTCAAGAATTGAGTAGCATGTCCTAAGAAAATACCATAGAGTTTTGATGTTTTTCTCATTAGTCTCAGCAAATAAGTTCCTTTGTGTATTTTATGAAATGTGATCCTAGATGTTTGGAAGGCTATAGTTTCAAGGGGGATGTACTTTAAAATACTGATTATAATGTTTACTTCTGTGCTGCAGTCAGTTATTCCTTGTTGTGAAAAAAAAAAAAAAAGAAAGATTGAAGTCTGGAAAGGTAGGAACTAAATTCTGCCCTGAGAAAACCATGTAAATAGTGATAACAAATGTTTTAATAACTATGCAGTTTGAGATTTATATAGTTATAAGAAAAAATAGAATCTAGCATCACATTTAAATTACCACTATTAAAAACAAGGTAACTCTTGCAGAAAAAAATAATTCTTATATGTAATACAGATATTTTTTTCTTTCAGCATTATTTCATAGTAGTAATTTATTTTGATGAATTTAAAGACTTCCAAAAATCAATGATTCTGAGGAGTTTTTTCTTCTGTTTTTTTTGGTGGGGTTTTATATATAACAAAAAAAAAAAAAAAGTGAAAATTTTGCCCCAAGTATTACGGAATGCATATTTATGTTCAGTAGTCTCATGATTCAACACATTTAGGTACTTATATTGACTGGTGATAGTCTTCTTCATTACTGTCAAAACCAGTATCCATTATAATGAGTTACTTTAGCTTCCCACCCCTGCCCTGGGAAAGGCCTTCTTGTCGGTATGCTGGAGCAAAGACAGCTATATTTTCTCTCTCTGCCAACGAGGATTTTGCCTGCAGAAGGAGAATTCCCAGGAGTTTTACTAGCTCAGCATTAAGAGTCAAAGATTAAGATCAAAATAAGTTGTATCCCATCATATGACACTAGATTGAATCTTACTTGTAAATTGTCTTCTCAACAGTTTTCAGCTTTATTTTTTAATTAAGCAAGACTTTTTTAATTAAGTAGATTTTTTTTCATTTTAATAGTGGCTGAAGATTTCAGAATGTTATTTCAGAATGAGCTTCCAGTTGAAATTGTCTTTTTACATGTTGGAACAAAATGAATCACTGTACTGAAGCTTCCACGTACTGTTCTACTGAAAAATCCATGTTAAATTTTTAAGGAAACTATGCTGGGAGCCATTGCCTGTTGGGATAGATTTTCTGCCAGGATGCTGTGGTTCCTTATCCACTCATCTGTTCTTTGCTGTATAATTAGAGTCAAAGAATACCAGAATAATTAAAGTTGAAAAAATTTTCTGAGATTGCCCAGTCCAATTTTCTGCAGGTCCTCTACAGGACCAGCTTCAAAGTTAGACCAAGTTTCTCAGGGATGCACAAGGACCCTCTCCAAAAATGGAGACTCCATAGCCTCTCTGAGCAATCCACTCCACTAGCTAACCACTCTTACCATAAAAACTGTCACCCTAATATCCAAACTGAATTTGATTGTTGCTTCATGTATTTTCTTTGTGTACCTCACTGAGTCTATGTCTTCTATTCATTTTTTTTCTTTGTAGTTGAAGCCTGCTTTTTCTTTCCCCATCTAAAAATTCCATCTCTCTCTCTCCTTGCATCCTAACTACTCCAAGCACTGCTCTTCTCAGTGGCTTCTGCTGGACTTTTCCAATTTAATGCTCTCATACCGGGGAACTCAAAACTAGCTGTAGTATTATAGATACGGTCTCATGATGGCTGAGTGGGGGGGAAACGTCACTTTCCTCAGCTGACTGGCTATACTGCACTCTGAAAAGCACTTAGCCCTTTTGACAGCAAGGACAAGCTGCATATAGGGGTGTTCAATCTTTTGCCCCTCAGGCCACCATAATCTTTTCTGCAGAAATGGTCCACAGAGGGTTGGTCCTCAGACTGTGCTGTTGCACAGAGTAGTACCAGTCTGAAGACCCTATTCTGCTCTCTGTTGAGCCTGTAATTCCCTGAATTCCTATCTTCCCTCTTTCTGAATATAATATTGCCTTTCTCTGGTCACTTGTTCCCTCCAGAAATCATCATCTTTCAAAAATTGGCAGAAAGCAGTCTCAGAATGACGTCAGCTCCTGCAGTATACTTGGACACATCACTGATCTTTCCATGGCTTTATATATGTCTCATTTGTAAAGTAGTTCCTGGTACTCTTGTCCTCTGTTGCGCTTTCCCTCACTCTCAAACATTTTTGATAGGCACAGAGATCTGGCAAGAGCAGACTCACCAGTAACAGCTGAGCAAAGTAATTACAGAGTGACTCATCCTTCAGCATTTTTCATCACTGTGTCATCAACCAATCCCATTCTACACAAGCCAAGCATTTTCCTTGCCCTGCCTTTTGCTGATGATGTACTGATAGAGGCTCTCCTCGTTGTCTTTCACATCTCTTGGTAGGCTGAACTCCATATGAGTTCTAACTAGAACACTGCTCACGCAGTAAATGTCTCTACAGTCCTTTTAGACAGCTCATCTCTGCTTCTTCCTCTTACGCAACTCCTTTTTGTGTTTGAACTGAGTCTACATTTCCGTTTATCCACGCTGGTCTTCTGCTACTGTTGTTCAAGTCCCCGAGCATCAGGATGGGCCATTGTTTTAGAAGACTGCCTGTGAAGAAAGAATCATGAAATAGTTTGGGTTGGAAGAGACCTTTAGAGGTCATCTAGTCCAACACCACTCTCCAATTCCCAGTGACAAGCAGGGACACCTTCAATTAGATCAGGTTGATCAGAGTCCCATTTAATCTGTCCTTGAATGTTTCCAGGGATGGGGCTTCTACTACTCTATGGAAAACCTGTGCCACCTTCAGTGTTTCAACATCCTCACTGTAAAAAATGTCTTCCTTATATCTAGTTTAAATCTTCCATCTTTTAGTTTAAAATCCTTGCCTATTGTCCTGTCACTAAAGGCCCTACTAAAAGGTTCAGCCCTATCTTTCTTTCTTTAATTGCTGAAATGTTGCAATAAGGTCTCCACAGAACCTTCTCTTCTCCAGGGTGAACACCCTAACTCTCTCAATCTTTCCTCAGAGGGAAGGTGCTCCAACCTCTGATCATCTTTGTTGCCCTTAGAATCAGAGAAGAGTTTCGGCTGGAAGAGACCTTCAAGATCATTGAGTCCAACCTTTTCCTAGCTCTATCAACACCACTAAACCATTTTCGTCAACACAACATCTACCAGTCTCTTAAATACCTCGAGGGATGGTGACTCCATCATCTCCCTAGGTAGCCTGTTCCAATGCCTGACAGCATTTTCAGTAACGAAATTCTTCCCAATATCCAATCCAAACCTCCCCTGGTGCAACCCAAGGCCTTGTCTGGACCTGATCCAACAGGCCCACATCCTTCTTATGTTGGGGGCCCTAGAGCTGGACACAGCATTCAGATGAGGTCTCACAACAGCAGAGTAGAGAGGGAGAATCACCTTCCTTGAGTTGCTGGCTACATTTCTCTTGATGCAGCCCAAAACATGATTGGCCTTCTGGGCTGCAAGACCACATTGCTAGCTCAAATTCTGTTTTCCATCCACCAACACTACCAAGCCCTTCTCCACACAGCTGCTCAGCCTGTATTGATGCAAGGGGTTGTCCTGACACATGTGAAGGACCTTTCACTAGGTCTTGTTGAACAGCCAGGATTCCTGTTTTGTTTTGTTTTTTTTCCACTTTGGGGCAGTTTCCCATGGGATCCTGTCAAACTGTTCTCTGAAAAAATGTGGTTTGAACTTCTGAAGTCCTGAATGTCTCTATTTTACTGCTCATCTTCTTCACTTCTCTCAGGATTTTAAATGTAATAATCTCAAATTGACTGCAGCAGACTACCACATCATTGAATGGTATTACCTGCATTATATTCCTGAGCTGGCATTACATTCGTGAGATCCGGACCCAATTTATTTCCCGTGCTTTATACAGTTGTGTGCAGTAAAAGCTACTCCATTCAACCCACCAGCAGCTGTGTCAAAACAATCTAGAAATTTCTAGGATTTCCCTGCTGTGTGAGCCTTGTAGCAAAGTTAAAGTCTTCCATGAAAACCAAGACACTAATTTTGGAGGAGATTTAAGGGAAGCTTCATTCATTGCCTCTGTTCGATCCAACTGTCTCTAGCACATGCATGACATAACTTTTTTCTTGTGACTTCCCCTCTGATCATGATCCATAAGGTCCCAACAGATCTTATGGTCTTCTTCTTTATGAACCTCGATATATGTTATCTATGCACATTCTGTCCACCCACACGTGTTCCACACATCTGATTTCCCCTGCATATGCTGGCATGCCCCTGAGATGGGCATATATTTTTTTAAAGACCATTTTGTGTGTCTAAATTACCATGTTATTGTCGTATAAGGTTCTGGTAGTAAATGAGTATTCTATTTTACCCTATTTTCCACTTGTTTTCAAACCTTTAATCATTGTCTCCAGAACATATTCTTCAGAATTTGGAGTTAAAGGCCTTTAATTATATGGATCACTTCTGTTCTCTAAACTTAAGCTATTAAACTTGCTGTTTTCCAGTCATATGGTACCTTTCTGTCTTGAAAGGTTTGTTGCAATCCTTGTGCCTGGATTACACTGCCATATGAAGGAGCCATATGGTGTTACAATCTGGAAACTGGGTGGAGAACACCAGATCACATCACATGCCTTACATACCAGCTTCTAGTCACTGGTAACATAAAAGATCTTCTAATCTGCTATCAGTTCTTCAAGCAATAATTTGTTCTTAGTGCTCCTTTGCATCCCTGTTCGTTTTAGCTGATAAAGGTGAAATTTGTGTGGAAGAAACTGAAATTATTCGGTTACATTATATCTTCATTCTGTGGTTGGTACCTTTTCTAATGTTGCTGTACCTGTGATATATAGATCTATCACAACATATGCTACTGTGCTCTATCAAGATGGAAAAAAAATGATAAATGTAGACATTAGCATTCTCGTGGGCTTGGCCATCAATATTTCAGCTTAGGTAAACAGGAGCTTTGCCTAATTTATTGGTTCTCATTATATCTGGCATGCAGAAGCTGAATTCCCCTATGCCTGGGAAATTCCCCATCTGTCTGGAAAATGACCTTTTCTGCTCTGCAAATCAGTCTAGCAGAAGGGACACGGTTAATATTGTAGAAAAATGACTTCACTTGTCACCAACTCAATTGTCATGATTTTGACCCATTTTGAAATTAGTTAACATTTGCTTCCTTTCTTGTGTTTCATGCATAATTCATTTGGATTCTCACTAGACTTGCGCTGTGCTTCCGGAGTGGGGATGTTTTGTATAGTCACTCTTAAGAGCAATAGTAACACAACATTTGTCAAAGTGTCATAGTGAACAATGAAACCTCATTATATGTCACTCAGAGAGTTGAATGAAAAGTGATGTTACATCCAGGCAATTTTATACCTAAATCATGGAAGGTGAAAGACGGAAAACAAGTTTTCATTGCTTTGATTGTATTCCAGTTTGATTTGTTCTCTGAGAGCTCCCACATAAGTCAATGTTAATATTCTTGGTCTTGATCCTGCTCTGCTGAAGTTACAGAGAACTTCACCAGTGATTTCACTGGGAATAGACATAAACTCCAAGTGAATGAAATTACTCATGTGTAAGAGTTGGTGAAATAAGACCCTCTAGGGCAGAGGCTGTCAATTCTGTTTGCACTACACAGCACTGGGAGCATGCTTCATGCTACTCCAAAAAAAAAAATAAATAAAAAAAGACTTGGACATTGAATGCCATATCGTGTTGTTATAGTGCAGTCCCCACGAAATAAGAAGTTGATACTCAGAGAAAAACAGGCAGCAAGAACAGTTTAGTTTGACTACTCAAGTGTGAACTGGAAATTACAATTTCTAATTCAAAAAAGATGCTAATCTTTGGACAAATGGCTTTTTTTAGAGAAAAGGTGGCTCTGAGGAAACCTTATTGTGGCCTTCCAGTATCTCAAGGGGGCCTACAAGAAAGCTGGTGAGGGGCTTTTTAGGATGTCAGGTAGTGAGTGATAGGACTAGGGAGAATGGATTAAAGCTAGGGATGGGTCGGTTCACATTGGACGTTGGGAAGAAGTTCTTCCCCATGAGGGTGGTGAGACCCTGGCACAGGTTGCCCAGAGAGGGGGTGGAAGCCCCATGCCTGGAAGTTTTTAAGTCCAGGCTGGGTGGGGGTCTGGGCAGCCTGATCTAGTGGGGGATGTCCCTGCCCATAGCAGGGGGGTTGGAACTAGATGATCTTTAAGGTCCCTTCCTACCTTGACAATTCTATGATTCTATGTCTCTTTCCTTTTCACATTGTCTAATTATCTGGACATGTGGTTTTTTTCATATGGATGGGATTCTTTGCTAATATGGTGATGAGGTGTCTCTATCCACCAACCCTTAAGAGAAAGAAACATAAATTTACCTATGTATACTTTCTGAAGGATAGAGCTTAGAGGGTTGCAATTAGTGGCACAGAGTCTAGTTGGAGGTTTGTAAAAAGTGGTGTTCCTCAGGGGTCATTACTTTCTTTGGTCCTGTTCAATATATTCCTCAGTGATGTGGATGAAGGGTATAGAGTGCATCCTTAGCAAGTTTGCTGATGTCACAAAACTAGGAGGGGTGGCTAGCATACCAGAAGGCTGTGCTGCCATCCAGTGTGACCTCGACAGGCTGAAGAGTTGAGCAGAGAGAAATCTCCTGAAATTCAATAAGGGCAATTGCAGGGTAAAGCACCTGAGGAGGAATAACCTCATATATCAGTGCAGACTAGGGACTGACCCACTGGAAAGCAGCTCAGGGGAAAAAGACCTGGGAGTCCTGGTGAACAACAGGATGACCATGAGTCAGCAATGTGATCAAGAAGGTCAATGGCATCCTGGGATGCACCAAGAAGAGTGTGGCCAGCAAGCTGAGGGAGGTCATCCTCCCCTTCTGCTCTGTCCTGGTAAGGCCACATCTGGGGTCCTGCGTCCAATTCTGGGCTTCCCAGTTACAGGACAGAGAACTACTGGAGGGGGTATGACAGAGGGATATGATGATGATTAGGTGACTAGAACATCTCTCTGAGGAGGAAAAACTGAGGAACTTGAGTCTTTTTAGTCTGGAGAAGAGAAGACTGAGGGGAGATCTTATCAGTGTTTATAAATCACAGTATCACAGTATCACAGTATGCTAGGGATTGGAAGGGACCTCAAAAGATCATCTAGTCCAATCCCCCTGCCAGAGCAGGAACACCTAGATGATATTACACTTAAATACTTAAAGGGTGGGTGTCAGGGTGATGGGACCAGTCTTTTTTAAGTGGTGCCGAATGACAAGACAAGAGATAACGGGCACAAACTTCAAAATAGGAAGTTCCTTCTAAACATGAGGAAGAACGTCTTTACTTAGAGGGTGGTAGAGCACTGGAACAGGCTACCAGAGAGGTGGTGGTGTCTTAATGTCCGAAGACATTAAAAACCCACCTGGATGACATCTTGTGCAACCTGCTCTTGGTAAATCTGCTCTGGCAGGGGCGTTGGGCTAGATGACCTCCAGTGGTCCCTTCTAACTCCTAACATTATGCAACTGACTATATCTTAAGTATTCAAATTCCATGCAGTAACACCTTTTTTCTCAAAGTTAACTTTTGTTCACATTCCATCAAATCCAGCACTTCAATAGAAAGATGAGCAGAATCAAATATTCATCGTCAACATACAACATTTAACAACAAAGCAAGCAATGTAAAGTAAATTTTCTTAAACTGAGAATAACCTCACTCTGGAGTGAAAAAACAGAAGGAGCATCAGCGTTCACAAATTTTACTTGTCCCTTTCCCCAAAAGTCACCTTTCCCTACAGAATTAAGTTAATTCTGTGGGTGTGGGGTGAGCTAAGTTTTCCCAGCAGCATGAATTGTCTCATTTAGCAATTTAATCAGAAAAAGTTTATGTGATCAAAAGCACTAAAAAGCAGGAGTTAATCCAAGGATGACAATGTAAAAACATAAGCATAAGATTTGCCATGTCGATAAACAGCCACACTGTCAGTCATTGCCAAAATTATGGAGCGTAGTAGCATATCACATCTTTTCCTGTCAAAATGTTCCCTCTGATAAAGGTCAGTGCCTTCATGACATAAATCTGTTATCCTATTATTGTCATAAGTATCATGAGAAGGAAAGAGTTGACTCAAATGTTTGGAACAGATAGAGTCAATGCAACTTAATTCAGGAAAGGGCCATATTTCCCTTTTCCCTTTGTCAGGCTGCCAGCCATCAGCATGAGCCTTCCCTCTCACAAGCTGTTTGTGTTCCAGTGAGTAATAGTTTTTTATTGGCCTGGAAAATGACTATCCCATTGCTAGCAAAGCGTATTCATGCGATCAAGTGCCTTTTGAACAGTTAAGTACATTGTGCCCTTTAAATAGACCAGAAGGCTTCAGATGAAACCTTTAAAACTATGGCCGATCTGTTGGAAAATTAAAAATATAGTAAATCCAGTGCTGAAATCAGGCATATTTATGAGCTACTCAAATATATAGCCACTTAAAATAGTTAGTTACTCAGTGGAATTTATGAGAGTTCTTTCCTCCACAAGAACCAAAACTCCAATAAGTCATGTGCATTCATAATAGATGGAACACAAAGAAAAGTAACAATATCTGGCATAAATTATATCAAATTGCTCACAGCAATGTTTTGTTTCGCATCCATTTAAAAAGATCCCAAATCATCATAAAAACTGTGAGCATTACTCTTTTCCCAGTATTGTCAAGGTGAACTGGGAGTAAATGCAATTGAAACCAATAAATGCATAAGTGTAAAGCTACAGTAAATGCTAGAACAATTGAGGCTGTTGGATATAAACTTATGTTGGTCAAAATACATATAAACATGAGTAAACATGTGCCAGGATGTGGAAAAGATAGATCTCAAGTTTTTGGAATGGGTCTGGTCTGTTTCTTACGATCAACAAGAAGCCAGGGCTAAGGCTGCTGCCTCCCAAATCAGATTCATAAATCGTGTTCACATGATCCATGTGACTTCAGAATTTATTTTGACAGAGTCATTATAATGTTATAGCCATGCTATATTAAACTTAAGGAAATGGGAGAGGGCTGGAGTTCAGTCTCTAGTGTAAACTGTAAGGTAAATTCTAGTGCAGAGTTTAAAGGATCTGATTGTTGATTCACAGAGTACAGAATCATAGAATAATAGAATCATAGAATCATAGAATGTTAGGGATTGGAAGGGACCTCGAAAGATCATCAAGTCCAATCCCCCTGCCAGAGCAGGAATGCCTAGATTATGCTACACAGGAATGTGTCCAGGCAGGTCTTGAATGTCTCCAGAGAAGGAGACTCCACAACCTCCCTGGGCAGCCTGTTCCAGTGTTCCGTCACCCTCACTGAGAAGAAGTTTCTTCTCGAGTTTAAGCGGAACCTCTTATGTTCCAGTTTCAGCCCATTACCCCTTGTCCTATCAGTGGTTGTCACCGAGAAGAGCCTGGCTCCATCCTCGTGACACTCACCCTTGATATATTTGTAAACATTAATGAGGTCACCCCTCAGTCTCCTCTTCTCCAAACTAAAGAGCCCCAGCTTCCTCAGTCTTTTCTCATAAGGGAGATGCTCCACTCCCTTAATCATCCTAGTTGCCCTGTGCTGGACTCTCTCCAGCAGTTCCCCGTCTCTCTTGAACTGAGGGGCCCAGAACTGGACACAAAATTCCAGATGGGGTCTCACCAGGGCAGAGTAGAGGGGAAGGAGAACCTCTCTCGACCTACTAACCACCCCTCTTCTAATACACCCCAGGATGCCATTGGCCTTCCTGGCCACAAGGACACAGTGCTGGCTCATGGTCATCCTGCTGTCCACCAAGACTCCCAGGTCCCTTTCCCCTACACTACTCACTAGTAAGTCATTCCCCAACTTATCAATCACAGTGTTGGAGGACTGATTGGACTATTTTTCATGTCTTACTGGTTAACTCTGTGATCTGTATTAATTTACTTTATTTTCCTGTTGAAAATCAAACAAAAGCTGTGCAGATTTTATATATAAAACACCTGCTGATCCCTCCTTCTGAGTGAATGGACCTTCAGGATTTACAATTCTAATACCAGGAATTTTTAAAAGGAATGATAGAAAAAGTGTTTTGCTTGCTTGTTTGTTTGACAGCTTCCTATCTCTCTTCAGAATCTGAAATGGAAAAATACAGAAATGGAAAAACAAAATGAGGGATGCAACCAGCCTTAGACAAAATAGAGGAAACATGGTCAATCCCATCTTTACTCCCCAGAGAAATACATTTAGAGCCTCATTCTCATCCACATCTGTTTCACATACCTCAGGCCTGGTCTTGCCTCCTCCCGCAGTTAATACAACTGGAGAAGCTTTCCTGGTGAATGTCACATCATTTTGTGGCTTTCAGAAAACCTAATGCCTGTACTTTCCCCACAACTTCCTTCCTCAAGACATTTCACTTGTTCCAGCTGTAGCTCTAATATCCTCTTTGCTCATGTTCCCTTTAAGTACCATTGCTCCATGGTATAGCTGGCAGAAGTCAGTGCCTTAATACACTTACAACCAACCTGTAAGTTGAAAGTGGGCATTGCAAGCTTCTGTGGGAAGATACAAGGTGTCACCAGTGTTGTCAGAGAGTCCTTTTGACTGGGATCTTCAAGTCTGCCAGAATGTTCTGGTAGGGTATTTCTGAAATATGCAATTAAAAGCAATGAGAAGTGCAAAAGGGGAAGGAGGAACTTTGAATTTGAAGCAAGGAGATTTAACTTTGTGGAAAGCAAATTTCAGGAGAAGGTCAAGACTGAACTTCATATTTGGCTGTTAACTACCAGGGAAAACATGTACTAAAAGGGTTTTGAGATTGGTGTTGTAACTTAGGTGTTTATTTTGTAATAACTGCGGTGGGAAGTACAATTGCATTGAAATACAGGTCACATTTACAGACTCATGCTCTTGGTCTTTTAGGACATATATGCATAAGGAAACTGAAAGTAAATCAGTGATCATTCCTCTTCTTACCTTTTGCCATCCATCTTAGAACAAATAGTGGTGTGTGTCTGAGTCGTTGAAAATAAACACAAAAATCTGTCCATTCTATTTTATCATAGAAATGCAGAGGCCAAGGTATTTAAGCTAGAATTTCTTCATCAAAACTGAAGGAATTTGTCAGAGAGAGGAGGCAGGTCTTTGAGCACACTAATTTTTACTTTCCTGTGAAGTCAGATGTGAGGCCTCTTCCCTATCCATTTTGTTTGTCACTGCTCGTGTCAGACATATCTTGTAGCAATGAGCTTTAGAAGGTCAATAAAAATCTTTTGAAGAAGTAAGTGCTTCTTAATGAGATTTACATTTTCTTTCATTCAACTCTGTTCTGGTTCCCCTTGCTCTTGTATAATGACTAAAACCTGAGTAATAATGCCAACAATTTGATCTTTTCATCACTCTAGGAGCTATATGCCTTTATATTATACTGATTGTCTTAAAATTGCAGTAAGACAATATAATTATTTTTAATACTTTTAATAGTAATTCTTATTTGATTCTTTAAAAATCTTAAATTTTTAGTTCTTTTAGTCTTAGATCTTCATTATATATGAAAAGAAAATAATGATAACCCTCAAGAAGATGAAAAAAGCTGTGGAACTAAAAAAGAAATCTTCTAGGGTTCTGGAGAGAAGCTTCAGCCTTTGTTTTGAAAGTAGTTGTCCTATTACTCATATCATAAAAGATAAGAGTGAATTTTAATCTTTAGTAATTTCCTCTATCATTTCTGATGCATTATATAAGCAAATTTCAAATGTTGATCAGGCAAGAAAATTAATATTAGCAGAAGATATGTTTAAATTTATATCTATGGTTAGAGTTAATCAAGGGCTGGGGAGCAGCAGAGTATGGGTATCTTAATACATTGCTGGAATAAAAAGTTCTCACCTGATTTGATATCTTTATATATTTAACAGTCATAATTTAAATTACATTTTATATATATATATGTATAAACTTTTTTTTTTCTTTTTCTTAGGAAGTTGGCTGAATTTTCATCAAATTTGTTCATCTATCCTACTGGCTTCATTAAGGTAAGAGTATTAGATGTGAACTACATGTATTTTAAAACATTTACCATCAACTTTGATGTACAACTGAATATAAAAATGAGTTAATTCATTGTTCATGAATGGTGTTGGACGTTTTGTTGTGTGGGAGAAACAGGTTGTGTCAGAGGAAAATGTGCTGTCAAATGAAAGGAGTGGATGGAGTTATTAATTTTGTGGTGCAATCAGGTGAGTTGTTTTTTAAGGCCTGAGTTGTGATTACATGTGTCAGCTGCGTGGCCTCTGCACCAACCATCGAGGTATTTCTATTCCACGCACCAGCCGGGTATGAGTGAGAAGGACAGGGTTTCTATATCTACCAGTGATTTGCATTTTGAGAGCTGCTTCATTCCCATTGTCTTGACCAGATTGTTGGTTCCCATTAAAGTCAGGTCATGTAGGTGTGAAAAAGCTGCTCAACTGCTGATTTCAATGATTAAAAAGAGAAAAAGTGGAAAGCAATAATTTTGATTCTTATTCTTGCTCCGCTTAAGAACAACCCCTCTTCCTTCTTCCTCAAGAGCCTTGATATCATTCTGGTTATAACCTAAGAGTGCTAGAATCCTTCTGATTTGCATGTGGATTTGTCACAGATTCTTTTGGAAATCACCACTCTCAACTTCTGCTAGTTTTGCCACCTAATTTATGGGAAAATATTTATAATTGTTTAGCAATTTGACACTGGGTCTGGTGAGTGCTGCCTTGGGTAATCCATCAGTCTTTTCTAATAGACACATTTTTTTTAATACTTATATCGGCTAATTTAAAAGATATATGGATTCTTAAATGTAATATTTTTACTTGTGTCTGAATTAAAGATGGCAGTAGACATATATTTCTAGCCGTGAAAGGAGATAAACGGTCAAAATTTTCAATTTTTCTCTTCAAAATGCGAAAGCTGAAGTTCAAGTCAGAATGACTATAATTGGCAGCATGTAGTTTAATCTGAAGGGATTTTACTGATCATTCTTACCAGTGAAATGGTTGGCCTGAGAAAGTTGCATATCGTTAGAAGTCAATGAAATACTTTGCAGTGAAGCAAGACAGACTTCCACTCTCTACCACATAGTTTTGCATGAATGTAGTGAGCAGGAGCCTAATAAAAACTGCTTACTTGTTAATTACTCTTTGGTTCTTTCATGTTTGTACTGAAATCATTTTGAAGTCTTGAACCAGACTGGAGTTAACAAATTCATTTCACACAGGTAAAAAATGTTGTATAACTACAGTCCTTTCTCACAGACAGCTGGTACTGTCATTCCCAAGAAGTCAGGAAGAAGGGTTGAGCGGATTACCGCTTCCAATGCAAAACAAATTAGACAGAAACATAAGACTGTTTTAAACATTAAAACACTGTTTTAAGATACATGTTTTTACTTCCATCTTTCTGTTTTTGTTTGGTAGGTGGTTTGTTTTTTTTTTTTTTAATTGTAATCTTTATTGTAATTAAAAAGTGAAGTTTTCATAGGACTTGTGGAACTATAGGTTTTAGAAAAAAATGCAAAGGAATTTGACCAGTACAATAAAATTAAGACTATTTAATGGACAAATATAAAATCTAACATATTTATGATGGGATCAAGGACTATATGTATTATCTACGCTTTATGCATATTTACCCAAGTCTCCACTATTCTATTAAAATCATCCTGGATACCTTAATACAACACACTTGATAAAACAATGTAATACAAAGGGAGTGGGGTATTCTGTGTTCAGTATTTTCTAATATTAACTGTCATATCTTTTTGTTTTTATAACTTCCAGATTTGTTTTTCCTTAACTCATTGCTTATGACCTTGGATAAAATTGCTCAACTCTTTTTGCTGTTTGTTTACTTCTCCATCACCCACCAGACAGAAGAGCCATTGAGAAAAATCTGTAACATTCCTGACATTTAGAAACTTTGGTAGAAAAAGTACGTGCTGTAGTTACCCACCCTGTGAACATATGTGGAGCAGTTTGTGTGTGGTATAGAGTGTCAAGAATGAAATCCTTGTGTTTGGCTATTGCATATGCAAGAGATGCAAGATTCTGTGGAACAGACTTCTAAAATGGCATATTGTATGAGTGTGATTGTCACTATGGCCTTTCTAATGTAAATCTTCAAAACGCGATGGGTTGCTGTTTAGAGTTTTTATGGTTGGAGTCTATCTCGCATGTCCAGTCTTTGCTGCCTCAGCTCATCCTGTTTACAGCAGACTCTTAGCTGCTCTGACATATGCTGCTAACATCGAGTCTTTAAGGACCTTGCACTTGCAGATCTGAGCTCCACCATGTTCCTCACACATCCTACACATAATGCTCCCAGTTAAAAATGGACAGAATCAGCATTATCGGGAGTTTTCTTCAGTAAAAATGCGTCTAAATCCAGCTACTTTACACTTTCTGATCAGAACAAAGAGAACGATTTGGAATCTGGCCTGAGGTTGTTTAATATTACATGAATTTAAGTCATGCAAAGAGGCTCAAAGAATCCCTTTGTGAACCAATTGTGCAATCTCAGTTACCCTATGATGCAATACATATGCAAAGGGTCTCCTGCCTGACAGAAGGGTGACTTATGCCCGGCCCTGTCATATTGTCTTCTATTTATCAGTCTCTGCAAGTTGTTTCTGGAACTATCTGCTCTGTACCCTGAGATCTTTATGGCTGAGAAAGAGTTTGGTTTGCCTTGCAAAATTCACTCAAGGCATCTCGGGCTTCCCATGCAGAGAGCAAGCCACTGGGATACCTTTGAAAGACCAAGCTAGAAGGAGACATTGTTTCCTAGGAGGATTTATCCAATTGCTTAGTAGTTCAATTAAGTCAGGGAAAATGTTAGCATTCACTCAGAATGGGAAAAAAGCCATCTTCTGAATCCACTGGGATGCTTCCTCCTTTCTTTCTGATCAGACTATAGCTATTTCAGAAGCTGACTAATACACCTCCATTAAGCTGTAAACTACACTTCATTTCAGCCCAATCAGAGAATTGGGAACTTAACATTTTGTTAAATATCTCTTTCAGATAATTTACTTTATTCAAAATCTTCTTTTCCTCAATATGTTCATTCCTTGCAAACAGAAGACGACCATCACCTGTTCTCTACTTGTTTTCATGCTGTTTTCTTCTCCTCTCATAAATTCCATTAATTAATGAACAGTCAGCAGGGAATTGTCTCCTCAGGCTCATTAAAGAAATGGACACTAAAAGGATATGAAAGCAGCTGCCTCCTTTCTGTCATTCCCTTCTGACGGCTACTGCTTTCCTCATCAGTGCTAAATTACAACACTGCTTTGATTAGCAGTCCGGTTACTTGCTGCAGCTGCATTTGGAGATGGAAATCTTAACTAAACAGTCATGTTTAATTGATATTCTCATCAAACTGTTAACATTGTAAAAAAAAATAAAAATACATCACTTCAATACATCAAGCTTATATATGTATATTAAATCTTGCTGAAAGTTTTTTTGACCTTGTAAGCAGATTGAAAGGACATGTTGTTTCTTGAAGATCTCTACTAAGCCACTGATTATTAGCTGAGCTCATTTGGGAACCGGAAGCAACACTTGTGAAAAATCTCATCCCAGAGATGATCGTAAACACAAACATCTTTGAATGTGAATGCTCATCTGTAGGCTGAACATTTTGTAATTATTTATTTTAAAACAAAGGATAAGATTTTCTGAATTTCAACTAAAGTTTTCTAATAAAAATATATTTCCCGTCAAAAGAGTAAGCTTATGTTAGACGGATAATCTCTATCGTGGTGGATGTAAATGAACAGAGTGTTGAAGATCTAATTCATATGAGAAGGGTGGATGGACGAGACCTTCTTATACACACACTTATATTTAACCATTTGGATATTCAATAGTTAAAAAATTGGGTGATTTTTACTCAGTTTGATGTGCAGACATTCTAACTTGTTAGAGAGGTCAGTAATGGTAGATTCAGAAAAACCCTACGTAAGACAATTTTCCTGTTGATCAGACAGGAGATCTTGGCTTTTGCTGCAAATGTTTTAAATTGTCCTACTGAGAAGTATCGTAGCTCTCAGGTTTTGTTGATAGTTGGTGCTGTATCATGTTAGATATTGTTACTTTGAGAAAATAACACAAAATATTTCCTTTATTCTTTCAAGGGTTTAAATTCTTTCATTGATAGATTGTGATTGCACTGTATTATTCTGTATTAATTGAATAATATCTCCCTTTGAGCTGTCTTCCAGCAGCAGCGAAAAGAGTTAGGTAGCTAAGTATATCATATATATCACAATTTTCTGCAAATCTGTAGGGGATCCACATCTGTTATTAGGATTGTTTGGAAATGTCATGTCTCTGCCATAGGAAAACCCCCAAATACCCTGACAAAACCACAAAAACATTCTTTGTAGCAGTCTGTAACTTGTCTCCAAGTACGAGCATCTCAGCTGCCTTAAATTTCATTAAATTACTTTAGGCTTAAAAGGATGATTCATGATCTTTGTTATAAAGTTCATAGTGAAAATTCAAAACATCTAGTCGCTTAAGTAGGTTTTGGTTGAAATTCAACTGAGTCAGAATTCTAACATGAAACAACTGTTATCCTTGAAACTTAATGCACATTTACTGATTGTTCCAATACCTAGCCTTAGTCTTATTTTTTTGAACAGAAATTTTACTAACAGTTGTGTTCACTAAAGATGCTCTAGCTATCCAATTCCTTGACAGATTACCTTTGATGAACACAGGACTCTTGATAGCCATTCACTAATCCAAGGATCCAGTAAGGTGGGCAGTTTCTCAATTCATTTCATGTAAAAAACCCAGTTATCCTGTGGCAGAAGTGTTTTTACCTCTCAGGGAGCTTAAAGGTGAACTTGTTCTGTATATGTAAAAAGTTTTGTCTTTCATGTTTTCCATGTCTACATCTCTTTTTGTGTATTCGTGCCTCTAAGTTAAATTATTAATTGTAATACACCTGTTAATTAAAAGATGCAATTGGCATAGCATTTGATATTGTTGCTAAATTAAGTCATTAGATCCTTTAAAGTAAAAGCCAAGAAATGACCCTCCTGTAGTGTCATACTTGATCCTGCTGTTCCACACCAACTACAATAACATGTAATAATCAAATGAAAAAAAAAGAATGCATCCAACACAAAGGAGCAGGGCTATCTGGCTACTGGTAAGGTCCTCAGAATGCGAGAGGAGGGCAAATTATTATATTTAAAAACTGTGTCCACACTCATAAAGAGAAGCTTATATAAAGGGAAAAGGAGACAGCACAAATGAATTACGTAAGGATTTTTGACTTAACTATGTGGGGAGTTGTATTGCTGTTTTTGTACCACTGGTCTGAGGAAAAAAGTTAGGCTTTTTCTAAAACAAAAATGAAAATAACAGGTAACCTGAACTAACACGAGCTGGGCTGTTTTTCATTTAGAAATGTACAGTGTATAGGTCTATAGTGAATGTGTTTGGACTGAAGTAAATTGTAGTTAGAGCCCTACTGGAAGTCCTGTGGTGAAAATGTTTCTCCATCTGCATCTCACTCCCTGAAGAGTTTTACTGCTGAGATTATTGACAGTGGTTGACAGTATGGCGAACTGCAGCTATTTCCACTCAGTCAGGAATCCAAGATTTTCCCAAGGTAAAGAATTATTTTTGCTTTTTGGACACACTTGGTATTTCTGTTCCCTTGGAGAATATGATAAAGAATAATTCTGCGGTACGGATCTAACAATATTTGGAGGAAAACTTAGTTAGGACGTAGTATTTTGTCCATCAGACTTCAAGAAGGCTTTAGTAGAAGCAGGAAAATACTGATATCACTGATCTCTACTAAATAATGATGTCCTAGTAGCCCCTAATACGACAACATTCTTGCCCAGAACTATCCCAGTTTCACGAAAGGTCCCTGTGGCAGACCACATGCTTTGTTTTCATGGTAGCACTCATTAATTTGTATAGATCCATATTTATTTTTCATAACTCTTCTTTGTCTGCTACCAATGTCAACAACACAAAATATGTTTGGGCTCTCCATTTATTTGTGGCCAGTGCATCATCACAAATTATTTTCTCTACGGTTAATTCTCATGTATTGGTTTATTAACTTGCTTTTTTTTAGAAATACATGTCATATATATCTATTGTTTAGTGTTTGAGTAATTGGTCAACAATTGAAATCAGCAGAAAAAAATTACCATGTGAGAAAGTGAGTGTGAAGATCATATAGTCAGGTCATTATTTGCAATAATTTCATTATTTGGACTAATATGTTGCATAAATGAAAGTGACACCAGTTCTTTGTCTATTCACACAGACAGTTCTAGATTTCTGTAATTTCCAAATGTCTGAACAAGGAAGTACACTTGTATGTAAATCTTGCTTGCATTTTCAGACAAGGAAATATATTCTCATTTATATAGACTCCTACTTTCTGGAAATTCATAAAAATGTATTAAAAGAAATGTCAGTAATCTGTTATGCAGAAAATAGTCAATAGGTGAGACATTATTTCTAGCCGTGTTTTTCATCTAACTCAAAGGCTCTTAAAACTCAATGGATTATAAGTTTTACTTTTTCATTTTTGATTTTCCATTATGGCGATCTTTTTCAAAACATAATATCAAAGTTAGCAGAACACAAGGGCAAAATTCTTTCAGAAATATGCTGGGTCACAGCGGTCACATCAAAAAGTGACATGCCACCCCAATTCCTTTTTAGGAATGCGTATCAGCCAAGGATAGAGCAATAAAATATTTAGTCATGGAGGACAAAAGGAAGGTGCTGTTTTGTGTCAAAGCAAAACTGTAACCAAGTACACATGAGGTGTACATAATTTATTTTCAAAAGAAAATTTTCCTTCACTTCTTACCCCACTCATTTCCAGTTAATTGCAGGTAAATTTTCCTATTGTGTGTATGAAAGTCCTATTGACCACATATTAAAGAAAGACTTTTATTGCTCTTTTAAAGCAAAAGTTCAGATCAAACCCATGTCAAATGTGACAAAAAGCATGTTTTTCAGCTCCCTAGTAATAATGAAATTTGAAATTTTAACTATAATTATTGGAATTGATTTTATAAATGACACAATGGACAGGACGCATAATTATTTAAGGAGAAAGAATAATCATAAATGTCTTCCCTCATGTCTGTTGCACTACTTATTAAAAATAAAATAAACAGATGTGCATCCCGTGCTACATATGAAAACAGCTTCACTAGAAAGGAAAATAAAGGTATAAACACAATAAGGAATTTCCAAAGCCAGGAATGTGAGTAAATACGAACAGAAGGGATTTAGGGTTATTTGGGGTTATCACAGCAACCCAAATAAAATGGATTTTAATGTTGATCTGGTTTTGTAAGATACAAATGAAATACAGAGATGCTTTAGAGAGGATCAAACTTAACAACTCTGAAACTTTGTGTATTTAAAATCATACTATAAATTTTAATCAACATTTTCATATGGGAAGTTCTGGGGGCTGCAGGGCTCACAGAAGTTCAACCATTGATGGTGTTCATGTCACTGGGGCTGACAGGAGATGTCTCATATGGACAAAAGGGAAAGCTGCTATGAACTCTGGGATGAGCACCATGGCAAAATGATGATGTTTATGCCCTGCCACCTTCCACAGACCTCAGCCCTCCTTCTCCTTTACTGTAGCACATTATAACCATGATTACTTTTTGAAAGTTCAGAGCTGTGTGTAATTTGGGAGGACATATGCGGAAGATGGTTCCTTTGCTGTACTTTTCCTACAATCACAGGTGACAGGACTTGATCAGGTGGTCACTCATCTTTTTTTTCTTAAGGAACTGTTGGCCACTAAAAATGCTACAATACCTTTAAGAAAATGACTCCTAAAGAACCCTTAACGAATCAGCTGATAAAATATGGTTGTGAAGGTTTTGTTGAAAAGATTTGTCTTGAAACAAATGACATCTTCTAAATAACTAAAAACAGTACTCGATGGGGCCTTGAAGAGTGGCCAGGAAAACATAAAACAAAGAGATATTACATTTACATGTTCACAGAGCAGATAGGTGATTGTGATTTGTGCTCAGTCTACACAGCTTTTAAAAGTGGTATCTGCTAGATGATCAACCATTGACAAAATTTTTGGTATTTTCAGATTTTGGGGGAAAAAAAAAGGAAAGACCACAATGTTTCAGACACGGTGTATTTAGCAAACACAGCTTCCCATGGAGCTTTGTACTCCACATAATTATATTCCACACGCGGTAATTGAAACTTGTGAATACATCAAACTGTGTGTTTTCACAAATCAGCAGTAATCAACTCAAATTATTTAAATTCACTATTTGACATAATTGCTATAAATATGACAGAAAAAAAGATATTTCTAGGGTATATTACTTCATAACTACATCAAATGAATACCTAGGGAGATAACTGCATTATGTTCCTACGGAAATCTGCAGGATAGCAACACTCAGCACTGAATTCTTGTTTTTCCGCAAACTCTATTTAGATTTAGTAAAAGATTTACTAAAATGGAAGGGAAAGCTTTGTGGTATGGGACCATCGTGTACCTCTGTGATTCAGAAATTACCATAAAATCAAGCAATTGGAAGCTGCTGGTCAGAAGCTCATCTACAGCTGTCAGCAGGAATAGCTCCACTGAATTCAGAAAAAAACAATGCTGATTTTTACCAACAGAGAATCCAAATTGCGCTTCAAGGGAGAATACCCATGCTGGTTACCCTACATTGTTGCAACAGACTTGTCACCTCCACAAAGACTACCCTAAGACTAGAGAATGTGCTACTTGTTGTGCATTTCATGTGTGACAGAAATGGCTCCCTAGGGCTTCACAAAAACCGAATGTTGAGTGTAGTTTCCAGTCCTTCTGAACCTTTGAGATGCTGTCTGTCCCCGAGAAAAAGGTTTCTCCAACGCTTTTGCTTTGAGATGTGCTGTGTGGATTGAAAGGAAAAGAAGGAGGCAGTGGGATGGAATGGGTCTGGGTATCCTAAATTATGGTTACGTGTTTCCTAATATAAAGTTGAGGAGCTCATTAATCCCAACTTGACGGCTGGCTGACAAAATGGCATGCAGGATATAATTGATAATGTGTATCACTGATGGTGGAAAGAATAAATGGAATCATTGCAGGAAGTGGACACATAAGAAAATATTTGTACAGTGGTGTCTTTTACAACCTCTCAGTTCTAACTACTCTTTGATAGTCCCTGGAGGTAAGATGAGTTAATGGAGAGGAAAGGAAAAGCAGAAAGCTATGCAGACATCTCCATTCCTTTAGTTACATGTGTGGATTAGAAAAAAATTGCAGAAAAAAACCCCAAACAGATACTGCACTAGTTTTATCACAATTGTTAAAGAGTAATGCAAACACCAAATATATTACTGCAGCAGGAAAAGGACCAAGCTTTAACAGGGGGTGTTATCTTCTGCTTCATCCTGCTGACCATACAGTACAAGACTGAAATATACTCATTAAATCATCTTACCTCTCTGCAAGTTCCTTCAAGAGTCAAAGTTCCCTGTGGACATTTTCTGCAGTGGTGTCCTGAAGTGGTTGAATGCAGAGAAACATCTTAGAAAGGAAAGATAACTTGCTTATCATTATGTTTCTTTTAAAAAAAAAATAATAAAAAAATTAATGGAGATATTGTGTGTTTTTCTTCTGAAAACAGACTGATCTGTACATGCGTATGTATCTGCAAAACAATAATATTTTATTTAAAAATATATAAACCTTATCTATTCAACTCCTAGTTTAAGATGTTTCTAGATGTAAAATGGCCAATTGAGCTGCCCAGTGGCATGTAACAGCTGAAGTCAAAATTAGCCAAACATTCCTTTTAATCAATACAATGATTAAAACTGATGTTACCTTCCTTCTCTATCCAAAGCCTAGAGAATCTGAGAAAAAGCCTCAAGCCAATTGTGTAGGAGAATTTACATGGAATTCAATGTATTCCCAAAAGTAGAATTGATTCGAAAATTATATTTAATGTTTAGTGAAACTGGGAGATGCTCAAACAGAATGAAAATTCAGTAAGTCCAGCACATTGTGCCTTATAATGGAGAGTTGACGCATGGACAAGGCTGGCTCAGTGGAAGACATGTAGCAGGTGGATTACAGGCCTTCCACTTGTCACACAATATTCCCAGATGAAGCACACAAATAGACATGCCACTCTAACATCTCCTGTCTTCCCACAGGATTGTCATTGCAGTGAGGTGTACAAGTAAAACTGGAAACTCGTGTGGTAATGGGAGGATCAGGGTTTGGACAAAAGAGATGGGAAGGAAATAAATTTGATTTGGAAACGGTTACAGTTTGTCAAGTTCAATAGAGCCTTGACTTGAGCACGGGGCAGAAAGAGAATATTTATGAACTTCCAGGTTAAAGTAAGTGGCTCTTATGGACTTAAAATCATCTAGAAATCAAACAACTGGATTTTAGTCTTCACATGACCTTCTTTTTTGCTCTCCTGTTAGAACAATTCTTTTTTTGTCTATTTTTTTGACCCCAACCTCAGGAAAATTTGCTGCTTCCATTAGAAATAAAGAGGCCTTGGAGGACTGCAGAAATCTTTGGAATGGACAGAATATAATTAACACACAGGAAGCCAGGGCCCTTGCCCTGTAAGAAGCTATAAAAAGGTTTGGAAAGGAGAATCATAGATTTTCAGTGTATAAAAACATTTAAACAAAACTAATTAAATTTAAATATTTCTTCTATCTTTATTTTTATTGCTTTTTATTTTTTGCCTTTTTTCCACTTCTATGCCAGTCAGTGAACTTAAGAAGGGAAAACAGAAATAGATGCAGTCAAACATGTTTTAATACATACATTTTGCATATTCATAGAATATGTGTATGTGTGTGTGTATATATATATATATATACACACACACACATGATTATAACTAAGTCCAGGAACTTTCTATGGAGTTGTGAGGAGCAGCAAGAGACAGGGCTGCAGTGTAGGTCACACATCCATCCAGGAGATGGAACCAAAGTCATAATTGGAGATAGACTACTTAAAACATAGGTTCAGGGTCTGGTCAGAACAAGGCTGAAGACAGGCACATCTATGACACAGCTCAGAAAAGGCCTAGGGATCCTGTACAAAGAAGGTAGGTGAAGACCCTGGATGAAGCACTTAAGGCCAATTAGTGTCCTTAGAGTCCTGACATAGGGAGTGATTAATATGAATTTAATGAATTGTTGATTTTTTTTTTATTTATTTTGTATTGGTATCATTCTGCCAGGAAACCAAGAGGACTCTTGGTAGATAAGCAAATTTTACACTCCATGCCAGAAGAAGTCTTTTTATTTAAAACACATCATTAAATATATTAGGTTGGAAACAGAAAGTTAAGGAGTTTCAAAAGTCTGTGTTCTTGTACACCTTGGCAGAGTTATGTAAGATATTGAAATTTAGTGGTTTTAGATTCAAGTAATGGGCATTCACAGTTAGGGATTTGGCTGTCTGATGTCTCCTCCAATCTCGTTTCAGAAGCTTACATGCTTAATTGAGACTAGCCCTTCTTCGAGTGCATTGGCACAGAAATGAAGTATGATTGCTTTTATTAAATTGGTACTAGCAGATGTTTTCAGAATATATTTATTTGATTGAAAAATGCTAAATATCCTGGACACGTAATCCTGGGATTTTTTAAATTTCAGAAAATGGCAAGGAAGTCCAAAATAATGTTAAGAAGGCAAGATTTGTGTCCTCCTGTTCTCTCCAAGTCACAAACAAGCAGCTTGTTTACAAATGGCTTATTGCTGTTATAACTACAAGTTCTTTCAGAATTATAATGTAGTTTAACAGATAGATTTGTATCAGTGACATGTGCTAATGGTTGGGTTATCGCCTGAAAATGTGACACTCCTATTAACACATCTCAGTTTAGGCTCCCTAATGAGCATTCAAGTTTATTTTAAAAGAGAGTGAAAAGAAAGTTACATATTAAACAGTTGCCACTTGTTTATTTAGCACGTTCACTGCAGATTAAAAACAACAAAGGCTGTTCCTATTTGCACAGAATGTATCTACCAGATCTTCCCGTGGTGTCTGTTAGCACAGGTCCATTTAAATGAGCTGTAGATCTACTTTTGGGCATACAATGATCACTCCATTTAATGTAATTCATCTTATTGATACCTTTTAATCACTCAGATTAAGGAAATATTTGCAATCATTGATTTAGTCTCTGTACCGTTACAAGTTGCATTTTAGTAAAAAGTAAGAAAAAGAGAATTGAATTTTAATTTATAAGGGGTACCCATAGACTATGGTGATATTCATTATATTAAGTTGTTGGTCTTAAGACCTCATGTCAAACGGTGCTACTTGAATGAATTCGCACAGTCTCTTCAGGATACACTCATAAATCGTTTTGTACTCTTTTCCTGAAAAGCTTTGACCACAAGAAACAGAACATTTTTTCTACTTACTCCACTTTCATATAAATAGCTTCTAGGACTCTATTTGTGCACTAATTAGCAATTTTCAAACAACAAATTAAACCAAAAATTTGAGCACTGGTCTTATGAATTGTCCTATAGGGTATTCCCACCTGGACTTCCCAGACTATCTTAATACATACCTGAAAATTCTTTGTATTCTTCTACCTGAAGCGAATTCTTTACTTCACAACCACACTGAGTAGACCTAATTTGTGAGTTGAATCAGCAGAAGCTTATATATTCTTACACATTGAGGTCCTCTTAGTATTCTAAATTGTATCAGACTCTTGATGTGCTTTGCTGCAGTTATGGTGAAATGATTTTCGTTCTGTATAGGCCAAGGGAGTACTGGAAGTCCTCCTTTATTAGACACTATCTTGATACTAGATTTGGAGTTCTCATTTCTTTTCACACCTTCTTCAACTTGGCTGGATAGGTTGTTACTCAGGTTCTGTTACTCAACACTAGCATTCTCATGATCATAGAATCATAGAATGGCCTAGGCTGGAAGGGACCTTAGAGGTCATGTAATCCAACCTCCCTGTCATGGACAGGGACGCCTCTCAACTAGATCGGGATACTCAAGGCTCTGTCCAACCTGGCCTTGGACACCTCCAGGGAGGGGGCAGCCACAACTTTTCTGGACAATTAATTCCAAAGTCTTGCCACCCTTGTACTGAAGAATTTCTTCCTAAAATCTAATCTAAATCTATTCTCCTTCAACTTAAACCCATTTCCCCTTGTCCTATCAGTCGACGCTCTTGTAAAAAGTCCCTCCCCAGCCTTCCTGTAGGATCCCTTCAGGTATTGGAAGGCAACTATTAGGTCCCACCGAAGTCTTCTCTTTTCAAGACTGAACAATCCCATCTCCCGCAGCCTGTCCTTGTAGCAGAGCTGCTCCAGCCCCTGGATCATCTTTCTGGCCCTCTTCTGAACGTGCTCCAACAGTTCTACGTCCCTCTTATGGTGGGCACACCAGAACTGGATGTGATATTCGAGATGGGGTTTCACAAGAGCAGAGTAAAGGGGGAGAATCACCTCTTTTGACCTGCTGGCTACGCAGGTACAGCCCGGGATGCGGTTGGCCTTCTGGGCTGCAGGAGCACCCTGCTGGCTCATGTTGAGCTTCTCATCTCTTCCCTCAAGTGAGTCTATGGCACCACACAGAGTGGTGTCCTTGGCAAACTTGCTGAGGGTGCACTCAATGCCGTTGTCCATGTCGCTGACAAGGATGTTGAACAGCACTGCACTCAGCACAGATCTCTGAGGAGCACCGCTTGTCACTGGTCTCCATGTGGACATCGAGCCATTGACCACAACTCTTTCAGTGCGACCATCCAACCAGTTTTTTATCCACGGAGTGTTCCATCTGTCAAATCCGTGTCTCTCCGTTTTAGAGACAAGGATGTCATGTGGGACAGTGTCAAACGCCTTGCACAAGTCCAGGAAGAGGACATGATCTGACACGGCTAGAAGAATAGAAGCTCTTTAAGATAGAATACACATTTAGAGATTTGGGAAAGAAAAAGCACGTTTTTTTTCTGAATGATCACATTGTACCATATAAGCTAGGCGAGTTATTCTTTCCTCCTTTCTTCCATATGCCCATCTGATCTTTAGGGTTCCCTTTTAATTAGTTTAGTGGCTTCATGTGTTCTTGTCAGATCAGCAGAAGAAAGAGTAATTATATTGATATCTTTCAGCACACAGCAGAGGGCAAGTGCAGCACAACACCTGAGCAGATGAAGGAAGGGTATATACTGAGCCCATCATATGTATAGTCCTAAAGAAAGGTACACATCTAAATAAAATTGGAAAGAGTATGTACACAAACAACTACTCATGTTGCATGAACTAAGGGTTTTTTTGGAGAGTAATGTTAGATACTTTTATTTAAAAGTCTGACCCCCATCGCTTTAAAACAGAATGTATTTTCTTTTGTATTCCATAAACACCAAGCGTAACTGTTTGATTTCATAAATGTTTTCACAAACACAAACTCTGACACTGATCCTTCCTTAGTGTGTTCTGGTAAAATCATAGTTCTGGCTTTGAACTTAACATACCATATATTTCTGTACACAGCACGAACACCTCACGTAAGAACATTTTTTAGCTCAGGTGGGATTTCTGTGAAAAGAACTGTGAACTACTTTTGGAGCACATTTAATGTTTGTGGGAACAGCTTTGGGGAATGTCAACATCTCATGAGCCTTACTTTAATTATCTGTAGGGTTTTGCTTAGCAGCGTTGTGGAGGCTGACTATTCAGGAATTAGGGTCCCAGCTGTGTGACCCACAGCACTTCCTTTTAGCTTTGACAACCAAGACAGAAGGTCGAATAAGTGTTTAACAATCCTAAGAGACAGGAAAGGAACATGACTGTGACACAAAGCTTCATCTGCTCAGTGTTACACAATGTGATGTGAAGTACTTAGTTCTGACATAAGATTTGTAGCTGGCTATCAAAATCTACCGCCATTCTCTCTTCATGCATTCACAGCCACTCTTCCTCTTGAATTACTGGCCAAGTGCGCAACATCTTTTTTCTAGTCATTAATGAGTCCAAGTTACACTTAAGCTGCAGAAATGAATATAGGAAAAAAGGCTTCCTACAGCCTTAAAAATCAATATAGGAAAACGGGCTTCCTCATGATGAGAGAATGGGCCCACATTTAATTCTTTTGAACTGCTAACATTAACTGCAATCTGTGACAGAGACATGGCAGACATAAAGTATGTCAAACCACCAATTATCCTTGTAGGAGAGGCTTTACCTCTCATCTGGTAAATCCTAAATCGATTTCCAGAATAGGAAAGGCATAGAAAGAGGATCACTTTAAAACACCTTTATTTCTTTTACATGTTTCTCTACATATCCAGTTCTGGTCCCAGCTAAAGCAACAGCACAGGAGAAAGCAGGTCTCTGACCCAAAGTGCCGCACAAACCTCTCGGGTGGCAACATCCACATGTTGCAGTTTCTCTGCAACACAACCAACAAGTCTGCTACTATTGTTGGTGTGAAATCTGTGCAAACCCAACCGAAAAACATCCTTTGTAGCATGCACCGTGCAGACAAATCAGGAAAGGCTCAGGAGGTGAAAGCCACTGAGTGTGGTTAAGTCTCAGCCTTGTGTTTGTAGGTTTGAAATTGTGGGAGTGCAGTAGTGAGCTTTGCTCCATATGTGGTCCTCATTTCTGCAAAGTAGAAGAGTAAATGTTTTGTCCTGTATTTTGTCTTCTCACGGTAACTTGTAGAGGGGGAACTCAACCCGAAGACAACAAGGCTCCAGGGAGACCTTCAGTATCTCCAGTACTTAAAGGGAACTATGGGAAAGTTTGGGAGGGATGCTAGATCAAGGAGTGTAGTGATAGGAGAGGAATTAATGATTTCAAATTGAAAGAGGGTAGATTTAGATTAGATGTTAGGAAGAAATTCTTACTATGAGGGTGATGAGACACTGGTACAGTTTGCCCAGAGGGGTTCTGGATGCCAGAGGCTCAGAACTAGGTGATCTTTAAGGTCCTTTTAAACCCAAACCATTCTATGATTCTATAAATTGTCTGCACCCCTGCATTGGTATGGATTAACTGAGAGTCAGGCTGAGGTTTGTTTGTGTAGTGTGGTTATATCAAAGCAATACTAGTAACAACAGGTTTGGGGGGTTATACGCTGGGAATGTCAAAATTCCTGCTTAGTGCAGATTATGTGCTTGCTGGTGCTTTGGCTCTGAGTCACTCAAATATGCCTGAACCAGAAGCCAGGAAATCTCCTTCATGTTCTTTGGTGACAAATTTCATGGGGGTAGCTGTATCACTGGTGTGCCTTGCAGGTAAATAAAAAAGTTGCCTGTGTATATATTGTTGCATCCTAATCTCACACAATAGATCCTGTACAAATGATACATAGAAAACTTTTCTGATCTGTTACCTGTCATACTGTAAGGAAATATTTCCAGTACTTAGCCCTTTGCCAAAACTAGAATGATCTTCATTTCAATAACATTGTAGTCACTGGGGGAAAAAGGACTAGAGACAGGTTAACCTTTAAAAAAATGCTTTAAAAACTTTATCTGTGTGCTGTATAAAGTATTCTTTGAGGCACTGTCATGTTTACTTATATCTTCCTGTCTTTTTGCTTCCTTTATAAATGGGACTACCGATTTGTCATGGCAAATTAAAGAACAAGAAAAGGCTAAAAATATCCAAAATCATCGAAATTACATCAGGATGTACAAACAATGGAATTTTACAGACACCTTAGTGTTGGGGTTTTTTTTAAATTTTTTCCAAAACCAATCTTTGATAGAGATGGACTGTATGACATAATAATTTTCTTTTAACTCAGCCTGTAAAAATGTGACACTTGTGTATATTTCTTATATGTTTTTCTTCCTTTGGAATTTGATGCCACGTTCATTTATTGTTAGGCCTCTCAGATCTTCTTTCCAAACCAGTCTTCTTTTTTATGAAATTTATCTTAGTATGATTACCATTTTAAAAATCATTACTATTTAATGTTATCTGTTTGTTTTGTTTGCTTGTTTGTTTGTTTTCCTTCTTGATTATATAGGAAATGGAGTCCTTTAGGTGTATGTGCTGTAGTTCTTGGTACAATTTTGTATTTTATGTAGTTGGCATGTTACCTACTCATCCTTAGACTGCTTTACGCATTTATAGTTTGGAGGGAGGGGGCTCATCTCTGATATTACTGCTGACCTTTGCTCTTACTGTTCAGTCTTGTCTCATGACTTACACATGAGCTACTCATTCACCTACGTGCTCATAGATCAGAACAAAAATTCAAAAAAAAATGTCACTGGAGAAAGAACACAGAAACCTCTCAGATACTCTAAGACACTGATGACGACTATGACTTACAACTTCTGGTGTTCTGACACAATGGTATAAAATAAAGATACTGTGGATCAAAAGTAATGTGGCCAGCAGGTCAAGAGAGGTGATTCTGCCCCTCTACTCTTCTCTCACGAGACCCCACCTGCAGTGCTGTGTTCTGCTCCCGAGTGCTCAGCACAGGAAGGACATGGACACGTTGGAGAGAGGTCAAAGGAGGCCACAGAAATGATCAGAGGGTTAGAGCACCTCCCTATGAGGACAGGCTGAGAGGGTTGGGGTATTTCAGCCCAGAGAAGAGAAGACTCGAGGGACAACTTATAGCGGCCTTCCAATTACTTAAAGGGGACCTACAAGAAAAATGGGGATGGACTTTTTATCAGAAAGTTTGTTGATAGGACTAAGGGTAACATTTCAAACTGAAAAAATAGTAGATTTAAATTAGATATTAGGAAGAAATTCTTCTCTGTGAGGGTGGTGTGACTCTGGCACAGGATGCCTAAAGAAGCTGTGGATGCCTCATCCCTGGGAGTGTCCAAGGCCAGATTGGACGGGGCTTTGAGCAACCTCGTCTGGTGGGAGGTGTCCCTGACTGGGGCAGGGGGGTTGGAACTGGATGAACTTCCTCCCTTCCAATCTAAACCTTTCTATGATTCTGTGATTCTGTTATGGATATTATGTTGTTGTAAATTCAGTAGACATCTTTTCCCTAAAAATCTTGTGTGACGATATCAAGGAAAAATGGTGATAAAATGCTGCAACTGAGAAAGCAGAATATTTTCAATTTGTTTCGAGTTCACTGTATGCGGGTGAATGATGTACAGAAACATGAGTTATTAATTTGGACATCCTCTGAGTGACTCTTTTAGATACAAATTTATGATTTGCAAAGATATTACTGGCTAATGTTATTTACCTGGGTAAAATATTTTGCACTTTCAGCAGGGCACAACTACTGCTGGCAAATACTGATGCATTCCCTCCTTTAAACTTTGTTTTTTCCCTAATAATTCTAATCTTATGGCCAGCCATGAAAAATGAGTTTCCTGAAGACAGTACAAAGATTTCTCCTGTTTTTAAGTTTCTGTGACAATGACAATGTCTACATTAAACTTGAGTCTAACGTTTTCTAGAGGGAACATGTTTATAGTTTGTTTTCTTTACATGCTATTCCCTTTCCAAATTACTGTAAGCAAATTCACTAGCTAGGTTCTAAAGTCAGCTTTTCTCTTGAGCTTTTTCCTTACAGTTTAGGAGGTGGTAAAGAAGTTGAAAGACAATCAAAGCTGATAGCTTTGTATTGATGTATAATGTGTTTCCATAAAATATGAAGTACTTTGTTTTTAGGATAGGAAAGAGCACATTTTTGCTGGTTTATGTCATTGTTTTCCAAGCTCTCCAGCATAACACCAGTTATTCAGTTCCTCACTCTCCTAAGCTACATGTGGAATTAATTTAACCTAACATCAGGATCAGGATTCAGCTGTCTATATACAGACTTCTTGTGGCATTTGAGATATCCTGATATACCTGAGACATCCTCATGAGGGTCACGGATATAACACAGGAGATTTGTATCCCACAGAGCATTAGCTGAAAGACAATTTCATATAGTTCCGAGAGAGCTATATAAACTCTGATGTATGAATATGAGTATGGATTTGAAGCTCACTCTGAAAGTTAGATGAGGTTAATACTTCCCCTAGAAAAACTATAATGGGAGCTTTTAGCCAATTATGACTTGTGATTATCCTGTAATACTAAATGGAGTTCATAAATTAATGATGACATTTTCACATTTCTGATGTGAAGTTTGCCTGGGGAAGAGAAGGTTCCAGAGAGACCGTGTAGTGGCCTTCCAGTACCTGAAGGGGACCTACAAGAAAGCTGGGGAGGGACTATTTGAAAGAATGTATAGCAACAGGATGAGGAACAACGGTTTTAAACTAGAGAAGAGTGGATTTGGATTAGATGTTAGGAAGAAGTTCTTTACTATGAAGGTGGTGAAACACTGTAAGAGGTTGCCCAGAGGTGATGGAGGCTCTATCACTGGAAATATTCAAGGCCAGGCTTGATGGGGCTCTGAGCAACCTGATCTAGTTAAGGATATCTTGGCACCACAAGGGGCTTGTACTGAATGACTTTTTAAGGTCCCTTCCAACTCAACGCATTCTATGATTCTATGATTCTGATATTCTTTTAATGATTTTTGCACACTAGTTACACACTGAAAAAAAACAAACCCAAAGGTTAAACACAGATTTTAGGGTAGGGAATTAGGTAAGTGGTGTAAACTTCACCACAACTGATAGTTGATAGGTCTAGTTGACTGTACATTTGGTTGGTTTACCAGATCGTTTGTAGCAGCACCATCTAGGGGCAACAGACAATAACAGTGCTAACACGCAGGGAAATTTCTAAAACCCCTTCTCTGTCTCACTAGCACAGCTACATAGCTAAGATTCATTTGGATATTTCATATTTCTTTATTCAGTGAACTTCAGTGACTTTTTTACTATTTTTTTTTTCTGGAATACGAAAATGTGAGGAAATAAATAAAGAGGTTGTGACTTGATTTCTAAATGAAATGTCTCGGTCAGAAGCCGGTTCTGCTAAAAGCAATGCAAAAGCTTTCATTGATGTCTATGAGCTGAGATTTTACTTGATTACTTTTCCTATTTAAACACATTAATCCTTTAATGAAATACATTTACATCTATAACATCTGAGACACAATTCTAAGGCTTAATCTTTCTGTAGCATCTTTAAACTTGGGTTGAAACATTGAAAGCAAATCAGAAATAATAACCAGATATTTATGCTTTCAGCTCAAGAGACTGTGCAGAAATGCATTGCTCTGTTTGGTCTGTTTCTCTTCCCTTTCCAATACATAAAACATTTCATCCATCAGTAGCTACAAAGCCCAAAAAAACTCCATAAATCCTAGATTATCTCTGCAGTCTTTAATAAGAGAGAAAATATTTGAGGCCTGACCTTCTCCTTAAATTTCACAGTGAAAGCACAAGTAACTAATCATATCAGTAGAATTAAGGTGATAGAATTAATGATATCATAGGAATTATAAGCAGTTATTAGGGTCCAGCTTCAACAATCATCTGCAACAATCACCTGCTAGTTTTGTTTTTCCGTCCTACCTATTCTATTTTAAAGCTTTCAGGTACAGGAATTCTCATGATAATGAGCTCATAGCTACTTACTAAGCCTTTAATAGATTTTTAGAATAAATTACAAAATTATGTAGAAAGCTAAGAATCTGCAAAGAGCCAAGACACTGTGAAGAAAATGCATGCTTGCTTTAATATTATTATTAGCTTCAATTAGGTTAAACCAGAAATGGAGATACTACTTACCACACATCTTTTTTAAAAGGGTGAACTAGGGAATAGAAAGAATACCAGACCAGTGAGGAGGAAGTGCAGGTGTGCAGGTGTGCTTCCAGATTTCATCTTGGACTGCCAGAATGACAGTCCTGGACAGCACACACTGAAAGCTGCCAGAGTATCACCACTCTGATATAGTCACTGCGAAACTTCTTTGGCGTGGGACTTGGCTGAGGAATACACAGTTTAGCAGTTTGCATGAGGATTACATTTCTGCCATGATGTTTTATCTGAAAATACCTGCTTAGCTAGGAATGCTAATGCAAACATTTTCTGTCCTTGCTGAGGATGACCCTCACCTTTGTACCCTGGGGACATGGGGGCACTCACACCCGATCACATCTTGCACATAAATGAACAAAGCGAGTAAACAACTTTTATTCTGTGACAACCTATAGGCCCTGAGGCCTTCTGGGGCTCTGTGTGGTGTTTTTCCATTTGTAAGGGTTTTGTCTTGTTCTCTTGCTCTTAATTTTCATTCATCACAAGTACTGTGGTGACTCCTTTCAATATAAATGCACTTCTGTTGTGTTTGATATTTTTGTTACCTGAAAACTGCATCACTGAATTTGAAAATAAAAATAAGGATGCCGTCATGCTTTGGGGTTTTGTTTTGTTTTGTTTTTTTTTAATTTATTGCTTAGTCAAATGTACTTTGTGTGCATTTCACTGTGTGTATCTATACATACTTATGAGTTATTACATGAATTACCTGATAATTTCCCAATTACTAATTTGTCAATAAGCTTGTGGGAAAGCTGTGTGATTTCTTTTAAATTCTTTTATTCTCAGAAAAATTGGTGACGCTTAAAATTCTCTTTCATCCAGCATTCTACTACTGCACAGTTGTCTGTGAAAGCACACCCACCAGGGCAAGAAATAACAGCATGAATACATTTTATACAGTATCTGAATGTTTATGGAAACATCTTCACATCTGTTTATTTACTCAGAAATACTGTTGTTTATGGGTAATAAAAATTATTAGTAGAAAATATGAATAAAAGTACAGCTACAGAAAACACTATTATTTTGTGTGGTTTAGCTTTAGAGCTTGGGTTCACCTTTGTGTCTGCTTCCTGATTATTATTATTCTATCAACGGTGAAGAAGTGAAGGAGAAGGAATATTTGTTTAACTGAGCTTATGCTTTTACTGAACACATTTCTATGTAGCATTAAAATCACCGTAGAAGTGATGGCATTTTTAACATTACAGGGCACTTAAATGCCTGTTTTTTCTGCACAACCTACTTAGAATTCCACTGCCTAATTCCAGCCGAGACAGCACCCTGGTTGTGTAGAGACAATGTTTTCCTGATCACTTTAATAAAATCTGAATTTGGCTCTATACACGGATTCCACTGTTTGCATCTGTTTTAATCTAGCAGTTTATCTTCTTACACCCACGTAGTTAATGTTTTGCTATAGAGAAGTCTGGGTATGAATAATAGTTTCTTGGCTTCAACACAGTGGGGGTATCCATGGACCCATTCAAACTTCCTTGTGACTGCTCTTTCACATCACCTTCGGGTCAGTGTTTACATGATCTAATGCACATACCAGTATTGCAGAGCTCCTCAGAATGGAGGGAGATGTAAAAGATTGTCAAGCTTGTTGAGTGGTTGTGGGAGTATATGGCTGACCTGCCTGTTAGAAAAAAAGCAAACACACATACCTATTTGAAAAAGAATTCAAGGAGATTCCTACTGTCCTCTGCACCATCATTAAAACATGTTAATGCTGAGTGAATCCTCAGTAAGTGACTAAGTTCACCCTCAGTAAGTTTGCAGATGACACCAAGCTGATCAGGAGTGTTACTGTGCTCCGTAGAGGAAATGCTTTACAGAAGGATCTCGACAGGTTGGATCGATGGCCTGAGATCAATTGTACGAGGTTCAACCGGGCCAGCTGCCAAGTCCTATAATCGGGTCACAACAAGCCCTGGTAGCACTACTGGCTTGGGGAGGAGTGGCTGGAAATCTTCCTGGCAAAAAGGGATCTGGGGGTGCTGGTGGGCAGGGGCTGAACATGAGCCAGGCCAGAAGGCCAGCAACATCCTGGTCTGGGTCAACAGTGGGATGGCCAGCAGAAACAGGGCAGGGATTGCCCCCTGTGCTTGACACTGTTCGGGCCTGACCTCAAACTCTGTGTTCAGTTTTGGCACTCTCACTGCAAGAAAGATACTGAGGTGCTGGAGCGTGTCCAGTGAAGGGCATCAAAGCGGGTGAAGGGTCTCAAGTACAAGTCTTATGAGGAATGGCTGAGGGAACTGAGGGTGCTCAGCATGGAGAAAAGGAGGCTGAGCGGAGACCTTATACTTCTCCACATTGTAGCAAGGTGGGGGTCAGTGATAGGACAAGAGAAAATGGCCTCAGGTTGCACTAGGTGAAGTTTAGATTGGATATTAGGAAGAACTTCTTCAAGGAAATGGTTGTTGAGGATTGGAACAAGCTGTCCAGGGAACTGGTGGAGTCCCCGTCTCTGGAGGTATTTAAAAGATGTGTCGATGTGGTACTTAGGAACATGGTTTAGTGGCGAACATGTCATTGCCAGGTTAATGGTTGGACTCAATGGTCTTAGAGGTCTTTTTCAAAATAAATGATTCTATGATTCTATAGGAAATGAAGTCAGCATGAACACTCAGACGTGTAAAATTGCATATGTATTTAGGTGTATCACTGAAATGAGATCTTCTATGGACATAAATAGAAAGGGAAGGAATGAAGAGGTTTTCCTCTTTAAAACAGCTGAAATCAAAGGTATTTGCTGCAGTAAAGTCGTCATCAAACTTCAGTGGCAAATTACAGAGAATTCAAAAAATGAAATCAGCACATCTTTTTAGAAATAAGGGTACAGTTTCTCTCTGCTACCTCGGGAAGAAAGAACAGGGACTTCAAAAGAAGCAGAAAACAAAACCTATGGGGAAGGAAGGCTGAGATATCTGAGTGGTAAACACATACATAAGCAGTGCTTGAATAATTTATTTGTTCCATGCGAAAGAGGATTTCCATCTTAGCCATACAAATTCTCCTTGATCTGTTTTTTTGCTACACATTTACATGTCAGAGCTGAAGGTCATAGATGAATTACAGGGCAGAACCTTTCCATTGTGTTAATCACTTACAACTCTAATTTCACACTACATCAGTCCTTTTTACTTGGGATCACAGAGCCCACTATCATCTCCCTCTAAAAATCTTACAGCCCAAACTACTTGCTCTCTGAGCACTCAAAACAAGGAATATCCACGACATCCTAGGTAGAGAGAAGGGAAGCACAAATGAAAACAGAAAAACACGTTGGGGTAAGTTGAAGGTGGTGGCTTTCAGGAAGTCCCAAGGCATCTCTGTGTACTGCTCAACTGTCAGTAATTCTGGCCCTGAAAGTAAATGGAAATTAGGAGATTACCAATCATATTAGCAGTGAAGTGAGGTACAGTCATCTTCTCAGAGTAGTAAGCATAAAAAAATCCCAGTAACCAGCAGCTACAAGAATTTATTTTTTAAATGGAGCTACAGCAAGTTAGGAAATCTTATACAGATTCAATACTCAGTGTTTCAGTGTCCAAAATTCACCTTTCTGTATCTCTACAAGGGCTCTCATTACAACCCACCAGAGCTATGCCTGATTAATCTTCCATTAGTATTCAGTCCTCAGAGTATAGCAGCTCTTATTCGATTAATATAAACATCTATGAATTAGGTGTTGTCAATAATAAGATGTATATCACTACAGTTGTTATATATCATTGCATCTGAAAGAAAGAAAAGATTTAGTATTAGATCATTACTTTTCCAGACAGAATAAAATATTTCCCAGTGACTTTACTATCCTGCTTTAAAGACAATCAAATATTATGTTTTTTCTTTAGAATTTTTCCGTGTTCCTTTTCCATGTTCAGCATTTTTTCCCTTCCTTTATAAATTTTATTTGATATCATAAATATTTTCTGCATGGTACCTCATGGCGCTCAGACCCCTTCACAACTACATAGATTTTGAAGTACTCCGCAATTTTCTTTTTAATTCAGTCAAATGAGGAAATCCAAGCTAAAACCCATCTCTAAACTGCAAAGAAATTTTAAAACTGCTTTTAAGTGCATTGCTGATTCAAGACCTTAACATTCTTTGCAGGAAATATTAGAGGAAAACCTTTATCTTTTGGATATACATAATTGGGACACTTCATAAATAAATATCATTAACCCTCTCATATTTTCTGTTTCTTCTCTCTGAGCTACTTACTGAGCATTAATTTATGCCAGGCTATATGATAGCCTAGAAATCAATGTAACATTTCAGGTAGGCTGCAGCGGAATGTTCTGTGTAAATGTCAATTATTCTTTTTATCAGAGTTCAGATTCAGAAATAACAACCATGGTGATTTATACTTCTTTGTAATTAGGTGTAATAATTGGAATTTTTTTCATAGTGCACTGTGGCTTTTCTTTGAAGGAAGAACAATATTTTATACCTAGTAATTTCCAATACTTATCAATTTTCCTACATTTCCTTGTGGATCTTTCTACTGAAACTTCCTATCATGCATATTCAACTGTCATCACTGCAATGATCACCACTTTCTATAGGTCAAGGAGTTTCGCATAAATTTACTTTCCTTCCACTTCTCTAACTGCGTTTTCCTGGTGGCTCATATCAAAGGGTCGAGGTGTCTAAGAGGCTGAGGTGTCTAAGAAAGGTACAGAAGAACTCTCCCTCAAAAAAGCCCCAGCATATTTGACTTTTCAGAGGAGTGAGGTCTCACATCACAAACAGATTTCCCATCGCATCCTTCTAAAGCTGTTTTGTTTTTTTTTTTTTGCACTCTTGATTCTCTGTTTCTTTGGGCTCAGGTGGCAGATCTCTGGATCATCACTGAAAGATGAGATTGCATAAAGAGAATGAGCTAAATCTTTATTTGGTATAAACATGTTAAATATGCAGCTCAGGAGTAAACTTGGGTTTTGACAGCTATCTAATATGTACTTTTTACAAATAATCCCTTCATGCCGACAGCTGGAATTTTCTAGGTTTGAAGGCAATCACCCTCACTCTTATGGGAAATGACTAATTAAAATTGTCTTTTCAATCATTCTTCGGTATCCAAGGATTCTCAGGAGCTGAGGGACGTCTGCACAGGGTCGGGTATGCTACCTTTACTACAGTCACAGCAAGTTAAAGAATAATATTGGAACTAAAATCCAACTTAATTTTCTAGAAGTGTCTTCAAGAAGTGATCGTTGCCCTGATTTTGAATCTTCCGTACCTAAAGATGTTAACACCCAGCACTTTGTTAAAGATGTGAAAAAATAATCAAATTCAAATCAGGTTTTGATCAGTGAGTCCCAAAGATTCGAGATAGTGGGTGAAACATCCATATTATATATCGTATTTATTGTGCAGAGCAGCTGATTTATCAACATAACATCAACTGGTGAAATATAATGGCTTCACCCTTTTTTCCAATGTTATTTTGCCTTTGCTTCTGTTTTTAATATTATTTGTGTAGACTAGTCCTCATTTTTATGGTAGTAGTGAATTACTGGAATACATAAAATATATATAAAATATATATTTTTTACATTGAGTTTATAACCCTTGATTCAGTATTCCCAACTTTCTATGAGAAGAAAACACAAAGGGAGGGAATAGAGGGTTCATAGCAATAGAAATAAAAGCATTAAACAATAAAACAAGATCTCTGTGGCTGAATAGAGAGCAGAGTTATGGGGAAATCAGGAGAAAGCAAACACAGAATCATAGAATCACAGAATGTCAGGGGTTGAAAGGGACCTCGAAAGACCATCTAGTCCAACACCCTTACCAGAGCAGGATCCCCTAGGGCAGGTCACACAGGAACGGTGAACACTGTAAGAGACATTTATATAGCTCAATAATGCATAGTATTTCAAAGTTAAGAACCATAGAATCATGGAATAATTTTAGTTGGAAGACATCTTCATGAAATATCAAGGCTCTTCTTAGAGGTGCACAGCAAACGGCAAGAAACTATGAAAACAAACTGCAAAAAAATAAAATTCTGATTAAATATAAAGAAAAGGGGGAAAAAATGACAGTGGGAGTGACTGAGCACAGAAGTTGAAGCTCAGAGAAGTTGTGGAGAAAGCCTCAAACAAAGTGCTTTAACATGTAGACTGGCGCTTCTTCACGTGGGAAGCTGAATTGAACAATCTCCAGAGGTCCTTCCCAACTGTTATTTCATATGCACATAACCATGTACCCGGTTATTTGTAAATGCCAAGTTTGAACCCTAATTTCCTCTTACAGATATTACACATGTTGGCTGCAATTCTGTCAGCATGTGACAATCACAGACAATGTACATAGTTTAAGCTGAGATAGTTTTTCAGAAGTCATTTTCATGTATTCTTATTAGAAAACAACAATGTGCATAATATAACACACACTTATGTTGCTTCTTTAATATGAGGCATCTATCCAACCCACAACAACAGTATAGAGGAAGTGATTTCAGTTTGATAGGAGTATTTTAGGAATATTTCTGATTGCCAAAAATTTGGGTAAAATTGGAATGTCCTAGGACAGATTAAAATGACAGTTCTATTGGCCAAATGTTGTGAGCAGGTTTACACAACAGTGACCGAGATCATTAAGTTGCTTTGTTTTGTCACAATCAGTTTTACTCTGTAGTGCTCTTTTTACTAAGATGCCTCACTCAAATTAATACAGGTTGATGCTGTGTATTTGCCCATAGTCTACGAGCACAGTCAGAAAAGAGAAATCATTTCAATCAGAAGAGAAGCAATTTTTATTCCCCAAAAGCCTTTAAATCATCTATAACTGAGATTTCTGCTTTCAGGATCATTGCTTTTTCCCATTACATGCACTGAAATTAATGTTTGCTGAAAGCAAATAAGAGTAAAATTAAATATTTTCTGATACAAATGATAATTGGGCACTTGTCTCATAAGATGGTTTTATTTAAACAAAATGTACTCATATAACACTACATTTCCGATTCTACAATCCTGTAATCTTCAGGCTGCTTCTCTTTTCCAAGTCATCATAATTAAAGGCAGGTGTTCAATTTAGCCACCAGAAGGGATGAGTTAATGGTGTAATTATTAGTTGTAAAAGATTTTTAATTAGAAATATAAAGTATTTAGGTGTGTAAAATGCACGTAGATACTAATCAGATTTTATTTTTTTTAATTACATAGACATCTATCTCCAATAAAATGAGAAGGACTTCAGCTCCAAAGTATTTTCAAAATGTCATTAGGAGCTTGTTTATGTCACAGGGCACTAATTAAAATGTTTCTTTATGCAAAATTCAGACGTAAATTGTTATCCAAGCTTTCTGGTAACAAATATGCATTAGTAATAAAAGTTTAACATCTTCCATGGATACTAATGGAATGGAAAACATTACATTTTGTTATAGCGTTTTATCCTGATTTACTTTTTCCAAACAGAGAACAGAAATATTTATCAAGCAATTTTGACTTATCAACCTTGTTATTAACAATGTTATTCAGTTAGTAGTGTACTTTTTTCTTTAATATATAGATTTAATATATTTTTCTTTATAGTTTTATGTAATATATTTATATTTATTTTATGTAATATATTTACATTTATATATTAGTATGTAGAATAATATATTTTTCTTTAATATATATTTCTTTTATATATATTTTTCTAAACCACAGACTATATTTTTGCCTTTAACTTACAGTTCCACACCTCATAGGCAATTACCTGCTCCTTCATTCTTCAGATTTTATGAATTGTTTCAATATTTGCACAAGTCATATTGTGCTATTTTGTAGATTTCAAATTTTCACAGATTTTTGACTTTTTTTTCATTGAAAAGCACAAGAATATTAATACACTGGGAAAAAAAGCACCAGGTGACAATATTTGTGTATTTTAGACCTCCCAATAAGGTGTCAATACTTGGGAAAGAGATCATGGAATTGTTATAGGTATTTCTTTGAAAGACTAATGTCTTTGGTATAGTCAGAAGACAAATCAGCAATCGAGCTACAATTAGAAAAGTGGTAAAAAGTAAAAAAAAAAGTTGTCTATTTCATTGCATGATTCCTTGCATGAATTTTTAATGGTACATGTACCAGTCCTACTACCACAACAAAAATTAGAAGAAAAAGAAGAGTGTTGAGGATAATGACATGATGGATCAGAGAAATGAAATATCTCACTCTAAGGCAATTGAGAAGGATTCTACACTTTGAAAAAGAGAGATGAGCAAAAGGTGTTTGGTAGGTTCGTAACTGTGGTCCACATAACTGAACAAAATATATATTTATCACTTCTCGCTATAACTGAGATTTTTCCTTCACCATTGAAATTATCAGCAAAGTCTATCAGTAAATATCAAAATCTTCTCTTCCCAAAAAGTCTTTAAACTATTTACTTCTGGAATCTGGACAAAATAAGGTATTAGTTTTTCTTTTCCTTAGGAAATAATAATTTTGTAAACCTTAACACGTGGTCACAGTTGAAAGAAGCTATTAGATTAGATGGACCTTTGATTTGGCCTGTTGTCATGTAGCTCTTGTACTTAGTTGATGTAAAATTTTTTTACAAAATCCCTGTTCACTTTTATTTTTTAAAATGTATTTTTTCTAACAATTTCAACCAAAATTTTCATCATTTTTTGAGAAGTATTCCAAACTTCATAGGATATTTTGTAAACAACTTTCTCAGAATCGTGCATACCTACAATTCATCATGCACTTATTTGCAGACTTTATGCAACAAATTTATTAAATGATGGATATGCCTGCATATAATTGTTAGGTCATAGAGACTGATAAAGGACAACATTTGACAAACATTTTGTTGAGGCAATAGTAGCTCTACCTATCATCCATAATCTGCTAAGTAACTATGTGAGATTTTAATGAATGCTTGTATTTTCCTACTTATGGATAATATATTTAAATGAGTGCACACTTTTACCTAGTTCAGCAGCATAGATGCTTTTTCTTCTCATCACTTTATTGTACACTGTGTCTACATTCCTCTTAACTTCCAAAATGGCTTTTTGACAAGTACATACTCATTGCTTAACTTTATTCTTTTTAAATTCTAAAATAGGATTCTAACTTGTGTGTGTGTGTGTGCATCTCATCACATGCTGTGCCTTTCATGTATGCAGACAATGGCCTTCTCTTAAATGGATTTTTTTTGCATAGTAATACAATTAGCATGGGTTCATAGCTTTTAAGAGACCAACATGATTCTCAGTGATGACAACATAAACCCATCGTAAAGTCAATAATCCAGCCAGATGTTTCATGTTTCAAGAATACATACTAATCATTATGTCCTCTGTCAAGATACCCTTCATCCTATTCATACTAATCAGAAGCTTTCCATATACTCTAAGACCGTCTCATCATTTCTATTAATTGAGACTGGAAATGACAGTCAGATACAAACAGGCAGATAATGCGTGAAAATACCCAATGGGATTTGTGTATGATATCTAGGACGCTTTGCACTTTCAATCAACATTCTACCATCAGGTTAGTTTCATCAGCCTTTCGTAAATGGAAGAGTTTGCTATCCTGTGTATGTCCAGCTAGGTCAGGTGTTCAGACATCATGTCCTTCTGGATCTCTGCCTTTCTCTGTCATTATTCCCTTTTTTGTAGAGTCAGAGGCAATTTTGCTGATTCAACAGGAAAACTTTGAGGAGGATACTTATTTATTTTCCAGGACCAATTTATTTCTTCTCCAATATGTCTATGGGCAGATCATGACAATTAAATGTAGATTAGCAGATACGTAGGCTGGTATCCACTAGTATCTCTTTGTGTTTGAGGATTTCTTATTAAAGAACATAGCGTTTCATAAAGCTAATTTATTTAATTCGACCTTTTTTGAGGACAGCAGGTGATAATGATGTAACCAAGTAGCTCAAAAGTAGTAGGAGCAGACCAGGAACAGAAGGACCATGTTTAGACCCAGTGAAACAGGTGTTTCTGTTCATAATCATTTGTTATAAATCATAATAAAGTGATAAATAATAAAGGAGCACCGACATGGGATAGGAAAAGCAAGCCAAAATGTTACTGCTTTTTGCAGTATTTAGTCTCTGGACTTGAATCTTGTTTCAAAAAGTTTTTAGTGGGTTTTTTCTTCTGTGCTTTGCAGTTCTGACCCAAACCAGACAATTAAATCAGACAGCTTATTTCATGGCATTTTTGTCCCAAGAAAAGCAAGAAAAACAGAAAGTGTGATCAGCTCATTTTTTTCTTTTATCCTTTCTGATTTCTACAAATTAAAAATTTTCTACATTGTTCAGTGAAATAATAGTCAGAAAAGATAAAGGCTTTTGAATCTTACATCAAACAGTATACTTTGTAGTTCACTGATCCAGAAAATATCTCACCATTGTGAAATATTTTCTTCTTAATAGAGGCTTCACAAAAGAAATGAAAAATTGATAAAGCATGTGGGTACTGAACAAGTGTACTGGTTGTGATAACGTTACAGTGATATATTTTGTGATGCTCAGGACATTTAAATACACAAGAAAATGCAGCCCTAAACAGCATTTGTCTTGCATTCCTTTAAAATATAACAGTACTAACCTTATGCAAAATCTTATATTGAGCTGCTGTTTACATGAAAAGCCTCACTCAGCCTCTAAAACTTCTGAATGAGTGGGTGGTCTCTAGCATCAATGAATGGGAGGAAGGAGTACAGTTCCTATGTAAAGGTATATATTTAAACATTATAATCATATACACATTCATTTGTGCAGCCATGGGACTGAAAAACAACTTAATTCTCTCAATTTCCTATTAGTATAATCAGAGAATTCCTCACAGGTAATTGTTAGATTCATGATGCCTACTTTGGGCATGAGAACATGTATAAGGAACTAACAGAAGCAAGTTCCAAGTAATTTTATAAATTAAACCAATATTTTTCTTTTGACAAAAAAGAGACCAGGCGTAGATAGCTAAAATCAGTCAACTTGTAACTTGCTTGCACCTTCAAATTTTATTTCAATAATTGAAATTAAACATTCTTGATTAGACAAAAAAGTGGACAGGCTGGATTTTCTATGCTATCCACTTCTTCACTAAGCTTCTTGGATCAGAAAAATAAAAATAGAAGCCATCAATGAAGTTATACTAAAGCCTGATAAATGCTTTCATTGTCTTAAAGAACATAAGTCACGTTTTGATGAGTTCAAGATGTTCCATAAAGCTGTAACAGTACTAGACCCTACACCAGGATACAATATAAACTGCATTCTTATATTATAAGCTTTATATTTACTCTTATAGGGATGGCAAAGGATAGATGCTTCTGGGGTTTAATTCATAGATGCAAACTGTCTAGGGCTGTTGAGCACAAACATAACACTTCTGGTTCACAAGGTCCTTAAGGCGTTCTCCAAGACACAGGCTATTGGAAATGGTGGTTGTTGTACTCTGGCCATCTACTAATGGCTCTTTTGGAGACAGATTCTGGGTTTGGTGGGAATTCGTCTTGGCTCAACATGATTTATTCATTTTTTCCTATGCATGTGTATTTTCTTGTAACAAAATAAACTAAGCATATTTTCCATAGCAAGGAGTGACACTCTATCCTGTTAAATCAGCATCTGTTTAAACTGAATTGTCATGATTCAGCTCACCTCACTGCAGAAATACCCAGTGTCAATGTCTATGTCAGATCTAGTAATCCACATCTTATTCCCAATGGAGACAATTAGGCACCTTTAGGCTGTGATTCAGTGCATCTTAAGGTGAATATCTAAAACTCATTATGTCATAAAACAGTGTTAACTATCAATGTTGTCTAATGAATCTGCAGAAATACCCTAACAGGATACTTAGTGTAACATTTTTTTCACATGATCTTTCGACCCTTGATGTGCAACCACTGAGATCCGACCCAAAATTTAGACATAATCATTCATTTCTCTAACACAGGATGTTTTAAAGGAAAAGCAAGAGACAGCACTGCCATCAAGGAACTTTATTTTATTCAGTTATCAGGTCATTAATAAGCATACTTCATTTTTATTTCTGAAATAATTGCCATTTTGGTATTTAAAAGAACATCAGAAATGCCCTGCTAGTAGGGACTATCTAGCCCTGTCCTTGGCCTCCAGGGATGACAAGAGAAGCCGCTTGTGGAAAGCACCAAATCCTGACCACTGTCTGCAGTGTACTTCTCTTGCATTCTCCCAGCATCCAAATCTGTTGGTTTTGATATATTAGAGCTTGCATCCGTGAGTTTTGCATTTCCTTTAACAGATGTGCTCTCAATGACTTTTTTTCACTCTTTTTATATCTGTTTCTCATGACATCAGACTTTTGGTGCTCAGTTTTCACTGTGTAAAGAGGAGTTTCAGTTATCTGATTTAAATTAATCACCTGCAAGCTTCAGCCGTTGTCCCAACTTTCTTGCATTTTGAGTTTTGGGTGAAAATAAAACTACCCCAAACATACAGTTCTGCATTCTCCTTATCTTCTCCCTTTTGACTTTGTAAACCACGATCATACTCCTTCTCAGCCTTCTCCTGTCCAGAGCTCCAGCCTCCTCCTGGGACAGTTGCTCTATCCAGTTGATCGTTGTGACTAAGCTACTCTGAACCTTTTCCTAACTCCACAACATTGCTCTTAAGACAAGGAGAACACGTCAACACATACAACTTCAAATTGTGTGTACCTAAGTTTTTTATAACATGGCAAATGATACTTTCTCTTCTGTTCGCAACATTTTTCCTGATGATGCTTAGCATGAATTGAACGCTAGAACTTGTACAAAACAGTGGGAACTTCAAATAGGTGCTCCAAATCAGGACCAAGGGAAGCATGTGGCTGTGCTGCTATCCAATGACATCTAGATAGGCTAGAGAGATGGGCGAAAGTGTACCTCAGGAAGTTCAATAAGGACAAGTATAGAGTCCTGCATCCAGGGAGAAATAACACCAAGCACCAGTTCGGATTAGGGGTCATCCTAGTAGAAAGCAGGCCCTTGGAGAAAGACCTTGGAGTTCTAATGGACAGTGAGTTGCCCATGGGAGAGCAAAGTGCGCTTATGGCCAAGACGGTCAATGGCATCCTGGAGTGCATTAAGAAAAGTGTGTTCAGCAAGTCTAGCGGGGTTCTCCTCCCAATTTACTCTGCCCTGGTGAGACCACACCTAGAATAATGCATCCAGTTTTGGGTTCTCCAATTCAAGAGAGACAGGGACCTACTGGAGAGAGTCCAAGGGAGAGCTACAGGGATGATCAGGGGACTTGAACATCTTTCCTATGAAGAGAGACTGAGAGAACTGGGGCTGTTTAGCCTTGAAAAGAGACGGCTGATAGGGAATCTTATTAATATACACAAATATCTGAGGAGTGTCAAGAGGAAGGTGCCAGTCTCTTTTTGGTGGTGCCCAGTAATAGGACAAGGAATAATGGGTATAAGCTAGAACATAGTTCCACCTCAACATGAGGCGAAATTTCTTTACTGTGAGGGTGACGGAGCACTGGGACAGGTTAACAATCTATGATTCTATGATTTTATGTTTTTCCAGTGACCATGAAGAGAATCATCTAACTTTGAGTAGCCTCCTGTATTAGGAGGAAAGTGATTGCCCCCTGTACTCAACACTGATGAGGCCACACCTCAAATCGTGTTCAGTTTTGGGTCCCTCACTACAAGAAAATATCGAGGTGTTGGAGTGAAAGTGTTAGAGTCCCCATTCCTGGAAGCATTTAAAAGACCTGTGGATGTGGTGCTTAGGAAAATGGTTTAGTGGTGGATCTGCTGTTGCTAGGTTAATTGTTGAATTTGATGATCTTCAAGGTCTTTCCCAACCTAAATAATTCTGTGATTCTATGATAAGAAATCTAGAAGCCAATGTTGAGAAAACTTCCTGAAATTGAAGAAAGGAACATTCTGTGCCTTTTGTTGAATTTCCCAGACCCTGTACTTAAGGTTGTTTAGCATTTGGAAAAACAGAGCCTAGTGCTATAATTCCCATGGATCTAAGTGAAAATCTGAATCAGGAAAAGTTTTATTTCTTTCTCATGCCTTAAGGGTAAAATTTACCCTGGTGGGGTTAAATGGGTCTTAAGAGATAAATGGGCCTTTACAGAGGTTTAAATCCCATGCAAAGAAAATAAACAATGAATCAAAAACTATGGGAGTTCAATGTGTGGTGTTTTTAGTAGGAAATCTAAACTTCCCAAGAGCGCAAGGAACATGAAGATTAATTGAGCTCATGATGGCCTCAGTTTCCTTCAAGGGTTTTTAACAGATTATATATTACTTGGACCTTTGTTCAGAAAAAGAAATTAGAAGTCAAATCATGGTACTTGAACAAACTCATAGTAATTACAGCTGCAGCAGTAATGACTTACTAACGCTTCCAGTCTAGCATGACAATTCCTCATTAGATATTTTTCACTTCATAACTTTTGTTCCAGCTCTCTTTATCTTCAGGATGAATATAATATGTTATACTTTACACACACAATGACTCACACGTGCCCACACACATATTCACAGAAACTGCAGTGTTTGACATGGTACTGTCAAAGGTAAGGCCAAACATTTATATTCATATATCACTTTTATCCCCACAAAACCTCTTGGCCAGAGGCAAATTCTGCCAGAGAAAGCCAAGATTATAAGGTGATACATTGAGCCATGAAGATCATTAACCACAGAGCAAAATCTTAATGAATGGGGTCTTTTTGTTCTACCAAGACAATAGTCATGTCTGTGAAAAACCCCTTTATAACCAGCTTCATGGGATTTCTAAACTCCCTCCTTTAATCACCCTCCAAGACCCTCATTTCTTGTTTGTATGGAATACCTACGCAAAACCACCTATTAATTCAGCATACAACTCAGTGCAAATCCCTCCTGGAAACAGCTGTAATACTGATTGCCAGAAATGTGTCTGTCTTCTGCATTGTAAAACAACAGCTGTAAGTCCTCTCTTTAGTGAACATAAAGGGTGAGACAAGACGAGGCAATGCATACAATGGAAATATCTCGTAATGCAGTAAATCTTTCTTAGGAACTTTGTGTAACATTAAGAAAAACAATAAGAAAAAAAACCCCACCCACCCTAAGTGAAGTCTACTACTAGATTTCTATGCCTTTAAAATAAACCCAGAAAAGACTGGAGAGGGCAGACAATGTCAGTTGCAACTCGGCTTCCTCCAGATTCTCACAAAAGCATTTCCATGAGCTAACGTACTGCTTTAAAAGTCAAATCCGAGGATTATTTGTCACACATTTCTTGTAAAATCAATGAGGAGAAAAATGTACCTAAAACCTCACATTTTATTACAGCTCAGAAACTCTACAGTACACTAAGCCAGCCTGTGTGGTGTGATTTGTGCTGTGCTACAGCAATCACTTGTTTGTTCTTTCTTTAATAAGAAGATAACTCAGAAGTTCATAATGTGCCTTACATGCATGATCCATTTTGCCTCCTGAAGGAGCTCCTTCAGTAAATCTTTTGTCATATTTGATCTTTGTATTTTTTTTTCCTTCCTAATAACTCCCTGGTTATTGAAATATTTCAGCTGAGGAATGGCAAATCAGTTCATGAAATGTTATCAGTGTCTCATTATTAATGTCTCATTAGTGGATATTTGTAGGCAGGATTGTATGGTGCATAAACATAACTAAATGATGGAGAAAAATGATCTACTAGCTGATACTGGGAGTTGAAAAAAAAAATTAAAAATAGAATGAAATTCAGCAAAACAGAAAAAAAATTAAACACGCAAGTAGAGACAAGTAGAATTAGTACCAAAATTCATGAAAAGAGTCTGATTTTCCATTACTTGATGATTCATTTTTAAATCATTTTTTTTCAGTAAGGAGTGAAGTCTGAAGCATTGAAGCTGTCATATTTTTATGAGCTTGTGCTGCTGTGTATGTTCAGGAATCCGATAACCTCAGGTTGCCTTCTTGACCTCGGCTTGGCCACTTTCAGGTCTCTTTCTTCTCCCATAATTCCTTCTTATCTTTCACTGATCATCCATTCAGTAAGTTTTCTCGAAAAATGGCAGATAGGATTTAAATGTATCAAACCTAAATGAATAGGCAAAATCCCCAATTACAGGAACCTTTGTTCTGTAGGAAGCGTGGCTACAAATGATTGTATCATCTACAGTTGCTTTGATACTCTGCTTTGTAGAAAGCTATTGACAGAAATCGTACATCTGAGTGTTATTTATTCCTAAATTTATTTAGTCATTCTACTTCAGTATTCCACCAATAGCTTAAAGGCCACATGAAATATTTTTGGATGGAAATTGTTAAAAACATTAATAGTTTATATAAGGACACTAGTGAACAATCTCAGATCCTATTAAAGTAAAACTTAATCGATAGATTATTGAATGAGGGCAAAGGTATATTTATGACACGTCTTTTTTTTTAGTTTAACTTCGATTTATATACAAAATTTACTGCTGCTGCAAAATCCAGTAGCATTGCATTATTCCAGTAAAGGATATACTTAATTCATTGGTAGTTCTCAACAAACTTTCTCTCACTAATCCAACTGGTGATTTAGAAGTTTTCTTCTTTTACTGGAAGGCTGCTTTCTCTTGCTTTCTCTCCTGAAAAATGAGATCCCTACTCTAGCTCCTAATAATCTGATTGAAGCCCTAACTACTCCACAGAAGGATGCTCATGTCTTATAGCAGGATATGGCATATATGAGGGTAGATTTAGACAAATATAAGAAAGAAGTCTTCTGCAATTAGAGTAGTGAAACACTGGCACAGGTTGTCCAGAAATATGGTAGAAACCTCATTCTTGGAAACATTCGTGGTCAACTCTGAGCTGTCCCCACTTGTTGCAAGGGGCTTGGACTACACGGTTTATAAAGGTCCTTTCCAACCCAACACATTCTATGATTCTATGGTACATGCTGTGCTGCTCTTGGACTAATGACTATAATACTTTTCAGAGTCTGAGCTGTTTTCGCTTTGCAGTATGCTGAGAGCGGTATCCCTTTTAAAGTAAGTGATTTTCTAGAACAGAAAATTAAAATAAATTTACAATTTCACTGTTCCTATTTTCTATTCTCAGATGTTCTCTATTTTAATTACTATTCCATGTTAGAGACATATTTTTGCATAGTTGACTTCCATCTAACCCAGCTTTGTGTTTCGTGACTTGTCATTTGCACTGTTTTCAACTTGTGAGAAAAACATGTTATTAAATATTTTATATGAAACACAACAACTAATGTTAATATAACATCTCTCCAAATGTACCAAATGAAGATAAGGAAATCAGTTATGAAAGGAAAAATAAGACAAAAGAGCAAGCTGGAAGTTAGAACAGGCACCTTTCAGTTATGCAATCATATCCGGGAAGAATAAGCATCTTTCTGGAGCTGTCCACATTAGGACTCTGCCTATTTGTCTGCCTCCTTACAAAACCCAGTGCAACGATTCCTCAACACTGAACTTGAGTTTTAACCATCACCAGATTTTGGAAACAAAAATAACTAAAATAAATATGATAGATGGTGTTTCAGATAATTTAAAAAAATTGAGTAAACAATGGGAAGATGAGTATCTGATACTCACCTCCTTTATACAGTTAATAGACCGTATGTTAACACTCAAGCCACCATTCTTTCTTCTGTCAATCATTTTATTTTGCTCAGTTGAAGCAAAACATTGAGTTAATAATTTGCTAATACCTTTTAGTACAGGGAGGTTTTATCTTGTTCCAAGTAAATGGAATTAAGATACTTAGAGCACAATAATTTCGCTGAATATCTATCACATATAAACTGCCTAGAAACTGTTCTTTTTTGAACATGATGGGCAAGCCGGTTGATTTTCAAGAGAAACATACCTAGGGAATCCTTGCATAAGAGAGAATTCCAGTTCCTTTGTATGAGTTGGGCTAAATCTGTTTGAAAGATTTTTTATATATATATTTTAAAGAGATTTAGTAGAAAATTTTATCCAACAGTTTGAGTAAGCTGGGAAGGCAAATGAAACACAGAAGATGATAATCCCTTCCTAAACAACACTGATTAGAGAGTACGTAAAGAATAGAAACAGGCTTCCTAGTATGATGGCAATGACTTAAGAGGCAAAAATAATAGAGTTAAACATCTGTGGTTTCACTTCACCAGATGCACACTCTAATTGTGTGCAAATATCTGAAACAACATGGAGCGAGTCGTACACACCATGTGTGAGAGTGAGAGCAGGTGCGGTGAACCTGGGTGAACCTCAGAAGAGGCCATGATTCAATCAGTTCTATATTTTCTCTGTTCTTTCTTGTTCTTTCCAGTTTTATATTCTGAACTAATGTAGCTAAAGGCATTATATTAATTTCTCAGTGTACTGCAAGCTCTGTTTCTGAGTCATTCGGTAGCATATTACAGTGAGGTCCTCAGTGTCTTTCTGCACTCTGTTGTACAAAATTTTTCTTCTTTTTTCTCCTTTTTATTTTCCTTTGGTAATATATGAAGATGTAAATAGAAACACTCATTTGACTTGCATGACATCTCTGGTTTAATAAGCCTCTGTGACATCAATTGTTACTTAACTCACAAATTAAGCAACCCTGATCTTTTTCGGTGCTCCTCACATGGCAATCTTTTCATGCCTCTAACAATTTTCATTGCCCTACTACAGACCTTTTTTTACTTCTGTTATCTCTTTCTTTGAGACAACATGACCAGAACTGAGCAGGAGATTCAAGGGAGGACTTGCCATCAATTTATATAATGGCATAATAACAGTTTATAAATTCAGAACATTGTTGGACTTACTGCTATACGTACTGTACAGCTCTGAAGAGTTCACTAAATTCAGGGGTTTATTATTATTCTATTAAGCTTTCAGAGAGGAAAAATTGAAAGGCTAAGGGTTCACCTTTTTTTTTTGGGGGGGGGAGGTATTAATTTTTTTCTGGTTGGCGTAGATTTAGTTTTCTTCACAGTTTCTTTTATGGGACTATGTTTTAGATTTGTACTTAAAACGGTGTTGATAACACAAAGTTATCTCTGCTTGCACAGAGATAAGGTCTTTTCTGCTCCCCCCCCGCCATGAGCGAGGAGGCTGAGGGTTCAAAAGAAGTTGGGAGGGGACACAGTTGGAACAGCTGACCCCAACTAACCAAAGGGATCAGACCATATACCACAAACCATATGATGTTGCCCTCCACACATAAAGCTGAAGGAAGAAAAACGAAGGCGGAGGGGCATTCAGAGTGATGCTGTTTGTCTTCCCTAGTCATTGTTAACACATGGTGGAGCCTGGTTTTCCAGGAGATGACTGAACACCTGCCTGTGGATCGGAAGTGGGGAATGAATTCCCTGTTTTGCTTTTTCTTGCATGCACAACTTTTGCTCTCCCCGCTAAACTGTGTTTGTGTCAACCCACGAGTTTTCTCTATTACTCTTCCCCATCCCACTGGGGAGTAAGTGGCTGTGTGGAGGTTAGTTTCTTATTGAGCTTAAGCCACAACACGTCCAGTACATGTGAAGCACCTCGGGAAGACAGAGGTATTGCTTGCATTAAGTTCTCTGATCCTACCCAGAAGACCTGTGATTTGATGAACTTCGTATATTAGAACAGATCCTGAATGTTAAAGGATGTTACTGTCTCTTCTCTCCTAAAGGAAATGATTGTCCAGCTTCCAAGAGAAGCATTATAAAGATGATTTTATCTTCTTTCTGTACCTGCATACCTTAACTTTAAGATGTTATTGAACTGACATTTTGACCCTAAAGTGTTAGAAGACAAACTCTTCCCCAAAGAGTGGAAAATCTAAGACACCGTGGATCCAGCAAGTACCATGTTACAGTCTTTGGGAAGACAGACAGCTTTGAAGACCCTGTGAGTCCTTGGGACAAAATTGAATTCCGACTGACCAAGATAAAGGAAAATTTTACCAAACTAGTTGTATTCAAGGAGCAGATAATTGAGTCCTTGTTCCTACAACGAAAAGTAAAGTAGAAATTTGGCTTGGATTCCAATTTAAGCCCGCTACCAATGAAGACAACATGATAGAACAAAATAACATGAGAATTCAAAAACAATTTGTGTACAATTAAGAACCTGCATACTTAGTAAATTACAGTGGAATTATCATTACTAGGCAGCAGTTGTTCGTGAAAGATCAACTACGGCCTAAGATAGGAACAGTAAAAAAAGACTGCTTCAGGTATATTCTTAAATGAAGAGTAACACAAAGCAGAGTGTTTCTCTATTTTATTAGTGTGAGGTCAAGATTTGGACCCTTTATTCCTAAAGTGAAAAGTAAAACTGGCCAATATGTAGCATTACACCTTCTGTTTTTACTGTCTTAACAAGCAGTAGCTTATCGATTTATTCTCTGAGCCTCTTCAAGTACAGTAACCTCCTGGAGCGGTGATTTTGAAGCTTTCATTATTGTACAGAAAGCTCTATGTTGTCAAAATACTTGATTGGTGTGTTCTCAATTAATTATGTTCTTCATAAAGAAAAGATCTGTTGTAGGATCTTCCTAAGGGCTGGGGTCAGCTTCATGACAACCACCACTCAGTGTGGTTCAACTCAGATAGACTACTCAGGCAGTTTAGACTCAAGGTCAGGACTTAACTATGTTATTTGGCACCCATTTGTTAGAATTTGATAGAGACTGTTGAGTTTCAGGCCAAAGGCAAACTGCATGCCAAATAAGCCATTCATTGACACTTGTCACTGGAAGATGCCTACTGCTATCCACGCCTCATATAGATTGATGGTACAGTATTCTGCCTGTTTCTAGTTTCCCCAATTTTCTGTGAGGTATGACAAACTTCAGAGTAATGTTACTCCCTTTTTTTTTAAAAAACAATACAGATTTCCCAGCTTCACAAATGAAGTAATGTCTCTTTAGCATTCAAAAATCTCTCAACAGCTGGAAAATCCTGATACACTCGTAAAATAATAACAGTACAGGGATTACATGGTTTAATAAAATAGTTGCTCTTCTTAGAGTCAGGTGTATGAAGAGGAAAGCAAGCTATACCTACAGAAATCTGAAATTCTGAACTTTCCAAGAGATTGTCTATCAGTAATTCATTCAGCTAAAACACAATCAAAACACGTACACAGCTTTCAACCACCTTGTCTTTAGTCAAAAGTTTGTCTTGGATCATTGAATCAGATTTAGTCTCAAGCTAGAGTCGCACAAGGCATAGAAACTCCTATTCTTCCTGATTTCTACTAGATTTTTTTTCTTCATTTGTTTCTTCCTGAACTCAATATTTAACCAGAATACATAATTTGAACATTTTTTCTTCTAAGCAGTTGCTGAAACCCAGCATTAGAAATGTTAATGTCTTTAGGCACAATCATCTCCTGACCATGCAGCAAAAAGAAAAGGAAAAAACATCAAAAAAAAACCCCCAAACCTTTAAGTCTGCATTCTCCTTAAATGAACAAATTGGATACACACTATACATAACTCCATTAGACTGTCAGAACTGAGATAAACTTCAGTATGTGAATATTATACACACCAAAAAAACCCCACACTTTTATAAAAATATATACATGGTCTATTGAATTTATCGCAAATATGTCAAAGAAACTAATGCACACCGTTTATTAATATTTAATAGAAATTAGGGCTGATGTAAACCAGACAGTTCTGGTACATATCAAGCTGAGGATATAGCAAGATTGGGGCATACTGAGGGATGAATGATCCTCTATCCTGACTTTTTGAAATCAAAACTTTGATCACTGAAGATGTGATCCGCTTGAATTCTATAGCACAGTATATTTCTCTCTAGGTCAGTCTAAGTCAGTCTTGGTGACAAACTATTTAGTAGGGCCTGTAGGGACAGGACAAGGGGTAAAGGTTTTAAAACCATAGATTTCAACTTGAAACAAGGAAGAAAGCAGCTTAAGTTTGTGTTCAGAGCTGGTACATGAATCCTGTTCTGAAAGGTACCACTTACAGAGCTCATTTGTTTTCTAACATTTGCAAACCATAGAAATGGAAAATGTGCTTGTTTTCCACCCTTTAGCTATCACTGAATTCATGTGGTATTAGTCCTTTTAAGAAACAGTGAATTCATAGAATCATAGAATGTTAGGGATTGGAAGGGACCTCAAAAGATCATCAAGTCCAATCCCCCTGCCAGAGCAGGAATGCCCAGATAATGCTACATAGGAACGTGTCCAGGCAGGTCTTGAATGTCTCCAGAGAAGGAGACTCCACAACCTCTCTGGGCAGCCTGTTCCAGTGTTCCGTCACCCTCACTGAGAAGAAGTTTCTTCTCGAGTTTAAGCGGAACCTCTTATGTTCCAGTTTCAACCCATTACCCCTTGTCCTATCAGTGGTTGTCACCGAGAAGAGCCTGGCTCCATCCTCGTGACACTCACCCTTGATATATATTTGTAAACATTAATGAGGTCACCCCTCAACCTCCTCTTCTCCAAACTAAAGAGCCCCAGCTCCCTCAGCCTTTCCTCATAAGGGAGATGCTCCACTCCTTTAATCATTCTAGTTGCCCTGTGCTGGACTCTCTCCAGCAGTTCCCTGTCTTTCTGGAACTGAGGGACCCAGAACTGGACACAATATTCCAGATGGGGTCTCACCAGGGCAGAGCAGAGGGGAAGGAGAACCTCTCTCGACCTACTAACCACCCCTCTTCTAATACACCCCAGGATGCCATTGGCCTTCCTGGCCACAAGGGCACAGTGCTGGCTCATGGCCATCCTGCTGTCCACCAAGACTCCCAGGTCCCTTTCCCCTACACTACTCTCTAATAAGTCATTCCCCAACTTATACTGGAACCTGGGGTTGTTCCTACCCAGGTGTAAGACCCTACATTTACCCTTGTTATATTTCATTAAATTTTTCCCCGCCCAACGCTCCAGCCTGTCCAGGTCTTGCTGAATGGCAGCACAGCCTTCTGGTGTGTCAGCCACTCCTCCCAGCTTGGTGTCATCAGCAAACTTGCTGATAGTACTCTCTAGTCCCTCATCCAAGTCATCGATAAATATATTGAATAAATTCCTGCTTCTTTCCTTGCTTTTGTTAGAGGAATATCTTAATTAAACAAATATACTTTTATCCTTGTATAAGCATTAAAAATTCTTTGCTTTTTGAGTGTTGACACAAAGGATGGTCATTTACACTGCTCTGTACTTAATCGCTGTTTGGCTAAGTGAGACCATTTCACCTTGGGCATTTCTTTCCTCTTCTTTTCTTCTACTAAGTCTTATTTACATATTATTCCACCCTCTTTCACAGCCACCTTGCTTAAAACCTAAAGCCTCTAGCAATTCTAACACATCTTCCTTCTTTAAGTTCAAGGTTTTGGCCAGGTACTAATCCAGCCAACCTGTATTTCATACATGTGCATATTATAAAAGAACAATTTGGGAACGTATTTCTCTTACCTTAGGAACAACATTTCTAAAACTGTCACTTAATTTTCTAAGATCCTTGCTTTAAATCAGATATAGAATTGACATCAGGAATTTTTCACCCTCCGTATTTCTCTAGCAATATATTGGGTGACTTCATCTCATGTACCTTACTTCTTGCCGTCTTATTAAAACCAATGGATAAAGTAGACACAATTAGATGCACATCCAACCCGACTTAATTAAGATATCCTATTTAAAATGAGATTACTTTAACATTACATTGTATCAGAAATCGTGTAGCCAGTATGGCCAGGTCAGTAATTGTTCGTCTGTATTCGCTGCACCTCAAATCCTGTGTTCACTTTTGGGCTTCTCACTGTAAGAAAGACATTGAGGTGCTGAAGTATGTCCAGAGAAAGGCAAAAAAATGGTGAAGGGACTCAGGAACAGGTCTTATGAGGAGTGGCTGAGAGAACTGGGGCTGTTCAGCGTGGAGAAAAGGAGGCTGAGGGGAGACCTTACAACTACCTGAAAGGAAGTTGTAGCAAAGTGGAGGTTGGTCTCTTCTCCCATGTAATAAGAGAAAATGGTCTTAAGTGTCTAAGAATGGACAGCTGGGAAGAAGATTTTAATTGGGTTCATTGTCATAACACTGTCCTTAGATAAATGCATCTAAAATAATAAACATTCAATTTTCTAGATACCGCTTCCACACAATAGAGAGAATACAATTAGAGATCGTAGAATTTACATTTAACATTATTTTTTATGTTGTCTCTTTTTTTTCCAGTAATTTATTATCATTTCCTAAATTTGTACTGGATTTTGAGAAGTTTTTACTTACAGGAATCTCATATTTTCTGCCCTCGTCTCATTGCTTTCTCTGATGTCACAACTCTTAACTCTGCATAAACTCTTGGTTTGTATTTCCAGCAACAATTTATAGCTCTCACAATATCAGAAAACAAGCTCCACCATCCTGAAAAAAAAGTGTAACAATGAACACAACCTCATCTTGCTTGAAGTTAGAACTCAAGAATACAGTCATTTTCCCACTGTTAATCTGATTAGTAGGTCTTTTCTGATCTCCCAAAACTCTTATTATCTGCATTACACTTTGACTCAAATAACTATGGTGAACAACAAGCACTATCACCCTATTAAGAGCCACTTTCCAAAGGTACACAGGCTTGTTTTGAAGATGGAGCAGAACATATTGATAATATGAGTGCTTTAATCTGACAAAGCATTTTGTGGTGATACTACCCAGGAACGGCAGTCAGGGATCAGAGATCCCATGTGCTCAGCTTTGTGTCAAACTTCTGATGAAGTGTTATTATCCATTTCAGGGTCAACAGAAAAAGGCAACAAGAAACCACAGGGAGAAATGATGACTAGAGAACAAGAAAACAGTGGGATGATACTCATTAGCATACCTGCATTTTATAGTCATCCTAGAAGAAGTCCCAGTTCCAATATCTCAGTTTAAAAATTGAGAAACGTCCTCTGAAAATTAGCCTCTCAGTTTCAATTTGTGACCTGAGTACAATAACTGCCACTGCCTCATTAAAAACTAAAACACCTGTGATCAAATAAGCACCATCTTAATGATTTCTTTGGAGGTGTTTTTTCATAGGACAGCACTTAACTAGAGATCTGGACAACACACTCATTTCATAGTAATCAGCACTGAGATAATTATAAGGTTTAGTTGCTACTGGAATGAACAAGCTTTATATGATTTTGTATTTCTACAGTGTGTAGGCAAAATAATTTATTAATATTCTAAATAAACCAGAGGGTTGGGAAAGCATCTTCCAGACCTATTGTTATGACATATCTCAGACAATGAGGATCTGGCTAAACTTCAAAGTGCTGTTGTCACTATTCCTGCAGAACGCCCCCTGCCTGTGCAAAAAAACCTCACTAATCACAAATAAATCTCAAGTGTGTGGCAGTGTGTGGTTCACTGAACTGAATGCAGAAATGCAAACCTTGATCTAACCTATAGAAAGAATCTGGATACCTTGATACCTAGACCAAATGTGTTAATGTAAGTGAAATGACAGCATAATTGCAAGAGCTTCAATTACGATAATTAGACAGCATTCATGCTTCAGTGATGCCACAATTACGCTGCTATAGTAATTCCAGCATCATAACTTGATATCACATCATCCTTCTTTTAGCAATAAGTTTCTTTTAAGGTTGGACTGAATTCAGAACTGTTAATTTTACATAAACACTTTAACAGAACAGTGTTCCTAATATATGTTCTAAGAGTTTTTATATATTGTCACCTTTCCAAACTTAACAAAAGCTCTGGAACTAAATACAGAAAATACAGGAGCTCCATGCGAAACTCCAGCCTCTCAAACTTAGTATTTTAGCATGGTTCGAATGGGAACCTTCATCCTAGAATTGCTGTAGAACAAGAAATTAGGTGAAAAATATCTCCTTTGAATAATATAGATGTTTCGAGTTTAATTATATTTATTACTTCAGATTCTATGTAAGCAATCTCCAATACCTGAACATTACTAGAAATATCTAGGCTTAGAACTAAAAGCATTTATCATTGTGATGTATAGTTGCACCTGACCTCTATCTCTGCTGAGAGGTAGACACTATTATATGAGTAAACTCTGTACCACACTGTCCTAGTTTTTGGGATTCAAGCTGGAACTACAAACTCATAGAAATATTTTACCATACTGAGTTATCTCAGAGGTCTTTGTTGCCTTCCACAGGTATACCTAACAACACCTCAGTATATTATAACTAGCATAGTGTACTCACTCTGATATCACTTATGCTACAGAAAGTCAGAATTTCACTATTGGCATCTGTTTAATTGTGTTGCAGTCGGAATAGGGTAGCAATGGTTATTTCTCCTTTACTTGTATTGTTCAACATAGGACTAACATCAGCATCTCAATGGATTAAAGCTGATACGCATGAGAAGAGAAGCAGAGCCTCAGAGAAAGATATGATTATTTTTACTAGGTGAAAATAAAGCTATTTAGAATTTCCTAAAGGTGTTGACACACAGTCATGCATGTAAATGGAAGGCTGTCAAGCAAAAGAACAACCATGAACTTGTCCCTACATAAGCAGCAATTACTTGAATAAAGGATTTTTGTAAAGCAATAACCCTCTACCTTTTTCATAGTTCTTTCCCAGGAAAGCAAAGATAAATAACTTCTGATGAAATATTTTTTCTTATCCAGATTTAAGGCAAACAACTACATCATTTAATGTGATGTTACCTGTGTAATGAACAGATTCTTCACCTGATAAGACCCTTCCAAATTGTCCGTTCCTTCTCACTACTAAGATTTCTTAGCTTCTACTTCAGAGCTGAAGGAGTCTCTTTCAGGTATCTGTGTATATTATAAATATTTGGAAATGGAGATAAATGGAAGACAATGCATCCAATTCCGACATCATCTACAATGGTGAATTCTCAAAAAAAAAAAAAAAAAGGTGTTTGAGGCACAAAGAGGAAACTTTGAAAATACAGCTGAAATCCATAGATTCCAGTGAATTTTATTGTTTCCTGCCACTTCTTACAATTTCCCACAGATTTTCTCATAGAATAAGACCAACATCTCTTTCCTCACTCTTATTCAAGACAGAGGGAAAGTAGACAAGAACACTACTCCTAGGGTAATCCAAGAATTTGTGGGATCTGTAGAATTCCTCTGAAAAAGTCCTCAAATCAAATATTTTTATTTAAACTTATATACACTTATGTATATTTACGTACACGTACATGCATATACTTGGAGACAGGTATATATGTAGGATTTAGACTACATACATATTCATATATACAGTAATATTTATGTACAAAGTTTACATGTCTATCTCAAAAGCTAAATAACTAGTTTGCTTGTAGAGCTGCAGATTCAAATGCATATGGAACTACAATTTACTTTTTTTGTAGTGATTTTTTTTGTGCAGTTCTGAGTAGTTCCTGGTCAGACAGTAAGTGCAGTGGACCATTATCAGAAAACTTAGTGATAAATGATTCCTGTCCTGCATCTTATGTGACCCAGGTAACAATATTTGTAGGGACATTTTCTTCTTGCTTTCGTGACCTAATTGAGAGAGAGGAAAAAATATGAGGTTTATGATCAAGTTTCCTGTGGATGCTGGGTATCTGGAGACTGGATATCTGACCTAACTTAGCTTTCTAGACATTTTTCATAGACTTTCTCTCTTCTCTCTGAATCCACACCCATTACCAAGGTGGGTTAATTCCTGAGTCCAAGGTCAAGTGTGGTAAAAAGCCTGCTATTTACACTGCGTAGAGTTAGCTAACAGCCTGGCTACTTACTGATATCCTGGGTCTCCCCCGCAGCTATAAACTCTCTACCCCAAAACATTCATTGTCACTGAAAGGCAATGAGAGCTGTTTCTTCTTCTGCTATGGTGGTGTTTGTACAGCCTCGTGCTTGGATTTGTGTTTCATGCCTTGGAGAGTGTCCTGGCTTGACATGGATTTGCATGGGCTACTGGACAAGTGCTGAGGAATCAGTTGAGTGCACAAGGCAAAGCTGGCTTAGTTATCTCTTGGGTGCAATACCTAAGGACAGCTCTCTGTAAAACCATATCCAGGTTTCTTCTTAGATAGAATTACTTTAATAAAAAAAAAATTAAAAAATATTCTGGGAATACAACATTAAACACAATGTACAATCAGGTAGCTAAGCAGGAATCTGCTTCGTTTACCATCATGGCTGTAGCCGTAGTTGTATACAATTGCAAGATGGGACAAATCACGACTCGTGTCCTTGTCCAGCTTTTTCTGAACACAGAGAAACCATACATATATTAGTTTTGAAGAAAGTTTATTTGCAATGGCTAAAGTTTAGTGAGCTGAATCCCATCCAGTGTATTCACATGTAATAGCAGTTCGTATGAAAACCTCTCTCCAGTCAAATCTACCTGTTTGTGCATCTCAGCTGTAATGAGTTCAGCTAGCAGCTGAGGAAGCAGTTCGGACTCCACATCATTAACCTCCCAGCAGTACAGCCAGGAGTGGAGATGCTGCAGAAAGTGCTTACTGTGAAGCTTGCGTTGCTCTTACAAGCAGCCCCACTACTACTTCTCACATCTGTAGTTCACAGAAATCAAGTGTGGCTCATTTCAATAGTGATTAGTGATAAATAAAGATACATGAAATTTCGTCTTTATCACCCATGGTCAGACAGTTTTGCTCATTTTTCTGAAGCTTCAGCCCATGGAATCAGTGGTTTGTGTACTGGTCCATTTTGTGTTCCACCACACAACATGTCCCATTAGTGGAGCAACAGGCTGAAGCAAAGAAGCTACTGGAGCATCTTGCTATTTCCCATTTGAGATGCTGTTTCCTTTGCCCACTGTTAATCAGCAGAAAGCCTTTCTCTCTCAAAGAAGTGAAGCCCATGGTAATAAAGTAAATCCTCAAGCACTTAGAACAAGTGGCAAAAGAAAGAATGAACCCAAACGTTTGTGGTCATCTTTTCGGGGTTAAATTATTTATAGATGTATTTACTTATTACTTAATGGCAGAATGTTTACAGTAGTTTAAAATTTTAGACTGAGGCAGTAATCATATTTTAATTTAATTATTTAAAGTGTGTAATTTGTCACATCTAGAAGTAATTTTAATTACTTAATAAATTGCTTTGGTGTAATGTTTGAATCTCATTTCAAGTACTATATTTCTTAAAAATTGCTGGATTGATTAATATTAAAATGTAAGTATTCAAATTTAAGCAGTTAATTACTTAATCTGAACTTGAAATAAGAGAAAGGAATGTCACCTAAACAGCATTGGAGTTTGACCCTGAATTCTTTGCACAGTCAATATTTTATCTGTGTTCAGTGAGAACATTCCTGGAAACTAATATGAATTTGAGTGTTCAAGGGATGAAAGTTATCTACTGAAACTGCTTACTTATTTTTGTGTTCTGTGTTTGAGAGAACACACAGATAGGTAGAAGTAATTGAGGTCAATGGAAAAAATCCAGCTTTACAGGTAAGAATGCTCAAAAACACACAAGGATTCTGAATTTGATTTGTTTGTGTCATAGTTCAAACTGAAATAATGCTTACAGACGTTTGGTAATAGCTTCTGAGTTGTTGTGATGGAAGATATTCCAAAAGCTCATAGTTCATAAAGATAAAAATTGGCATCGCTTGATCTGGTTTTCTCTGTAGCAAAAGCCAGATGATACAACCCACATACTGTGATTTTAAGCCTAGTAGTTGATATTTCATATTGTAAAGAAGAAATAAAAATATGTGGACATGAAACACAAATACATCTACATGAAAAAGTTAAATTCAGTGTAAATAAGGACACGATCAAAATCGTAATTTCCAACTCTAACAGGCCCAGCATCTAAATCATGTTAGTATGTTAAAGTTCTCTTCACAGAAGTTGAGCAATTTGGATATACAAAGAAAGTGGCCTTGAGCAACTACTTAGGGGAAGAAATTGATTGCCTAATTTTAACTAAAAGTCAAATAAATTAGTGGTGAAATCCTTAGGGGCACTTAAAGATCACGTGGGGGCTAGAATTTCTTATTGGTAGCAAAGAAGATTTAGTTCATTTTTGAGCTTTCTCTTCTTTTTCGTTTTATGCATAACATTTATCTCTATTAAGTTTCAGATTTCATGACATTAATCACCTTCCACTTAACTTGCAATTAAGAGACAGATCAACGCAACACAGTCTACAAAGTCAGAGGGTTCTCCTCACTTTACCTCCGTTTTTTAGAGCTGAACACATGACTGACTCATTTTGAGGTGATACTGGTACCACAAAAAATTGGCAAAAAACGATCATTCCCCTCTGTTGGGGTGTTCAGCTGTGGTCACTGACACTGAGTTTATGGCTATTTAAAAGAATATGGTCTTAGCTCAGAAAAATGAAGGTTGAGACAAACTGGAGGTTCTTGGAGTTCCTCTGTGACATTTAGACCAGCTCAGCAAATTAAGGCAACCTTCTTCCATGCTGTTCTTTGTCAGGCGTGTACTCCTATGTCAATTCTATTGCCTGCAAGTATGCAGATGATACCAATCTGGGAGGGATCGGATAGACAGAATCAAGCTGTGGCGTGACCTGGTGACAACACGGGCTGCAGGCTATGTCTGGGAAATTCAATACTAATAAACATCTGTCTAAATACTCATGAGGAATTTGGTGACATATTAACATCTCAGCATCTGTGGTACAATGGGGTAAATTGGTAAAATGTACAGAACAAGAGGACTAATTGGCTGCTATTGCTGCCTTAAAGAAATTGAGAGTTAATGGCATCACTGCTTTCAACCTCCCAACTGTTACCCTTCACCCCAAGTGAAGAAAAAAACCAAGCAAACACAAGAGAAAAAAAAACCTCTGATGCCTTGAAATTGCCTTTCCAGGTTTGATGATCCTGTTATCTTGGGAAATGTGTGGCCAGTCTAATGCTCTACAGATCTTTCCATCCCAGCTTAGACCTTCCCACTTTTTGATATTATGCTGTTGTTATTTTGACTTTTCTGTTTTCTATGTAAAAGTTGTTTCTAGAACAATGCATGTCTTTCTGCATCCTAAATTCTCAAAATCTGATAGTTACAGTCATCTGACAGGGAATTGGTTCATTCTGTGAGGCATGCAGTGAATGTGGAGTTCATTGCTTCCACAAGAAAGGAAATCAAGCTTTTTTGCTTCTGCATTAGACCAGAACAAAGAAACTTGAAAAAGAACTTATTTTGTTCCTTTATGAGTTTTGGTGAATCATGCAAATACATTAAGTTTTAGCTTTCCTTCTAGAAAGAGTACACACACACACATTTTTATATGTGTACTTGTAGATTGGAGATATACATATACAGTTGGATAAATATATATACAACAGTGTGTCTGGCTGAAATTTGCCTCAAAGAAAATGTTTAATAATACAAGAGTTAATGTTTGTAAGTAGATCAGACAGTGTTTATAACCTGTGTGAATACTCAAAATGACCCTATTCTTGCATGATAAGGCTGTGGAATAGGAATAAGACTGTAGATGGGAGTCATGAGCTTAGAGAAAGGAAAACTGGAATATACAAAAACCCGGACTCTCTTTTACTAACACTTGGTCCAAGATAGCATGTTTACTGCTCTGTCTGCTTCACTAAGGGGAAAAAGCTAAACCCAGGTAGACCTTGGAGTCCTAGTGGACAGTGAGTTGTCCATGGGACAGCAATGTGCCCTTGTGGCCAAGAGGGCCAATGGCATCCTGGGGTGCATTAAGCAAAATGAGAGAATGAGAGAACTGGGGCTGTTCAGCCTTCAAAGGAGATGGCTGAGAGGGAATCTTGTTAACATCTAGAAATATCTGAGGGATGTGTGTCAAGAGGAGGGAGACAATCTCTTCTCAGTTGTGCCCAGCAGTAGAACTATAAATACTGGGTTTAAATTAGAACATAAGAAGTTCCACCTCAACACAAGGAGAAACTTTTTCACTGTGACAGTGCCGGAGCCCTGGCACAGGCTGTCCAGGGAGGCTGTGGAGTGTCCTTCTCTGGAGACTTTCAAACTCCTCCTGGAAGTGTTCCTGTGTGGCTGCCCTGGGTGATCCTACTCTGGTGGGGGGGTTGAACTAGATGATCTCTCAAGGTCCCTTTCAACTCCCAACATTCTATGATTCTATGATTCGATGATTCCATGAGGTTAACGCACTCAGAGTTAAGTGATATCTCCATTTTTTTTCCCTTTGTTATTTGTAAAAGTTTAGGGATGAGGAGAAGAAATAGCATTAAGAACAATTATACAGGCTTTATGTGGCTCCATTTTGTGCAATTCCTTGCTTTGATGTATACTCTTGTATGACCTCAGTGAGGTGAGTCATATGACTCACATTTTTAGAGACATTTTAAGCACCTATCTAGGATTTTAAATCCCCTAAGCTTGGGAAAGTTCATGTTCAGAAGCACGTAAGTGATTCGTTCTAGTTCAGTTTACTACCTTTCCCTTTCTAAATACAACTGGTTGGAGACATATAAATATTTAAGATTACCTATGCAGAGAGATAGATACCCTATATAGTTTACTTATGCAGAGTTATCCTTCTACCTAAAAGAATGCTGGAGTGGAATTCATGAATCAAAAGAATATATCAGTGAATTTCCTGTGAATTCCTCTTCAGGAAGAAGTAGGACACATTATGAAATGACTAAGTCATTAAGCTGTGATCAGGAACCTAATGTTTGGATCCACCTCACCTGCTTGGGACATTTTATGGGTTTTGCCTGGAAGTCATTTCACAGAAGTAGTCATTAGATTAGAGACTGGAAACACTGCCTGTCCTTTGCAGAGTAGTTGTATGACCTTCAGGCTAGCCAACAAAGCTAACTCCATTCAGCACGTAACCTCAGAAAAGGACTTGGTTCTTTAGACTAAGAGCTGACAGTGGGCCAGCAATCAAACTTCGACAGACATTCTCTGTGATCCCACCTACACACTCCCAAGAGTGCATGACAGGGGAACCAGTGAGAGAGACTTTGATGTTGACAAAATCTTGGATTAGTTTTATGAAAAAGAATGTAGTACTAACAGTAACCAGGAAGATGCTAAACTACATACAAATATCATGCAAGTGTGCAAATATATTCAAAGATACAAGAGAATATGTTAATATGGAACCCATGTCCTCTGGATGATGACAAGGTGCTGAGCAGAAAACTACCAAACTGGACTCAACAGCAGATGGAAGTGACCAAATCCAGAGTCCTGATGACAGTCCCGGGAAAAAAAAAAGAAAAAAAAAGAAGCCTTGGCATGGTTGTGCCCCTCCCATCCGGGGAAGCAGGGGACAGTGAGCCTGTCCTGACAAACGGTGCCCTCTGTGCTGTAAAAACAGGAGAACACGAGCATCACAGGAAGAGGTGATGAACAGCCAATGGTAATCCCTCAAGCACAGTGGGCATTAAAAAGCCCTAGGACCTTTCTTAAGGGTCTCGAGCACCATAGAAATGAATAGTTTGATTTGTCCATTTGGGTCACTTGTCCCATCCTTCCCTCCCCATAGGCACAGCTGCTTCTCCTCCTCCATTGTGATTGCCACTTGCACCAGGCAGCCCCAGAGAATTTTAATCCTGGTGCTCTCAAATTGGGACAACAGACCTCAGTCAGATGCCTGTGCTTCAGCAAAATTCAAGCCTCACTTTGACACTAAACCCTGCATTATACCAATACACATGTCTAAATATTCATGTGTAATGAGGTCATATATAAACATCTGAGGAACTGTGAATGGAAGGAAGTGACTAATGGTTTGCTCTTGCTGCAACTCTATGTTATGGAAGTGTGGAGTTAATGTAATCACTGCTTCTAACATCCTAGTTGCTATACTTCATCTGCAATCCAAAATTCAAAAAAAAAAAAAAAAACTAAATCAAAACTAAACCAACTAAAAAAACCCACAAAAGGTATTCCAACAAAACAACAGGAAAAAAAAAAAAAACAGAAAAATTTTTGATGACTTGAAATTGCCTTTCCAGGTTTGTGAGCCTATCACATGTATAAGAAGCCTTACTACCTAGGTGGCACCCAGAATAATCAGTCTGCTGGGGGCAAATATACTCTTTTGGTACCAAAATGACTATGCTGAGCATCAAAATTGGAAGTCCTGACTTTATTCCACTACTTCTCTTTACTTTACAAATCATAACAAGTAGAGAAGACAGAACTGTTTTCTTGAACAGCTGAATTGACTCTGGCATATTTCATAAAAGTTTAGTTGTCTTTCGTGTGCTTTAATACTTTTGCCATGTTATTTTTTTCTTCTTGGGTTTTGGTTTGGTTTTTTTTTCCTTTTTTTTTAAGTAAAATTACTGCTAATACCACACTGGTAACAAAAATGATATGCAATCAAGCTCAGGATGGTTTAAAAAATAGATTTATGCTAAAATCATATCTTTCAAAATACACAATTCATTGCTCTAATCAGTTTTTCTTTCAGCTTTTCCACCCCTTACCATTAAAATAAGCAGGATTATTAAAGTGCATAAGCTTAGTCATTAGCAGATTGCTGAGATGTTGCAGTGATTGGCACCTGTCTTTTTCTATATTAGCAGCTTAATCTGTCGGTATGGCCAATCAAAACAAAAAGTAGGTTGATTATTTGGTGAGTGTTTAGCACTAAAAGATAATTTAACTTTCTGTGTAATCAGAATACTGATATTCTTTTAGAGTTCACCCAATAGAGCAAACAGTTCAGAAGGCTTTCAAATTACTGTGCCATCAGATCTGAAGCAAGCATGTGTGGCGAAACTCTTGGTAAAAAGCCCTGTCACAGCTTTTGTCCTAACTGATAACTGTAATTCATTGTGTATGTATCTACACAAAACACCTTGAAAGTGGATGTGAAGTTTCGTTCAACAAATTTTCCAGTTGCTCTCACTCCAAGACAAGAAAAAAAAAAAAGAAGAAGAAAAAAAAGTCACATAATTGAAGTTTAGTTTGCCTTCAGAGTGATTCCTTGGAGCTACATTATTGTGCTTGTATTTTCAATTCCAACCAAAGTGACCTTACATTTTGTAAACAAGGCTTTTGAAGAGGAAAGCAGTGTCTTCATGCTATTTCACTGCCAGCTGCATTGCCTTTCATCTTTTTTTTTTTTTTCTATTACAGAACTTTTTCAAAGGAAACAACAATGGGATTTTTGTAATTAACAGTACACCTTGACCTGCATCTCATGGTGAAAATATTTAAATTAGCAGTGTGTCAGGTGGAAGTGAACAATCCTGCACTAAATCAGAAGCAGCAAACCATTTCAAAAAGACCGCAAACCCTCTCAGAAAAAAACACATGATAAAAATGCTTGAGCACTGAATGCTCCTTGAATCAGAATATGCACTCTTAAAATGTCTTTAAAAAAGAGCAAATGAAACTTAATTTAGTAGTAGTAGTAGTAAAAGTTCTATTAACGTTCCATGTTTCATCTAACATCTGCAAATGCCTGGGAAGCATTGGTTGATTAAACCTTAGAAAACTGTCAGCATCCCGCTGCACTGATATAAATTAAGATGAGCACAAAGCTACGTGCAGGCTGAATATGGCAGTGTGCACAGCTACCATTTTTTAATTAAGTCATTGAAACTCACTTCTGTGCTGACGTATAATCTAAGCCCCCACAAAATGCGTTGGCTTAAACCTCAGAAAGATGTTTCCAGTTAATGGGGTTTTCTTCACATTTGGAGGAACTGAGAGCACACACGTGGTAAATTGCCACAACTATGCTGGTTTATGGGTACTTGAACTATATAGAGCTTAAAATACCCTAATCAAGAAAAATAATAAAAAACAGAATATTTGTGTTTTGAAGAATTAAAATTCTCAGGGTTCCAAGAATGCAAATATTCCATCCACAGCTCATACTGCAAACAGAAAACGAAGAACGTCATATGTCTTTGTCTTGAAAGTGGGCTCGGAAGTAATAGTTCCATATAAAGCAATAATTTGAATTTTTTTAAAATCTGTCTTTCTTTTTTCATATCAAGCTAGTATCAAAATGTTGAAGAGAATCAATGACACTTGATTTTTATTTAAGCATCAGAGTAAGTCTGTTTGGATAAAAAAAAAATTAAAGAAAGTGAATTAAAGCCAACAAACATTAATAGGTATTTATCATGTGAGAGTAAAACTAATAATTGCGTAAAATTATATTAATTAATGTTTGGACCATACCTGCTCAGATGCCAGGAACTTTGGATTCAGGGGTTATGAAATACGTCTACTGAATACATTACCACAGTATGAAATATAAGTTGATGTGTCTTTCCTAACTAAATTCTTGGAGGTAACTAAGCATTTCATGGCTAAAGATGTAATTTGTCATATTAATGAAAAATTCCTTTTAAGAAATCTGTATACAGCCTTCTCCACTGGTGAATAATTTATATAGAAAATAGTGTTCTCTGAAAAAGAATCCTCATTGCTATTGCAAAGGAAAAGGAATATATGATCTTTCTGATCGCATATCCTGTTGTGATGCTAAGAGTAATTTACTGTATGATCGAAAGACTTTTCTTCCCTAGCTACAGCTGTGTGACAGTAATAAAGTATTGCCAGTTAAGGAAAAAAACCTACATTCTTCCTTTCCCTGCAGGTTCAGGTTTTTATGTTCCATGCACGGTCTTAGGTTTCGCCAGCCTCTCCTTAGATGCTTATGGAAATGTCAAAGAAAGGGAAATAAAATCACTATTTAAACTGGAAGGGACATCCGAAAGTCATATGATCCAACATCCTCCAAAACCAGTTGTATCTCAGTTTGAAATTAGATTGTGTTGGTCAGAACCTTGTCCAGTCAAGTTCTGAGTATCTCCAAGAGGGGAGATTTTTACAAGGTGTTCAATCAATGGTAAAAGAGAGAAACTTCCAAGGGTGATCCATCTTCCTGAAGATCAGAAATGCTCTTTAGAAGTGTCCTTCGAGCCATTAAAAGGGGAAGGAAAAAATTATAAAAATAAAACAAACAAACAAAAAACCCCAAACCCCTGCACTACTTATCAGTTTTCTAATTTGAGGAATATACTATCAAATCTTAAAATTATATTTCCACATATGCTGTAGCAGAAGATTGTATCAGACCAGTAGACAACAATATTATGTTTTTAGTTTTATAATTGAATGCTTATTGGTGAAATAGACTTCATTAAAGAAAAAAAAAAAAGGCAGCTGAAGGATCTGACTGTGGACATTAACATAAGATACTTTTGATTGTTTAATAGGTTGTGGTAAGTTGTGACATCCAATTTTATTTTTTTTTTTCCTTTTCTTGTGCTTCACTGTTATTGATCCCCAGGGCTATGGGAGAATGCACTACTGATTTAGTAGCTCATTCTGATGCTATCCTACACTTGAAGTTTACCTTAGAACAGGATAATATTAAATGAAAAACCTTAGAGACTGGTGTATATCTTTAAAAGAAAAGAAAATACATAGCTTTTTATGGGGGTTGACATTAGGAAGGCTATTATCGAGGAGTGTCTGTATGGGTGTTTTTTTAAGACGGGATCTTGTGAATCCACATTCCTGAAAAAACAGCAGTTTTGTAGGTGGAGACACTTTTAGATTAGTTTTAAATTGCGGTTAGATTAATTTTTTGGTATGTGTTTAAGATATTATTGTCTTCCTGACAACAACAGTTGTTTCATCCATTGTTTCAGAAAAAGATTTCCAGAAAATACATAGTCACATCAGATTTTGTGAACCAAATACGTTTAGATCTTGTCAGTACTTTAAAAGAGGACTTAAAAAGAAAGCCTGATGGTGATGTGGGTGCACACTTAAAGCAGTGATCACAGAATAGAATGGCTTGGGCCAGAAGAAACCTTATAGAACATCTTGATGATGATCTTCTATTAAGTTTCTAGGCTTATGGTAATGTCATTGGAGCTTTTCTTCACTAACAGTCAGATGTTATGAATTCAGTTGGAGTCCCATTTTATATCAGAATGGGTAATTATTTGTGGTCTTTTGGTTCAGGAACCATCCTTCTAGATGGGCATGGACTGACGGCTTCATACTGTAGTATCTCCAGTCCCTGTGGATATATCAACCTGTTAACCACCTTCCTCCCTGAGATCCCACAGAAAGCCTATAGCGCCAAGATCTAGAAAGACGGGAGAATGTCAGAAGGAATAGGATACAGAAATGTTCAGCACTTCCTATCTTTTCACATACTACACAGCCCTGAAGTCTCACTTTTATGACTGAATCATTCTTTGGGTGTTCTCCTGTGTAACACATGTCAGGCAATGTGTTTCTCTGACATGAAACTAGAAGATGGACTAGAAGTCCTCACAGAGGTGAGGATGGAGTGTAGGACTTTGCTTTCCACATAAACTAAGGTTTCAACAACAGCAGGAATCAGAGTTCATCCTGTCAGCTGAATTTACTTTCTAGCAAGATCATTCGGTAATATTGGATGAGAATTCCTCTGTTTTAACATTATAAACATTCCTGTGTTTTAACATTATAAAAAACAAAACAAAACAAAACAAAACAAAACATATTTTATTATTGTCTACTTGGAATGCTGAATTCAAGGAAAAGTTATAATCTTAGTAAAACAAAAATCATTCAGATTTTATTAAATAAGTTTTTAATAGTTTCCTTTTGCAGAAAATATCCAGTGATCATATTTAAAACTAAAATTCACCTATAATCTCAAATGAATTATATTAGACTAATCTTGAATTAATAAAAACATATTTCCTTACTCCTCTGTTAATGGTGTAGAGAAAATCTGAAGGAATTTTCTTTTTCTAGCCCTTGAGATTTTTGTCCTGATAAAACATCATTGAATTGTCTGTGACCATAACAGGGTCTTGACAAAGAGTTGAGTATTTTTCCTTCAGTTGAGCTCCAGAATACACAATGACTGGGGAGTTCCTGTCTTTATCACCTCCACAGAGCAATGGACTGGCTAAATTCTCTGCTGCAAGCTAATTACACTTCTCTATTGCACAGAACTTTTGTCCTCCCATAATTAATTATGAACCAGAAAAGAAAATGTCCTTTTGTTGTCTTTAATGAATTAATCCTTCATGAAAATCATTTCTGTGACACAATAACAAAAGGACATTTGTTCACTGTCCTCATCACCACACATACTGTAGTACATAAATGTCCTCCTGTGGGGAGTCTCTTTGTCTCTTCTGTCCAAGAACATACTTTATTGCAGACATGTCACTGGAGTATTAATACCTTCAATTGCTGTACAGGCAGATAAGACTGTCTAGATCATTATAACAAAAAACTACAGAGGAAAAAGTCCAGTGTTTTGATAGTAATTCTCACTCTAAAATCAAAGGAACAGTTCTGTTAAATGGATTTCTCTTCAGACATAAAAACCCACTTTGCCCTACTTAATCTAGTCATTTGAAACATGACTTAGATAAATCTATTTGACTAAATGAAGAAAGTCAATCTCCATTTGATTGCTCATCCAAGGTGTAGGAAAGGAATCCATTATGTCACAAGACTGAGTAACTCAGGACTGTGCTTTGTAAGATTAATGGTTACAATGTCAAATGAACATTTAACTGTGTTGAACTGAAGAGACTGAATAGAGCTGAATATTTGGCATTTTGCTAGAGCTGGCATAAGATGAAATTCTTTAACATTGTGCATAGTAGGTGCATTTATTTAATTCTCCATGGAAGCTGAATGAATGGTCAAAGCTTAGTTTACATTACCAATGAGCTTCCACCAGTTTTGATACGTTTTCAAGCAGGTAAAATCAGAGAATCATAGGGCAGTTTGTGTTGGAAGCTACTCTAAAGGCCATCTAGTTCCAATCCCTCTACCATGGGCAGGGACACCTCCCACTAGACCAGGTTGCTCAAAGCCCCGTCCAACCTGGCCTTGACCACTTCCAGGGAGGCGGCATCCACAGCTTCTCCAGGCAGCCTGTTCCAGTGCCTTATCATTCTCATAGAAAATATTTTCTTCCTAATATCTAATCTAAATCTACCCTCTTTCAGTTTAAAGTCATTACTGCTTGTCCTATCACTACACTGAGTTCATTTTAAGGGTGGGTGTTACGTTACCTACAGAAGACCAAAGCACTAACTGGACCTACTGAGAGGCAGTAGCATGGAGGTGTTGTTGCATCACTCAGTATGGGAGTGAATACGACAACACTAGTGATAATGGGAGAAGCTAGAAGATTAATCACTCTAAATTTCTCCAGTAAATTTACATCTGTTACTACAACAGATATAGCAGGCATTACAAAACATGTTTTCATGCATAATGCTGATTTTTGTGACAAAATGTTGACTCACACAGCATTTCCCTTGCCCCGTTGACATTTTCTGTGGCACTTTTATTCATCTTCTCTTGAGATGTTTATAGAATTTATTACTTTTCCATTTCCTTAAATTCTTTTAAGAAAAAGTGGTATGATTTAACTAACATTGTTGAAAATTGCAATGTACATTTGTTTAAATATACAGAATTCATGCCACCAGGGTTGTTATTGCATTTAAAATCCTGTATTACAAGAAGTTCACACATTTTCTCTACATCTCTAAACTTTCATAATTGTCAACAGCTGTCCTTTCCCCTTTGTGATAAGCAAAATAATATTTTTCATACGTGCTGAGACAAATAGATTCCACTTTCCTTAGTACTAAATGAAGTATATTGAAGTTTTAACATTGATAAACTCTTCTGTGACAGGGCCCTTCCCATAATCTTTAGATATCTGTTATAAGGCAGCTGCCCAGGCTCATTCATTACTCGATGGGAAGAAACAACACAACCTATTCCATCAGTCACAGACTTAGTGTAAGATTAGACGAAGCAGCTTCTCCAAAAGTCATCTTTTTATATAAACTATATGGGACACCAAGATTATAATTTATGTCACCTCACCAAATACTAAGAAAAGTGATATTGTCCATTCCACAAAAATGACAATCAAAAATGTTACCCTCTTTCTGCAGTAACCTTGCAAACATCCAAAAGGACAAGAAGGCTTCTTGCGCAAAATGCACTTTGGTTTAGTTACAAGCCTTTGTGAATACTACCAACAACTAATCCAGAGCACATGTCTCTATGCACCTTTCTTACTTAAAGTGCAAAGCTTCCTCTTTGAGCCATCATGGAGCTACAAATTGGCACGATATGTTTATAGCTGTCTTTCAATCCTCTTTGTCACAGATCAGTTTTAAGGGATTAATTCAACAGCAACATCACGTAATTTATTACTTTTGATTTTGTCTACACAAAATTCCACAAGAAGCTCTTCAAACTACTCTTAAAATCAAATATTGAGAAATAAAGAGTTGGAAAAATATATGTTCTAGATACATGAAATATTAGATGTACTGTACTGTAGAGAAACAAAAGTGAAAAAAAATTTAGGTGAAACACATACCCTTACCCATATGTAACTTGCAATATTTAAATATTCATGTAACTCAAGGGAGTCTGATATATAAAACGTATCTTCATAGGTCTAGACCTGAGTGATCAACACAAAGATACACATATGTACAAAGAAAAGTGCAACGAAACCAACAGTTGAAATCAGATCTCCTTCACTCTCAGCTCACCACCTTGCTCTTAGGACCATATTTTTGATAGACACAGTTCCTGTGCATAAAGTATGGATCAAACTCCTCCAGAGTCTGGAAAAATATATATCACTCAGTAGCATTTCACATATCTTTATTGACTTTCCCTTACTAAATATATCAGTATTGACAGCTGCATTGCCTTTTACACAAGACTGAACTTCATCTGTATTGATCAAACAAATCTAGAGTGAATTAATGTAAAGTTCTATAGATAATTCACTCAATAGTTCCATATGTCAGGATATACTTTTAGAAGAAATCAGGAAATTTTCTTAATTGTCTCTTAAATTCATATTCCAAGCTGGAGATTCAATGTGTTTTTTTCATATGCAATTTAAGAAAAGGAATAACCTCATACATGTGACATCATTTCAAAACAAAAAATCCATGTGCATTTGAGATATATGAAATGATACATCCACTGGTTATAGAAATACATCCAGTAGACACGTTTCTGGTTTTGTGGAGTAGGATACATAAGCTGTAACTAAATTTTTAGTAGGATTGCTCAGGCTTGACACAGGGAAGATTTTTTTTATCATAAGGGTGGTGAAGCAGTGGAACAGGTTTCCCAGAGAAGTGATAGATGTCCATCCCTGGAAATATTCAAGGTCAAGTTGCATGAGGCTCTGAGGAACCTGATCTATTTAAAGATGTCTCTGCTCATTGCAGGAAGGTTGGAATTTGATGACCTGTAAAAGTCCCTTCCAAACCAAACCACTCTATGATTCTATGATTTCATATTGAAAAAGACAGCATATTTCCAATTAATCTCTTTGCCATTTATGCTTTACATCCAGTCATTTTAATTGCTTTATATTTTCAGCATCAAGCCCTTTTCAACATAATTTTCTCCTGCTTAATCCTGTTTTATGTGTTCATTCTTATTAAGTCACCAAAACTCAACTATTGTGATCTGTAACCCTCACCGACTTATGGAAAAGTCCATCAATACCTTGTTTGATCTTACTATTAAAATTTAGAATGACTGCCTTATTTAAATTGCCAAGAAGTATCTCATCTAACTCTAATGGCCTCAACACTTCTGACTCCAGGAAGTCCTTCCTCTGCTAACCGCCATCACTCAGCAACCCTCTACTGCAGGAAATACTGGAGCAGCTTTTGAAAAAGAAGTGAGTAGAGTCATAAATATATTATAAAAAAAATATTGTGATGGAGGGTTCTGCTGCTGACCTCCATTAGAACAGAAATTTAAGGCCCCAGAAAATTGTTACACGTTTGTCCACAAATACTGCTGATGTATACTAGTAAGTCTCCTTAAACATAAGAAACAGATGATCCTGTCTCTAATTAGATAGAAAAATTAGTACTCTTTGGAAGAATCCACGGATGTCCTAAGAAAGTCAGATATGAAAGCAAACCACAGTTGAAATTTAAGGATTAAATGAGACATAGAACTAAGGGGCAGCTGGTATTTAAGTTGGCACAGGTGTCACTATAACTCACATCAGCTTACAGTGTATGATCTCCACGCATTGTTGCTATTGCACAAATCGCCAGTCATGTCAAATAGTCCAACAAGTAGGATGTCTGACTTGGTATAACGTGGGTAGAATCTATCTTATAATATGTTTTTGAAATACTTTAAAGCTGAAAGGAGAACCGAGCAAAGCTTTGGGTAAAAGCTTGTTTCTTTGTATCAGAGGTTAAAAAACAAGACTAGTTGCAGGGGAAAGAGATTAAATTAATAAGGACAGAAACAGAGGAGGTCAACAGCTGAGACGGGATAAAAACAAATATCATATAGGAAAAAAATAAAAGCAATTTAAATATTTCAACCAAGAGTGGGGTACTGGACAGAAATGTGGATAAGACGGAGAGGTTAATATAAATGCTGTTATTTCACTCAGCAAACATCTGTGAAATATGTAAATGGTGCAACAAATATTTTGAGCATTGTGCATGTTCTTCAGAACTATAAGAGAAATAAATACTTTTATGGAAATAAATGTTTTAATGGTTAAAATGATATTTTTCCTTGTCTTACAAGATTGTCTTAGACAATGACAGTGGTTTAACCATTGCCTCACAACAATAGAAAATGCTGCTGCATTTTGAATTATTCTTGCTATTATAGATTATTGGTAGGAAGTATAGGCATAACATCTTTTTCTATGAAGTCGGTCAGATTTTTCTTTCACCATCTACTTGAACAGGAACAAGATCAGGCATAATTATCAATATTTTCAAGCGCAGACTCTAATTTAAGCCAAACATGGGCAGCCCGGTTTGGTTGCACAGCTTGAGATGCCTTGGGCTTAATTTTTATAATCAAAGCATATTCACAGCATTCCTGAACAAAGCCAAGATGGCCTCTCTCTAGCTGGGTGGTCATTTTTTTTAAAAGTATTGAATTTATAACTTCTGAACATAATTCTGGCTGGCTGAAACTTAGGAAAAGCATCTATTCAAAGTTTATAGCTAAAAGGAATTTACTGTCAGCTTGCAAGGGAAAGTCCCATGTCATTGGATTCTTAGGATCAGAGTTCTTGTCTTTCCATTTCTGTATTCACAAGGAAAATAAGGCATGTGTTCATTGTTTTGTCAGTATAAGATTTATAATGCATTTAACTACTCCTTTTCTTGCCATAAAGTGCATAGCTTTTGTAAATGATGTGAGAGTGACAACACTGTAGTTTCCTTGGCAACCTTAACTGGTTTTCAAAACAATGCTTTTCATGTTGGGAATAAGTATTGATTTGTACAATCTGGCATGGAAAAAAAAAAAAAAAAAAGAGAGAAAAAAAGGGAAAAAGAAAAAAGGAATGAAAGAGAAAAAAAAACTCTTGAAGGAAAAAATTGGCAGGTGAAAAGATTGCAAAACAACCTTCTGCCACTTAGTCTTCTATATGATATGAACTTTAAAGAGCTCAAACTTAAAGAAAAATGCATCTGAATCTGTCAACTTTTTTCTTTGCTTTGCTTGAAGTCCAGCAAAACCAATCTTTTAGCTTATATTCAGTGTTGAACTTAATTTGGCCTTTTTCTTTCTAAACTTGACTCACTCTGAATTTTAGAATCTGTCTCATATTCAAACACTAATGAGATGCGTATTTAGGTAACCTTTTTCAGCTTTGTGTTTTTTTGTTTTGTTTTGAAAATTAAGCACAATACTTCAGCACTGCAAGAGGCAAGGTGAGTGCAGAATCAGGCCCTAAATTAAATATCTTAATTTTTTAAATATTTTCTAAGACCTGACTGGAAAGAGAGAGGTTATGTTAACCAACATGGGTTCTTAGTCTTAAGAACAGGAAGTTGTAATTTTTTTTTTTCATGCAACAGGATGTCCATGAAAGTTTATTTCTTTAACTGATTTTTTGACATCCGCCAAACAACACTTCAATACTTTGAACTAGATTATTTCACAGGATCACAGAATGTTAGGGGACCTCGAAAAATCATCTAGTCAATATTTTGTGTTCGGCATTTTCGTTCAGCTCTGTGGTGTTTCTTCTCTCCCTATGTTTTTTATAGATTCCTTAGCTATCAGTTATGCAATACAGATAGAGAATATCACAGACATATTACCATTACAGTAGCATGGAGAGGTCATGAGTGCTGAAGACATTCCATTGTCTCGCACTTTCTGTTCACCATTACCCATAACCCTATAAAAACTCTCCGTATTAGAAGGTGCTTTCATTAATCTCATTCAAAGTGGTTATTCAGAATTATAAGCAACGAGCAATGAGAATGCAGAAAGCTGTATTGCTGTTATATAAGGGAAAACTGCAGATGTCTTCATTTATCTGCTTGGACTTGTAGTGAGCTTGGATATATGAGCTGAAGGTATATGGGATGGCTCATTCATACAAGTTGTGGTATGAACTACGAGTCTCTTGTTCTTGAAGTAATATCCTACACATCACCTGCATAAGGAGAATGTAGCTCCATACCCTTGCAAAGTGTTTTTTTGGACCTTATTTATTTCTGCCATCTTAGGTTTCTGACAGTTCTTGATGCATAGCTTTGTACATGCTCTGGCACTGTTAATTTCTGAAAGAACCTTCTCCAATATTTGGCTCATGACATTTGGAATCAGTCACTGCTACCAAACAGACGACAAATACTGATGTCCAAAGAATACAGAGACTCCATTTCGCATGTGCTAGAAGGTAAAAAACAGTATTAGAAAATCATAAATCTACATCACTTCTCCACACTCAAAAAAAAAAAAGGCTTAATTTAAGATCAATGCTGTTCATATCCTTTTTTTTTTTTTTTTTTAAGTGTCTGAACGACTGCATCCTTCTGTTCCTGTCCTGTGACATTCATCTTTCCTTTCTTTCATGTATTTAAATGTCTTAATGATGCATGGTTATGTAACTTCTGCTCCTGCAGACTACTCCTGTTAGGAGTACCCTTCCATCAGATGTATCTTTACATCCCCATAGAATTCCACTGCAAATACTTATCTGCTTTCTTTACATTCACACATATAAACTTAGATACATGTGCAAAGATCTCAGAGATTGACTACCATGTATGCTAAGTGTCAGTTACACTATTATGAAAATAAAAGTAGGTCATAAAGTCATTGGGATTACATCTCCATCCACCTTTAGGTCCACACTGTCATATCCAAGTCTATAAACCTGGCTCTTTTAAGTGTCCTGGGGCTCCTGTAGCTCCATGCCCTTGTGCTCATTTTTCCAGTTGAGCTAAAATTAAAAATATATCAGGTCTTAGAAACCCTGCAAGCCCACCTAACTCATTACATCCTCTTAAGTATTTGTTTCTCATTGTTTTCTCTGAATAAAAAAAAAAAAATAGGAATATAAGTGTGTTTCTGTACACTTATACTCACAACTGGGGTATTTTCCTGCTAGTTTTGTACCAGAAAAGAAAAGAAAGCTCAAGCATAAAGCCAGATTTTCTTATTTCTGTAGGAGATTCATGTTCATTTGATGGAAAAAAAAAAAAGGAAAAAACAACAACAAAAAGGGTCTAAGACAATTAGGAAAATTATAGAGATTACTGCCTATGTGCTGAGAAACAGAGAAGTAATATATTTTTACTTTTCAAGGTATTCTAGCACTTTCGAGTCAGTGTTGCATTCTCTAATTACATGTAATAAACAGGTAGTGGAATGGCCCAGCATGGAGCTTGAGAGACTGAGTCCTTGTATAGCACAACAATGCTCATAAAGAGAGGTTTTTGTAACAGAGGAGACAATTAAGAGTGATGTTGTAGTTTTTGCATACGTTCAACATCGGCTGCTTAGAAGAGAGGAGTTAAATCACTGAAGAACTACAGTGGCTCTGATATGATTAGACACAAACTGTTCTACTCTTTTCTTCCAATTATCTTGTAGGTAGGAGGAAAAGATTGCATGAGCTCTTAGCATCTGAATCTGCAACTCTTTCCAGCACAGCTACTGATGTAAAATCTTGCCCCTGTATGAATGGCAAGGTCAGATTTTATGGCTGTTTGCAGTCCCTAAGCTCATGTGCAAAAAACTAATCAAGGTGCCAGGCAGCAGAGTCAGATAAAACGCTTGACAGTTCCATTAAAGTACCTGGTCTAACGCTGGGGAGACTTCTCTGTTATACTGGTTATTTCAGTGAGCTATTTAACCAATATCAGGGGTGTCACTTCACAATGTCGTCCTTGAGGAAATGATTGATGCTGACCTGCTGGCCCTTAGTGTCTCCACTTGGTGTGTGAAAGTGTTAGGGACAGAGTTGTTAGGACATGTTTTATGGAGCTAACAGAGCACCTAGGGAATGACACTCAGCTGTGCTCCTACCAGTTGACAGCAGCATTGCCAAGTAATGCAGTAGGGAATGAGGGTCTTGAAATGCATGCAACTTTACATTTTGTTTATTGCAACCTTGGGGGAAAAAAAAAACAAACAACCAAACCAAACCCTAGTGTAGCAGATGAGTGTAGTTTGAAGTAATTTTTATGTGCCCCTCCAAGGTATGCTGGTTATGTTCCCTGAGACAGAAAAACCTCCAGGCTTGCAAAGGCTGCAACAAGTGAAGCAGACTGCTCTCTGTAGTTAGAGAAAATGGCCTCAGGTTGCACCAGGGGAGCTCTAGATTGGATATTAGGAAAAATTTCTTTACTGAAAGAGTGGTGAGGCTGCTCAGGGAAGTGGTAGAGTTGCCATCCCTGGGGGAGTTCAAAAAATATGTATAGGTGACATTTCAGGATAGAGTTGAGTGATCAGGGTAGTATCCAGTTGACAGTTGGACTAGACGATCTTAGAGGTCTTTTCCATCTTTAATGATTCTATGATTCTATTCTATTCTATGATTCTATGTGATCTCCTGTTGTACCACCTTTAGTCCTTCAGGCAGGAAACCCCAGTGCCTTCTGCTCCATATATGCTGTTGGAGATGGCAGTGGGGGATCGGTGCTTATGCCTTTGTAGGCAAACAATGGCGTTCTGATCTGGTGGCTTATTTAGTGAGTTGGAAAACTCATTTCATTCCAACAGTGTCCATCCTGAGAAAAGGTTCTTATGCTTTGAGGCAAATAATGATACAGGATAAATAAGCCTGTGATCCTCCTAAAGGAAATAAAACCTAAGAAAGGGAAGTAATGCACAACGAAAATTCCTTACCACCCATTGACCAATGCCCAACCAGTCCCCAGGCAGCAACTGCCTCTCTAACCTGGCCAGTTCCCCCAAAAACTTATATACTGAGCATGACAAGGAATAATAGGTACAAGCTAGAACAAAGGAAGTTCTGCCTCAACACGAGGAGAAACTTCTTTACTGTGAGGGTGACAGAGCACTGGCACAGGCTACCCAGAGAGGTTGTGGAGTCTCCTTCTCTGGAGATATTCAAAACCCGCCTGGACGCGTTCCTGTGTGACCTACTGCAGGTGATCCTGCTCTGGCAGGGGGGTTGGACTAGGTGATCGTTTGAGGTCCCTTCCAACCCCTACCATTCTGTGATTGTGTGTGATTCTGTGATTAGATTAATGACCTGCAGAACTATTTATATTTAGTTTTGATTTGGAAGCCTTTCTTTTAATTAATAACAAAGCATTAACAATGGAAATAAAGAAGAAAAATAGAAAAAGGAAAGCTTCTGATTGAAGCACACCATTTAGCTAATAAATATAAATCCAGGCAACTTTAGGAGATACAATCTTATTTCTGGGGTAGAACTTTAATTTCTCTGTGAGAAGGAATACCATGAAGAATATTCAATAATTTTATCTTTGGAAGACAGTCATCAACCAGTGGGTATACTAAATATTTTACTCTTAAGTCATGAGAGTAAATTAATTTATAATTCCTATCTCTTCCTGAGGTATAGCTGTCTGAGCAAAGACCATTATTAGTTTCCAGGTAAGGAAGTAATGGTATTTGTGAACGTGACCAAGCATTGTCTTCAAATGAGATGATTAAACAATATCATATTTTGTATTTACAGTCTCACTTATTGTACATTCTAAATCCCTTTCTTCTGTATTTGTCTTCTGAGTTCAGGGACAGAATTATAACTCTACTTGACAAAACAAGTAATTTTCATTATGGCAGTCCTAAAGCTTACTTTGTGTCTGTTTTGGTTAGAATTTTAAGAACACCTGGAAAATAATTCTGTTCAAATAACATTTTTCACCATTTCTCTTCCTTCTTTCTGCATTACTGGGAACAACGGTGTAAAAATAGATTTGACACTTCTTATCAATCCATCTGTCCATATTTTATGTGTTTGTGAAGTTCCCATTTAGATTTATTGGTTATTTTTGAAATAGTTTTGCAGTAATAAATACCATTTTTCCTACCTCACTTTTCCTATTATTTCTCCATGTCTTTCTGAATCTAGAAGTGTTCCGTTGAAGTTAACGGTAGCACTAGTACTGCTGTCAATAGGAAACAATTTTGTCCAGAGTAGGGGGAACAAAAATTTTACTACCTTTAGAATGGAGATTGTAAAGCATTAAAAAAAAACAAACCAAAACCAAACCCCCCCAAAAATGTGTCATGCACTTTGGCATGATATTGGCCGATAAACTGAATTTAGTGGCTCAGGAACATCTTTTCTGTCTAATGTGGCCGGACTTGATGAATGTAACATAACGTGGCGATGCACTGCTGTGTAACAGAGTAATTAACCAGTCTCTGAGATTTAATATCTCCTGTTCTGCCATGCTGATATGGTCAAATGTAATTCTTCCCACTGGTCAATATAGATTAAAATGAGTTTGTAGCAACAAGTAAGTCAAAGATGCTATGACTGGATGAACATTTGTAGAAAAGCCTAGAGAAAGACTTGGATTCATTACAAGTTTTGAATCTTTAGCTTTGTCTACTAGAATTGAAGAGCTCAGCAGTTTGGTTGTATTTGTTACTGCATATAGAGGAGCAGAGTGCATGAACTAGTCGCCCGCTACTTTGAGAGGCCTATATTAAAAAGGTGAAGACAGGTTATATACATAAAATCATAAGATTCTGCAAGGTTGTTGGGGCTGGGGATGGGTATAAATCTGACTATGTCACAGCTGACTAGGTTATATTACACTTTGTCATTTTTGGTGGGTATGAATACTTCTTAGAAACCAGAATTTCTGCCAGAATGACCATGATAGAGAAAGGTTTTAGTGGGTTAACCCTGGTTGACTGCCAGGTACCTTCCAAGTTCCAGTCTCATTCTTCTTCTTCAGCAGGGTGTGAGGAGAAAATAATGTGAATAAGCTTGTGGGTCCAGATGAAGACCTTATTGCTCACCAATTACCAAGACAGGCAAAACAATCTTAACTTCTGGAAGTTTAATTTATCTTATCACCAATTAATGAGTAAGATAGTTGGTAGCAAAAAACAAACTAAACACACCTTTTCCCCACCTTCTCAGGCTCAAATTCACTTCTATCTCCTGCCCTCTAAGTGGCACAGAATGATGGGGAATAGGGGTTGCAGTTACTCCATAATGTTTTGTCTGAGCCAATCCTTCCTCCTCATGCTTTTCCCCTGCTCCAACACGGGTCCTTCAAATTGGCCGCAGTTCAAGAACTTCTCCAGAATGGGTCCTTTCCACAGGGTGCAGCACTTCAGGAACTGGCTGCTCCAGTGTGGGTCCCCTATGGACCAGAGTTCCTGCCAGAAAGCCTTCTCATGCATGGGTTCCTCTCCACAGGCTGCAACTGCCTATGGGCATCTACCTGCTCCAGTGTGGGGTCCTCAATGGGCTGCGGGTGGGCATCTGCTCCACTGTGGACCTCAATGGGCTGCAGGAGGACAGCCTGCCTCACCATGGTCTTCACCACAAGCTGCAGGGGAGTGCCCGTAGCACCTCCTCCTTTCTCACAGACCTTGGTGTCTGCAATGTTTCGTTTGCAATTTTTCAGAGCTGCTGCACAGCATTTTTCACCCTTTCTTCAATATGCTATCTGAGAGGTGCCATCAGGATCACCGAAGGGCTCAACTTTTGGGCAGTGTTGGGTCTCTCCTGCAGTCTTGACTTCGACTGACATGGAGGCAACTGCTGGTCTCTTCCCACAGAGGCCATCCCTGCAGCCCTCCTCCTTGTTAAAACCTTGTCATGCAAACCCAATACAAGGGCATGAAGTGAAATTTAGTATTTGTAAGCAGTTTTTCCAGCTGTTCTTCTGAAAAAAAAAAAAAAAAGGCAGGTACTGAGCACTGGAACAGGCTGCCCAGGGAGGTTGTGGAATCTCCTTCTCTTGAGACATTCAAAACCCGCCTGGACGCGTTCCTGTGCGCTCTACTGTAGGTGATCCTGCTCCGGCAGGGGGGTTGGACTAGATGATCTTTAAGGTCCCTTCCAACCTCTAACATTCTGTGATTCTGTGATTCTGTGATATGTGCTGTTCTATTTTAATATATTTAATGTGCGCTGACTAAGCAGTTCCTTTTAGAATGTATCTCGAGATGGTTTCTGGCTCAAAAACTATAGTGATAGCTGCCATGGTATGATATGGCATAGATTTAGACAAGACAGGACTTCTAAAATGTGTTGAAGATATGTTGAAAATTTTTGTGTTATATACACTACCAAAAAAAAAAAAAAAAAAAAAAGCGAGTTTTTGCAGCTCCAAAAGAAATTTTCCTCAACTAGAAGTAGCTGACCTGATGACACCTGCCTTCTCTAGGACATTGTGTAATCTCTTACTGTAGTTTTCCCTGAGGTCATTCATAAAAGTATTCTCCAAAGGAGGCTTTCTGGTATCAAGCAAGAAATCAACTTACAAAGCAGTTTTTCTCTTAATGAGGTCCTAACTTTTACACAAATTCCTATTTAATTAAAATTATGGGAACTTAGTAACACTGAAACCTTTATGTATATGCCAACTTTATTTCAGAATGACCAATGGGTTAAAACTATTTTGTTTTTCTAAGAAATGCCTGAAGCCTACCCTTTCCACAAGCACACAATCACAGAGTGATTACAGAAGATGTTTTCTGTAGAAATCCAGGCTAAAAACATAATAATAAGAGAAAAATTTGGAGTAGTAATTATATGAAATGAATAGAAAACCAAAGAACTTGATAGCACTAAGTACAAATCAACAGTTACAAAAAGCAAATAATTGAAATTGTAATCAAGGGTGAAAAATTACTTCAGAATTTGAATTAAATCGTGAATTATGGATTTATATTCTAAAGCAAATTTAAAGGACTTGATGATATAAAATACCATGCCCACCACTAGTACACCTTATACAGACCATAAGACTGGAGATTTAAAATTCTAATGACTCTACAATGCATTTGTACTATTTTCTGCTCTTGTTATTATCCTTGTCATGAGAATAATTTTGTATTTTTCATTTCCTCTTTGCATTGCAATCTTAATCAGAATTAGATTCCACATTTTAAAACCCTTGTGTATTTTGCATCAGGCAATGGGCTAACATGCAAAGCTGACCTTTTCAGGGCTCTCTGAGTTGATTTGTACAGCCTCCCTAGCTCTTGAGACTCACTGACTTGAGAGAGGTGTAAATGAAGAAGAAAGAAAATGGCACACAAAATAATACAAAGGTTAAACCAGGACAGCATGGAGCTCTGTTATATAGCCTCTGCTAGGCATTTGAATGCCAAATTTATTTTGTGAATAAAGATTGTCATGCCATTTCCTGATCCCGTTACAAAATTCCATGCTTTGACAGGAGAGAATGCTTTGGACTGGGTATGTCCTGGGGTTTAATGCAAGACACAAAGCCTTGTAGCTTAGTTTCATGATTCAAATCCAGCTGAGGATAGTAGAGTGAAGTTTGATCAAAATCCAGTGATTCTTCAGAGGTGAAATGAGTTTGACATACGCAAAACAGGATTTAGAGGATAAGTATTTAAACTGTAAGACATTTACATGTTTTTCAATGATGCACACCTTTACTTGTAAGATTAATAAACAAGCTTCATTATCAATACCACATTCTGATCCCTAGTGGTAGTGGGAATGAGTTTTGAACCAATGAAAAGCACAATACAGCTCAAAATGATTCTGAAAGGTAAGCATCTCTGGATTTATTGAAATATCTTGAGTATAAAAATTGGCTGAGATGCTCATGAAAGCTTGAAATCTCAAGGTGATTTGGATCTTCCCTATCTGACCTTTCTCATTTTTGCCTAGAGTGAAAAACAACATTGTGCAAATTTTCCCTCTGATGCCTTCAGATATGTTAATTGGCAGCTTGTCCCAAGTGGTCTACCTGTATAGTCATTTAAAATTTAATCTCACTTATCTTCAGAGACTGAGTCTGATTGCATATCCAAATTTATAAATTTCAAGTAAGACCCTGATATTGCCATCTATAGAACAAGTGCTGTTGTCTGCGATATGCACACATTCCAGTGCTGCACAAGGTGAGACTGAGCCATTGGACTTGAGGATTAGGTCTCAGATTAAACTAGTGAAAAATGTTACGTGACCAATTCGTAGGGTTCTTATCCCAAGTTTTGTGATATTTCACTCTTCTTTTTGTTAGAACTACAAGCATCAGACTCTGGATATCAATCAACTCAAGATTAGTTTTCAAATGCAGCTTTAGCCCTTACCATTGCAGAAAAGGGTTGAAAAGGGGAGATAAGTAAAACCTGAACATGTACCAAAATAACCTCTTTAATTGTCATCGCAAATGCATTTAATTACGAAATCGGTTCCAAGGAACCAAGGTTACAATATTTGTTGCAATTTTCCATTTATAGAAACGACCAAATCTTGCAAAAATATCTAAATACGTAGTTTACTGTTGAAGGTGACAAAATATTTGCAATGGACCAGAGTTACCTGCAATTCTCCAAGTCAATGTCAGGGTACCATGAGGGCCAGTGGCTTCCTAGGGGCTGTGATGATGGACAGGGCAGGGCCTCACAGCCAGGGCTTGTCCCACCACACCTCAGTCAGGAGGAGGGCAAGGGGCAAGATGTGCCCCCCAGCCATAGGCATCAGGCATGTCCGTGGGGATGAAGACAAGGACAGGGCAGGACATCAACCTGCAGGCAGTTTATCTTCTGCTTTCAAATAGTATCTTGCCTTTTTATATCAAAGTTCATGAATTTGCAACCTATATTTTTAAAAGTCAACCCACATCTAGAATTTCAATAGGCTTCACCAGTTTGCTTTAAATAATAAGTTCTCCCTAACACTGGCCATGCATTCCAATTTTGCTATCCAAAAGTTTTGATGAACAATTGCCTGCTCCTTATCTCTGGGTCACTGATAAATTAAGCGGAACCAGTCTCAGAATGATCACTGACGAATACAAGTAACAGTCTTTCTAGAGTCCAATTCACCTCTTTTAATATAAGCTATTATAGTCTCTTCTTTAACCAGCTCTTTATTGACTTACTATTCTTACATTAATGTTCATCATTTCCTCTTTGAGCAGTAATTTCCTGTAGGAAATCATATTTAGTGTTTGGGGTTGTTTTGTTTTTTTTTTAACCTACATGTACTAAATCCACAACATCACCTTATCTAAGATAGTAGTGCTCAAAGAAACACAAGTATTAGAATAAGTTGACATCTTTGACTAAAACATGTAGGTAATATTCTTACTTTCCTTTGTCTCTGTGTCCTTAATTCTTCTTTCTTTCAAGAACTCTTATAATGCATTCCAAAGCATTTAAGTCAAATTGAGAGTCCTGTAATTGGAGGGATCACCTTTATCTTCCCTTTTTGTGTAGCCCATTCTTCAGGCAGAGTATTATTCATTGAATATACAGATTCACTAAAAATCCATCCTACTGAATTTCCATTAGTTACACAAAGCTGTTACAACCCTATTATTTAGTGCTTCAGCATCACTCCTGGTTTATCTTTCAAAATATTGTAAAATATTCTTTAAATTGTAGGTCCAACATTGCAGTTAGAGCAGAGGAAAGCCAAGGGGGGAGCCACCTGACTAAGCAGGGCAACGACATCTTTGCCAACAGTCTTGCCACACTGATGAGGGTGGGTTAAACAAGGAACAACCAGGAAGGGTCATAATGAACAGTCAATTGAATAAGTGATAGACTAGGTTGGAAATTAAAAGGTGAACAGTGACGCAGATGAAAGAAACTCTGTAGTCAGCAAAATGAGGCTGAAGGGGGAGATATATCAAGTACATACACATTAAAAAGTGCAGAGATGAGAGCATGACGGAGAAGCTTCAAAATATCTGTGAAATCAGCATCACTGGGTTCTTCTCCGAAGCACCTACAGTTGTGTAAAAGAGGACCCAGGGATCCAGGTGGACATCAAGTTGTCCTTGCTGCACTCATGGTTAAGAAAGTCGGCAGTCTCCTGGGCTGCATTAGACAGAGTATTGCCAGCAGTTCAAGGGAGATGATCCTTCTGCTCAACCCTTGTGAGATACATCTGGAGTGAAGCCAGTCAAGGACTGAAGAATATTAGAGTGGAGCATGCGACGTACAAGGAGAGGTTGAGAAAGCTGTGCCTGTTGAGCCTGGAGGAAAAAATTGCTCAGGGTTTTTGGTATAAATTTTATGACAATGTGTATAAAAAACTAATTCAGGGAGTAACAGAGACAGACTCTTCTCAGTGGTGTCCAGTATTAGGACAAGAATCAATGGTCACAAACCAAAACACAGGAAACACGAGAATGAGACTTTTTTTTTGCTGTGAGACTGATAAAGCAATGGAAGAAATTTCCTAAAAAAATTATGCAAGCTGCTCTAGCTGACCATACTTTGTGCACCGGGTTGGACTACATGGTCTTCAGAGGTCTCTTCAACCTCAACTACTCTAAAAAAATTTCTGTGATCCTTTATCAAACTAACTGGGGCAAAATCTGACAGGCTTTCAGGAGCAAAAGCCCTTTTAAACAATCAAGTCTTTATTAAAATGTCGCATAAACCACAGGACTGTTTTATAAGAAACCCACCATACAAATAGCCATGAATTTGCAAATGTCAAATACAATTGTCAATTTGCAAAGCAAGTATAATTAAAACACAGTTTTGATGCATACAGAAAGTGCTGTAAATACCCGATGATACTATAAATGACATTTGAGAAGCCATCCACAAAAAATATTAAAATATTAAACCAACTGCTTTTCCTCTAGCTTTTTCTTTTTTCCTTTTTCTTTTTTTCTTTTAAATTTTATTTCTTAAACATATAATTGCTTTGCGAAAGTGACATTTCTGTAATCTGAGACACATAGAAACATGGCTGCTTGTGATCTTTTCTGAGATGAACCTAACCCCATGTGACATGGCTGTTAAGTGCATTGTGTGTCACCTGGGTAATGTAAAGTTGTAAGAAGAATCTCACTCCCACTCCAAAAGCTTCTGACCCCTTTCAGTAAACAGTCAGGGTTCTGGCTGTTTGAATTAACTGTGAATTAACAGCTGACTGGTCTTCACTTGCTGAAGCAAAAATCTCCAGACTGTAGTCAAGGCAATGCAGGTATTTGTACTGGTTTTAAAAAATATCCAGCCTTGAACCTCTACAAAGCCATATCAAGCACTGTCTTTTCCTTGTATCAGCTAAATCAGGTAAGTATTTGCTTGTCTTCACCTTCACAATGTGTTCTCCAGTCCCTCTTCAAGCTGAAAATCCATCTTGGAGCAGCTGTGGCCGGATCTACAAAAAAAGACTTTGGGGAGCAAGCGTTACCTAACATTCCTCTCAGGATAGTAAGTCCTCAAACTCCTAAGAATGGAAGCTGAATTGTTCTAAAATGCAGAGTCCTGTAAAGCTCACAGATACTTCTATCTTCTGCTTCATGTTGCCAAACGTCTCATACCCCATGCCTGTATCACATTAGGATCGATAAAAGAACATGCCCTTCAGCGGAAGGAATTGTGGCGTGGTGTGCATGCCCAGAGTGGGGTGAACAGGGAGTGTGTGGGATACTCTAGCAAGATGATTTGTATCTTCTCATGATGTCCCCTTCTTGTCAGTATGTATGCTAGTGTGCAGAATTGTAGATTTTAGGCTATTCTGAAGCTGATGGCACTCAAAGTCCTGCCTTTTAACAAATCATCCTGCCCAATGTGTTAAACAGGAACTAGAGGGAAACCCTTGATCTTTCCACTCTGAACTGTTCCATTTGAATGAACATGGACTTGTTGTAGCAGGTCCAGAGGAGGTCACAAAAATGATCACACGGATGGAACACTCCCCATATGAGGACAGGCTGAGAGAGTTGAAGTTTCTTAGTCTGGAGACTTCTGTAAGATCTTATTGTGGCCTTTTAGGGCTTAAAGAGGGTCTATAAGAGAGATGGGGACAAGCTTTTTAGCAGGATCTGTTGCAACAGGACAAGGATAATGGTTTTAAATTAAAAGAGGGTAGATTTAGACAGATATCAGGAAGAAGTTTTTTTTCAATGAGGGTGGTGAAACACTAAAACAGGTTTTCCAGAAGTAATAGAAGCCCCATCCTTGGAAACATTCAAGGTCAGGCTGAATGGGGCTTTGAACAACCTGATCTAGTTGAAGACGTCCCTGCCCACTGTAGGGGAGTTGGATCAGACGACCTTTGAAGGTTCCTTTCATCCCCAACAGATTCTATGATTCTGTGTTAGACGAATGAAAGAATTACTGATGATAACTTTAATGCGCACAAGTGTGATTTTCTTGCTTCTTCTGCTTGGAAGGGAAGCCTTGCAAATGACATTTTAATGTAGCCAGCCTTATTCATGCTAGTATTTTTCTTCACAATTACAAGTAAAGGGAAAATAATTATAACCCATTTGGAAAGATTTAACATATATTTACTATGAACTGAGCACCTTCATAAGAAAGGGTAAAGCTCTGAACGTTGATATCCTTGTCAAATCTTACTAGGAGTAATTAAATATTGCCTGTCTACCAATAATGGCTATTGAATAAATGATATGGGGATTGTGTAAAACTTCAGGGATCCTTTATAGGAGAATCAGTTTATATGAGATCATATTAATGTCACAAGCTTGTATTCTGTCTCTTGATGTGCATGTGTAATTTCTATTAGTGAGGGGAATCATGTACTTCCATTTAGGAGAGAAAAGATCCTTGTTATATTCATCATAGTACAAATAACCTGACATGTTCAGCTCTCTTTCTGGATAGCTCTGGCTTTGCAGTACTTTCAGTAGATAAAAACATAGCGTTATACCAAGAGAATATCAGTGAAAGTACATCTTATCAGCGTGAAACACAAGTAACTCATGTATAGTCGAAGAAATAATGAATTCATACAAGTATCTTATTAATACCACTTTTAGAAAATACATTTTTTAGAAGAATCTTGTCTACATTTTTAAAGCACTGCAGATTTAACAGAGACAGGGTTAACACCAGAAAAGAAAGGTGCTGAGCCTTTAGGTATTTTAAGGGTGAAAGAATTCACTAAAATTAAAGACACCTAAAGTACTTTCTAGATAAGTGTTTAACAATTTTGAAAGAAACATCCCTGTAACTAGGAAGGCAATTTTCCAGACAGGAAAACAACACAAAAATTTTAAACAGTCACTTCATAATCCCATAGTCCTTGACTCCCAGTCCTACACTAATTCACACTGAAGAAGTTTAGGGAATATCCCATCCAGGCATCTGTATCTCACTTGAAGAGCCATAGCAACATGACTCGAGCATCTGTGTGGCTGCACAAAAACCTCTGGACGTTAAAGGAATTTCAGTCTCTTTAGGCGTATATGTGAAGTGAAAGATCCAGTGATCCAACAATTGCTGTCAGCAATGGGAAAGCCAAAAATAGACTAATACGATAGAATCATAGAACTATTTGAGTTGCAAGGGACCTTACAGGTCATCTATTTCAAGCCCCCCTGCCATGGGCAGGGAAACCTTCCACTAGACCAGACTGTTCAAAGGCCCATCCAGTCTGGCCTTGAACACTTCCAGGGACGAGGCATCCACAACTTCTCTGGGCAACCTGTGCCAATGTTTCATCCCCCTCATAGTAAAGAGCTTCTTCCTGGTGCCTAATCTAAATCTATCCTGCTCTAGTTGAAAACCATTGCCCCTTGCCCTGTTGCTACACACCCTTGTAAACAGTTCTTCCCCAGTTTTCTTGTAAGCCCCCTCCAGGTACTGGAAGGCCTCTATAAAGCCTCCCTGGAGCCTTCTCTTCTTCAGGATGAACAACACCAACTCTCTCAGCCTGTCCTTGTGGGAGAGGTGTTGGAGCCCTCTGATCATCTTTGTGGCCTCCTGTGGAACAACAGATTCATGTCCTTCATTTGTTGGGGGCTCCAGAGCCGGACATTTCTTATTTTTCCCTTCCTTCAACTTTTACTTAAATTAAGCTATTTAAGGATTTCAGATCAAATTTATAGCTAGCTTAGCTTGACTTTAACCTGAAAAAAACAGTATAAAGCAATGTCCTTGTCTACAGCAGTAACAGCAAAACCCATTACTGCATCCCAACGCTGTCAGAGGAAACTCAGAGGAGTTGCGTAGTGGAGGCAGCTGGACTTAAACAGATTGTGGTTATGTCCTCAGTGCCATGTGGCCCCCTCCCACATCGGCTCAGCAGGCAGTGCTACATCTCTTCAGTGATTCTGTCCGGAAAAAGCAACCTCTTTTGTCTAAGAGTCACTTTCCAAGTGTTAGAAGAGATTTTTATCATTCTCACCAGTTGTGTTTCATCTTTGATTTGCAGTGGCTTAAGCTCTAATGCAGGGTATAGACCAGTAAGTATGCAAGCATCTCAAAGTGTCAACCTCTTATCCTACCAGGATTGACAGGAGCTTTGTGCTTCCCACAGGTGACATAAGTAAGACTGTATTCTGGGATAACTGCAAAATATAATACTCCAAGTAGCACAGGAACCAGCTGAAATCCCTGCTGAGTGTTTTGATATCTTGTTCTGACTCCTTTAACTTAAATCCTATTTAACTAGCAGCATCTGCCACTGACATTTCCACAAGGATGGTACAGATGGAGCAGTGACTCAGATCGCTGGCTCTGCGGAGTTATGAAAAGCTAAAACTGTTCCTGATGGAGATTGTCAACAGGGCTGTAGGAGAGGTCCGTGTGTGTGATTGAGGCCTGCAATATATGGAATTTAGACCTTCCACTTGTTTTCATAGAAGAAATTGTATCTATCTAGCTATACATATTACTTCAAACATAAAAAAAATTCTTAATATTTACATGCTTTTGTAATTGCAGCTTCTTCTGTTCTGTATTGGAGAACAATCAGATAATTCAAAAAAAAAATTATAATTAATTGAAACAATAAATTATTGTGCTTAATGTCAGCATTTTAATCTAGGTCATAATTTATTTGATTTCTTGGTGTTCTTGCAGCCTAAAAGTGGGGGGGGTGGGGGGAAGCAAAACAAGGTAAATCTGTTAGCTGAACTTCCTTGTCATTTGGGTCACATCACTGTTTATCATCGTTCATTTTCCTCAGGGGAACACAGAGTAAACAAGAAGATAGTTGCACTGAAGCTTTTGTGATAAGGTTTTCTCTTGGGAAATATAATCTGTTTTGTGATTCATTGGTAAAAGGGTATTTTGAGACTGCCTTTTTGTTCATTCAATTACAAAAAGAAGTGTGTTTTTTCATTTCCTTTAACATTTTAATTGCATAGATTTCTTGGGAAAGGTACTAAGCTAGTAGATCTAATCAATTACAGTTTCAACTCATTAGAACTGACACTGGACCCAATTCTTTATAAACCTGGATGATCTATGCAGCAGAAAATAAGGTTATTTCCAAGTGGACTCTGTTATTGCTTGAGACAGAGAATAGTTCATTAAATGTTATTTACAGGCTCAACAATAATGTCTTACACCTTTCAAATGACAAGTAAATAACCATTTCACAAACTTCCTTCAGAAAATATACCTTTTTACACTGATCTTATATTCTATAGAGTATATCTCAGCTCAGAAACAAACATTGTTCAGGAGTGGTTCAAATTCACGCCTGTCCTCCAGTCCTGACAGAGCAGACGAAGGTGCAATTAATTGTTAGTTATGCTGGATTTTGTTTCTAAACAAGAGAGATGCATCTCATTTGTTAGCATGTAGTACATTAAATAGCCACTGAAATAGCTGAAATAGCTTAAATTTATTACTTAATGAGAGTGAATTCTGTAATGGTGGCAAAAAGTTACTGAATAAGACACCTATTTGGAAGGAAGCAAGGTGGTTGGTTTTGCTCAGGCTGTGTCTCTCATCTATGGGATTTCATGGACTGCAATCATCACAGATGGAATTAGGTTTTAGGATGAAGTAGCTTCCTGGGAAACAATGGTGGGAATGTGAGATTTCTGGAAGCAGCAAATATTTGCAAGTGCTTTATGACTGGTTTTGTTTCAGCTCCAGTGTCAGCACATAACTTAAACTGCCCTTAGCACACTCCTAGCTACTATTTTGCTCCTTCTTACAAAAAAAAAAAAAAAAAAGAAAATCAAAAGTCGCAGAAACCTGAGCTGGTTTTAAATTTAGTTGTGAGAAAGACCACAAGAATAAATACAGAATACAACATCTAACCTATGACCAGAATTTGGGTTTCAGACCTCGGTAAACCATTCAAATATTCCAGAGAGTTTTCTTTACAAACATGACATTATAAATACAACTAAGTGTACCAGGAGCAGAAAATTGTGGCACTGAGTCCGTCGATCAGTACTGTTGCTATCATCGCACCTTGATCACAAGCATTTGTAATTTGATAACATGGAAAATGAGAAACATAACCACCGTTCTCAAGGTGCCAAAAGTGCCAAAAGATTTTTAAAGGAACTCAACATAAACTTCAGAAAGAGTAGGTGACAGAATGCATTTGATCAACATAATATTCAGCATGGACGTGCATGTTAACCTGGAAACTGGTTAGTTTTATAAGACCGGGGAAATCAAATTGTCAGCCATCTTTCTTCAATTTCTTCTTATTCGTTTTGCTGCCACCAGGTGTCAGTACAAGTGCACGGACACCCCAGAGATCCGTGAGAGGCATCCTGCACAGCAATAACGGCATGGTTTCATGGTGGTTCTCATGCTCCTAAAAAATGTTTTAGTTTTTCCTTACGCTGTCATAATATATATATTATATACATGTATAACTTACTGACCACAATAACTCTTTGAGCTGTGTAATCTATACCAGTTTTCTGTACTGTAAGTATTCTAGAATCAGCTGTTCTAAGTGCCCTAGAATCTCCACTCATCTTTTTTGCCATACAGTTGGTCATGGGGCTCCCTTCAATCTCTGACTTGAAGACGTGAAGACTATGAGGAACAAGGCAGGAACGAAGAATAACTACCTAGTGGACAAATGGAAATCCAGCTCAAAGGCTTCAGATCACTCATAATTATCCTGCTTTTTAAGTAACAGTCCCTATGGCCTTTTTAGCTGTTGGTAACACCTAAACCTATTTTATGAGAAGCAGGTCTTGGATCCTCAATGTAAACAACACCCTTAGCATTGCCCTGCTAAAGGCAGTATCATGAGTTGGACTTCGGTTGGTCTTTGTTAATATATGAACAGAATTTCTTATGGCTTCCCTTCAAACATTAGGGCTGAAGAGATTTTTGAGCAGCTGTCTCAACATGATTGCACTTCCAGTGCCCCGATTAAAATGAAGATTTTAGCAGATTTTGTGCATTGCATGTTTTCCTGTTACAGTCTTTGCACAGGCTTCATTGTGATGGGGATAACCTCAGTTTAAGATATTTAGTCCTGTTTAATGTAAAAATAGCTTTGGAATATTTGTTTTTAGTAGGGGGAGAGACTTAAATGAGTATGGAGAAAAGATTGCCGTTCCATGACCATCACAGAAATTTCCACCTTTTGGTGAAAGGCAAGTTCTGCTCAATGAGGGTGTCCAGTCTTGCAACCTGAGAAGTACAGAGTGTTATGATCTGAATATGAGGTTATGCTTCAATACTGCACCAATAAATCTGGTATGGGAGACAGATGGCAAAATGGGAGGAGAGGACTTACCCACACTTTTCTCCAGAGAGCTCTGCAAATGTCTCAGCCATAAAAAGTGATCAGGCTCTCCAGCTACTCATACTTCTTAAAATTTTCTGACACTTAGAGGGAAAATCTACAAAAAAAATTCTGCCATGTCCAAGCAGGTGTTCACTGAAAAATCATAGAATCATAGAATCATAGAATGTTAGGGATTGGAAGGGACCTCGAAAGATCATCAAGTCCAATCCCCTTGCCAGAGAAGGAATGCCTAGACTATGCCACACAGGAACCTGTCCAGGCAGGTCTTGAATGTCTCCAGAGAAGGAGACTCCACAGCCTCTCTGGGCAGCCTGTTCCAGGGCTCCGTCACCCTCACTGAGAAGAAGTTTCTTCTCGAGTTTAAGCGGAACCTCTTATGTTCCAGTTTCAGCCCGTTACCCCTTGTCCTATCAGTGGTTGTCACCGAGAAGAGCCTGGCTCCATCCTCGTGACACTCACTCTTGATATATTTGTAAACATTAATGAGGTCACCCCTCAGTCTCCTCTTCTCCAAAGTAAAGAGCCCCAGCTCCTTCAGTCTTTTCTCATAAGGGAGATGCTCCACTCCCTTAATCATCCTAGTTGCCCTGTGCTGGACTCTCTCCAGCAGTTCCCTGTCTTTCTTAAACTGAGGGGCCCAGAACTGAACACAATATTCCAGATGGGGTCTCACCAGGGCAGAGTAGAGGGGAAGGAGAACCTCTCTCGACCTACTAACCACCCCTCTTCTAATACACCCCAGGATGCCATTGGCCTTCCTGGCCACAAGGGCACAGTGCTGGCTCATGGTCATCCTGCTGTCCACCAAGACTCCCAGGTCCCTTTCCCCTACACTACTCTCTAATAAGTCATTCCCCAACTTATACTGGAACCTGGGGTTGTTCCTACCCAGATGCAAGACCCTACATTTACCCTTGTTATATTTCATTAAATTTTTCCCCGCCCAACGCTCCAGCCTGTCCAGGTCTCGCTGGATGGCAGCACAGCCTTCTGGTGTGTCAGCCACTCCTCCCAGCTTGGTGTCATCAGCAAACTTGCTGATAGTACTCTCTAGTCCCTCATCCAAGTCATCGATGAATATATTGAATAATACTGGTCCCAGTACCGACCCTTGAGGCACTCCACTGGATACAGGTCTCCAACCAGACTCTGCCCCATTGACCAAAACCCTTTGTCTTCTTCCCCTTAACCAGTTCGCAGTCCACCTCACTACCCAAGAGTCTAGACCACACTTCTGCAGTTTAGCAGGAAGGATGCTGTGGGAGACTGTGTCAAATGCTTTACTGAAGTCAAGGTAGACCACATCCACCGCTCTACCATCATCTATCCACCTTGTTATATCCTCATAAAAGGCTATGAGGTTAGTCAAGCACGACTTCCCTTTGGTGAAGCCATGTTGACTGTCTCTAATGACTCTCTTATCCCTGATATGCCTTGAGATGGCACCAAGGATAAGTCGTTCCATCACTTTCCCAGGGATGGAGGTGAGGCTGACCGGTCTATAGTTTCCTGGGTCCTCCTTCTTGCCCTTTTTGAAGACTGGAGTGACATTTGCTTCCCTCCAGTCCTCAGGCACCTCTCCCATCTCCCAAGACTTGGCAAAGATGATGGAGAGTGGTCTAGCAATGACATCAGCCAGCTCCCTCAGCACCCGTGGATGCATCCCGTCTGGACCCATGGATTTATGGATGTCCAGATTGCTTAATTGGTCCCTAACCCAGCCCTCATCGACTAAAGCAAACTCCTCCACTGCCCTGACTTCCTGTGGGGCCTCAGGGGAACGGGGCTCCTCAGGACAGCCTCTGGCAGAATAGACAGAGGCAAAGAAGGCATTCAGTAACTCTGCCTTCTCTGTATCATGTGTCACCAAGGCACCCACCTCATTCATCAGTGGGCCTACATTGCTTCTGGTGTTAGTTTTATCTGCCACGTATTTGAAAAAACTCTTCCTGTTGTCCTTGACCCCTCTCGCCGGGTTCAATTCAAGGGAGACCTTTGCTTTCCTAGTTGCCTCCCTACACCCTCGGACAACAGCCTTATATTCTTCCCAAGTGGCCAGCCCTGCCTTCCAAGATCTGTAAATTCTCCTCTTGCCCTTGAGCTTACCCAGCAGATCCCTGTTTAGCCACGCAGGTCTCCTGGTTCCCTTCCTTGACTTCCTACGTGTCGGGATGCTCTGATCTTGAGCACGGTAGAAGCAGTCCCTGAACGCTAACCAACTATCTTGGGCCCCTTTACCTTCAAACAGCCTTGCCCATGGGATTTTCTCGAGTAATTGCTTGAAAAATCCAAAGTTTGCCTTGGCAAAGTCCAGGGTTGCAATTCTGCTTGCTATTTTGTTTCTGCTACATGAGATCTTGAACTCCACCATTTCATGGTCACTGCAGCCAAGGCAGCCCTCAACCTTTACTGCTTCAACCAGATCCTCCTTGTTAGTGAGGATGAGGTCCAGCAGTGCTCCTCTCCTAGTCGACTCCTCCACCATTTGCAACAGAAAATTATCATCGATGCACTGTAGGAACCTCCTGGACTGTGGCTGACTGACTGAGTTGTCCTTCCAGCAAATATCAGGGAAGTTAATATCCCCCACGACAACCAGGGCCTGTGATTGTGAGACCGCTCTCAGCTGCCTGTAGAAGGCCTCATCAACTTCCTCACCCTGATCTGATGGCCTGTAATAGACACCCACAACAGTATCTCTCCTGCCCCTTAATTCTAGCCCATACGCTCTCAACTTGCTCCTCATCCATGCCTGGATGGTATTCAAGACATTGTAGTTGCTCTTTCACGTAAAGAGCGACTCCACCACCCCACCTGGCTGGCCTGTCTTTCCTGAAATCTCGACTCAAGACTACTCTGAAAGTCTTCAGTCTTGAAAGTAACACTGGAAGTTGAATCACCTACTTGCAACTTGAAAGCCGTGATGAACAACATCATCCATGGCACTCGGAACTGATGAAAGATGGATAATAGCTTGCTGCCTTGTCAGCTTCTCAGAATAACAGAAACATGACATAGAAGTTACAATCTTATTTTTGTTTGTCTTGTTTACTGACTATAGGGTAGATTTGCCTGGCAATCCTGGCCTCAACAGTCAATTCAAAAAGCCAGACAGGCTTTTCTCCATGGACTGAGCAGCACCACTTTGATATAATAGGATAAAGATTGGTTTGACTGAGTTTTCTTGTTCTCACAATTAAAGCTCTTGAATTTATCTGAAGAGGCACTCCATCTTTTTACAGATAAATACTTCGCTATGGAAAATTTAATGTAATCTAAATGCTATATGTGCCAGAAAAATCAGTCCCTGTAGAGGAACTCCATGAAAGTCCTACATTCATTCAAGACAGTGACAGACAATCACAAAGGCATGCTGAAAGGTATCACAGCTTTTGATGACTGCATCTTGATGGAGGAATATCTAGAAAAATGGGGAGGATGAGAAGATGCGGTTTTCATGATTCGTGTCACACATTTATTGCACTGTTATTCTTGTTGGCAGCTGGATGAGGTCAGTCCCAACAACAATCAAACTATCAGGGATCAGTGTTGTACTGGTGTACAAATCTGGGATAATGGAGCAGAAAACTGGTTGAGTCTAAATCTGGAGTAAAGGTGGTGAGAAAAGTATTTTCAAGTGGATGAGAATCATGAGGTTAAACTGCTCGTTCTTCAGTGAAAGGAACAAACTATGTTGCTGGATCCTATTTACATCTTAGACTCCTTTGTAACTAAGTGGTAGAGTTGAGTTACAGTGTAGAGTTATAGTATAGTGTCAGGTGAAGTTATGCTACTAAAGTAAAAATGTCTCCAAGTGAGTATCTGCTAGCGTGGATTATACATACAGACCATCTCATGGAGATAGAATTGAAATATGTGCATTTTCTACTTTTTCTATTTATTTTTATCAATGTTAATTTTGATCATGAAAATGCAAATACATAGAAGTAATACATTTCAGTCCTTCTCCTTCCCACTCACAGATTCAACAAGAAGTTATTGAAATTAGAGTAGCTCTAGAACTTGGGCACTTAATGAAATCTCAGAACTCTCCACTCTTTCAACATTTTTATTTCACTCATCATCTCATGATAGTGATGCTAGAGTGATAGTATCACTAAGAAACTTTCAGCTCATACTTACCAGTAGCATGTCTAGTATTATATCTAAAAAATAAAAAGTAACAGGACAACATGACTTGTGTTATCAGCTCAGGATAATCTCCAGTAATTCTACTAACAGGTGTCATGTCTCTTATGATGCTTTACCTGTTTGTCCTCCTGGTACATTGTATTTATCAACGTTTATAGTCTCTGCACCTTAGTGATTTGTAGACTGTTGTTTTCTGCAGAATGTTTTGACTTCTTTTAGAACTTCCCTTTGACTCTTTCACTTTGTTTCATCCATCAGTTTAACACATACAGCCCTGGAGCTGCAAAGTTTTACATGGCCTTCAGGGATTTTTTTTTTTATTATTTTTTTTTTTTTGGCATTTTCAGTGCTGTGCAGAGAAATTTTAACACAGAATTTTAAGATCTGAAGATCCAGATTTCAGGAAATTATTGGCTTTGTTGGGGTTCTTTGAAACCAACGACAATTACCACCATCAGGTGTTGTATTGTCTCCTTTCTCAAATCGACGTGGCTCAAGCTCTTTAACTAAAAAAAGCTCCTCCCCTCCCCTCCCCTCCCCTATCCCTATCCCTATCCCCTATCCGCTCTCAGCCTTCTTTTTTCAAGACTAACCTTCTTTTATTCATGACATGGATTTTTCATGCATGGATTGGAGATGTTTTGATGCAGTAAGTAGCAATTCTATATTGAAACTTACTTTCTTCCTGCGTGGTTATTTTTTTGTAAGAGTTTCATCAGCAACACTGCAAAACATGAGTGAAAAAGACAAAATAGCGGATCCTTCTCTTACTTTTTGGAGTTACCTCTACCCTGAGAATAGCACAAGCACCTGAAAGAAAGGGTGCAAAGTAGGACATCAGAGTCACTCTGTATCTTTCCACACAAAGGAAAAATGACCCATTATCAAGAAAACCAAGAGCTACACAAGAATCAAAAAGCACATTTAATTTCTGCCTTTCAATTTTAAGTAGCTACAGCGCTGCAAATTCCTATTATCACACCACATTGTGTCATCTCAATTTCCAGTTACATAAAGGGTTTCTGTGAATGCAAGTTACTCTCTTTTGAAGTGACATCTAGAATATTTACATATTTTAATCCTGACTCACAAAGAAATTTGTACACAAATGATTCACGTATAATAATTCATATTTACTTAAAGACCTATTGCCGTTCTCAGGCAAACAGAGAGAAAATAATATTTTGCTAAAATCCCTATTAAGCTATCTTGCATCCTCTTCCCATTGTCACTAATTACTAGAGTTTGCGTGCAAACAGAGGCTTTCTCCCTTTTTCTCTAATTGAAATTTTATTATAGGCAAACAGAAAGTGGGAAATTAAACGTAATATATATGCATGTACAGAGTAGCTGGAGATTAATGTCTTGCTCTAAAGGAGCAGTTCTTTCTCCCATGAATCATTCTGTAACATTGCAACTCAAGTTTAGGAACTCTCCATTGCAGCAGCAGCTATGAAACTCCATCTCTTTCCTAAATAAGGCAGGTTACAAATGGTAAAAGGGGATTCCGGTTAACTTCAGCTGCACCTTTCTGTCATTCTTTGCTTGTACCTCCAACTACAAAAGAAGCCCTCTGTTCAGATTTAGCTGTGTCAGTTATGTGCAAGTTTCCTTTTCACCCAAAATCCTTTTGAGTGAGGTTTCCAGCACTCACAGCATCCCCAGAGCTGCTTGAAATGGTGTGAAGATCAAGTTGCCTCACCTCAGAAGCTGTGGCCCCCAGTCGTGGCTATCAGGTAGTACACTATCCAAGGTTTTTTCTTAATTTCCTGTGGCTGTGTGTAACACTGAAAGCTGAGAAGCAGTTAAGCTTGAAGCTTTCTGCAGTGCTTTAGTTACTTACCATAGCTGTCCATAGTGCAATGATGATTAGGGTTCCACAGGGATTAAAAAAACAACAAAGAGCTATATTTCTTTAGCTCACCTTATTGGATCCTACTCAACGAAGTGCTTAGAGAGACTCATTCTTATTTCCCAGTGATTACAAACTGACTTTTTTACTGCTCCCAAAATGCGTGAAATCAGTGAGTCTTTAATGAGACACCACCATATAAAGACTGTGTGTCTGAAGAATTTAATATCTAGTCATTTAAATATTCTCAGAACCATCCTCTGGTACTGTAACCAATGCATATAGAATGAACTTTATCTACACTGTCAAACACTTTCACACACCAAACAAGTTATTAACACATCAGTTGACTTTTGGAATTGGTCCTTACCCATGCCACCTCCTAAGCCATTTTTGGAAACTGCTTGGGAGATTATGAGTGGACTTCTGCCAAAAATAAGTTATTACTTAGTGTGAAACCAAACGTAAGATCATATTGAGCTGGACCTTCTAGTTCTTGCTCTTAGCCTGATAGCAACACAGCAGTAATCTTGAGGAAGTCTATTCACATGAGATTTGCGATCTTAGCTTTTTAATTCTAAAGGTTCCCTAATCCCAAAATATTCCAGGTAAACCAAGTCTCTTGAAGATTACCAAATATTTTGCCACATAAAGATAACCATTATTAGTGACTTCATCCTAATGTACCAGGAAGTCAGTGCTCGTATATGGACTGAGAAATGAAATTATTTTTGATAATAAAGGCTTATCCTTTTGCATGATATCCTTTAGTGCCGAGTTATGGCCAATTCAGAACTGCTAATTCAGAATCTCTGTGTCTGACTGAGGATCACTGTATATAACAGCAGGCACTCAGAAATTCATTCTGTTGTAGTAAATTCTGTATTTCTGTTGAACAGTGAGCAAAAAAAGAACAGAGATGTCTTGGGCGTGCATGGACCTGAGCGTAGAAAATCCATGCACCCAGTGTACGTGATAAGCCGAAGTGCAGGACAGAGGCAGAGAAAGAGGGTTTTGTCTTTAATGCAAAAAATGACTCCCAGGACACACAGCTTGTTTTTGTAGCCAGGAGAATAAACTCTGCAATGACAGAAATACTATGCCTGCCGACATTTTGTGGAGGTTAGAACAACAAAGAGCCACCTTCTGAATGTGCCTGCCTCCTAGCAGTGGATTCTTGTTTTAATTTCAGTTTGCTTTATTGCTTGCTGGTTAGAGCAGCAGGCAATACTAAAATAGTTATTAAATGCAATCTGTCTCTTTAATAACAGTTTCAAAATTAAAATCGTAAAGTTGATTCATAAAACACAGAAATACATACAGTAGTTGGAATAGCCTTCTTTCTGGGGCATTGCTGAAACCTACCAATTCAATGGACTTCATAGAAATAGGTTGCAATTACGATTTTTGATGGGAGCAGGGAGCTTGTAATAACCAAGACTCGTGTATTACATGTACAACATAAATTTGAAAGAGGCTGTTAGCGTCAGTGGACACAGCTTCTTGTTCAGTGGGTTGAAAGGTGGTAGCTTGCTTTTATTAACCACTAGCCATTAAGGTAGCACCAGAAATGATCAGAAAAGTCCTGGAAACTGTAGAGTGAACAGCAACCCCTCTTCCACTGACTCATATCCAGATGGGCAATGGGAGAACTGGAGCATATGCAAAAGGGAATTTACATTACGTGTATGTATTTTAACCAGTGACAGTATAAACCATTATAGAGATATCCCAAAGTATTCAAGCAAGTATCTTTGTGTTGTGCTGTATATGTCAAGAATGTCCTTCTAGAACCTGATCTCTTTCTATGAGAGGGTCAAAAACTGGCTCAATGGCCAAGCCCAGAGAGCTGTGGTGAACGAAGCTCAATTCAGTTGATGGTCCATCACAGGTAGTGTGCCCCAGGGGTCATTGTTGGGGCCAGTCTTGTTAAATATCTTTACCAATGATCTGGGTGAAGACATTGAGTGCTCCCTAAGTTTGCAGATCAGAACAAATTTAACGGGAGTGTTGATCTGTTGGAGAGTAGGGAGGCTCTGCAGAGGGACCTGGCCAGGCTGGATCAATGGGCCAAGGCCAGTTTTTTGATGTTCAAGCAGGCCAAGGCTGGGTCCTGCCCTTGGGTCAGCCCAAGCCCCGGCAGCGTTCCAGGCATGGGGAGGAGCAGCTGGAAACTGTCCGGCAGAAAAGGTCCTGGGGGTGCTGGTAGACAGGGGCTCAACATGAACCAGCAGTGTGCCCAGGGGGCTGAGAAGGCCAATGACGTCCTGGCCTGGATCAAGAATAGTGTGACCATCAGGAACAGGGCAGGGATCATGCACCTTGACTCGGCACTGGTGAGGCCTCACCTGGAGTAGTGTCCAGTTCTCCGCATTGCACGATAAGACACCGAGGTGCTACAGTAGGTGTAGAGAAGGACAACAAAGCTGGTGAAGAGTCTGGAGAACCTGTTATATGAGGAATCATTGAGGAACTGGGATTGTTTAGTCTGGAGGAAAGGAAGCTAAGGGGAGACCTTCTCTCTCTCTACAACAACCTGATAGGAGGTTATGGTGAAGTGGGTGTCAGTATCTTTTCCCAGGTAACTAGTGATAGGATGAGGGGAAATGGTCTCAAGCTGTGCTAGGGGAGGTTTAGGTTGGATATCAGGAAAAAACATTCTTCACTGAAAGAGTGTTGAAGTGTTGGAACAAGCTACCTAGGGCAGTGGTGGAGATGTTCCTTGGAGATGTTTGAGAAATGTGTAGACGTGGCACTTCAGGACTTGGTTTAGTAGTCATGGTAGTGTTGGGCTGATAGTGGGACTCAATGACCTTAGAGATCTTTTCCAACCGTAATGATTCAATGATTCTATGATGCCCAGAAACATATTTGGGTTTGCTCATTTTTCTGTGTTTAGAAGTATCATATGTAAGAAGAAAGTGTTGGGCAGCTGAGGAACAAACTTTCAGGAAACCCACTTCTTGGTGTTTCTTTTCTCTAGTTTCAGCTCAGATTATCTTTCACCTTGCTGACTGAGAACCCATCATGTGGGACAAGCTTACTTTATACACAACCCATCCATTTTAATCTTATTATGGAAACATGGTATCCAGACATCAGAAAAAAACAGCAGCAGGTAAAATGTTAATAGTTCTCTACACTTCATACCAAAGCTTGGAATTCCTCAGTGATTTCCAAAACATCCACAGGGTTCCCCAGCTATTGATTCAACAACTCTGTTGAAGTAGATGAGAGAAATTGTGCCGTTGTGTCCCTGTTGATGTTAAAAGACTGACAAACACAAAAAAAAGGATGCAATCTTCAGAAATGCATAGCTCTTCCCTAGATTCAAATGGTAGTTTCAAGCTGTTAATTTCAAAACCCATATGTTTAACTGATACAAATCACCCTTACTTTTCCATTTCTACCCTCATAGTTATGTATCAGCAAGTTGTTTAGAGATGCATCTATATGTTTGGGAGTGTTGGAAGACTCCTACTATTCCATGAGAATGGTCCCTGGGCTATTCTAGTTCCCTAACTGTCTAGAAACTGGAAGGTAGCTGGTGCAGTCCATAATCATGTCAAGGAAGAGTTTAACAACTGAAGAGTTAAACCATTTAATTTTCAAAACCATTTTCAAAATTTGCTGAAATTACTCAGAAATATAAGACCAGTATTTGTCAATGAATTTTGGAGCTAAGGAACTACATCACACACTGAACTTGTGCTGACCCAGGCCAGTAAAATCATAGGAACATCAGAATAAATTCTCCAGCAGCCATCCAAAAGTACATCTTCTGACAGGTACCTGGTATTCAGACTTTTTCTGTTTTTTGAGAGTCAGGCTGCATCTTAAAACCTCCAACCAATTCTTGCCACTTCTGTAGACTTCATGTCGTCTCGGGTGGAGCTATGTCACAGTTCCAGAAATTTTATGGGCTTTCTTCCCAAATCACTTGTAAAAAGTGCTTGGGTCCTCTGTCAAACAAGTGGTTTTGCAGATTTTAAGTATCTTCTTAACCAAACATGAAAGTTTTCATCCCATTTTTCTGTTATTTCTATTTCCAGTTACTTCCTTATTTAAGATGTTTTCAAGAAAATATTGAAAACAAAAAATATATCCTTTGACTCATCATAGAAGTGAAAAGAGGAGATATCTAGAGGAATTACCTTTTGAAATGGGCTATTCAGTTACAACCACTGATTTTAAGAAAATAATAAAAAAAAACCCAAACAAAAAAGCCAAACAAACAAACAACCCCCAAAAAAACCCCTCAAAACAGCCACAACCAAGCAAGAAAGAAAAAAAAGAAGTACTGACAAACAAATTCCTTGACAGCTGGAAGCTTCAGGCAGCTTTAAATAGAATGAGGATGAAGATACCTACAGGAGATTTGTCTCTTACAGAAAAATTAAATCTTTTTTTCCTTTTTTGTTTGCCTTGAAGTCAATATTTCTGGTCTCTGGACAGCTGTATATGTCCTTGAAAGTATTATTTTCACAGTGCCCTATGTTCTGCAAGCAAGCAATAAAACTACTTTAATTTGAATGACATTCTAGTGCTGGGGGCAGGCAAATACTAAAGGTGGTGGTAACTGCTTTAAAGATCATAAAAATTTGTAACTATTATATTTTTTCTGCCACTGTGTTTCCTTTTTATTCTTTTTTTAACATTCCCCCCCCCTCCCCACCCCCACCCCCCGGATAATAGTGCTGAGACATTCTAATTAGAAGAAATTAAAAAAACATACCTCATTTTGTTCTTATTTGTCTTTGCTCTTTCTTTTCTGTCTTGGAGGCTTGTGTTCTCTTCACCTGGGACCATCTCTATGTACACCAGGAGCCATTTTCAAGTCGTACACGTCAATCCTGTTATTTAGGCATTTGTATCTTTATATTTTGTACCTAGTCTTCTGTTTTCCTAGTTTCTCTCAATACAGTCATTTCTTGCAATTATGTTCTTTACTTTGGTAAAGATTTCTCACTCCACTTGTAGTACATGAGGTTTGTGTTTTGCCATTTAATCTATTTGTTTCTGTAACAGTCTTTGAAAGGAGAACAAGGCATTTTGAATGCTAAAACCAAACAAAACTTGGAAAACAAAAGAGTCTTCTAAGCTCTCGTTTGAATTGTGCAGTGTTTTAAGCATATGATCATCCATACCTTGTGTTAGGAATTTGTCCTGGCCAGGAAAGAAAGAACCGATATAAACAGGTGATCTTGTGGGTAGTTTGGGAAGGTGAAGATGAAGTAAAATATCTCTCCTATTTATTCTTTAAATTTTCATAGAATCATAGAATGGCCTAGGCTGGAAGGGTCCTTAGAGATCATTTAATCCAACCTCCCTGTCATGGGCAGGGACGCCTCTCAACTAGATCAGGCAACATATGGGGATGAACGGGGATCGAACTCGCGAGTTTTCTGTTATCAGCACCATGCTCTAACCAAGTGAGATAACGATAACCGGCCCCCTAATTTTATAAACAAACCTTCTACCAAGCTATCTACCTTTCTCCTTTCTTAGATGGATATTACTCCTCTTATAAGACTCAGACATACCAGCAGAGTTCTGCTTCTCTGGACTTGCAGAGAGTGAGATCACCACTCTTTTGTTATTAATAAGACAGCCTAAGATTTGGTAGAACAAGTTATGACCAAAAAATGAGGAAGAGAAAGAAAGAAAGAAAGGAAGACAGACTTGTTTGTTTCACCTGAACATACTTGACCAAAAACTTATTTTGTCTCCAGCAGGAAGTTATTTGTTGAGGGATGTGTTAGTACTTTGGGACACTGATATCACTGGAAAACACTATGATGCCTTAGAAAAGATAGGCCTTGACCAATTTTGACATGCATAATTTCGTCAACATAGTCACATAAATTTAAGTGAGCTCCCAGTGATACTCATCTGTTCTAATAGAACACTGTAGAAGAGGTAGGTGAGACATTAATGTCATCTGAGCTTTCTCAGTGGCCCAAGTGACATGTACAGCCTTCACGGTGTTAAAAAAAAAAAAATTTTAAAAAAAAAAATCAATAAATAGAAGACATTCCGGCCATGAGGATTTCAAAGGCAAATGAATGTAGGAACTGCAGTGCTGTCATTCTGGACCTACCATCCACCAAGAGCTGTGGCCCCAGTATCTGTTCTTCTCCTTGACCCTGTATTCTCCTTCATGTGCTAATTCTGTTTGGCACTTAAGCTCAGATGTCATCATGTATTAGTGGACTGCTGATGGTATTTTATTTGGTGTAGAGTCTGACTGAGGAATGAAATAAATAGAAGGAGAAGGAGTCATGGGGGTAGGAGAATGGGGGAAAGAGAGAATGAGAAAAGACATGAAAAGAGAGGTGAACAACAGCAGAGAACACAGTCATATTGCTAGTTTCAGTTTACTCCTTGAACTCCTACGATGTGTGTTCTTCAGGCAACCAGAGTGAAGAAACATGAAGATCTTTTCTACACTTAAGATCAGGCCAGTCACGATTTCTTTTTCCAAGTAGTACTTAACAGGTCAATAAAGTACCAGGAATGTTGGGAATCAGTGATAACAGCCAACATCTGAAGAACAACATAAATGCTGTAATTTATACTCTTTTTTTTTTTTTTTTTTTTTTTTTTTTTTTTTCCCCTCTTTATCCCTAGACTTCTACTGACATCAGAAGAAAATGGGTAATTTGTGATCTTAGCCTTATGGTCAGGCCTATAGTTATGAGTTAAAAGTGTGACCCAGACTTTTCCCATAGAAAAACCTACAGATGCTCAGTCAAAAATCGGGCTGGACTTTCAGTCTGATCATCTTTTAACATTTATGATTAAATTAAAGCTGCCTAATTTTATTTACAATTTTCTTTAAAATATTTCATAATAAGTTTCAGTTTTATTTAAACATTTTTTTTGCTTGTTTTCCAAAGACACATGTCAAAACTTTCATCTACAAATGCTATCAAAGGCAGGTGAGACTGGTGTTCATGTAAGAGACAAAAGAAGAAAAAGCAAAGAAAACAAAGAAATTAGTTCCTCACTTCTCATCAGCAGGCAGATGTTCAGCCCTCCCCAGGAAACCTGGACCCCATCACATGTAACTGACTTGGCAAGACAAATGCCGTCACTCCAAACGCTCCATTCTTCCTTCTTCTTCCCCCAGCTTTGTATCACAGAATCACAGAACCACAGAATGTTAGGGATTGGATCATCAAGTCCAATCCCCCTGCCAGAGCAGGAATGCCTAGACTATGCCACACAGGAACGTGTCCAGGCAGGTCTTGAATGTCTCCAGAGAAGGAGACTCCACAGCCTCTCTGGGCAGCCTGTTCCAGGGCTCCGTCACCCTCACTGAGAAGAAGTTTCTTCTCGAGTTTAAGCGGAACCTCTTACGTTCCAGTTTCAGCCCATTACCCTTTGTCCTATCGTTGGTTGTCACCGAGAAGAGCCTGGCTCCATCCTCGTGACACTCCCCCTTGATATATTTGTAAACATTAATGAGGTCACCCCTCAGTCTCCTCTTCTCCAAACTAAGGAGCCCCAGCTCCCTCAGTCTTTCCTCCTCAGGGAGATTCTCCACTCCCCTAATCATCCTAGTTGCCCTGTGCTGGTATACGGAGAATGATGTCATGTTGTCTGGAACATCACTGAGATGTCAGATGGGGTCACCTGTCCCACTTTGTCCCAACACCTTGTGCATGCCTAGCCTCCTCACTGGTGGGGTGGGGTGAGGAGAAGAAAAGACCTTGACTCCATGTAAACAGGACTGCTCATCTGTAATGAAAACACCTCTGTGTTACCAGCATTGTTTTCAGCACAAATCCTAAATACAGCTCCATGGTAGCTACAATGAGGAAAATTAACTCTACCCCAGCCAAAACCAGCACAAGACTCAAATATCTTGTTGTAATGTTAGTGTGAGTGGCAAGATCCGCTAGAAAAAATGTTGTGTGGATTCTATACATCTAGTCTATCTTAGAGTTTTGTATTGCTAGCAATTACAGAATTTCTAAATTACTTTGTTTTACCAAATAGCCTGCAATATACTCCGTGATATTTTCTTTTGGTGCATAAGCTCTCAGCAGTTACCTATCCCCATTACTCTTATTAGTGTCATCACACAGCAGTCTATTAAATAACCATCAAGAAATGTTTCTTCTATAACAATACATTCTGAAGGAAATGTCATCCTACAGCGATTGAGAGAACAAATGTGTTCCAAATAAGATAAATAGAACTGTGAGCTAAATGGCCTCAACAAAAATACCTGATTCTGAAAATGGAACCGTCCAGAAAAATCTCTGGGGAAATGAAAGATCGATTGGTAGGATGATATAATAATGGCAGATGTGCAGAATCAATGCCAACAATCTTTGTTACCCTTGAAAATTTATGACAAGAGCTAAAATTACCAGTTTGGTGGAAAGTAGAACTTTGGTATTGCAACATGTTTTTATCCCATAACTTCATCTCTTTCAGTGAGCTGTTACATGGAACTTAATCAGCAGAACAGAGATACACATATTATATGTCCTCAAATTTGATTACAGAATTGAGATAACTCATGTTTCCAAACACTCAGTCTAAAATATCTAACTCTCTAAGTAAACAGCCATTAAAGGTTCCTCATTCAGAGAAGGAGCAAAGTAGAGATTTAACTGCCATTAGCTGAAATAATTTTTAAGTGTCTGAGCCCATCTAGTAAGTGTTGGTAGCAGTGGGGTTTAGTTATGTGAACATGTTTTCTGTACAGAAAATGATATAGCTAGTGATAATCCAATGAGCTTGAAGCCAAAAAAAAATAATTTGGAGTGAGCTACGTGCCAGAAAATGGACTATGACAGGTGTTTCATAAGAGCATCTTGTGAGTAGATGACTTTATGCAAAAAAAAATAAATAAACTGGTATTATTTCTTGACTTGCAACTGGAAGGTGTTATCTTCCACCCTTGGTCACCGTGGCATCTTCCTCTTGGTATGTTCTTATATAAGCACGGGTACTCTCTGAGTGATCAGCTGTGAGTAGCTAAACATCAGAATCTAAGCTGCATTTTCTCTGCTCCACTAATCCACCTCTGTTTCTTTTTAAATCAAAGGCAGAAGGGAAAAGAAGAAAGAGATATGTTAATGTCACTTGCAAAATAAATAGGCTTCCTACCTGGTGAATTTGCAGCATTTATTTTTAAAAATAAAATAAATAGAAGGACAACAGACATGTTAAGAATTAATTAATTTCATTAGATTGAGACAGTCAGATTTGTTTGTTAATTGTTCTGCACTTCTTGTTTTGTCTTTGATGAGAAATAACTTTTTTTTTTCTGCTTTTACAAGGGTATTGTGTTATGTTACAATATATTTTCTGAGTTGTAATTTAAATTTGGAAGAAACATGCTGGTTTAATGTCATTTATCATAATATACAAGACAAATTCAACAATAATAAGAAAAAATCACTAAAAATGGCATTTTTTCCAAGTAAGTTAAAATGAATACAGGGAAGGAACCAGACTTGCTTCTGGCAGTGTATTTTGTGATTAACTGAAAACATTTCAGTTTCAAGAAAAAAAAAAACAAACAAAAAATAAATTTAAGGGAGCAAAATCCTAAAAATAAATACAAATGTACAATTTCTTAGAGCAAATATTTATGATTTATTTACTATTCCTTGTCAAAAAGCTGTGAAAATACTATCAATTTATTTACTTTATTTATGGGAGCAATCTGAGAAAGATGACTAGTTTTTTCAATAAAAGTAGGCTGTTTCAACCTATTGTGGCTTCTGGACCGTGAAAATACCTGGTGACTACAACTGCCTTTGTAGCTTCCAGGCAGAGACAAGCAGAATTTGCTCTGTGTGGTTCTCCCTTATTTCTGGCTTTGAATCACATTGGAAAGCAGCTTCCTTATTATCAGTGTGAGAACATTCTTGGATCATCTGCTTCTTGTTCTAAATGAAGTTTCTGAAGTGATTAAGAATATCTCAGTGAGATACACCCAGTTGTGTCAGCAGAGAAGCTCAAAATTTTTAAAATGCTCAGCCTTTTGTAAATCTATAGGTAACTGGTATTCTAGAGCAGAATAAAAATTCAACAGTAGAAATTACTGTTCTGTGATACATTTGCTTTCTTCCCATCCTCAGGAACTCCTCCTGATCGCCAATCCCACAAAGGTAGCCTAGAATACACTTTCAATGACATTGGACAGGTTCCTTAGCACTCATGAGTGGAACTTGAGCATGTCCAGTTTCACAGAATCACAGAATCACAGAATGTTAAAGGTTGGAAGGGACCTTAAAGATCATCTAGTCCAACCCCCCCGCCAGAGCAGGATCACCTACAGTAGAGCGCACAGGAACGCGTCCAGGCGGGTTTTGAATGTCTCAAGAGAAGGAGATTCCACAACCTCCCTGGGCAACCTGTTCCAGTGCTCGGTCACCCTCACAGTAAAAAAGTTTTTCCTCATATTTTTCTGGAACCTCCTGTGTTCCAGCTTCCACCCATTGCCCCTTCTCCTGTCAATGGACGCAGCTGAAAAGAGCCTGGCTCCATCTTCCTGACATTCCCCCTTGACATATTTATAAACATTAATGAGGTCACCCCTCAGCCTCCTTTTCTCCAAGCTAAAGAGACCCAGCTCCTTCAGCCTTTCCTCATAAGGGAGATGCTCCACTCCCTTCACCATCTTTGTGGCTCTACGCTGGACTCTCTCAAGCAGCTCCCTGTCCTTCTTGAACTGAGGGGCCCAGAACTGGACACAATATTCCAGATGTGGCCTCACCAGGGCAGAGTAGAGGGGCAGGAGGACCTCTCTTGACCTACTTGCTACTCCCCTTCTAATACACCCCAGGATGCCATTGGCCTTCTTGGCCACGAGGGCATGTTGCTGGCTCATGGTCATCCTGCCGTCCACTAGAACCCCCAGGTCCCTTTCCCCTGCACGGCTCTCCAGCAGGGCAGTCCCCAACCTATATTGGCACATGGGGTTATTTTTTCCCAAGTGAAAAACTCTACACTTGCCCTTATTAAACTTCATAAGATTTCTCCCCACCCAGCCCTCCAGCCTGTCTAGGTCTCTCTGAATGGCTGCACAGCCTTCTGGTGTGTCAACCACTCCTCCCAATTTCGTATCATCAGCAAACTTGCTGACAACATTCTCTAATCCCTCATCCAGATCATTGATGAATATATTAAACAGCACCGGCCCAAGCACTGACCCCTGAGGGACCCCACTAGACACAGGCATCCAGCCAGACTCGGCCCCATTGACCACAACTGTCTAGCTTCTTCCCTTCAACCAGTTCTCGACCCACCTCACTACTTGGTCATCCAGATCACACTTCCTCAGTTTACCTATGAGGATGCTGTGGGAGACGGTGTCAAAGGCCTTGCTGATGTCCAGGTAGACCACGTCCACTGCATGGCCACCATCCATCCACCTGGTTATGTCTTCATAAAAGGCTATCAGGTTGGTCAAACATGACTTCCCCTTGGCAAAGCCATGCTGACTTCTCCTAATAACCTTCTTATCCTTGATATGCCTAGAGACAGCGTCAAGGATGAGATGTTCCATCACCTTTCCAGGGATGGAGGTGAGGCTGACCGGTCTGTAGTTACTCGGGTCATCCTTCCTGCCCTTCTTATAGACTGGAGTGACATTCGCTTTCCTCCAGTCTTCAGGCACCTCACCTGTTACCCATGACTTACCAAAGATGATGGAGAGTGGCCTAGCAATGACTCCTGCCAGCTCCCTCAGCACCCGTGGGTGCATCCCATCAGGGCCCATGGATTTATGAATGTCCAAGTGTTCAAACTGATCCTTAACCCACTCCTCATCAATCAGGGCAGACTCCTCCTTTGTCATGACTTCCTCTGGGACCTCAGGGGACTGAGGCTCCTGAGGACGGTCTCCAACAGTGTAGACAGAGGCAAAGAAGGCATTCAGCAACTCTGCCTTCTTTCTGTCCTCCGTCTCCAGGACACCCACCTCATTCAACAGAGGGCCTACATTGCCTCTAGTATTAGTTTTGTCAGCAATGTATTTGAAGAAGCCCTTTCTGTTGTCTTTGACCTCCCTTGCAAGTTTTAACTCCAAGGAGGCCTTGGCTTTTCTGATTGCCTCCCTGCACTCCCTGACAGCTGCCCTGTACTCCACCCAAGTGGCCAGCCCTTCCTTCCACAATTTATACACCCTCCCTTTCCACCTGAGTCTGCCCAGCAGATCCCTGGTTAACCAAGCAGGTCTCCTGGATCTCTTTCTTGATTTCCTACCTGATGGGATGCACTGATCCTGAGCCTCAAAGAAGTGGTCTTTGAATGCCAACCAACTCTCTTGGGCCCCTTTACCTTGCAGCTCCCTGTCCCAAGGGGTATCCCCCAGCAATTGCTTGAAGAGGCCAAAGTTGGCCCTTCTGAAGTTTGTTTCATGTTCCATAACCTGAGAATAAATCTTCCTTGTTCCAGACTTTTCCACTTGTCTGAGAAACATGGGATTCCTGAGGCAAACCTTTACCATGAGAGCACATTCAGTACACTAGATTTTAATATGTCCTTTGCCATCAGGTCCTCCTCTCTATTCAGCAGTGGGTGCGTATTTTCCTTCCTTTTCCCTTTGTTGCAGAAATGCCTATAGAAGCCTTACTTTTGTGCCCTTCATATCCCTCATCAGCTCCAGGTCAGCTTTGGTTTTACCAACCTCATCTATGCACACTTGAATAGCATATTTGAGTTGTCTCACTTCTGCTTATTGAGGGCTTCTTATGTTTGGGTTTAGTCAGGAAATCCTTGCTCACCCATGAAGGCCTTCTATCACTTTGTTCGATTTCCCACTCATTAGGATGGACCCTCCCTGAGCTTGGAGGAGGTCTTTGTTAAAAATGTGCAAGCTATTCTGGACCCATCTTTTCCCTGGTATCATATTCCGTAGGATTCTTCCAGGCAGACACCTGAACAAGGCTGCTGTGCTTAAGTCTATGCATTTGACACAACTCCTGGCTTGGGAAAAAAAATTTTAAAAATTGCTTAGGTTTAATTTATATCATCAAATAAAATTAGACGGGCATCCTTGATCAGGGACTTTTTGTCCCTTGAAAAATTGTGCTATGCAATGACTTAGAATAAAATATTGAAATATGTTGAAGAGCTTCATAGGTATTTACCCAATTGTACTAGTTTGCAGACTTTTGCAAATTTTTTTGGGGGAAAAGTAACTTTCTTAAGTGTCACAGCTTAGTGTGTTGACCCTGGCTGGGTGCCCAATGCCCACTAAAGCCTCTCTGCTTCTCCTCCCCTCAGTTGGACAGGGGAGAGAAAATATAATGAAAGGCTTGTGGCTTGAGATAAGGACAAAGAGAATACTCATGAATTACCTTCATGGACAAAACATACGGATAGAATCAGACATGGAGGAAGCTTCTAGCAGCTTCTCACAGAAGCCACCCCTATAGCCCTGCCACTTCCAAAACCTTGCCATGCAAACACAATACATGTGGTTTCAGCACAAATAAAAAACATAGCCTCATACAAGCTGTTATGAAGAAAATTCATTCTATCCCAGACAAAACCAGTCCACTAAGTGGCCCGCAACAACAACAAAAAGTAATGGTATGTTGGAATAGTGCTGTTCATAGAAAATTGGTTGAACTCACTGTGCTTATTTTGAGAAATGTATGAAGGTGTATGCCTTAATATTAATCAGTAGTACATTCACTAGCCATTTAGGTCTTCCTTTGACCTTATTTTGGAGGAAGACAGCCATCTTCTCTGCTGCTTTGCCTATAACTGCCTATGCTTTTGTCCCTTGAAGCAGAAACTTGTTTTCTTTGAGGTTGTTAGATAGTAATATCATGCAATCACTTGGTTAACAAATAATTTAAAATCTAATTTAAACAAAAGAATGATCATATACATTTGTTGTACCAACAATGAGTAATTACATTCCACAAATCCTGTATTTACTTTAAGGAACTAATGACAGGAGTAAATTTGAAAGTACATTGCAGAAAAAGAAGTCTGTTAGAAAGAAAATTGTCTTGCGATTATATTCTTAATGCTTTGAAGACAAAGAAGAGGAATCCAGAGTCCTGCTTTCAAAAATTGCTGATGTGGGACATATGCAGTGATATTTTAGACCTCTGTAATGTGATCACATTTGACTCCATGTATAACTGAGGGAAAGAAAGAGTCATTTCCCCACTGTGGTTCATTTGAGTACTTTTAGGCACTCTTAAATGTCTCTGCATCTTTTCCCTGGCTCTTTGTGACATCTCTTCCAGATACACCTCTCTACCCTGTAGATCTTCACACTAAAGAGAAAGAATCTTTAGTACTGATGCATTGAATTACCAATAGCTATGTCTACAGATTCCACTTGCATCCTGGACTGCATCAAAAGAAGCATGGTCAGGAGATTCAGAGAAGTGATTCTGCCCCTCTACTCTACTCTGGTGAGACCTCACCTGGATTAGTGCATTCAGCTGTGGAGCTCTCAACACAAGAAGGATATGGACTTGTTAGAGCAGGTCCAGAGAAGGGCCACAAAAATTATCAAAGCACTGGAGCACCTCTGCTATGAGGACAGGCTGAGAGAGTTGGGGTTGTTCAGCCTGAAGCAGAGAAGGCTCAGGGGAGGCCTTATAGAGGCCTTCCACTACCTGAAGGAGCCCTACAAGAAAGCTGGGGAGGAACTGTTTAAAAGGGCATGTAGCTACAGGACAAGGAACAATGGTTTTAAACTAGAGTGGGATAGATTTAGATTAGATATCAGAAAGAAGTTCTTCACTTTGAGGATGGTGAAAAACTGGAAGAAATTGTCCAGAGAAGTGGTGGAGGCTCCATGCCTGGAAGCCTTCAAGGTCAGGCTTGATGGAACTCTGAGAAAGCTGATCTAGTTAAAGACATCCCTGCTCACTGCAGGGCCTTGGACTAGATGACCTTTACAGGGCCCTTCCAGACCAACACGTTCTATGATTCTATGCTTCAAGCTTCAGTGACAACATGACATTTCCCATAAATGCACCAGCCCATCATAGGGCCCGTGCTGACAGAGATGATCCTTGGGTAGAAATTCTCAGCTGAAACACCACATGAAGCAGATACAGAGCTGTGTCTCCATGCTCAGTGTACTTCTGACTAACATCCAGGTAAGTGGAAGACCTGGCAGGGAAAACCCAACTCTACACTCAATTTTGTAGATACCAGTGGTCAAAAGAGGTCTTGACCTCCTGAGCCAAATGGGTAATTTAGGGAGAACTTATTGCTAATTTTAAGCTTCCTTTCTCCTGTAAGTCAGAAGGGATCCTGAGCCCTCTGAAAGCTATCAGGGGGCCTTCACCTAGCATTTTCTTAGAAGCCTTTCACATGGATGTTCACTTAAAACACTCTGACGGCAACAGTGGTGTCCACAGGAGAGCCTGCCAGATGCTTAGACTCTTCTGCAGACGAAGTTAAGACTGATCTGGGTCAAGGTTAATCCAGCCACTGATCCGCTTTGACTACTGTGTGGTACAGGAGTAACTACAAGGAGCTGATTTCTCTAGTGTCACAACAGTGTACACATCAGCGTCCTTACACAGAGGTATAATTTCCTTTCTGTATTTTACTGAACTGTGTTTTGAGTTGCTAGAAGACTCTTTGGTTTATAACTACTTACCCACTGCTGCCTGGGGATGAATGTATTCTTCAGGTGTACAGCAGCTCTCATTGGAATTCCTGGAGAGTGAGGAAGAAAAGGGACGGGAAAATAGGAATGGTCCATCCTACATCGTAGAATCATGGAATCATAGAATCATTTTAGTAGGAAAAGACATTTAAGATACCTATCTTCCATTCACAAACCCAATTATCTTTTTATTTAGAAGAGTTTTATCCTGTAATTAACTGTAAATTAAATTGTCCTTAAAGAATCTAATAAAACTACTCGAAACTGAAGAAAAAATTTGACTAAATACTGGGAAAGTAAACCCATAGATCATTGCATTTTACAGTGTACATACCAATGTTGCTGTTCATTGTATTTACCAGAGATGATTACACCTGCAAGAATCCCATTAGGTTGTATTTATCATGTATGGAGAGAAATAGGCACTTTAGGGTAATTTTTCTGACCTAATGTAAACATGTAAACAATGATTAGATGAATTACACTTTAGAAGTTTCTACTTCAGTCCATAAATTTATTACATCAGACAACTCCACTTTATCTCTGTTAACAAATATTATCTGTCTCTTATCTTATGCTCTTGTCCAAGTTAGTTCGTACCTTGGAAAGTCAGCACAACTATTATTTATCTCGAATTTTCTGTCATTTCTTTCTCTTTTCTTCATTAATCCAGCTCTCAAAACCAGGCACTCATCTGCCAGGCAGGGCCTGAACATCACTAGACTTCTCTGCAACAAAGAATTCCCGGATCGGGTGCTGAAACTAAATTAAATTTTACTGTTATTCATTGTAGTGTAATGATTCTCAGAGCTAATGACACAGAACTGAGGCTATCCTGCAGCATGAAGGCCTTCTGTATTTAAACCTCCTTTTTCTTATTACGAGTTAGCATATAATATCAATGTTCACTGTAGGAATTTTGGAAACACTACTCTTTCTTTCAGGCTTGACAAAAAAACTAAACATAAACCAGATGGTTACTGGGATAAGTTCGTATTATATCAGGACAAGTTCCTATTTTAATGGAATATCTTTTATGCCTTTTTTTTTGCTGTTTTTCTCTATCAACATTGACAGCTGAAATTGAAATTTTACCTGCCTGCCTTAGATTCAGATCCTGTGTCTGATGCTGAGGTGTCTTGGCAGTCTGCTTAGGAAGCGAAGGAGCAGAGCAGCCAGTGCAGCTGAGTGTGACTTTATTGCTGCTGGTCTTCAGGGCTCATCCCCCACGTGCAAGCTAACCAGACAGGTGTATTTCTTAAGGGAAAACTATTGCTAACAGAGAATGATTTAGGTTTCAATTTGAGCCAGCTTGAGCTTTCCAGACATTTGCTGTGGGGAATTCTTTTTTTGGAATTCCTCTGTGTAAATTTATAATCAAATGAGTATTTGGTTTCACATTACTGCATGCTGAGAAGGAGGTCTACCATGGGAACAAATATCTGCCCTAAATTTTTATGTCCTCTATCTTAAAAAGGTAGGAGGAGTAAACTTTAATTTCTGCATTCTCAAAGAAAGAAGGAAAGAAAACAAATTTTTCCTGGAGTGGGATAGTTTAAAAGACTGTAATGCGTGCTACGGTGAAGCAGAGAGAATTGGTTTGTTTTTTTCCTGTAATGTAGGCAGAGTGGAAGGCTGAATAATTATGCATGGTGGTAGACATGTATAGGTTCTTGACATTAAGCACTAAAGTGAACTGACAGGTTGCAGCTGAGCTCTGTATCTTGTGTTGTGTTTGTCTATGGGAGAACTACATCAGAGCCTCCAAAATAAGAATGACATTTGGCATCCCTTCCCTTTACAAATAAGGCATGAAAAAGTCTCTTTTCTGTGGGCAGAAAGGCAGGCAGCAGAGGACATGGGATGATGTGGCCTTGTGAGTATCCTGCCTGCAGGATTTCAGCTCAGGGGCTGTAGAAAACATGCTGTAATGTTTTCAGGTCCTTTGTCTTAAGTCCAGTAAAGATGGGGTTTGTTATTGCCACTGGTACTGCCTGTCCAGCAGCCAGGTTTTTTCAGTATTCACACCTGAAGCTAGAAATCAAGATACTTTTCAAGAAAGAATAACCAGACACACTGAAATATGCATATTTCATACATATTTCCTTGGAGGTTAGTAAATACATAAATAACTCCTGAGACTGACTCTATTTCATGAAAATTCTGAAGCCATCTTTTTTTTTTTTTTTTTTTAACAGAAATTATCTAAACTGTCTTTTTATAAGTACACAGGACTAGAAATTCTTTATCACTCTTGTGTCTGGAGCTCTTTTCCTTCTTTTATTATATTAAAGATTTTCCTTACTTTCCTGGTTTCACAAGAAAGAAGATTAACTATAAGAACGAGCTGAATACTTCAGTGTACTCACAGTACAAAGATAAATCAGTGTTGTTCTCTGTAAGACAACTTCTTCTGCAGACCAGAATCATCACAGTCTCCAGCAGAAAAAAATATTTTTAAAATATTAAATTGAAGTCTGACTCGTCATGCAATGAGTTAAACTCAAGTGTAAAGTGGAAAGTTGTAGTCAGTCCTACCCACTTAAGCTGCGTAAAAGCTATTTTCACAGATATCCATTGTGCCATTAAAAGATCAGACATTTTTATTCCACAGTTTGTAACTGTCTGTGTTCAGTAATATATGACTTTATTCACAAGTTTTCTTCTGCCAGTAAACCTTCTATGTGCATTATGCATCTCGTTCCATGGGAGTCTTAGATCAAACACAAAGTCAAATCCACCTCTTTCTGTGTTATCTAACTTTTCTGAACAACAGGAACACAATGGCTGTCGTAGTGATGTGGGAATCAAGAAGGGTATGACTGATTAGGGAAAGAAGGGCCAATATTTTATGTAATGCTTTAAGAGCTCTTGCTGTTACGCTGGAATATTTGTGTACTTGCATAATAAACCTGGGAGTTATATAGCTTAGGAAATGGTTATCACCTCATAAACAGGAAGCACCCTCAAGGTATCATCTAAGTGATATAGGCAAGGTGATCACAAAAATCTGTGTTCCAGCTTTGCAGCAGTCCTACATCAGTTCTTTTATGGCATCATTATGTTAAGTGTTTTTAATGCAGGAATATTTCAGAATAACAGCAAACTATTTTCTATTTCACTGCAGTTTCATTCAGGTCCATTAAGACATGAACATGAAATAGAAACAGAGATTAAATTACCTGTCTAAGGTCACAGTAATCTACTGGGTTAGATGTGGGAAACAGACATGGAAAACACCTGACGACCGATACTGATTTTGATTTGTTGTAGGTGTTCATATGCATCACTTGTATGAGGTAATTTAAAGGAGTCTTTAGATGTGGACAGCTATGTCTAAGCTGCTTAGTACATCTATTATATACACTCAGTGTTGAAAGTATGTAGGAAAGGAAAAACCTGGTTATTCATGTCCACCACATAAATGTCAATACAGTTGCCAAGTTATTGCTAATCTAAAGTTTATCTATTACATAATATTTATACCATAACTACATCCTTAGCTTTCTTGTCATCACTGTGTGTAAAAATACTGATCATCCTGAATATATAACAAATTTAATATCCTTCAGTACTGGGCCAAACTATGAAGTCAAAGCTGCTTTGAAACATTTGTTCTTCTTCAAGAATGGAATGAGCAGAGCTGGCTGGAGCATCTCTGAACCACCTGTAACCAGACATTGTTACATCTTTGTAGTGAGCAGGGATGGGAAAAAAGCTGAGGCATGCGCAGTGGTACTGAAGGATGCTTGTGGGAGAATAACAGTGTATGTCTCACCTGCTGTACAACACAGCAGCTCTGTGGTCTCCACGCTACTTAGTGCCACCACATCTGTTAATATACAGAAGACCTTAATATACAACAGACTCACTAGACTAGGAGATGTAACTCTCATAATTTTCCTCTATATGAAGCATCAGAGATCTGTTTCTCCCTGCGAGCAGGAAGTGAGCCTATTGTCCCCAAGCCACTATTTCTTTCTGATGCTTTTTTCCTAGGTTCTCCTTTTTTTAAGGAACTAAGGCTCAGACAATTTTTGTCTCACAAATCCTGCTGATTGTACAGTTAAACAATAGCAATTTTGCTGCAGTGCTCACGGCTGCAAAACAGATGGGCTGGTGTCCTGCCATTGGGCTGGAATGGCAGAAAGAGCTCACTCCGTGGTAGGCATGGTGGGTGCTCATCTTTGCCTACCAGCATGCTTGTCTTCTTGAAAATATCAGTTTCTGTATTCAGACGTGTGCAAATGTGAGTGCCACATGCGCTCGCATCTCTTGCTCTTCAGACTTGGAAAAACTGATAGGCCTTTTCTAGTTGTTTCAGATCATCTGTACTGAGAATAAGAAGCCTGACAGCTGTTAGCAGCAGAGAATACAAATGATAATCAGAGCTGATAATCAGTTGTCATAAAAAAACAAGAAGAATGAAACCCAAAAACATTTAAAAAAATTTGCTCAAAAATACCATGAGCATGACTAGTTTGACTGACATACTGGCTAAGGCTATTGTTTGCTCTTTGCTGGATTTATTCAACTTTATGATTAATTTTCAGAGGTGTGTGCAAGGAATGAAGAAGGGAAGGGAAAGGCAGAGCTTGGAAAAAGGATGGAGAAACAAAACCATATGCAGATTTCTTTCTTATCAACAGTTAATTGTATGCAAAAAAAGCTTAGCATTAAACCACTCTTCAATTTGAATATGTATGGTCTTCCATTCGTTTCACTGACATTTCCTTTTGTTTGTGTGTGTGACGTGACATGATAATATAAAAAAATTGGGCCAGGTTTTGTTCTTTGGCACGAGTCACCTGTTTCTTTAATTGTAGTCGTGTCACTGTAGTATGTAAAGCCTTTTTTTAAAACGTTTACTTGTATGTCATTAAATGTAATGGTTTAGAACTTCTAAAGTATGTATTTTTCTCTTATACAGTTACACTGGCTTAGTCTCTTACCTACTTTTTCTGTGTTTCCGTTACTGAAACATCTGGTTACATCTTTCTTTATGATACTTCCACCATTCATACTCATTCCCATCATCCGAGAGGATGTCCAGCAATCTGTAAACACTATTTTTGGCTTAATTATTTTCAAATGCCTAATTCTGGGTAGTCATGATGATATTGCTGTGCAATTTTCTCCCTAGCTTGGATATTAATATTACATTGTAGATCAACATATGATTTTCCTTTTGCATCATTCCACTTCTATTTCATTGAGGACTGTACAAATGTATAAATTGTTACTGCTGAGCTTTTTAGATTTAGCTAGCTGCTGGAAAAAGGTTAATAGGTTTGGTTGCCTGGGGATACTATTCCAGTTGAAGTCTGTCAGATCTCCAATCATGTGTCTCAGCAGAAGATATTGCCCGTAACAGCTTTTTCCATCTTCTACATTTTCCTAAAGTTTGAAAAGAAGGGAGCCCTGTCCCATCAGCAAATACATGATTTATAACTGTGATGTTAAGAATCACATTAAATCAAACATATTTTTATTAGTTTTTTTCTTTTTAAGCACAAAATTGCATAATGTGGTGACTCCAACATTAAATGAATTAAGCTAAGCACATAGGTCATTTCAGTAACATACAAGGAAAATACTTGAGTTTAGAGATGTGGCAGCTAAATAACGTTAAATTTGCCTTCTGAATGTGCCAGCCAGGTGTTTGTCCACTTGAAACCTACTCCAATGACTGCAATAATGTGGCTAATTTGCTGAAATACAGGAGTAGTAAATCAGCCTCTTCAGTTAAGAGCTCCATTTCCTTGAATTTTGTTTTTTTTTTTGTTTACATCATAAAAACATGACCTTCCACAAATGCTTTTCAGTCAGTTATCACTCTGAGTGTGTATACAGGTATATGTGATGTCTGCCTTGGCCAACACTGCAGTGAAAATGCGAGAGATCGGCTTACTTTGGCTAACAGGTCAAAGTTTCCAGATGAGGGGAGCTACAAGTTAGTGTTCTCTCTGGATGAGATACTTCATATTTCTTGTGGTAAAGTTACTACATATTTCTTGTAGTAAAATTCTCAATTAAAGAAAAAAAAAAACCAAAATGGAAGAAAAGCAATAGTTTCACGGTCATGACACTCATCTCTGATGGATAAGTGAAAAACAAGGTCTTTGCCAAAGGTGTACTAGAGCACATATAGAAGTAATCAAGCATCTCAAGAACAGAAAAGCATGGGAAAAAAACCACCAACAAAGTAAATCCAGGAGCTTTAAGATGTAATAATACACAGGGAATTTAAATTAAGAGGATTCCAGGTAACAGTCATGTTCACTGCCTCGAGTTTGCCCCTCACAGTGTGTATTAATTGCTCCTTCCTATCAGAGTCAAACTTCACAGTACTCAGATTGGATCAAAGCTGGATTTTATTGTGTTTTAAGCAATCTTAGCAATTATTATCCCAAGGCAATTTGGTCTTTCAGGGTGGCTGCTTAAAATTTCCATCTTTAAAGTGAAAATCTTAACCAATTACACTGATGGGTAGATCAGCTCCAATTAACTTAATCAGTTTGCTACTTTCCCCATATTTATGTGTTGCAGTTTGCACTTGTAGGCTGTTAATCCCTGTTAAGGATGCATTAGTCACTGCCTAGCAGGGAGCATAGAGCTGCAAGGCTACTGGATCTGCTACAGTGGGAGCATTGCAAAGAGTCTGATGATGGCTAGCAGTGAACCACCTGCAGGAACTGTAAATATATATTCAGTAAGAGGGGACTTTGGCATCAGTATGTTTTATGAGTCCCTTTTTTTTTTTTTTCTTTTCTAAAAATGAATCTGAGAAGCAGAGAATAGTCCAGGCAGGAGTATTTCATCTTGATTTTATAACAGGAATGATGGAGAGAGATGTGGATAACACATTTACCCTAGATTTCACAAGAACTGCCATGTTCTCAACTCTTGTCCTTGGACTATCTTTGCTTGACCAATTTTACAGTTCTAACTACACAGTGTCAAAGCAGGTTGTATGATTCAAGTTGTTCTGTAAAGAAGAGTGAGCTGGACAAGAAACATATAACTATGCTCTCTTAATTGTGTAATTTTTAGTTGCTTAAAATCATATTTTATTTGAAAAATAAGGGAGAATGAATGGGCAGTCAGTAATTAAATCAAATATGGAATAACTAATAGGGAATTTTTCCATGGTTTGGTTTTCAACACTCATAAAAGGCTGAATATACATCTTAAATTTCACCATGTTTGTGTGCCGTGTTTCTTCCTTTCTTGTGCTGTCTTTCTTCTGTGGGGCATGACAAGAAAAGACAGGAGTTGGCTGGGCTTGGAATACAATGTCCGTAGATTAAAAAACCTGTGGTTTTTTTTAAAGGAGAAGAGGATTTTTTTATCACCCCTCCTCCAGCTATTTATAGAAGGATATAAGTGAATGATAAGGATAAATTCTTTACAAATTTCCCCAGCCCGTCCTCCTCCCATAACAAAAAAAAAAAAAAAAAAAAAAAAAAAAGAAAAAAGGAAGAAACAACAGCAGAGAAAAAAATACCTGGAAACACGCTCTTTTCTGTCTTTGGCAGTTTGGCAGTGTGGGCTAGTTTTTAATCTCTGCTGGAGCCTTTTAGTAGACTTACCTTATCTCTAATGGCAGCTGTCACTTTACCTAAACCTACGCTCACCGCATTGTATTTTCTGCTTTCTCATTTTTGCTGCAGTTCTCACTATACATCCCTACAGGGCAACAAGCATTGAAAAATAACATAACATAACATAACGTAACATAACATAACACAACAGCGTAACAGAATATAGCATGACATAACAGAACATAAGGAAGAAAAAAAAAAAAAAGAAGAGTGAGAACAGGTCATTTAATCTTTGTAGAAGTTGTTCGGCGAAGTGTATTGTTTGGACACAGCTAATTGCAGCGGCACAGCTGCCGTGTCAGGGTCGGTTGGTGTTATTTCTGTAAAATGCCAATCTCCCCAATAATCAGTAGGTTTCTGATGCTGCTTGAAGATTATGGTGCCTGGATAGCAACACTATCAAACAAATAACGTAAACCAGACTAGGACCTCTTTATTTTCCTCCTCATTTATTTCTTTTTCTGTGTGTTGTAGTCTGTTCAGACTTTGGGGATTTAAATTGATTTTCTTTGCAGCTTTCTCCGTAGGTTTTCATTGTTCAAATCATGATAAGCTTTGCTCCTAGCACCAGTGGAAAAAGAAAATAAAATATAGGCATTTGTAGCTTGAGAACTCTCATAGGTGTACATACCGTCAATCTCTTAACATCACTAATGGGCTGGAGATATTGTACAACAGTATGTACAATATAATGAGAAAACCTGTGAAACTCTGAGGACTGGCAATTAGGTATGTGGGTTTGGTTTTGGTTGGTGTTTTTTTTGTGTGTGTGTGTGTTTGCAGAACACTCAATATAATGTGACATGAACTGATGAGAGTGTCTGACTTATGTAGTATTACTGGCATGAACAGATAGACCCCAAACCAGAACGACTACCCTCACAGAAGGAGGAACAATGTTTAATTGCATTGTTTCCTAACCAGAGAGAGACTAAAGCTGTACTGAAATGATTTTCTAACTTGGTTTCACGGATCCCATTCTACTTAAATCAGCGCTGAAAGTCCCATTGGCTTCAATCATACAGGACCATGCCAAAAGTCCTCTGTCATCCCAGACTAGAGAACATACAACTCCAGTGAAACCAGCTGTGAGTCCTCTAAGAGCTGGTGCTAATGACATATCACTGAATTTTAAATATTTGAGAGGTTATTCGCTCTCAGCAGTGAATGAGATGATGTGTCTTGGGTTTTTTTGCCTGTGTTCAGCAAAGCGAAAGTAACACTGTACAAAGAGCAAACTGGGAAAAGGAGGGAGATTTCTCTCTTAATATCCCACTAGTATGGCCCGATTAACATTATGACTTAAGTTGTTAAATTATGTCTTGTCCTTTCACAGAATCACAGAATGTCAGGGGTTGGAAGGGACCTCAATAGATCATCTAGTCCAACCCCTCTGCAAAAGCAGGATCACCTAGAGTAGGTCACACAGGAATGTGCACATTTTCTTCTGGTTTGGGTTTTTCTGTTTGTTTTATTTTTTTTATTTTTTTCCCCCTGTATATCATAGAAGAACATCACATAAAGAGAAATGGCTTTGAGCTTTACTGGAGGTTGGAAAACCCTTTCTAACAACTACTTATTGTCGAAAAGTTCTATCTTTTAATTAATGTTATTAAGGGTACCATGGAATTAATTATGGTACCATGAATTAGTGCAAATAATCACATCTCATTTTTTTCTGAATGCATATATTTTCTGCATTTTTCTGAATCTGAAGAAAATTTTACACTAACAAATAGATTTCTGGCACTTTGTGTTCAAAGTTGAAAATCATGAGAGAAATATGTTTTGTGTTATGTTTGTTTTTCCTAAATTTTGAGAGTATATTGACATTCCATGGGATCTATAAAATGCTTCAGCATAAATAACAATGGTAAAGAATACCTACAAAAAACCACTGCAACTCTCCATCAGTGTTGAGAATATGGGAATAACACATCATGTCAAAACATAGTGTTTCTCAAACTGAAGACCAAAGGTTTCTGACCAAGAGATGAAGCATCTGTCAGGCTTCATGCTGGGGTAATCCCTGTAGCTCAGAGTCCAGTTCAGGTGGTTTCTTTTTTTTGTTTCCAGTAGCACTTTCAATCACTGCAATTTCTACATCGAGAAGAAATAATCCCTGGTGCAGCCGTACATGTCCTTCTATTGTGTTTCTCTGGTGTGGATTTAACTCTGAGCAAATGTGTCAACAGCTTGGAGATAAATTTAAGTCTTTATGGGAGGAAAAGAAAAAAAAATACTAGATTTTCTGTAAAATGGTAACACTAATAATTTGGTGTGGGAAATTTTTGTGATTCAAAGGAAAAAATGTAGACCTGCAGTAAGGTAGTCTAAGGTTAATGAGGTTTATTCTACCTTGTTCCCATCTTTCTCCTTTCTGTATACAACGAGATATAATTTACAGGATTATGTAAATAATCCTATCCCTCCCTGGAGGTGTTCAAGATAAAGTTGGACAGAGTTTGAGCAACCTAGTCTAGTGGAAGATGTCCTTCATCTCTGAGAACAGTTGAATTAGTAACATCTGCAAGATATCCAGAAACTCTGGCGGCGTCTAATATCCAAGAAGTTGTACAACTTCCTGCCCAGAGCTTATACCCTACCAATGAGGGGGAAAAAAAAAAAAGGGGGGGGGGGGGGGTAATGTTCTTCTCTTATTTCCTAAGACCTCCCCTTTCTTTTGTCTAGATAGTAATTGTAATGACATTGTTTCACTAGCATATTACAGTTTAGATGATTGGATTTTTTTTGCCCTTATTCAAGGGAAAGAGGCCAATAAATTCTACCCAGTTTTTTTGTTTCACTTTGGCATGGCAGTATCTACTGTCAAAGTTTAATAAATACCGTTCTTCTTGCAGTACTTAAGGTTAGCTAGACCTATGCTGACTTTACGAAAATGACACAAGCACTTCCTTGGATGCACAGACAGAACTTTCAGGAGGCACGTAAAGCAAAGTGACCCCCAACCAACTTTTTAGCAGATGCAACCACACCATCATAACCGATATGAAGTAATGGTCAAATGAGACTGATTCATAAGCAAAGATTATTTGGGTGACCCTAAGCAAGTGAGAGATTTATATGACAAGCAAAGAAAAGTTCAGGAAAGTAATAGTTTGTTTTGGCTGAAGACATAGACTTGCAATGAATTAATGTCTTAGAAGTGTTTGTGGATACAGATGCTGCTCTCTCATATAGCAACATATATGAATAACACATCTGTCAGGTTGGAAGATGGCTTCCTAGCTGGATGCTAGCCTGACCAAAGCCGTAAATCCCACTATTCCTATCTATGTGAACTACAGAAATGCTGGATTTAAGCATGAAGTACCCTGAGAACCTACTTCCAGTACAAAATGCCCAGCCATGTTGTAACACCTAAAGCTCTAGGAGGAAGGCTATGATTGACAAGTTCACTTATTAAACAAATAAGGACTTTATTTTTTTTTTTTTACACATAGATGAATTTTTGTTCTGAGAGTACTGTAGTGGGAGTATTGAGGAAGAAGCAAGTGTTACTTCTTTGGCCTGCTTTCAAAGATATGAACAGACAAAAGAATATAAATAATTTTTTAAAATAATTTATAACACTCCACTGTACAAACGGTAAAGAAATCACATCTGTTTCATTACAGAACCCCTTTTTATGCGGATAGTACATTTTGCTCAATAAGAGACACCAATAAAAACCATAAATCTACTTTCATGAAAAAGAAAAAAGTAAGCATGAAAAATTTCCTTCCAACTCCAGGATTTCCTTTCCAAATGATCATTTGGAAAATTTCTGCAGGATGCTATGTGTCACATGTAAAGTAGCACCAGTACCGTAAATACCTTACAAATTTTTATCACTGATTATTATGCTAACATTTTTATTTCTGCTTCTAATACATCTACTTGAAAGGCTCATCCATCCCAGAATATTAAACAAATGATTTTAAAGAACAGTTACACCATTAAACTGTAATAGTTAAGTTGTAGTTCTGTGATAGAGCATAAGTAATGCAGCACAAATTTAGAAAGTATCCTAACTAACCAAATCAAACTTTTTATGGTAAAGACACTATGTCAGGTCATCCTTTTGATAATGTCATGATGAAATAGTTGGAAATAATTACAGAGCAATTGTAAACACAAAATGCATTGTTATAACAGGATTGATGTTAGTGTGGTTGATTTTTTTTTTTAAAGTTATTATATAAATATAAATGAGATGCATTCCAAGGATCTTTTTCCCTGTGGGAATTTTATTTTCCTTCATAGAATTTTAGGTCGTGGTATTTTTTTCAGAAAACTTCAAAACTCTGCCTGTAATTAGTTAATATTTCTAAAAAGCTTTAAGAGAGAAAAATCTATATAAATGCTAAGTGTTACTATTTCTTTTGGCAGAGGTAAATCTGATTTTCTGTTATAATGAGGAAGACCACAGCTCATCATCTTGGCTGATTACAGAAGTTACAAGAACAGATTGCCCATAACCAATGTATATCCTTTTTTCCCATTTTCAAAATTATATTGCTCACAGCTTGACTCCTTAGAGGGTAGAATTATAATGGTTTTTAGTGTGTCTGAAAGAGAATATCAACTAAGTCTGGTTGCTATGAAGAATTCTGCTTAGCTTTACTGTTGAGTTGACAAAGGAGCTTCGAAAAATAAAAAAAAGCCAAAACTTCATAAACTCTTTCACATATCTATAAATATAAATATCTGTTAAGATGCACTTGCAGTTGGTTTTGCTTTGGTACTTTGGAGTGGGGTTTTTGTCTTTTATTCTTATTCTTTTATTCTCATTCATTTAATATTAATCCCTTACAAGGTACGGTAAGAGATTAAAATATCTTATTTCAGCCTGTTTGCATCTGCTGTGTGGATTAATAAAATATTAGTTTCCACAGATGTTGTTCTGTCATAATTCGCAATCATGGAAGAAAATAATTTATTTCATCCATGTTCTCACAAATCAAGTATTATTTATCAAGTATTTATTTCCATAAGAATGGAAAAGAGGTAAAGAGGAGAGTACTTCAGCTGTTTGAGAGATTCCAAAGTGGACCTGGGAAGGTTTTCTGAAAGGGTTCCTTTATCTCCAGTTTATGGATTCTTAACTTATTTGAATACCCTGACCAAAAACACTTCCCCTTCATCTCCTCTGAGGCTGGAAGTTCATTATGCATGACACCTGCTTCCTTTTATCTGTTACGTACTGGACATGATTATGTTAGCACGAATTCCTGAGAATAAATTGCAAATATAAAGTGAAGGAACTGTGAGCAGGTGAGGAAGTATTTTGTTATAATCATAGAATTGTAGAATCAGTAAGGTTGGAAAAGAGCTCTAAGATCACTTAGTTCAACCATCAACCCAACACTACCATGGCCACTAAACTATATCCTGAAGTGCCACATCTATACATCTTTTGAACACCTCCAGGAATGGAGACTCCACCACTTCCCTGGGCAGCCTGGGACTAACTGTAACTTTTTGGAAACCTATAACAAAATCAAAAGTAAAATTTATTACTCCTCTATAACAGTTGTTTTCAGAAGTGAGATTGCATGGTATGACTCTTACGTACTCAATTTCAACAGCATATTGAGATTTGATTTTTAGTTGGGCAAAATCTGAATGCCCAAGAAATAAAAGACTGAAAAAACAACACTCACTCCATGAAAAAAATGTACAACAAAAACCCCAAAACAAAACCAAACTCAAACAACTTAAGAACAGAGCACTTATTGAGAAATTTGTAAAACATTAATATTAGGGGTTTTCTATTAAATTTTGATTTTTACGTTCATAATTTTGGGATTTATTTTTTTTTGTTATAAACTTTCATTACCAGTTGTGAACTGACTCCTAAATAAGCTTCCTTGAGTTATTAGTCATTGCTGCCTCATTAGTATTGTAAATACTACTTTGTAGCGTCTGCCATCCTCTCTTGGCATTTGAGGTTTCAGCGAAACAGTTTGTTATTTTTTGTTTATATTACCAAAGATTGCAGGGAACAAATGTTCACCAGTTGCAATTATGCCTTCAAAACCTACTGATAACAGGGGCAATCACGATTTAAGATATCGTAGAGACAAAATTTGTTATAGTGCTTCTTGGGTCATGCATATGAATACTTCTGAATTCCTTGTACTTTCTCCTGGAGTGAGGACATAAGCTAATAAAAATATGTAGAACTTTTGTAGCAAGATGGACGTTAGTATGGATTCTCATTTTTTACTACATTGCTTATATGAGTCAACAGAATTGTTGTTTTCTCCTTTCTTTTTTCCCCTAGTGACTCAAGGTGACATATGTATTCATGACTTTCAGAAAGTCTGAAAAAAAAATTAAACTACCGTATTTTGATTGAAGCCTCAATTACTTTCAAAGAAAAAAGATTTTTGTGACATTGTTGGGTTTCTATTTTGTTTTTTATCTGTTTGTTGTTTCTGTTTGTGGGGTCTTTATAAATCAACGTAAGAAACTAAGTCATCGCCCAGTTAATGCAGCACAAGCTAGTGCTGAATTTGGGGTGCAAAACTAGCACAGGTGAGGAATCTAAGTCAAAGTGATGACCACAGTGAATGGGATTGATGAAGGAACAAAGAATAAAGGTAATTTTTACAGGAAGGTCTTCTGATTTCTATCATAAAGAAAAAAGAGAGGATTTGTGGAGCCAACTTTATATTGTTCTTTGCAAGTGTCGTAGTGATAGAGCCTTGTGGAGACTCTGGTTTTTGAGTTTTTTATGAAGCGTCTAAGAGATACTGCATGTTTACTCTACAGCTGACACTAGGTAGGGTTTTGTTCTTTTTTTCAAATGGAGAGTTAGATTTTCACATGACTCCAAGACCTGGGTTGTTTAGTGATATCCACTCTGCAAGTTTCCTAATGAAAACTGCAGGAAATCGGAATGCTGTCCAAGACTTCATAATCCTCTACATCTGGAAAATCCCCAGCACTGTCAGCAGGACCAAACCACAAAGGACCTTAGGCAAATTAAGCCAACGTTATCTATTAGTTAAGAGATCAGTGCTCTCACTTAAGGGAGAATTGCGGTTATTTTTTATTCCTATTATTATGACACTGTGTCATTAGTGATATAAAAAGAACAAGGAACATGTGCAAAAATAAACCACATGCTGTCTCAACTGGCCAAGAAAATATATACCAGATGGGAAATAATGAGACAAGCCATTGTGACGAATCAGATGATCAAGGAACAAATGCAGAAAAAGCCTCAGGGTTTACTTGCTGAGCCCGTGGCACTGACTGCACCCAGGAATCAGGTACCTACCAGTGAAACTCTGCAAATCTGCATTTTGAATCAACATAATTTAGAGTCCTTGATTCAAGAGTGACTAGAAGTAGCATAGAATCATAGAATGGTTTGGGTTGGAAGGGACTTTAAAAATCAAAGTTCCAATCCTCCTGCTGTAGGCTGGGACACCTCTCTCCCACTAGATGAGTTTGATCAAAGCCCTGTCCAACCTGGCCTTGAACACTTCCAGGGAGGGGGCTTCCACAGCTTCTCTGGGCAACCTGTGCCAGTGTCTCACCACCCTCACAGTAAAGAGTTTCTTCCTAATACCTAATCTAAACCTATGTTCTTACAATTTGAAACTGTAAACCCTTTAAATACTGATCTAGTTAAAGATGTCTCTGATCACTGCAGGGGGTTGGACTAGATAACCTTTGAAGATCCCTTCCGGTCCAATACATTCCATGGTTCTGTGATTCTATTGGAAGGCTGCTATAAGGTCTCCCTGGAACGTTCTTTTCTCAAGACTGAACAAACCCAACTCTCTCAGCTTTTCTTCACAGGAGAGTTGTTCTAGCCCTGTGAGCATTTTTGAGGCCTCCTCTGGACCTGCTCCAACAATCCCATGTCTTTACTGTGCAGACGACTCCTGAGCTGAACACAAAACAGCAGATGGGGTCTCGCAAGAGCAGAGCAGAGCAGAGCAGAGGAATCACCTCCCTGGACCTGTTGGCCATGCTTCTCTTGATGCAGCCCAAGATGTGATTGGCTTTCTGGATTATGAGCACACATTGCTGGTTCATGTTCAGTTTTTCATCAGCTAGCACACTCAAGTCCTAAAATAAAAAAATTCCTTTCTAAAACTGTAAGAGCTGGAGCACTGTTCAACCAAGACCTTACCAAGATTTGCGTGAGCAAAAATTGGAAAGCCTAATGAAACCAGTTTCCAGCTTGAGTTAGTGGCTGAGAGATTTGAGTGACTGATGTGCCCTTTTTCAAAACTCTGCAGTATTGAATTTTTTACTGAATTTGGGACTGTCAGTTTCCAAGACTTACCTTGAGCAGTGACTGGACAGTCTAATGAAGAAGTTGAGACATTCTGATACCCACATATGGGAGCCTGAGGTCATGAAGGGTAACTCTTTGATCCAGTGTTTCTGAGTTAGTTTTAGCTACTTGGAAAGCCATGTAGGCTTTGCTTTTCCTTAGTAATCATAAACCAAAGGAGAAATGATCCCTGGTTTAGCACCTTTAGTAGGGAAATTAAGGATTTAATTAAGCTTATATAAATCTAATTGGCACAAAGCCATGTATTTTTCCTTCTTCCAGATTTTAGCTGAAGAAGAATAAATATTAAATCTACAATTTTACAGGTTTTCCCAATAACTACAGTTTAAAAGATGCCACTGTGCTAGTTTAGCAGAGTGTAGAAATATAGTTTATTTCTGTACTGAAAAGTTTATAGTAACATATTATAAACTGCCCCACACTACTGCAAAAAAAAATTGAATGGCCGATGACAAAAATAGGCAAGAGAAATTTTCACAAATAAAAATTTTTGATATTTAAATGTTAAATATAGTGTTACAAGTTTCTGACATATAAGAGCAATGACTAATAAAACAGTAAATGTAGTATCATTGAAAGCTGTTGTACATATTATTGGGGATACTCATAGATCTATTCCATAATCTCCCCTGCTGAGCAATTCCTACTCTTTAGACATGTCAGCATCTTCAAAGGACTAAAAAATATAATTTCCTTACTTTTATTGCAGCATATTTATGAACAAATAACCACATTCATTTCCCAGTAGGAATATTTCTAGTAAGAGACTCCTTCTGATCGATGAAAACAGAATGAAAAATAATTTAAATACTCTCTTTTAATCCAGTCATTTTTTTCATCTCTTTACTTATTTGAAATATGCTCTCAGCTAAAACGAGTCCATTGGGGGAAGAGCGGGGCTGTAACTGGTAGAATAAAATCTGAGTCTGGATGTACATCTCTTTCTAGGTTGTTCTCAAAATTATTCCTTTCTAAATCTTCTGTAAATTTAACAGCCAAATTATCCAGAAATGCTGGTGAATTGTGCCTAAGAGCACCATCAAGAAATTTCGGTGTGGAAATCAAAGCATGAAAATGCTCTGTTGAAAGTCTTCCAAGAAATATATGCTTCAGATGGGAAAAGACCTACTGAGAACACAGGTCAGACCCCTTATAGGTTAGTGAGCATCAATATATATTTGAACCTTTAAAAAGAGATCTTATCCACAAATCCTCTCTTTCCACTAATAACACCTTTCTTGTGCTTCAGCTCACCTTGTAAAAACTGTATTTTTAATTCTTTTAGCTTACCATTAATTATATAAGTTCCATGTATTTCATAATTTAATTTATTCAGAGAGACCTGGACAGGCTGGAGGGCTGGGCGGGGAGAAATCTTATGTGGTTCAACAAGGGCAAGTGTAGAGTTTTGCACTTGGGAAAGAATAACCCCATGTGCCAGCACAGGTTGGGGACTGCCCTGCTGGAGAGCAGCGCAGGGGAAAGGGACCTGGGGGTCCTGGTGGACAGCAGGATGGCCATGAGCCAGCAGTGTGCCCTCGTGGGCAAGAAGGTCAATGGCATCCTGGGGTGTGTTAGAAGGGGAGTAGCAAGTAGGTCAAGAGAAGTCCTCCTGCCCCTCTACTCTGCCCTGGTGAGGCCACATCTGGAATATTGTGTCCAGTTCTGGGCACCTCAGCTCACGAAGGACAGGGAGCTGCTTGAGAGAATCCAGCGCAGAGCCACAAAGATGATGAAGGGAGTGGAGCATCTCCCTTATGAGGAAAGGCTGAAGGAGTTGGATCTCTTTAGCTTGGAGAAGAGGAGGCTGAGGGGTGACCTCATTAATGTTTATAAATATGTCAAGGAGGAATGTCAGGAGGATGGAGCCAGGCTCTTTTCAGCAGCATCCATTGACAAGACAGGGGGCAATGCGTACAAGTTCGAACATAGGAGGTTCCATAAAAATATGAGAAAAAACTTTTTCACTGTGAGAGTGGCAGAGCACTGGCACAGCCTGCCCAGGGAGGTTGTGGAGTTTCGTTCTCTGTAGACATTCAAAACCCACCTGGACGTGTTCCTGTGTGATCTACTGTAGGTGATCCTGCTCTGGCAGGGGGGTTGGACTAGATGATCTTTGAGGTCCCTTCCAAACTCTAACATTCTGTGATTCTGTGATTTCAAACAAGTTTCTCATACCTAATGAAACATACAGAAAATTGCAAACAGATAAGTCATAAAGATAGGACCGTTCTATTAATCTGTTCATCATATTTAGCAAAATGCTGCTAAGTGAAATTTGGGAGGCTTTTAATAATAGGGAGGAGTTTAAGGAGTCTGCTATGATGATGTAATTGCATAGTTAGGGCTATATTATATTAACGTAAGTGTCTCACTGTGAGCTGGGGATAAAGTCCTAAATCTGTCTGTCTACGGGATTGCCATTATTTATTTCTGTATATGGGATTTCACTTGATGCTGTGTCTGATTCGTAGCTTACCATGTAAAAGTATTATTCTGAGTACTATGTGGTTATTGAAAAAGTTCAGAGGAAAAAAATGTTATCAAAAAACCCCAGAGATTTAATTTTAAAATGTCATGAATAATTTAGTGAAACAAAATGACATTTTGTATTTTAATAGGAATTATAAAACTTCAGAAAAAAAACCAAACTACTGACAACAGGGAAAAAATTATACAAAAAAAATTTATATAATTATATTTATATATTTCTGAGTAGTTCTTATGTATAATAATTTGATTCTGTCCTGTCAGCCAGTTAAATCAAATCTGTCTACAAAATACTTTTCCTAGTAGAGGGTCTTTAATATCTTAATTTGTCAGAACATTGTTTTGCAGTAACATCAACCAAAATGATGACCACAATGGAAGTCATCAGAACAACCTACAGACGCTTGCATTTGAACAGATCACTTAGGTTGCCTTTAAAGTCCAAGGAGAAGGAGAGAAACTTTTAAAAGTATCTCATTCATAACAGATGACTAAAATAGGTCAGACAGATCACATTCTGAAAGAGTCTCCTTATCTCCACTACTACAAGGTAGACGGAGGAGGTGGATTATTTTAGCTTCAAATATCTACTTCCTAGACCTGCAAGCTGAGACAGGAATTCCAGCCCTCATGTGCAGAAGTTGTTAAATATGTGTAGGTGAAACAAATCCCTGTTCATTCAGAGGGCAAATATCTCTTGCTTGTGTTAGCCACTAACTATGTATCGTTTCACAGCATCCTTCCTAGTCTCATAAAAACATAGAATCATAGAATCGTAGAATTGTCAGGGTTGGAAGGGACCTTAAAGATCATCCAGTTCCAACCCCCTGCCATGGGCAGGGACATCCTCCACTAGATCAGGCTGCCCAGAGCCCCATCCAACCTGGCCTTAAAAACTCCCAGGGATGGGGCTGCCACCCCCTCTCTGGGCAACCTGTGCCAGGGTCTCCCCACCCTCATGGGAAAGAACTTCTTCTCAACGTCCAGTCTGAACCGACCCATCTCTGGCTTCAATCCATTCCCTCTAGTCCTGTCACTGCCCGACATCCTAACAAGCCCCTCCCCAGCTTTCTTGTAGCCCCCTTGAGATACTGGAAGACCACAATAAGGTCTCCTGGGAGCCTTCTTTTCTGCAGACTGAACGGCCCCAACTCTCTCAGTCTGTCTTCATAGGAGAGGTGTTCCAGCCCTCTAAAGAGGGCCACAAAAAAACCACAATGATATGCTTAAATTCCTAGTTATTTTAGATGTTTCCCAATACTGTAGGCCACCATGTACGTGTACACATTTGTACTTAATATCTTTGCACTACTTAAGAGGTCGGTAGCGTCATTCTAGTTTTTCAATGGGAAAGGACTATATGCAAATTAGATTGGCCTCAAGTTTGCATATAAAGAAGAAAAGGAAGATAAAACCCCTTGTACACACTTCTCTGTGGGTAATCTCAATATCTTCACTGGGATTGCAAACGTTCTCTATTTTGCAGGATTGAAATATTAATTTGAAAGATGAGCAGCAAAATAATAAGAATTACTGATATTGCAGGTAAGACTAGTATTCAAGAGTGTGCAAATCCCATGTAAATCAGAAAAGAACACATCGGCCAAGGGAAGGCAGGGATTTGGCAATAGTGGAGAAGGAACTAAAAGGCTTTTCCACTGCAACGTGTCTGCACTCATGATGGGAAAACACAGGAGAATGTATCCTACCAGGACTTCCCCATCTATTGATGTGGAGGTCAGCTGAAGTATAAGAAGGATGTAAAAATGATTTTTTTTGAAATTAATCTGTGAGTACTCTGGAATATCTGAGTGACACAGGACATGTTGATGACAGACAATGCACCTACATCCATGGGAGGACATGAAGCTAGAGACATCACTGTATTATTAATACACCTTGCTGACTGACAGCACCCAACATGTGATTGTGTCCCAGTGTGATTGTGGCCACCCAAAAAATAACAAGGATGCATCTAATCAGCGAACCATTGATTACTTAGTCAGCTTTCATGGATGTGTTTTCCCTGGCTCATTTCTGCTTCAAATCTTGCATTTCAAATGTGATTCTTAAAGATGGGAACACATCATGATTCTGAGTTACAGAAAAATGGAATTCCGAGTCCTGGGCTCACATTTTCTCAACAGAAAAAAAAAAAAAAACCAAAAAACTTCAACACTAATCCTAGACTGAAAATCAAACTTTATCACTTTCTTGCAGTATAGCTTGCTTTCTTAAAATTGCTCATCTATACCATTCTGAAGGAAGGTGGCGTGCACAGATCACTCACACAGGGTTTTTACATATAACTTATCGGACTTCTTGTGGTTCATATTCTGATTGCAATTTGTAGACCACAAGGCTTTTTAGATATTCCCTGAATCTCTCTGCAATTTCATTCTTTTCCTCCTTTTTCCTTTATCTTCACATTTAAATGTATTTCACTCTTATCCTCAATCTGCCATTCAGAATATGTCAACTTGAGGAGCACTAGACTGTAGCAGTAACTGACAGTATTTTAAAAAATCAGTCTAGGCTGTATGCAGTAGATCTCGGAGAAAACTGTTCGCCTATGATATATGGCGTTTTAACATATTATTCTAAATTACTTCCATCAAGCAGTGAAATGGCATTCAGTTCACAAGCATGTGAACAAGCTGAGGACTTTCCTTTGACAACATGCTCCTTATGAGATCAAACTTGTAAAACATCACATCAGATTTGATGTCTAATGTATCAACTTATTCCTTCACTTTGGTGCATTTTTTTAGTTCTAAAGATTTAATGTTGAGAGGATATTTTTCCCAAGTTGACATAAATATTAGAAATACCGAAGAAAATGTGACTTATTCTTCCTACAAGAAATGTCTCTAAAAGACAGTGCAGCACTTAGAAATAATCAGACTGCAGAAACGGAGAAGATAAGGAAATGACAGATTCATTAAACAGCTGTTTGCATCTGTCTTTAAAGCAAAAGCAGATTTTAGACAGCTGCATAACACAGGAGTATGCCCTAACAGAACAGAAAGTAGGAGTTTCATGCAATACAGCAATAACAGGAACTGCTGCAAATTCTTAAATGAGACTACACTCTGCAAACTGACATTGAAATAACAACATTCGGGATTCTGGATTATTTTTTTTTTCCCTTTGATTGCTCAGTTGTCTTCCAGTCTGGTAAAGTGTAATCTGCAAAATCATGCAAGTTGCTGGCTTGATTTTCTTGTCAGCAAGAAGGGATGTGCACCAACCTGGTTTGAGCTGTGTGGTGTTCAGATGAGGGTAGCTTCTACCTGTTGCTGCTGAGGCTGTTTCTTGCCATATGAAGTATTTCAATGCAGGCTGACACAGGGTGTAATGAGTCTTTCCTCTGAAGTAAAGGGCCACAAAAAAGAATAACCTTTACATTTATCTTTCTTAACACAGTAGTACTGTTTTTAATATAGTATTAAATATATTGTATTTAATGTAATATATACTATAGTTATAGATAAGATTAATAAATATGATATAATAACTAAATACAATATAATAAGAATAATACATTATAATATATGATATGATATGATATGATATGATATGATATGATATGATATGATATGTTATATATCATATCATATCATATCCACATTCCCAGGAGGCCCGTGGCTTTGTCTAACATCTTTATTCCCAATGCAGCTGACAGTCCTTGAACCTCATCACCTATACCTTTGTTCAGTGATGAATTACATAACCTGTGACCATTTCTTTTTTTCCCATTTTTATTTTGTATTAGAAAGCTTGACCTAAGCTTAAAATAGATTCCAACATTCATTTTTTAAAATAGAGACTAGTTCCCTGAGAAAGTTTCTTATATCCATATTAATATTGGATATATCAATATATTGGTGTTCGATCCAGGCTGGGGGGCTGGATCTTGCTTTTTTAAGGGTCGCTAAGCAAAAATAACTGTGATATCACACTCTCCTGTTGCTCTGCTGTCCCTGCAAAGTCATTCTGATATAAATACTCTGAACTCACAGTCCTCATTTTTTATGTTTTACAAGCCTCACTCTGAATTAGCTCTTCAGTTACACCAAATTGCAGGGTACCAAATTCAGGTACCTTGTTTGATTTGAATTTTGGATTCTTGGTAAATTGATTGGGGGGGGGGGGGGGGGGGAGGGAGAAGTTCATCCTTCTGTATTCCCCAGATCTTCACATGACTATGTTCTGCATCGAGTTTTCATTCTTAATCACTAGGCAGCTTATACTCTACCAAGACCAGAAAGAACAGAATCATAACTTACCTGTTATGTCTGGATACCAGCCTTAGATCTGGATGCCAGCTTTCAATCTGTTGATTTTGCCTACAAGCTGAGCAAAATGAAACAGAATTTGTACTGAAACTGCTGCTGATTATCTGTGTGATCCCTTTTGTACTCTTTATTTGATCATATTTACATTATTTACATTAACTCCCTGGAAAATAATAATTTTTTAATAGGAACACAATAACTGCAACCTTAAAGTGAAAACTCCAGAGACATTTTAGTGGTTTGGATCAAGAGTTTAAAATTACAGTAAAAAACTTTCACCTTCTGAGCAGTTAAATTTCCAAATAGATAGTTTTTGGTTTTGATATTCTATTCTAGGGCCATGCTGGTTTCTTTGAAAGCCTAAATGATCAGAGAAGTGTATGCTAGAGAGTTCCCTTAATTTCCTAGCTCTTTCCTCTCTCTAATTTTCCATTCCACATTTTTCTAGTTTATTTTTCTGACATTGTTTCCCACAGCATCCTCGCAGCTACACTGGAGAAGTGTGGTCTAGATGAACAGGTAGCAAGGTGGATTGTGAACTAGGTGAAGGAAAGAAATCAGAGGGCTGTAGTCAATGGGATATGGTCTAGCTGGAAGCCTGTGTCTAGTGGAGTACCCCAGGGGTTGGTACTGGGGCCAGTGCTGTTCAATATATTCATCAATGACCTGGACGAGGGATTAGAGAACACTGTCAGCAAGTTTGCTGATGACACAAAACTGTGAGGAGTGGCTGACACACCAGCAGGCTGTGTTGCTGTTCAGAGAGACCTGGACAGGCTGGAGCATTGGGTGGGGAGAAATCTTATGAAATTCAGCAAGGACAAATGTAGAAATTTGCACCTGGGAAAGAATAACCCCATGTGCCAGCACAGGTTGGGAACTCATGTGTTGAAAAGCAGCGCAGGGGAAAGGGACCTGGGGGTGCTGGTGGGCAGCAGGATGGCCATGAGCCAGCAGTGTGCCCTCGGGGGCAAGAAGGCCAAGGGCATCCTGGGGTGTGTTAGAAGGGGAGTAGCAAGTAGGTCGAGAGAGGTCCTCCTGCCCCTCTGCTCTGCCCTGGTGAGACCCCATCTGGAATCTTGTGTCCAGTTCTGGGCCCCTCAGCTCAAGACAGACAGGGAACTGCCGGAGAGAGTCCAGCACAGAGCCACAAAGGTGATGGAGGGAGTGGAACATCTCCCTGAGGAGGAAAGGCTGAAGGAGTTGGGTCTCTTTAGCTTGGAGAAGAGAAGGAGGCTGAGGGGTGACCTCATAAATGTTTATAAATATGTCAAGGAGGAGTGTCAGGAGGACAGTGCCAGGCTCTTTTCAGTGACATCCAATGACAAGACAAAGGGTAATGGGTTCAAGTTGGAACATAGGAGGTTCCATAAAAATATGAGAAAAAACTTTTTCACTGTGAGAGTGGCAGAGCACTGGCACAGCCTGCCCAGGGAGGTTGTGGAGTTTCGTTCTCTGTAGACATTCAAAACCCACCTGGACGCGTTCCTGTGTGATCTACTGTAGGTGATCCTGCTCTGGCAGGGGGGTTGGACTAGATGATCTTTGAGGTCCCTTCCAAACTCTAACATTCTGTGATTCTGTGATCTCTGTGGTTTATGTGTCAATATCTGAGTGTCTTCAGCCACCGATCATGCAAGAGAGAAACTCAAAGCAAAAGAGTTGGATCTGTCTTGCATGAGCAAATGCACAGTCCTAGATTTATCTGTCACAGTACTACAGTAAAATTTTCCCCAAAACAAATATTTATGGTTTTGGGAAATTTCCTAGTTCCTTCTTTGGGCTTCTGGACAAAAATATGTTATCTGTTTAAACAAAGATCATAAATGCTAAATCTTCTCTTGCCATGAGCATGTCATAAGTTGATGTACAGGTTAGAATGTAGGGAAAGGAAAGCCTCAAAACCTTTCCAGAAATACAGAAGGACTCCAAGGAAAGTTAAATGAAACAATAAACCTTGTATGAATTAATTCATTATGTTTAAATCAAAGCTATTTTATGTTTTTCTTTTCTGTATCCCATTATAAATTATCTCCAATGCTGCATATATATATATATATATATTAGCTTTAATAGAAATAGTCTACTTATTAGAACTAAGCTAGTAAATTTTTCCCTTTAAAGATTCCCAATAATTCACGTTTGGGATTCTAGACATAATATTAGATTAGTTGAAAGCTAGCTTTTTTTTTCTTTTCTCAGAAAATCAATAGGTAACAAGCCGTTACGTACCAAATGCCCCAGGGCAAACTGAGATATATTACAGTGTTAGTGGGTGAATTGAAATAATAACTTGCCTAATACATATAATCACTATGGCAGTTAGTGTCTAACCAGTATTTCAAGCATGGATATCTACATTGTGGACCATAATCTCCGTTTTTCCCTCAGTATGCCAGTTGTACTGATGACCAGATTTACTCAAACTATAATTAAGCATTTCCTAGGTTAAATGCTGACTAGTCCTACTATAGTCATTATAACAAATCCTAAGCTTACTTGTGTAGAAATCAAGAATATGTAATTACCATTCTTTATTGTTGCTGTTAGAAAAGCATTCTTGCAATGGAAAACCTTGCGAATAATTTGACATCCTGCCTATACCCACAACCGCCTTGGCTTGAGAGAACAGGATTATCCCACTGATTAAACATCAGTGCACTTACATCAGTTTAATTGCAACATCACACCATTGGCCTAAGATTTCACTCTGGATTGCAGACATCTAGGAACAGGAACCTAATCTAGTTCAATTAGGTGTTCAACTAGACACCTAATTCACTTTTCTAGCTAATTAGAAGCTAGTTAATGCAGTCAGTGGAGCCTAGCTGAATGTGTCTGTATTAAAGTGAATTGAGCAATTCTCTAAACTCCTTTCATTGTATTGGTTGCCACAAAGTACTGTGAAATTATGAGTCTAGCTTCCTGTAGACATATTGAGACATCCAGGTTTAGATGTTTAGAGTGTGGAGGTGACTCTACACTTAACAACCTGACCAGTTGGCTCATATGAAAATGCCAAATATCTTACCCAAGCTGCATGATAACTTCCTACAGAAATGTTTTCTAATCATGCAAGGATTCCAGCTAACTACACTTCTCAGAGCACATCTTCCTTTTCACACTATTGTAAATGTTAAAAAAATCTTTGTATAATCAACAACACCCAGAGATTACTGCTTTTGACACACACTATTCCACCCAAGTACAGGGCTAACAGCCTATGTGTCCTAGTGAAATTACAGGCAGACATTAATATATTTTACTTACATGGAGAACACCTGCAATTTTAACTGAGTCTAAGAGGAAATATATGGTTGGAAGATTATGAATACCAAAGTTTCCTGAACGTCAGCCACAATTCATCATTTTTGTAATGACTCTGGAATGCATCATAAGCACACTAGTCTGCAGACTGAAATTCAATTGCGTGAATCTCTTTTCCACCAGTGACCCCCACTGATGTCATTAAGTTTATGCTCATGTAGAACAGGAGGATCACAATGGTGGGTTAGGTCTGAGACATGGATTCACAGAGAACAAGGTTTAATGGATTTGCCCTGAACTTGTGTGACTGTGTTTATATTTGACTCCGATCTTCTGCTTCACAACTCCTAAGTCTCTAGAAATCAGTTGCTTAAGGGAACTGTCCTGAGAAGGAAGGCTAAGCCCTGCAGGCAAAAATTCACAGAAAACATTTTGATGTCAAACAAACTGAGTTAAGGTTTAAGGTTTAACATAAGATTTAAGAAGGGAAATCTCATTTTAACAGAAGCACAATCCAAATCTTTCTACCTTTCTGAGGTCTCAGGGTCATATAGATCAAAAAACGCGTCTGTCAGCATCGTGAGTTTAATGGTGGTGAGAAGTGCTGTGAAACAACAGCCTGAAGCCCTTTTCCAGTCACAATATACACAGCATGGGTATAGAGCATGTCCCTGGTGTGACTGATCTCCTTTCTTTTGTCTTCTCTGTTTTCCCTCTCATCTGTAGCATTTCTAGGTATCCATCTTCTTATCTTCTACAGATCTGAGTTTCTCTAGAAGGCTAATTTCTGTTACTCTGGTCACAGACTCTCATCTACCATATCTACCCTGATTGCTCCCCTCTTGTGCTTTTGATTGACACATGCTCCACTCTTTTCAACTTTTCTTTTTGTTCCCCCAAGCTTTCAAACTGTTGAACTGACTTTTTTGTTAGTATTGGGTCAGGCTGCATATGCATGACACATTCAACTGTTCTTTCCAGTTCCTTGTCTGAGAATTTTCTGACCATATCACTCTGGAGTGTACAGCATTGCCAAGTGCAACATGAAAGGTACAGATGCTGCTTTTCCTTTTGGTTTGTTAGTGGGGTTGCTGTGATTTGCTTCTTGGAAGGAACCATTCTGGAAGGCTACCACTGAATCTCTGCGAGCAAAGAAAAGGGAATAAGCCTGGACCTTTAATCTGCCCACTGCAAAACTGTTAGTTTTCTCCCAGGCTCTTTGCTCTGCACCAGTTAACTAATTAGTTTTGTCTACTATGAATTCTAACAATTTTTTCACAGATCAAGTCTATTTCATATTGGCTCCTTACATATCTGAGATGCCCTTTGTATTTGCAAACATGCATGTGAGAGCAGAAGAGAAAGAGAGTTAGCAGTTTTCTGTTAACAACTTGTAGATAAAAGCCGGAGAAATCAAACAAGCTGAAAAAATTATTAAGATTTCATTTTTCTTGTAGACAGGGAGAAACACAATGTCTAGACTGTGTGTGTATATCCAAATTTTGCAATCGTTTATTTACTTGATCCAAAGCAGTGTATCATTTCAACAAAGTATTGAATTACTATCTAGAAGAGATTCCACAGTTTGACCCCATAGGTAACAAAGTATCTTGGATTGTTGGGTTTTTAAAAACGCTTTTTACATTAGTCTTTATTCTCCCTTTCCCTTACCATGGTCTAAGCCAGGAATAATTCTATTGGAATCAACAGAGTTAAAAATCATGTAGGACCACAAACAATGCTGGGAAATCATAATGCACTTGAAGTTCAGGCATGTTTATGTCTCAACTTTCCACTTTTCCTATCATAATAAAGAAATCTGAGCTCCAAAACTCTGAAGCAGAGTTCCATTTCCACTATGTTTCAGATGGGAAAGGATATCTGCACTGGGAATATCGTCCAAACCCATGATTAGTTTTTAAAAAAACAATGTAAAAAGAAAACAGATGTTAACAGTTGCGAGGGAAAAGTGATTGGCAGAGAACAGAAACAGAAAAATCGATGTTTTAGCATAAAATGCCTCTAATCGGAAATGGCAATAGCACAGTGGGAGAGGAAAGCTGTCTTAAAATGTAAGGCATAACTCAAGAGAAATGTTTGTTCAGTCTGTACTTCCATGGGGGGATGAGAATTGGTAATTTGCAAGCCTATGGAAGCAGGGACTGTCTGTGTTTAGGGGATGTTCTACATATCCCACACGTAGGTAATAACATGTTGAAATGTCAGGTTTGTATTTCACCTACCTTATAGTTACCTGCATTTGCCTTTGCACTGCGGAGGACAACATAGAATTACCATAGAAATACCACACTTATCTCACAAGCTATTTGTCACACAGATTTCCCTTTAGGGGAAAAGCTGTGTCAGTGATTATAAGTTCCCTTAAAGCAGGCATCCTTTCCCCCCATGAATCCAGTAATCACAGTTTAATGAAGTTAGAACAGTCTTTCGCAGCTAAGACACCTCACATGCCAGATTTTATCTCCCAGTCTCTGCAGACAGAAATTTAACACCAGCCATTCTTTACAGGGCAGTTCGTGTGCCCGGTTGCCTTCCTCCCCCTCCTCCTCTTTCCCATTTTCCTCCTTACTGTTCCTTCAGTGATGAGAGATGCAGTGATTGATGCGGTGGGGTGAGCCGAGGTGCTGTAAATCAGGAGGAAAGCAGGGAGAGTCAGAGCAGCAAAGCAAGGTGCAATGCAAACTAATCCAAGCAAGGCTTTATTTTTGCTGCATCATCACAGAGACAAATGACTCTGTAAATGAAATGGGGAGACATAAAGAAAATTAATGTAGTTTTGGGGTTGTGGGGTTTTTTATCCTTTTTTTTTTTTTTTCCTTCCCCTCAAACTAACCAAGGTCTAACTTTATTTGGGAGAAGGGCAAGGCATTTAATTGAGGCAATATTAGGTACTGTTCACTACAGGAATGAAGCATCTGACTTAGCAACACCTTCTTAAAGCTAAACAGAGCCTTAAGTTGGTCTGGATTCTACATCCAAAAAATACCAGCACAGACTCTGAAAGAAATCCTTTCCCTTTAGCTGAATAATTAAGCATTAATCTTTTTCCATATTTTTTTTTCATTTTGTTCCCTTTTTATTAGGCAGGAAAATGTTCAAAGCATAATGTGTTTGAGTTTGAGCATGTCCCATTTCTAATGGTATTGAAGTGTAAAACTTCGCTACAGCTTTGTTCATATCTGTGTATTACTTTGAGATGTGTGGTCAAACTATTGCAACAATTATCTTTCTGCACCAGATGAGGCAAGGGAGAGAAGACTACATCTAATATACCTTACCCATTTCAGCTCACAAAATGAATGCAGTGTTTGAAATAGCATAGCAAAAACACCTTCTGAACAAGTGCCTTCCCTGCAGTCAGCAGCTTTGCAAGCAGTCCACTGAGGCTGCATGAAGAGGAGTATTTCTGATCATTTAAGCTTACACTTATATTTACTGTGTTGTAGTGACTGAGCCATTTCGGTTCTGCAAGGCTGTGGCTCTTTTACTGCAGAGAGTAGGAGATCATGTAACAACAGAGCTTGTATTAAATGTGTGAAAAAAAAAAACAACCCAAACGAAAAACAAAACCATTTTTCTGTAGGAAATGGAAAGGTTGATCTTATCCTTCTTGAATTATATCAGTTAAAAAATTAGATGTACTTATAAACACAGACATTTTTAAAGCAATCAAAAAATAATGTCCTTTCCTAAATTGTTATTTACATGGTACAGATGATAGCTTCTATATTCTTCCCTGTGGTACCAGAAGCTCTTGATTTCCACTGCGAAACAGGTTTTCAGCCCTCCTTGTTAGATGGTTGGTTTGAAATGGTGGGCAGAGGATCCTGTTCATGATGTGTTATGAGTGAGATTGCAAGCAGGAGGATTCCCTCCATCTTGCTGAGAGTGGGATTTGAATAAACACCTAGTCCACTGGGCTGTGAATGAACCAATGCTTCTCATTATTGCCACTATGTCCCAAAACTACAAAGAGTAATAGCCTGATGCAAGGGACAAATAAAATCAGCCAAAGAAGCAGTCATCCCAATTGTATTATTCCTGATCGTGTCTAATTACTGTTATTCTGAATGTTGAAGGTGAAAATAATGAAACTTTCCATTTGCATTCGTAAAGTCAGCAGAATTTTTTTCAGAATAGAAAAAAAAAAAGAAAACTGAATCATTTTGAGCATGAACATACAAAGATCCCCTTTAAAACAGAAGTAGGGGAACATACTGCCAAAAAACCAAAATAAAACCTGTTCCACATTTTAGTATTTGTTAGCATCCAGCTGATCATCTCTTCTTATTAGAGTGAATTCAATTGTAATGTTTTGGTATTTAAGATTCCCTCTTCTCTAATTTTTGGGCTCACTGTTGCTAAAATGCCAAGTGTATGCAAAATGGGTTTTGAGTATATTTTCCTCCAGGTAGACACACATACACACACTACTGGATTCCCCAACCTCTGTTGACCAGCTCGAGTTCACGAGATACACTAGTCCCTACCTGATATCCTGACTTATCCTGTTGCAAGCTGGTTACCTGTGCTTTCCTAGTCAGGGAGATCTTAATTCAGACAGGGACCTGAACATGCTCTGAGCAGACTTAAATGATGTGGCGATCGAAAGAGGACATCGAAAGTAGCTAAGTTGCAATTTCTACAAACACTGTCTTCACCTACAGGTTATTTTCATGTTTCTATTGAGTTCTTTCCTTCTGCTGCCTTTTGGGAAAAAAACTGGTGCCAGTTTCTGCTGACCCCTTTACGCCTGTCACCATTCTAGTTCCAGTGTTGTTGGTCTGGCAGACTGGGGACACACAGCGAACGACATCAGGGAGCTGGTGTGGCTGCAGAGCAAGTGATGCCAAGAGCAGCACCCATAGCTGCACAACCCCGGCTGGTTTGATTGCAGCTTCCTGGAGATGTAATTTGCGTATTTTCCTCCCAAGTGCATGCTTATCAATCTCCTTCATCAGCATTTTATAAATAAGTCTCTCCTTCATTCTCTCAGCCGGAACAGGATAGGGACAGTGCTTCTACATATTTCACTGTAATTTGTGTTCTCTAGGATGTAGTATTTTGACTTAAATTGTTCCTGCTTTACACCTCCTTTTTAGAAATGCTTGTCATCTTTTGGTGGACGTTGAGGCAACTGATTATGGATAAAATTTGTGTTTATCAGGAATCTAGTGCTGAATTATTATTGATAGCAGAACCACTACCTTCTCTCATATTAGTTATGATCCCTAAACATATCCTGGACATTGTTTTCCTTTTCCACAATAGTTTCCAGTGATTTGAGCTCTAAAAATCCTTTTTACAATCACTCTCAGATTTTCCTCCTGATCAAGTGACTAAAACAAGTTTCATTTTATATACTTTGTTCTGACTTCTGTCTTTTTTTCATTTTAATTTTTCAGCAAGTCTTCTGCTTTTTCAGTAGAAAATTTCATAATTGTTGCTTTTTGTTAGAGCAGTCAATAAAATAATCTCAGCTCCTTCGTTGTCACACGCATTGTTCCACATCCTACTCGAACATCATTCTCTAGTGTGAAAGTCAGATCTGACACCCAGACATTCACGTCCAAGAGCCAACACTGATTTATGTGGTTACTTATTATGGTCATTCATCTGCAGAAAGGATCCATTTAGTGATATTCCCTCTTTCTTGAAATTTAAGCCTAAATTCTAGCATTTTGTGATGGTACACAATGGGTACAGAGTATATGTGAATCTAGTTCAACATGGGCGTGTGCCTGTACGTGTACATATCGTATTTTACTCTTACAATACATCTAACCTAAGAGGACTGCAAAAGAATAGCAGTCTTCTACCTTCACAGGCATTTTTCATGTGGGTTATGAAATACTCATTTTAAGGGAAAGTGAAAAGAAATGTGAAGCTATTCAGGGGGAAGCTATCAAGGGTTCCAGACATCTGGGAACTGGAGCAGAACCAAGAAGCTTTGACTAGTGGTGCGGGTTCCTAATGGCATGACCAGAGAAGGTTGGATACCTCCAGGTGGGCTTGGAGACATGGAGAAGGGAGCAGGGAGGTGCTTCAGGCTGTTCAAGAAGAATTCCTCTTGCCTTTGATGTTTTACTCTGAAATAAACACTTGGAGGTTAGGCTGAGGGCAAGGGCAGTGCACAGAGGGAGAGGTGCACTGGCGAGTGCAACGGTTTCAGTTTGACTGTATCGGAGTGTTCAAATTTTTCCACTTCAAATATGTTGGGCTTTTTCATTGAGGGTTTTTTTTCACTTCTCCAGTTTCACTTTGTAGTTTAATACACAATGAAAACAGGATGGAATCAGAGTAGAATATTTTATCTTCTTTTAAAATGAACCATTTCTACTCATCTGATGTTTATTGTTATTGTTCCTACATTGGAATTCAAGAAGATTTTGAGGCATTTATTCTTAAAAAAAAATAAAAAAATCCTAAATGCTGAGTTCTTATGCTTTGCTTTTCCCTTTTACACTCACATCAAAGGAGAATCTGATTCTTCCTCCTTTCGCATCTTAACAGCATACCAGCCTTTGTAGCACAGCTGCATACTCATTTCAGCATTTTCTGGACCTGGCTTTTCCTATGTCAAATTTCAGTGGTTAATTTAGACCAAGTTCTTAGTTACTCTGCTCAGGAACGTTTTTGATTACCGGAGCATGCGAACTATTCTCACTGCATATAGTGGATTTCAAAGGGAAAGAAAAGTCCTAATTCAAATATCTCAACACATTTTAATGTTGTGCTTTTATCATTTTTTCTTTCTTTCTTTCTTCTGAACACAATTAATTGTTTCCTTTTCCTTCTTACCCCACTTTGTGTTCCTATTTTCTAGTTCATGCGGCTTGTAAATAGCTTTTAGCTTATCTTTAGTCCTGTCCCTAATTGTTTACTGAACATGATTGCCTCCTGTATATTGCTTCAAGATTCCAATTTTGACTGGAGACATTGTATTCTCTCCCTCTTGCCCTTTAACACCTCTCAGAGCTCTGGCAGTAGATTTTCCACACAAACACATTTTTTTTCTCATTTCAAACCTTCTTTCCAGTGCACTTGAACATGAAAGTCTGGTCACTGAATATCTAAAATTTGATTCTATTATCACCTTTCTTTCTGATCTGTCTTTGTCCTCATGCTTCCCATACCCCAACTCCCCTGCTGCACAGCCTCTGCCATGCACTTCACCTGCAATCACAGCAAATACTCTGAGGGTCCTCCAGTTCTCCAGAAATATATTGTTTGACTGGTTATCCTTGCTTCAACTTCTGTTTCCATCAACTGAACCATGGAAAGTATAAAATGACTTTTTCTGAACTGACTACTACAACCAATTGATTACACAGTTAGCAAGCATATTTCATACACTAGTGCATTACTTAAAATATTGTCTAAAAAGCAAAGGCACCTCTGCATTACTACAACACATATTGTTTTCCTGTAGGAAGTCCAGGACTTGTTCCCAGTTCTCTATTGTACACGTAACATTAGTTCAAGTGACTATAATAGGGGTGTATTTTTTATTCTCTGAGAATTAGCATTGCATTAAGTCATATTTGTTTTATAGCTACCAGGAAGAAAACGTTCTATTAATCTATTGATTTAGTAGGAAAGCATGATTTTCCCTTTGTTTATTAATTACTTTTGAACAGAGAAATAAATTCTCATTAATCACTGCTCCATTACTGAAAACTACATTGGAAAGTGTTACTCAAAATATCCAGAGTGAATAATGCTATTGAAAAGAAGTTCAAACGAATTTCTCATGAATTCTCCAATTAGAAAATTGAAGTAAGACTGCAGATTCAGTAAAAAAAAAGGAAATGATATGTAGTTGGTAGCTAAACATATTTGTAAACTTCATTTAGGAAGAGCACTTGCTGAGATAGAAGAGAGACTTGAAGGAGGGGAACATGTGTCATTAGAGTTACAGCGGCAAGGGCCAAAAAGAGTTACCAAGAAACTGAGGATAAGGTTCACCCCTGCTATCTATGGCAGTCACTGGTGACAGAGTGACCTCAGTGGGTGGGAGGAAAAGAGAGAAGCAGGCTGCTTTGTTGCAGTTGTGCATGTAACTTGATGGAAAATCATTTCAGCTCTTATTCATTAATATCACTGAAGTCTTCCCCCACGCACACCACTAGTGGTTTATCTTCATCTTCCTATTGGTTTGCCACCTTGATTGCTCCCTAGGAAGAGACATCCTTTCTCCTTCACCAAATTCCTGATATGCCTCTGCTGTTGGGGATGTGCTGATTTCACGTGGTGGAGATGTCCAGCTAATTGCGTTTCACAACATGGTAGACCACCTATGTAGAATTTCTCTTTGAAGGAATCATACATCTTCCCCGGCTAGCTTAGGATATGTCTGTTAAGTGCACAATTAACCAAAGTGACAGATACAGACATTAGAAGCCCAAGAAGACAAAAGCAAAATTAGTAACTACACCAGTTGACTTTTCTAGATATTCAAATTCCCCCCAGCTGTAAGAGAGTTTGACAGTACTGCTGCATGGCCCAGCTGAAATCAGACTACATGTTAAGTTATAATTTTTCACGCTCACAGAGAAGCACTTTGGAACTGAAAATTGTCAATGCTTTCACTGTTTTGTTAACTGAAACTGCTAACTCAAGAACATGAGAGTCATCACCCAGTATCAAGCCATGGGGCTCATCAAGCAAAAATACTGTCTCTGGAAGTAGGCAAAAACCATCACCTCAAGATGAATAGGAGAAACAGGGCATGTATGGAGGGATTATTACCTTCCCATCTTCTGGCTATTGACATCTAGAAAATTCCAAAGCAAAAGATTGTGTCCAAACTGATCTTTGAGAACTACATGAAATTATCTGGTCTGTGTTTTAACCCAGTTATGCTTTTTGCCCTATTGTACCAAAGCTTTAAACTGGAACTATATTCTATGCAGATAACTATTTAATTTTAAACCTGATTTCCCTTTGTGTCATAGGTCCCACTCTGGTTCTCCTGTTGGAGGAAATAATTAGAAGTCATCCTGTACTTACACATTACCATATGATACCTGATTTTATTGATATTTCTCAATAGTTGACATTATCCCTTTCCTTCCTGCTCTCATTGATTTTCTCTGGCAGAACTTACTTTTTTCTTCAGATCATTTAAGACATTTAAATCACTGTGCTTAGTCTATAATTATCTTTACCTGTACTTATTTTGAATATTTTGAATTCAGCTTCCTCTGTATTGGACCTAAAGAGTGTGCATGCAATCCGAAAGCTAGCTTCTTGTTCTTGCTAACAGAATTAATTGAATCAACAAAATAGACTATGAACCTCACCATTCTCACATCCCTAAGCTAGTTCTCCAACCCTTGTTGGAAACCAGAGGATTTGCACAGAGAAGGCATCATGAGTTCTCTAATCAGAGGAAGACCATGAGCTTCAGTCCACACTCCAGTAGGGATCAGAGAGGATGCACCTCACTGACCTCAGTGTCTAACAAGTCATGACCATCAAATGAAGATTTTTCCCACTGCCAAGTCATTAATCAAACCTCTCTTCCATGAGGGTCCTCTGGAGGGCAGTAAGACAAACTCACAATGATTTTTTTTTTTTTTTTTTTGGAAGACAGATCTACCACAAGATGAAATCCCCAAGAAACCAAACTTTCCAAGCTCTGCCATTCACGGTGACAAGTCATGAAAATACAGTATAGAAGTTGTTAAATTTAAAATCTCTCAAAATTAGGAATGTCCTGCTGGCTGCAAGAAAAGAAAAAGAAAATGACCACAGAAGTGTTCATTTATCTACCTCACTTAACTGTGTCTTCAGTTCCCTCCAGGACATTTCTTTAAGAAAAGACCTTCCCACGAGAGAACAGTGAGGAGGTCCCACAAACCTGTCACACGTAATGAGAAGGGAGGGGCTGGAAAACAAGCCTGGTCATTCAAGCTCAAGTCCAACACTTTCTGAGACAAAATTAAAAGAGAATAAAATCACTCTTTGGAGAATAAATTTAGCAAATTAATTGAGTCTGGGGACTTCTTTTTCCCTTTTCTTCTTTTCTTTTTTTTTGTGCAATTTTTAGTTGTGTTCAGGATTATTACCTTTTCTGTTGAAAACATTCCTAAAACATAATTCCAAAAAATACATGAATAATGGTGATTTATGATAGTGTGCTTTAAATTTGCACCACTAATCAGCTAAACCAGAAAATTTAACAACTCTAACGTGTATAGTTTCAGATATTTTGTGATCAGGGTGTCATGGGATGGTCAAAAAATGTAAAACGGCTTGTGTGCTTGCTTTTGGGATGTCTGTGTTGACTGATTTCCAAATATGTAATAATGTTATAGGAAAGAGTATAGATTTCTGTCATTGTCAGCTTCGTTTATGTCTTTGTCCAACGCAGTTTATCAAGGTGAATATCATAGAATCATAGAATCATAGAATCATAGAATGTTAGGGATTGGAAGGGACCTCGAAAGATCATCAAGTCCAATCCCCCTGCCAGAGCAGGAATGCCTAGATTATGCTACACAGGAACGTGTCCAGGCAGGTCTTGAATGTCTCCAGAGAAGGAGACTCCACAACCTCCCTGGGCAGCCTGTTCCAGGGCTCCGTCACCCTCACTGAGAAGAAGTTTCTTCTCGAGTTTAAGCGGAACCTCTTATGTTCCAGTTTCAGCCCATTACCCCTTGTCCTATCAGTGGTTGTCACCGAGAAGAGCCTGGCTCCATCCTCGTGACACTCACCCTTTAGATATTTGTAAACATTAATGAGGTCACCCCTCAGCCTCCTCTTCTCCAAACTAAAGAGCCCCAGCTCCTTCAGTCTTTTCTCGTCAGGGAGATGCTCCACTCCCTTAATCATCCTAGTTGCACTGTGCTGGACTCTCTCCAGCACTTCCCTGTCTTTCTTGAACTGAGGGGCCCAGAACTGGACACAATATTCCAGATGGGGTCTCACCAGGGCAGAGTAGAGGGGCAGGAGAACCTCTCTCGACCTACTAACCACCCCTCTTCTAATACACCCCAGGATGCCATTGACCTTCCTGGCCACAAGGGCACACTGCTGGCTCATGGTCATCCTGCTGTCCACCAAGACTCCCAGGTCCCTTTCCCCTACACTACTCTCTAATAAGTCATTCCCCAACTTATACTGGAACCTGGGGTTGTTCCTACCCAGATGCAAGACCCTACACTTACCCTTGTTATATTTCATTAAATTTTTCCCCGCCCAACCCTCCAGCCTGTCCAGGTCTCGCTGGATGGCAGCACAGCCTTCTGGTGTGTCAACCACTCCTCCCAGCTTGGTGTCATCAGCAAACTTGCTGATAGTACTCTCTAGTCCCTCATCCAAGTCATCGATGAATATATTGAATAATACTGGTCCCGGTACCGACCCTTGAGGGACTCCACTGGATACAGGCCTCCAACCAGACTCCGCCCCATTGACCACAACTCTTTGGCTTCTTCCCCTCAGCCAGTTCACAGTCCACCTCACTACCCGAGAGTCTAGACCACATGCTAAAATACTATGTATCTTCCCATACTTTCCAGATAGAAAGTAGAGGGGATTCTCTATGAGATGTCATCTCTTATCAGATGCTGCAAAATCCTGTTGTGCCCTACCTTTGAAGGGCAAAAATAAAATTTAGCTTGATATCACTGAGCAACTCGACTATCCGTACTTACAAAGGAGGGACAAGTCACGATAACACACCAGGGCAAAGAGCAAATTTTTGGGGGAGAGAAATGAAGATGTTAAAAAGAACTCTTGTTGCCCAAGATAAGATAACAAGGTAATTAGAATGATTAAAAGCTGTTGAAGTACTGGGCTTCAAATATGTTAGTCTCTGTAATCCTAAGGAAAATAGCAAAGAAGATAGGAACGCCCTCTGGCATATCTTTACATGCCTCACTAAGGATGCGAAGGAGTAAAGAAAGTAGATGATGTAGCAGTCCCATTAAAGTTATAAGATAATACAGACCTCTAAAATGGCTGTAGGCCTGATCTCATATGATGAAATATTCTTTCCCTTCCAGTCTGCTTCAGATGCTTCAAAAATGGCTGGTGACCTGGAATTAGGGCAAGAAAAAAGTAGCAAAAATTACAGCAATTTCACCTGATTAGCTATGCAGAGGGATTTAAGCAGACAGTAAATGCAAAATTGTTGCCGAGGTTTCACTGTAAGGAGAATAGTGTGTGTGAAAAGACCAGGATAAAGAGAAGAGTTATGGCATATCTCTGTCTCCTACTATAGCCAAGCAGAAGGAATCCCAATTTAAAATATAGTCTATTTTGATATTTGCATTGATTTTCATATTAATTCATTATGCCACTTGGCTAGTCATGGAAGGGTTTGGATTGGAAGGGATCTTAAAGATCATTTATTTCCACCCGCCTCTGTCATGGACAGGGCCACTTCCCACTAGACCAGGTTGCCCAAAGACCCATCCAGTCTGGCTTTGAATACTTCCAGAGAGGGTACATCCACAACTTCTCTGGGTAACTTGTTACAGTGCCCCATGACCTTCAGAGAAAATAATTTATTCTTTGTATCTATTCTGTATGTTCCAATCCAGTCTCCTTTACCTTAATCTTCATCCATTTAACAACGTCTTTATATTTACCCATTACAATACCATTGCAAGGTAGAGACAGTCTTATCTGACAGACTAACCATACTGGACAGGCAATGAACTGCAGCACAAAGGAGTAAACACCTAACTCTTCTAAGGTGCTAGCACATTTATTATGTATTGAAATGGGGATTCAACCTTTTGGATGCTTTATGTAGGGTTCCTCCAGTGCATCGATGATAATTTTCTGTTGCAAATGGTGGAGGAGCCGACTAGGAGAGGAGCACTGCTGGACCTCATCCTCGCTAACAAGGAGGATCTGGTTGAAGCAGTAAAGGTTGAGGGCTGCCTTGGCTGCAGTGACCATGAAATGGTGGAGTTCAGGATCTCATGTAGCAGAAACAAAATAGCAAGCAGAATTGCAACCCTGGACTTTGCCAAGGCAAACTTTGGATTTTTCAAGCAATTACTAGAGAAAATCCCATGGGCAAGGCTGTTTGAAGGTAAAGGGGCCCAAGATAGTTGGTTAGCGTTCAGGGACTGCTTCTACCGTGCTCAAGATCAGAGCATCCCGACACGTAGGAAGTCAAGGAAGGGAGCCAGGAGACCTGTGTGGCTAAACAGGGATCTGCTGGGTAAGCTCAAGGGCAAGAGGAGAATTTACAGATCTTGGAAGGCAGGGCTGGCCACTTGGGAAGAATATAAGGCTGTTGTCCGAGGATGTAGGGAGGCAACTAGGAAAGCAAAGGCCTCCCTAGAATTGAACCTGGCGAGAGGGGTCAAGGACAACAGGAAGAGCTTTTTCAAATACGTGGCAGATAAAACTAACACCAGAAGCAATGTAGGCCCACTGATGAATGAGGTGGGTGCCTTGGTGACAGATGATACAGAGAAGGCAGAGTTACTGAATACCTTCTTTGCCTCTGTCTACTCTGCCGGAGGCTGTCCTGAGGAGTCCCGTTCCCCTGAGGCCCCAGAGGAAGTCAGGGCAGTGGAGGAGTTTGCTTTAGTCGATGAGGACTGGGTTAGGGACCAATTAAGCAATCTGGACATCCATAAATCCATGGGTCCAGATGGGTTGCATCCACGGGTGCTGAGGGAGCTGGCTGATGTCATTGCTAGACCACTCTCCATCATCTTTGCCAAGTCTTGGGAGACGGGAGAGGTGCCTGAGGACTGGAGGGAAGCAAATGTCACTCCAGTCTTCAAAAAGGGCAAGAAGGAGGACCCGGGTAACTATAGACCGGTCAACCTCACCTCCATTCCTGGGAAAGTGATGGAACGATTTATTCTTGGTGCCATCTCAAGGCATATCAGGGATAAGAGGGTCATTAGAGGCAGTCAACATGGCTTCACGAAAGGGAAGTCGTGCTTGACTAACCTCATAGCCTTTTATGAGGATATAACAAGGTGGATAGATGATGGCAGAGCAGTGGATGTGGTCTACCTTGACTTCAGTAAAGCATTTGACACAGTCTCCCACAGCATCCTTGCTGCTAAACTGAGGAAGTGTGGTCTAGACTCTCGGGTAGTGAGGTGGACTGCGAACTGGCTGAGGGGAAGAAGCCAAAGAGTTGTGGTCAATGGGGCGGAGTCTGGTTGGAGGCCTGTATCCAGTGGAGTGCCTCAAGGGTCGGTACCGGGACCAGTATTATTCAATATATTCATCGATGACTTGGATGAGGGACTAGAGAGTACTATCAGCAAGTTTGCTGATGACACCAAACTGGGAGGAGTGGCTGACACACCAGAAGGCTGTGCTGCCGTTCAGCGAGACCTGGACAGGCTGGAGGGTTGGGCGGGGAAAAATTTAATGAAATATAACAAGGGTAAGTGTAGGGTCTTGCATCTGGGTAGGAACAACCCCAGGTTCCAGTATAAGTTGGGGAATGACTTATTAGAGAGTAGTGTAGGGGAAAGGGACCTGGGAGTCTTGGTGGACAGCAGGATGGCCATGAGCCAGCAGTGTGCCCTTGTGGCCAGGAAGGCCAATGGCATCCTGGGGTGTGTTACAAGGGGGGTGGTTAGTAGGTCGAGAGAGGTTCTCCTGCCCCTCTACTCTGCCCTGGTGAGACCCCATCTGGAATATTGTGTCCAGTTCTGGGCCCCTCAGTTCAAGAAAGACAGGGAAGTGCTGGAGAGAGTCCAGCACAGTGCAACTAGGATGATTAAGGGAGTGGAGCATCTCCCTGACGAGAAAAGACTGAAGGAGCTGGGGCTCTTTAGTTTGGAGAAGAGGAGGCTGAGGGGTGACCTCATTAATGTTTACAAATATCTAAAGGGTGAGTGTCACGAGGATGGAGCCAGGCTCTTCTCGGTGACAACCACTGATAGGACAAGGGGTAATGGGCTGAAACTGGAACATAAGAGGTTCCGCTTAAACTCGAGAAGAAACTTCTTCTCAGTGAGGGTGACGGAGCCCTGGAACAGGCTGCCCAAAGAGGCTGTGGAGTCTCCTTCTCTGGAGACATTCAAGACCTGCCTGGACACGTTCCTGTGTAGCATAATCTAGGCATTCCTGCTCTGGCAGGGGGATTGGACTTGATGATCTTTCGAGGTCCCTTCCAATCCCTAACATTCTATGATTCTATGATTCTATGAATGAAACTATTAAATCCATGTCTCCAAGACTGAGATTCACCTTGCCACACTCCAAATGTCAGCTACCCAATCTAAGATAGTTGTCTACAAACACTCTGTTTCCCAGGATATACTGAAAAGACAAAAATCCTGGGATAGGCAAGTGTCGTGGGTTGACCCTGGCCGGCCGCCAGGTACCCACACAGCTGCTCACTCACTCCCCCCTTCACTGCTGAACAGGGGAGAAAATATTTCCAAAGGGTCAGGGTTTGAGATAAGGACAGGGAGATCACCCTCATTTACCGACCCGGGCAAAACAGACTCAGTTTTGGGGAAATTAGGTACATTTATTAAAAGAACTAATCAGAGAGTGGTAGTGAGAAGTGAGAAAGAGCAAACAGATCTTAAACAGAACACCTTCCCCCCATCCCTCCCTTCTTCCCGGGCTTAACATCAATCCCGGTTTCTCCACCTCCTCCCCCCGAGCGGCGCAGGGGGACAGGGAATGGGGGTAATGGTCAGTTCGTCCAACGTTGGTTCCACCGCTTCTTCACTCTGGGGGAGGACTCTTCACTCTTCCCGAGGGCCACTGTGGGGTCCCTCTCACGGGAGACAAGCTTCATGCTCTCTTCTCCGCGTGAGTCGTCCCACGAAGGGCAATTCATCACAAACTGCCCAATGGGAGACACCTCATGAGGGGCAGCCCACCCCTCGTGAGTCTGAGGTGCAGTCCTTCGGAGGAAACTGCTCCAGCGTGAGCGACCCACAGCGTCCCAAAAGTCCCACCGGCCAACCTGCTCCAGCGTGGACATTCCCTCTTCCACGGGTTACAGGTTCCGGCAGCGACTTGCTCTGATGTGGGCTTCCCACGGGCTACAGCCCCCTTCAGGCATCCACCCACACAGCGTGGAGTCCTCGGTGGACATCTACGCGGTGATCCTCACGGTGGACATCTGCACCTCGCCCATGGGCTGCAGAGGGACAACCCGCTTCACCATGGTCTTCACCACAGACCCGGGGGACTCTCTCTGCTCCGGCGCCTGGAGCTCATCCTCCCCCCCCTCCTTCTTCACTGACCTTGGTGTCTGCACAGATTCTCACTCCTCCATCTCTGTGCCAGCTGTTATGGCACAGTTCTTTTTCCCGTTCTTAAATATGTTTTTCACAGAGGCGTTTCTCTGCTATCACCTTACTGATAGGCTCAGCCTTGGCCAGCGGCGAGTCCCTCTTTGTAGCCGGCTGGCATTGGCTCTATCAATCTTGGGGAGCTTCTCGCAGCTTCTTACAGAAGCCACCCTGCAGCTCCCCCCCCGCTGCCAAAATCTGGCCAGGCCAAACCAAAACAGCATGTTTACTCTAAAAAGGTGCATTCTAAAGAAACTTAGACATTAATCTGGCAGCAAAGCTTTTGACAGGTTGAAAGTTCAAGTTTAATCCCATCTTCATCCCAAGCAGTCTTTTGTTATCTTCCCCTGCAAAGTCAGTTATTTTGAAGGACACAGCAGGGTCAGTCCAAGTAATTATATCTCTAGGCAGCATCCAGTAATTTCTGTTTCACTGGTCAATGGCATTATTTTCATTTGGCTTCAGATGATTTTCTGTTTCTGGACTGGTCATAGTGGTTCAAGCTCTGGTTTAATTTTACATACCTCATGTTAACGCTGGTGCTGTGATAATGTCTTTCAGAGGTGTCATGCAAACCTATCTTCTTTTGCATTACACTGACTTTTTTTTAATTTCTGTGTTATCATTTAGCTTCAATTGTTGCTCAGCTATTCAGGTGGTAAAGGGTTGTGCATTTCACTCAAGTAGAGGCTCTTTTCTAATGATAAACTAAAACACTTTCTACTTATCACCTTGTGCGGCTCCAGATCCAGCTTGCTACTTTCAGGTGTCTATTACGCATCCATAATACAGAAAAACATCTACCTGTGTGCTAGATATCTATCATTTCAGTCAATGAAGAGAGAGTCAATACAATCATCAAGACACAACTCATGTGACTAAGTGAAGATATCAGCATGGTTTTTGATATTGAAAGTATCTATCTGTTACAGGGTACATGGGAGATCTCCACCTTTCTGGAACGGCTGCTTGAGATCAGATGGGACAGCCCAGAACATCTCAGATGGCACTAGGTGCCTAAGTTATAGCAACTAAATTGACAGTTGATGTATCCAAGGCATTAACTTGCTGACATGGTCTGGACTGTACTTTAAGACATGAATAGCAACTTCACAGTGTATTGCCTTGATCTCTGGAGAATATGGATTAGTTACCTTGTCTACACAAAAATGCTGCATGCGAACACCTAAATTTGAATAGATGAAATTCACCACCAGTTTTCAGGATAATATGGGCTCTTTTGACTTAAGCAAAGTGAATTGTAATATGCAGCGTGCTTTTTTTAGCTAACTCAGATCTATAAACCTACAGAAGTGCATATTTCAACATGATAAACACATATATGATAAAAAATGCAAGTCTTGGCAGCCCCTATACTTTTGTCTTTGAAAGGCAGCATGATCAGTAGGGTGGAAAATCCCAACCACCACTTGCAGTATATTATTTTGGAGAGAGTACAGTGGCCAAACACTCCCCGTTGGGAAAAACACACATAATAAAAACATAAGGATTCTATCGATAGTTTGTGCTTTTCAGCCAAGTGCACATAGTAACGTTCATGACTACGAATGATATTTTTAAAGTTTATTTATTCCCCAGTTAGATCTCATTGGTCTGTTGTTTCATGTTGCCTTTCTCTCAACAAACAGATAACCATAACAACAAATCCTAAAAGTTGGTATGCAGTGGGTGCAATTAAGCTACACTTCAGTAAACGGTTATTTTGTTGAATTGAAACCCTTTCTGTGTGCTAGGGAGAGGTGAGAGGGGTGACAAAGTAGATTAAATTGCCTTTCTGGGAGCCTATCCATTGAGAATACAAGCTACAAACACTCATTATGATTTTCTGTCCAACACCTACTTCCGAAACCACTTCAGCTGACCTGAGACCCTGAGATAGCTTATTGAGATAGTAGAAGATTTCAAAATATTTATAGGAATATACAAAATCCTTTTGAATAAAACACGGAACACCAACCAATGGATCTGTCATGGGACTAGATTTTACATCAGAAACTATAAAATGGGGAATCCGTGAAAGCTGTTAGAAACCAGGATTCTAGCTTTAACCTACAAAGATTCAGACAGGTCAAGAGTAGCTAATAAATAACCTCTTCTTGTGTAAGGACAAACCTGAAGGAGGAATCCAAGCTAGAATTTCCACAGAGTGAAAAAAGTGCAGCAGGTAACAGGCATTTTCTATGAGTTATTTCAGCTATAGTGCTTGCTTTTCCAGCCTGCATTTGTTAGCTAGCTAGACGTCTCTTTTTTTTTTTTTTTTTCTTTTCCTTTACTTCGATCTTTTAAGGCTGTAGAGGTTTCGTAGTCCTTTGCTGATGTTATATTTTTTCATTTAGGAAATAGATGCTGGCAGCACAAGAATAATGCTGGTAATTTAAATCTAAGGTATTTGTACGAATGTTTTCCTCTAGCTATGCGAAAGACTCCCCAGTGGTGCTATGTAAACCCAGAGCTTGTCTCTATTAGTCATTTGCCCTTGCTCCATGGCTGGCTAATGTGCACTTGTAGTGAGGAGCCTAGGAAGAACCAGTCATGGGAGAGAGCTTTGTCTGAAGCCATAGATACAAGCAGGTGTGACACAAATGGCAAAGAAGGAGAGGAGAAAGACCTCTCCCTGTACTCTCTTCTACACTGACACACCTGTCTCTGTTGCAAAACTTGTTTCTTCAAGCAAAGGTATTGACTTCTGCGTCACTTTGTCACCCCACCTGTCCCTCTTTATGTCTGTCTGGTCACGTGCTTCGTTCTTCTAAAATCTTATGCCGTGAACCTTCTAGGGCAGCAACTGCCCTTGTCTCGCTTGCTCATACAGAGATTTGCACAGTGGGGCACTAAAGCGTGATACTAGTTCCTAGGTGCTGAGAAATTAGTAATAAACAATATTAAAAGCTGTAGCAGCTGCAATAAAACATGCATTTATATGAGTTATCTTGATGCATAGCTAACAAATCATTTAAGCTTTTAAATATATATATAAATAAATAGCAGTAATAAATAAGATGAATTCCCAATTCGAAGAGAACTCTTATGGCTCTTAATTTATTTTTTTCCCCACACTTATCTCTCTTTTGCATAAGGGATAAGAGTAGGTTTGCGTTGCAAATTCCGTGCAGTTGATCTCTTCTCAATGACAGTTTTGCAATAATTCTCCTAATTTCAAGCTCCCGCCTGAAAAAGTAACAGTAAATGACACCCAGGCCATTTTTGCCATCATCGGCAGCTGACTCAGTTGATGCATTTTCACAGATTTAAGTTGTTGCATGCATAGTCAATCCCCTTGGAAAAAGGCTGCTTCCCCCTATTAAATGGCTTGCGCAGACACTAAATCTTCATTTTAAAATAAGCGTAAAAGCTAAGGATTTAAGGGTCTGTATCATCACTCCAGCCCAGTTCTCTAGAAAGATTTATATGCTATTGACAAAATCTTCTCTTCAGGAGTTTTTACGATGGTTGTTACACCAGAGACAGAAGAACATACAAAAGGAATATCTAGAAGAGTTCATTTTTTGAAACTCACATGCATATTGGTCATCGAGTGTTTTTGAGCTAAGGAATGATAACACCCAAAGGGCTGACCTCCAAGAAGCAATAAAAATAGTTCTGACTCACTTTTCTAGTATGTTAAACCACTGGCCAGCATTATTCATGTCAGTTCACACACTTTGTTCTTCCTTGCTATTTTTATTAGTATTGGTCAACAGAAATTTCCTCTGCAAGAATCAACAAATACTAGTGCATAAGAAGTATTTACATTTTAAAGACACTGTCAGGTCAATGTAGTATCATTATGCATCTGTCGAGTTTGTTCAAATTCCAAAAATGGCAACCAGACATTATGAAATGAATGTAATCCCTGAAAGAACTGAGACTGTTTAGTCTAAAGACAAGAAGACTGCAGGGAGACAGGATAATCATGTCCAAATATGCAGAACAGACCTTCAAAGGGAAAAGGAGTGAAAAAAAATCTTTATCCTCATTGAATAGAGTAAGAAATAAAAGCTTCAACTGTCTCAAAGAGGTCTGGGTAAAAGTTATGGAAGAACTTTTCAATAGGACTAGATTTTTTTACATCCTTTGGGTATGTTATCAAGGAATCATTTCCTGACACCCCTTTTTTCCTATGCTCTTTTCTACAAAGCTCTACTTACCCAATTTTTCCCAGGGACAGACTTTTATATCCTACTTCCCACTACCAGCAACAATGAGAAATTTGGGATTTAATTTCTTTTGCAGGAGTACATTTTTGCTAATCATTCTGCAGGTAGATGCTTTGTCATGAGACATAGTCTGGTCAAATCGGCTTTTTGCCTGTAAACTAACAGCCTATTTGCAGAAATCACAGCAGTTCTGCCTGTAGGTGTCCTTAAAATTGACCCAACAATACTCTCAATGCTGAATGCTGGATAAGAGCCATATGACCACAGTTTTAATATGTTTTTTTCAATGCTTCTATTGCTATTGCTTCATATAAGTGTGTTACAATTTTCCGCACCTTCTATCTATACTTTTATAAATTAATTATTTTTTAATAAATGTGGATGTAAAAGGTTAGAGAGAAAAACTGTAAGAAGTGTTGCACGTAGCTGGAATTTCTGATACCAAAGACTTTTCTTCCTAGAATCATGGCCCTGCTGTTTTACAATGGCAAACAACTTTCTCATGCTTCTGTTGTGACGGTCACATTGATGTCTGCTGATATTACATTGTCAACATGAGGACACATATGCTGCATGAGGACAAAAGGGCCTGACCCCAGGAATGAAAACCACAAGAACACATTTTTGTCAAGATATTTTACACACACTTAAATTTCTCTGAAATCTCTTCCGCTATTCTCCTTTAAGCTTAAGGTTCTCAGGTGTCTGCAAATAAGGGTGGTCTCCCATGACAGCCCTTTTAAAGTCAGTTCACTTAAGTAGATTCATTTGAATTTTAAAAAAGGGTGTAGGAGGTTGTAATTAAAGAAGGCATTCTTAGTTAAATTTGTCCCTTCTTACAACATCTTAATCATTTCTTCCTAACATCTGACTTCTGTGTTACCAGTCCTTCCTTCTCTTTCATTAGAAAATAAACAAAAGCAGAAATATTTCCTTCACCTGATAATTGTGCACGTTAAACCATGGGTCTTTATATCCTAGCAAATGTGTAGAGAATAAACCACCAAAAAAAAGAAGTTACAAACCCATTTCTTCATTGCTCTGTGCCTCTGTCTATGTTTTTTGTTTGTTTGATTTGTTGGTTTTTGTTCATCCCTGTTTAGCTGTATTACAATGACTTTGTTTCGTGAACAGTGTCATGCTGCTATCTCATCATTGTGGCACTTCTAACTCTCATTGTGATGTCTAGGTAGATTACAAGTGGAACTAGAAAATTAATTGTATTTTCCCAGGAAAGATTTTTTTTTCTTTCAAAATGAATGTATTCAAATGGTAACAGCTACAAGTGAGAATAAAAGAAAAAAAAATCAACAGAGCATGTGTAAAAACAGGAATCTTTTGATAAAAGTTTTAATGTTTCTTGAAATAATTTTAATTAAGATAAAACTATTCCACAAAATTAAATTGTAAAAGCTTGTAATGTAAGCTGAAATTCACAGTGAGCCAAAAATAAGCTCAGCCTGTTTGGACATTTTAAGAGTCACTAAGTGTGTGTTTCTTGATATTGAAGCTGAATTACATGGAAAACAATACTATGAGAAGCAGCCACAGTCTCTTTCAGGCTATGAAAGCGTTAATGTTGCTGTCACATTTTTACCTTTATCCAAATGTACATGGGTTAGATAATTTACAGAAATGATTAAATATTTTACACCTATTTCAAATACTTGGGATTTTAAATTATGAACACTCATCAATAGACTAAGTACCTTCCTCTTCATAAGAGAGTAGTTTGGTTTATTCTGCAGTAAGTCATGCTTGGACTATTTGAATTCTGTTGTGTTTAAAAAGGTTCAGACAATTCATTTTCTCTCAAGATGGTAAAATGTATACAATGTCGTTTTTGGTTGTAATTCTCTTCCATAATTTTGCACAGTAATTTTTTTTTATTGGAATGCTCATTGAAAATGGAACCATTAAATGTAATGTAAACATTTCTGAATTGAGATGTTAACATTTAAAAATTGCCTCATTTCTCTTTAATGTGTTTTGCTGTTTTTCTTGCCTAATTATCATTCTTTTCAATATTTATGTTAACATGACCTTTCTCTGACTGAATAGCTGTAACTGCTTCTCAAGTACTTATAGCATCATGATTTTTAAATTAAATTACATTGTTGTGGAAGAGATTGCAATGCAGCCCGGAGAATAGCAGGGAAAAGAACAAGTTTCTCTTAGTCCCAGAATCTGCAAGTAGTAATAATGTTTATTGGTTCACCTCTAATCAATGTAACTGTACAAGAGGAAGTATGACTTTGTTTCTTGTTCATGATTAGAAACATTCCAGTAAACTTAATGCTGGTCAGAATTATCAGATTGACTAGCTGCAAAAGATTGTTTAATGTAAAATGTTTATTACTTTTATTTATTATGCCTTCATCCTGCCGACAGAATTAAAGTTACACCGCGGATTCTGTTTGCCCATGGGAACGGATCACAGGAACATAGGCAGTAACATTTGGCTCCACATCTTGACTTTTCAGGTCAATGGTATTCCACAGCCAAAACCTACTCGTTTGAAATCTGTGGGGTCTAGGGGATCTATTTGCAATAATAAGCAAACGCAGCATTTTCTTGTAAACGTTGGCAGGTGTTTACTTTGATTTTCTTTCAGGGTATGTGTTCAGTTTGTCTAGAATTTAAAAGGACAGATCGAACTATCAGCTCAGTTTCACCATGTAACCTTCACTTGTATACACACCTTCCCAAATATTTTCTTCCTTCGCCCAGAAAAGAGAGCTATCCTCAGTCCTTCTCTTCTCCGTTTGGAGATGACAGTGAATGAGGGCACAATGAGGTGAAGAACATACATCAAGGGGGAAGGAGGGAAGAAAACAAACCACTGGAAATAAAACTGAGATCTAAATAAATCTTTAAGATTTTAATTTAACTTTTTAAAATTGAAAATTGTGAGAAAAATAAAAGAGAAAGTAAGGCTTAAGGAAAACAATGTATGTCAAAAGACAGCCTAGAAAGGGGTCATTAAAAAATAATAAAAATAAATAACTCCCAAGCTGCAGTAAAGGGGAAATCAGTTAATTTTCAACTGGAACAATCACTAGTTAACACTTTAATGTAGGCATATCTTAGAATCTATTTGACATAAAAGTGCCAAATAGAAATAATAGAATCAGCAACTAACGCAGTCAACAAGTTCAAAAAACTTAGTCCACAAGCATCCCACAGAACAGAACCTAACCCAAAATGATGCTGAGCCTTCTTCAAGCTGTTCTGTCTTCAACTGCTGGGCAATTGGTATCTTCTGAAGTTGTAACTTCTGGAGAGCTTGGACTGAACTCTTTGGTAGAAATGAGGATGAGGGGTTTTTTTCCCCTGTACACAGAATAGAATCATAGAATAGTTTTGATTGGAAGAGACCTTTAAGATCATTGAGTCGAACCTTTGTCTTAGCCCTACCAACAATACTAAACCTTATTCCTCAGCACATCTAGTGGTCTTTTTAACGCCTCCAGGTATGGTGACTCAACCACCTCCCTGGGCAGGCTATTCCAATGCCTGACAACCCTCTCAGTAAAGAAATTCTCCCTCATATCCAACCTGAACCTCCCCTGGTGCAACTTAAGGCCATTTCCCAAGAGAGTTGGTTGGCATTCAAAGACCACTTCTTTGAGGCTCAGGATCAGTGCATCCCATCAGGTAGGAAATCAAGAAAGAGATCCAGGAGACCTGCTTGGTTATCCAGGGATCTGCTGGGCAGACTCAGGTGAAAAGGGAGGGTGTTTAAATTGTGGAAGGAAAGGCTGGCCACTTTGGTGGAGTACAGGGCAGCTGTCAGGGAGTGCAGGGAGGCAATCAGAAAAGCTAAGGCCTCCTTGGAGTTAAAACTTGCAAGGGAGGTCAAAGACAACAGAAAGGGCTTCTTCAAATACATTGCTGACAAAACTAACACTAGAGGCAATGTAGGCCCTCTGTTGAATGAGGTGGGTGTCCTGGAGACAGAGGACAGAAAGAAGGCAGAGTTGCTGAATGCCTTCTTTGCCTCTGTCTACACTGTTGGAGACCGTCCTCAGGAGCCTCAGTCCCCTGAGGCCCCAGAGGAAGTCATGACAAAGGAGGAGTCTGCCCTGATTGATGAGGAGTGGGTTAAGGATCAGTTTGAACACTTGGACATTCATAAATCCATGGGCCCTGATGGGATGCACCCACGGGTGCTGAGGGAGCTGGCGGGAGTCATTGCTAGGCCACTCTCCATCATCTTTGGTAAGTCATGGGTAACAGGTGAGGTGCCTGAAGACTGGAGGAAAGCGAATGTCACTCCAGTCTATAAGAAGGGCAGGAAGGAAGACCCGAGTAACTACAGACCGGTCAGCCTCACCTCCATCCCTGGAAAGGTGATGGAACATCTTATCCTTGACACTGTCTCTAGGCATATCAAGGATAAGAAGGTTATTAGGAGCAGTCAGCATGGCTTTGCCAAGGGGAAGTCATGTTTGACCAACCTGATAGTCTTTTATGAAGACATAACCAGGTGGATGGATGGTGGCCATGCAGTGGACGTGGTCTACCTGGACATCAGCAAGGCCTTTGACACCGTCTCCCACAGCATCCTCATAGGTAAACTGAGGAAGTGTGGTCTGGATGACCAAGTAGTGAGGTGGGTCGAGAACTGGTTGAAGGGAAGAAGCCAGAGGGTTGTGGTCAATGGGGCTGAGTCTGGCTGGTTGCCTGTGTCTAGTGGGGTCCCTCAGGGGTCAGTGCTTGGGCCGGTGCTGTTTAATATATTCATCAATGATCTGGATGAGGGATTAGAGAATGTTGTCAGCAAGTTTGCTGATGATACGAAGTTGGGGGGAGTGGTTGACACACCAGAAGGCTGTGCAGCCATTCAGAGAGACCTAGACAGGCTGGAGGGCTGGGCGGGGAGAAATCTTATGAAGTTTAATAAGGGCAAGTGTAGAGTTTTGCACTTGGGAAAAAATAACCCCATGTACCAATATAGGTTGGGGACTGCCCTGCTGGAGAGCAGTGCAGGGGAAAGGGACCTGGGGGTTCTAGTGGACAGCAGGATGACCATGAGCCAGCAATGTGCCCTCGTGGCCAAGAAGGCCAATGGCATCCTGGGGTGTATTAGAAGGGGAGTAGCAAGTAGGTCAAGAGAGGTCCTCCTGCCCCTCTACTCTGCCCTGGTGAGGCCACATCTGGAATATTGTGTCCAGTTCTGGGCCCCTCAGTTCAAGAAGGACAGGGAGCTGCTTGAGAGAGTCCAGCGTAGAGCCACAAAGATGGTGAAGGGAGTGGAGCATCTCCCTTATGAGGAAAGGCTGAAGGAGCTGGATCTCTTTAGCTTGGAGAAGAGGAGGCTGAGGGGTGACCTCATCAATGTTTATAAATATGTCAAGGGGGAATGTCAGGAGGATGGAGCCAGGCTCTTTTCAGCGGCGTCCACTGACAGGACAAGGGGCAATGGGTGGAAGTTGGAACACAGGAGGTTCCAGAAAAATATGAGGAAAAACTTTTTTACTGTGAGGGTGACTGAGCACTGGAACAGGCTGCCCAGGGAGGTTGTGGAATCTCCTTCTCTTGAGACATTCAAAACCCGCCTGGACGCGTTCCTGTGCGCTCTAGTGTAGGTGGTCCTGCTCTGGCAGGGGGGTTGGACTAGATGATCTTTAAGGTCCCTTCCAACCTCTAACATTCTGTGATTCTGTGATTCTGTGATTCCCCTTGTCCTATCACTTGCCTCTAGGGAGAACAGACCAACCTCCTTTCAAGTAGTTGCGAAGAGCGATGAGGTCTCCCTTTAGTCTCCTTTTCTCCAGGCTAAACAGTTCCAGATCCCTCAGCCATTCCTCATACAACACATGCTCGAATTGTTTTACCAGCTTGGTATCCCACCTCTGTACCCTCTCCAGCACCTCAGTGTCCCTCTTGTAGTGAGGGGCCCAAAACTGGACACAGTACTCGAGGTGAGGCCTCACCAAAGCCGAGTACAGGGGCATGATCACCTCCCTGCTCCTGCTGACAACACTGTTCCTGACACAGGCCAGGATGTCGTTGGCCTTCTTGGCCACCTGGGCACACTACTGGCTCATGTCAATCAACACTCCCAGGTCCCTCTCAGCCTCGCATCTCTCCAGCCACTCCTCCTTCTGCTTGACTTTTTCTTTTGGAGAAGTTAGTGAATAGAGACCTGTTTGCAAAGGTCCGTGGATAAATGAGGGAGACAAGTATCTTGAGACAAGGTGACACAGATGAATGATATGCCTGGAATAACAGCGTTAAAAAAAATGATAAAACTGAATGACCTTGTCCTGGCCAACAGGCCTCTGGTTATCTTGGGTCAATCACACTAATTCAGCTTCTCCACCCCTCCTTCCTGCTACTCCAGTTTGTCCAAGCAAACATTAAACACACTGGGTTTCCACAGAGGATGCTCTAAGGGCTGGCAACAGTGGAGGATTCAGTTCAGTGCCCTACATGCTGGTAGGTGGGCGGCTGGAGTTAAACAAGGCAGGGTCACTGCCGAGAGCTTTGCACAGACAGCATGAGAAGAGGGGAAGGAGGAAAAAACCCAGAGAGCAAGAGAGAATGCAATCATCTTTTTTTATGGGAAAAGATGTCAAACTGTCATGTTAGTCTCTGCTGAGGCTCCGAGTGCTAACAGTTGCCAGGGTAACTGTTGTGCCAAACCTCAGCACTTATGTATTTTTTCCATTGATAATTGCTAATGTGAACAAGTGCTGGCTTGCACTTTACACCTGCCTGACTTGTACGTCTACCTTAATTGGATGTGCCAAGATAGAGGAAAAAGTAATCTGCCCTTTCAAGAAAAGTGACAGATAGATGAAGTGTTGCTTAGGCCTTTACTGTAAGAAATTTCTGATGAAATTACTGTGAATTGTCTCCTCTCAGTGCATGTATACTGCCTTTGTTTATGGAATCAAGAATTTAAGCTTCAAGGTTCATTATAGGAAACTGTTCTCCAAAGTTTTCTAGGAACATCTTGGTGCTGCCTGGTAAAATTCTACTTGTACCTCCAGAGTTCAGAGAGCTTTATTTTACATGCACATGTTAAAACAGGCTTTCAAAGTGATGGAGAGAAATGAGGAAAAAAATCAACAAAAAATATCATATATATATATATATATGTATATATAAATTAGTTTGTAAAATCATTAGATAAATGTTTCTGAGGAAGAAACCTGATGAATGAGTACGGAAGATTTTTTAAAAGTTCATGCAGTCCCACAGTCTAAGAAATGAGGTGAGACTTTGGAGTAGTCAGTTTTTGGGTGTCCCTCTCAAGACATTTTGAAAACTGAAGAAGAACAGCATCTCAAAGTTTGCTAAGTAATTCCCCCTACAAAATCAGGCTGAAAGCCAAGGAACTCAGGGACTCTAAATCATGTAATGTTTTGCCTAGGACCATCACTTTCTTAACTAAATTATCTCTATAAATATTTTGCACTGCCCTGCAAAATACTATTAATAGGGTCTAATTTTCTACTAAGCTGTACAAGACTAACCCTATAGTTGTAGAAAAGTTATTAGAGGCCTGTTTTGTGTTTTGTTTTGTTTTGTTTGTTCTTTTTCTGTTCATAAGGAGATTATAGAGTTTCTATGCTCAGTTTTTATTTGCTTTTCAGAGCTGTGTCAAGCTGGCCTGCTCCACTGCTGAGTGTATTCACTGTGTGTAACTCTGCATTTCTTTGATGTTGATTTCCCAGTGCACTTAGACGAAGTTTCCTGAAACCAATATGCCAGAGTGAATTAATATATGAATAATACATAGTGCTTATTTTAGCACCTTTCATCGGAAGACCTCAAAGAATGGCACAAAGGCGAGCAGGGAGATTGCTTTATGTCCGTTCTATGAAGGAGAAAGCCAAGGTCCGGTGACGTGCTCCTTGCGTAACATCACACCATCAGCGAGGGCAGGAATAAGAGAAAACTGTCCTACTTGATTAACCTAAAAGGTAGACAGCATCAGATGTGTCAGCAATTCTGACTGTGTAACCCGCTCCCGTTTTGACTAACAGCAAAGGTTTCGTATGCATCCATTTGCTCCTAAGAGACCAACTGAGGATTAAAAGGTTGTGAATGTAAGGCAGAACAGTGCTGGCCTCTATCACTCTCCAAGCTGCTTGGTAAGATATTAGACGTGAAATAACTGAAAACATGAAGTGTAAACTAAGCAAATAAAAGCAAAAGAAAATAAGTAAAAGTGAAAATAGTGAAATTCAAAAACCATTCTCCTTCATCTCCTCACTCCCATAAAGCACTATGAACAATTTCATGTCCAGAAACACAGTGACCTGGTAGGAATGTTATTTTTGGTAAGATCTTCAGACCAGGATCATAAAAGAGGGAAGTGGCTGAAACTGCACAGGAGAACAGTAGATTTTTAACACATTATTCAGGATTTTAATCTGTGTTTTCAAAAATATTCATTTACTTATGAAATTCCCCTGTGAGATAGACTCCTGCGACTAATTCTGTCTCACATTCCTGCCTGGTCATACTGTTGTAGAGATTAGAGAATTTGAAAGTACCCAGAAATAAATGAGAGTAGCATGTGCTTCCTACAGTTGATAGGTCCCAACCCGTAACATAACATGAGCTGAAGGAGCATTTATTAGTGGTTGCTGCACACACAAGTGTGTAATTTCATGCCATTGGTTAGTAATGCTGATTAAGGTTTAGGAGACTATCAAAGTTTACCAGAGTATGCAAGAGAGTCTTTCCCTATGACACTTTCCAATAACATCAGAAAGAAATTTGATTCACTTTTCAGTGAAAAATTGACCTAGATTTTCAGCTTCACCACTGAGATGCTTATAGAAGCATCAGTAATGGAGTTTATCTACTAATGATTGTGACTAAAGTAGAGCAGCGAGAGTATGTTATAGTGGAGAACTGCAACGCAATAGGAAATGTTGATCTGATTAAAAAATAAACTGCAAGAGAAAATTTAGTGTACATATGGTTTTAGTTTATACAGCGACCAGATAAAGAGTTATGATCATTTTAAATCTGCATTATGGGCAAAATCATATTGGATGTTCTAGAGTGGTCTATTTTATAGTTTATCAATCTGAAAACATCACAGCAGAGAAAACAGAGAAATAGATGGGATCTGACTACAACATATGGCTTAGTAAGAGAGAGTTGCACCCTAGAGATGTTAAGATCCATTCAACTTTCCAAAAAGAATTAAGAAAGAAAAAAATTGGAAAGCAAATTGAGAAAATGTACTTCTTACAAGCACTTTGGTTGCCTGAGGCTGGTATTTGCCATTTATCCAATATTAGGATGCAAAAAATAGCACCTTGAATATCTTCCAGATTTCTCTTTCAGTTAGTTGGATGAATTTTTGCTGTGTAGCTGAGGTTTATGGGGAAAGAACTTGAAATATTTTTTGAAGTAATTTGTCCTGCAATATCATGAAAACTTGTCAATATTTTTATTATATAAGGATTTGTGAGCATAAAACCTTGATGATATACTGTACAATAGGGTAGCTGATGAGAAGATAAGGTTTTTCCCTACTGACACACTAAGATAAGTTATGTAGTTAGGAAGGTTTGCCAAACAGGGTTGTGATTATGGTGGGCAACCTGGAGTAAACACTTCCTGGCTGCTGGGCACTCCTGGAGCTTCTGGTCTGCACCAGGACCTCATGGCAGGCACAGTTTGTTTGCAAATTAATCACAGGATTCAACTGTGTTGAAAAAACCATGAAAAGGGATCATCAAATGAAAGCTTTACGCACACAACATAAAACACAACACATTTTAAGTGTAGATATGGTGCTAGGGACATGGCTTAGCGGTAGACTTGGCATTCCTAGATTAATGGTTGTATTTGATGATCTGAAGGTTGTGGTTTTTTTTCCTTAAACTAAATGATTCTATGATTTGTGTCTTCCTTTCTCTCACAAGTGTGTCATAGGGCTCATGAGATCAGAAAAACACTCTATGCTAAGTGAGCATCCAATGATCTCTGATCTGTAAAACTCGGTATATGATAAGAGTATTTCTTATATTTTCCTGTTGTTCAAAGGAAGCTAAAGGTTTGTCAGCAAAATCACTTCTTTATGCCCTACAAGAATTTTATCTGGGGGAGAGGAATGACCAAAATCAACTTTTCTTAGTCCCATCTCACCGTGATTTCCTGGGTAATTACTCCTCATCACATGACATGAAGCCCCACGAAGGAAAGGGCTACCCCAAGAGGGGACCAGAAGAAGAGCCAAGGAGTCAAGAATGAAATCAGAGCCAGAGCATAGGTGTTCACCACTTTTCTGGGAAATTGAATTCAGTACCCTACGTCGTCTTTTTTTTCCCCGTAAAGATAGGGTTGTTCTGGCATGCTTATTCTTATATATAATTAATGTTTCATCTCCTCTTTAATCCTGATACACTGGGTGAATGCAAATTCTTAGAAGAACTATCTTGTGTTCCAGGGAGGACTCCACATTGCAGGTAACACAAGAAGTTTAAGTAGCAGTTTTCAAAATTATCATATTTAATTTTTTGAGATTTTTTCTCAGCTACTCTGATAGATTATTATTTTCTAGCATTTTATCTTTTATATTTTCCTACACCAAACCCAGGTCAAAATTTTGATTTTTCTCAGAATTAAAGAACAGCATTTTCCTCCAAGTAAGCATCAAGTGCAAGTGCCCATTTAATTATTTTTAGACTTTAGAGCTTTTTACTCATTGACATTAAGCTGTAACACAGGCATGAGTCCCTGCAGTATGAGAAGCAACTAAGGTCAGCTTTTAAGAGCAAGTCAGAAGAGAAAAGCACTGTCAGGGTAGAAGAAATTAGAGAGAAGAAAATGTCATGGTAGACATTAAAGAAGGAAAACCTCCTAGATTTCATAAGTCGTTTTCATCCAATTCTTTCATTCATACTAGTGTAAGCTACAGTACTTTCACCGAAATCCAAGAAAAATAAAAAAGAAAAAAAAAGAATAAAAAGTAAAAGCTATTTCCTTTAGGTACCGATTTCACCCATATTGGCTTAAAAAATTACACCTTTTTCTTAGCTAAGAATAACTGCCAGCATGTTCAGATGTAACCATACTGAATATAAAGTCAAGCAATTTTAATTAAAGCTTCTTCTTTTCCATTTGAAGTTTTACATTAACCTGCAAGGAGAGGAGAGCTGAAAATCATGCAAACAGTAATTCATGGCAACTCAACTGATAAGCTGTAACTCATTAAATCATTATAACTCTATCACATTCATAAGTGTGTGTTCCTGTCCTTGTTCTTGTCTAGGGTTTGTGTTAGGGCAAGATAAATAATACATTTTATTGAGATAGTTTTCTTGCTTACACATTTTCCTAAATGTTACATTGCATCTTTTCAGGTAATGAATAAAAGAATAAAAGTCAGTAACCATGTAAATGCTGATAAGAGGAAACTGGGGCCAAATACTTTCAGAAATGAGGGTTTCTATGAGGATGCATTGATATGTACTATCTTGGTGTGTGTCTATATCAGCCTACTCAGTCAACTCTTATCTCCAGAATACTTGTCTGAGACAGAAGTTATTATTTGACATGGTCATGATTCATGTATGTAGTGTAAATACAAAGAACTCAGCATAAAAACTTCAAATAAGTAAAATTTTGATCTGATAAATGCACAAATTATAAGAAGAAAAAAAATGCAATTTTCTTTAGAAGAAAATTTTTCTAGATTTGTCTTCTCTCTGGTTCATCTTTTTTATCTTCCTCACCTTCCTATAGAAAGCAAAGACATCTAGGCTTGCCCCTTTAAATGTGAAGGACAATCCATGAAACTTCAGTGACAAATATTGTCACTGCAAATTGTGGTTTCTGGTGGGTTTTTTTTTTCAGGCAATTTGTCATCTTTTTTTCTCTCTGTCACTGCTGGGTTTCGATTGCCTGCTGCTTAAAGCATAACAGCTGGGAAACAGGGACAGTACTAGCTGGAGCCAACTATTTGCAGAGGTCCCCTTCACTCGTGAATTTATTCTATGTGACCAGCATTGCTATGGCAGTGGTGACTGAGCTTAAACTACTGAGAGGGCTTGGTCACTTTGAGATAAGCACTAAATCTCACGCACTGGGACAGTTATATTTGATGACAAGTCCCAAATCAGATTTGGATCCAGAGTCAGCGGCATCAAAATCTCCTATTTCAGCCTCAAATGACAACAGCATCTGGTGATGAGATGATCTGATATCATTTCTGAGGCTTCTTAGGAGTTAAGTTCTTATGATTTTTACTCCACAGACAAAACTAAAGGACCAGGTTCTGCTCTGAGAATTTTAAGGAAACCGGCAAATATTCTTCCTCTCCACAAAAAGAAAAAAGTGAGCAGTGTGTTTAATGTAGTTAACCTGAATATGGAATGAACGGTTAGAACTAGGTGAGTCTGTAGGCTGGTGGGCATGTTGTCCTCTTCACCTCTATGGTCCCAGAGCCAGCAATTGATTACTCATTGATTTATGTCAGTAGAAAAAGAAACTGGGAGCTTGTTCATGTGCCACCCTCTCTTACACTTCTATATTTTACCAGATGTATTTGGGGAAATGATGTATCAGACATTCTGTTCTGTTTCCGTATTGAGATCATCTCCTACGGAGGTTTAGAAGTTTGCAAAGATGCAATGACACCAGAAGAGGCCTGGCTTCCCACTCCATATCATCATCTTAAATATATATGTGTATAACTATATGCATAAATACACACGTGTCTGTTGAATGTTAAGTATTACATCCTTAACTGGATGAAAAATCTTTGTTCATACGATGGTAAATGAGATGGTAACAAAGGTGAACAGTTGTATTTTAAGATATATGTTGTAATATCTGGAACAAGTTTTTCTTTTGAGTGCATATAACACTAATTCTATGTTTTCATTAAGGATCAGGGGTTTACAGACCTTACTATAGACAAATATATTTGTTTGGTTTATAGTGTAATACACCATATTAAAAAAAAGGTCTACTGAACTGTGTCAAGTGAATAATGGGTCAGAAAATCTGCTGTACAAATCAATGCAATAAAAAGATGGTGACTTTCCAAAAGCTGAATCAGTGATACCAGAAGGGCTTTCAGTCTTATTATTTTGTATTCTCAATGTAACATTAAATGTTTCGCCTGACTATGATCTCCTCATAACAAATACAATTAAACTTCTTTTTTTTTTCTTTTTCTTTTTTTTTTTTTTTTTTTTTTTTCCCCCTGGCATTGAACAGGACTTCAGTAGTACTTTCTAATTCCAGTATGGTACAAGAGAAAAAAAATTCTGAAACTGTAGGACTTTTTACAATTTTTTTTTTCTTTTCTTTTTAGGATGGATATATTTCTTTGCTTTGAAACATGGGATGTTCTCTGCTTCAGGGAAATTGATGAAAATTAAGGTAAGAAACTTATAACTTCATATTTTGTACAATTTCATAGCCTTGTAGCCTCTCATGGCTCAAGAAGTTGTGCTTGAATTTTTCTGTACTTATTTATATTTCATTTAAAAACTCTGGCTAGTTTATTACATTTTAATGCCATAAAGACTTTGTTGTTACAGCAGCTTATTTCACTAAAACAACACCTGTGGCCTTTTCTGGTTGGTTGTTAGAGATACCAGCACAGATTTAGATTTTATCAGACTGTGGGAAAAGTTTGCCTTTCTACAGAAAACAATTCTTCTTGTAAAGAATTTCACCCTGCAGGAATTTGAAGGCCTGAGGGTCTAAACCTGGATTTCGAACACTCTATAGTCATCATAAAATTTGAAAAACAGTTATATAAACTAGGACTCTTAACTTTCACTCAGTGAAAATTAGATTTATGGCATTTACAAGCTTTTGATCCCTCCACTCCCCAATAACTAATTTAAGGATTGATCTTTAGGTCATATTGTTTTCCACTGAGGTGCATTTTCTTGCATACCTTGGATTTGAATGCGTAAAGTTCATGTATTGAGATAAAATTATACACTTCTTTCTGGAGACATGGAGTTACAAGTATAAAGTTGTAGCATTTTAAAGAAGTGAAGTGCACAAATACTAACAAAACCCTGTGGGAGCGGATCTCACTATCTCTTGTGAGCTCTTTTGAGAATCCTTGCTGTAAGCATCATTGTGAACCAAATCAGATGAATAAATAGAAGATAACCACAGGATTGGGTGGAGTCCAGTACTCAGAAACAAATGGATTTATCCAACCACTTGTGCTTTATGGGGTGGGATTACCACCAGCAGGTAGAGCACGGAGTTAGTTTAGCAGCCTACCCACCTTGTGTATAATTCATCACATTTGTGACTTACAGCGCACTGGGGTCAGAAAAAAAGTTTGAGTGTTGCTTTTCTTTACGTTAATCCCTTACTTACTGATCAAAACCAAACCAGCCGACTGTTAACCAATTATTATACAACTATAACACTGTTCTCACGTGCCAAAGAAAATTTTTGGCGTTTACACAGAGATGTACATATGCGTAATACCAAAAAATTATCCGTGTTTAGTGAACAAAATACACATATGGAGAGATGTAAAATGTGACAAAATCTTGCAGTATTATTTCTGTCACACAAAAGATTAGTCTGTTTTCAAGAGAATCTCATGGATATGATCTTTCTACATCTGAATTGATGAGAGCTGTGTTTTGCTGGCTGCTGTGATCTGGGATTGCCTTCTGCAGGTGGCGTTGGCGTGGTTATCACAACTGTGTTAATCAATGTCCAGTCATAAGTTCATTAAGGATTTGGCTGCAGAATAAAGCAATGAAGTCTTTGTGACAGTTTGGTCAAGAAGTCTGTCATTGTTTGGTATAATTTAAAACAAAACTTTTTGAGGTGTAGTTACCTTTAAATGTAAGCGGTACCAAACACCCTCTATACAGTCTATGAGCTGCAATCTTTGTTAATAAGATGGTAGAACACTTTACAGAAAGTTGCAGAAAATCAGTTTATTTTTCATGATTTAACTGCCAATTAAATACCTAGTAGTGCATTAGCTAGAAATGCCCTAGTGATGCCCTTTTAAATTCCTATGACAACAGCAAAAAAAATTCAGCAAAGAGCATATTGTATCCTGAAAACCTTCCAAAAAATCAAGCAATATTTTTTGAGTTAAACCAAATCTGCTCTTTCTTTACCCTCTATCATCAAGAATACGTTTTGCTGCTATATTATGTTATCGTGTTTAACTGTGTTGGTCACATTTCATTACATTTTGAAGTGTAAGTTAACTTGATTGATGCAAATTGACAGATTATATCCAAGATCTAACCCAAACATCCCAACAGTTGTTAGCAGATGTGAGAATCTTTTGCTCTGGCTCTGTACTTCTAAGCATATGCCTACATTTCAGATGATATTTCTATATCTTTGTGTGAGAAAACAAACTATCATTCATTCTTGAAGTAAATTCACAGTTCTGAATTACCCGTTCTTAGCAGCATTGTGTTATCTGGTAATTTACATGTAATATGTGAAACTGGAGATGTGGGTTTGAGTGTAAACATATCAAAGCATCATTCTGAGTGATTTTTATGTTTTTTATGCAATCCTTACACCAATTTACTATCAACTTTTTGGACTTATATTACCAAAATTTAGCACAGATTTAAATCCACTGTTTCTAAAATATACTCCTTCATTTCTTTCAACTAACATTCAACTGACATCAGAAGTTTGAATGACAAACAGTTGTTATAATGAAAGATTCAAAAGGCTAAGTTTGCAAGCTCATATTCAGCAGGACCTAGAATAAGATCTTCTGGACGTACGAGAATAGAACAAAATGTGGTTTTAATTGTAGCATAAGAATTGGAACAATTTCATTTTTGCAAAAGTAGAATCCTCCTTGTTAGCTGGGAGAGCTGGTGAAACATCAGAGATTTGTAAGATGCTGCTTTCAAAGAGTGATTAGAAAGTAATCCCTGTGAAATAGATGTAACCTCTGAGGTTTGAGCATAGTCCCTGCCTGCTCACCTGAAATAGCATGCAGCAGAATCATACAAACTGCAGCTGATTATTTTCCTAAACCCAGAGCTTAAGTTAGACCTTTCCTAAGAAATAAATTGCTGCTGAATATGGAACAGAATCAGAACTATGGAACTAAAATAACACATGATTCTCAAAATAAAAGCCATTTCAGACTCTAAACAAAACCTTATTTTGTTCTGGTGGAGGCTGTTTAGAGGATTTTCAGTGATTAGAAGCCATTCAGCTGCAAATGGAAGGAATATATTCAAGCCCCAAAATGTTTCATTGCCAGGCTTCTAGAGACCCTGAATCTCAGTTGTAACTGTGAATGACAACACTTTGGTTTTTGTCAGAGGCAAGACAAGGCAAGTGAACATAGCCCTTGTCACACGGACTAAATATACTACACATGTAAACATACCACCTAATTTAACTTTTTAATTTTTTTAAGTTGAATCATCAAAGGAAGCCCAACTGTAGTATAATACATCCAGGCTGTTTGAGACTTTTTGATGGAAGATGTAAGTGACTTTATTGGTGCCCCTGCCAGTGAAAGGAACACAAATCTCTTCATCCTTTTCTCTCTTAAGACAACAACAATAAAAAAGACAAAAAAAAAACCCCAGAAAAATACAAAAAAAAAAAAAAAAGGAAAAAAAAGAAACACCCCTAAACAGAGTGAATTTTTTATTGAACAGAAGCAAACAGTTCTGTTTGCAACTGTTAGAGAATTTCCACATATTTTAATGAAGCTATAGATAGTACATGCCACTCAGGTACTGTCAGAGAATCAGAAGTATCCTCTTCTGGGAATGCATTGTTTGAATCTATCTGTCACTGGATACCATCTGGTCCATTACAAAACAAACCATGTTGCACTTCAGCGATATCTGTTCCTAGTTCTTTCTAAGAATATAGCCACTGACAGAATGGACAACATGGAGGAGGAAATTGGATGCACAGATTATTCAAGGGAGCCTTTCTCCAAAGGTGATCTCCTAAATGACCCGAAATAACAGGCTGTTTATTATTTGGAGCCCAATAACAACAAAAGTCATCTCTTTACAGTGTCTTTTGGCTTTGACTGTGTCTTATCTAAGCTATAAATAAGAAAAGAACTTGCAGTAGTGTACAGATAACTGTCCAAACCAGCTTTGTCTGCTGTGCAATGAGCTACCTTTCTGTAAAGGAAGTTGTTCTCATGTTTATATTACATGTCAGAGCCAACATTTGTGGTCATTGTATCCTGTTCAGTTAAGCAGCTGCCTTTTCAAAGCTTTTCCGAAGGTCAATCATAACTCAAAGGGAATGAACAGAGGATGAGGTTGTGGTCCTTCTCACACCAGGCTACTGTGGTGACTGTGTATAATAATAATTTTGTGATGACTTGGCAAAGAATGTGTAGGTCAAACTGTTTTCCCTGAGAAAATAGACTTTATTTGAAACCTAGAAACTTAGAAAACCTATATTCAAAATACATTTAGACTTTAAGAGGGGAGGTATAATTTCCTGGGAATTAAAATGCATATAGCAGTGAACAAAACAGAATCAAAACAAGTCGTTTTGGCAAAAGAAGTCATTATGACTGGAGTTGGGGGACTTTTTTATGATCTTGTACGTAGAAGTTGGCTTCCTTGGGCTCTTTCTGAAGTGACCTAAAAGAGTTCAGGCCTTCAGTACACTAAAATATCTGACTCTGTGCAGGACGGTCATTTCAGAAAAACATAGAGACAGATGATCAAGCCAATTCCTTGTTCAGAAATTATTCAAGCACACTGTAGTGGAGTCAAACTTACCTTTATGTTTCTTGCTGAATAAGGAGGGAGTAGTGAACTGTGGCTTGGGACTTGGCAGCCAACTTCAAAATGGGATAAGCAAATGGTTTAGAAGTTTAGGATGGAAGTTTAGGACGAGTTTTTTTTTCTGGTTTGTTTTGTGGGGTGTTTATCTGTTTTTTAAATTTCATTTGGTGGCTATTATCAGAACTAAAACAAGACATTCCCCCAGAAAAACAACGTTTATAGGTGGTGTGATAAAATCAGAGAGCATGTCATAGCAAGGAGCAGATCACCAATCCTGCTGACTGGCTTGTTTATCAGGCTCACTGTAGCAGGCATATCATTATTTCTTCTGATGCTAAACATCTACATCGTGATTTTCTGACAGTATCTAGAAATTGGACTTTGTGACCCAGTTAGTCCTTTCTGGCTTGCTGCATCATTATACAGCAGTAGCATTATAAATAATTTATATATAAACCCCCTTAATTATGATAATTGGTGTTTTGTACTAGATACATCTCAGCTAATATACCAAATCACAGTATATGTACAATGTCATTGTCTCCCTTGCATTTTATATGAAATTTTGTGTAGATTAGAGACATATGATTGTATTATACCAAGATGTGCTGTATTCTCACTTCTTCATTGTTATATATGTAATTCAAAAGCCTTCTTCGTGTACTTTCCAAAGGAATTTTTGTTGGGCTTTCTTTTCATAGTCTTTGTTCATACTCTGTCTAATACTAATGATAGCTTTAGTCATAATTTTCTATACTTAAGTAGATATGGAGAATGGTAGTATCAGATCAATATCTGGAACCAAATTCATTATGTGTGCCCACAAAAGAAAAAAAAATATATAAGGAGAGAAAGAACCGAAGATAACAGCTCTTTTGCTGTATTTGTACTTTCTGTAGTTTGTCAAGTTCATGAAATAACATATTCTGGGACATATCCTGAGGTTGAGATGTAAAACCAGCTTCTTTTAGTGCTTATACAACCTATTTTCCTGACAAGAATTTGATGTGTTTTCATTTTATGACTGTCAAAAAATGATGACATGTTCATGGTATGGTTGCTAAATTATCGCTCTGACGTAGTTAACCAGGGTAACTAAGTGCTTAGCTACTCAGTCAGACACTACTGAGCTGTGGGAAAAACAATATAAGTTCTTGCTTTTTAATTCCAGCAGCAGACCAGCCTAACAGTTATTTAACAGATATTGCTACTTCTTCTTAGTAAATGAAACTCTGTTTAATATAATTACAATTTTGATTAAAACTTACAAGAATGTACTGAATCAGCTGCTATGAAAGAGAAAAAGCTTAAAGGTGACTAATGCAATTAGTGCCTGATAGAAAATCAGGTTTCTAAGGCCTGCTTATTTTCTTGTGCCTGTGACAGAAGAAGGTGATGACTGCAGTTAAAGAGAGACATCAGTTACAGTGCCCTTCATATAGTATGTTAAGCAATAATGTCTTATATGTCAGCTTCTACCTTTCCTCAAAGGGCAGCTTCTTCATGGGTTTCTGATTTTCAGATTTCTTTATTCTTTAAAGTACTTACATGATGGCAAAGAGGATCTATAACTTCACTGTGACAGATAGAGTGTTTCAAGGTATTCAAGATAGCTAAAAGTACAACCTCAGCTTGATAGGGGCTCAAACATTTAAAATAATGCTGTTTTGCACTGAATTTCTATGAAAACTTTAGATGGAAACCCTGGGTACAATAATTAGAAATGCGTGGGAGTCTCCAGTGAGCCTTCTTCCTCACTTCTTTTCCTTTCAATTTTTGTGAAACCTCATGATGTCAATACCTTGCCAAAGTAGCTGGCTCAAAAACCTCATGAATACCCCTGTGCATGGTGACTGATGTTTGTTGGCACCCCCCAGATTCCAATTGTTGCTGCAGATACACTTAGTGTTGTACCTAAATTTCCACAATCTGCAAACTCAAGCTTTATTAACATAAGTGTATGTGATTTGCACAGATGACTTAACCCTTTGAGTAACATAGTGCTTAATTTGAGAGGATTTTTTTGTTCTTCCAGGAAAAAAAAAATCTTTCATAATTATATTATTACATGTGTGAATTTTCTATACAAATACCTCCTTGAACTGTTCACTTTTATATTTGGTATCTTTAGTTTCTATTAAAGAAATTTATAAAGACTAACTATTACATATGTGTGTTAGTAGCCCAGAAGGTCAATCATATCTTAGGCTAACTCAAGAGAAGCATGGCCAGCAGGTTGAAGGGCAGTGGTTCTGCCTCTCTACTCTGCTCTCATGAGACCCCACCTGTAGTTCTGTGTTCAGCTCTGGGGCACCCAACAAGAAAAGGACATGGATCTGTTAGAGCAAGTCCAGAGGAGGCCACAAAGATGATCAAGGATCTGAAATACCTCCCCTGAAAGGACAGGCTGAGAGGGATGAGGTTGTTCAGCCTGAAGAAGAAAAGGTTTTGGGGAGACCTGATACTGACTTTTCAGTACTTAAAGGGAGCGACAGGAAAGATGGTGAGGGACTCTTTGTCAAGGAATGTAGTGATAGAATGAGGAGTAATGGTTTCAAATTGAAAAAAAAAAAGTAGATTTAGATTAGATATAAGGAAGATCTTCATTATTGTGAGGGTGATGAGACACCGGAATGGGTTGCCCAGAGAAGCTGTGGATGCCCACTGCCTGAAAGTGTTAAAGGCCAGAATGGATGGGACTTTGAGCAACCTGGTCTAGTGGAAAGTGTCCCTGCTCATGGCAGGGAGTGTGGAACGAGATGATCTTTATGGTCCCTTCCATCTCAAGCCACTCTGCGATTCTGATATTAACAATCTTGCCCAGAGAAGAGTTAGGACACCCTGATTTGTTTTCAGCTGGCCAAATCATACCCTGCCTAACAACTTTCAGGCAGTGTTAGGTAACTAACACAGGTAAGGATGATTCCCAGCATGCGGGTTGGATGCGGGAGGCTAGCTGTGTTAATGGCAATGAAGCAAGTTGTTTCATGCTGCCTGGCCTCTGCCTGAGGATAGAGCTGGACACCAGTATAGACATTCATGGCTCTGGTGCTTATGGTTGCTCTACTGCAGCGACACGTTCCAGAGACCTTTGGGACTAACGAGAACATACCTTCAGATGTCGGTTACAATTTCTTTAATTAGGCTGTGCTCCAAAGTTAGAAGCACAACACTGTTACTTTCTGAACACCCCCGAGAACTGTTTTGTCAGCTATTTTGGAATGTGACTAGTTTTAGGACTCAGCACAGCCGTGGCAAAACTTTTCCTTGCTAAGATCAGAATCAGATTTACTGCTCAACAGAAGTGAAAAGAATAATCAAAAATGTTGAATGAACAACGAGTTGTATGAATAAATTATGAACTAACACTGAAACTTCTCCGAAGGTGCTCCAAAATTTCACTGAGCTTCTGAAGCCCCCTTGTAGGTTTTGTAAGTTGCTCAAGGGATAACATGCTCTGAAGAGTTCTTCTTTACCTTTTTCCTGAAATGACTACTACATCCACCAGGAAAAAATGGCTTAGTAGAGTTTGTTTCCTCTGTAGTACAAATACTAACATCTAGTGATGTAGTAGACCCTCATTCTCTGTAGCTGGGTATCAGGAGACCACATGAGTGAGTGTATGACTGTGTCAATTCCAATATTTCTGTAAAATTATGTTATTATTAATTCTATTGTGTATTTATTTGTATTTCATTAGAATATTTCTGACTTTAAGTTTCAGTCTTCCTTCTTTTGCTTACAGCTTTATCAGGCCTACTGATATGTATTTTTTATGAGCTATGGGTTATGAGAAATAGTGCATAATGTATAAAGTAAAGCCTTTTTTCATGTTTAACTTGCTGTGACTTTCACATGATGCCTACATGTAACATGCAAATACAGTTAAATGTTCTTCTGAAGAGGAAATTGAAAAAAAAATATACCCTCCCTATTTGATAATTAGAAGGAAATTTGTCAGAAAGAGATGTTTAAGACGATGTCAAAAATTTGTATAATTAACCCATTCATAAGTAACTGTATAAATCCGGTTTAGCAATCTAGTGTAAAGCAAAACCACTGTGCAATTATGCTGCAATTACAAGTTAATTACATAGATATTACAGCATCGGCATTTTACTTACACTGTCTTTTTCCAAATTATAGTAATTAACCTTACCGTTTCTAAGTTTTACCTTGCATAACAATAAAGCACATGACATGGCAAAGTACAATTTTTCTGCTCTTATATTTGTTTCACATAAAAATCTTACATAAAGTATTGACATAAGATTGTTTCACCCATTAATTTAAATTGAGACTTCTTTAAAGACAATAGCTATATATTTAATAATATGTTAATAATTTGTAAACAGTGTGTAACTGGAAAAAAAAATAAATATAAAATACCTGTACATATATTTCTATTATTAAAGTTTGGTCATAAAATAATAAGCTATCATTTAGACCAGGGGTTACAAAGCTTTTTGGTGCAGTATTCCAGACTTTCTTAATTAAAAACTGAGGTTTGTTTTTATCTTTCCTAAATTTAGATACTGAGTATGAGATCAATTCCATACCCTTTCTTCATTTTCTGTAGAGGGAATGATTTAACTAGCTTAAACTAAGTCATATCTTGCAGGGGTGTTTTCCCAGTGCTTACTGACTTGTGAAGCACTGGTGGGTGCCAAACACCATTTTTTTTTCCCATCTACCTCAGTCTCTATGCTCTTCTTTGTCATAGCTATTGACATGTGACCCACAAGCCAAGCAGTCCAACATGGCTGTTCAAGAAATATATATGTACAGAGATTGTGAAGCAGCTGCTGTGTTGGACTTCAGCAGAACTACATTGGACTGTGAACTGGCTAAGGGAAAGAAGCCAAAGAGTTGTGGTAAATGGGGAGGAGTCTGGTTGGAGGCCTGTATCCAGTGGAGTGCCTCAAGGGTCGGTACTGGGACCAGTATTATTCAATATATTCATCGATGACTTGGATGAGGGACTAGAGAGTACTATCAGCAAGTTTGCTGATGACACCAAGCTGGGAGGAGTGGCTGACACACCAGAAGGCTGTGCTGCCATCCAGCGAGACCTGGACAGGTTGGAGAGTTGGGCGGGGAAAAAATTAATGAAATATAACAAGGGTAAGTGTAGGGTCTTGCACCTGGGCAGGAACAACCCCAGGTTCCAGTATAAGTTGGGGAATGACTTATTAGAGAGTAGTGTAGGGGAAAGGGACCTGGGAGTCTTGGTGGGCAGCAGGATGACCATGAGCCAGCACTGTGCCCTTGTGGCCAGGAAGGCCAATGGCATCCTGGGGTGTATTAGAAGGGGGGTGGTTAGTAGGTCAAGAGGGGTTCTCCTTCCCCTCTACTCTGCCCTGGTGAGACCCCATTTGGAATCTTGTGTCCAGTTCTGGGCCCCTCAGCTCAAGAAAGACAGGGAACTGCTGGAGAGAGTCCAGCACAGGGCAACTGGGATGATGAAGGGAGTGGAGCATCTCCCTTATGAGAAAAGACTGAAGGAGCTGGGGCTCTTTAGTTTGGAGGAGACTGATGGGAGACCTTATTAATGTTTACAAATATATCAAGGGTGAGTGTCACGAGGATGGAGCCAGGCTCTTCTCGGTAACAACCACTGATAGGACAAGGGGTAATGGGCTGAAACTGGAACGTAAGAGGTTCCGCTTAAACTCGAGAAGAAACTTCTTCTCAGTGAGGGTAACGGAACATTGGAACAGGCTGCCCAGAGAGGTTGTGGAGTCTCCTTCTCTGGAGACATTCAAGACCTGCCTGGACACGTTCCTGTGTAGCATTATTGAGGCGTTCCTGCTCTGGCAGGGGGATTGGACTTGATGATCTTTCGAGGTCCTTTCCAATCCCTAACATTCTGTGATTCTGTGATTCTGTGATATCTCTAAAACAGTTGTAGGAGGAAGATGCAAGAGGTTTAAAACCTGCATGTTGCCAGGAGCCTCTAAAAGTCTAGTCAGGATATGTTGGACATCCTTTCATCTCATGAGTCTATTTGTTCACACCTAATCAATGATGTGATTTCAAATAATTATATTAAGATGTTTTGCCTCAGGTATGGACTGTAATTCAAAGAATTGCAGACACAGAAATACCAGAAACAGGGACTGGTGATTTCTTATTCCTCATTATGAAAACATTAATTTAAAGTTAGCACATTTTATCATGAAAAGGGAAATTAAAAAATTCTGATATGTGCGCTTCCCAACGTTGCATCTACAGCACTACCAAAAAAGCAAACAAAGAATCTGTGGCACAAATGAGAAAACAGTAATTTTATAAAGATGAGGAGAACTGTATTATGTATTTTTATTAGAGAAGCACATTCATTACAATTTTAGATGTCTGTATATGCTACTCTTTTCTCAGTGCCCATCATGCTGTTAACTAACCATGAAATAATGTCATACCAGCAGCGAATGTTTGTTCTTAAACTTTTATTCATCCGTATCAATAAACTTGAGAAAGAGCTTTCCTGTAGAGAGAAGTACACTAAAGAATAAATGGCTTCATTTGTTATTTTTGTTCTTTCTCCTGGAGTTTGGATTTAACAGATAGATCTTTTTCTACTACGGTAAGCACATGGAATCTGGATGAAAAAACTTTTATTTCTGTGTTACTGGAAACGGCAATGAACGTTCCCTCATGTATTACAAACATATAAAATAATTATATTCATTACAGTACACACATAAGTTTGAATTCGGATAACTAAACTGGTGGTATAGCCTTTTAAATACATCAACACTGTTTATTTTAGGAAGGAAGAGGGGCTGTTTAACTGACATAGAAAATATCCTGGTATAAAGTGATCATTAATAAATTTAAGCTGGTAATTAAATATGTCTAACCTTTAGAAGGGTGAGGTTCAGGAGCTGTAGTGTCACCAAGTTCAATATATTTCTAAAAGACATCAAAAATAGCTTTTTCTTTTGATAGTGGAAAGGGTAAAGCCAGTGAGCTAGTAGTTGTCCTCCGTTATATCCCAGCAAGGTCAAAAGCAACAACCTCTTGCATCAGAAGCAAGTTGCTATGATTCAGGAAAATAACCAATGGTCTAACACTGATTGCAGAAAAAGTCGGTAAAACTGTTTAATGAGAAACATGCTGGGCACATCTAAACTCGCCAACTAAAGTAAGTAAATTGGTGGAGGAGTAAAAAATGTGGATGGAAGCAGGAACAATATCCTGAGTAACATGACCACACCAGGGAAAGAACAATTCAGGAAGGCTTTTGTTTCATCTTTTTACTTTTTTTTTCCCTCCAGGTAAATTCCCTGAAGTTTCTTCTTTTGTTAGCATTTCACATCTACTTTACCTCTTAATCATGTGGTACAAAACCATTAACGCTCCTCTCTTGCTTTGCTTACACAGATTGTTTTAGAAACAGGGACAGCCTGATCCAAAGAGCTCTGAAATCAAAGGACAAACTTTCATTACATGCATTAAGCTTTGGGAAAAATCTTTCCATGTGATTACTGTTCTTGTAGCATAAGGTGAATAGTGAACTGACAGATGTTTTCATTTTAACAGGGCCAATTTCTAGAGAGCATGCTGCAACGTAAGTCAGCTTTTGTAGGTAGTTTTACATGTACACTCACGTTTCATATAGACTTAAATATGAAATATTTGAAAAGTATAATTAAGGAATCTCATTAAGAGAGTTCTGGTATCCTTATCTTTTGATTCAGCATAACAGGAAAGAATGAGTGTACAAAACTGTCACCATCTTATCCTATCTGTCAAGGCTGTAGCCAAATGTATCAGATTCCTGTAAATTTGCCCATCAGCATGCACACAGAAAACTGCTTCCACTCATGGACCATTGTGCATTTCCTCTGAGCATTCCTGGAAAACATTTCGTAGCTGTAGGTTTTGAATTAATCCATCATGTTTTGTTTTTATAGCACCATTCTGGAAAATCCACTCTCACCATTTAAGACTAAACCACCTATCTTCTCAGAAAAGATGTCTTTTGAAGACATTTCAGATGTGGAAGCTTCAACAGCTTTATACTTTTAGAAAGTCTTTAACCTCAAAATTAACAAATATGCACGGGAAGTAACAAAATTATCCTGTCACAAAGAAGAATATGGAGCCCACTGGACCTTTGATTTAACTCTATAAATCGTGTCTTAATTTCATCATTTGAGAAAATTAGAAGACATTTTACAGTCATTTCTGCAAGTCCCAGTGTGGTTGCCAAAGGGCAGCTGTGGGATGTCAACAATATGGGTGTCTGCAATCAAGGTAGGCTTTTTCCAGGGTCATGAACAGAAATGGTTCAGGTCAGCTCCCACGTTCTGGATGTGACAAATAGTGCCCTTCAAGCACCTGTTTCTCTCTCTTAATCATAAAAAGTGTTGAGCACAATTAGCTCTGGCACAGGTAATTACTGAGACCTCTCTTGTTTACCAAATGAGTTTTGGCATGAGCTACAACCCACCATCATAGAGAAACTTCACTTAAACAGCCAAATAGAAGGCAAATCTAATAAGAAAACTAACAAAACCCACCTCAGACCTGATTAATGAGACATGAGTGACACAAGTTTACGTATTTCGGTGGTGATATATAATGCTATTAGAGTTTTGGAAGAAAATAATGCCATGTAATGATGGAGCGGTAGCTGTGTTCACCAGCTTGAGTAACATTGTCGTCAGAATAACTAATACTTCAATACAAATGTTCTTTTAATGTGAATGCATAACAATTAAAACTAGAAACTTACCCAAAGTGCAGACAGGTGTCTAAATGATTCAAAAAGCTAGTTCCTCAGTAAAATGAGGCACTAAATGGATTGAACATTTACTACATGCCAGGTTTTATCAGATGGTTCACTGACCTCTATTCCCACAAGTCATCCAGAGAAAATGATATTAGCACTTTGGGCATGTGTTGACAGCAGAGCTAGAACACCTGCCAAAGCAGACACGCAACTGGGGTAGCTGTAGAAATGTACAGAAGGATCAAATGAAGGAATTTCTCATTTGAACAATACAGAACGCAAAATTTTGGGACCCATCTTGGAGTTCAAAACCTTAAAGAATAGGAATGGGAAGGTGTCTTCTGCCATACAAAGTGAATTTTCTGCTACTGTTCACCTCATGGCCTTCTTGGATGTTTTACAAAATGTATTCCGCTCCTGAGGTGTGCCTTTCTTCTCATCCAAACACCGAGTCCCATCCTGTGTTGACTCACTTGTACCTTATTTTGTGAGTCTGACGATTACCTTGTGCCAATTAATTTTTATTGTTGTTGATCCATCTGCCTTTATCCATTTGTAAGCACATCTGCAGAGGATACCTCAGTAGCATCGTATATGTCCTACATTTGTTTTTGCAGGTAGAGTGCTATCTTGTCTTACAGAGTAAGTGCTTCATTCTGAATATATTTGAAAAGTATTTTTATTAGTGAAAAAAATCAGAGTGACAAGGTCGCTTATCTCTTGCTGTCAGGATGCATCTACGCTTTATTTGCACATTTTCTGACAGTCTCTTTCTTCCTCTGGCAGGCTTAAAACTTACTCCTTTCATCTATTCTCAAGGGAAATGAAAGTCCTATATGCAAACAAGGAACTATTGAAACAGGCCTTCACTCACACCATGCTCTCCTGACCTGAGTTTGCTCATTCGGTACCAGTCGGATTTCAGTCATGTAACTGTATCTAAAAATTAATCATCTAATGCTATAAGTTAAGCCACCTACACTCTTTTAGCAATCCAGGGATTTTTGGACTCAGAAAGGTGTCTTTCTTTCTTCTTTGTGAAAAGTAGCACATACCCAAGGTGGACATGTCTCTCTAATATTTTCTTTCCTGGCTTAGCTGGAGGCCATCAATGACGTAACGATCAGAAAACGCTAACCTGATCTGCTGTGCATTCTCTCCCACAACCTGAACAACCAAAGTTCCAGCCAGTCTTGTCCTAAGAGAAGAGGTCAAGCACCTTCATGCCCCTCATAGAGGAGTTTGGACATGACAGAGTTTGCCAGTCCCAAATATCTGCCTTTTACACTTCTTCCAACATTCCAAAGAACATTGATTTCCCTTATTATGAAACAATCATGATGATTGTTTTAATTAGAGCAGGAAGCAAGAAGCCTGAGAGGTTAGTGACAAAACAGGAGAGAAGATCACGGCAAGAGCAAAACTCAGGCAGCGTTTATCAGAGAGCCAGAAAGCTCTTTGCAGGGTTACAGGAAGAACTTTATTAAGGACTCCTAGAAAAGGTGAAACAGTGGTTCGAATCAGGAAAATAAAATAAAGTCTTCAGAGCTAAATAAACTGAAAAGTTTGCTTTCAATCACTCACATGTATATTCAGAAACTCCAAGTTATGCGGAAAAACACAGATTGCAAATATGTCAGTATTTGTATTATGTGTGCAGTGAACAACACACACAAAAAAATTGCACAGTTTTGATTATATTGCAGTTATCTCTGCCACAGTGAAGAAAGATGTTACTTATTTTTTGACAAACTGTGATGGGTTGCTGCTGTCTTGACACCAGGTCCCCACCAAAGTCACTCTGTAACTCACTCATCAGCTGAACAGAAGAAAGAAAATGTAACAAAAGCCACATGGGTTGAGATAAGGATGGGGAGATCACTCAGCAATTACTGTCACAGGCAAACCAAACCTGACTCAGGGAAATTAATTTAATTTACTACCGATCAAATCAGACTAGGATAATGAGAAATAAAATCTAAAACTGAAGCCCATCTTCTTCCCATCCCTCCTTTCTTCCTGGATTTAACTTTATTCCCTATTTCTCTACCTCCTCACCACAAGAAGTTGAGGCAGATGAAGATGGTCAGTTCATCGCACATTGTCTCTGCCACTCCCTCCTCTTCAAGGGGACAACTCCTCATGCTCTTCCCCTGCTCCAGAGTGAGGTCCCTCCCAGGGGAGACAATTCTCTATGAACTTTGCCAACGTGAGTTATTCCTAAAGGGTACAGTTCTTCATGAACTGCTCTGGTCTGTGACCTGTCTATGGGGTGCAGTCCTTCAGGAACAGACTGCTCCAGGGTGGGTCCCTTGTGGGGTCACAAGTCTTGGCAGCAAACCTGTTCTTGTGTGGGCTTCTTTCTACATGGCTCCACAGGTCCTGCGAGGAGCCTGCTCCAGTGCAGATTCTCTACAGGGTTACAGCTTCCTTCAGGATGCATCCACTTGCTCTGGCTTGGGGTTGTGCATGTGCTGCAAGGGAACAACCTGCCTCACCACTGTCGTAACCATGGGCTGCAGAGGAATCTCTCCTCTGGCGTCTGTACCTTCTCATCACCCTCTTTCACTGATCTTGACATCTACAGCGTTGTTCTCACAAGTTTTCACTCCTTCCTTTGGTTGCAGTTGCTGTTGCACAGGTTTTTTTCCTCTTTCTTATTAAATATGTCATTCCAGAGGTGTTATCACCATGACGGATGGGCTCATCCTTGGCCAGCAGTGGTGTCGGCTGGGTGGCATTGGTTCTATTGAACATGGGGAAGCTTATAGCACCTTCTCATAGAAGCCACCACTCTACCCCCTGCTACCAAAATCTTGCCGTGCAAACCCAATACAACAGTGTTAGGTATGTAAAGGCATTGACATGTAGCAAAGTATCTTGTCATCATAAATACTTTTTATTGACAAGAGAGAATTTAGGGTTAATGACCTGATTTCTCAAAGCTCTTAGCTATCCACTTTCCAGACAGTAAGTATTGAACATTTGGTGATCTTTGCTTTCTTACAGACTCATCCTGCCATTCAGATTGCTAACCACTTACTGATGATTGTCTTGGGAATGTCCCCAACTTACAAAACAGCAGTGTGTTTTCTACTGCTTAAGGTTGTCAATAAATTTAACAGGTCTAGTAAGAAAAAACACATTCGTGTTTGTCAGGCACACGGGACACAAGAACATAATCAAATTGCCAGTGTGGGATTTAATGGGTCAAGGTTCCCTGAGTATTCAGCCTTCACCTTATAGAAGGCTCATTAGTGGAATGTTGTGTATACCTCAAGGGAATTTCAGTGTTTGAGGAGACTATAGAGGATGCCAGTAAGATTTGCACAGGAAGCTAAAAGATTTCAGAGGGAGCATAAACATTGCTTAGATGCTGCACTTTAATTATTTGCATTTGATGAAGCATTTTGCTTCAGTTCTTTGACATCTTTTCCTCATATACTATAAACACAGCTCTAGACCTTGAGTAGTCCTTACAGGTGCAAGGACCAGTCTTTTAAAAATATATATGGGCACACACATGTGCGTGTGCATACATGCACCTTCCATTCCTCCTGCAGCTTGAGTTCAGAGAAATGACCAGCGGAAGAATCTCCATTTTGCTAGGAGACCCCAGTCCTGATCTGCTAGAGAAATTGTAAAGCCCTGATGCCATCGCCTTCTCAGCTTGGAATAGCTTCATCCTGCTGAGAGCTCTTTTTCCAGTTAAAGTTGTAGACAGTTTACCCTTTCCCATGGGTGATTTTACCGCTGAAGGCAAACCTGTAGCCTGGTTTCCAGTGATGGAAATCATCAGTGACAGAATTTGTAACTGTTTAAGACAATTGTTGCTTATCTTTTCAGAGAGTGCTACAACCTGAAAATGCTGTACTCAGTATAGCATATAAACAATTACAAAGACTGATTAATAAATGAAATGGATTAAATAAGAAAAATAATCACATAATCACAGAATTTTTGAGGCTGGAAAAGACCTCTGCGGTCATCAAGTCTATGACCCAACACCACCACATCAGCCAGACAGGGCACTAAGTGTCATATCCAACCTCTCCTTAAACACCTCCAGGGACGGTGGCTCCACCACTTCCCTGGGCAGAGCACCCCAGTGCTGAGCACCCTCTCCGTGAGGAAGTGTTTCCTGAAATCCATCCTAGACCTTCCCTGACGCAGTTTCAGGACGTGCCCTCTCGTCCTGTCACTGGTCGATCGGGAGAAGAGTCTGACCCCACCTGACTGCACCCTCCCTGCAGGGAGTTGTAGAGAGTGATGGGGTCCCCCCTGAGTCTCCTCTTCTCCATGTTAAACACTCCCAACTCCCTCAGCCTCTCCTCACAGGACTTTTCCTCCAATCCCTTCCCCAGCCTCGTTGCTCTCTTCTGGACCCGTTCCAGCCCCTCAGTGTCTTTCTTGCAGTGAGGGGCCCAGACCTGCACACAGGGCTCGAGGGGAGGCCTCACCATTGCTGAGCACAGGGGCAGAATTACATCCCTGCTCCTGCTGGCCACACTGTTCCTGATACAAGCCAGGGTGTCATTGGCCTTCTGGGCCATCTGGGCACCCTGCTGGCTCATGTTCCACCGGCTGTCACCCAGCACTCCCAGGTGCCTCTCTGTGGGGCTTCTCTCCAGCCACTCCTTCCCCAGTTGATAACGCTGCAGGGGGTGATTGTGGCCAAAGTGTAGGACCCTGGACTTGGTCTTGTTGAACTTCATACCATTGGCCTCAACCCATCAACCTAGCCTGGCCAGGTCCCTCTGCAGTGCCTTCCTACCCTCCAGCAGATGGACACTATCTCCCCAGCTTGGTGTCATCTGCAAACTTACTAAAGGTTGACTCAGTACCCTCATTCAGGCCATCAATGAAGATGTTGAGTAGGACTGGACCCAGTACCTATCCCTGGGGGACACCACTGGTCACCAGGCACCAAGTGGATGCATTCACCACCACTCTCTGGGGCCGGTCATCCAAACAGTTTTTAACCCAGTGAAGGATGCACCTGTCCAAGCTGTGGGCTGCCAGCTTTTACAGGAGGATGCTGTGGGAGACTGTGTCAAAGAGTTTGCTGAAATAAAGGTAGAAGGAGAAAACTAAGGAGGATAGAGAGTAAAATAAAGAGCATGAGAAGCAGCTCTGTAGTCTTCTCAGTGTATTGGGTTTCATCACTTGCTCCTGTAAGGTTTATTTTGTTATCTTCAGACTTCTCCCATTTATCCAGTTATTTGTAATCCCACCAAACAGCAGAAAAAGTTCTATTTCCAAATCGTACGTGATGACTTTCAAAGAGAGAGTTTGAAATTCATTACAGGCGTGAAAACAAATCAAGCTGACAGAATGCTCAAATATACTGTGCTGCCTGGATTTATAATTGAAAAACGCTCTGCTGCATGAAATGAGTGAAACAGAGCAGATGAACTAGCAGACAAGCAGGCGATCAGAATTAAACAAATTTGTGTAAATAAATCCCACTTACTTATCAGACACCAGGAATTCATTTTCTCTATATTTAGGCTTTCTGTCAGATAATGTGAGCAAATATTGGTTGGGAGTGGAGGGCAGAGGGCATCCGGATTTTTCCATATTATTTATTTACTTTGTTTCACTTAAACAGGCCAACAATAACAAGGATGTCTGTTAAGTTTTGGGACGAAAAGGAAGAAGGAAAGGGTGTGTTTGATCATGATTCACAATGCTGTAGGCTCAGTTCTCCTTTGGGATGTTCTAAATCCACTATTTGCTAGCCTGGTTTGCTTTTCAAGTGTGCACCCCCTGAGGTAAAGTTGATGCCTTGCTTTACCTAAGCATCACTGTAAATAACATCAGAGAGGTTTTCTTGGGAAAGTATCTACTCGGACATTGAACAGTAGTTGCATATTCATTCTTAACATTGTTTAGAAAAAAATGAATACTAGTTTAGTTTTTGATCATATAGTTCAACATAGAATCTTTTCTGCTAGCAGTTGTGCATTAAGTATTTGGTATTGTTGTGTCCTTAACAGGAACTCTGAAATGATTGGAATAAATTTTTCCCCATGCCCCCAAAAACCTCCTTGGTGATAAATACTAGATAAATCATTGAGTCTGCCCAACTAGGTGATAATCTTTGTTATCTCTATCACAGGGATAATATGTTGGAAGATGGCTTGATTAGCAGCAGGAAGCCAGCTTCAGTGTTGAGGCAGTGGTCCATGTAATTGTGAGCCATTCCTCACTGAATCTGATGGAATTTCCCACAGGCTAAAAGTCACCAATACCAAGCTCCTATGACCAAGGAGGCAAAAGCTAAAGGTTAGTCCCACAGTACCTGGTGCCTCATCCAGCCCTTCCAACCTGTTGGTAACATGATTGAATTTATACTACCCTGAGATCAGTCATTAAAATAAAGGAAGGTTGGAGGTGGTGGGGGTGGGGGAAGTTGGGATTTTTTTCCCATTTATTTTCTTCCCATGATTGTTTTGCCCAGACACTTTTCCTGGGATCCAACTAATTTTTCATTTTTGCTTACCACATCCACCAATTTCTAGAGCAATGGAGGTCAAATGAATTCTATGAGCTTGGCAACAGATTATCAAATGAGACAACTCTAGAAGGTGGTTAAAAATATGGAAAGAATTTAATTAGAGATTTTTTTTCTGAGCTCTTGGACCTGATGTAGGAAAAGCAGTTGTGAGGAGAACATCACATGAAGAGTTATGTCTATCTGCTGAAAGACAGAAGAAAAGAATGATGTAAAAGAATGATGTTTTCAGAAGAAAGAATGATGTTTTTCAGAAAAGAATAGTGTTTTCAGAAGAAAAGAATGATGTAAAAAATATGAATAAACCTTCAAACCATAAAGGATTTTATTCATCTTTTTGGAATTGCTGGTATGCCAAGTGCTGTGTGGTGGAGATTTTCATTTTGTGGTGTCTATCCATCATTATCTGTGCCATTGACATCTAAATGCCAGAGTTTATCATATTTAAGTTTTTCATCCGCCTTACTCGCCTTTCCAGGAAGATGACCAATGTCAGTACCAACACGAAGTTACTAAGTTGTAATCACTCAACACTAAACAATTTACAAATAAAAATGCTAGTTGCCAGTGGCCTATAGATACAAAATCTGCTTCCTTTATTATACAATAGCATGTTTATGAGGTACGGATAATCTTCAGGTTCTGCTTGGATAAGCATTCAAAAGTTCAAAGGCTTATCTCGACCAAGGGAATCTGCAAATCAAATCAGTAAACCTCTTTGTTAGAGATTTCTGATGCTTTCCTTAGCAACTGAAAAATGGAAGTTCAAAGTGATCTTACAAAATAATTTGAAAACTTTACACCTTTTTGTCCTGAAATTTGGGTAAGGTTATGAAGGAGAAGATTTTAATAAATTCCTGTATCAGCCCAAATTTGAACGCCGATGCCGGGACACAACTGTATATTGTGCTTCTGCACTAAACTCCTCAAATGTACCTGCACTGTGATCGGTAGTAACCTTAGAGAATATTTGAAGTTTTCTGCTATTAAAGGGCCAAATTTTGTGTTATATTAAGGATAGAAATGGATTTGGGAGGCAGAATATTAAATATGACACTATTTTCCTGGTTGTAAAAGCATTGTTTAATAGCTTAGGTAAATTCACTTTTTCCCTGTAGATTCAGTCACACTCAACTAATCTAAGCTCGGGATGTGACCTGAGGAAGTTCCACATTATCATTAACTTTGACTCCCTGGATACCTTTCCCTAGTTCATCTCTCTACTCAACTTTTCCAAATTATCTGTTTGGGAAATTACTTAATTGTCCATCTCCCAAGAGTTCTCACAGAACTATTTAATTAGTGTGTAAGGTGCTCTTGAATCTATCCATTTATTTCACTTTATTTATAATATATCTGATTACTAAGTGCTCCAGGTGCAAACTCTGTTCAAAGTCATTGGATTTTTTTTTTTTTCCATACTTTTTTTTTTTTTTCCTTCCAGCAATCTGGGCAAAAAGGGAGACAGTGACTAAGGAGCTCAGACTTTGCAAATAGCACCTTTCAATACTTGTCAGTGCCTGCTTTAACTCCCCAGTCAACCATTCCCTTGACTAAGTGACAGAAAAGGTCTATTTCCCAGTTCCAGAGCTAGATGATGATGATTGTAATTTCATTATATTTTCTCCATTAGTTTCAACTTATCCTTTTAATTAAAATGTAAAGGAATGACAGATCCCCCATGCTCACTCTAAGTCTTTACTGAAAGTTCAACATCCCAAGTGGGACTTGAACTCATATTATCAGAGAGCAAAAGTTCAAAGCACTAAAATGGGAAACATTAATGTGTCAAGCAAGTAAGCTAGCACTTACCAGGATCAATTTTCCACTTAGGCAGCCTTTGCCCAATTGTGCTAACTCCCACTGAATCTATACTCACTAATGGATCAAAGCTGAGAGGCTAGGAATTTTAAAATCATCAATTCCCAAAGCTCATTAATATTACAATTACACCCACTAGCATTGCTATGAGAGGGAGTTCTTTGTTTTAATAAGTTGGTTTTGTGTTTTGTTCTTTTCCTGTGGGTGAAGGATTTTTGACCTAATATGAAAGTTTACCTTCTTAATACTTTAAATTGTTTTTAAGATTGGTTTATTGTTATTTATTTAACAAATTTGCATGGATGTTCAATAAAATGTTAAGTTACAACAGCAGTAATAATAATAGGGACAGGAAAGTGTGGTACTTAGTCCTGAAAAGACTTATTCTCATTGGAAAATGCTCTGTTTGTCTACCTTTGTAATTCCTGGATTGACCCCATCACAACTCACTCATTAGTTTGTCTTTCTCCTCCCACCCAGGTAAATAAATCTTCAGAACATATGACCACAATATTAAAGCTTTAGCTTGTCCTTTTAAAAATGCTAATAACATTAGATTTCAGTGAATGGCATGAGGGCAATGAAAAAAATAACATCGAGGGTATTTGGGAAAAAAAAAAAAAAGATATTTCTCTTTCTTACTTTTGAAATTGCTCAGTTTTAAGAGGTGAGTGTAAATGTATATTCTCAGTTAAATCACTGCAGAGTCCTCGGACTTAAAATTCATGAACTGATGCAATTAATTTGGAACAAAATCAATAATTCAGTGAAGGTATAACAACACCAACATCAGATTTCTAGGTAAGGACTGCAAATCTCATTGCTTCAGCTCATCCCACAGTGCTGCAGCGCTGAGGCCAGTATATTACAAGAGCATTTTTCCAGATTCTGTTATTATCTGGGAGCTGAACTGACCTTACAGCAGGATGGTGAAGTGGTAGTATGTGAACTATACAGTCTATGTTACACATCAAATAGAAGCATTTTTGATTTTGTGGGGTTTTGTTAAAAAAAAATGTATTTTTAAAAAGATTTTCTCAGCCTTAAGACAAAAGTGCCTGTTGGATGAAAAGTTAATGATTCCAGGCAGAAATCTACACAAAAAACACATCTAGTTTTGCAATAACTTCACACTTTTAGCCTGTGAAATATATAAAATCTCAAACTACTAAATAGCTGTTTTTCAAAAAGTAGGTACTACAGTATCTTCTCCAGTAAAGTTTCTGTTTGTTTATTACAACATCAACTACATGTTGTTACACGTTATAAAAATGCATTGCCTTGCCATGGAAAATAGGAAGAGCTTGAAAAGAAACCCACCCACTTGTAAGAAACTCTCTGAGGAGAACTAGATTTTTTGAAGTATATTTGAAAACAATATGGATTATACAGCAAACGTCGGGAGACTAGACTGCTGTTACTCAGTCCTGCATGGATGTACAGTGTGATATAATTATTCAAACAGTAGTTTTAAGACCCTTGGTAGGTATAAAGTTGATGTGCTGTAAATGACTGACAAAATAATAGAAGCAAGGATTTGATCTGCATGTATTACAAATTAATATCTCTCCATATAATAATTCGTGACATTCGGAGGTTAACTAAAGAGAAGCTAACATCTTTCTTTTGTCAAGGTTGAGTTGGTTTCTCATTACAAGCCATATTCTAACAAACCTACAAATATAATGGGTTGCAGGGGTAGCTAGTAGCAATCAGTACATGTAGGTTGCCTAACATATTTCATTACGAGGTATTCCAGGGATTTTTTTTTTTCCTCTGAGATGAATTAAGAATATTGTCAGTCAACTGTCACATGGACATTTTTTACATGAACACAGGGAGTCTCTGCCTCATTTAGTGAATTAGGTCACAGAATTAAGTGTTTAAGGGTAATTGTTGAGAGCTGCTCAGTTTTACAGCCTGAATAATATTTTTGTAGCCTTATTTATTTTCCTGTTAATTAAATTTTAGTGCACAGCATTCTAATATCTATTATCTGTTTATATAAAAATGACAGATATTTTTTTTTCTCTTTAAACACGGAAGGGTGCCTCTTTCATGACGTTCTGCATTTTTCTGATACTACTTATTGTTTCCCTCTTACCTTTTGGCATTTGCTCAAAACCATGTAACAAAAAAATATCAAAGGAATTTTAAAACAGAAAATTAATCAAGTTCTCTCTGAAAAGTCAAACTGATAATCTAGTAGTGGTTGTACTTACATGTGGCACTAGTTTCTCTGCAGTAGATACCGAACTGATGAATGATAAATATCAGAATTCTGTCTAAATCTTCTCTATATGCCCTTAATTTGACGTTCACTGGTGATGAGAGACATTGCAGACAAAATACACTCAAGATGAACCATGATGAACCATGACGAAGTCTATCTCATGTCTTCACTGATGGCAGTCAGAGTTGTGTTCTTCATATGCCAAGCAGGAGTTTATAATTTAATCTTTAAGAATATTTGCTCAATATAGGGATGGACTGAGTGAATACTCCCACCTGAATGGTTAATTTGAAGGAAGAAGAGCACTGAAATAAACTCAAACCCACACATGACATCCCATGGTGTGTCCTACAAAGAAAGGTGCAGATCAACTTAGGAGCATCAAGCATCACAGAACAGGGCTCTTACCTGAGTCATCATTTGCATCTAATGATCAGTAAATGCTCTTAACATACATAGCAGCTTTTTAGATGATTGTTTTGGATTATGTGGCCCTTCTGCATCTCATTAAGTATCTCCCAGAGAATTAAAAATTCAATATATTTATGAAGCAGAGTCAGATGTTAATGTATGAAACAAAACAGATTTGTATGTATATCTTAAATTTTATTCTAATCTATCATCAAGTATATTTTTTAATTTTCCTTTTTCTGACCACATATGAATAAAACTGGCTTGTTTCAGATGAAGAGGTCTGTCATCCTCAGGCTAGGCAGATTTTATCTTTTTTATTTTGTTTCAAAGGATGTCCTGAAGATAATCTTCATAAAATTAAAGACAGTACAGGATGGAGTGTGGAGCAGAGACAGTGGTGGAACTCAACTTAAAAAAATGTAGGTTGTCAACTGTAAAATATTCTTGTAACATATAGTACAGAGCTTAACAGTGTAATGGTAGGAAGATGTGGAGACTGACATAACAGGGGTCTTAGATTCACAGATGCTATATTGTCTAACTTTATCATTAATTATTGTATATTTCTATGTGACTTGACTGGCATCTCAGAGTATTTCTCTGTATGCAAATAGAAAGTATAGATAAACGCAAATAGAAAGTAGTTGATACTTGAAAAGACAAATCTCTTTTGTCAGAAATCATTGTCTTAAAGTTCTATTAAGTCATTTGGGATGGAGTTTCTGAATGTCAGTACACCCTTTACCACACATACCTTATGAATATTACAATTACAACAAAGTAGTCTGAAGTAGTCTGAAGATTAAATGTGTCCAACCCTTAAAAGAATTTGTATCAAGAATATTCCATTTATAGTCACTGTGAAAATCTAAGCAAATGAATGCAATTTAAACCATTCAAAACATCCTTATAAAATATGCTACCCTTATTTTATTAATTGAGAAAGTCAATCTCAAAACAATAAGCCACAAACTAAAATGGAAATATCTGTCACCTGTAAATATTTTATCTTAACTACAGATTCTGCTAATGGGTCCTTTCTCATACATCCTGCTGTTAACTCCAGAGCTGTGACTGTCAGCAGTTAGGCAAATGCCAAATTAATCTCAGCAATGATCAGATATTGTGTTATGATAGGAAAGCAGTTTGGATTAAAATCGAAAATTCAAGTCTGTAGACAGTTAGTCAAGACAATGCATGATAGTCAGGCAACCCTGGATTTCCTTGAAAATCATGTCAAAAAACACGGCACTAAAACTCACTCCAGATTTTTTTTCTTTACCAGCCCTTGTGATGCATTAAAATCTGAATCCTGCCCAACCATGGGTACAAACATCTAATGTCTGCCTTATTTTAGAAGTCCAGACAGAGATGAACCATAATGCAAAATTGTCCATCTCTCTTCAGTGACTTTAAAAAAAAACGTGGGTGGGTAGCTCAGACGTCAGAATCTCTGCTGTAAAAGCCTGAGTCAGGTTAGATGACCCATATTCCAGTCTTCATAAATTTCACAATGTGTGAAACTAGTTTTATTGTATGTACTAATTAAACAAAAAAATGTTTAGGAAAAATCTGATTTTCAATAGATTTCTTATTTGTAAGGAAAGTTTTCCATAAATACATATTGCTATAAGACAACTATGAAAAACAGTTATAATTTGGGGGAATATTAAAAATATTTACCATTTAGGTGGCGCATGTGTTTCCAACTAAATTACTTTTATCAGTACTGTTGAAGGAGAAAACTCAGTAGGGATCAGTCTTACTCTTTATTGATGTCACAGTACTTTAGCAAACTCCCCAGTGTCCTCTCTTTTCACTTCCAAGGCGCCTGCCTCTGTCTTTCTACAATTTTGTCACTACGTTTAGTTGCTCCTGTTGTTTTAAATGCTCTTTGCACCACACTCTGTTTTTCCATCCATTTGTAAATCACATCTGAAAACATTTCTTCTTCACTGGTTATCTCTTGCCTTTTTGCTCTCTCTTTTCAATTGCTACTGTGTGGATCCCCAAAGTGTGTATTACAACTTCAAAAAGCTTTTCAAGACACAGTTTGTCTCAAAAAATATTCTACAACATGAAACATAATAACAGTACTGTATAATATTACTTTTAATAATTAATATGTATGTAGTTCTGGGCTTTCTGGATTCTTCCAAGACTGACAGAACAATATCAAGTTCAAGTTGTTCATTGATTATATTTCTCCTAGCAATAGAAAAAAGGATCTGCAGGAGACAGACAATTTCAGTTTTCTAGTGATGTTTTATAATTTAACATTTAATACCTTTCAGGAGGTGAAAGGTCTCATTTTTACTTAAGCAAAGGTAAGCAGTTTCTCTTGAAGGTGTTGGATGTGAGGATGACAAGGTCAGCCAAAATGCTTGTCTACTGAACAGATTAAGTCGTGTGCCTTGGTCAGATAGTTGATGTGACAAACACTCAGAGGAAAAGAGGACACGTGGCAACATAAAAGCTCAGCTGAATGTTTGAGACGCGGTGTTTTAGAACCAAATTCAGAGATTACCACAAATATACAGAAAACCTGAACTAGACCACCCTCTTCTGTCTGTGTCTCTATCTTATTTTTCTGAAGATTTTAATTCCTTATAGTAGCCTTAGACTGTCTTAGAATGACATTTACATACTACATGAACGACTACCCTAGAAGGGTTTCAAGACTGTGTGTAAACCACGTATGATAGATAGAAGTCCCACATGTAAAGCTGACCAATGCGCTCAGCCCACGCAGTGCATCATAGCAAGAGGTGGATGAAATAACTGAGGAACTGGATAACAGTATAGACAGCATCCCGAGGATCCTGCCTTATTGCTGCCAGAAGCAGTGACTCACCAGCTTTTATGTCAGCTCTCCATCCACACATTGCCATTTCACATGTCTTTGAAGGACTTCAGAGAAGGTCTGAGAAGCCAGTGAAGCATTAAGACTCAACTTCAACACACAGCTATGTGCCATGCCCGGTGTGTTATTATAATAGGATATTAGGAAATATGGAACCTCTCAAAAGGATACAGGAGAAAACATAGAACATGTAGTGCCCTTTCTGTCCATAGATCTCGTATGTTAGAAAAAGATCAAGTACTACAGTACAAGCACAGCTAAAATTACATTATCTTACATATCATCTCTGCGTTAGATTATTGCTTTCTGTCAGTGTCTAAAGCATACAACTAATCTACATTGAAAATGATTGGCAGCCCCTTGCTATACCTTCCCTCAGCAAATGCATCATATGCTTGCAAGTAACTTAAAAGCTGCCAGCAATAGAAAGGACTGGTTATGTCCTTGTCAGAAAAAAAAAACAAACAAAAAAAAGTATGAAACAGCGGTGGCAGAATACAGGAGAATAAGAAAGAACATTTTTGTTGTTATTATTTCCCCTTAAAAATCCTCAGGAAAATATATTGAACATTTTTGTTCCAATATTCTTTATATTTGGTCCCAAGCATTTCTAGCTAATAAATGAAGGGAAGTAGGAAGAAGAGTGATATCTGGTAATGAAGAGTATGATAATCAACACCAAAGTACTAGACATGGACAGTAGAAGTTACACCACCTCAGTGCAGATTTCCATGGTAGATTCCACTTGTAGATTCTTTGCTATTTATTAGGTTAAGCTTACTCAAATTTGAGTATCACAGAACCAGAGTAAGAGTATAAGCATTAGAAAGAGTATCTCTCTAACACTTCATAGTTTCATGAAATTTAAAGAAAATCTATATTTATTAAATCTCTTTAAAATTGTTGAATTCGTTTTGAAATCAGCAAGACAGCTCAAAACAATTTAAAGAAGAAAGGATGGTCAGTCATGTAAAAGTGTATAGAAACAGACATGCACATAGAGACGTGCATATCCCTTTAGATTTGTACAAGCTTGTGAAACCAGGATAAAAATGCATGATGTGGAACATGTTGAAATGTAAAAGTAAACTGATGATGTAAACACGTTCTGATGAAGAACAGTTTATTAACAATTTACAATCAGAAATGTGTATGAAAATGCATGGAAACGACAACACAGGAAGAAACTTGTTTTATTTTCTTTTTATTTCGCTTTCTTTTTCTTTTTTTTTCTTTTATACCTTTTTCTTTTCCTTTTTCTCTTTCTTTTCCTTTTCCTCGTTTCCTTTTTTTTTTTTTTTCTTTTCCCCCTGAAAACAAGTTTTAATGTTGAATACATGATTATAGGATGTTTCAAAGAAAAGATTTGAAATGGAAGATTTGCCCTTATCTGTCAAGGAATAAAAGGCACCTGAAAACTGTAACTCCAGAGAATCAATTGGATTGAGCTCATAGATAGTCTTTTAAAGCCTAATAGCAGGGGACTGCAAGAGACCAATATGACAGGAAAGGCAGGAGAATGAAATACTATATCATCAGATAAGAGAAACATGTAAGATTGTGATTATGGGTGATTTTAGCCTCCCTAATAATTATGGAGAAACCTTTGAGATATTGGCTGATGACATGTGGAATGACTGCCATAACAAATTATTATTTCCTGAAGCAATGTATCAAGGACTCTACTAACAAGAATTTATTTCTAGATTTGCTGTTATTCAGTATCCAAGACATTAATAAGCATATATGAAACTGCTATTCTATTTGACCTACTGCAGAAAATATGCAATACAGGATATTTCCTGAAAACTCTTACCAGACATTCAACATATTCTGAACGATGAAATAAGATTTTAGAAATTAATTAAATGTGAATGTGTGTCAGCATGATTTGTTCCAGGAAAGCAAAGATCTACCAATAGTTCTTAGTCTGCTTTCCAGCATATGAGCTTCTACATAACTTAGATTCTAGGATGTTTTTTGCCTTGTGTTGCATTTCTCAGGCTCTGGAGCGGCTGATGCTCCATGTCTTGAACATTAAGGTAAAACCTTCTAATTCATTTGAACTTATTCTAGAAATCAATCTGGGTCAACATGGAGAAAGAGCTGAGTGTGGGATCATAGACTTGTTGGAAAGTACTTCAGGAAGTCTATGGTCCAATCCTGAGCTAAAGAGGGTCATGTTAAGCAGGATACTACATCTAGCCATATTTTGGATGCCTTGAAGGATAGAGAATCCACAAACTTTCTGTTCCAGTTGTTGACCTCATCATAGTATAAAAGTACAGAACTGCACGTAGCCTTCCAGATGTCTCTCACTAAGACTGCACAGAGGGGAAACGTCATCTCCCTCTACCTGCTGGCAATGCTTCTTCCAGCACAGCCCAGGGGGCTCTTGATTTGCTTTCCCACCAAAGTTCGTTGCTGGCTCTTGCTTATCTTGATACCTATCAGTACCACCAGTTCTACTTCTAAAAACTGCTCCCCAGTCACTTGGCTCCCTGCCACTAGTATAATTTTTGACCATCATGAGACTCTTTTTTTTGCTCGTTTCTTCAGCCTGTCGAGGTCCTTTGTAATGGTGGCACTCTCATCTAGTGTATAACTCCTCCTCCAAGCTTAGACTCATCTACAAACATGTTGAGAGTACATTCTCTCTCACAATACAGGTCAATAATGAAAATATTAAATCGTACTGATACTGGTAGTGACCTCTGAGGTTCACTATGGGTGACTGGGCTCCGGTGGACATAATTCTATTAATTATTTCCCTCTGAGCTTGGTAATTCATCTGGTTTTCAGGGACTGTCCATTTTTCTAGTCTGTATGTCTTCACTTTGTCCATGAAGATGTGGGAGACAGGACAGGATACATTGCCAAAGTAAGAAGAAACAATATCTGTTGCTTTCCCTTCATCCCCTGAGCCAGCTATTGGCTTGGCAAGGAAGAATTTCCCCTTCATAGAATCATGGAATCATAGAATCATCAAAGTTGGAAAAGACCTCTAAGACCATAGAGTTCAACCATCAATCCAACACTACCATGACCACTAAACCATGTCCCAAATTGCCATGTGTACACATTTTTGTACACCTCCATGGATGGTGACTCCACCACTTCCCTGGGCAGCCTGTTCCAGTTCATGCAGTGTTCTAATAAGCTTCTTTGAACCTCAGTCTCCCAGGAAAGGAAAACATCTATAACAGAAATAAGTTTTAAAACATTAATAATCAGAAAAACAAAGGAAAATTGGAATATTACTAAAAAAACCCAACAACAACAAAAAAACAAAACCCAAATGAAAGAGCCAGATCCAAGGTGAAATGATAAAAGAACAAGAAAGTTTTGGAAAATGACAATATAGTTGGGAAATGTTCAAAACTTTCTACAGGAAATGAGCCAAAACCCATTGCAAGGATTTCATGACAGGCTGTGTACACACACAGCCTACAGCACAACAGCCCACAGCAAGTCATTTATTTGTGTCACAGAGAAGCAGTTCTCATATATTCACTTTTTTATTTTTTTTTTCAAAAAAGCAATGAGAACTCACATCTGCATATAAACAAGTTTAAATGTTTTATAGCATCATAGAACCATAGAATGTATTGGGCTGGAAAAGACCTTTAAAGGTCATCTAGTCCAACCTCCCTGCAGCGAGCAGGGACATCTTCAACTAGATCAGGTTGCTCAGAGCCCCATCAGGACTGACCTTGAATGCCTCTGGGGATGGAGCCTCCATATTTGCCTTATTGTTAATTTGATAATTTCTTAGTTATTTCTTACTATAATCCTTATGTTCTGTGAACTTTCACCTCAAATGTTAATGAGCTGGTAATGTTAGAGCATTTGTATACTGCACTTGATGCTCACTCCGTACACAAGGTCTACTTGTCATCCTGCATCCTTTCGTAGCATAGAAATGTGTCTCTTCCCAAATACATAACATAACACTTCATGTGGTATGAACAAGTAATCGGGAAGGGGGATAGCTGAAATGGCAGGTTTTGACTCAATTCTGAGACTGCATACTCTCTGGAATGTACCTGTTTTTCCCTAAATTTTCATGGACTGGGATGCAGGACACACAAAATAAGATTTAAATACCCAAGGGTACCAAAAATCAGCAAATAATCCAGTTCCTCCACTTTCTAAGACTACATAACTGCAAAGGTGGTTAAATTTCATGCACAAATTCTTTTTCAACATTCTCATTTATTACGAAATTGAGTGCTCCAAAATGCCTGCTTTCTGACTGCAGAGATGTTGCAACTTCATATTGTGTGGGCAACTATTTTTCTAACCCCCAGGCCCCTGAGGAAGTTTAAAAGGCTTATTATGTTATCCCTGTGTATTTTTTCATATAGCAGTTGAGTGAGTCAGGTGCTCGGCCCTGAAATCATAGAACTGCATTCTAGATATTACCTCACCCGATGTGACTACCTCATACTCCACATGGGCATCAACTTCATAAGTGTTTCCAAGACACTGGTCTGCTCTCCAGCGTCAATGGTGCAGGCATTCCAGATGTTCTTCACATCACTTATCCTACGCTAAGTGATCCCCTGGAAAAGAAAAAAAAAAAAAAAAGTTAAAATATCCATTGCAATTTGTCACATTTGAACCTCTTCCGGTCTTCTGAAGCCAAAAAATGTGGTATAAAACATACACGCACAACTGTTGCACTATGGTGCAAAATGCATTATTTGAATGCATTTGCAGCTGTGAGGAGTCTCAGTTTAGTAGCCCCGTTAACCTCTCCAAAAGATGCAGTTGATAGTCATAGCATATGGGGCATAACATTTTAATTTTCATGAAACTGTAGGTGTAGATTCACTTCATAGAATTTCACTCAACACAAAGCATCTGGGATTGAAGATGGGATAAAACAGCAGATGCTTAATGTGTGTAAGGGTTTTTGTAAAAAGGACTGTGTCGAATTGGGGGAGTGGTAACTGCATGGGTGATTCTGCAGGGGTTTTATTACCTCTTCTGATTATTTTAATATAAATCCATAAAAGAGTTGAACACCACTAAACCCCAAAGACAGAATTTTAAATAAATTTTAAAACAGTGATTTCCTATGTATGAAAATATATATGTTGTTGTATGACAAATCTACACAATATTGAGGTGTTTTATATTTGCTTGCTCACTTACCTGACTCCACCACCATTACAAAATTACATGGATCAGTTCTAATGTGCAATACTAATAATTATGAAGAGAGTGCACAGGGTGATGTACATTATACTTCTGTCTTATGCAATGTGACATACTGCTCAGTGCTTGAGTTGTCTGTGCATGGTGGAAATAATTGTTTCCAGAAGACAGACTAGAAATTGGAAGAGGTAAATTCTTTCCTTACTGTTGAGGTAACATTTTCCCTTATCACCTATGTAATATTTGACATTATGTGTGCATATGCATATTTACAATGTTGATATTAATTTAAGTAATATTCCTCTTTATGTAGGTACCTATATTTCAATGATCACATATATAAAAGTATGTGCATATCTATCTTTATACTTAATCTGCATATTCATATACTTTGGTTCTCCTCTTAGAACTTTCATACACTGCATTTTCTGTCTTACTCAAATTCTCACCTGTGTATGAGTGGCAAAAAACCACAGGGCCAGGACAGAAGGAGGAATATGTAAAAATTGTTCACAAGTGAAGCTGTAAGACAATAAAGATTGAAAAACTAGATCGTAAATAATGAAGCCCATAGGGTGAGCAGCAGTATGACAATATTGTCAGTCAAGTTGCAATGAAATAATTTGAAACTGCAATAGTCATGCTTTAATAATATTAACAGACACACACAAAAAACAATTAAAATCTGCTTATAGAAAAACTATTTGTATGCAAGGATGAATTTGGTTTTAAAATTAATGTATCAGGAAGATATGCATGAACTGATGCAAAACACATAACATTTTTGTTCAGTACTATTTTTTTTTTCCTTTGGTTCTCTCAATTTCTTGTTTCTTTTTATCATTGACTTATTCTCAGTTTTTCAACTTAAAATAATTACTCATTAATCTTGAAAAGTTATGTATGTGTTGAATCTCAGCAGGGATACTGGGAGCACAGAAGGTTAAATATGTTCAAGTGTTTGCAATACTGTTGAGTCTTGAGTGAACTGTATTTCCCTCAAAGAGGTACTATTTATCATGATTCACCAGGACACGTTTTTTCCATATAGTACATTCAACAATGCTTTGACTGACACAGTTTCAAGTAATCTTTTTGACAATTCCTCTGATAATCCTTGTGACAGGGCTCGTACTATATCTATTGACAGAGATGATGCTACTGACTCATCAGTGGAAATATTGTCTCTTAACACAACCTAAAAGTGAATAAGAAGAACCTCACATGTTGAGTTCAGTTTTTAAAGCCTCTGATTACTCTGCCTCACATTTTGTTTTAACAATATAAGGACACAGAGTCTGATTTTCCCATTATGATATACATCAACCTCAATAGATAACTTTTAGCATGACATTCTCATTCATTTACTTCTTACTCTATTTCCTTTAATTATTCATTTTTTAAAAAAATTATACTCATCACTGTATCTCAGCGCACATATAAATTATTAAGAGCAATGCGTAATGGTTGAGCCATGTAAAACTAAATTGAAAGAGACTCAGCTACACAGTACAATTTTACCCAATGCCGTGCTTCTTGTACAAGGTAAAAAAACTCAGTCAGGAGGTTTTCAATGTGCCTAGAGGGTCAAAATTTTTAGCCTGACCTTTACAGGGAGGAAAAAAAAAACCAACCCACAACCAAAAATAGATGAACTTCCAGGAATATTGTTCTTCACCATTGTGAGGTTAGAATTAATATATGAAAAGTGAAAATAATTTCACCTATCTTTGGGTTCCAACAGTAGAAGTACTTGGGGAGAAGACAAGTGTTTTATCTCCTGTATAGTCAGTTGATTCCAGAGAGATGTTTGTCACTTCATAAACTAAACACCCAATCCTCAATTTGCTTAAACATAGGCCCTTGAAGGTACCTATATGTTATTCAAGGCATCTACAGAGCGGACAGTTATGATGCAGAACCTAGAGGAAACCCTGCCTGTCTGGACGTGCAGTTGGAAATCAGATGAGACACCTCAAGGGATCTCAAACAGTACTTGTCTGTGTCAAGGCAGACAAATCAAACCCCTGCTAGTAGGTCAGCTGAACCCCTCTCTGGACTCTGTTGTATTGATTAACTTACCACTGACTAAAATGAGGAACTAGGATTTAAGGGTTTAGGAATTGCTTTACAGACACTTGAGCTTAAGCAGAATGAGTCCCACCTCAACATTTAAAATAAATGCAATCGCATTTGGACCTAATCTAAAGAGACTGGAAGCCATAGTGGTCATGCCGTTCTCAATAGGGAAAGAAATTTTTTCTATCATTGTTGACCCTGGTATAGTGAAGTATTTGCAGTTTCTTGAAAAGACATTGAATTAAACTGACAATGAATAGGTATCTTTCATGTCTGTATAGTCTGCTAAACCCAGCTAAACTTTGGAGTTTTAGATTTTAAAATTCTGTGTTTTGTATCTTAAGACATATTTCATCTTTAAATGATAGATGTAATATTGTTCCTACGATGAATTACTCACAGCAAGTGAATCACATTCTGCATCTTCTACGGTAGTTGGGTGGTCAGCAGCAACCTTTAATATCTTTCAAAATCAAATTTCAGCAGCATATATCTCTATTAGTTTATTGTATAGTCCTTGATCAAAAACCTGAATACAAATTTTTCAAAGCAACACCTCCAAATTATAAACCCAATAAGGAATAATACTGATGATCCTGACTACAGCATTTCCAAATATTTTCTTTTCTTGGTGACCTGCCCTTTTTTAATGAGGCCATTATATGGTGTCTCTGGAGTTACACGGCACAAATCTGGTGCTTTGCTGTACTTACACCAAAGTATTCAGTTATTTCTATACAGAAAAAAAAAAAAAAGGAAGATTATTTTCAATCTGATGTCTTATCTGATCTAAGAACAGATCACCTTTTGTACAGCCACTGGCTGATGAATGGCTTCAAGACAAGAAAACCATACATTCTGACTTTCTATCTGTTCAGAAAACTAAGAAAATTGCTGTGCTGCTACTGTCTATAGTGTCCTTACCTTTCTATCACTGTCTTAAGAAATTCGTACCAGGACACATTATTGTCTAGTTCTGTCTCAAAAATACATCAGCAGAGGAAATAGTTTTGTGTCCTGTGTGTTGGTTTTGTTCATTAATGTCTTCACAAAATCTCACACCTATAAAATCCCAGAGGCAATATCCTAGATCAGTAGAGTTCAGATACCTGTAGAACACCAGTAATCCTATAATCTCTCTGTAGCCCCAAGGTAGAATCATACTGACCTGTTCTTATCTGATAACCTTCTATCCCTCTGTTGAAAACTCAAGTGATAGGAATTCCACTGCCATCCGTGGATATTCCAGTACTCAGATATTCTTATAATTAACAAGGTTTCTTACTGTCTGACCTAGATCTCCTCAAATGCAGTTTAACCCCATTGCAACTTTTCTCTCCCCAATAAGTATGTCCAATATTTTATCCTCTCTTTCTCTGTGGAGCCATTAAAATACTTGACAGTCATTAGGATATCTCCATGTGAGTTTTCCTTTCATACTCGCAACCATGTTGATTTTAGGAAACTTTCCTTATAAATCAAGGATTTTACTCCCTAAATTTCTGTTTCTGTTCTAGATCCTAAGTGTTTTAAAGTTTTCTCGGAACACTGGATATGCCAGACCAGAGCAACTTTAAGATGGTTGACTGGGGCTAAATATTGTTTCATGTCATTTAACTATAACACTCCTGTTTATTAATTTGGTTTAAAGTTACTTTTTTATGTGTGTGTGTGTGTGTTTGACAGCATATAATTGTACTCAGAAATTTTTCTGAATTGCCAGCTCTTTTTTTGTAAGTCTACCCAAAGTTTTTCCACTTTATGTTTGGCCATGTGGTGTCTAATTTAAAATGTGCTGGTGATATATAGGTAGTTGAAACTCAAAACCATGGAAGAAAAAGACAAACAGAAACAAAGTGATTTTCTGGGCTAACATGTACTCTGAAAGATAAAAGAAAGCAAATATTGTGACCAAACTACATACGAATAATGCATGTCTGTGTCTTTAATAACTTCAAAAGGTTTTACTTTTCTAAAATGAGCAATATTTTTAGATTTGTTTATTATTTTTATGATTGATTTCACTGACATTCCAAAAAAAATCTGCTTCCAAGATTTCCTTTGATTTTTGTAAATATCTATCAGAATTTCCTTGTTAGAATGTATACAATGTGAAAGCAAGTAAATAATGACTCCTTTCAGTGAATATTTGCTGTCTTCTTTCCTTGCTTTTTAATGGTCTCCAGGCAAAAACAGATCCATAAAAAAACAGGGTTTCATAGAAATATACAACAATAAAGGATGTCTTAGGTTCTCTCAGGAAAGCTTATCAGTCCTCTTCTTAAATGAATAAAAATTCATTTTAAAGCAGCTTTCTCATTTTTATGTTCCCAGAAGAACCTTTAAAATGCTGTTGACAGCTCTTTAAACAATACAAAAAAGTAAATATATAATAACCTTTTAACTACTTCAGTCCTGAGAATTTAATTTTTCTCTCTCCCATGTTTGCATATTGAATTGGGAGATTATAATTTGAATAAGTACTATAAGTTTTAGAGGGCTATGTCAGTCTTCAAAATTGAGATGACTTAAAAGTCAAAACATGTTAATGACAGTATTTGCAATGTTTTCGAGGCCTGATTAATATTATCATGGATGTGTAGAGTTTCCAAAATTGCTTACTGAGAAGCAGATCTTACAGTCTGTAACTTTATTTCATGTCTGTAATCCTCGGGCTTCATTTCTTCAGGAGTTTGTTTCAGAATGAATCTGTGTTTTGTAGCTGTTTTTTATTTTCCTTCTTTTTTTTTTTTTTTTTTTTGTTGGAATAATCACCATTGTCAACACCAGCTACATTTTTCACAACTTCCATAATAATTGATCTTCTTTTTGAGAACTTGTGGACTAAAAAGTTGAATTAGTAAAAATTCTTTCTTATCCTTAAAGGACTACATTACTGACATTTAGGTTTGCTGAAAAAATCTTAAATCCAATATTTCTGTGTCAACAGCTTAACACAAAGAATGCCATTTCTTTTTTATTTCATCCCTTATTTAACAGTGGAGACTGACCATACTGAAGGAGCAATAGTTAAAGATGGGCCATTAATGCTTATGTACTCTTCGGATACCAAAAAAGGCCAAGTAAATATCAATACGGATCAACAGAATTTATTTAAAGGGTCTCTGGCCAACATTTTCATGTAGGTGAATTAGACATAGTATTGTGGCATACTGTATGAAATGTTTTATTTGACTGTTAAACTATAACGGCTGGAATGGTTACAGCATAGGTTTCCTCCTGGCAAATACTTTTCTTGACTTTGACTATCATAAATATAGGCTTACAAATAACACATTCTTGACTAAACAGAAATACTGAAAGGAATTTCAGAGCTAGAAAGTATCATTTTTTCAAATAGAAAAGTAAAAGCTTCCTTGATTAAGGGTGAAATTTGCCCCCCGCAGATGTCAAGACGTGCACTACTCGAGTCCCATTTAAATCCTTCAAATGGAAGTTAAGTGGTGAACTCCACTCCAAGTACAGATTTTTAAATGTTCTTCTCTACATAAAAAAAAAAATCAAGTTCTTAAACTTTGTTTATAAAAAGTATTAACAGCGTTCAGGGCGGTACGCTTTTCATCATGTCTAAATATTATTTTCAAGACTTTATCTTCAATGGAAATTTTTTAATAAAGCAAATAATAGAGCCTCAGGAAATGGTGATGTGGCTGTAATGGAGCTGGTTCAGTAAAGCTTCTGCTGTTAATTAAGAAACTTTCATCTTTGAAGTGTATTATAAAAAAATTCTTATTAGCAAAGGTATGTTAGGTCAGTAATAAAGTAGCTTTCCCTTTGAACATTATATCTAATCAATCCAGAGAGAATTAAGACAATTATATTTTATCAGAAACATGTAGAGGCAAGGATCAACAAGGCGGATAGAGTATGTCTGTGGTATTAATTACAAAACTGTTTCAGGAAATAATCAATCCTTTGTTAATCAGGGCAGGTATATAAAATGACAAAGAAATTATTTATCAAGCCACATGGGGTGAAAATCATAGACAAGGGATTATAGGGATAAGTGTCCAAGTTGTAAAGCAATCATATAGGCCTTTCTTTGAATTTTAGGTTGTTTTTCTAATTGCATTCTATTCCAAATATCACTAATTATCTTAGAGGGGAAGCATTAAATGCCATAAACCGTAAGAGACGCATGAATTAGAACATTTCGTTTTTCAGTGTTCGAGCTAGACTCTTGAAACACATGATTATTATTTTTCCAGTCTTAATTTCTGAATATATTTAACTTGATTTGAAGGACAGAATGTATTTAGTCTCCTCAATCATTCTTGCAGTAAATCCAAACTGCATTGCTGAAAAAAAAAGAAGCGACCTGAAGATTTATTGTAAATCTCATAAAACACCACCTCAACAAGCCAACCAGATCGTGAGCTAAAATAAATCTGAATTACAGTATTTGTTCAGTCATTTGAATAATTTATTTTAATTTCAGTGAATTTTTATATCTTCAGTTCATTGCCAACAGAAAAAAACCACAATGATAAAAACCCTAAGAACCAGAGATATTACTGAACAATCTAGTTATTCCTTCTTCCACTGGACACTGTCATTTCTAAATCTTATAAATTCCTTAGACCCAACTCTTCATCCCAGTATACCGTTCAAGTCAATTGTGAAATACAAAGTGAATCTCACTTTAACTGGTTCTCTGAAATATCTAAGCGGCAATTTAGGTGTAACCCCCCGCTATAAGAATGTCTGAGAGAGGACGTGTTTGTCGTATTGTCTGTTGTATTACAACACAACGCTTAGCTCCTGTTTTTGATGCTTATTTAAACTTCTTAGCAAAAGATTCTGAAGGTTTCAGAAGCACTGATTTTTTTCCTACTTATTTTCAAGTAGCTCTTTGACTTTTTCTATGACTTTTTTTTCAACTAGTGCTCAGAGGATGCATCACAATCTCTGCCCAAGTATGACAGGTGAAGTCCAAGTGCGAATTAATCTCTTTTTCTGTTTTATGCCAACCTTACATCTTGGCAAGTGTGCACATATCTTGAGCTGTTCATGTCAGTGCTAGTCTGTGTGAGTTACTGCTTATTTCTCTCTCTCTGACACGTGGTAGCTCAGTGACCAACCACTACAGCACAACCCAGAGACGCCAAGCGTTCTGCTGCTCGCCACACACACACATAGCAAGAGGTTTCATTACAAGAAACTTTCAGGATTTGTAAATCTTTTCAATGAAATGCAAGAGGGGAGATATAAGCTTGTGGAAAGGCAACCATTATCTAAAAGTCTTTAACTCACTTTGTTTTCTTTACAAATCCCTCAAGACTCAATGTTCTGTGGTTGCTTTTTTGCAGTTTGGTTTTGGTTTTTTGTTTTGAGTTTGATTTTGGTTTGGTTTGGTTTTGGTTTTGGTTTGGTTTTGGTTTTGTTTGAGGTTTGGATTTTTTTTTGGTTTGGGGGGGTTTTATGTTTTGTTTCTGTTTGTTCTTTAAATCAAGATTGTAAGATCCTGGCAGCAGGGTACTAATTTCTTGCTTATTATCTGCCCATGTCCCTATGGCAGGAGGCTTTGTGCTGTCCCACAGCATAAATGACAAGAGCCATGATCATGGTGCTTCCATCCCCAAGTGAAAGATTTTGTGGTGATCAAAGAAAACCTGCCCATTTACTGTTATACAAAATGATAATTTATTTGATTGACCAAGCAAGAAGGAGGATGTTGACAGGTGGGCACTATAAGAATTCAAAGATCAGTTGATCAAAGATTATTTTCTTAGGTATCTTCAAATTAAAGAAATGGTCTTCAAACTATCTGTTCTGCTCAGTTCAGATTTTTGGCTGAACTTGCTAATATCCATCACAATGCTGGTTTCCATTGGAAAAAACATGCCCAAGGATATTATTTTATTAGAGATCTATTGTAGCATAGCCTTTAGCTATTACCTTACGGAATAAAAAAGAGAATAAAATATTCCTCTTTTCTGGGAAAAAAAAAATACCTTTTTATTTTTTGGTGGGGGCAGATAATTTTCAACCCCCTCTTTCAGTTTAGCCATTCTCCAAGTACAGTTTTCCTTAACTAAATACCTGTCCACTTAAAAAACTTTTCTCTCATTTACTCTCTCTCCTCTGTCACAGACATATCTCTGAGATGTTACTGTCTTGCCTATTGCAAGCATTTGCTAGATTTCTTAAATCAATCTCCAAGTGTCAGCTACCCAATGCCAATGTGAGTTGGCACCTAGGCAACTTTCACAGCCAAGACAAGATCTTAACAGCTAAAAACAGCTTTTCTTCATGCAGATCCTCCCAACGACATCTCTCACAATGTTCTGACATATTGACCATAGAAAACCGGGCTGATTCCAAATTCTAGTAATAATCTCTGACAGCTATACCTGATGTTAACTGAGTATATTTCCATTATTAAAATATACCTGTTTTTTCCCCTCAAGACCTTCATTCGCCAGAATATCTCTAGGCTATTTTTGTCAAGGTTTGAAAAATGACTTAATGTGATTTTTTGATGCAAGTTAACACAGTGATAAGGACAGTAAAGTCTCCAGGAATAACAAATCGCTAATTTATTTCAGAAAACAAGGTTTCAGTGATGAATAAACCCCATAAGGATTCTACAGTTTTAGGCAGTTTCACTGGCAAAGAATATCTGAACTGTCTGAAAGAAAAGTAAAACACACTACTAAACCAGCAATTATTTTATACAGTTGATCAGCAAATAAGCTTTAGGATGGAGGGTACTTGACAAAGTAGTTCACAATTAGACTCCACTAAAATGGATGATTTTATTTCAAACACATTACATCCCATAAGTATAGGAGCAGAAAACCAGAAGATATAGCTAAGGACAGTGGGGAAGATGGTTTTAGGAAAAGTAGGAAGTCAACAGTTTTATTTCTATGCTCTTTGTGCACACTTGCTCGAAGAATGGCATAACAGAGTTATGAAGAAAAAAATAAATTATATCATCCTTTTGTAGCTGGGGTGATGTTAGGCTTGTGTATTGAGTAGAATGAGTTTTTTTCAAAAAAATCTATGAGTTCTAACATTTGAATTTCAAAACTGGTAGTACATGCAGATCAGAAATGTGACATTTCTGAGATATTTATAAAATAAAATGAGAAAATCAGTGCTATTTATCCTAATTGTTCTTCAGATCATATTATTCTGGAAAAATCAAGATTCTGTGCTGGTTTATCTGAGACCAAAACATACATTTGCAGGTAAAATGATAAATCCTTATGGATTTTTATTAACACAGAACTGGCAATTGCCCTGGCATCATGCAAAAGAGGGTTAAACTCCACATAAATGTTAGTACAGTGCTCATACATGTCATGAATGTGTTGCACACACAGCCTCCTGCACAAGAAAAGAGATTTTTTTCAGAACTCCTCCTTAAAAACCAGTTTGATTTACAAAGGCAAGAGTCCTTCATGCAGAATGATGCATCTTCCCAGCAGCCTGTGTTACAAGGATGAAAAGATTAATTAATCCTTCTCTTGAAAACAAAAAATGGAAAGTAAATAACCGTGTCAGCAATGGAGGACCAGTCTGGCTAATGGAGACATTTCCTCATGCACTACTGTAATGATAAGAAACCAAGATCAAAAAAATATATAATTTCCTTGGTGTGAAGGTTGTCTGGAGTGAGATGGCTACTTCTATTCTGCTTTTCTTATAACTTATTTTCTGTGATATATCGAGCGGAACAACATGAAAGAAGCAAAATTAACCTTGACATTGTTGTTTGCTTTTTTTCATGAACAATTAAAAAAATGTTTTAGAAACTAAAACGTAAGTGAAAGCCCCCCGAGCAAAACTCAGAATTTTAGTGGTGGGTTTATTAACAAAGAGTTCATTGGCAGTGAATTAATTACAGTAATAATTTTCCACATTGGAAATCGCTCACATCTTAACAAGAGGGTCCCAAAGGAACAAGAACACTGAAATGTCTTGGCCATGATACAAATAAGAGAAATCTAGCCAGGCAAACTGTAATACATAACAGATTGTGTGAACTTTGTTTCATGAATGAATCAGAGCCATGGCATCCTTTTGGAGATAACCTACTGGCTCTAAGATAGTGAATTTAGTCCTGTTCTTCACAGTTTAATGTCAACCTTACAAACAAGCTTTGAAAATTTAAAAAATAACATGGAAATCCACTTGTACAAATGGAATATTATCCAGAGTTCACTGAGTTTAATAGAAAATCTCACTCCCATTAATGTCAGGGTTTTTTGTGTGAAAGTTCTTTAAGGGATCTTCTGAAAACAGTCATGTGGAGTGTTGTGCTGATAGTTTAAAATTGATTACTCCATGGTCTAATCAGGTCATGAGTACGTAGTATTAATGAAATAACTAGAAATCAGCAATTTTTATTTTTTTTTTTTTTTACGGGAAAATACACAACTTGCTTCTTACCAGCCAAAAAAAAGCTTTTCTGGACAAGAGATTCTTCGATAAGACTTTAGAGAAAACACAGAAGTACAAAAATTTGGGCAAAATTTGGCTCAATGAACCTCGATTTTTGTTTCAGATGCAAGAGAAATATAGAAATTCACTTCCTTTCCAAGCCTTATGCTGTTTGCAGGCTTCTGAAAACCAGTCTTGTCACTGACAAATGGAATTATATTGATACCAAATAATTCAGATTTTAGATATTGGAACCTTGAGCTATGACTTTCACCCAGGCACCCATTCCAATCAGATCCCAGCTGTGACAGGGCACTTTAGGTCAGATGGAACTTTGATCTCTCTTGCTGTGCACCTACTCCCACCTAGTCTATGAGAAGATCTCCAGGCTGGACACGTACTGCACTGATGGGATGACTGAGCCATACCCAGAAGTAGGACTGCAGCCACATGCTGTGTGGTGAACGGCAAGTCACAGATACATTAATTCAGTTAAAATTTGCTTGGAGTTCTCTCCATGCTTTCCCGCATTTCATGACATTGACCTGTGTCTCTGTAATGAGACTTTCTGGGTCTTTGAGTAAGACTCACTGTCTTGTAATTTACCCACAGAGAGATCTTGTGATCTAATGACCTTAAATACTGTGGAATGATTTGACAATTATTCTGCATATCTAGTTCTTGCATATTCTGCATACTATAAAATTAACGGCATTCATAGCAACAGAGATGCAAAATGGTCACTATTTCTGAATTTCTCATATTTATAAGTCAATAGAACGCCAACACAGAACTGATTAGAACTTAAGACCAACCAAAGCTGTTTATTTCCAAGTTGCTCTGGCACTAACAACTCTTTCTGCTTTATCTTTGCTAAACTATAACGTTAAAGATGTAAATTAACATAATCAAGAAGGAGGGAGACCTCCTGCAAAACAAGAATAAGATTGAGGATGTTTTCTTCTTTTCAAATGAGTTCTACAGCTAAAAAAAAAATTAACATCATCTTTCGTACAAGGCAATTCACAGCTTTTCTTGGTATTGCACCACAGATGATTGTATTTAAATAAATAACAATAGAGGAAAGGGACTCTTAAGATGGAAGAATTATTTGGGACCAATGACAAAGAAAACGAAAGTCAAGTTGAAGAAAGTGTGTGCAGAAGTGGACAAAAAGGATCGTGAAGAAAAATAACCTGATTTTTCATTTGGATAACTGAGAGAGGCTGTCAAACGTTTTCACCTCCAGGGCTTTTTTTGAATTAACACTAGTTTGACAGTTGCTGCTGTGAGGTGCCTCAGGATTAAAAGTGTGCAGAATAGAGATGTCATTCTGACTCCAAGAGAAGATGACATTCAGTAGATTTGTATTGAATTGCATCTTTATCACTGTAAAAAGCATGTCTCACTTGTTCTAGAAAGTGTCTTGCTTGCTTTTATTTTCCGGACACCAAAAAATGTAGACTGACAGTCTGATTAGCTCTCATAACTGCTATTAATGATTCTTCATTCAATCACGTTTTAAGGGACATTTATTCTTTAAGATCAAGGATGTAAATGACAAGGCAATAATGCTATACCAATTATTGTATTCTTTCAGGGGTACTTATGAAATATGGAAATTCTTATGTTATTCAACCAAAGTGAGAAAATATTTATCAGCATCGTCACTGAATATAAATGCTGTCTCCCAAGAGAGTTCTACCTGCAATTGAACTATTTGGAAAACAGCACGGGTAATTATGTTATCACATTTCAAAACAAGTCTGAGGATTCATTAAAATAGGGAAAAAAATGTTCTGGTAGGTTTTCTTAGGAGTTACTCCTAATGTTTCACGGAGGAAAAAAAATAAAGATATGTTCTCTGAGTTTTGGAAAGATTAGGATGAGAAGAAATAAATTAGCTTGCAGGGAGACAGCTATACCTCAACTTCTTTTAAAAATAGAAATGCTAACAAACCCATAAGAAACATGTTTGAAGGGATTTGCAAAAAATATACTGAATTGGTATGTTAGGTCAGGATATATTTGAAAAGACAAAGTCACAGGATAGCATATTCAGTGTCCCTTAAACGTAAGGTTTTTACTAGGTCAAATATTTTGCAAGATCATCACAAGTGGTTAGTCCCTTGTGAAATCATGGCATCCCATTTTTTTTCTGTACATTTTTGTTTTTTCACAGTTTAAGATTAAATATTAATATGCATGCAATAGTAGTAAACTTGGAATCTCTTTAAATCAGATGTTTTAATTAAGTTACTTCTAGACAGTGAGAAGAGAGTCTTAAAACTTGAAGAATATGCAGTTCAGAGGCAGAAATAGTCACAGAAATTGTATCTACTCCAGTATTAGTCTTAAAACTTGCACTTAGTAGTGTCCTTTCTGTAAATATCAAATCAGCAGAAAAACCTGAGTGGACTAAATTAAAAAAAAAAAAAAAAAAAAAAACCCCAAAAACCACAAACCAGCTTAACTCACCCAGCTTTATGGGAAATTTATACTTTTCTTCTTTAGTCAGCCTCTCTTCAATGGGATAATTATTTTCACTCGTGATGCCCTTACAAAAAGAAATCATATTCCCTACTTAGGCTCTGTTTAGCCTGATGAAATGAGACAAGCATTTCAGTCTCCTGTGGTAAAATTATCTGTTCTTTTCCTTAAACCATTCTATTGCCCCTGAATTTATTTTCTGATTTTTACTGAAAATGTGTTACTTATTGCATTTCAGTCCCATTTTTGCCTTTTTTCCTGATGGCCTTAGAGTGAAGTTTTTCATACATCTTATGATGAACTAAGGTATTCTACCCATGCCATTTCTGAGAAAAAATCTCCTAACTAATTTGAGAAATTTTGATTACTTATTCTTGACCACTCGATCTCCTAAATTTCTTTCCATTTCTATCCTTTTCTTCCTTTAATCTAATATTTCTTCCATGATACTTATATTTGTTCCTGCAGTGCTTCGCAGCCTTGAATCATCAGTAAATTGAATGAACTCACATTTAACCTGATGCCAAGATTATTACCAAAGTTTTGTAAGACTCTTATATAGATCAGTCCTTGACACTCTTTCCTGTTTTCTGTACCATATTCTGTTTATTAACTCTTTGCTTACCTTTAAAAATTTACCAACCCTATTTTTTTCCAATTTCTGCATTAATTACATTTATTACAGTTTATTAGGCATATCACAGAAGCTTCAATTAGATCTATTGCACCTCCTTTGTTAAGAAAAAAGAATATTTCAAAGGACAAATCAGATTTGATATTTTTTGGTTTATTGCCCTATCTATTAATTCTCTTTGGGTAAGACCAATTCAACTATCCAAAATACTAAGCTAATAAGATGAATATTTTTATTGTGATGGTACCTCCCTAACATCTGTGACTCTCAGTTTGACATTCTCATGCCTTAAACTAGTGAGAATTGTGACTGCCCCCAGTTCAGACATATACTTTGTACATGTAAACTTAAATGTGATCAAAGCAGAATGTAAAAAATCAAGTTGTTGTCAAAAGGAAAATATTTTTTTCTAGATTGCTGTTCTTCCAGGATCTTATGATGGTAATTTAAGAAAATCCCCTTTAAAAATATTTATAATATGTTCTGATCTCTACAAAGTCAAGCTGTCACTTTAAAGATATTGGGTCAGGGATTTTTGAAGGCATACATAATTTCTGCTAGGAATAATCTCAGCCTGTAACCAGAGATCCAAACACATGTTAAGCTTTTGGAATTTCAACCCCATGGTTGAACTTTTTAGCTAGGACTGGTCTCAAATTTCCGTGTACAAACATATGATTAAATAACTGACAAAGGTATGGCTTATTGAATCAGTAAGATGAAGCAACACTTCATGGATTGATTTAACTGTCTTTTTCCTTCTGATCTCTTTTCCTTGTAAAATCTTTAAGGTGTGTTATCTTTTGGATGAAAACTGAGCTCCTCCAAGGAGGAGTTTAAGCCCAGTGAACCAGAGGCATTGCTCTCTCTTTTCTCCATACCTCACCCCACCCCTGGAGAAAGTGAAGGAGAAAGTCATTCCTCACGTTGGTCCATCCACGCTTGTCTCCTGGGACTGACAGCAGTGATGTTTTCTGTATTTATATACACACTCAACTAATAGGAGTTGCCCTGAGACTGATGACTCACTTCATCTAGACCAAGGCTATTAGACAATGATGATGACGTTCTGTCATTACTGACCTTAACTACATTTGAACTGGTGTATCAGAGGGGAAAGACTGTTAATCCCATTATGACAATTCATCTCTTGGGATGGTCAGTCTGCAAAGTTGCTGTAGAATTTGGAACAATGCTAAGAGGGAAAAACGGAGTATTTCTTCATTTGCTGTCCTACTGCTCACCATTAATGTAATTTTTTTCCAAAACACTTCCCTCACCAAAAAAAACCCCAAATAGTTATTTAAATTTGGGGTTGGAAATTATAATTCTAAAAGGGAACTTTGTTTTTAAACAGCTACATAAAATTACTACTATTTAACCTTCTTTAGGAGATGATAAAATGGTGTAGAACACTGCTATTATTTATTCTAATGTTTGCTACTAAGCAATTTCTAAAACAGCCAGTAAAACCTATATATATCTGTGCTGTCCTGGCCACTGGAAAGACAGAAGAAAGACAGAAAGAAGTCATACCTTAAAGAGCTAACAATCTAAACAGAAAAGGGGGAAAAAGATTAATGGAAAATGTGGAATATTACATGTCACACATATGGAAAACTAGTTAGGAAATCACTGCATTAATTCAACATTTATTTGTGAAAGACATCCACAAAATAAGGGTAGATAGTGAGAAGGTGACCAAAAAATTGTGGGGACTATAAAGAAAAGATTAGTAGGAGGATAAACTTCCAGGACAGGGAAACCTACTAACAGGTCTAATGTCCATAAAGTCAAGTTAAAAGGGAGAGTTTAATTTTAATAGTTTGCTTAGAGGCAACTAGACATGGTCAAAAAATGGATTATTGTTCAACAGAAAAATATTAGGATGTCAAAATACTTCCAGTTGAGATTAGAGTAAAATTTCTTCTTTATCAGATTAGTTTAATAATTTTATTTAGATATTTTATCATTTTTATATTTTTCTTTTATTGTGCAATATTCATCTTAAAACAGAAATGTTTCAAAATTACGTTCCAAACAGTCAAACCTCATGTTAATGTTTTCAAACTGTTTTACTTTATATAAAACACCACACAATACAATTTCTTCCAAGCTGATATAATTTCACATTCTTTCAAAAAAAATTAACTCGTTTTCTCTGAATAACATTGAACAAGAGAAAAATATTTGCATGGAATTTTAACAGCTATTTCTTTTATTAGAATCCTCAATTTCCTCTGCTGGAGTTATAACTTTAATTAATTTTACGTATGGAACTTTAATAGAAAACTTGAAGCCATGCTGTGAATATGGCAGGAGGGGGACTGGTCACTTCTGCATCCCAGGAGTTGGAACTTGTACACTGCAGGAAGTGGCACTGATGGAGATGCTGTGGTCCCAGTTGTCCCTGAGCAACTTACTGACCAAGGACAACAATTTGGTGCATGAAAATAATTTTAGAGAGCACAGAGCTGGGTAAAAGTATATGAACTCTGAAATGGAGGAGAACCACAAAGAAATAGCATGCATTGACTGCTGAGAGGGGATCATATTAATGCATATAAATATCTGAGGGGTGGGGGTCAAGGGGAAGGGGACAACCTCTTCTCAGTGGTGCCCAGCAATAGGACAAGAAATAATGGGTTTAGGTTAGAACATGGGAAGTTCCACCTCAACATGAGGAGAAACTTCTTTACTATGAAGGTGATGGAGCCCTGGCACAGGCTGCCCAGAGAGGGTGTGGAGTCTCCTTCTCTGCAGACTTTCAAACCCGCCTGGATGAATTCCTGTGTGGCTGCCCTGGGTGATCCTGCTCTGGCAGGGGGGTTGGACTGGGTGATCTCTGGAGGTCTCTTCTAACTCCCAACATTCTATGATTCTGTGATTCCATTATTCTGTGATTCTATGACTGATTCTATGATTCCATGATTCTATGATTCTATGATTCTGTGATCAACCAGCTTTATCTCTGCATTTAGGGCAAAAACAAATGAAAAAAGAAAAAACTTTTAACTGAAGATTCACTTCATTTGTATGTGCTTACTTTCTATTGGCATCAGAGGACTCATTTTCACACCCCACCCCAGGAGTGTCAGGTTGGTTTTAGAACTGTGGGGAGAAAAATATTTTTCTTTCCTTCTGCAGAAAGAAGTGACTCAAATCTGTATTGCTTTTGTTTCATCTTGCACCTTGTCCCAGTTTGAGCTAAACAGAACCAATTCTGTTCAGTGACTTTCACTTCTCAGTCTCTTCTCAGAAGCTGCACTTTCTGAAGTTAGCAGCGTGTTTTTGCAGTGTCTGCTACTAGAAGTGACAATACCTGATGTTTACAGTTACTGCTAGGGATGGAGATGCAGAAAGGCTCTCGAAGAAACTTATTCTCATAGTGACCAAGGCCACTGCTGGCTCTTGTGCGCCACGCTGGGGGAGCCAGGAAGTAGAAGGGGTCACAAGGGGGTAAAATGTTGCATCTCCAGTGAGTAACAGGAAGGACAAGAGATGCACAAGAGTATTCCATTCCATATACATCATAGTCAGTATAAAACATACTTCACAGTTGTACACCAGTGCAGTAACGTCCATAGTTAAATCCATCCCTTGGTCACGAGCCTGTCTGTATGGTCCATCTCTTCCCTGATGCCTAAAAGTCGTGCCACTGAGGAACATTGAAACACCTCTTAAGTTTACTTTTGGTCAGGGAAAGAGAAGAAAATTGGCAGATTTTTGCTCAGTTTCACTGGGATGGAAAAAAAAAACAGAAAAAGGTAAAAAATCCTTGTGGTATGTATAGCTCAACCGTTGTCATAATTTCTCTAAAATTCTCAGAGTATTTAAATCGTCAAAATTCACGTCGTTTGTATTATTTAGCATTTTTCTTCCTGTCAAAATTTCAGTGAAAATATGATTATTTATAACAACTTCTTAACATATTTAGATACTTCATTTCTGTAAAACACACTGATCTTTTGCTGTGTAGACTTTCATGCATCTTATTAAAGCAACATTGAGGAGATTCTACCAGAGTTTTCTGTTCCGTCTTATTTTCTCCTGTTGCTGAACTTCAGCTACACGACTTCAGCACAGTAAAGTATGATACTGCTGTAGCAAACAAAGAGTGTAACTTGTAGTAAATGATCATTCTTCTTTCAGAAGCAGAAAGTACTTCCATGTCAGAAAACATATGAGATATTGAATGATATGCCTTTATTCCCTCCAACAGCTTTATTTTATCTTTCATCTCATATAATTACATTTTACTTCTGTGAAAATTTCTCTGGCTGTGTGTACAGTAATCAGGAGGAAAAAAAAAGGGAAAAAAAAAGACATATCTATAGAATGAATTTGAATGACACCTGATTTTGAATGCAGACTAGAGTCATTAAATTTGGAAGGTACTTCAGGTAGGAAAGTTTGATTAATATCAAACAAAGCCCCTTTAATGCTACACACTTTTCAGAATGGACTGTCACGTTCAATAATTATATGAAATGGCTTTAATTTCTAACACCTGTTTCACACCTTTTTCATTTCCGTAGGATTGACAGAATAAGAATACATAATACCCCAACAAGAAACGCTAATATTCAAAACTATCAAACTTTTTTTGCATTTTCTCAGTGTAACTCCATGACTGAAATAAAAATTGTTTCCTATATTATCCCTTCCATTTTGTTCCTTTCAGTATGGAAAAGAACAAAAAAAAAAATCATTTTTCAAAGCTGCAGATTTACTAGGCTCACCACGGCGTTATTAATCCAAACGATATCAAAAAGATATATTGAAGATGCGAAATCACATCTAGACAGAACTATTTTAAGAGGAAATTGGTTTGTATATTTCTTTTATTCATATTTATTCAACTATCTTTTGCAGTGATGAATAACAAATGCATATATACATAACAAATCTCCATACGTCAAATAGATGTCAACACACGGAACAAAAAGTATTATTCCGTGTTACACTATAAATGGGTATCTGAAACCGAATATGTTATTTAGTTTTCCTCTTATTTAGGATTCAAAACTGCAGACAACATCCCCTGAATTGGCTGAGATGGCCCAGACACACTGCCTTGTAAAACAAGAAATTCACACATTTTGGTACTCGCTCCTCCCACTCCATGCTGTGATGTTTGTTCTGCAGTCTCTGTTGCCAGTAAAGCAGAAAGGAAGCCCTGTTTAAAAATGATATTTTCTTTTTCTTTCTTTTTATTTAAAAAAAAAAATCCCTTTCTTCTTTTTTAGATTTTTCCTAAAGTTTTCCAAAGTCTTTTTTCAAAAAAAAAAATGAGGCAGTTGTCACATCACACTAAAATGCACTAAGGGGTGCTAAGGAGGCATTTGCCAGTCCATATAATTGAGTGCCACAAAGCCAATTGGCCTGAAAGATGGATGTAGGACTTCTCCTGGAGTTCAGCTTCTTATATCCAACCCTGAGAAAATGAAGACATGTCTCTGCCTTTTTGGGTACCACCTTACTGGCTCAGAGTCCATTCAAACCTCTTGGAGGTGGGGGAGAAGATTAGCGTAATAAAAGAGAATGGGGAAAAATAAATTAAAGGAAAAAGGCCATCTCTCTGGTCCTAACTCAGGTGTCTCAGGACATTACCCAGGACAGTGTTCTGAGTGTGCCCTGAACTAAGGTTTACAATATGTAAGATGATGAAGAAATGTATTTGGGGCAACTGAATTTTCCATGCTCATCAGCTCTCCCATGTTCATTTATTCTTACTTGCAAGAGTGACAAGAACTCATTTCTAACTCCTTTTCCCCATGACATGTTCTTCAGGAGATAAATGGTAGACATTTTTACAGGCAAGAATGAAAAATATGGATTGGATTAAACTTAGCAGCTGGGATGTCAATGAGTGATTTCCATCTCTGGATTTCCAGAATTATTCTCCAATTTGCATCCCTTTGAAAAATTATCTACTTTGTGTCTGTCTGACTTATGTGTTGTGTTAAGTACTCTTGATTGGTCCCTAACAGCAGTGCAGAGTATATACTCAGTAGTTAATAATAGTAAAATTAATGGGAATAAAGGTATTATAAGTAATACATTATTTGGAATAAGGAACACTACAAACACATAGAAACTTCTTGTTTTCTGTAGTGAACAACCTTACTTTGGTGTCAGCTGTCTCCTCAAGAAAAGTTTACAAGACACATTATTCTGTGATTTGACTCTTCTGTGATTTGGTCGTACTGGTCTTTGCACACCAAAGCTAGGTGACATGGATGTTGTATAAAGAGAGCTACATGTCATAAAGCATGAAAAAATAATTGTCTTTATTTTATATAAGCACATAAAAGAAGTCTCTGGAGACAGTAAAAATGCAGTTCCCACTTGATCAGCAAGGAGGGCTTGCAATCAGGTGTATCATCTCTCTAAACACTCATAAGGTTAAAATGTGAGAGTTGAGAAAAACTTAGAAAAGGAGAAAGAAACCCAAGTTTCAGGTTTTTTTCTCCATCTCTATATGACTTTAAAATTCTTCCTAAAGCAGTATAATCTTTCAGAAATTGTTAGTTCTGGTATAAATCCTTATCACTATTTGAATTGTTTCATGATTACTCATCACTGAAAATTAGAATTAGAAATACAAACTAGTATTTACGAGTATCCTAAATCTAACCTTCGGATTTATACCCACCACACACCTTAAACAATACTGATTTATGGAAATCCCTTTGGTTTGCAAGTTCGAAGGAAATAGTCTTTCTTTCATTAAGTACTAGAAGCAAGGAAATGAGATACAAAGGAGGTTTCTTTTTTATGCTTTTAATGTGTTTCCCACTTCTTCTTATCTGATGTTCCTCACCAGATCATTTTACACAGTAATCCAATGTCTGTCCTCTAACAGTTTTATTTTCAGAGTAGCAGACCTTGAATGTTTGCATGTTTTAAAAATAACTCCACAAACTGAGACAGATTTTTAATTTTGTTTTAGTTATTCCATTGCTCTGCTCTTAGAAAACTATTTAAACTTATACTTTAAAAACAGATCTTTGTGATCATCAATTTGATTCCATTGAGAGCCTCCATTTTGAGGATAAACATTCAGGTCTAGAATTTTTGCTTTTTGACACCTTTTACACCAACTGAAGCAGAACACAAGTATCTATTAACTTTTACCACAAAACTCTGTTATGTCATCAAGTAATTAGAAAATATTTTTATTTTTAGTTGTTTTTTTTCTTCCTTTCCTGCTACAAAATTAAAGTGTACATTTTCAAACTTGTAAAATCAATATTTATTGTGTCATGCGTGTGTCATTGTGATTAAAATTGGCCAGTTTTGGATTGATAAAAATGTTTCCGTTTTCCAACATAAAGCAAGAACTGCAATAAGCACCTCATTTCTGTCACCTGTGCTAAAGGAAAAGTGTGCTGCAAAGGTTAATGAATTAGTCCTCTTGGGTACCATACGTGCCAAATAAAATCTGAATTCTGTTATGCAGGGTTTCTCACATACTTTACTCAGAACAAACACTGAGCCCATTTTCTTTTTCATGAATGAACTTCAGTGAATATATTAATCCCTTAGGCACATAGAAATATCATTGGAGCCAACCCTGAAGTAGCAAGGAACAGACTGGGTGACTTCATAAAGCTTCCCTTTGAGGTTTAGTAAACCGGGTCACAAAATTGGAGAAAAATACACTCAGGGGAGACCTTATCGCTCTCTACAACTACCTGAAAGGGGGTTGTAGCAAGGTGCAGGTTGATCTCTTCACCCATGTAACAGGTGATAGGACAAGAGGAAACAGCCTCAGGTTGCAGCAGGGGAGGTTTAGGTCAGATATTAGGAAAAAATTCTTCACAAAAAGAATTGTCAAGCATTGGAAGAGGCTGGCCAAGGAAATGGTGGAGGAATCATCTCTGGAAGTACTTAAAATATGTATAGATGTGGTGCTTAGGGGTGTGATTTAGTGGTGGACCTGGCATTGCAAGGTTAATGTTGGACTTGATGATCTTAAAGGTCTTTTCCAGCTTAAACAATTCTGTCATACTATGTTTAGCATGGAGAATTGGTTTCACTTATATAACTGGGGTCCTTCACAGAGCTGCTGCCTCCACCAGTTATATGTTACCTGGCTCACATGAACAAGACCGTTAAATAAAGGAGGGAGGGAGAATCAGAAAAGAAGGAAATTCATCTTTCTTATCTATTGTCTCACAGTCATCCTCCTGATTCAAGTGTATCCACTTCTGCCTTCTTAAAACATGATAAATGATTTAGTAATTCGTAATTGGACAGGATTTTATGTCCATACCATCCCCACAGCAGGTGTCTAGGTTTCTTCAGTGATACTCTTCCGCAACTGAATAGCCCACTTCTGGCTTCAAAAGTCTTTTGGGCACTGGAAATAGCCAGTGGGTTACAGCAATCATAAAATGAGACTTACTTCCTGGCTGAGGTTGAAGGAGATTTCAAGTAAGTGTTACTTGTGGGATTACTCTAGGCTAATGTTGTTATTCTATGATTCCGTGATTTCGAAAATGGAGGAAAGGATTTTCTTTCTATCCCTTTTTTCTCCCCCTGCCCTATACTTCCAGGTTGGCAAATCCCTTGCCCATTTACTTCAGAGAAATGGGCAGAAGGGAGCACTCGTAAACCTGCCTTACATCCATGGTTGTGAAGATTCTGTTCAGAACTTTTATGACTGTGTAAATCTATTAGTTGCATGGAAAAACAAGGTGATATATGTATCAGTTCTTTTGAATGAATCATGAGGAAGAGCATCCCTGCTACAAAAAAAGCTTACCCATAAGAAAGTCTTTTTCACGGATCCTGCCAGGCAGCTCCAGGCCAAAACAGCCTGTGGAATAACAAAGGAGTAAATTCTGTAAGAAAATCCTAGTAAACACATTGGAAGATGTCCCATTAAGAACATTTTTCTTGAAAGGTCACACCCATTAATTGCCAAGGTAGACACTTATAACTAAAAAAATGAGTTCATATTTCTATATGAGTTTAAATAATACATAACTTCTGTTCAATTACCTAAGAAGAAATAAATATTTTTTCTTACATGTATAAAAACCAGATTAAGCTCTCTATATATTCATTCTAACTCTAGAACTCAAACCAGAAAAATTCTTAATGATAAACAAGACATGTATTTGTAGTTTACAACTAATATGTCAGATCCTTAGAATTATTTTTCTAATTTTCTATTAACTTTTCTTTTTTTACGGATGTTTTTAAGCCTTCTAAAACAAACTTAACAAGTGAAACTGAAATAACTGAAGTTAAAAAGGAAAACAATATCATAAAAATAATGGTTTTAACTACATGAATCCTTTCAGTGGCCCATATGGCCTTGTGGGATCCACAGGTATTTTGTCGGTGCAACAGAAGAAGGTGGTGAGCACTCAGGTAAGGGCAAAGACATATTACCACAGATAAAACAGGCAGGGAATTTCTTAATCTTGCTCACTTATATGTGAAAATATCTTAGTGAACTACTCACTGCACATGAAGTACTCTCAGAAAACATAGAATATACACTAGTTGCCAGTTTGCTGTATTCTTACTGGCATCCATCCAGCCTCATGAAGCCATTAGGTACGTGTCTTTCTTTTCAGTACATACATCTACTCTCTGTGAAATTCGAGGAAGGAGGAAAGGAGTTCTTAATTACAACAATTTGAGTAGAACTGCAAAATTTAAATTATTTCATTTCTGTGACATGAGGTCAATAATCCTATTAGTTTTTAATGCATTTATACTCCCTAGGCAATCAGGCTGCTAGCATTATACCTGCACATTCTCAGCACTAGGCTAGCGTTGCTTGATAAGTGTATTGAATCTCTATTGTAATGGTGATTTACTTGTGGAATAGAATTATTTTTATAATGTAAAAGGTAAAGCTCCATTCCATTTTGTACTGATGCACTGCTCTTGCATGGAGTGCTGCGTCAGCAAGAAGGGACCAAGAAGATACTTCAGGGGGTGAGGGAAGGAAATTTATGGACAGAAAAAGTCTGCCTATTAAAAATGAAAGGTATGTAGCAAACTCTTCACTTGCAAAGTCCCCTGAGTTTTCCAAGACTTCTGCCACCATATTTAGAAACAAAGTGAAAATCCTTAGATCCTTTTACAGTAACTCTGGTACATTGCATCTAAGATAACCTAGGGACACGTGTCTGACTGTGGATACAGAGATAAAGGAGTTTGTAAGTCTCAGCACTTTTGCTTTTTCAAGCTAAATTATTTTGTCTAAACCCAAATCAAAACAAAAAAAAATACTTCTAACCATAAGCTTTGTACTGTTCACACTTGTTCTGCACCCTCTGTAGGGAAAAGACAGAAGACACATTACTGAGATTGTTGCTTCTGATGATGGAAATAGTATAAAAGTTTGCATATATTGCTGTCTGTCTATATATACATATTTTAGTTAATTTCATTAAGTTCCCATATCTTGACTACCTCAAAGTTCTTTTTAAAAGTATTTTCTTCTTGCTTTTCTCTCTTGTATGCACATGACTTCTTCCACGGTTATTACATCCCTCCATATTCCTTTTCACATCTGTTTAAACCTTCCTGCTGTCCGTTTCATAGAATCATAGAATTGTCAGGGTTGGAAGGGTTCTTAAAGTTCATCCAGTTCCAACCCGCTGCCATGGGCAGGGACATCCCCCACTAGATCAGGCTGCCCAGAGCCCCATCCGGCCTGGCCTTAAAAACTCCCAGGGGTGGGGCTGCCACCCCCTCTCTGGGCAACCTGTGCCAGGGTCTCCCCACCCTCATGGGGAAGAACTTCTTCCCAACGTCCAATCTGAACTGACCCATCTCTAACTCCAATCCATTCCCTCTAGTCCTGTCACTGCCCGACATCCTAACAAGCCCCTCCCCAGCTTTCTTGTAGCCCCCTTGAGATACTGGAAGACCACAATAAGGTCTCCTGGGAGCCTTCTTTTCTGCAGACTGAACAACCCCAACTCTCTCAGTCTGTCTTCACAGGAGAGGTGCTCCAGCCCTCTGATCATCCTCACAGCCCTTCTCTGGACATGCTCCAGCAAGTCCATATCTCTCTTCTGCTGTGGGGTCCTGAACCAGACGCAGTATCCAGGTGAGGTCTCGCAAGAGTGGAGTAGAAGGGGAAAATCACCTCTCCTGCCCTGCTGTCCACACACTTTGATGCAGCCCAGGACACAATTGGCTTTCTGGTCTACAAGTGCCACTGACAGCTCATGTTGAGCTTCTCGTCCACCAGTACCCCCAATTTGTTTTCTTCAGGGCTGCTCTCAAGCCAATCACTGCCAAGACTATATTGGTGGTTGGGATTGCCCTGACCCAGATGGAGGACCTTGCACTTGATCTTGTTGAACTTCATGAGGTTGGCACAAGCCCACCTCTCCAGCCTGCTGAGGTCCCTCTGGATGGCATCCCTACCCTCCAGGGTGTCAGTTGCACCACACAGCTTGGTGTCGTCGGCAGACTTAATGAGGGTGCACTCAATGCCATTGTCTGTGTCACTGACAAAGACGTTAAGGAAGACTGCTCCCAGCACTGATCCTGGAGGGACTCCACTTGTCACCAGCTTCCACTTGGACATGGACCCATTGACATCCACTCTTTGAGTACAGCCATCAAACCAGTTCTTTATCCACCTAATTGTCCATCCATCAAATCCATATTTTATCAGCTTGGACACCAAGATATTGTGCGGGACAGTGTCAAAGGCTTGGCTTAGGTTTAAGTAAATGATGTCAGTTGCTCTTCCCTTGTTTATTGATGTTGTGACCTTCTCGTAGAAGGCCACCAGGTTTGTCAGGCATGATTTGCCCTTGCTGAAGCCATGTTGAGTGTATTCATTCACCTCTTCATTATTCTTCTGCCTCAGCAGTGTCTCCAGGAGGACCTGCTCAATAATCTTACCAGGCACAGAGGTGAGACTGACTGGCTTATAGTTCCCCAGTTCATCCTTCTTTCCTTTTTTGAAAATGGGGATTATGTTTCCTCCTTTCCAGTCAGTGGTGATTTCACCTGACTGCCAGGACTTTTGGAATATAATGGAGAACAGCTTAGCAACCTCATCCACCAGTTCCCTCAGTACCCGTGGGTGTATCCCACCAGGTCCCATGGTCTTGTACACTTTCAGGTTCATCAGATGGTCACAAACCATAGGAAAATTCTATTTTCGTAGCAAAAAAAAAATCTATTTTTTCCTATTTTATAGGAAAATAGAAATGCTGGGTGGAAGGGACCTCTGAAGCTCATTCAGTTAACCTGCTCAGAGCATGACTGTTGCCAAAGCCAGATCAGGTTAGCAGTAACTAATCTGAAAACCTTCAAAGATGGAGATTTCAGAGCATCCCACTTGTTCCAGTGTTTCGTTAACCTTCTCAGTGAAAAAGATATTTCTAATATCTGGTCTCAGCCTCCAAATCTACAGCTTTTGTTCATTCCACTGAGTTTTACTATTGGCCACTATTAAGAAGAATTGGACTCCATCATCTTTGTAACTCCTCTTGCAATTGCAGTGTCAGTAGACTTCTTGAAAGCATCTTATTCACACTAAACACCTCCATCTCCCTTGAAATCTACTTTGTGTACTCCAGATGCTTAATCACATTAGTCACTCTTTGCTGCCTCTGTTTTCTCTACATGCTTCTTGAATTTGAGCGATGCAAGACCAAACACTGTTCCAGGTGTAACTTCACCTGCACCTGTGAGGAGAATAATACCAACTGGTATTCTACTATATATAAATATGGAACATTTCTCACAGAGTGCTCCTGGTTCCAACTAAACTCGATGTCCATCCACTGTGCCCAGGTCCCTTTCAGCAGAAGTCCTATTCAAGATATTGGTTACCAGCTGTAAAAATAAATGGCTTTATTTTATTCATGTGCAGGACTTACTCTTCTCCTTATCAAATTCTTTGAAGTTTCTGATCACTCAACCTTGCAGTTCATCAAAAACCCCCTAGACTGAGGCTTTTTTATATGTTTTGTCAGTCACTCAATAGTGTAGTATTGACTTTACTCATTTAATATCTAATTTGTCTCGTCTAATTTGTCTGCCTAATTTCTCTAATCCTTTTGGAACCTCTTGATACTCTGAGTCTCCACAATCTCTTCTGGCAACAAAATCCAACATGTTCTTACTTCCCTCGTATGTGTTTCTACTCTCAGCAAAATGTTCATAGCATAGTCTGAACCCTTTTAGGGTTTATGATCATTTGCAAAGCTGCGGTTTATATTGCAGTTTTCTCAAAATCTATTTATCTTTTTGTTTTATTCTCTATGATGTCAGTATATACTTGTCATTAGCAACTGAGGTCCATAGAGACGTGGTTCTTTAAATATGAGCTGTTCAGCTCTACTGCTTGTCTTTTGTCATTAATTCCTTAATTCAATATAACACCTAAGCAGATCCATCAGCACGTTCTGTGCCTGCTTTCTTGAATAATGATGATGTATGCATTTAGTGCAGTGCTGAATTAGGGACTAAATGAAGTAACTACTCGTTTACTTTTCATTTACTTTTCTCCTTTAATTTTTTTTAAAGTTCCTCATTATGCATAATGAAATGAGTTTACAACAGGTGTAGAGCTTGTGTCACAGCATGGTCCAATAGCGCAGGTACAGGAACACCCATCTGTTAAGTCAAACTTTTGGGCAAATTGAGGAAAAAAAGGAGTGTGTCAGTCCAGCCAAATACATCCCTTCTTTGCAAAGGAGAGAGCAGGAAACTCATCATGTTTTTTTTAGAACAGGAAACGAAGAAAAAAACTTTATTTCTGCAGAAATTGTTCAGAGGAACCTCTATACCATGAGGAACAGATGTTTTGTGTCACTTACCCAAATTGTCAGTGAACACGTTATTTCAACATTAAGTGATTCATCAGGGAAAGAAAATGTAACACGTCAGAAATATTTCCAGAAAGAATGGAAATCATAGCTGTTTAACTTTTCATTCTCCAGATCCTATCACAAGTGTATGACAGAAGGATGTTTTCAGTAAATATTCTCTAATCTAATATTTCTCTTTTTTTCCTCCTTTTTTTTTTTGTTTTTTGGTAAGAGCTCTCTTAAATTCTTATTTACCACTTGACTATTCAAATGAAAAAGGCACAAATCATGGCAGAGAAACAAAGTGAAGGAAGAGACAATGAGAGAAACCAGTGAGACATTGATTTCACCACCATTTCCCAATGTTGTCCTTTGAAAGACATCAGAAAGAGCAAATTCTTCCCTCGTTTAATACCTTGACATCCTTGGAGGGTTCTGAGATGTCAGCACAGACTGAAATGCAAAGAATAGAAATACAGCAAGTACATGTTTAATTACCCTTAGTATCTAAACTTGACAGTCCAGACCTGTTCTTCTGACAGTGATAAACTACTCATGTAAATAAAGTATCTAAAATAAAATGAGTACAGATTATTCAAGATCTACTTTAGAAAAGACTTTTAATATTCTGTCAATTAAGGAGGTATGATAGATTGCCTCAACCTTATTAAAATCAATACATGAATTTACATTGATTTTATAAAATTTTTAGCCAGTATTTAAGGCTGAAGCTGTCAAAAGCACGAAGGCAAATTCCATGTTGCTGAAAGTAAATAGAAATGCATGTAATCACAGAGCCTTAAGAGTAGTTCAGGTTACAAGGGACCTTTGGAGGTGATGCAGTTCAACCCTCTGTTCAGGTCAGATCAGGGTCAACTAGATCAGATTGTTAAGACCTTATTCCCTAGGACTGAGAAATCACAGCTTCTTTGGGCACCTTTTCCAACATTTGTCTACTCTCTCAGTGAAAAGATTTTGCCTTGTATCTAATCAGATTTTACTTTACTGCATCTTGTCCTTGTTCTTCTGCAGGCTTCTGGAAAGATCCTGGCTGATCTGCTTCTAACACTCCTCTTAGGTATCTGAAAACCTGGGGGGGAAAAAAAAAAAAAAAGTATGTCTTTCTCTTTTTAAGGCTGTCCAAAATTAGATCTTTCAGCCTCTGCTTACTTGTACATCACACCTGCTCTAGCCGTGGATCATCTTCATAGTCTACTACGAGACTTGCTTCAGTATGTGAATATCTGTGCACAGCTGAGCACAGTACTGCAGCTCTGGTCACGGCAATTTTGGGAAATATCAGGTAGAACATAGAGAATTATGACTATAACAAAAACTGAAAATTGTTTATCGAAAACAGACGTATGTCGTAAAGCCCAATTCAAGAAACATGTCGGTATAACTTCATAGTTAAATAAATACCTGAGCTAACAGTATCCCTAATAGTTTTTTGAATGGAGGTCTTGATTAATAAATTGAATTTTTAGTCACAGAAATAGTCAGAAGTTGAACTATTAGATCTCAGTTTTTACTACATTTAAATGATTGAGTTTTTATTTGTTTTTAACCTAGGGAAGCAAAAAGTAGGTAATAAAACCAAAGTCACCTGAAATATTGCTGGTTTACATTTTCTTACTCCATTTTCTCCATGCAAAGTCAAAAGTGCATTAAAAAGTAATATTGTGCTGAGCTCACAAATATGCAAACGTCTCTAGATATCTTGTCTCAATAAAGTTTATAGAATGCATTCCCAAAGGTCTGACAACAAAACAGAATAAATCGCAAGGCTCATAAAAAGATAATGCATGCCATTTTTTTGCTTACATAAACACAAACAAATGCAGCGAGAGGCAGTAGTGACTCTGAGAGGGCTCTGATATTCAGACTAATTTCTCTTATCATCACATATATTTGTAACAAATTACCACTATGTAAGGCAAAAATAAATAGCCCATTGTGTGAAGCACATGGACTTGTTAAAAAAAATTCCCACATTCTTGCAAGTTCTTGCAAAATTGTCCTTTCTTTTCCCAATGATTCATATTAGCTGTTGAGAATCATACCCTATGGGGATCCCACTCTCCAAAACAAAAGGGAAAAAAAGCAAGAGCAAAAAAAGCCTGATGTTACAGTGCAGCAGAAAACCTCCAGCAAATTCCATTGCTAATTCATGAAGAAGTGAAAACACATAGACTAGAGTTACGTATTCAGAGCACAAATATCCCAGGGAAACCCTGTTCTACATGATAAACTGAGAAGTTGTGTTCCTCTTGCTTTTCTGTGAGCAGGAACTTTATTCAAGACATGAGAGAAGCCAAGGTTTTCTTCACAGATATGATTCTGGTCAAAAGTGAGACTAGCAAAAACGTATATAATATCTAAACCTTATTAGCTGAATTACAGAAGTCTGACAGGAGTTGCTAGCATGTGATTATAGCTCGTCTGGCTAAGGATTTATACTTTCTAATTATAGACACTTTTTTTTTAAGCCAAAAGAACACCTAACAAGAGAGTAGAAACACAGATTTATTTACATACAAACATTCACATAAACACAGACACATTTTATGTTTTCCTCCTGAATAATATCATCTCTGTGTTCCTGTGGCTCTTTCAGGGTAGCACTTCAAAAATTAGCAGATTTGGACCAATTCAGACTTTCTGTAACCCTCTGTGGTTAGATTGTTTCTAAACCATCATTAGTGGGTCAAAACCCCTCGTACGTGTCTGTATCACCATTGTACAAAGTTTTTGCTAACAAAAAGAGGGAATTCATTGCACCTAACAGTAGCTGTTAGAAAACAGGTATTTAGTCTGACCAGTTCAGCAAGATTTATTGAACCTCCCTTAGTTACCTGGGTTTGGATGAGGTGAGTAACATCCTTCACTGAACAAACCAGTGTATATCACAGAAAAGCGTGAGTACAAAATATTGACATCAGCAATGAGAGTGATCTCTCAGCATTGTGATTTACTCCACTAGTAATGTGAGTTACTCCATTAATAATGCCAGTTACCAATACTGAACGTAAACAAATTTATTAGCAATGTTATTGTGTTTGTGATGTTCTAAGACTAAGGGTTTTGGTGATAAATAGTATCTTTCATTAGACTAAATAGTCTCACAAACCTTAAAAATAAAAATTAGCTTCAAACTTGCCAAATTAAACCAAGAAATTCTGAGATATTGTGTTTTTTTTTACTTTCTCTCCCGTATGATAACTGCTGATACTGAATTAAAAATCTTCTCCCTCAACTGCATTAACAATTTAATAATCCAAACATGTATTTTCGCTGTTTCTTCTAATCTCATCTTCGCTTGTGTCTTGATTGACCATTCTGAACTGAGAATGGGTGCCAAATATATTGCTTATTTTTGGTGCTTTTGTAACACTATCAAACAGTCTTACTTTCACTAAGGAGAAAGAAAGGGAGCAAAATGGTGGAAGAAAGCAAAGAGAGAAAAAGAGAGAAAAAAAGTCCATTCTATAAATCATTTTGTCCTAGATTAATATAACCAGCACTGCCAGAACTAGTTAGAAGACCTATATTAGGTGTAATTTTCTTTCCTCATCATAATTTTGCTGTGATTGTGAGTTCTCATGACATGAACTGTATCAATAGTATTTTACTATTTACTATTGTATTTGTAGTTGTAGACCTGGAGTCATGAATAGATTAGGTAGGGATTTTTTTGGTTGTTTTGTGGTTGGTTTTTTTCCCCAAAAAAAATAAACCTCTGAGAAACAGTACTATGTCCAGGATACTTTTTCAATATCTTACAGTATGGCTGGAGCGTTATGATTCTTCCATTCATGTTGTAATAACTGCTGCAAAAGCAAAGCAATGCCAGCCTATTTGCAGAGTTCCTACCTAGTAAGAATAAGTACTCATGGACATGCAACTTCCATTAGCAACAGTAATGGAACAATTACACTGTAAATCAATGTGATGTTTCAGAGAGCCTGTAATTTGCATATTATGTGTGAGTTTAAACTTCCTAAAGGTATTTAAAATTGAATTACAAAAGAAGGGAAACACATTCTGTATGGTAAGTTGAGGTTCTTTTAGTATCTGGATTGCAAACAAAGAACCATATCATTCAACTTTTAAGACCTGAAGGTATTAGATAATGAAGAATTTCTCATACATAGAATCATCATAGAATCGTCATAGAATCATAGAATGGCCTAGGCTGGAAGGGACCTTAGGGATCATTTAATCCAACCTCATGCTCATACCAATATGACTTGTGAATATGTGAAGATGGAAAAAGATGTCTACTTTTTGTTCCTTTTTAATTTCTGTCCAGCTGTTCAGTAGCAGCAATGGAGCTCATTGAAATCTTTTAACTCGGGTTTTGTGGTTTTATAATCAAATTTATAATTTTTGGCTTGGCCCTATAAAACCTGAAATTTTCCTGTGGTCCTCATGCAGTTATCAACAAGGTCTAGGAGCCTCTGTGTTGGATGTATTCAGTATGGAGTGCCTGTGGACAGAGATATCTACAGACAATAGAATAAAGTTGTTTACGTATCCTTATTGAACTATTTTAACTGTTCTGTATAGTCGAAGTCCTTCAGTCACTCAAGTGAGGGTATACTGTCATAAATGTACCTGTGCCAGTATGACTGCTTCCCTTTGAAGAATGTAAGATACACCAACACAAAGTACTTCTGCAGCTCCATAACTTGCCTTTTGCTCTATCAATCTATTAGTCAAAAGTCTCACTCATCAATCATGGTTATACCCAAACCAAATGTGTTTGATTAGAGATAACTAAGATTAGATTTCTGTCTCAGGGTAAGAAACTGAAGTTAATATTTCGTGTTTAGATTGGACTTTTGGGCCATTGAAAAAGTTCATGCAGTCCAAAGCCTGAATCTCTGGTTCTCCTGAGATTTTAGATCCAAAGAATGGATGTCCTCCAAAAAGCCTACTCAAATTCCACACAACATGTGTTTTTTCTTTAAGTCATGGTACACATCTCTGCTTCCTGCCTCTTTCTTTTAAACATTCAAATGTGAGTGTGTCTGGGGATTAAATTCATAGAGGAGGCCTATTGAAATGAGCTGAAGAACAGCTTAATCCTTTCAACTTGTCTTTAGCCCGCCTATGACATGAACACCTCCTTCAATAGACCACACATTAAGTAATAACAAGTATCATATAATTATGGAGGAAGGAAAGTATTTGTCTTATTTCCTCAATGACATTTTATATAACAATACATTGATAGTACTAGAGTCCTCAAAATATCTTCCCCTTGACTATTCTCATCTCAAAATTTATCATTCCCCTCCCTTCCCTAAAGGACACTCAGTCGATAGTTGACAAGGAGGGTGTGCATCTGTTGGGGGACGAGAACAACCTGATTATTCTCCCTTCTCTCTGTTACAATTTCCTTTCACTTTCTGAAGTCATTTCAATGTAAGACCATGCCTCCCATTGACTGATCACTGGCAGGTTTGATTATATAAATAGCACTCTGCAATTCAACAGAGTTGCAGGCAACACCGAAGGATTTGCTGGAGATGTATTCTTCCTTTGCAGTCTCATTTATCAATGTACAGTTTCTCACTTGCCATTTATCATGTGCTTTTCTGTGCTTCCCTCGACATCTAGAGGATTTGTAGTCTGCTAAGTGGAGCAAGGCCTCGTCTTGAATACCTTACCATCCCTGGCTAGGCAACACACTCTTGATTTTTCCCCAGTTTAACTTTTCTTTAAATAAACTTGACAGGTTCAATATATCCTTGCTGCAAAGGATATACTTAGAGGAACCGTAAGTAATAGAGAACAAACTGAAAAGCTACGGTTGAAGGAAAAAGAGTGAGACAGAGAAAAATGCACCTCTAATGTGGGTATGAATTTATAATAACAAGCAGTTGTGATAATTGCATGTCTTTTAACTCAAGAGGGCCATAAAATAGCGTGATGGAATATACGCACAAGTGCCAGGTGGGAAGCAGGTCTTCCGTTTTGCAAGTACTTTCAGGATTTAGAGATGCAGGATGTAAAGAAGCTCCTTGTTCTCATTAGTCACAAAAGCATCCTGGTACATCTCAGATGTCTACAGGATGTCTAAATATGCCTCTACCTTGCAGATGTTCCAATACTGGATATCTGTGAAATAAGGAGAGAAAATTAATAGATAGAAAAGTAAAAAAAAAAAACATTGGAAGAAATCAAATTAAGAGTTCACTTAAAGAATTGTAAGCATTTTGGTTTTGATAGTGACCTTTCAAAGTTTCTTTAATTTTCATTTTCAAATGTCAAAACAGGGCATTTTGACAATTGCAAACCATGATAAATTTTCTTTAAAATTGAAATGTGGCATTTTTTACAAACGATCCTTTTTTTGCGAATGGTTTCATTTTTGAAGAAATTAATTATTTTCAGCGGTGGTGAGGAAAAGTAAAAGATAAATCATTTCTGGAAGATGATGGTATTGTATATCAGTAAAGCTCATGCCTAGCCAAATGAGGAAAACCTGTCCGGTTTTGGAAACCAAAAATATCTGATCTGCAGGTGAGTAACAGCGTTTTGAACTTTGCCTGGTTTCTCAGACTAATTGCATCTTAAGAAAGAAGGGTTAGTATGACTGAGCTGGGAAGTGTCCTGCCCTCTGTCCAGTACCTGGAAGAGTCAAATCCCTGACCTGGCCACCAGGTGGAGGAATTATACAGAAAAAAATTATTTCCCTTTGTAATAGTTATCCTGTGCATTGACGTTCATCTGAAAAGGCTTGAGTATTCTTCTCCATGGGCAGCATATTAAAAGTTGGAGAGAGTCTGACAGCTTAGCTTGAACTGCATCGCCATGGAGAGGATATCTGGCACTCTTGGTTGAAGAGTTGGTTGATGAGGTTTAGGAGAGATGAGTTCACTTTGAGCTTGTTACAAACTTGTGTGATCTTAAGGAAATATCTTCAGACATTTTCACAGAGGATCTGTTGCTCTGATGCTGGTACTGTACCTGAGAAGCACCCTCAGCTTAGCAGGCATTTCACAGACTCAAGTTCATGTTGCAAAACTCCACCAAGAAATAAGCTGACTTCCTTCTAGGTAGTATAGTCATTTATTTTATCACAGGTCTTTGCTTTGCATATCCAGCCTTGTCAAGACACTTGTCACAAAGGCTTTCAGACACTCCATCTGTTTATCCTTGAAACAGATCCTCATTCTGCAATTCCCTGCCCCAAAAAATCTCATGTACAATCGACAGATGAGTGTAACGACATCAACCTCATGGATAAGACATGGGTATTACTGAGTCTTCTTGCAGGTGACAAGTTTTAACTAAAGTGACTGCCTTGACTGTTAGCTGCTTTCTTCTTTCAACTTCCCAATAAAAGTCAAAAATACATAATATTTTGAGATCTCTGTCCATCACTCAGCTTCTCTATTTAAGGTTTTGTGATGCTGACTGTCATAGTAGTATTTGCTCTCATTACAAGCTAAATTAATGAAAGTCAGCGTCCCAAAGGACTATGAGAAAGAACATGACAGAGCAGAATCTTAAACTGTGTCACTTACGACAACCTCATCCAAGCTGATAGAAATGTAAAGGTTTTCCCCAGCAACCAATATTCCCCCCAAAATAAAGTCCCAGCTCTATCTCCTCACTATCATCTTTTCAGAGAGTTCATACACTTTCTCAAAGTATGTTTTATGCTAAAAATTATATGGTTTTAAAAGTCCATTTAAATTCCTTTAAAATCTTCTAGTGAAGCAGAAGCACTCAATTACAAAGCAGGAAAAAATTATATGAGCATCAAAAAACGCAACGATGTTTGACATCGAAGAATTTATTGTGTCCATAATTGCACTTAATATATTTGTCAATCTCTTAGAGGGACTTTTTATCACTGGATAGTGGACTAATCTCAAAGAGAATGACAAAGTTGTCTTTGAAATATCGGCATTCATAGGTTTTAATAAGAAAATTAGCAAAGGACAAATAGAATAAACACAGATAGTTTTAGTGGAAAGCTTTCCATGAGCTTCTTCTGTCTTTCTTAATCAACTAGGAATAGGCTGTGATTACAATAATCATTATGCAATTAATCACTATAATTACTTTTTATTTGAATAATAGTTTAAAAAGCAACTAACATATTTTCTGTTCTTGCTTGACTGGAAGACATTAAGTGCTTGTCAAGAAGTTACTAAAATTATGTCTTTGTAATTTGTTTTTCCCTTTGTCATTTTATTGTGGTGTGGCTCTTTTTTTTATATATATATAAAAGCAACAGTGCAAGTTTATGCACGTTGTATACACAGACAATATTCCCAGAAAGTAGGATATGTGCATTTCTCCAGGGGTAGTAGGATGCGATTTTTGTGTACTTGGCATGCCACATGTTTCTTTACGGCATGTACTTATATGTAGACATCTATAGTTCTGTTATGGTTATAGGTGGGTTTGAATCAAAGAAGAAAACTACAACAAATTAAGTATTGAAAAAAAAAAAAAATCAATTTTCATTGTGAAATTGAAGTTTTATCCTTCCTGGATTTGTTTTTTTTTTTTGTGATTTCAAGCTAAGAGGAGCTCTTAGATTTTTAAGGCTGGGCTACATGTTTGTAGCTTGCAATTGTTTCTTGTCTTAAGTTTCAATGTAATGCAGACAGGGAAAGATAAGAGTTTACTTCCGACAGAAATACAGTTAGAAACATTTTATACATACATACTTATTTCCATATCAAGGCAGTGGTGAGAGGTATACAGACTGGGTCGGGCTTGGATTTGACATTCCTCCTTCACTCCACATGTCTCCCTGGAACTTCTTATGGTCCTGAAGGCACAGTGTCCCCCTCTTTCCACCACAATGGCTTCTAATCCCCAGAAATCTCCCAGACGAGTCATCCAGGAGCACTCTAACCCAGTCTATCAGCCTTCATGTCTTACACTGTTCTAGCTCACAGCCCAGGGATGCTTGGATGTTTTTACTATTTAAAAGGTGTTTAACAAGATTTTTCTTGCGGAGCCTTTACGCTGCCGTGAATAGGTGCAATCCTTTTCTGTCTAGTTACCCTGCTGTTTTATACCTCTTTTACTATGAACATGAAAAAAGAGTAATATCTAGTCCCAGACAACTATGTGCAACTGAGGGGACTGTTTTGCTTCATATAACTCTGTAAAATACAGCCAGGACTACATGGTGTAGTATAATGTGTATATATATATATATATAAAATATATAATGTATATATATGGTGTAGTATAATGGATTTGTATAATTAAAGAAAAATTTTTCAAGTAGATGACCAGCAAGCAGTCCATAGCTGAATCCAATAATAAACAATTTAAAACTAGACTAGCTTGCACAAAATGCTTGGGTATTCCCATAAATATGTCATTTAATGTTCCTTTAAACAATCATACCTAGACCCCCAGCTCCTGGACCACGTGCTGCCCTACCAGGGCAGGGAAACCGTGTGTTAGGATTTAAACACACATTTGTCTCTGCACGATTCCAGTCAGTGCATGATGAAAAACTCCAAATACATGCCTAATCTTGGCTTTTTAGGACGTATGAAGCTGTGCAGGCTGCAGTTAATATGCCAGACTTAACTGAACCCTCCATATCTACAGGTGTGTATCCCAGTGTTAATCTGTACAGCAATGTATACCAATATATCTCAGTAAATTTCAAACATTGATTCTATCCATTGATTTTAAAATACAGAAGAGGTAAAAAATGTAGGAAATATTTGACACCACCACTTTCTTATAAAATAAGTTAGCTTGAAATATTGGTGCAGAACATGGATTTAGTTGCTGAGAAATCACCCTATTTAAAAGTACTTTCACACCACCCACCTTTTAGAGATGGATCAGCAATGGTTATTTCTCTTGCTGCAGGAAGGAGGTAAAAATGCTTTTAAATAGCACCCTCTGCATCCTTTCTGATGTTGGACTCTGTCAATCTACTACCAACAAGTGAAGAGAGTGAAATGGCTGCTAAGTAGCAACTCCTCCCCATGCTCCCATCTTTCCAAGCATGTATCCCATTGGCATCCCAGGAAGAATGTTCTTACCTGGCATCTCCTGTCAATGTGGGACCTAACTGGCACATTTCAAACAAGGAGGGAATCAACATAACTTGAGTTTACCCTGCAATAGATTTTTACAGGAGATTGCTGGAACACTGAGGCAGTTAGGGGAATTAAACTCAGAGCGAAACTACTCATGTAGACATAGACACATTCTTATAGAACATTTTCTATTTGGACAGATTAACATTTTCTGACCTCTGGAAAAAGATCTGATTCTCCTAAGGGGAGCATAAATGCTTTGTCCACATTAGAGTTTCAATAGACACATATTAACATATCTTAATAGCAGAATTTCTCTCTGTGGATGCCTGTGACACAGTTGGTCATATAAGAGCTTTGGGTAAAGATATATCATTAACTTTTTTTATTTTTTTTTTATTTGTTAAGATATTTTTTGGGGGGGGGAATCCTGTTACAATATTAATCCCTGAGGTTTGAATAGCGGTTGTTCACTTGGTTTGACAAATTTGTATCTGATCATAGGCATTGTGGGGTTTGGTGCTCTTTTGGACCGTTTTTAAAAGATTGTTTTCCTCATTTAGAATAAATATAACTCTTTTCTTTTTTAAACTCCAACATGAAATAAATGTTTCCAAAACGGTTACCTTTTTATCACTTCTGTCAATTTAGAAAGTATTTCATGAATTTTTTCAATAATATTTTTGGCCAAACATGCGGGCCTATTTTAGCCAAGTACGATGACTAATTTCCTTCTCTAGGATTGAAACTGTTTCCTAAGCAGTTGCAAGGACACAGAGTTCCAGGGATGTTTGATATGTAAAAAGAAAATATGTCTCCGTTTTAATTTCTGTCTGTTACACTTCTGATTTTTAGAATTAGTTGTATCTGTAGAGGGACATTTTTGATAGTCCTTGATATTGGTTTCATTAACTTCTCATATGTAATTTCTCTTACTAAAAAAAATTAGGAAGTTTAAGTCAGCTTAAACTGTCACTAGTCTTTTTCAAGTTTCATGTAACTATTATCTGAGCTTTACAAGTCATGGCAGGAAGCATTATATGTCCACATTATCTTTACTGTAACATATTTCTGGTGAACTGAGCAAAAGAGCACATGTTGGCTTCACTGGAGCCAACTGGGGATCTGACAGTGTGGTAATACCCCTCCGAACCATGTTGTACCACCCAGATTTGCCAAATTTAGTGGATTATCACTCTCTGTCCCTAAGATTTTGCCCTCTCGCTCTCTACTGCTGACGATTTGCATGCTTGCAGAGGCTCACATGGAAAATAAATGGACTTGTTCTGCAGCAGGAGTAACAAAGCCCTATTTTCAGAGCAAAGCAAGGAGCAGCTGTCCCCATTGCATCCCCTTTAAGAGGACCTTTTGTATCCAACACCCTGCACTGAGGGTGGAAGCTCTTGCTGGAGTGACTTGAGTCAAAGATCACATTTTCCAGTTGAAAAATACAGCTGATTCGCCTAGCCAGCAGGAAAGTGACAGTTCTTGTTTGTGTTTCACAAGAGCAAAGATCTGAGATTTACCACTGTAGTGCTGTAAAATTTAGGAATTCGTGTTCATTGTTACAAAGCAAGAATCTATCTTGCCTTTGTGCGGTCCTGGTGGACACCTGTTAACTTTGGGGTTTGGCTTTGAACCAATGGCAAACCTTATAATACTCTCGGTCAAAAAGCAGCCAGGTTCACCTGGTTTGGAAATAAACCCCAGAAGCTTGTCTCGGGTTAAGCTAAACCAGATTTATTTGAAATATTGTGGAGCTTTCATTTTCTTTTTTGTAAGTTTTGGTTGACCCATAACAAAACTCAGTCCTGTGAAGCTTGCCTGGCTTCTGGCTGCCTTGAGGGAATTTTTTGAAGGTGAAGTAACGATACTTTTATACTTTTACGATATTCAATATGTCTTAAAAATATTTTCATACTTCTCTGGTTTTCTGCTATTTTTTTTTCTTTTTTTTTAAAAATAATTATGGCAACTTACTTAGACCTTGCAAAGTGCTAAAGTAAACCCCAAGCCCTGTAAAGTTGCTTTGTGGTATAGTTCAATCATTATGAGCTGGTATTTAAGAACAGAATTAGCATGTCTAGAAATTACAGACACAAGTTCCTGCACATCAACAAGATAAGAGGGAATATGTCATATTGTCTTTGGCTGCAACCTCTTACACAAATATGTAGTCTGGATTTTTGAAGGTTTTCTGTAGCATTTTCTTTTTGCTCAATTGACACCTGCTGATGAAAGGGATCTCTGAGTGATGTTCTCATATTTCTTTATATCACAACAAAACTGACACTCAGTCTTTCAGACTAAGGCAGAGAAAATAATATTTTTTTTTCTGCAAAGCCGAGCCACAGAGAAGGATGACTTCAACAGAAAGAAAAAGGGAAAATAGAGGAAAATTAGGAAGGGCTGAACATGGCCAGCCTGCAGTGTTGTAAAATCACTAAAACCTTGAAGGTACCTAAAATATTTGATATTCATGCCACTATATCAAAAGGTTCGGACCGCTATTAGGTATTAAAATTTGTCATTTTAAATTGCTTTTTTTGCCAGTACTAGCAATATAGATATTGAAATTTCCTCAGAAAGTGCTTATCTCATCAAGAGTAAAATTATAGTATGTGAAATACTAATTAGAGTATTATGAAGAAAGGTGAACTTTCTGGTGACATTTTATCTATTAGTAGAATACTAATGTTCTTCTTTCTTAATGCAGAAGTCACATATCATGATTTCTGTTATTTTCTCACCAGAATCTCTTTTATATATATGTATATAAAAAAATGATTTTTTAGACCATCTTAAGAGTCCATGATTCCACAGAAGCAGAAGCGTTTTGATCACACTTGAATCAGCAGTGTTCTTCAATATGCACTGAAAAACTCTTCATAGTGTCTTGCCATTTGGATAATATAAGACACTTGTCCTAAAGCTATACAGTTTCATGTTACTGAAGAATAGAATAGAATAGAATAGAATAGAATATAGAATGTATTGGGTTGGAAGGGACCTTTAAATGTCATCTAGACCAACCCTCCTGCAGTGAGCAGGGACAACTTCAACCAGATCAGATTATTCAGAGATCCATTCATGCTAACCCTGAATTTCTCCAGGGATGGGGCCTCCACCACCTCTCTGGGTAACTTGTGCCAGTGTTTCCTCACTTTCATTGTAAAAAACATATTCCTTATATCCAGTCTAAATCTACCCTCTTTTGGTTTAAAACCATTGCCCCTTGTTGCTCTCATCTTTCTTACAGGTTCCGTTTAAGTATTGACAAGCTGCAGTAAGGTCTCCCTGGAGCCTTCTCTTCTCCAGACTAAACAAGACCAACTCTCTCAGCCTGTCTTTGTAGGAGAGGTGCTCCAGCCCTCTGATCATTTTTGTGGCCTCCTCTAGGTCTGCTCCAACAGGTCCATGTCCTTCTTGTGTTGAGGGCTCCACAGCTGGACACACTACTCCAGGTGGGATCTCATCAGAGCAGAGCAGAGAGGCAGAATCACTTCTCTCAACCTGGTGGCCACGCTTCTTTTAATGCAACCCAGGATGTTGCTGGCCTTCTGGGCTGTGAACGTGCATTTTTGTCTCATGTCCAGCTTTTCATCCATCAACATCCCTAAGTCTTTTTCCATGGGGCTGTTCTGCATCTTATCATCCCTCGGCCTATACGGATAATGAGAATCAACCCAACCCATGTGCAAGATTTTGTACCTGGTGTTGTTGAACCTCATGATATTCACACAAGCGGACTCCTCCAGCTTGTCCAGACTCCTCTGGAGGATATCCTGTCCCTCTGGCATATTGATTTCACCACTCAGCTTGGTGCCATTTGCAAGCTTGGTGAAGGTGCACTTGATTCCACTCTCTATATCATTGATGAAGATATTAAACAACACTTGTCCCAGTAAAGGCCTAGTATATAACAATAATTAGAAAATAATAATAACCAGATAATCATCATCATTATCATAATCTAAAACTATTATTTCATTTTGAAAGACACGGTATGAAATTCTGTTAGAATAGAGTAGGGAATTCCTGTTGTTATTTTTGGTGTGGCTTACTCCTGTTACCAAGGAATGAACCAATTCAGATGGTAAGTATACTTACTTCAATCTTCACTAAGATCAGGTACCTTTCTGCTATGAAACAATTGTCTTTGAATGATATCTTCATTTAAATATTAGTCTTCTTTTCTATGTGCTTAAACAAAACCACTTAATAGGAAAACGACACTATTGCTGCCGCCAGAGTGTTTTCTGGTTTCTTTAGTGCATTTTTAGTTCCCCTGTGTTCATTCTTGCAGTATGTGTGATACTGTCAAAGGCAGACAGTCTGATCTCATGAAATGTCATGCTGGGACTATAAATTATTGAATAAGTTTGTATAAGTTTTGGATATCCAATGATAGCCATTTCATTATGTCTCAGCTGTACATAGTTCAGCTATGATCTCCTTTTACCAGGGTGAAAATAACATTTTTTTAAAAACTCTCAATACATATTTTATCTGATGAATTTATCTTCTCTTTCCATTCATGTAAGAGTAATCTCCAGCAGATGAGTTTACTCACATATTTTTTTTGCATATAGTTAGGGTTCTTTCCCTCTCTGCATACAAAGGCAAGCCTCAAATATCCTGTGTTCTTTGTGTTAAACTCCAGTCAGATGCCTAGCAGGGATTTATTAAATCAGTCACAGAGTTTTGCTTTTGTGGTTGACAGCAAAAAGGCACAATCTATTCAATCACAGATACATTTGCATAAGTGTTTATCACTATGGTTCCACATACAATCTTAACATTAGTTTTTGGTAAATATTTGACCATTTATTCTATGTACAGTACAAACAGAAATGTTCAGACAGGAAAAAAAAAAAACAAACACGTGGAAAACCATGTTTTTTCACAACTAAAACCTTTCTTTTTTCCATTGCACAGATTATTTTGACCTTTTTTCAACAGTTTTTAGTCTCTGGTTTTTGACATAAGCTACCCTCCAGAATCTTAGTCTGTGTTCTGTCATTCCTGAAGTTGAGTAGACAAATATTTTGGGTACAGATCTCTTACTTGTGGAATTTATTTGACTGCATAACCCATGAATGCAAGAGCTCAGTTTCTTCTGACCACGATAGAGCTGTTCAGTGTGACTTTCTGTCAGGTCAATGATCTACTGCCAAAGGGTATAGTGGCATATAGAGTTGGAATAAGAATCCATTAATTGATTAGTTTTACAGTGAGTAAGGATGGTTAAACAATATATTTTAATGGTCATAATAGGAGGTGCTTGTCTTTATCTGTTCATTTATTCATTTAAATCTGTGGCCAGCTGCATATAAGGAGAACACAATCAAGTAAGAAACACCCGTAAAAGCCAATGTATATGTTTTGCAAACCTGATATGCTACATTCAGAACAATTTCAGTGGGTGGACTGTACCTGCAAGCCTGTTGCACAGATAAATCAGATGCTGTAAATCCCTTTTTTGGGGAGGAAGAACAGAAATCATGTGCCATATGCATGAGCTGCTAATGATTATTCCACTGTAGCTCATCTCCACTTTTAGCAACTATTATGTGAAAAAGGAAATATACTTCACTAAAACATGAATCTCACTGTCAGGAGTGGGAGAAGGGAGGAGTGGAGATCATGCATCCAATGCTTTCCAGGATTTGATCGCAACACCATCCTCCAAGTCACTACGCCAGCGTTAGGATCATTATTAGCTCCCTCAGATCAATGTCAGGTAGGTGAAGCAGATTCTTGGGCTGCAAGAAGGCCTCCTGCTAGATAGAGAACCACTCCTAATAGCTCTGTAAATCAAATGCACTAAGATAATAGCTTTTATCTCCAGATCTGAGGGTTGTTTACAGCAAGTGAAGTACTCAAAAAGATACATCATCTAATTTCTTCAAGTAATCCATAGCCAGCATTTAAATCCTAAGGACGTATTTTCCCAGAATCCATTTGCTGTAAAGAAATGGCTAGCTTGAACAATAAATACAGACCTTGAATTCTTCATCAGCTAAGCAGAGTGTTACCAGAGAAGATACGTAGTAAAGGAACAACACATATTCTTTGTTGTTGTAATGAATGATCATTTTGTATAAACATAAGTAAAAAAGCAATATTATTGACACTTACATTTCTGCCTTTCTGTTGAAATTCAAACCTGCAGACAGCACGCTGGGTGATGTTTTCATACATCAGATAGGCATTTATCCAGGTATTGAATATATTATTATTACATAATTTTTCTCACTGTGACTTTGAATTGTGCCAATCTGCACATATTTAAAATGAAATGTGGTCAATTGATTAAGTGGAGGGGAGATTGATTTTTAAACCAAAGTGTGATGACAATAAGTGATTTGACTTTCAAAAATTTCAACCTCAAAATTGCTTGACATCCCCAACTTCCACAGAGCTTCAAGAAATCCGTACACGTTTTAAGGTTAAACCATTCCATGACTATCAGTTGTAAAAATGAGGTTTTCATCAATCATGGTTTGTTTCCTTTATTTATTCTTTCTGTGTCTGCCTGGATGTCTTTGAGTTGCAGAATCTCAGTGTAGAGTTGTGAAGGATTGGTGACTACTGTTCAAATAAGACCTTCTTTCAAAAAATCTGCCTTAACAGATGAACTTCCCATTGAGCAAAAAGTCGTCTTTTTTTTTTATGTTTGGTTTCCATTTCTACTCAACACATGGAGTATTCGGAAAAATGTTGTTTTGTTTATTTGGTTAATACTCTGGAAAACAATTTAAAAGAAAATGTTAAACTGCTAAAATATTATTTTGTACAGAAGTTTATCTGTAGAAGTAAAACAAGAACTGGTGCTTTCAGACATGAGTATATTACCTGATAATCCTTCCTCCTTATCTGTTAACATTACCTCCAAGCTATCTTTTTCCTCCAAGGAAAATTTATTTTTAATATGTTCAGATATTGTGAAATTAATTTTTTTTTCCTTAGATACTGAATCTTTTGCTTTTATCAAAGACTTTTTTAACAGAGAGATCTGTTAAGAAACATCAATTTGTGAATATTATAGTATGGATTATTTCCTCATAGCACTCTAGCAAAAATAAAAAGCATGTGCAGCTGTAATTGCTTTCAGCTTGTGTTAAGAAGATCCATGTATTATGGTAGTGGATGGAAGTAGAGAAATCCTATTTAAAAGAGAGCTCCTATTATCTGTCCTGTATAAAAACACAATAAGAGAGAATTCCCTACTCCAAAAATGTAGAGAATAAAACCAAAGTGTATAAAGGAAAAAATAAAGAGGTTAGACAAAGTCTTTCAAATGTTCAGATTGTATTTTGGATTTTAAGATGTGAATAATAGGTCAGGTTGGTTTAGAAATCTTTCTGTATTGTGCAGGTTGTACAAGACTGTGTCTTAGTGCTTTGATCCTCAGAGAACAAACAGGAAGGGTAATGAGAGACCTCTTTCTCTCTGGGTCTCTGAACAGAGTCAGGTTTCCTAAAGGGTAAGTCTCTGGGGAATTAGAGAGCAGTTCGGAGTCAAGTTGCCTGAAATAAGGATTGTGTTGTCTGACTGCATCTTTCAAGGCCTCGGGTGTGTTTGTGTGCGGAACACTTAAGATATACACAGACCACATTGCTGATGTCACTCTTTTTAAAACCATTGACCAAAGCAGCCACTGGTTGGCAAAAGTGTGAAAAGCAGAGAAAAGCAAGATTTTGATGGATTAAACTTCACTGTGTGAAAACTAAAGTGCAATGTGCATTACTCACCGAGGATAACACCTGTATCAACAGCTACGACCGTGCTCCTGCAGCTGGGTGCCAGTTGGTGCTCTCCAGGACTGGTTCTTCTCTTGGAGCTGTGCTAGAAAAAAACCCTTGCAAGCAGGGGAATGAGATGTTTGACACTTGAGCAAAAAAAAAAAAAAAAAAAAAAGAGAGGGGAGAGAACTTAACAGGGTGACTATTGAATGGAGAATTTACAAGAAAACATGTCACTAGGTCACAAAACACAACAAAATCCTGGGCTAACATCGGACTGTAGAGGAATTAGAAAGCCAAGTATGTGGGTTTTTTTCAGCTCTAAATGAACAATTTAAGTGTGAACCTTACAAAGTACGCAGTCCCATCTACCTCAGTGGGAGTATTCACATGCTTAAATCTAAGCATATGTTAAATATCTTGTACAATTGGGACCCATTTACATCTTTAAGTAGGAGAAGCAGCGTGGGTGATAGAGTAAGTCATTTCTGGATCTCAGGCAGGGATATACATAAAATTAAAAATACTGAGTACAAATGAGTAAGTGGTGTATTAGAATGGTAAGCATCTGCCTGTAAATTGTTAGCAAACTCAAGCTATTAACATGAAGTCACATGTTTCCAGAAAGGCAGTGTGGAGAGTTACTGTTAATGCATGTCATAAACATCTTTAATTATCAACAGACATAAATGCCTTCAATATTAAAAAAAATACAAAATGAGTACGTGGCTGTGCATGTATAATTTTCTCATGTCTCACTGTTAGCAGAGATTTTCTTCCTCTATCCCTGCACAGCAGGATTGTGTGTGAGTGTCAGAGTTCACGGATGGTGGGAAGGAGGAAAAAACAAGAGGAGGAAGCTTCTTACAGCATTGCCTTCCTTCCCAGGCTCCCATGCACAGCTCACTTTATCACTTTATGGCCCTGTCTTCTGGCAATACTGATGTTACTCTAGCATTTTCCTCTGCCATAACCTCTGAGGGTAGAGATAGTCGATGAGGTCAAGACAACAGAGGAACAGAGAGGTCCATACAGTTGGCCCAGGTCATAGTGAAGCATCTACTTACAGCATCATCCATGTGCATCTGGTTCTAGTCATCCCACATTTAAAACCCCTCTACTTCAAGACATCTGACAGTGCCAGAAAGAATACTTTAACTCATCTTTCTGACACGGTCCAATATTTTCAAATAGCTTGTGATTTCTTATGCTCTTATACATGCTAGGACACTCACCTAATCACTGAACATACATCTCTTCCATTTTCTCCTCTTTTCTTGAATTCTCACAGCACAACCACTTCTCTGTGTACAAGTACACAGTTGGACATGGCAACCAGGAACGATAACGCTGAATGTGGTTTTGTATATACATTTTTTATCTCTGCATGCCACAAGTTTTCTACGATGAAACCACTCATGAATACACACACATAATTGTATTTATTTCTTTGTAAAATGTATGACATTTAGTAGCTGGTGAGCTAGTTCTATTCCATGGTTAGTTACAACAAAAAGTGTGGAAATTAAAAAAAAAAAGGAAGAAGATATGAAAAAAATAACAGATTGCTTTTTTTTTTCTACATGCTTGTGTATTAGGAATTTCTTTAATTTAAAAGTTGTCTCATTGACCAAACACAGAGCACAGGTAGACATATAAAAATAAAAAAGTTGCAACACAAGTAATTCTGAATCACCAGTTCTACGCTGTGCTCTTCTTATGTGCCAAATCTGAACACAATCTCGGTAAAGGCACAAACAGGTAGAGTTTGTAGCAAAACCCTTCTCCTTAAGCTACTCTTTGAGTGACTGTAAAAAATATGCCCTCATGCTTCTGGGTAGTAATAGAAGTGCCAGAATCAATTATCTCTGAGGGCTCCTGGACAGTCGGAACAGACACATCTGACAAAGCGAGGTGTGCTTGCCATGCAGTTAATTGGGTCTAAGATGTGCAGCTCAGACAACAGTTCTCTCCGTTATCACAAGATACTCCTTCTCTGGTTGTTTAAGAGGCAAACACCTTACTAGAGCTGAAGAAGCATGAGTTATATGTCCAGATTTTAGATTCTGTATTTACAGCACAAGTTAGGAGCCTCTCAGGTCATTTTTGTTTATGAATGTCACACGTAGATGTGCATTTGGAACACACGATGAAAGAGAAGCTGTGAGACATGGGGTAGAGCTGTTGTTGACAGATAGCAGTGTTCAGTGTGGTGAGGCCGTTTTGAGGGCTGGGTGTATACACCCATGTAGAGCGTGTTAAGGAACACATCTGCTTACTGAAGCACTCATAAGCTACCTGTTAATATCACCAGTAGAATGTAGGGTGCCTTCAACTCCTGCTGTCTTTCCTGAACAGACATCTCCATCAGTACCCCTTCAACGAGGCAGCCAGAGATGGTACCCAAGGCCCCTGAGAGATTCCAGCCTGACTTATACACTCCAGGGGAATAGTTTTTGAAGAAAGAAAGAAATCTTTTTTCACAACAGTTGTTGTTTGAAGGGGTTTTTTGAATGTAAACTCCCTTATTGAAGAAGCCTCCTAATACAACAAAAGTTTAAACAACAGGAAAAAAAAATCTATTTACGGTTATATAAATGGGTTAATGACATATTTTATCAACTTTAAATCTCTTTTCCATCTACCTTGTTTTATTAATTGATGTTCAATAAAAATGAATTTGCCTTATGACTCCGAAGAAAACTCGGATCCGAAAAATTAACAGCTAAATTGTTTTGGTGCAATATTTCAATGATTATCAAGAGGATCATTAGTCACTGATCAACTTGCTCAAGAAAGAATAAAAACTGTCTTGTCAATCGTTTTGCCAACAACTGAAGCAACAAGCAAAACAATCTTTAGTTGGGCTCCTCAGCACTGCTTTGGGGGTGAAGTGGGTTTTTGTTTTGCTTCGGTACCTGGTCCACCTCAGACCTGATTCAGAAACGTGCATAAGCATCCACATTTTGTGCTGAAATATTAGGTGCTTGTTGTTTTGTAAAACCACACTTTCCAAAAGGGTAGGAAAACCTTTTGATTTCTGGTGGAATCCCATGGAATTCAAACCTCACTGCCAAAATGGGGCCTGAGCACACATTTGTACATATAAAAAGAAATAAAAATAAAATAAAATAAAATAAAAACAGAAAGGAAAGTCTGCCCTATATCAGGTATCAAACTCTGTAAGAAAACACTATATGGCACACAGGCATAGCAAAGTTCATTTAAGAGCTAAACCAAATGGAAACATCATTAAGTGTAGAACAACCATCAGTTGCTTTTATTCAAAAATATCAAAGGGACGTGCATAAAAGGAAAAGAGTCATCGAGGTGGTTGACAACTTGCTTTCGCTGCTTTTCTGAGATGGAAGGAATTCATACCAAAAGCTCTCATTTATTTCAGGTGCCTGTTGTGGTCAGCTGAAGTTGGGTGGAACGTCTGTTCCAGTCCTGCTCAGCGTGGACCTTAGCCAATCCTGAACGCACAGCGCTAGAGCCAGAATCCCAGTCAGATGAGAAGGGAGTCAAGGAGACACAATTTTATCATGCTTGGGTACTTACCAGTGCTACTGTTCATGAGAGTAAAGAAGCCACTCAGGACTAACAGCTGTTGATAAGAATTCCACTGAAGGCTTAACATGACAAACACTCACCAGGTCACAGAGGTAATGGCCAAGATAAATGAACCTTATGACATGCTTAAATTTCCACAATGACTCAAGTTTAAGTCATAACGTCAAGTCATGCAGTAGCCAAACAAAATTTTCAGACAGAAGCCTTTTTTTCAGAGGGTTTCTATTTCTGTATAACAAAAAAAAATTTGAATTGTCTGATATGGCAGGAGAGATGTGAAAAAAAATAAAATATGGGGAGGATTAACTGTTGAATTTGACAGCCAAAAAACATATAAGTGAAGTAACCTTCAAAGAGACCTATAGCTAAAGTAGCTTAAAATTACATTAAAACCAGAAAAAAACCACAGTGTTTTGATAACTATCGCGGTATTATCCTATTAGTATTATTGTTTATTTAATGGTACATTACAGAACTGAATCAAAGTTACAGCTCTGTAGTGCCAGATGCTTTATGAGTATAAAGCTCTATGCATTGTTGTATCATCAAACATAAAATTTGAAACTGTAGTTTGGCTAAACATCAAATATTTTTAGTTTTGTAGGAAGAGAATCTCAAGTCTTGGTGCTTAAAGAAATTTAATTTTGACTGCGGAACTCCATCCTAGCATATTAGATATAGCTAAAAACCTCGTATAAAGAAGCCCACATCTAACACTTTTTCCATCTGTTTGAATCTTTTATAGCCTCCTTCCATATCCTTAAGGTCTTCTCTGACTTTCCATCAATTTTGCCAGAAGATCTGATTGGCAATTATACTTTGCTGCTGGATATTGTTAGTTTCAGAAATGTCTTAATGGAAACAGTGACGTTATGGAAGACGTACAGTGGCCTACCTGGTCCTGGAAATATTGCACTAACTGTAAAGAAATTGCAGAATCACTCTAAAAAGTGCACAAGTCAACATTCCTTGAAGAGCATGATCAGGTGGCACATCCTAGACTAATTCCTGTCCTTTTGGAAACCAGAAATGTAAGCAGTTATGTATGTCCCTTTAATACCTTTGTTTCTGAGACTGGCAGTAAGAGTATTACATTCAGTACTTCTTAGTTTAAATATTAGCTAGATGTATTAGGCCCTGCTTTTTCTTCTTCTTTTTTTTTTATGGTACTATTTCTACTGATAACTCATATGTAAAAGTACAAGTTATTTGAAGTTTTATTTTTAAATAGTAGCTCATACCTCTTATTTTCTTTGCAAGTTAAGCATATGCATAAGTGTTTCATGAATCCGCTTGATCTTGATTGTCAACTCAGAGTTGAGAATGGATTTAAATTCTCTAGACATAAGATTATCTTTAGTTGTTAAATCATGGAATGAAACCGACACATCTAAGAAATTCTGGTGTATGTATCAGAAATACTGATGCCAGACTGGGCAGGTAAAGACTTAATATTTATTAAAAGTACCATCTCCTAAAAGTAAAAAAAGAAAAATCACAAAAAAAAAAAAAATCCAAACCCGAAACCAAACAACCAAAACCCAACAGATGTGTTATTTATCCTTTCAATAGAACTTATGTCAGATTACTTTAAAAATCTCAATATATTTACAGTTCCTCTTTTCACGAGTGTCTTTGTGGTCTAGTTTGATAGGATTCCCCTGATGAGACTCTACTGGAAAATTGTTTTCTAAGCTGAAAGCCCTTAGAGTTATTGAACATGACAGTATTATTTAAAAAAAATAAGATTTAGCATTTTACGTGTGTGTGTGTGTGTACATGTAATATATTTTTATATACTTACTCAAAACTAACATCTTTTGTAATACATAGCCTAAATCTCCCCTTGCTCATAAACTTCTCAGTACTCCTACATGGACTACATGTTCTCAGGCAAAATATTATTTTTCTGAAAACCAGTTAATGAAGTCGATGAGGATATGCAAATTAATGCCGATTGGGCTCCTGCTATCTGTATCTGGTGTGTCCTATCACATTACCATTTACCTGACCTACAGCATAATATGATGTGACAACTCTTAATATCAAATGAAATGACACGATGTAACATGACAGCAATGTAAAAGAATACACTGCTTTCAGACTGGGTTTTTACCACTCATTTCCGATGGACTGTAAGCAACCTAAAATAACCCCACAAGACAAGATAACGGTATACAACAACTGTTCTAAATACCTAAGAAATAATACAATATGCCAGTTTACCAACATGTTTTCAGGCAGCTCAGATTAAATATTACTTCTGTAAGTAAAAGCTGTAGCCTAACTATTGCATTACGTTGCACATGCCTTCTATGTAGCTTGAGTACATTGAACCTATTAGGGACTTTAGATTGGATTTTTTTTTCTTGAGTTTGAAAATACAGGCAAAGGTTGCAGGACTTGCCAAGCTCATGAAGTTTAACAAGACAAAGTGCAAGGTCCTCCGAGTCAGGGCAATCCCAAGCACTGATATAGGCTGGGCAGTGACTGGCTTGAGAGCAGCCCTGAAGAAAAGGAATTGGGGGTACTGGTAGATGAGAAGCTCAACATGAGCTATCAGTGGCACCTGCAGACCAGAAAGCCAATCACGTCCTGGGCTGCATCAAGAGGTGCGTGACCAGCAGGTCGAAGGAGGTGATTGTCCCCCTCTACTCCACTCTCGTGAGACCTCCTCTGGAGTACTGCGTCCAGTTCTGTAACCCATACTATAAAAGAGATCTGAACGTACTGGAGCGTGTCCAGAGAAGGACCATGAAGAAGATCAGAAGGCTGGAGCACCTCTCCTACAGAGACAGGCTAAGAGAGTTGGGGTTGTTCAGTCTGCAGAAAAGAAGGCTCCCAGGAGACCTTATTGTGGTCTTCCAGTATCTCAAGGGGGCTACAAGAAAGCTGGGGAGGGGCTTGTTAGGATGTCGGGCAGTGACAGGACTAGAGGGAATGGATTGAAGCCAGAGATGGGTCGGTTCAGATTGGACTTTAGGAAGAAAGTTCTTCCCCATGAGGGTGGTGAGACCCTGGCACAGGTTGCCCAGCAAGGGGGTGGCAGCCCCATCCCTGGGAGTTTTTAAGGCCAGGCTGGATGGGGCTCTGAGCAGCCTGATCTAGTGGGGGATGTCCCTGCCCATGGCAGGGGGTTGGAACTGGATGATCTTTGAGGTGTCTTCCGACTCTGACAATTCTATGATTCTATGATTCAAAGCCTCTTGATTGACAGCCACCATCACTACCAGGCTTGTTACTGTCAGGTAGTTAGTCATTTGTACTTCCCACCTCCATCACAAACACTTTGGGACCTTCTTTGTACTGCCCCTCTAAAAAATGTTAGGACTGGCTAGTACAAAGAGTATAATTATCATGTGCATGAATGAGAGCTGAGTGACACCACCATATTAAGCTTCAAAGAGGTCTTCAAAATATCCAGGGAATGTACAGACATAGTTACAGTCTAAATAACAACACTCGAACATAACTACATAGTTCTTTTTTTTTAATATATATACACTTCTCTGTTAATTCTACTTGTTCTCTGAGGCACTTTGGAAGACTAGGTTGTTTTTCTCCAGAAAATAAAATAGACCTCACTGAGAGCAGAAGCAGCTTTAGATCTGAGCTTATTCCATTGAATTTTCTTGGAGCAAAGACATGCATAGCCTTGCAATAAAGCATGGGTTTGAATAACAAATGGTTTGAAAACGAACTACATGATCTTAATTCACATAAAGATGTATCAAGTTATCTACAACATATTACAGCTCTCTGCCATGAGCTTGGAAGGATATCTGGCTCTCCTCAGGACTAATGCATGCACTGGAACAAACCTCTGTTTTTTCATGTTATAAAATCTTTGTTTCCTCTTGGAAGTACAAGAGTTTGACCTCTCCGGTAAATAGGATTAAAGTTCTTAGAAGCTTGCAGGCATTTGTTAGTTATTACTCACAGCATCCTACCAGGAAGATAAGAAATTGCTGTTGCTCCATTTTTATGTGTTAGGAAGAAAAAAACAGAAGCACAGAAAAGCTGAGATATTTACCGAGTCTTTTGTCTATGTCTTACCTAACACCAGAGGCTCTGGACTGCAGGTGCTAAAGTTACGTGATTACATCGTACTTGAAGTAAATACAGGAAAACATTATCTTTAAAAGACCGAAAAATGGTGAAGCACTTTTTTGTCTTAAATATAAGCAATTATATTCATATTCTTAGTATTCATTCCATTGTGTTATTTCTAAGAGTAAACAAGTGTGTATTTTATGAACCCTCTGGAAAATCTGAAGTTTAAGCTTGAAGAATAAACCTCACAAAGGTGTACAGGCTTCCAGTGCTCTGAGCTGAGCTTAATCTGCTAAATATTAGCAGCAGTGTTAACGTCTCTCGGCCATTACACACCAGTTGAAAGACTCTATTGTAATTTTCTTACAGGTTTCTTGCCTTTCTGCAGTCATTCGTAAAACCCACTCTTCCACTTTGATGTTGAGCAAACCTACACCCACCTCACTGCTGCCTGCTAACAGCAGTTCTGTATTCAGATCAGATGTCCTTCATCAATGAGATTCCTCCTTCTTACTGTTTGCCAGTCATCAAAGATCCAGTAAGAAACATGAGATTCTGAAGATGGGATGTGAAAGCATAAAAAGAGAAATAATGCAGGAACTTCCCTCACTTGTGATATGGAACATCTTTTTCTCTGTGAATATCTGTCACAGACTATTTGATACCCATGCATTCATCACATACCATGCCTTAGATCAAACGTCAGGCAGTTCACATCATCCCAATTCATCTCAAAGTCAAACATGTCTTTGCATTGGGGTCAGGAAATACAGACTAAGAAACCCAAAATATATAACGAAGTCGTTGACACTGCTGTCGATTTGCTATCCAGGAGCAGGGAGGAGCTTCACAAGTTTCTTTGTGTGGAAGCCATTCAAAGAAACTTAATCCAACTACTGAAAGGACAGAAAAATGCCAGTACCTGTGGTCATGTGAGGATGCTTTCCCCTTTTACTTAACATTTTCTTTCCTTGTAGTTTGTTTACAGCAAATCTAGGTCTGGGACAAGCACTAACTCTCCTTCTAAATTCTGCTGGAATTCCACATTGAAGGGAATCCCTGTAATCTCTCAATCTGGTTTTCAGACAGGCAGGACAAGGTTTCCAGTTACTCACACTGACCATTTTTCAACCATTATACATATATTTTATGCTATTATTATTTTTCTTTTAATTGGGTAGTAACCGACAGCAGAAGAATTCAGTATTTTTGTTCGAAAATCTCACAAATGCTTGGCAAATTCTAAACTGTATCTATTCCTAGGTGATATTAGGACTATAGCATTCCAAGGATCAATAGTATTCGTTTAAAGGGGTTTTACTGGATGTCTTTTCCCCTTAATGTTAGCTCTGTGCTCTAGGAAATGCCAAGACTACTGGGTAGGGTCAGAATTTGGGAACCAGCTGGGGAGCATCAAGTGCTCCGTAAACTTAAACTGGGATGAGGTTCTTCTTCTCTCCTACCAAGAAAAAGGAACATTTATGGACCTCTGGCCTTGAGGGGATTGGGTGGATTTTATTAGAGATTATTACAAACCCAGATAGTGTTTGATAATAAGCAAGGTGAAAGGGAGGAGAAAGTACAGTGAGCAGGGAGGAGACTTGTATTCAAACCATTTCCTTTTTATCACTATCTGAATATCCCTGTTTCTAAACCTCACTGTTCCTCTAAGTTTTTCTTTTTTTTTTTTTTTAAATTGTTTTAGCATACCAAAGTCTTTCTGGTGCTTTCTGAATACTCATTTTAAAGAAAACATGTAGCAGATCATCCTGAGAGATCTATCTGACTCAAGGTCTTGACATCCTGTGCTTTAACATTGTTGTGTTGGAAGTAATTTATGAAAATCTGCACACATGTGACACACACGTGATTTAACATGGACCTCAAGATGTAGCTGTTTAGTTCATCTCATTTCTTCTGATGAGTTTTAAATCAGCCTCAACATTAAAAAAACAAACAAAAAAATAAACAAACAAAAAGCCTCCACATCCTAAACAAACAAAAAACTAGAAAGTGAAACCAAACCAAAAAACTCACCGTGTTTCCAAATGGTCTGAAAAATTTGAATTATATAAATACCACTATTATTACTAATGTCTCATGTTTATATCCCAGTATTTATATAACAAAATGTTCATGGGCTTTAAAAATTGCCTGTACTGGGAATGGTTCCTGTGGAAGGTCGTTCTACCCTCACATCATCTAATTGTATCCATATGAAAGTTAGTCATCAAAGGTAATTATCTGCAGGCAATGCAGATAATGTAACACCTCCACGGGCAATCCACCCTACATATCATAGACATCTATCCTCGAAAGGAATTAATTGCTCAGTACTGACGTTGCTCTCACTCCTTGAATGAGGATTTTGAGAAATTCAGTTATACTAGCTGTCCAAATTTTCTACGACCAAAGTTAAGCAGAATAAATGGCAGCTGAGGCAGATTAGCTTTCAAGTAGAGATGGAGATTCCACCTCAAGTACACCAAGTCTAGTGACTAACAGAAGACCTGAGCATCCATTGAGGAATGTGCCCCATGGAAAGCCCTGTCCATTTGGCCTGTTGAAGGCTATAAGCTTCAGTAGGAGTAGTCGTGTAAAAAGCCTTCAGAATCAATAAAGAGATAGGGATTGATTCATGCATGAACACATGGATGGGATGCTAAAGGTTGCTATACAAAGAAGCAGCTAATCAAGCCTGGAGGCTTTGGCTGTTTAATGGTAAAAAACAACACCCAGAAATAGTGTAGTAATTTGAAGATGTCAAATTTTGGAGGTTTCTTTGATGTGTGATAGAAAGTAATTTGAATCAGCATGACAGTCTGAATCAAGCAGAGTAAGCCCTACCATAACCCGCTGGGGCTGGTGTTCTTCTGTCTTGATAAAAGGTTTCTCAAGGTATTAAGTGAAGTCCATGGGAGATGGGAACATAAATACAAACAGAAGCCACTGAAATGTAAACTCCAGTTTTCCCTTCCCTTTCAGCTCTATTTCTTCCCCCCAGCACCAGTTTGTCACAAGGTGCTTAACATCACAATGTATGGTAAAAGCAAAACAAAAAGATATATAGATATATAGATATATATATATATATACTGAACATCTTGGAAATAAAGATTTTATGATGTAAAACACTTGTTAAGGTAATACTCTAGCTATCTGTAGCAAACTTGGACACAAATATCTTAAACTGGAGCCAATCTCCTCTTTGAACTTGGTTATTTTGGCCACATTGATGAACTCGGGTTCAGCAATCTCTGACAAAGTAAAGGCTGCTCCTCATCTCTGGCAGGTTGGAGCTGAGATGGATGGAAACCCACTGATCCTTCTGCACCTACCTCCTGTGTTTCGCCAGATCAATGTGTGTCATTGCCAAAAGGCATTTTTTGGGGTGGTTCTTCTTTCCAGAAGTGCAGCTTTTGTCACACAAAATAATAAATCACATCAGGTGCGGTCAACAGTGCACACAAAGATGATAGCTCGAGTGGAAAGCTTTAACTACTGAACATGGCATCAGAACAGCTCAGCTTTAAAGCCCTCAGATTATATAGAGCCACTGTGTTTAAAACCTTTAGGGAAAGAATACCAGACAAGTTAGATCACCATGAAAAATGATCACTAGGAACTACAATACATAATAAGATATACAAATAAGTGTCACAAAACTGCCGTAGAAAAATAAGAAACAAAGCTTGCAACATTCTTCCACATAATGGCTTTATAGAAACATTACAACATTACACAAATCTTGGAGTACAATATGAACTCCTGCAGACTCTGAAATGTGGTAAGCTGTAGAGTACAGGAACCCACAGAGCAGCAAAAGCAAAAGTTTAATGGTATTTTAAATGTTATGTCTATGCAGAAGGAGAAATCTGCAATGTAATCCCTTTCAGAATTCTTTGCGCACAGCGGAATAGGTGGGAGCTCTGATGCTGCCCTCTAAATCTTGCTGTGACTGACCGAAGAGCAAACGCTGTCAAGTATGGCAGTTAAGGGAAATAGTTTGTAAAAGCAGAGCTTAGGGTATCATCGACGTCTGCTTTTGTTCTCAGTGTCTTTCTCACTGCAGTGCATCGATGCTGCACACATTCGTTTTCATTTTGAGAATCCCTTCGCTCTTACAATGAGCGTATTTTTCTTCCAATGAGAGAAAGTTGCATGTTCGGACACCTTCATGCTTACTGAAATTCACTCCAGTTGAAGGTTCCTGGAAAACCAAAGGAAAAAGATTAGGTTTGTAAAGTAGGGTGCTGCTCAGTTAAAAAATGTCACTGCAAGATTTAAAAGTATTGTAAAATTGATCAAGTTTCTGCGGAGTTTCATAGACGGGAATTCAGACAGCACTAATGTGAGGAAAAGACTTTAACAATGGATATCGTCTTCTCTTCTGCCAGACAGATCTGCCTGCTTGGCCCTGTAACCCCCAGGCTTTCCTTGGTATGAGTCAGATGGGAAATCAGGAGAGGGCTCATCACATGAGAGTGACATGAAAATTAGTTTAATTTGCTAACATTCCATTTCAGCATAGTTGTCCTTTTACATCTGACAGCTAACAGAAAATGTTCTTGCTTTAATTCGAATGGCCTTCCCATTATTTTCTTTCCCACATCTAAGATACTTGGCAAATTTGTTTCTGAACACAGAAATCTCATCTATAAGCAGGAAAGTTCAACTTAATGCAAGCTATTCCACAAACAAGAAAAGAAAGACAGGCTAAACCCGAAATTAAAATGCATCTTTGAGAAGGCATTTATTTTATTGTCTTGAAACAAACCTTTTGTCTGTCATAAGTCCTGTTATTAGACAGCTGTTTAGCTGGCTGAAATATTGATCAAGCTTGTCACACACTCTTTGTCTGTCAGGAACAAGAGAAGGTGCTGACCCTTTGCAGGAAACTGTAGTGACAGGTCTGTAATTTGATAATCGCTTGTTCAGGAAAGATTTCACTTTGTTCCCTGATGTAAACTCTGACTACTTGATATCCTTTGATTTTAGTTTTTTTTAGCAATGTCAAGCTTAGTCTTCTAAAAAGCTTCAGAGTTAGACAGAGAAACATAATAAGATTATTACTTTTACAGTGTAAATTTTCTAGGGTTTGTCTCCATTTAAGTGAGGTGAATATGGTTTTGCTTAGAAGCTATTTATATTTTTCTTCCATTTCTCATCTTGTGAGAAGGTTTCCTACAAAAAAGCCCATTACAATTGTTTTTTTCAGACTCAAACTATAACTTGTCAGCCATTTCCTAACAGCCCTTCTTACTGTTGGATATCAAAGGAACATCAAGTTTGTTGGAATTGAGCATTTCCCATCTTGCAGTGGATGGGAAGCTGAAAAAGATCCTCCCATGGTTTTTTTTAGCTAGGCAAAAGACCATGATTCTGGAGAACTTTCCTGCTTCTCAAGTACCTTAGGAGAATCAGATCTCCAGTTTGTTCAGCTTTGCTAAAAGAGCTTGGAAATCCATGGGAGCAAGTCTGTGCACAGTACGGAGTAGAAAAGTTACTTTCTCAAAGTTGTGAATAATCAAATAACTTAGTAAGGCAATCCTCCTGCAATTATTTTGTTCTATTAAATGTTCCATCCATCAGAAATTAATTGTTGTAATTAACAATAGAAATATTCTCTCCTTTCTACGTAACTAAAATGATCTTCTGCATGCCACTACTTGGCCTCGTTAACTGAAATGAAGACTGTGTCTTTGTTTGATGAACAAGGCTGTAACCTTCCCTGATTTTTTCTGTATTTTTAGTCTGACCAAAAGCAGTCAAATATTTTTCCCCACAGCTAAACTAGAGCAGCCGTGCTCAGAGGTTGTACACTCCTTAAACTGAATCAATACTTCTATGGCAAATTTTAGTTGTCTCTGAGATAAGCTACCCGTAAATTGAAAACAGATTTGATACCAAAGCATATTAGTAATATAGCTCCAGACTGGGGGGGAAAAAAAAAAAAAAATCAAACACATTTGCTGTTCTACTGTTTGGTATTCATTCATGATTAATTTTTGAGGAAATTTTTGAAGGAAAAATTTGAAAATACTGTAAGAGAACATTTTGTCCCAATCCTGTCACATCTTAGAGAGGGGAGGTTCAGTCTTTTAGAATCCTGCATTAATTTTGAGATACCGTTACTTTTCAGTTATGTGAGATGTTTTAGTCTAGAGTTCCCACCCTGTCACTATGAGTTGATTCTCTCCTCATATGGATTATCTGAGACCCAGGAAAGTCCTTTTTGCTGTATTCTAGCCTTCAGACGTTAAGCACTTACAGCACTAATTAATTCCCTCTTCAAATAAGGTGAAACATGAAATTAATTTCTCTGAAATTTAGGCTGTGAAAAATTAGTTATGCATGCTAAATTGTGGTTCCTTCTGTACTCAGTGGAGAGAGATGCTTCTTAGAAAATCGTCCTAACCTGGGTATTCACCATAACAAGTGTGACCTTCTGAGGATGGCTCTGTTTTCCTACTGACCATAGGCAAGGCATGAGTAATGTCTAGCTTCAGAGAGCTAAATCTTGATGAGGTAAATCCCAACCTTACTGACAAACATTTCCTTATCGAATTCAAGAGACAGCAAAATAACATTTTTCACATCTAGGAAATATCTGTGATTCCATGGCAACCTCCTCTGCCAGAACGTGCGGATTGACATCTTCGTCTGTCTGTCTGACACAGAGCCCGTTGCAGGAGTTTGTCATTGCCTCCGTAGTATTCTGAGAAGCAGTTTAAAACTCCTTTCATTCACACTGAACCAAAGCAGGTGTAATTCAGTGAACCAGGAAATATCTCCTTGTGCAAGAGCAGAACTAGGTCTTTTTCTAAAGCAGCTACTACCAGAAGTGTATCGGTTATGTCATGTACACATCCTCTTAAAGACAGGAATAAAAGGGTTAAGAAGAAAAGGTAAAAACAGAAAAAGAAGTTTGTCACACAGGAAGGAGCTGGCCAAGAGTATTATCTGGATGTTTCACTAACTGTCACTTTTTAATTTTAATTTTCAGTTAGGTAAACTAATGCTTTGGTCTTACTGTTGTTAAGCTTATTGCATAGTGGTACGCTTTTTTCCTAAGAAGTTAATGGTCTCACTGAAATATCCAGAAATATAGAGGATCTCTGTTTATAGCTAGAGGTCACAAGGCTATCTGTGGATGATCTTTTTAAAGGTGATGAAGTGAAATAATATCTTGATTTCTGATCATGTGTTGTAGCTAACAGACTGCTCATACTAGGAGTGCATTAATTCTTTCCCTGTGCCAGTGAAATATTTTTTTCCTCCTTTTCTTCAAACAAATCGTGCTTGATTACACTTTTTGTGAAGTTCTATCTCACCTTTCTGGAATGTGGACCCAACAACATCAGAGAATAATTTTGCAACCCAGGATTTACGAGACTTCCCCCTGCCCCACATTACTGCTGCTTCAGCTCTTCTTGGACATATTTTTTAATAAACGCCCACTTTATGCTGAGCACACCTCAGTGCCTCTAATGCTGTGGTTCTGAGGAGTTTTAGCAACCATAGATGGTGCTGTGCCGTAATTCTTTGATTATTTTTTTTAAGTAGCTAAAAGAGGCATAGAGACCAGCGGGAAAGAATCAGTGGTTATAGTTTTCAGACCAAAAGAATAAAATAAAATAAAAATAAAAATGGATTGGATTAGTTCAAAACAAACTCGGTGGGTGGCCTGCTGTACTTCTGAATTCTCAGCTTCTTTTACTCTCTCTCTTTCTCCAACACATGTATTTTATACTTCTGCTTATTTCTTTCTCACAGCCCTCCTCTAGCAGCACTGTCACCTCTGGCTGTCCTTTTCATTTTGGTACTTACTGGGTAGTCCATTCTGTGGGTATCTCACAGCTTGCCATGCTCATTTACTTTGTTTATGTGCAGAAAAAAAGCACCAGTGCAAAATCTTTTTGTTCATATTTATCGGTGTCTATCTTTTTGTTGATCTCTAATAATTACCCTTTGTGCAATATATGCCTCTGAAGTTCTCCTGGAGATAAATGTAAAATCACGAAATCTAGTATTGATCCATAATTTGTTCCGAATTTCTCCAGTTAAGGGGGGATGATTTACCAAATAAGAAACACAGAAGCTTACCCCAGCCCTTTGAAATTCAGAATTGTCTCCATGATACTGAGATAGAAATATGCTAGGTAAGCCACTCCTGAGAGGTTTTCTGATTTAGTTCAGCTACAAAGGTCTGGAATCATTCCATTATATGGCAATACTTTCAAAATCAGTGCAATTACTATGAATCATAATTTTTAAAATAAATCAGATTTTTAAAAATAGTAAAAATTATAGTTCAGAATTTCCCTTTAGATTCGATTTTTGGCCCCAGACTGGCTCAATACTGTGCCTTAAAGCCATTGCTTCCATTCCTAGGTGATGCAGAGAAAAAAAAAAACAACTCCCCCCTGCTCCATTCATGTGATTTAAATCAAATCAGTACCGAGGAGGTATGTCGATTCATTAACAACACATCATTATCTTGCAATCAGTGAGCTATACAGTCAGGATCAATTCAGCAATAAAACAAATAAGCCACAACACTCAACACTTGCAAAATGCTAACGAACGCCTACGCGCTTCGAAACATCCTCCTGTAACTAATCCCCCAAAGTTCTAATTGCACCCACGCAGAAACAGTCGAGTGCACACAACTTTCCCCTCAGAATGTGGGAGTTTCAAGAGCACATGCCTCTCCTCTCAACTGCTTTCCCCAATTTCACACCCTTCTTGTTGGAGATGCAGTGGCCCTACCCACGCCACCACCTACTGTCCTCTTAACCCCTCCTTTGGGCACAAACGCCCAGAGATGCCGGGTGTGGGTCTCTCCCCGTTGCTCCTGCACTGCAAGGTCGGAAGACGACTGTATTGCTCTTAACATTCAATTATTTTATTAGGTCGTAGGCAGCCTGATCCACTCTTACCATCCATTTTTGCAAATGTCTGTTGCACACTGGTTGGCTCTTCCACCGCTGTAAGTTGCAGCACAGTGCGTGTCCCTGGGAATCCTGCCAGGCCCTCGACTCCACTATTTTGTGGCAGTGAGCTCCATGCAATCACTACTAATTAGTTATTTACCCGTTCGTCTTTTCTTATGTATGAAGGTACACAAAAAAAAGGTATACAACACTTTCTTAAAAGTTCCCTGAAATTCACTCCAAACATTACTCCATGAGACATGAGCTTACAGAAAACATCTCTGTTTAAAATAAAAAAGAAAAGAAAAAAGAAAATTCTTTAAAACCCCCATTTTTTTTTTAAAGTAAGAGAATTTCTGAATTGCTTTTCTCTTTGCTTCCTGCTTGGCTATGTGTCTTCATTCAATTTCATCTTTCAAGCACAAGAAAATATCCACGTAATATTTTAAAAGGAAGAGCTTAATAAACACCAACTGTACTCCAGAGAAGCTTTATTTTGATTTTACCAAATATCCATTTTGGACATCCTTGCAAATGTCATAGACTGCAATAATATTCATATTCCTTCTGTTTGTGAAATAAAATGTACTGATCTGAAAAGCGGAAATATGGTGACTAGTATTCTAGTGAGTAGAGTCTATATTATATTTCTGTGATCTATGTTTTGGTTGCCATCATTAGAATATGTGAATGTTTAACAGCTAGTAGATGCACAAAGTTCTGTGCCAGATAAGGTCATTTTTGTATGGGGATAGACATGACAAATTCCATTTTATTTATTATGCAAAATTTTGATCAAGCAGGGAAATGTCTGATGTGGTCACATGTAGTTCAACCCACTGCTGAAGTTTTCTGGAAACTTGGTCAACCCATTCACCTCCAGTAAAATGATTCTTATCTTTTTTTTCTGCCTCCTGTATGACTTCTGCTTATATAGTTAAAAATTATTCCAGCAGTTGCTGAGGCACCCAGAAGGAGAATCTCTAAGGTATTTACAATCTTATTTATGAATTGCTTTCATGAGTAGAGTTCACTGAGAGCCAAGGGAGCAACAGATATGCTTATGGCTCATCTTGATACATGGGGGAGGCCACTAACCAGCTGAGACTGTACACTATTTTCTTCCATTCAGCAATATATGCAATGAAAAACAGCAGTGCAGTGGAGAGGTGAAAAATGCAGGTGTCACCATAACTACGTTCTTCTGTGGGAGAGTGAGGAAAAGATTTTCTTGTGCTGGAAGCACAAGAAGATAAGATGGATAATATGATACTTAAGAGAAAGGTGTGTGTTGCAATGCTAAGAAAATGTTTGTGCTAGAGAAAAAGTATTTAAAAGACCTTACAGCCAAATATGAACTTGAGCAGGAGTTTGTGCACAGTCTGGTGGACAAGAGCTCTACTTTGAAGGTCTAGAAACCAAGAAACTTTTATTAAGGCAAGAGACTAATTTATGACTGCTTTTTTATAGACACACTGGAGGGGAAAGTGTCAGAGAAGAGAAAAAACAAGAGCCACAAGGTCCAAGGGGTCATAAGGGGTCATAAACTGGTCATAAATGTGTTTTAATCAGGAACTGTGAAGAAAACCTGAAGACCAGAGCAGATTGAGAACCGGAACCATGGGGGAGAAATAACCTGTAAGCTAATTTCAAGATGAGATTTAATTCCACAAAAAAAAAAAAACCAACAAAAAAAACCCAAACTTTTCTTTCACATTTACACTGAGTGGAAGCTTAATATTTCAGCTAATACTTTTCTAGCAATTTTCTCTGCAGCAAGATGTTGTGGAGGACAGGTTGGTGTGGGTCCCTCATGTGTGTGACAGACTTCAGAGAAGATCATTTGCCTTCCTTACACTCTTTGGGATCTGCTACGGTCAAAAATGCATAAATTATCATAGTCCTACAGCTTAAACACTGTCTGTCTTGCTGTCAATCTTTTCCTTTTCCAGGTGCTGGATAACAAGCACAGTATAAGCACAGTACTGGAGGGAAATATAAGGAAAAGATTTAAACTTCTTAAGTCTCTTCTTTTACCCCAGTCTCCTGACAATTTTATGGTCTACTGAGATGTACAGACCATTAGAATCTCAGTCCCAGGTCTTCCACCTCTTTTTGATATATATTTTTTAATCTCACTCTTCTCTAGTGTACTGGGGGTTATTCTCCCAGTTTCCAAATGTCTCCTCCAGAGCTGTAGCTTTTAACTCAACTGATACTACTCCTTTTTTCTCTCTGCCCTGATTCTAAGTTTAAATGGTGAAATCTATGTGCAATTACCACCCAATTACCTTTACTTGTTATAAACCTTCCTCCTACCTGCTTTCCTTTAACTTCTCTACTTTGAGCCAGAGATCATGACTTTTTCATCACTTCTGAAGAGAACCTCAGGAATGTATGATGCTATATAAATAGTTAGTAAAGATGAAGAGTTGAAATGAAATTCTCCAAAATATTTCTACATTTTAGAACGTGCTGTGATCATCTTGGCTTTCTCAATCATTTAGAAAAACTTTTTCTTTTTTTTTCTGAAGAAACAGAAGAAAAACCTCATTAGGTCTACTCCTTACAAATACCAAGTTCCACATTCCGCTTATTGCTTTGTTTACTGCCTTAGTTACTTGGTCACATCATGGTATAATTAACTTCCTAGGTAGCTATTTGTCTAGTAGAAAATCACAGCATCTCTAGGAACTATTTTTCTCACATTTATTTATTAAATATTTACATCTGTATTAAAAATAAAATCTCTAAATCACACAAAACATGTAGAAATAATTTTTGATCTGTTTATGTAATCAGTCAGAATACTGCAAACAACATAATCAGGTTGCACAGCATTTCTAAGCCTAGCTGAGTTTTGGTTTATTGAAGAGAAAGTATACTAAGAGATTTAGTTTTTTTCCCCAGATCCGTTAAATATAGGACAAAGAAATATATAACAGGCAGTATTCCTTTTTGAGGGGTTGGAAGATTCTTCTAAACATCTTGGAAATGTACCACAGGGAACCAAGTTGTAGAAAAATTAGATATTATTAGAGAAAATTTTTATTTAACATCTTTCATTTTCAGCGGTTTTCTGAATTTTTATTATTGGGGATAAATTTTATTTAGCTTCTGTTTTGTTAACATTTCTCAAATGTTCAGCTAACAACTGTTTTCAGCCGTGAACAATTACAGTGCTTTGATTGTGTGGTTTGCTTATTAGTGGATAGATATTACCTGATAACCCTGTGCTCTATTGATACTAAGTTTAGAACTATTTAATGCTTGTTTTACTCTATATATACACTGTATGAATAATTTCAATTTTGGAAACCCTTATTAGGAAAGATAATGTAAATTTACCTTGGGATCTTCCTCCAAGAACCTTTAACACTGCTGCATCAACTCACAGAGGTTATGAGAACAAGACCTAATCTGTTTTATGATGAGCTACTCTATACTGAGTTACCAGCAGAATCAGACATGGAATTAATTAATTATTTCTGGGCACAGCTATCAAGCACATCATCTGCCATTTTTTAGAGCCAGCTGCTTTGCCGACGTCTCAAAAGATATGCTCAAGTAAATTCAACAAATGCATCACGGATTTATTATTCCTACTTTTAGAATAAGTTTAAAGAAAAAAACCCGTGCTTTTAGTTTTACTTCAAAGAGGGTCACTCATCCAAGGAGGCTGAAAAATGCTATTTTTTAAACAGTAGATCATAAAGAAAAACAGACGTAGGAAAGGGCACAGAGCAGAATTAAAAGACTCTTAAGTTTACTTAAAAATTTCCTTTAGGAATCCTCTTGTTTTTTAACCATTTTGGAAGCACACTGCATACCCAGTCACTCCCACCCAACATCTCTGGACCCCCATCACTCCACAGTTGCTGAACTGTTCACAGGTTCACAGCAAACCAAGGCAGCACTTCAAAGCCTTGAAACTCACTAGTGTCTCCTTAGACCACTGTGAAATGTTCAGTTAATTACTGTGACCAACCTTGTGCCATTATGGGATCTTATGTCCCAGGAGAATGCAGACACCTAAGTCCCACACAAGGAAGAAGGGAGTTTGGAAGGTAGGTCTGCTGAGAAATGTAACATAACTGAATACCCTTTAAAAAACAAAACTCCTTATAACATTACTTAGGCAGTAATTTTGATTCAAATAATGTCAGTAACATTATTTAAAATCCTTTTAGATAAGAACACCCACCCCCGCACTCATCTCTTCATCAACTGACACCTGTCAAGAAGGAACTGTGGGGGGAAGGACTGCTCTTTAAAAGGAATTTAAATAATGTTAATACTTTGCTCAACAATATTTGGCAGACACTTTTCTTTTCTTCCTAGCAGCTCTTTTCTTTGACCTCCGTGTGCTTATGCAATACCCTTGCAGAAGAATCAAGAAAATATAATAATACTTCAGCTGGAGTTAATCATTTCGTTTTGTTTATTTTGAGGAAAAGAGCACAAGCTGTAAAATAATGTTAAATTATTTAACTTTTCCTGTACAAAACTACAACTCTATGAATAATACAATGTATTAACCATTGTAAAAAATAGTGTGCTTGTCAACATCGAAGTACGAACTGGATACAGCAGAGGTGTCAAACAAGCTTCTCAAAAACTATATCAGTATTAATTAATATGTTCGTTAGTGAAGATGAACAGCGATTACATTCACAGATATTGAAAGAAGTTTATAAAAAAAAAATGATAAAATACTTAGACAAAAAGACCAACAGGGGTTAGATGCATGGGCAGAAACCAGCAAACAATGAGATTCACAGTCTGAAGGAGAAGTATTTTATGTACAGGAAATAATCTAATGCAAGACAGGAGTAAGAAATATTAAAGTACAGAGAAATTATGTAGTATCAATCTCATGATGTTTTATACTATATAATTTGTAAAAAACATACAGTTTTCTTGCAAATATTGGTAAAAAAGTGACCTTCCTTATTCACACCTAAAGTAAGAGCAAATCAAGAACAGCAAAGAAGAACAGATGAAGGAATACGAGGGTCAGAGGAAACAGTTTATAGAGAAAGATTGATGGGGATATATTCTCATTTAAAGAGAGGGACTGAGACACTCCTGAACACTGCATCCTCTCAGACTTGACTTCAGTTTATTTACGTTTGGTAGTCCAAGCCAGCCTTTAGCTAGCCCTCTATTTTCCTTCAGTCATCTGTGCAAGAATTCAAGGCTGAAAGAACGACAGAAAGAACTGTCGTGGTAAAAATTTCACTACTAAAAAGGGGTTAACTCCAGAATTAATGGCAGTAATCATGCAAAAGGAGGTATTACGTTCAGCAAATGACCCAAACAACAAAGTGAGAATAAAGGCCTGACTTTTAGTTGTATAAAATCAGGTGTAATGAATTACCACCACAATAATCACCGTCAGTTTTGCAGTGCTGAAATCTGTGGTGCACATTGCACTCATGGTGAATTTAGGACAGTTGCAGAAAAATTAACATTTTAAGGACACCAATTTTTGCAGTGGTAGAAAGGTGACGTAGAAGACCAAGCACTCAGAAGGCCTTCGTCCTCTGCTGGCTTCTCTTTAAACTGATTTGCTTATGATGCTTGAGGTCTGTTTCTGTTCTACCTGCCTGAGCATCTTGGCTTCTTTGGGAAGATGAGCAGATGAGCTACTAATGGATCAGTAGTACTGACAGCGATTGCTGGCAAAGGGCCCTGCCCCAACCTGAGAGGACTGCAGGCACCAGGCAGGTGGTGGAATTAGAGTCCAAGAGCAGCAGTCAGCATGTGTCTCTCTCCAACCTCTCAATGCCTTCAGTTGTGAATCTCTCAGTGTCTTCTTACATAAACAGTGACACTTAGGCTGTGATCACAATAGAGATGCTTTATTTAATAAAAAGAGACAATAAAAGAAGAACAGCTACAAGATCTTGGGTGTTTCCCATGTCTGTTTTTATTTAATAAAAAGAGACAATAAAAGAAGAACAGCTACAGGATCTTGGGTATTTCCCATGTCTGGAAACATTCAAGTTCATGTTGGGTGGGGCTCTGAGCAACCTGACCTACCTGGAGTTTTCCCAGTTCACTGACGGAGGATTAGGGAACTTCAAAGGTCTTTTGGGTCCCAACCCAAACCATTGTATGATTCTGTGATTCTATGATTGATTCTATGATTCTATGATTGATTCTATGATTCTATGATCTAAATACTCTAGATTCTTCATAACTTCTCTTGTGTTTTGTGTGGGAGGGGGGTTAAATCCTTTTTTTTGACTCCTCATTTTATTAGGAAATACAAGAGAAGACTGTTTAGGTGCATTTTAATCTCGTTGAACAAAAGGATCGTTCTCTTACTCAGATTGAGCAAGTCAGGTCAACAAGTTACTAGCTCAGGTCTAGAAATGCAAAATAACTCACATATAGGAGTTTATTTTCTCTGCTTTAGTTTGTGTCTGTGTGTAAAATAAGGTGAAAAAAATCTACCGGCATGTAAAATGAATCCATCTGTACATGAAAATACCTTCAGATTTTCAGATTAGTGGTCCATCAAGCCTGGTATACCATTTTATTATTGTGCCATCACAATTAATTACTGAATTTTGAACTGTTTTCACTTTTTTTTTTAAGACTTACAAATATAAAATATATAAAAAAATACACTTTAAGTCTATTTGGGGGTTTCAGATGAACTGCAACAGAAAGGCAGACACTACGTGAGCTTCCAGACACTGTTCTGGCATGCTGCCTGTGCTGTGTAGGTTATAATACACCTCTGTCCTGTTCAGTCTGTTTGGCAACAGCCATACCACATTCAGCTCCTGGCTCTCTCCAGAGCAGAAGCTGCCAACGGAGTAGAAGTGTGCCAGGTCTATGGGGTATGTGATGTTGAGGAGAATGGTTTACATTTGTACTGCTTTCCTTTCTTGTTATCCTCTTCGATGACAATGAATATACGAGTGACCATTTCCAATTCCATCAATCTTTGACAGGGCATTGAAGTATCAAAATTGTAATGACTCATGCAGTCTGGGAAAGATAATGTGAATACATATAAGTTTGACTTTATCACTGCTCTGTAATTCAATTGCCTATGGTTATTTCATTCTCTGATTTTGACCTTTCTGACCTCATAGAAATATAAGCTTACATTGTCCAAATGCAGGTGTCTGAAGTCTTTTTCAGTCAGAAAAGATAAGAAAGCTGTTTTTCAGTACTCCCGAGTGACCAGAAATGATTCATTTTATGTTCCAATGATTACAAACCCATGTGGTGAATGAAGACCCCTGTACTTGCATTTAGAGTAAGGTTGTCCCTTGGTAGAGAAGATGTACAAAACAGGGGAAATATGTGCTAAATATTTAGAATTCGAGACTGAACATGGAGAAACTGGCATACAAAGAAGCTCCCACCGCACAAGACCAACTGGGATTGTGGCTTAACTCTCCAACTATTTTCTTAAGGATTCCCACACAATCAAGGGACAAAAGTGGGTTTGTCAATAGACAGACTGTTCTCACCCTGCAATGTATTTCTAACGTTGTTCAAGAGACAGGAAGAGAATTCTAAAGGAGTTGCTATAGATATAAGCATTTATTCTACAGGCATCTAAAGTTAGGTGAGATAAACTTGTCTCATGAGCATCAGCAACTTGCTGGTATCTCTCCAAGGATATGCACGTACACCATAGAAAATATGCATAATTCAAGCTTAATTACACTGGCATTGTACTCTGAAGTGGACGTATATATGTACGTGAAGAGGTATCTCAGAACACTGCAGTAGAGTAAGAAATTTTGAAATGCTTTGTATCAGTTCTTTTAAAGAGAGAAAGTTGATATTGTCATAATTAATAGAGGCAAAACCCAAGGAAAAAGATTGGAAACCACTGAAGTAGGGCAACCTTTTTACAGCGGTATCAATTAAATACATGCTGCTCTCTTAAAATGCACCACTTCGTTTTAAGGAGCTTAAGGTATGAATAACAATGCCATAAAATGTTAATAACTATAATAACTGTAACTTCTATGACATTTTTTAACTGTGCGGAACTGTAATGTGACAAGTAACAATAAAAAGAACTTGCACAAATTACTTGGGTTAGGAAAGGTTGAGAGGTTTTACTGAGAAAGCTCTGCTCTTTCACCTTTTTGACCTTGAATGAACAGAAGTTCAGATAAATGAAGTGACCAGGTAATATCTTTCAAGCCACGCCTTGGGAATAGCCATCATATTTATTTTGTTACTGTTGTTTATATTATGGTAGTGCCTAGAGGCCTCGTCATGTGTTATTGTGCTAAGCACTAAAAAAACACAGATTAAAATGACAGTCTCTGTCTCTGAGAGCTTGTATGTAAAGTGCAAGGCAAGAGAAAACAACCTCATGCAAAGAGACAAGACAACACAAGGAAATATTTTCTTTCCTGCTCAGTCTGATAAGAAGTGGCCAATTTCTTGAGGGCTTTTTTTTCTCAGTAGACTCAATGGTAAAGAGCTTCATAAGGGATTTGCAAAGAAGTAGAGCTTTGTGGATGATTTTGACGGACTTTTATCATCCCAAAGAGGCTGTGTGCTAGGTGTTCCAAAAAATGTCTTTTACATGTCTGGAGGGGAGCTAATGGAGAGTGGACTCTAAACAGTAGGTCTGAACTGATCTAGAATGAGGAAAGTCCTGTGGAAGGTGTATGGAATGGGCAGAACAAATGAAATGGAATCATCAAAGTCAGAGAAGGGCAAAAAAAGCTTCAGACATGTTGCAAATGACTAACAGGCTAAGGAGAACTGAGTGTGGGTGGCCAAGCCAGTTTCTGGAAGCTTGAAAAATGTTTTATGTTCTCTCTCTGCTCTCCCTGCCTAGGAGAGCACATCTGTAAGGAGGGAGAAGCAACTTAGGAAACATCATCAAAGTTGCAGAAAATACAGTAGACTCGTCCTCTTTTGAGAATTGTTTGTTCATTACAATGGAGAAGCACTTAAAAAGTGCACTCTGGATGGCCTGCTTCATCCAACTTTCTGTTCATACTGTCAGAGGTTGCTGAAATCAAGATGAGGCAGCATCTCCATGACCCCATGTCCAGCCAGGCGTGGTTTTGGACACATATTCCCAGTAGGCAAATACCTGGTCATATGAAACAGTATAATCAGGCAGACTCACTATTCACATGTATGCAAAGACCACCACCAATGGCCTCATTTTATTCTCTAGCAGGACAAAAGTCCGTTAGTGTCAAAAAAATCTTTATGTGTAGATATGTGGATCTGCTCAGTAAGTGGGCTCAATGCGGCGAGTAGCTGCCCCTGGATCACTAGTCTCCCACTTGTCACCTTTAGACACACACACATGCTGTCATCTCAATCAACTCCCAAACTTCCAGTTTTCCTAGCAGCTGGCCTGGATCCTCAATCCTTCCAGGAGCCAAGTCCTCCAGATGCCTCACTCCCGTTTCCACACCCACCCCACTGTCTCCCAACCACTTCACCTTAATCACCAACCAGACTGGTTTGATACCTGCTGGTGATGACTCATAGTTATGTGGTCTTCTGTTCACTCCAGTTCCTGGTGCCACAGACACAAGGACCTCCAAAATCAGATGATCCTGATGATAATATAGCTTGTTCTGCTCTGGAAATCTCCAAATCAATACTTACAAACACCTTTGCAAAGGCAATCCTAAAAAAGCGATCCATTGAGGATTTTATTCTTCTCAACAACCATGAAAATATGTAACTTATTATGACCAAAAAAAAAAGTGTATTGCACATTTTGCCCAAGAAAATATCACACAAGAGAAAGAAACTGGTTCTTGCTGCTTGCCCTCAGAAGCACCAAGACTACCTGACTACCTCTCCCTTCAGCAAGAAGAACAATTGGCAGTGCAGAAGGCAGGTTACCAATGCAATCATCCTCCATCCAGAGAACACAAGATGAGTAGTTAAAATACTGCTTGCAACCGTGAAATTCTGACTTGTTGTCACAGCTTGTGAGGCATGACTGTCCAGAGGGACAGGGCAATGGTGTCCTGCCTTCTGTGAGTAGATGTCTTTTCCAGGAAGCAGATGGAAAGAAAGGTATTATTATACCTTTCCCAGTGCAACAGTAATCAATGCTGTTTCCAGTGTCACTTCCAGTATTCAATTATTCTTGAATAAAGGAGTAGTCATGGGAAAACATGTACAAAGTGTGAAGGAAGGAGAGGAGAGGAGAGAGAGAGGAGAGGAGAGGAGAGGAGAGGAGAGGAGAGGAGAGGAGAGGAGAGGAGAGGAGAGGAGAGGAGAGGAGAGGAGAGGAGAGGAGAGGAGAGGAGAGGAGAGGAGAGGAGAGGAGAGGAGAGGAGAGGAGAGGAGAGGAGAGGAGAGGAGAGGAGAGGAGAGGAGAGGAGAGAGAGGAAAGGAAAGGAAAGGAAAGGAAAGGAAAGGAAAGGAAAGGAAAGGAAAGGAAAGGAAAGGAAAGGAAAGGAAAGGAAAGGAAAGGAAAGGAAAGGAAAGGAAAGGAAAGGAAAGGAAAGGAAAGGAAAGGAAAGGAAAGGAAAGGAAAGGAAAGGAAAGGAAAGGAAAGGAAAGGAAAGGAAAGGAAAGGAAAGGAAAGGAAAGGAAAGGAAAGGTTTGCTTGAATTAAAAAAAAAAAACAAAACAAAACCTTTCATTTGGTTTCTTTTAGCATTGACCTTTTTATCAAATGTGCAAGCCCAAAGCATTGTTCAGACCTGCCTTTCCCTGTTTTAGGACTCCAGACTGATTCTACATATTTTCGCCATCTCTCACTTTGGCTCTTGCATTTCCCACTTCACTGGCTTTCTGCCTTCTCTTGCACGATGCCTATGGCTGTAATTCACACCTGCTCAGGTTCCTTGCCCTCCTTTCAAGTCTCTGAGCAACTCTGCTTTGCCTGTGCTCTCTTGGTTATTTGCCATTTAGCTGCAGTTCTCCCTAGCTTAAATTCCTCACTTGTGGGGGTTTTACAGCACATCGAGTGCAGAAGCAAACACACATTGCGTACTTACAGGCAGACCAAAAACTGTAGGACCAGGAGGATGTGACTCCAAATACAAATTAATGTAGGTCATTTGCTGCTAGGTTCACATAGGAATAAACTGTCTCCACTCACTGGCTATAAGAAAGTGAATAGTTTTTAGGCTAGAATCTATTTTGACCTTACTAAAAACAGTAAAAAACTTGGAGGAAACTTATCCTAGGATAGACCCTGGACTGGTTCCCCTAAGTGACTTCTACAAGCTTTGCAGCTTGGAGCATGGGCAGAGGTGGCCTATGATTATGCTACCACTCTGTAAAACTTAGTAGATACTTATTGTACTGTGGTGAGTACTGAAAAAATACTTTTATGCAGAGCACAGACAGACAAAACTCCTGTCTTCAATGCTTTTATCTTTGTATCTTTAAAGTTTTTAATCTGTCACGAATGACTGTGTGCTAAATATCTAGGCAGATATATTAGATACGTGTCAACCCGAAGAGGAGCAATCGCCTCCTTCTGTAAGAATTTGTTTGCACAGAAGATCACAGGAAATTAATTCCAAATTAATTTTTAATGGTTTAACGAAGCAATGTAAATACATAGTATTAGAAAATCAATGTGGATATAATTTAGCTTACTTTAAATCAGTTTACATCCATGTAGTTATGTAATTTGGATATGTTTTCCTGATTTTTGTTGTAGGGGTGGTCAATAAGCCTTCCCGAAATGGCGGTTCTCTTTGATACTGTGAAAAGCCATGTCCAAAAATCTTTAAAATGGTTGCAGTCAGAGGTGTTCCCACCGAAAACTCAAATCTGTATGTAAAGAGAAAAATCCTCTAAAAACTATTTTAGGATAAAATCTAAATACAGAAAATTTCCAGTTTTCAACAAAAAAATCCAATTTGAGAAAGTTTTGGAACTTATTCTGTCTGCGTAACCTTTTAAAAAGACGTCCTTTTTACTTTTTTTTTGTTCTGATTTTTCTTACCAGAAATCTCTATAACAAGAGAACTTCACAAACAAAGTATGAGAAATTTTAAGCCATTTAATTTATAAATAAGAATAAAATTAATTGAAAGGCAAAACTCTCTTTTTACTGACATTCTACCACTACTAGCTCTCTTGGGAAAACTTAGGTCAATGGCTTTGACCATCTGGAGGGCATGTGAGCACTGGTTCTTGATCTGTACCTAGAGAAATCGAAATATTGAAGAAGCATTGCCTCCAGGCTTCTGCTTTTTATTTTTTTTCTCATGTGCTTATTGCGGAACCAGGTGAAACGGGAACATCTTCCACAGTGCTGAAATACCCATTGGGCCTTCCTGAGGGGTATGAATCCACATTTCCTGACTCCAGAGTCCAAAGTTTCAGCCTTAGGAAAGTGGAATTGTAAAAAATCTAAGGTCTCATTTCCTCAATTTTAGTTGTCAGGTGACAATGATATGAGGGACAGCCCCTGTCTGTCGGGACATTGGGGAAAATAATACAAGGGGAGAAAACTGAGAGCACAAATCTACCACTGAATGATCATGAAGAGGGAATGAGAAGACCTGGTCTTTTTTATTGCTGGACAAATCCAGCTATTATGGTAGTCTCAGTTCAGCTGGGTCACTAGAGACTCCATAGTGGATTTAGAAACAGGGTCATCAGCAAATTGAGTTATTGAAAGGGATGAATTCACCTGAGTAATGCAGACTCTCAGAGACTCATTTCCTGGCATATGGACACTCCAGAGGTTCAGTTCATCTCATCACAGACATCCAAAAAGGGTCAGATGAATCCTAGCATAGAAATACATAGAGTGACAAAAAAAATGAGCTTTGATGACCAGCTAAGGTGCAGACACACCCCAGATGGGCACAAACAGAGCAGAGCAGTCTCAACCTTTCATCTTCAATCACCCAAACTGAGCTATTCGATATGTCTGAAGTCTGATTTTATATATTTTTTTTACAGTGCTTTCCCTCTTCCTTATAGAAATGAACACCCTGCAATTGTGGTCTGTGAAACATCTCATTAAGCTCCAAGGATAGTGATTTCCTATTCAGAAGTAATTAAGTGAGTTTATACTGTGGGAAAGTTACAGATGGGAATTTAGTATTTCTGCAATAGGAACTAAAATATGAAAAAAGAAACATTTCCCGTTTCTGATCAGGATAGAGTTTAGGACAGATCAAAAAAAGTTTCATGCTGCAAGGTCATTTATTCAAACTTTACCTAGCACAGGTGAGCTGTTACTAAATATTGATTAATTGTTTTCTATTATTATTCAGTTCTTAATAACCCTGTGTCAAAACTACCATCACACTGCTGATGACATCACCTGTTAATCTTCACATGCCACTGTTCTCTTCTGCTTATAAATCAAAAGATCATGCAATAGCTTCTGGCTGTACCTTGCACTATGCCATGGAAGCTACAGAAGACAAGGTTCTAAGAAGCAATACATGTAAAATTTGTACGTTATATCTGTAGATCACTCTTACAAAGGATCATATCTTGCATCTGGGAAAAAAAATTTCATGTGTGACATAACAAAATAACAATGGATCTGCTGTGCAGGTCAACTGCACAGAACCTATGCAGCAATTCTGCTATAACAACAATACTTTGGTAATTCCATGTATTGAAAAAAAGTTTATGCATAATGACCTTTTCATGGAGTGGTCAGACTGAATAGAGTCTTTATTAAAAAAAGGACTGCTTGGGAAATTTGAACACATTGCCTCCTAGACTCATATACAGTCTTGATCTTGGTTATAAAGTTGATCCAAAGCAATATAAGAAGTTATTTGGTCTTCTTTAGGTGTTAAATAACATTTAAAAAAATAAAAACAAACCAAAACCTCAGTAACAGGGCAAGACACATGCTAGTTCTGAGAAACTTTTAAATACACGATATGTTATTTTATTCGCAGACATTCAGTAGTTTCTTTTAAGCTCATATCTTTTTTAGAAATGCCACTGGGAAAAGGAATTACAAGGAGAAAGAAAAATAAAACCAAACTTCCTGCTCTGTCAGTAACTTTGGTTGATAGTCAAAAACAAATAGAGAAGAAAAGGACAAAAAAAATATTTTTCTGATTGTACTTGTCCTTTAACAAAACATAATTTGAGTTGAGAACTGAAGATGAGTTTTCTACAAAACATTTAATTTTATGTAGATTCATATGTTCACAGAGAACAATTTCATAAAGACTCTTTGACAACACGAAAATCTTTAATACAGCTTCCAGCAATCTATCAATTAATGGCTTGTCATTGTGCCTAAGTGGGAACATCACGCTCAGGCGATGTATGTGTCTTACCATTAACCAGGCAAAATGTGTAGTTACCACTAATTTCAGAGAAGTTCTAATTAGCCATTTAATCAATTCTTATAGATTTGCTTTTTAATATCAGTGAACCACTCCTGCCCCCCTACTTTGCTATCTATTGTGTGTCAGGAAAGAAAAAAAAATCTGCTGGAGAAATGTGGGAATTACTGATGCATTTCCAGGGCACATTTAAAGAATGGAGAGAAGAGAGAGTGGTTGAAATTAATTCCTTCAATTGAAAGAAAAAAAAAATGGTAACCTCCCCTGAGTTACATGAAGGTGCCAATGAGTGAAGTGCTCCAACCCTGCACTAATACTATTTTCTATCTCTCAAAGTGTCTTCACTCTGAGAAAAAGAAATACATGCTTTAATCTTTTAAATCCAATCCCATTTTGTAGTGAACTTAGGTGAAACATTAAGTCTTGCATTTATACACTTTTACTGCATTGCCTGAAACATTTCCTTTGGTATTATTGTCACTCTTGACTTCCTTTAGAGGACGAATTAAATCTTGAAGTTATTGACTTGCCTCCTGAAGGAGAACATCTCCTTCCATGAAGAACGTATTTCAGCCTACATTTTCCTGATATGATTATTGAAAATAAAAAAAAATACCTTTTTTCAGTATCAAATAACTTCTAAAAAATGTGTTAAGTTGCTGCTTGTGCTAAGGAGAGTTTTACAGCTGGTCAAAGCTGATGCAGCATTTGAGACATGCCTGATAAAACATTTTGAACCTTTGTCACCCAAGTCCCACAGGATGCAATTCAGTTGCTTCAACTTGGTTGTCTAGTATTATTGAAAATTCCCTGGGACATCCTGCTTGGTCTGGAGCTGCTGTTCCAGAAGATGCACAGTCATATCTATCAGCTCCACGGGGATGTTTTGGATACCCTGGCAAGTTTAAAGCTCCACTTCAGTGTTTAGGCAATTGAATCCTTTCCCCTCTTTCCAATCCAGCACTGTAACAGCATCCTTATCAACATGAAAAAATTATGAACTGAATGATGAGAAGCAAATATTTAAAGAGAGTGGGAAGAAGAAACTCTAAGACATTATAATCTCAATGTTTACATACAGGCCCTGAATCCTGGGCAGCTACACTCCCGCTGTCCATCTCTGAGGTGGTTCAGAGCTTGGAGAATACCTCATGAGTATGAAATGAACTAATTTTCTAGCTGTTCTTACTCAGCTCATCCATGTGACATGGATGTTGTTGCCAGTGTCTTTTATTTTGAAGAGAGGTTTGAAATGAAAAAAAAAAAAAGTATATCTGAGAAGGATTTTGTACCACCACAGCAACAACTTGTAGTCATTTAAAGTTCACTCTCACTTTTGTCTTTTGTCTTATAGCCAACTGTCCACATATGAAGTTTCTGGAAGAGACATGAGGTTTTCATATAAATATTTATATACTACTGTGTGCAGAGAAATGTAGATCTTCAGAGCATCCTCAGTGATTAACTTCATTTGGAATGGGGTTAAAGCAGAAAATTATGTCCTTTTAAGTTTTATAGTACTTACAGTATGGGAAGACTATTATCCCACACTTTGGACTTCAGCTAGGGATGAGGAAGATAAAACTGTCCTTCCTCATACGCAATGGGTTGTATTTGGATCATATTTACCCCAAATAACATATTGATTACTTGAAAACTGACCATAAGATCAATCTAAAAGTGTATTAGGTGACATTTTATGTCCTGTGACAGGAAATCCAACCTAGTAACAATGAATTTACAATTCCTTCTACCTGGGGCATATTCAAAACTGAACGATTTGAAAATACCCATGGATATTTTTTCCCATGGATGAAAAGGGATGAAAATCTTTATGATAATCTTAATTTGTATTCAAATTTGGGCAAAGAAACAATTTGTCTTTCGTGACTCAAGGCTGATAGGATTTGTTGCTGTAGTGAGAGACTTCTTGGTCAGCACTCCTTAGCACTCCAAAATAGCATATGTCAGAAAGTGAAAATTTCAAAATTTTTCTTTTGTTCCACTGCATGAGAAGATGCAGGACATGATAAAAAATATTTTTTGTACTTATTTGATTTTTATGTGCATGTGTTCTTATAAATTATTTGCACTTAATATTTCCATTGCACTTTCATTTTTAATATACTTCTTCTAAAATAAAGCATCTTGTTTTATATATGCAGTTTCTTCTCTACGAATCACTGGCCTGTCCTAAGTATAGGGGTAGAGTATACAACTGGAGAAGTCCTTCCTGCCTTGCAAACTGTTAAATTAAAATACATAGAGATGGTCACACCTCTGGGAATGCTCTGAAACAGCAATTTCTCAAAATGCATTAGTACTGCAGAGAAGCATATGCAAAGGACCAAGAAAATAAATTCCAAAGACTGAAACTCATTTTATCTAACTGTAATCAGCTGGGTAGAGGAAATGCAGAGCAAGAAAATGCTGTACTCATATTACTTAACCATAGACAGAAGGACAGGATTTAGTTACCTGTGTGTAGGTGTCTGGTGACATATTAGCTGTGTAGCTGGGTTCCAGCCCCTGCTCTATATGGGTCAGAGTTTCCTGTGTCATATCTTTTGCATGACTAAAAAGCGAAGCGTCCCCTGCCCAGCACCCTTCTGGGAATCCCTGCAGCCCAGCAGAGCCAGAATATGTTTTATATCTCTTATGTCCTTTCATTGAAAATGGCTGAGAAGCAGGACAGGGAGACACTGAATTCCAGAGCGGGAGAGGCTGTTTCTTCCATGAGAGCAACAGAACAGGATGGGACAAACAGGGAGTGAGAGGGGATGGGAGCCAGTGGGACAGCACAGAGCCAGGTGGAAAGGATGAGAAGGCTTTTAACCCAGAGCTTGTAGAGGGAGAATGGGAAGAAAGGAGCTTGTTTTGTCAGAGAAGCTGGATAGGGAAGGGATTTGTTTCAAACTCTTTTATTTTTTACTAAACAAGTTCTGTGGTTTCTCTGTTTTAAGAAGTTTTAGTATCACCCTTATATACTTATAAAACTTAGCTCCAGGTTTGTCAGTCCCTTTTGGTGGTTTTTTTGGGGTCATCTCTTTAAAGAAGAGGTGCAGACAGATCCAGCTCCAAGCCCTTGCTGACTCTGGGACTCATCAAAGACACTTTCCAGACCCACAGAGAAAATTGCCCTTTGAAGCAAGAGGCCATAAAGCCACCATAAATATTTCCATTTGCCACTCCACCGTTTCTGGTCCCTGCCTCCCTTTCTCTTGCCTGTCAGCTCTTGATCTCCTTCACCTTCCTGTTGCTGCTTCTCCTGTACCCCAAGAATCGAGGTCTGCCTGGGAATGAAGATACAAGTAATGAAGTTTCTATCATATTTATTCTATAGCCTACCTCATAGTCCTACACCACGCTGAGATTCAGTGAATTATTACCTAGAAAGAGGGGTTGTTTCAAGTGAATCTCTCAGGATACTTCTGAACCAATCTGGGGTGGTTGCCATAGAGAATGACTAACCTGTCACTACAGAATAAATAACGTGAGAGTCAAGAGAAGGTCATACCAATCCTTCTTCTTTTTGTAAACTATCTTTAAGGAGTCTGGTCAATGTCGTGTCTCACCTGCTCACCTAAAAAAGCCATTTGCATTTCTCCTCTATCTGCTTCTGATGTGGTGCAATAAATCTGCAAGGCGATGCCGTCTCCGTCATGCAGCTGTAGCATTGGCCTGTACCCTCGCTGCCTCCCCAGACAACCATTCTGTGTAAGAAAAGTCTTCATTATTTCTACTCTAAAGTAGTTTACATTCAGAGAAAGATTATGTTATCTTTACTATTTAAATTCTTTATTGCCTCCTTCTTAATACAAACAGACGGACACCAGCTACTGAGCTAAAGACAATTTCGACAGGATATTTAGCCAAAGAAAATACACATCTGCAATAAAGAAATATTTTTCTTCCATTCTTGATCACTGCAATTTCCTTTCAGATTTTCCAGTGTATTGTTGTGCTTGTGTTCCAGCGTTTTATAACTAATATCACTGTCAAAGTTGCAAAGTACTTGCATTTTAAATTATCTCTGGTGGCAGATGCACCTGAAACAGATGCAAAATGTGGCTCAGAAGAATTAAATAAACTGGTCTTTACTCTTTATTTACAAAAGGGAATTGACTTTCTCAGTCTTTTTCCTGCAAAAAAGGTTATTTTACCCTTTATTTTCACCAGTCGTATTTGTATGAAACTAAAGTAGTCCCTTAGGGTTAAGAGGAGCCTTTCCTGCCTGTCTATACCTAGTCATTGAAAAGAAATATCAGTCCAAGAGGCTGATGTAATTTAGAAATCTGAGCTGTTTTAACAACAAAAGAAGGTTGGATTTAATTACAATGGGACCAAGTTTAGCAGTTGGGCTGGGGAGTAAGATTGATTTCATTGTTATTTATAAAAAACCCTGAAGCACGATGTTCAGTATATCGTGCATCCACCTCATCTCAAATGATCTCTTCTAGAGTCACGGAGGTTTTCATCTTTGTTCCCCTGCAGATAACTGCAGATAATCAAATGGTTACAGAGGGTGGTTTTTGAGGTTAGAGAGAGATTTAGGAATGGGAAGAGATAATTTGTGAGGAACTGAGACTATATTCACAAGATCCACAATTTGAGGGAATAACCGTAGTCAAAAACAGGAAGAGGAAAACCTTTAAAATCTCCAAAGACCGATGTTCATTACAAGTCTTTTAATTCTTTGTTTCACTATTGGAATTCTTTTCAGAAATTAACAATTTCAAAACAGTGATGATATTTGAGATGGAGAAACAACTTTTAAATACAGAGAATAATTTTCAGTTGAATCAAATGTTTTCTATTGCCCTGAATGTTATTTACAAAGGAACTATATGTTCATCGACAGGGAAGTGTGTATTTTGAGTTGAACAAAAAAGAATATACAGTGGCTTGTATACATATATATACAGACATATAAATTAAATATATAATATTTATTTAATTGGGGTTTTTTCTGAACATCAAGATAAAAAGTCTCTCAGTTCTAGGCTGTGATCTAGTGCAAATGTCTTGAGAACAAAAGGTGGGTAAAGGGACTTGGGAATTCAGTTGCGTTGTGTCAGCTTTGGAAAAGTGTGAGCTACATTCTGAACATTCCACAATTCTAACCTCTGGATGCACAGAAATCTGCAGAACCTACTTGTTGACTCCATCACAACAATGCTTCCATTTATCCCTTTGATGGGGAATTGTCACTTAAATAGATGCTTTGACTAAATAGTTGTGTACAGCTGGCAACTAATTCTTGGTTGTCTGTAGAAGCCCAAATAAGGTTTAATGGAGCTTTATTCCTTTTCATAGAGCTCTATTGTTTTCAGCTCTATTGTCCTAGATTATCTACTAAGATTATTTTAAATACTTCTGACACTTTTGTTAGAGGAAAGACACATCTGCTGGTCTTTCGAGACCTGAGGATTTCTCCTCTCCTGGACTGCTGGATGTGAAGCTGCTGCTTTTCCCACTTTGGGGTCCAGCCATGCACAGATCTGAATGTGCAATCCCCAGTGTACACGCTGGGTATGTTCAGCACTGGTTGTTCAGATAAGGACAAGCAGGAAACCACACCTTTAACAACAACAGCAGAAACAGAAGCAGCAAAGTGTCACATGGACTTCAACAGCAACGATGGCCTCTTCCTGAGCTCTCCTCTCCAGCTGATCAGGTTTCAAGCTCATCCTCATTTCATATCTCATTGATGCCCTGTTTCTCTATGCTTCTTGTTGTTTCATCCACATCTTCTGTGCCCTTGTCTCTTCACAAATAAACGTAATTTTTTAAGTGCACACTATGTGTAGACCTTGCAAGATTTTTCTCCCCAAAATGCCCACAACATCCTTGCCACGTATTTCTGGGGTTTGTCTGCCTCTCATTGAACTCCTGAAAGCTTTGGCTGACTTCTCACACTGTAGTTCGTTATGTCCCATGGTTTCTTGTGTCATGTCCATTGTTCCTTCTTGCTCAACATCAGGGCAGAGTGTAGCCACCTAGTTTGCATACCTTAACAACTTCTTGATCCCCAAGTTTTCATCACCCACCTTTAAAACTTGATCCAAAATGTACCAACATCTATAGCTACCTTCTATGAGCCTTGGATCAAATATTTAATGCTATTGTCTAATTTTTAAATGTAATTGGGAACCTTTAATACTAAAAGAGCAGAGCAAGCAATTTTGTGCCACCATCTGGGGACAAATAATTTTCCCTGATCAGTAGAAGTAACCTTCCACCTGAAGCAACTCTGGTAATTGGGAATCAGATACCAAGTCCATCTGCTTAATATGTTGATTCTTTCCTTTGACCATCTGGTGCTCAGGTAGAGGTGGATTAAAAACATGAACTTTGCTATAAAATTTATTCCCCTTGTGTTGAATTCCCCAGGTAGCTATAGTATCATTATTTTTACAGCACCTATGTTTGAGTTTTAAACGAGAAAATCCTGATTCAAAGCTATATAAACTACCTATGTGTTAACCTGTCTTTTAATTCCTAATCAAAAAATAGTTGAAAATAGTAGAAAATACTTGTTTGTGACTTTCCATATCTCTTAAAATGATTGTAAGAATTGTACTGATTTCTGAGAGAACAAGGATCATATCAAGATATCAGGAGTTCTTCAGAAACCAGAACTATTGGAATTAACGTTTTGTATTGACAGGGCTGATTCCTTTTTAAGTTGACATAACTGTAGCTGCAAGGGTTCTATGTAATTAACTCATTAATTCGGGCATAAGAATCCTACCTAATTAAGTACATGGAGTAGTCCCAGAAAGTCTTTAGAAAAATGTTTTCATTCAGGAGTCCTATTTTATAAATTGTTATTCATTCCAGATCAGTTAAAATATTTTTCTTTGTGGGTAGGGATACCATTTCCAGAATCAGGATTTGGCTGAGATCAGAACCTATTTCTGGTGTCCACAAGAAAAATTGGAAAAGACAAAAGAACACTGACATATTGATTTTACTTCTTAATCTCTTGGTGTTGATGACATTACACAACCCTATGCCTTCTAAGTGCAGTCCCCTTTCCCCTTTTGCCCTCCAAAACTGGTAACGCAGTCTTTAATGTATTAACAAGGAAGAGAAACACTACATCATTAAAAGCAGTTATTCCTTCTCTTCTGTGAAATGTTATACTCTGACATTTCTGACAATTCTCTCTTTAAACAAAGTTTGCAAATGCATTTCTTTGCTTGTATATGTATCAAGTTCCACAGATTTGTAATGATTGGATTCTTGCCATAAAAAATAAAAGCCTATAAAATAATTACGAAGTACACAAGTTAATAATAAACATTAGATTTTAAAATGGGCTTTAATTAAATTATTGTAATCTGATTATATATGTTCAAAATAACTTTTTAGGAGTCAGCTTTTTCCTAGATGTGGCTACTCATGGGAAAAAAAAAAATAAATAAAAAACCCACACGGCACCATCTTTTGTTTATCATCAGGGACCAAGTACTGCAAAGGCAGAATTTTCTCTTCCTGAAAAAAATATTAACAAAATACACAGAAAGAAAAAACCTATGGAGAAGAGTACTTCCCAGACTGCTGATGAAACACTAGTTTAATCAAACAATGAAAAAGGTGTGCTAGGTTCTAAAGTCCTCCTATTCAGTACTGAAATATGCGTATTTTGATTAGAGAAGGAGGGTTAGGGTGAGTCCAAGAAAACACAGATAGGAAGAGATCAAATTTGAGATTGAGAGCTGTACAGCTTGTCCAGACTGGGAGAAATCAATCTCAGTTAGCTTGTGTTTCTGTCTAGACAAAGCCTTTGTGGAAGGCAGTAGGGGGTGAAAGACATGCCCAGCAAGACAACCTCAAGCAAGGATGTTAGCGTTTGCACAAACTGTATCAATGGAAACCAGCTCACTCATATGTGAGACAGTGGGAGAAGAAAACTATAGAAGAAAGTGCTGGTAAATAAACAGCATGTGACATGTGGGAAGTCTGAAAATTAATTCTTCAGTGTAAATATTGGACATTTGCAGTGGTCTAAACTAGAATCATAGAACAGTTTGTGTTAGAAGGGACCTAAAGTTCATCTCATTACAACCACCCAGCCATACGAAGGGACACCTTCCACTAGATCACGTTGCTCAAAGCCTTGAACACTTCCAGAGAGGGTCATCTACAACTTCCCTGGGCAATTTGTTCCAGCGTTTCACATTAAAGAATTTCTTCCTACTGTGAGAGTGGTGAGACATTGGAACAGGTTAGGCTGAATTTAATTAGAAGGGTTAATTTTCTCCTACCATACATCATATACAGCAGTATCAGCTTTACTAGTGAATTATAGTATTTGGTGTAAATCAAGAGAAGTCCATCTGAACTCCACAGATAATCTGGAATTCGAATTTATAATGAAAATTTTTTAAGAAATAAATTCAAACTAGTTTTTACCAGCTCAAACACAAGCCTACACACAACTTTTGCTGGATCAGCACTAAATAACTGTCCAGATGTGTTTGAACGGTAGATCACTAGACATGGGTGCTCATAAGCCTAGCATGCTCCTGCAGAGTTAGGACAATGTCTGTTCCTTTCTTTTTTTTTTTCAAGAGCTGTATTTCAAAGAGCATGATCCCAGTTGTCCGTGGCCCTTAAGACCTGCAGATCTCAGTGAAGTCCCATTAGTTCAAGATGCCCTTTGTAGGAGGCAAGTGTGTAGTTTCACAATGAATCCTCAAAAAAATGTTCACTTGGATAGCAAATAAATCTCCCACCAGCCTTTGTAAGTGTTTTCTGAACAGAAAAAAAAATTTCAAAAATCCATTATTAAGTGACATAATAAGTACTTTTATGTGCATATCTCCTTTAGTTTCTTTACTCTCTAGTCCTAGGTGGTAGGTGTAAGAATGACGAGTATGGCCACACTGTGATGGTCATATCTCCCTTCAACAAAACAAACTGTCCACACTTTGACACTTCCTGATGCCTTCTTTCTTCTCACCTTATAGTCTTGCATCTTCTCATTCCTCACGTTCTCCAAGAACACACATACTTTCACAACATTTGTATTTACCAAGACCTATATCAATACTGGAGTTTATTTTGCCATTGCTGAAATTTCAGAGTTCAGACTCGGACTCCTTCTGGTCCAGCCCTCACCTATCTCATTGCTCAGTCACCTATCTCGTTGCTCAGTCTACTCCCACCCAGATGAGAGTAGCTCAGGCTCACCACTGTTTTCCCTGACCATAGAGACACACAACACAGACCTGACAACATCCAGCAGCTTTCGCAGAATCGTTTAGATTGGAAAAGACCTTTAATATCATTGAATCCAACCATTAAATGAGCAATGCCAGTTTCACCACTAAACCATGTCCCTAAGCACCACATCCTCATGTCTTTTAAACACCTTCACACAGCAGTCATCTCCAAACACACAACCAGGATTCTTAAGTTATTTAGAGACAAGTTGTCCAACCCATTGCACTCCTAAACACTCAAGAAAACAAAAAAAAAAATCTATAAAATTGATGAGGCTTGCAGTATACAAGATGAGGTAATGAACCGTTAAGTTTTATCAGTGCTTCTTTACAAGGAATCGTGTAACTCCCAGCTTTAATATTCCCAAGTACACCATTGTCCCAAATCCATGACACTGAAAACCTTGCTCTGTACAACACCATGCTTTTATGCAACTCCCTCTATCAATAGACGCAGTAGCTTACTTCTTCAGGGCCTGTAAAACTGAACTGCCTCATTTAATTCAGTGGAGCATCTCTATTGCCTGAAACCGTCACTTAAAACATGAGTGTACATTTTTTAATGCATACAAAAAAAATTAAAAATCCCTGCAAATTAATTCTGTTCCCTGAGGGGTCCCTTCTAGACCTATGTTCCTAACACCATTCATTATTTGCAAAATATTTCACAGATCCACATAGATGAACTGTTCTAGTTCACAGTTTAAGATTAATGAATGTGACTGTTATTTTAACATTTAACTGAGTATATGTGTGCTACAAAACTTGTACACCTTCTCATTCCAGTAAAGCAAAATGAGGAAAGTGCTAGGCATGCAAATGAAGTTGGTTTTTTTTTTTGAAAAATCAACCCTTTTTCACTTTCAATAAAATAAAACTGGAATTTTTAAGAACAGGAAAGATTATTATTTTAGTGCAAATCCTCAAGTAAACTACTTTAAGAAAAAAAAAAACAACTTAAACACAACAATACTCTTCTTACTATTCCTAATAATCCTATTCATTTTCTCAGATGAAATAATAAAGACTGCTAATTTTTTCATGATGTTTATTTCGCAATCAAAATTCTGCTCTGAAGAATTGTCATGGAGATGCTGCCATGTTTGTGAAATGTAAGCCCCATTGTATTAAGATAAAGGAGGTTCCTATTCATGCCACAGATTGCTTGTCTTTTGAGATATATTCTGTAGTCCATTTAGTCCATTTCCATAGCATGAAAAGAACAGAGAATTGTAATTAAGTGCAGTAGCGTATACAACACTATAATCATAATTGCTAGAATTATATTCACAATTTTCCTCACATGTTTTGCAGATGCATTCTCTTTTATCCACATGTCGTGTAGTTCACGTTCCCATTTTGTAGAAGTTGCCATCAATTTGTTGCCACATGTTTTATGTGTCACCATGTTGGTTGGTGGTGGTTTTTTTCCCCTCTTTTGTGGAGGAGAACAAGGGTCTGATTCACTAGAAATGTCCTGCGGATTCCATTGTTTCTCCAGTTCTCCAAGCCCCAAGGGGTACCTTTCATTCTGCATCTGGTTTGTCATTTGCTCAGCCGTGTGCTGGATTATCCACTTGAAAAGAAACTGCACCAATTGTGTGCTCAGCCCATCAGCCTCAAAGTTCAGAAAGTGCAAAGTACTTCTCCCCAGGAACAAACAGCGAAATGTATTCGAGATTGGAGTTTTTATTAATTACAAGTGGCATTTCTAAGCCTCCTGCTGAAGCCTGCCGTAGTGCTATAAGTGGCATGATTTGTGCCAATTTATAGTGTAAAACGCAAGGTCTCCATCCAGCTTTAGTGTTAGTTACAGAGTCCCAGGCGGGACTTTGTTATTCAAAATTCGTAATATCTCAAGATATGGATATTTTTTCTTCCCTTGCTAAAACAAGTCTAAGGCAAGTTAGAAATGATGCTGTACTCTAGAATATGGGTTTGGTTGTTGCTACTGGCTGCTCATCTTCATGAGGAGGCCAAACAGCAGACTTCATCTGTGAAAGGATACAGGGAAGACAGGCAATAGACAGAGTGAAGCATCAGCTGGCACTAGACTGGAATAAAAGTCTGGCTCTACCACACCTCCAGAGAACTGGAAGTTTTCTGTCAGACGACCAGAAGCTTTTGTTAGATCACAGGGGATGAAGAAATCAGGCTACAGAGACCTTTCTGCAGTTTCTCTGTTCCCTCTCTCCTACTCAGTATGTAAAGTGTGCTGGATATTTTCTGTAGCTTTTATTTTTCTCAATTAATATTTTTTTTATTATTTGCAGAATCTCTCTGCCAAGAAATATGACTCTACCAGGACATCCTCTTGCATCCAGAATAAAATCTAAAATCATCAAATAGACCAGTGGTTACTATTTTGAAGCTTCCATGCATCAGGTTTACTAGATTCAGAGCACATGAAAGATCTTGCACAAAAAGATGAGACAAACGTTTCCAGTGACTGACTTCTCCTCCAGTCCCCATACGGCTGATGCAATTCCATTTGCTTAACATCTTCTTCCTATCATCTCAAAGTCCTCTCAAAAAAAAAAGAAATCAAAGGTTATATGTGCACCTTTTAATGGACACATACCAGCCTTACTTTCACTTCCCCAAGGTATCTTTTGTACAAAGTTAGTTAGAACTTTAAAGCTTTGCGTGTTTTCTTGCTCTGTTTTTCATTTAAATTTTTGACTGGGAGGCATTTCCTTAGGTACACCTTTTATTCTCTTAAGAAATTATTTGTCAAAATCAAAGAAAAAGTAAGGTTTCATGGTGCTATTTTATCCTTCAGGAATGTATTCATGTTCCATGCTTATATTCTTTATTTATCATAGTTAAATGCATAAAATATTAACACTGAAACAGGATCCTTGAGGGATGGTGAGTTGAAAGGGTAGTTTGGGATAGAAAGAGGGAAAGCATCCAAGAATAGAGATCTGATTTACTTAGTTACTATAACAGCTGAAACACAGCAAATATTTTACAAGAAGCCGCAGTGTTTTTACGTTGAAGTCAGCAGAGTGCCTAACAGAAGATTAGCAGAACCAGAGCTCAGTACTTCAAACACATGCCAGAGACAGAGGATGTGGTTGGGTTTGCTGGAAGAGATGCGGGTGGGATGCTAAGGTCTGAGAGTTGCTCCTCCTGGTCACTGGGACCTCAGGCATGAACTGTGCCTTCAAGTCTCAGTGTCTTTTAAGATTGTGCAAAGCGCAGCCCACATTGAGATAGGCACTTTGAAATGATCGAAGGTAGCATGCAAACATACAAACAGTGGAATGGAGTGCTTGAGGCAGGATAGTGGTATTTCTTGTTTCTGTATCTTCAGTCTCAGCTTTTCAGTCTTCAGTCTTCATTCTTAACCCTCCTTTCTGTCCTCCAAAGCAGAAAAACATTTTTCACGCTCATTTTACACATAAGAATAATTAAGGCAGAAAATGAAATCTGTTTCCTGCCTGGAGCTTCAAGGAAATCAGCAGAAAAGCTGGCTTGAAATTCCTTACTCCCAGTCTTATACACAGGTCACTTCACACCCCTCCTTAACAGGATACAAACAACATGGTGCTTCTGCATTGACAGCCCCATCCTTTTCCTCCACTCTCTCTATTTTCCACAATGAAAACCACAATAAAATATTCATTATAGCAGATTGGAAGTAACCTCATTTAAACCACATTTGCTTCTGTGTCTGTACTGGCAATAGAGATGAAAGGGGAATTTTTGTGTGGTGATTTTCTGCATGACAAAGACGCTCCTTCAGAGGTTGAAGGTAAACTTTTCCAAAATCACCCAAGTGCTTTGAGCTCCCACTGCAAACTTGTGTCTAATTTGCTCTTTAGAATCACCTGGCAACAGGAAAGGAAAGGAAAGGAAAGGAAAGGAAAGGAAAGGAAAGGAAAGGAAAGGAAAGGAAAGGAAAGGAAAGGAAAGGAAAGGAAAGGAAAGGAAAGGAAAGGAAAGGAAAGGAAAGGAAAGGAAAGGAAAGGAAAGGAAAGGAAAGGAAAGGAAAGGAAAGGAAAGGAAAGGAAAGGAAAGGGTTACTTGAAAGAATTTGGAAAATTGAGTATACTGATTACAGTAAGTACTCAAAGAAAGGTATGTTTTCCAGAGAAAAACCATAGAATCACAGAATCAAATCCCAAACTTGATGTGTTTTTTTCTTTATGTCCTAGAGTTTGTTTTCCCTAAAAACAGAAGCTATTCACACAGAAAGATCTGCCTGGCAGGAAGCCTATTTCCTAGGAAAATACTTATTTCTCTACAGGTTTTTGGATGGTTTCTTGGTTTTCTTTTTTTTTTTTTTTTTAATAATCCTAGAATCTGAGATTAGTCAATTTTTAGACTACATTAAATAAAAAGGTGTTTCTGTTGTATTTTACACTCAGACAAAACAAAGATGGAAGAGGCTTGGAAAAAAAGTATTTTCATACCATCCATTTCATTTATGAATGCTAAGAATTTTCAAAGCTAAAACCATAAAGTTTTGGTTTTGCTTCATTGAAGTGACCTGTGTTTTGACATCGCATCAAGCAAAAAATCCACTTTTACTGGCAGTGTGTGGAAAGGCTGTCTAATGGAAAGAGGTCTGACCTGGGCTTTAGAAGATCTGTATTCATTTTCCCCTTCAGCTATAGACTTGGTGTGATTTCATCTAACAAATACACCAAAAGATAGAACAAAGGAAGAAACATACAGAGAGTTCATAGAATCAAGCCAGAATTTGCAAGTGATAGATAGACAGTTCCCAATAGACTGAGATAATATATATTTAAATAAAAAAAATAACCTCTCCAAGGGTGTTCAAATGTTACAGGCACCCCTAGTCTTCAATAGAAAGCTTCTTCATTTCATTTTATTTTCAGTCTCAGACTCCATCTGGGATTAGAAGAAAAAATAATAAGAAAATATAGTATTACTTGAAGCTGGGATTCATACAACTGTCAGGAATTTCACTTTGTCCTGAGATTTTTGCCGACTTGGGAGTTTTGGATGTACTACACAGGAGAATCTGAGATCTTGGAAGCCTATCTGAATATCACTGATTATTTGGCTGCATAGTGAGAAAGAGACACCTCTTGAGATGTCTAATAATATTTACTCACTCCAAGCCTTTTGGTACCCTTTATTTGTGGCACCAGTACACAAATACATACTAAGATGTGATTAAAACATTCTTTAAAGTTGCATGTAACTTAAAACAAGTAATTTAAAAGTGATATTTTTCTTTGAAGAGTCAAGAGCCTTCCTTGGGTGTCTCACCTTTCCTTGAGTTGGTGTGATGTAGTTGACCCTCCACTGAAAAAAGAGGACAAATCTGAGCACGATAATTCTGTGGTGTTCTGGGGAAACCTAAGCATGTTCTGAATTAATTGGGGAGAAAAAGAGTGTTGGGAAAAATAAGTATGTAGAGACAATGCTGGGGCTCAGGGTGGTAACCCTCCACAGCAGCACCTTGCTCATACTGTCATACTGCTTTCTCTTCAAGAGTCAGCCTGAGGAGCTGTTAATCATACCCATAAGACAGAACAAGCGTACTCTGAATTTCCACAGGCCCTGAGGTGTAAACTAGATAGTCTTCTAAGGACATATTCGTCTTTTCCTAGCCTTGTATGATTCAAGCTTTGCAAACAAGTCTAAAGCTTCTTTTACTCTCTCTCTCTACCAATAGTCAAGCTGGAAGGAAGAGATGTCTATTTGATTCAAAAACAGATTAGAAAGAGGACAGTTTGGGGATTTAAAGCACAATCAAAAATCAGTAGGCCTGGAAAGGGGAGGCTGAGAGTACAGTATCAGAATGGGTGCAGGGAGTAAGGGAGCCTGGTACTCCAGGTGCATTGCAGAGGTGTGGAACCAGGGCTTGGTGAGGAAACTGAGGTCAGGTAACGAACAAGAGGGAATGAATGAGCTGGACTGGGAGAACAAAACACACTGCCAGTAAAAGTGGATTTTTTGCTTGATGCGATGTCAAAACAGGTCACTTCAATGAAGCAAAACCACTCAGAGTGGTTTTGAGTGGGATTAGAACTAACGAGAAGTGTGTTAAAGAAAATCTGGAGTTACTGAGGGGGGGGGGAAAAAAGGATTCAAGGGGAGATACTGAAATTGAAAAAGAAAGGAGGAAAGTGGAAGACCAAGAATAGGAAGGACAAGAAGTCTGAGATCAGCACTGGGAAAGACTGGAACAAATTCCTTGCATTGGCAGAGTCACAATAGATAAGGAAGAACAAACAGCAGCTCAGAAAGGCTGATATTTGTTGTCATCCAGCCAACCAACTCACACTAGTGCTGTTGTCTGAGTGGGGAATCACTTAGTGTTTGGTTGTCTTAGCCCACACTGGTAGCCTGCAGACCCATCAGCAGTTGGTTTGTTTGCATGCTGCTCCCTTCTCACATCCTGCAGAGACTCCACCAGTAGGAACTCTAGAAGCCACATCTGCAGCACAGAGCTTCATGGGGCAGGCAAAATGTGTGCCAACCACCCCTTAAAAAGGGCTTCTCTGCTGGAGTGGTTACCCCTTATTTTAGAGACAGGAGGCTGTGAAATGTAACTAAAGTTTCCAGTCCTACCAGTGAATAATGTAAGTTTTAATACTATGCCAAGGAATGAGATTTGGGGATTTATTAACTACATGTGAAAATCTTCCCTAAAAAGATAATTATAATAAGGTTACAAAAGAACAGGCATTCAACAGTTAAAAGCATAAGAAACCTTAAATCATCTTATTTTCTTCCCCTCCACCCTGTGCTGGAATACAGCTGGAGTTCATTAATATTTTTGAAGCACTTGGAATGATAGAAAATCCCATATGGAAATGAACAGAAAAATTTGGCTAGATAGCTTTCAGCAAAAAAAACCAAACCCATACACAGAAAAAAGATAAAAAAGCCACACACTGCATAAGAAAGAGGAAAAAACATACTGTGCCTGGGATGCAGAGGAGGTATTACTATCCCTGCATGTGGTCTCATGTATATGTGTATTACAAGTAGTTACTAAATTCGACATTAAGAGACAGTGCTTAAAGCTTGGTAGCCTGTTTCCCGTGTTATTTGGGATATATAACCCATGTCACAACTCCGTTTGGTTCCTGTGACTGTCCTTTGTACCAGTTTTGGTATGGGGAGACAGATGCAACAGCCTGGTCCTGTGCTGAAAAAGTATCTCCATAACCACTTAAATGTTAGAAATGGCACACAGCAGACTGAGAGTTCTCTCCTTCTAACATCTCAGTGAAATGACATCTTGATCTATCAAAAATAAAAATAGTAGAAAAGTATAATTCCTGTTTCCAAGTCCACTTCATTTTCATAGCAAAAGGGAAGTAGTTTTATAGGTGTAAAGGCATCAAATAATGAAGAACTTTGTTCTCTTTGTGCAATGCAATGTACAATCTCTAAGGATACAGCTGAAGGATACTCACATACAAAGCAAGAATTACCAAAAACCACACTACATGAATTTTTGTTTAGTGTTGTCTTTAACATATATTTATATAAATGCATATATTTAAAAAATACAAATAATACCTTCATGTGCCATACAAATATGTGTACCAGGGAAATGTTCTTCCCATGAGGTCAAAATGAAAAAAATAGAGAATCCATGACAGGTGTTTCCTGTAAAACTTAATTTTACAGTACAAAGGCACTCAGCCTCTGGAGTGCAAGGTCTTCAGCCGAATAGATCTGCCACAGGAACAAATGAGATACAGGGTTGGTCTTTTTTCAAAAGGTCTTTCTGATTAATGTTGACAGATCGCCGTGGCACTGATGATCAATTAGTTAATGTTTGTACAGTACTTTGGAGATGTAAAACTCTTTAACTATTGAGCATTGTTATTGTTACGAGTACACTTCAAGATCCTTAGGTAACTGTTGGGAGTACAGTAGACATGATCTTAATCTATTAATAGCCCTTTATAAGTGCAGTTGCTCATAGACTGCCAAAACATCGCTATTGTAGTATAATTCCTTTTTTTTTTTTTTTTTTTTTTGTCACAGATAGCATGGATGTCATGAGTGTTAATAGCAAGAAAGCAAAATTGCTCCTGTCATCTTCTTTCCTTTTTTGTACATGCGGTATGTGAAGGAGTCTGTATCCTTAAAATGACAGGAGAGAATCACATCCCCCTAAGACTCCAATCATCTGCGTAAGGTCTTTAATTTGGGATTTGAGTACCAGATAATTAGTAGTTGAGGTAGAATCACACTGCTTTGTGAGTCCCATGGCCCAATTAGTAAATCAGATTGTAAAAGGTTACTAGAATGGGCCTTTTATGTTACCAGCATTTTACTGTTATTGCTTGTGATAGACAGAGCATCCTGTATCAGGGACAGGAGGAAGGAGAAATTTAGTGTCACAGCAGATAATCTGCTGATGTAAATTAATACAGCTCTTTATTTACATCTGCTGGGAAATGACTCCTCGACTTATAGGCACTGTACGTAGTGTAGCAGTGTCTGCAGTTTGGTCTTCAGTAGCCAGTAAGGACAAGTGAAAAATAACCTGGTGAAAACCTGTGTCCACCAGTGAAAGACACAAGCAACAAGCTTTCCAAGAAAAGAAGTCAGACTAAACACAATTAAGGTCAGGAAAGAAAGATGAAGGAAACAATTACAATATAAAAAAAGTATTTGCAGGACATTCTCTTATTCTTTCACATGCAAGCGTGCATGCTCATACTCTCACACCCCATAACGCATAGAAGGGTTTGTAAAAAAATGTGCATTCAGAGGCAAGGCAGACCTGCAGATAAAGGTCATCACATGCCTGGTTTACAGCTCCCTCTATCCAGCCTGCCCTGAGAAGAGCCCACACCTGAAACGGGGCCAGCAGGAACTGGAGGGACATGCTTCCATTTTGCACTGATGGGAGGGAAAGTGATTGTCAGAGATACTCAGGATATTCCCCAGGGTGAAGAAAGTGGGAGCAGTGTGAGTGGGGACAGGGGCACCTCATCAGTGCTCTCAGATGTGCAGGAGGTCTGAGGGGGCAAGGCAGGGCTGGCAGAGGTGGTCCAGCAGCCTTTACCCACTGCATCGCTGTGTGGTCTTGGGCAACCACTTGTCCTCTCTTCCCTGCTTTCTCCTTCTGCAAAATGGAGGTGACAACAGTGTAAAACACTGTGTGAATGGGAAATATTAGCAATACTAATTCTGTTTACAGGAGTATTTGTCCCTTTTAGTGTTACAGAAGCCTGCCTGCAGGCTCCAGCTCTCATTTATTTTTGCTCAACGCTGTCTACACAATCACCAATTCTCATTATGAAAATAATTGCTGCCTGTATCACTGTGTTTTTGTTTGATAATATATTTTATGTTCAGGAGGGCCTATTAAAATTATCTAGTCTGACCTCCCACACTGTGCAAGCATTATATTCTCACCAAAGTACTCTTACAACAAATCTCACAGTGGAGCTATTAAAAATATCAGCATATGTTCATGGGCCAAGAAGCCACTGTACCAGGCACGTAACAAGGGATCATTCCTTCCCTGGGGAATTTATAATTTAACTAGATCCTGCAGCAGGGTGAGAGGGAAGGAATGTGTCTGTCTTTAAGATTATTGAGGGAGTCTGTGGAAAGTCCAGAAAACAAATCTTCTAGCTCCCAGTGTATTGTTTTACCCCCACAGTCAGACTTTTTGTGACAAATAAAAGAAAACTCGTTTTCTTACGATAATTCTCTGTCATCTCCTTTTAAAAAAAAAAAAAATCAGTGTAATTTTTTAAGACAATATTAATTTCCTGGGAAAGCAGTCAGACTCAGGTCCTTTTTGCCATAGTTAAGGTCCTTAAGAATCTCTGAATTGGTGTCACAGGATTTCTGCCCGTGTCATGCTCTGCACTTTCCCAATATGACACACTACCCATCATGGTCATTGTCAGCGTAGCAGCCGTATGAAGATGGAAAGTCACGCCACATTAGTTTTGAGAGCCCTGTTCTCTAACAGTGGCCTGATTTCAGTTGGGACAAAGTTAATTTTCTTCCTGGTAGCTGGTACAGTGCTGTGTTTTTTGGATTTAGAATGAGAATGTCGATAACAGGCTGACGTTTCAGTTGTTGCTAAGCAGTGCTTACACAAAGTCAAGACTTTTCAGCCTCTCATACTGCCTTGCCAGTGAGGAGGATGGGGCAGGGCAGGGCAAGAAGCTGGGAGGGGCACAGATGTCATGCTCAGTGTATAAATTAGGGGCAAAGCTGGCCAAGGGGGTGATTGCTTGGAAACGAGGTGGGCATTGGCCAGTGGGTGGCGAGCAATTGCATTGTCTGTCACTTGTTTTGTATATGCTAATTATTTTATTGTTCTAGTTTTAATTATTATTATTTATTATTATTATTATTGGCGGGTTGGACTAGATAATCTTTTGAGGTCCCTTCCAACCCATAACATTTTATTATCCTGCGATTATTATTTATTATTATTATTATTACTACTACTACTACTATTTCCCCTTCCTTTTCTGTCCTCTTAAGCCGCCTTTATCTCAACAAACAATTTTTACTTTTTTTTCCCAACTCCCTCATCTCTCTGAGGAACGGGGGGAGTGAACGAACAGCTGTGTGGTGTTGAGCTGCCCGGCGGGTTAAACCATGACAACCTGCTACACAAGGCATTAGCCTCACAACTCCCATTAGCCCCCACTGTGTTGAGTCAAGAATCAAGTGCATAAAGGATGTCAGGCATTGTACGCTCCTGGTAATCAGATTTGCTGGTCACTTAGCCCCAGCTGCACTTAAAGATGTGTGTTTAGAATAAAAATGTTTGATAGTAGCAAAGCTCAACTACTTGACAGCAGGGCTGGGGTTCTTTTTAGGCCATGTAAAATATACTTTAGATGTCAATGTACAAGGAGAATCGTCCCAGATTGTTAATGCGGTGTTGGAATTAAAGTAGGCTCTTACCAGAGCAGATGTTGGTACTGTCACAGCAATTAAACTTTCCAGCTAGCCTTTCCCGCATATGTGGAGTTATTTTTGTTTCTGTTTGCACCATCCCAAGGCCACAGTCCCTATCAAGCCTCCGTTGTGCTGAGTGCCAGGTGAGTGCAAAGAAAGAGGCGGTCCCTGCCCTGTTGAGCTTCCAGTCTGCAAAATAATGTCATTGCCTCTCGGCTCCGTGTCACAGTTCAAGGAGAAGCCCCCTGGCTGCAGGGGAAAATAGCTGAAACTGCAGGAGTTGGTCCGTCTTCTCCCTTTCATGGACGAACATAACACATAATAACAGCCGGCTCTTTTCTCCTCGCGCCGTGCTCCCTGCTGTTAAACTCCACTCGCTGCCATGGCATCTGACAAGCAAACCTTTCCCTCAGCCTCACCTTGTATTTTTTTTTTTTTTTCCTTGCAGGAGCAGATTATTAGCAACATAAATTATGGTCTGAGGTCAGTGCTATCAAGCACGTTGGATTGAAATTGTGTGCTTTGAAATAAATATGTCTGTCTGGCAGGTGCATGCAGCCAGCTCTGGAGAATATTTTTGACAAATATGAGATTTCTTTGAAAACAGAAGTTTGGAAGGGAGAAGCATTTGTAAATTTTGTTCAAGTTTGATTAAATAGGAAGTTATTAGGTACTTATTTTTTTCTAGATGTTCCCACATTTCTTTTAAAAAATAAACTATGCTGAAAAAAAGAAAGACACGTGAAAAGGTTAATTAATAAATATTATGGCAATAAAATAGAGCATTACACTTAAAAATGAAATGGATGAAGTTTACCCAAAACAAAGCAAAAAAAACCAAAACAAAGCAAAATATTACAGAAGGAGACGAGGTCTAAGGTTGGGTTCAGGTTTCTCTTAAGATACAATTCAAACTCCACGAACTTCTGCAGCATACTTAGATTTGTAAATACAACAGACAGAGATAAACTATTTAGACTATTTCAGGTTGGCAGTGGACTTGAAATGAGTATTTCTTATCTAGGTTTGAACATACTGCACATGTTATAATTAGAGCTGTAATAAAAGGGGAGGTCTTAATCTTTTCCAACTGATGTGACTGCTCTGCTTGGTAGGTGTTTATTAGCTGTGAAGTTACTATTAAAAATTTGTGTTGTCCAAGCCCATACAGAAACTTCAAAGTTCAAGTGATAACACAGACCTCTTGTTTAGCCATGGTACATAACTTATCAAAAGGAGATTTTTCTTCAGTCATTTTTTTTTTTCCCCCCCAATGTTTGGATTAACCTTTTGTAAAAGAGCACCACAAAGTGTCCACAGGGCTACAGGGACATTCTTGAATCCTTTTTTAAGGAGTGACACCACTTATGGTGGTAGGTTTCTCTGCTTACTAAGCTCCTCACCTTATTTTTCTCCAGACTTTAGATGGTCAAGTAAAAGTGACAGGCTAGACCAAGCCATTCAAAATTATTATAGAAATGTTGAATTCTAGTGTTTCCTCTAATTTATTGTGTTTTCTTCGTAATCCAGAAAATAATAGCAAGTGTCACTGTGTGGTGAGAGGCTGATTCCTGGCAGCAGAGGTAGAAATTTCAATTATATTGATATTTTTGCTTTAATCTGCACATACACAGACTGGAGTACCTCACAAAGAGGCAGTAATCTGCTTTATGCATTCACTCAAAACTCTGGCAGCTCTGCAGGTTGTCACTTCCTGGTTGCTCTTATTAGCTCTTCTCTGTTAAATATTTTGCAGCATTTAGCTCTCGCTTAAAGCCTTGCATTGCATGTCTCTTAACTTACACCTGAGGAACTAGCCCTGAAGTACATTATTTTCCCCTAGTTGATGTTGGCACAAAGGCAGGAGATAAGAATGACATAGAATTGAAGGTACCTATTCACTGAGGTTTCAATGTCGACCAGACATCTATCTGCAGTTCTGTTACCCTTCTGCTGCTTTTTTCAAAATATTTATGGAACACAAACTTTTTGAACATCAGACCTATTTTCTATATCGGAAATATATTGCACACCAATAGTAAAATGGAATACCAGACCACGTGATTACAGCTAGAATCCTTTAGCTTAGCATCACAAAAAAAGGCATACTTGGTAGGACAGAGGGGCCCCAAGGCTGTGCATAAGCAGTCATAAACATGAGCCTTAGATGAGACAAGTGGAGAAATTCCAGACAAACATTCTGGCTATGATCAGACCACACATGTATTTTCTGATAGTGCAAGACACTATTTCTGAGAAGCTGTGATGGTAAGATTACAGCTGGATTTTGCCGACAGCGTCTTTGGCTTTTTTCTTCCTTCTACAATTATGGCTAAATATGAACAAAAATTTGCTCCGTTGTCCATAATTTGATGCATATGAATTGGGAGTATAACACACCAAGTGAAAAACAATGCTATGGGGGTTGGAGTCTCTGTTTCAGTGGCATGCTGTTCATTTTCTTCATATAGAACAAACCTCCTGCTCTGTCTCTGAAGTATTCATCTATTTTCCCAAGATTCATAGCAAAAAATCCAGCCGACCTGTTGACACCCCAGGACCGTAAGTCATTGTAGTCTGTGCAAGCTGGACTTCTACAGGTCTGTCAGCAAGAGCTGAGGACTGACAACTGTGTGACAGCTCCTCCTGTGGTCCCAACCAGCCCAGAAACTGGTAGAACACATTGACTCAGGCCTGTGACTCACTAATGAGTCCCACTGTGTTCTCACTGTTGTTTTTAATGCTTCCAGAGGACTTACCCATAGAAACACATTCTGCAATTACACACCTAAGCCAAACCCAGACCTTTATTGGCTCACGTCCAGCCATCGGAGAGTGACGTGCTAACATGATTAACCCCACTGGGGCAGGCAGAGGTTTCCTTCACAGATAGAAAGCTGGGACCACCTTTCACTCCTCAGTCCTTAGGGTTTTGTGACTGGAAGCAATGTAAATAAATAAATGTTCACTGGTTCATCTTGCAGGGCTGCAGTGCGACTTGCATGTATCATCTTGCTTGTCTGAAGCTCCTGACAAAGCACACAAACATGTGTTATCTGAGTTAAAGTGAAATGCAGCCTTGATCTGCTGGGTGTGAGATACCTACATAAGGCTTTACCTTCCAATAAGCCCTGTGAATGTAACTTCAGTGAGGCCTGTGCTTTTTTTCCAGAGAATGGACTTAATACGTTGGATACAGCATCAGTCTTACAACTGTGACTCACTAATGAGTCGTGCTTTGACTCCAGTTTTTTTTATCAGGGAACATATGAGGTCTGCACACATTCATAGGATCATAGGATCATAGAGTGTTTGGGGATGGAAGGGGCTTTTAAAAGTCACCTAGTCCAAGTCTCTTGTAGCGACCAGAGACAGTTTTAACTAGATCGAGTTGATTATTTATTGAATCTCATGAGGTTCACGTGGGCCCACTTCTCCAGCTTGTCCAGGTGTCTCTGGATGGTATGGCTTCCCTCGTGTGTGTCAACCAGTCAGCTTGGTGCCATTTGCAAGCTTGCTGAGAGTGCGCTCGATCCCACTGTCTATGTCACTGCTGAAGATATTAAACAGCACTGGACCCTGTAGAGACCCCTGAGGGACAGAACCAAAATATATTTCTCTGCTAGCCTGGTGATCATTTCTATTCCCACATTGCTGGGATATCCCAGAGGTCACTGTAAAGAAGTAATGAGATTTGCAGGTCATAGTTTAGTAACCCCAGATAGTGGAATGACTGGAGATATACAAGTAGAGGCACCAGTCAAAATATGCATCAGTCGGTGCAAGCCAGCCTGTCCCAGTGCTTTGTTTTGTGGGATTTTTGTGTTGTTTCTCTCTAATACAGACTCACATAGTTGTCTCATCACTTTTACTACAGGTTTCTGGACAATGCTAAACAAAGGAAAGTTCTATTAATATGCAATTATCTTCACTTAAAAAATATTCAAGAGCTAATTGCTCTCTTTTGTAGGATCTTTAGAAATTTTACCTTTGTGGATATGCAATAAAATGGGTAGGCAGTATCTTTGAGAAAGCTGAGTTCGCCTTTAGGGAAGAATTAGCCAATCTAAAAATTCCTCTCTGAAATGTCTCTTTTGTTGAGCAATTGAAGCTGCCATAATTAAGCAGTGTTTTGTTCTTGCACAGGTTTGTTTACATTTGAGAAAATGCAATGGAACAATTAAAATTTAATAATATGGTAAATAAGATCTGAATAATTTATTCAAAGCAAATAAAATGAATGTTGATGATCACATTTTTTGAGACTAGAAGAAAAAACTGACTTCTAAGACTGTATAGAAATTTTGTTCCTTTGTTTGGAACAAATATGTTTATATTGGATCCATCATCAAAGAAGAAAATACAAGTATTTATATTTAGGGACAGAAGTGCTTGTAAAGCATGAACTCATTTGAAATTAGATAAACTTGAATAATAGAGAAATTATGAAATGGCAAACACTGATTTCGAAATATCATATGCCAACTTTTTCCTAAAAGTAATTTTATATACATGTACTCTGTTGTGTAGTTATGCATTTCTTTACACTTTTGCAATGGAAATAGTAGAGAACCTGTTTTTTTTTACTATTAACAGTAATGGGATCTGTGCCATTAGCTTCAATAGTGCATGACCAAGACTATTATTATCATTATTTGTTACAAAGGCATCTAGAAGCTCTAAATAAATAAATAAATTGGAATCACATTATGCCCATGTACAAAAGCTTACAACTTAGCAGCATGCTTTATTATACAGACTCTACTACTTTTGATGAAAGCTTTTTTTTTCCAACAGTATGTATTTAACTTTTTCTCTGAAATAAGCTTATATAAGTCAAGTGATGCATCTTCTATTCACTTCATAAAATGTTTTCTATCTCATAATTACTTACACAGTCAGTAAGGAAAATCTTGTTTATTTTCCTCCAAATGTATTGGTTTTTTAATATAGAGGAAATTTTTAAATACAGAGGAATAGTTCTGTGTGATTTGCAGTTCAAATTAGCACACTCAGAAAGTATGTTCATGAATGGCTGCTTAACTCTGCAAGAACTTGGGGGTACTTGTGAGTGAAAAGGCAGACATGAACTAACATGCCTCCTTACAGTCCAGAAGGCCAATCACATCCTGGGCTGCATTGAGAGAAGAGAGACTAGCAGATCAAGGGAGGTAATTCTTCCCCTCTATTCTGATCTGGTAGGATCTAATCTGCAGTTTTGTGTCCAGCTCTGGAGACCTCAACACAAAAAAAAACCATGGATCTATTGGAGCAGGTCCAGAGGAGGTCACAAAAAGGATGAGGGCTGGAGAACCTCTCCTACAATGACAACCAGGGAGTTGGGGTTGTTCATCCTGGACAACAGAAAGCTCCAGGGTGAGCTTATTGCAGTCTTTCAATACTTAAAGGGAACCTATAAGAAAAATGGGCCAATATTTCTGTCAAGGTCTGCTTTGATAGGACAAGGGACAATAGTTTTAAACTAGAAGAGTGTAAATTTAGACTGCAATTATATCAGGATTCAGTATGTATATTATGAATCTCATAATCACAGAATCACACACAGAATGTTCGAGGTTGGAAGAGACCTCTAGAGATCATCTAGTCCAATCCCCCTGCTAGGCTGGAATGGATTTTAAAGATCATTGAGTACCAAGCCCCCTACCATGGACAGGAATACTTTCCACTAGACTAGGTTTTTTAAAGCCCCATCCAATCTCACCTTGAACAATTCCAGCAAGGAGGCTTCCACAGTTTCTCTAAGCAACCTGTTCCAGTATCTCACCACCCTCAAAGAAGAGAATTTTGTCAGAATATCCAATCTAATCTACCCTCTTTCAGTTTGAAACTGTTAACCTTTGCCCTGCCACTACACTCCCTGATAGAGTCCCTCCCCATCTTTCTTGTAGCCCCTTTTTAAGTACTGGAAGGCCACTGTAAGGTCTCCCCAGAACCTTACTCTCTCCAGGCTGAACAACAACTCTTTCAGCCTCTCCTCATAGGGATGGTTCTCCAGGCCCCTGATCATCTTCATGGCCTCTCCTGGACTCTCTCCAACAGGTTGTAAAATCTTAGAATCATAGAATATTTCACCATCTTCATAGTAAAGAACTTCTTCCAAATGCCTGATCTAAATCGACCCTGCTCTAATTTAAAGCCATTGTCCCTTGTCCTGTCCCTACACACCCTTGTAAACAGTCCCTCCCAACCTGTATCCCCCTCAGGTACTGGAAGGCTGCTATAAACTCTCCCCAGAGTTTTTCCAGGCCGAACAACCCAAATTCCATGTCATTTTTATGCTGAGGACCCCGGAGCTGGACATAGAACTGCAGGTGAGGTCTCACCAGAGCAGACAGAAAGGCAGAACCATCTCTCTTGACATGCTGGTCACTCTTCTCTTGGTGAAGCCCAGCACGGGAATGGCTTTCTAGACTCAGAGCACACACTTATGCAGTTCAACAACAGCAAGTGTAGAGTTTTGCACTTGGGAAAGAATAACTCCATGTGCCAGTACAGGTTGGGGACTGCCCTGCTGGAGAGTAGCACAGGGGAAAGGGACCTGGGGGTGCTGGTGGACAGCAGGATGACCATGAGCCAGCAGTGTACCCTCGTGGTCAAGAAGGCAAATGGTATCCTGGGGTGTGTTAGAAGAGGAGTAGCAAGTAGGTCAAGAGAGGTTCTCCTGCCCCTCTGCTCTGCCCTGGTGAGGCCACATCTGGAATATTGTGTCCAGTTCTGGGCCCCTCAGCTCACGAAGGACAGGGAGCTGCTGGAGAGAGTCCAGCGCAGAGCCACAAAGATGATGAAGGGAGTGGAACATCTCCCTTAGGAGGAAAGGTTGAAGGAACTGGGTCTCTTTACCTTGGAGAAGAGGAGGTTGAGGGGTGACCTCGTAAATATGTCAAGGGGGAGTGTCAGGAAGATGGAGCCAGATTCTTTCCAGCGACTTCCAATGACAGGACAAGGGGCAATGGGTACAAGCTGGAACATCGGAGGTTCCATAAAAATATGAGAAAAAACTTTTTCACTGTGAGGGTGACAGAGTCCTGGCACAGGCTGCCCAGGGAGGGTGTGGAGTCCCCTTCTCTGGAGACATTCAAAACCCACCTGGACGCATTCCTGTGTGATCTAGTGGAGGTGATCCTTCTCTGGCAGGGGGGTTGATCTTTGAGGTCCTTTCCAAACTCTAACACTCTGTGACTCTGTGACCCTGTGACTGTTGGCTCACATTCAGTTTTCATCCACCAGCCCTCCCAAGTCCTCCTCTGTAGAGCTGCTCTCAGTCCACTCATCTCAGCCTGTATTTGTGTCTAGGATTGCACTGATCTAGATGCAGGACCTTGCACTTGGCCTTACTGAACTTTATGAGGTCGACATGGGCCCACCTCTGCAGCCTGTCAAGGTCCAACTGGATGACATCCCTTCCCTCAAGCATGTCAACCACACCACTCAGCCCAGTGTCATCAGCAAACTTGAGGAGAATGCACTCTATCCCATAATAGGAACAATCCTTCAGAACTTTGCCTAATCTTCCCTTCAACATCCAACAGCCCAATACCCTAAATTGAAAGCACAACCATGGGTTTGAAAGGACATCTAGTCCAACAGAGCAGAATTATTGCTGCAACTCTTGGGAATGCAACAGTAACCAATACTAATCTCATGCAATGTGGAGTCGAAGACATATGTCAACAATCTGAGGTTTAACGTTTCCTGCAACCTAAGGAGAATGCAACGCAGTGAATAGCCAGGTCCTGGGTTGTGGATGGACTAAATTGAAAAGCAGCTTTCCAACAGCATAGCAGAACCCCAAGAAACTTTAAAAATGGCATGTAGTAGTTTCTAACTGAAAGTCTGTCTTCTATACAACCTGAAATCTGTATTGTTTATTTTTGTAGATTCATATATAATAAGAAAGAAAAAAAATTCCCAATAAAAACAGTCTCACAGACATCTATTCAGATTTCAGAGTTATCTTTTCCCTTTGCAATGAGTTGTAATATGTATTATGCAACATCCACAACAACTAGCAGAGATATTCAGGTAAATTATGAAAGAGAAAGTGAAAGAGTCAGTCTGATGATACAAAATTATAAAAATGATTGATCAAGATGAATATCAAGGATCAAGAGGCAAGGGAATGGCAGGAAAAACGTGCATGGAGAAGGAAATTCTAGTCTGTTTCTACAGCACCAGTGAGTACTGTTTTGTGACGTCTTCGGCCCTCTGAAGAAATGTATATTTTTAAGCTACTGCCCTTCTTGCAACAGTGACATATTTTGCTGAATGGCCTACATGTATAATTTGATCCCGCAGTCATTCAATTAGGTAATACCAGTGGTGTGTTATAGATTCATAATCACCTTAAAGTGGAAAAAAAAAAAAAAAAAAGCCCAGCCTTGCTATTGAAATAAGGAGTCTTGTTCTTTCCATGCCCTGTGTCTCGTCCCTTTCTGTCTTGGCACAGTCCTCTAATGTGGCATTAATTTAGAAGGAAAATAATTTAAAAACAGATTTTAACCTTCTCCTTGGCTCATCTCATTACCCAGCTGCACAAAGGTTAATGCTGGATATTTTAACGCAAATTTTCTCTTTTTCAGTCTGGTAAATGAAAGGCTCGAGCTCAGGTGTGCAAAACCTTCAAGTGTATTAGTGGAGCAATGTCTGGGAAGGGTGTGAAGGGTTAAAAATATCAGGCTTCAGAGAACTTGAAGGAAACACCAAACTGACAAAAAAATGAAGTCTGCAAGTCTCCTCTGGTCAGTGTTGAACCAGATCTCTGTGACTATTGTAGTAAGTGAAAAGAGCCTTTGGCCATGCATTATCTATTTATGGCCAATGATATTTATCTGGTATGCTGTGTCTGACCAGGTCTTTTTTTGGCTTTGGTTGGAGAAGGAGTCTTAAAGACTCGTTCTCTACCAGTGAGGCTTAGATAGCTTGAAGATCTGATATGAAATGGAGCGAGCAAGAAAGGAAGTTTCCACTTCACATTTCTTCAGGGCATGGTGTGAACTAGCTGCTGCTCATCAGGAAGTCAAGTTCCATGAACCTGTACACACCCATCGCACAAATCATTTGTTCCTGCAGAACGTGTCTTTTTAATGCAAGAAGTTATGCCCACCAATATTAAACGGGAAATCCCCAAGAAAATCTCACTAAGAAACTTGTCCTTTTGGTAGATTTCCTCATCCTTCACAACTAACTCTTGTGTTTCCCTTTTTAGCTCTTTGCTATCAATGAGCAAAAATGCTTCCTACAGATGAGGAGATTTTTTTTTCTCTGTCTGTTGAAGTATTTTCTTTGCTTTGCTCTGGAAATTTGCCAAAAGGGAAGGAGATAATGCTTCTGAACATCGGGTGGATGGCAGACGTAAATCCAACAGAGACATGGACTACAGCAGCTGACTGATGGTTTCACGAAGGCTATTTTGTTTATTTTCACTGGATCTGAGATTTTCTTCTTCCACTTGTGTTGGTGAGAACAAGAATAGTTCAGAACACTCATGGAAAGAAATGCAGGGTTTCTTTAATTATCTGAATTTTGCCTTTTTTGGTTTTGGCATTCTAATTTAATGAAGCCAGACCCTACCATTGCAGGTGATAAGAATAGAGTCTTATCGGGGAGATAAGAAAGCCCTTCACAAGGTGTCTGCCTATACTTGGTAATAACAACCAACTGCATCTTTACTTTCCACTGTGTTTAAATTACACAGTTAAAGAACAGGATATTGAGAGAAATGATCTTTGAAGGCTGCACAATGTTCACTGGCATTAGCAGCCTTTGGAAAAAAACAGGTTCCTTTGTTCAGTGTAACTTGCAAGGTTGAGGTTTTGGGTCGTCAGTTAATATGCTTATAAGAAATGAGAGTAGTGAGACACAGATTAATGGTTTCGACCTATATAGTATTTTTTCATGGAAGGCCCTGATTACCCCTGCTGTGATTTCAAGCAGGTTGCATGTCACTACATTCAGACTGCTGGTTGACTCTTTCACATAAAATATCCATTCCAGCAGCAACCAGTTTTTGGCCCAAGAGAGGCTATGATGCATGCCTCAGTGTTTGGTGGGGGATTCCCTGTTAATTATGATGCATTTCTTTTAAAGAGCAAATACTGCTACTAGTCTGACATGACGAGATTCATTGTGTGGTGACAGCTATGGCTGGATGATGCTCTTGGATTCACTGACTTGAGAACCTGAACCACCTCCTGATGCCCAGGGATAAAAAATGGAAAGGCTCCCACTCTATCAGAGGTTTCTGGATGAGGTACCTTCAGCAGAATTAGAAGTAGCTCCTTCTCAGAGAAAGAGAAGAAAGAAGAAAACAAGTTAAGGCTGCTTTTTTTTCCTTTTTTTTGTCTTTTTTTTTTTTTTTCTGAGGGCTGCTTTAGGCATTGTGTTGAACAAGTATAAAAACCAGCTTCTTGTGAATTACAATTGTTATATATTTTCTTTCAAAGAAAGACTTGGCTCTTTGCCCTAAATAACACAAAGGATATATTTTTTTTATCATTTTCCCTTAAATTACTAGCAGAACATTAAGTTTAAACATTGGTTTTCTTCCCTAGGGAAAAGACTGATGTATTCATGTCTGGGGTTGTGTGTCTCAGTCAGGCTTTTTTTCCCTCCATTTATGCTATATTTAATCAGCTTCATTTTTTTATAGTGCTTAGCTTGGACAAATAGCTATCTCTAACTCTTACTTAGCAATATTTAAAAAGAGGCAATTCTCATTGTCCACCTGCAAGTGCTCAGTGAGGTTACTTTTCATTTTGCCATCATCTTTACTCTCCATTGTCCTGTTATATGTAATAAAAATGTCTTCCTAGTTTACATGTGTTATTCCAACAGAGATCGTATAATTAAATAGCAAAATGACAACACAAATATACGTTAGTCTAAGTAGGTCAGTAACAATGGTTGTTTGCTAGCACAAGATGTAAACTTCAGTCCTCCGCCAATAGGTATGTCATGCAGATGCATTAATAGCTCTTTCACAGCTTGATTGACAAGCATGCAAATTCTAGAATCATGGAATCATTTTGGTTAGAAAAGACCTTTAAGATCATTGAATCTAACTGTTAACCTAGCAATGCCAGGGGCACCACTAAACCATGTCTCTGAGCACCACATCTACATCTCTTATAAATACCTCCAGGGATGAGGACTCCACCACTTTTCCAGGCAGCCTGTTCCAGTGCTTGACAGCCTTTTCCATGAAGAAATTTTTCTTAATATCCGATCAAACATCCCTTGGTGCAACTTCAACCCATTTCTTCTTGTCCTATCACTTGTCACTTGCGACAAGAGACTGACCCCACCTCACTGCAACTTCCTTTCAGGTAGTTGTAGGGAGTGAGAAGGTCTTCTCTTAGCCTCCTTTTCTCCAGACGGAACAGCCCCAGTTCCTTCAGTCATTCCTCATCAGACTTCTTCTCCAGACCCTTCACCACCTTCGTTGCCCTTCTCTGGACACTCTCCAGCACCTAAGTGTCTTTCTTGTAGTGAGGGGCCCAAAACTGAACACAAAATTCAAGGTACAGTTTCACCAGTGCTGTGCCCACGGGCCTGATCCCTGCCCTGCTCCTGCTGGTCAGCCCACTGCTGACCCAGACCAGGATGCTGTTGGCCTTCTTGGCCCCCCGGGCACACTGCTGGCTCATGTTCAGCCCCTGCTCACCAGCACCCCCAGAACCTTCTCTGCCTGGCAGTTTCCAGCCGCTCCTCCCCAAACCTGTAACACTGCCAGGTGTGAATGTGATCAAAGTGCATGATCCGGTATTCGACCTTGTTGAACCTCATACCATTGTCCTCAGCCCATCAATCCAGCCTGTCCAGATCCCTTTGTAGAGCATTGAAAAAGTAACCTTGTAATCTGAAGAAGTTTGCTCTTCTGCCTAGCAGTTCTCACTTTATTACAATATCTGTGGTGACTGTCACGATTTCACAAACACCAAACTGGCCACTAATAAAGAGCAAAGACGTATCCAGACAATGGATGCCTCATCCTTCCCCCAGATGTGCCATAAAGTTCCTATCCTGTGCAACCCTTTATTTCCCAGCACCATAACTGACTGCATCAGGTCTTGTTCTGTTGAAGGCTGGATCCAGATGAGCCCAGAAGAGGGTCTCCGCAGATCCATGTCCTTGCATGGCTTAGGTGCTGGTTGCTCTTATCTGTTATAGTTACATGATCTTCATTACGGTTTATACTCTCACTGTGAGGCTCACAACACTCTCGAATATTTCTTCCGCATACCTCAATAGGTCTGTGGAAACAGGTCTGGATAATCTGCCAAAAGCAGGTGGGGATGAAATATGAGCAGTCACAGGAATTATAGAATTATAACCCAAACCTGAGAAATGCTTGCTGGAAAAGTAAGCAATAAGCAAAAATACAGGCAGGATTCTTTTTTTTTTTTCCTTTCTTTCTTGTAGAGAATTTGATAGAACTATATACACTGTAGGAATCAACTCAAAAATGCCACAGTGTAGTATAGTGTCAATAGGACAAGAAGCAGGTAGGTTAGTGGCAAAAAAAATAATGTAGTGTTTATACAACTTTCATACAATAGGTACATGAAATTTGTGGTAGGTTTTGAAGGAACATGTGCCCTGGGATACGTCAAGTCTCTGCCTTACTTGTACCTCGTGAATTGCTGCCTGCCTTTACCTAACTCCAGATAGAAGACTTTGATAAATATTCTCTTTGAAAGCATCAAAAAGAACTTTATCCTAAGTAAAATCGTTTCTAGTTTCTTTCTCGTTTTTTGGACACATATTAGAGAAGTGAAGTCCTTAATGAAACACTGCTGGCAAAAAAAACAAAAAAAAAACAACAAAAAACCAAAAACAACAACAACAAAAAAAAACCAAACAAAACAAGACCAAAGCCCAACAAACTGACATTAACATTCTGATCCAAAATGTTGTTATCCTGCCCATAACAGAGACACAAACATGATTTAAGGAATTTGGGTATGTACATCAATGAACTGCAGCTATAGGAATCGTCCTGTGAATCCACACAGCTTTCACTGTGGAATGAATCTGACTTCTTTGTCATGACAGGAAGTAGACTCCTCACCTCTGTATATTGATAAACTTTGCCTGTATTTTACTAATTACACACTGATTATTACTCAGCAATATCAGCGACCCCATTGAATTTGGAACATCTGTTTAGTGAGAAGCTTAGAAGGGAAAGAGAGCCCTGCTACATCTTGGAGATGACAGTACAAATAGATAAGATAAAACTCTGGATGAGAAGGAACTTTAACTTAATTCTATTTGAGATGACAGTTTTATAAGCTTTTCTGTCGCAAATAATTTCCTAGAATTTTCTTAACTGCTTTTTCACCTTGATCATAGAATCATAGAATCATAGACTGTCAGGGATTGGAAGGGACCTCGAAAGATCATCAAGTCCAATCCCCTTGCCAGAGCAGGAACGCCTCAATAATGCTACACAGGAACGTGTCCAGGTGGGTCTTGAATGTCTCCAGAGAAGGAGACTCCACAGCCTCTCTGGGCAGCCTGTGCCAGGGCTCCGTCACCCTCACTGAGAAGAAGTTTCTTCTCGAGTTTAAGCGGAACCTCTTGTGTTCCAGTTTCAGCCCATTACCCCTTGTCCTATCATTGGTTGTCACCGAGAAGAGCCTGGTTCCATCCTCGTGACACTCACCCTTTAGATATTTGTAAACATTAATGAGGTCACTCCTCAGCCTCCTCTTCTCCAAACTAAAGAGCCCCAGCTCCCTCAGTCTTTTCTCATAAGGGAGATACTCCACTCCCTTAATCATCCTAGTTACCCTGTGCTGGACTCTCTCCAGCAGTTCCCTGTCTTTCTTGAACCTTGATCAACTTCTAAAAGGAATCACTGCATTCCTCTTAGTTTCTAAAGGAAATCACAAATCTAATTTCAGATACTCTGATGCAGTAGCGAATTTGGCAGTGGTTTGACTCTAATTGTTTGATTCTAATTTTAAACAATATTTCTTGTTCCAGTCAATGTATGATCTACTCTTCATTTTGCAAGATACATGAGTAGGATGACCTCAGCAACTGAGAAGGATTAACGTTGTTGAGAATGTTGTCACAGTATCACAGTCTGTCTATGGTTTGTTGGGTTGGGTTTCTTTGTGGTTTTTTTTTCCCCCTCAACTTTTCCTCCAGTCTCAGTCTGGCTGGGGAAGGAGGGGGAAGAACTGGTAGCAATATAACGCAGCGGTATCAATGAGCATTTCCATTTTGCTTAAAGGACAAAAGAGATACAATGACAGGGATAAAATGGTGTTTACATATCCCCAGGTGACCGAGCCAACTACCTCAGGGGAGCATTAGGTTTCATGTTGTGAAGCTAATACGCTTTGTTGCAAAGCAGAGCATGTAGAATAGTCCCGGCTCACCAGGGTTTCCCCACTCCACAAAAACAATCAAGACATTTTGTTCCAAACTTCACTTGAGAGAACTGTATTTATTTTGCCACTGGGGAGAATGAGATATGCATCTCATTTAGGAGAATATCCTAGAGACACCAACATGGTCAAATTGATCTTGGGCAGAACTGGGACTAATAATGATAATACCATAAGATAAATCTTCCTACATTAAACAGGGACAGTCTTTGTTACAGAAGCATTTTGTTGCTTATTTCAAGCAAATAAAGAGTTACAAAGGTGTATGGAAGTTTATTTTAGTGAGATGTTCCTAAATAGCTAATTCTTTGATGACACAGCAATTATAGCATCATTCTTAATTGGGATGCCATGGCTGAAGGTATGTTAGGTAACTGAGGCAGGAAAATGGATTATATGTCACTATCCAGCCTAATTACTGAATTATTAAAGGTATTTTGTACTAAGTATTTAAAGATGTGTGGCTTTTCAAGTCTCCTTCTGCCTTGGGACTCCTGTGGTGTCTCCATTTTTCAGGGTTCACCATTTTCCACCCTCAAGTCACTTCCCCAAAATTCAGACTTATCTTACCTTCCCTACAAGCTGTCATCAGTACCAGGTCAAAGCAATTAATTCACTTCAAAGAGCTGTAGCTGCAGAGCCCCATATGGCTGCTTCCCATGTGACGCTGTAAGCTAATTAGACTTGACTTTACTTTGCCCTCTTCCATTTTTCCCTACCTGAGGACCCAGTTCTCTGGTGCCTCAAACTCTACACCCATGTGCAACCCCTCTGAAGTCCTCTTCTTACCACTGGGAAGTTTTCCCATGTATTCAACCTAATTCCTTCCTATATTTAATTCAATTACGTAGTTTTAATTGTGCCTTTTTCCATCTCCTTAAACAGCAGGGTTTGGCATAGTTACAAGAAGTTTATAGCTGAGTATTTTTAAAGGGACTACTGTGACCATCTTGTAGAGGAATCATAGAACTGTTTAGGTTGGAAAAGACCTTTAAGATCATCGAATCCAAAATGATCTGTATTAATACCATCTTGAGGAGTTGGGTTTAGGGCAGAGAAACCAGAGCAATTCTCCAGGATGAGAGTCATCAGGCCAAGTTAGATGGCAATGGGAATTATCTGACACAGAAACATCTTCTGCTTGGGGCAACCGTGTGTCTAATACACTTATTTCTACATTGCAAGTCAGTTCTGAGCTGCAAATTTCTATCAGCATACTTATGTCAGAAAAGGATGTGTAGGTCTTCAATCCTTGGCTGACATAACTGCAACACCAGAAGCACCATCAGCAGGCACAGTTTTTGCTGACGAAAGTATCATTCTCCTGGTATACTTTTATCCAGAGGAAGACAGTTTTATTTTACCAGCAGAGTAATACACTGTTGATTAAACATAGCTGGAATGTTTTAATGGTCAATATAATAATTTTACTGACTTGACAAAGCATTCCTACAGTCAACATGTATTAGAAAGGCAAAGTGATACTTCACATTGACTTCACCCGAGTAAATCACATCAATACAGTTAACAGAATAAAAGGTACATTTCATAGATTTTCTACATTTTATTGGAAGAATTATCTCATGAAGGTGCTGATTCCTTTTAGAAAGGCTGACTTCAGGGCCACTGAGCTGGAGACAGATATTTTACACAGAGTTCGTGAATCCCAGAATTTTTATTTGATGTCATGACAAAATTGACATGACAATCTTATTATATTATTCTTGGATGGTTCTCAATCCTAAGTGATAGATAAAGCTAGAGAAATAATATGGAAATTAATGCTTTATTTAATAAGTTTATGATATAAAGTAGTTTGGAAAGCAAAGCTAGAAAACTCTTTTATTTCATCCTTATGACCTCACATTGCAGGATCGATTCCTATAATATATCTTTACAGTCCTTTGACCATTTTAGTTTTAAATGCCATGGTGAAAGGTCAAAGTCGGAGAGATGACTCAGAACATGAAATTTTCCCTCAGGTCAGTTAAAAAAAAAAAATCCCTCTCTATGTGTGACCTCCTCCGCAAGCACTTGCACTCTGTGTCCTGCAGTGGGGCACTGAATATTGCCAAATTCCACTGAAGTCAGTGGGCTATTACATGCCTTCTGTAACTTGCCAGAATCAGTCCATTTATATTTATAGACTATGCATTTTGTAGAGTAAATTCAGGTACAAAAAATACAGATTTACTTCATTGTTGGTTCCAGTAACTTAAGAAAAAATATTTCAGGCAGATAAAAAATCTTTTTGTTTGACCTGTCCCACCACATTTCATTCCAAGCTCTCTTAACATTCTTTTAAAACTCTTCTTAAAAATTGAACTAGTTTTGGCAAGAAACAGATTTTGTTACTGCAAAGTCAAAACATACTAGCTTATCGTCAAAAAAAGAGCATAAAAAAAAAAAAAAGTTATACTTTTCCAGGGTGTTTTAGGTTGGGTGAGGTTTTAGCAAAAGCGGGATATGTAAATTTGGAAATGTCCTCACCAGCTTGAATCTTCACACTTCAGACAACAGTATTGTCTGACAGTTTTGTAGGTAGCTTTTAGGCTCTGATGCCTTAACTAGCATTATAGTTTTGGAGAAATTGGTATTAAATTTTGAATATAGGCCAGTTCCTGCAGCATTAGCGAACCTATATTCAGAAATGCAGACTGCAGGAAACAGATCCAATAGGATCATGTTTTTTGCTTTTACCTATTCTCATTACTTATTCATTCAAAGCCCTTCCCACCCAAAAAAAAACCACAAAAAACTGTACATCCACTTATTGCTTTCTGTAATAAAAACAGGGAGAAGTGAAGCGATATACTCTTTGTATTAAGTGTGAAACAGTTAATGTTCTGAAACCGAGATTGTCAATTGAATCCCAATATACCTCCCATTTAATCCATCTGCTGAAGAGCGATGCAATCTCGTCAGTCATCAGGCAAGAAGATTTTAGCTATGCCCATAAAAATACTTGCACGAGTTCCCTTAGCTAAATGTTAATTAAAACACAGGCTTTGCAAGAAGTGGCCGGGGAACTCCAGTGGTTTCTCTAGCTTTGCTATGTCAGGAAAAAGACTCTCTAAATTAAATACTTAGAAAAGTTTCCTGTGCCTTTGAGCCACAGGATAGGTGGTCACTAGACCTGTTTGCCATCTTGCCTATGAAATGGAGAACTCGTCTGATTTATCTTTTTCTGTTTTGGGTTCCTCCTACACAAAACTCCTCTGATAGTACCTGCCTGCTCACCCAAGAGCACTCACTGTTGAGGCTTAATTAAGAGATACATATAAAGTCTTCTGGAAATCCCTGGATGAGTAATAGATAAAAATATAACAATTAAGTTAATACATGTCAAAAATACCATTTTAGACAATTCTTTCTCAGGGATATTTCTGAGGAAAAATTGATTTGTTGTTGTTTTCCTTCAGCTGATATAAACTGAATCCAACAAAGCTATTGCCTACACCCTTTATAAAAAACGGCAAACAAGTAAATAATAAGCTTGAGTGTTTGGTGCCAGAAAGCATGCAACAATCAGAATAGAGGTGGCTTAGCTCTCAAAAACCTTTTAACTATGAAAAACCTACCTATGAGCTTTCAGTAAATGTGAGCAGGTTTTTTCATGAATTTTCATGAATTTTTATTTCTTCTGTTCATTACTGGAAGGATCCAGAAAGAAGCAAATCTCCTTAGAAGCTTCCATAATGGGTTTAATTTGTTTTCTTTTAGTGAGTTAACAAGGTGATTTCGAAAAGAATGCTTTCAGGGTATGTGTGTAATAGCTGACAGTTTTCCTCTTTTATACTCTTACGTATAGACAGTGGTTTAGAAGCTGTAATGTATACAGTACAATAATAGCACTATGCAAACAGTCTGTAAGTCCCACAACTTAAGGTGTTTTTTGGCCCCACCGTGATTTAAACACTAATGACTTTCTAAATCTTCTAGTGACTCAAAGCCTGATTAAGAAAAGTGTATCCTACCTTATTAAAAATGTACACAGTTAATTATCCTGTGCAGAATTTACATAACAGAGTAGTGTCACCACAGCAGATCAAGCCAAATTAGTGAAAAGGAGCAGCACCAAACCTTCTGACTTAATGAGTTTTACGACAAGAACAAGAGCTAAGACTTCCCCCTTTTGCCCCCATGTATATAATTGACCATAACATTGCATGGTTAATTATTTGAACATTTAATCTCAGCATGAAAAGGTACAGAATATATTACCACTCTCCTTTGTGAACAGCTTCTATAATTAATATTGAAGAATTGAACTAGTTGATTATAGCTTACATTGCCATGGAGCTGTTGATACAAATGGTGAAATTATTAGTTTGAGTCACTCAAATCCTTGCATATGTGACTCTGTTTTGCAATTTGTAGTATGTTCTAGTAGCTCGCATGTTTTTTCACATGGAGGGAAGTTTTCCCTCTCCTGGTTTTGGCTCTTTTAACACTTGTACTACTTAGTTTCAGATCCACATAGATTTTAAGCAGAATGTGTATCCTGGGAGATAAATTGTCTGCCTTAGGTTTAGGGGATTGAGAGTTGAAGCCTTAAAGGGTTTTCTTTATTAAATGTTCTGTGTATCTGTTTTCCTCTCACTGTAATATAGATGACTACATTCACACCACGTAATTATCTTTATTGCCTATAAACAGGCTGTGTCTGACTTGAATATTTCAGGGTTTTTTTTTTTTTTTTTGTCTGGCAAAGAAACAAAACCTATAGTAAATTAAGTTCGATTTCCATGAAGTTCTGTGTAGATTTAAAACTCGGTACGTGTTTTGTTTGAACTCTATAATCCTTGAATAAAATGCTTAATTAACCTCTTTTGGAACATCCGTAATATATTTCCATTAAATCCATGAGGCTGTGTGGGCACCAGCTGATGGGTAATTTACAAAAAAATGTTTGTTTTCACCTCCCAAAATGCTGTGTGTAAACCAGTGGATGATCCTACATGCAAATGTCATTGCTAGTTCTGTTATTGGGATTTATATTAAAAAAATATATCTTTCCCTCTTTTTCTTCTTTTCTTTTATTTTCATTTATACAACACGGGGAGATAAAATGTTTTCTTCACTGTTTTGGGGGTTTTTTTGTGTGCAATACAATAGTTAACAATATAAAGCCCCTCTACTTTTACCAAACAAAAGGTTTCTTCTGCATTATACTCTTTAATAGATATCTTTGCTGTTCCTTTATAGCTAACACACAGCCAGAAGCACTTAGAAAAACTTCCTTATGCGTTACCTCCTCTGAGACACTCTCAAACCACCTTCTTCAATGTGCTCCCTCAAACCTTGGCTCTTGCACTTTCCCACAGCTACGAGACATCACGTGTGGTTGCATAAGGAGCCAAGAGAAAAATGTCCTCTCCTTTCTCCGTGTTAAGAGAGGAAGGATTTACCAGGGAGGTATTTATAAAGGAAAATGCATGTTTGTTTAGGAATTATGGGTGATTAGGAAAGATTAAACACATAAAGAACAGAACAGATGCTGTGAAGAAGTTTCGTATTTAGGTTGAGTTGCATTAACTGGGTACAGGGAAAGTGGGAAAAGGATTGATTGACATGGGATGGCTGAGGAAAAGTTTCATAAAGTGGTGGGTGGTTTCCAACTCAAAGACAAGATTAGTCATGTTTGAGTCTCCTTTTTTTTTTTTTTTAAATTTATTGTTTCATAGCTTCCCCTCCTCCAGGAAGTCATAAACTCATAAAATGTAAATCTTACTGATTAAGTCTCCCTGTTGAATGGGAGAAGAGATAGATAGAGCTGAAAAGGACAAAAAGTCAGTGGACAAACTTGTAAAAAACAGTTAGGAGAGGGATAGAAATAGGAAGAAACTGAAATTCAAGAAATACCAAAAATCCAGTTTCATGTCTCAGCTTTTTCAGCTGTCCTCTTGCCCCTGAATCTCTGATCTGTACTACTCTACTCTGTATTACTCTTATCTTTTGGATAAGATTTAAAACTGAGAGCCCTTTTGACACTTCATTGCAAGGAAAGGTCTTTGTGTTATGGATAACTTCCAAAATATCTGCAATTTCCACTGTTATTTTTATTGGCTCCAGGATAGGTCTCTGGCTGGTGTTCAAAGGGCAAGACGGAGACCCAGCAGTTGTGTGCATCCTTTGACCTCTCCATAAGAGAGAAGATTATGCTGTTGAGGATTAAGGCTACCTGTAACAGGGTGTGAAGGCACCATCTGGTTTCTGGCAAACCGGTACTTATGTCTGGTGTGAGTCTCTCATGTCCTTATAGGACAAAGTTTAAAATGGTCAAACGTGAAGGTGAATCTTGTCAGTGCCTACGTCAGGGAGGGTCTGGGAGGAGGAGAACCTTTTGTGAATTACACTATCTTTAATGACTTCTGTTAGAGCTATGATTACAGGCAATCTGTTACTCCAGAGAGAATGTCTCTTAACTCTCACATGTATTCAACCCCTGTGGAATACAGATGTTTTACTGTTAGCATACTACTAATACAAAAAAACAGGCACAAATATTCCCATGGCACCAAACTGCAGTGTGGTAGCCACAGATGAAGCAGTTGGCCAGCGCTCAGTTTTCATCAGTGTAAGAACACACCAATATTTAGAACAAGCTGTATCAGCAGGTGAAAGGAAGGAAAAAAGAAGGGGTTGTTATAACAGTGTCTTTTAAGACGTTTCATTAAGAACAGTATTGGATGCATATGGACATCTTTCAATCCCAGAATGCTCCAGCTTCTCTTCATGTGACTCACTCCCTGCCAGTGCTCAGAGCATTGTTTTTCTCAGACTTTCTCCCACTATCTGGAAATCATTTCTCTCTAAATTTCCCTGGTTTGCTACACATCTGTCAACGTAACCTTCCATGCATAAATGTTTGAGTTTTTTCAATGTATTTGATTCCTCGTGATAACATGAAATTTCCTGGACTTCTCCTGCTGCCCAATGAATGCTGTTACAGCTCTGGCACTGGGTTTGGACCTGAGATGCTGTGTTACACAGCGTTTGCAAAGCCATGTGTTTTCCCTTCCTCATGCCTGCAAGCTGCCAGAAGAAATATCCTGATAATACTTGAGAAGGCTTAGTCTGGGACCAGCTGCAGATTGTCGGTTGCTGCTTCTGAGTACAAGGCGAAACAGGAGAGGATTATACAGCTGAATGAGCAGCAGTGATAAGGAAGCTCGGGACAAAAAAAAAATGCCTTATTCCTGGAAAACTGGGCAACATCTGAGGCTGCAGACAGACTAGTGGTATGAGAAACTCATTGAGCAGAGAGAAACAAGCGACAAAAACTATCTGGAAGCTGTCTGCTGCCCCTAACTGCTAATGCACTCTTCCGTGTCAATTTGGCACGGAAAAATCTTTAGCTAGAGTGCACTGCATGATTATGTACTGCTATGGAAAAGATACTAGCACGGGTGTCTCTGCCTGCTGTCTGAACGGGAGCAACAGAAACAGAGGTTATTTCTGCATCCCAGTGAAGGCAGGTCCAAAAAACAAGGACTCTCTGCAACTTGTTCTTATTATTCTTTTTTAAGAAAAAATGAACACACCATCCCAGGAGATGGATGGGGTGGGCCTTCCACTGATGATACCTCTCACCCTGCCTACTGCTAGCTTGTAAAGCCTCAGTCAAGTGCTCAGACCACGGGAATGAGCTTTACAACCATCCGCTGAGCATCTGCAGGAAGGTGTTTGAGTGTGCATTTCCGCACCTCGGGGCCCATAGCATATACTTAATATTTGGCTTGAGAGAAAGAGTGTTGGTACCTTTCTTGTATTGGGGTTGACAGCTGCATCTATAAAGGTGCCCAGACAACTGAAGTGGTGAAGAGATTTAATCATCTAGGGACACAATCAACAGCAGGCAGGGGGAATTCATGCGCAAGGCTTGACCAACCCTTTGCAAAACCGTATGAACCCCAGAGCCCCAAGGAAATTGCCGGAATCCTGTCCACCTCTGAAAAACGTGGAGAAATTCTTAGCTGTTTTTCCTTTTCTTGTGAGCTTTGGCTTGTAATTCTGTTTGGATGGTGTGGCCCAGACTTTTCTGAATAAATAAGGGTGTTTTTACATCTTTTCCTCTCTCTTTTATTTGGAGATCTCTCATCATTATCTGTTCAAGGTTCTGTTATGTTGCAAATATTTGAGGTGGGTTTTGACGTTTCTGGCTTGCAAGTAGTCACTGAAACATGGGAAAACTCATCAAATGAGTATCATGTAAAGCGAAAAAAAGAAAGCTGGCAGAAAATCTATAGAAGCGAAATATCAAACCATACAGATTCAAGCAGGAATTTAGGACTTAGTCATAAGAAAAATGCAATGCAGGAGGGACATAAAAATTCAGTAAAAGAGAAATTATAATGAGGGTCACATAAAACGTAGGCTACTATTATTTTGATGTGAAAGAATACCTGATCTAGAGAGCATGTTGGTGGTATTCTCAGGTCTTGCATGTGATGTGTCTCATCTAAAGTATATGTTACAGGTATCAGAACTGTCCAGCCTGCATGAGTGATAGGCTATCTGGCAGTAGATGGAAATGATATTTCTGGTCTAAAAGGCACTTGCATTCACCTCATTGTGTTCAAACCCTTGGTAGTTAGCAAAAAAACCCCACTTCTGAGGCACTTGATGGTATTTAATTCCTAGAATCCTTAAGTTTCATTTTAGTTATCCAGAAAGCAATCATTGTGTTCTAGTAAGACTTGGGATTTTAGCATGGTTTACCTTTGTGTCTCCTCAAAATGCAAGCAACCGAGACCCTCCTTGCAGCCTGGTTTTATATTACTGGTGAGCACCAAATGTTTTGATCATGGAGGTGCTAGTGCAAGAGACTCAGGGAAGGTCCCAGAGACCACCATTCTGAAGCTTTGTTGGAGAACACACCTGGGAAAGAACAACCTGGGAAAAACACCTGGGAAAGAACAACCCCATATGCCATTATAGGTTGGGAATGATGTGTTGGAGAGCAGTGTAGGGGAAAGGGACCTGGGGATTCTAGTGGGCAGCAGAATGACCATGAGCCAGCAGTGTGCCCTCATGGCCAAGAAGGCCAATAGCAAGCTGGAGTGTATTAGAAGAGGGGCAGCTAGTAGGTGGAGAAAGGTTCTCTTCTCCCTCTACTCTGGCCTCTGAGGCCACATCTGGAATATTGTGTCCAGTTCTGGGCTCCTCAGTTCAAGAAGGACAGGGAACTGCTTGAGAGAGTCCAGCACAGCCACAGAGATGATGAAGGGAGTGGAATCTCCCTTAGGAGGAAAGGTTGAAGGAGAAGAGGAGGCTGAGGGGTCACCTCGTAAATATGTCAAGGGGGAATGTCAGGAGGATGGAGCCAGATTCTTTCCAGTGACGTCCAATGACAGGACAAGGGGTAATGGGTACAAGCTGGAACATAGGAGTTTCCATAAAAATATTAGAAAAAACTTTTTCACTGTGAGGGTGACAGAGCCCTGACACAGGTTGCCCAGGGAGGTTGTGGAGTCTCCTTCTCTGAAGACATTCAAAGCCTGCCTGGACATATTCCCGTGTGACCTACTCTGGGTGATTCTGCTCTGGCAGGGGGGTTGGACTAGACGATCTTTCGAGGAGCCTTCCAACCCTGAACATTCTGTGATCCTGTGATTTTGTGATTCTGTGATTCTGTGAACATGGCGAGTGACAACCAATGTCCTCAGCGGGTATCTCAGAAAGGAGATTGCATGATCCGACTCTGGCAGTCTATAAACCAGTGCCAAAAGTCTTTGAAGAGTCTCAGTTGCCCAAAGAGAATTTAAGCAGAGAGCATTCTCTATCTTGTGCAGCTTCCTTCCATGCATTTTATTTGTATATGCATTTATCTATCTATTTGAAATGACCCTGTTAAATAAGAAAGTGCTCATTTGGGTTTTCTTCATTCTTTCTGTCTCCCTTACAAGACTCACTTTGACGTCTGCATTGATTTGTCGCAGTACAGTATTCCAAAACACTGCCCACCTCTTGTCCATATGCAAGACCGTGGCACCCAAGTCACTGCTGGTTGTGCAATCCACGGCTGACCATGCAAATACTCCCATGTACAGCAATAGTCTTGTAAGACGATTACTGTTTGTTTATGTCCCTTGTTCACTGTCTTCTCCTCACAATTCTTCTGGCTTCACGGCTGCCAAAAAAAAGGTAGTTTCATCTTTGTGTTTCTATCTCTTCCCATTCTCCAGTTCAAGCAGAAGTAATTTTGGAAGGATTTCTTAAACATAACTTATCGCTTTTACTCAAATAAACATAACAGAAAATCCATCAAGTGCCAGACATGAATCGTGTGACTCTGACTCCTACAAACTCACATATCTCCATGGCTTTTTGCTTTGAGAAAAAGCACAGCCATACTGCATGGCTATGTTTAATTATTTGCAAGAGGCGTTTTCTTATTATTTCCTATGCTGCATGGAAGCTTTCACTCACGTCTCCTGGTTTGTGATTTAAAAGCACAGTATAAGCAAATTTTAACTTTTTTTCTTGGATGTGAAAACCATAAAATTCATGCAACCGCAAGGCTTAGTAGGATACATTTTCAGAGATGTACACTACAGACTGCAAGCATGAAATGATGAATGGCACAGGGAAGGTAAAACACATTTCAGAGGATCTTGTGACATAAAAAAGAAATAAGGAAACCAACTATGAAATGAAAAGGAGGCAGAGAGCATGTGGTGTAAGGAATATATGTGGCCTGTGAAACACATTGCTGGAAAAACACCTTTAAGACTGGGTATAAAGCCTGGCTCACTGGCTGGGTGCATGCCTTAGCCACCTTCTGAACATGTACTGGGACCATGCTGAGCTGCGTTCACACCTCTCTTCTTTTTAGATACAAAACTTCTGCTTTAGGGCAGAAGCTTATTCATTAGCTGTTAGAATAAAGGGGGTTAACTGTCAGAGACTTCTTATGTTTTCCTCAAAAGCAGTGTGTGTCTGCTATTGCCAAAGACTGCATTCTGGATAGAGGTCACTGCTCTGACCCAAAGCAGAAACTCCTTGGTACTCAAAGAAAAGTATTTACACAGGATTTTGTAATTATTCCTCCTGCTCACCCCGCAGCTACTGCTTTTGTTCTGACTGTATCTGTCAAGGTATGTGTAGAGCCAGGCTTATCCTGACTTGTGGTCCCTCTCATCAGATAACAAGAGGAAGACTTTCAGGATGACACAGAGAACAAAAGGAGAGTAACATATACAGAATCATAGAATCGTATAATGCATTGAGTTGGAAAGGACCTTTAAAGGTCACTTAGTCCAACCCCACCTGTAGTGAACAGGGACAGCTTTAACTAGATCAGGTTGCTCAGAGCCCCATCAAGCCTGACTTTGAATGTCTCCAGGAATGGAGCCTCCACCACCTCTCTGGGCAACCTGTACCAGCATTTCACCACCCTCATAGAAAAGAACTTCTTCCTAAAATCTATTTCAAATCTATCTTGCTCTAATTTAAAACCATTGCCCCTTGTTGCTACACACCCTTGTGAACAGTCCCTCCTCAGCTTTCTTGTAGGCCACCTTCAGGTGCTGGAGATACACCCAGTTCAAGACTCCTCTCAGACTAACTTCCATAGTTTAGTTGTGTCTTCGTGTCTAAGTTAGGATTCTTTCTGTCACATGAATTAGATGGCACCTGACAAGTCCTCTACTGTTACAAGCTTTTCAGGACCACAGGCTCAAATCGCTGTGTAGTCTTGTCGATTGTCAGCAAATCACTTATGTTCCATCTTAAAAGTTTATTCTGTTTTTGCTGTCTCATCACAAGCAAGAGGAAGAGTCTTCTGGTTCAGTAGTTGGCTCTAACCTAATGTTGACACTCTTGCATCCTAGGTGAGCATTTGTTGTAAAATTCTTTTGAATATTTTTGTGTAGATTTTGGTATGTAAATATACGATGCCGTGCCAACACTGAATTAGGGCGTGGGTCATTAAGACGCAAATGCCCATGTGTTTGATTAACCTCCTTTAAATTTTTGATTGTTAGATTATTTGTCCTTTTGGGGAAGTGTTATTGTGTCAGAGCAGTCAGTGTATATTTGTGTTGAAGTGTATATTTGTGTGCATGGTAAATAGTTTACTCAAGTATTCAAAAGTAAACCATGGTTAGAACTCGAGTGTTTCTTGCACGTGGAGGAAAGACATAACAACAATAAAAGCACAGATATGCAATGAGACTTTGACAGAGAATTTTTTTAATAGGTTTTAAAAAAAAAAAGACTACTGCAGTTTCAATGAATAATGCAAATAGCTTAAGGGAATTTATATTTTAACCGTAATTAGGATTGTAGGGTTGTACAGTGTGTCAGATTGTATTGCTGGATATTTGAGTTTAACACTTTGTAGAATATTGACTGGTATTTGCCCAAGGCCATTGTTTATTCTTAATATTACAGGTGTGGATGGAATTTGAAAAATACAAATAGGAGAAGACAAGGTCAGTGCCCTGAAGAGTTTGTAGTCTCTGGGTCTGCAGAGTACAGAGAACATAACACAGAACTAGACAGCTCTCAACTTCTCCAGCACTCTTATCTAGCACACCATGGTGCTCACTTTAAATAGATTTTTTCATAAGATAAGGACTCAATTATCATACCAAGACAAACACTTGTGGTTTTATTTTATAAAAAAAAAACCAACAAAGCAAAACACAAAGCCCAGCAAACTTAAAACCACAAAAGCTACAGAATTACCAGCTACAGCTGCCAAAATTCACTGACAAAATAAGGTTAATCCCTGAGTTCAGAGTCACAGGTTGAATTTCAGGAAAAACAAGCCCTCCTGTGTTCTCTGGCAAAAAAATACCTGCCCGCAATGGTGTTCAGAATAAACATTCCCAGCAATGCTAAGTGCACGTTCCCTGCCCATGCTAAGTCAGTGAAGCTGCCAGGCAGGCATGTACAGATTCAGCTGAGCATGGAAAATGGACACTGTCATGGTGATGGCTCGGTGTCTAAAAAAAGAACTTTTTCCATTTAAAAGTTAGCTTTTTCATATTGATTTCAGCAGATCTAAGGAATAAATCAGATGAGTTTAGTGGAGGGGAATGGAAGACTTGAATATATTTTGTTCTAAGTCTCAGCCAAAACACCTTGTTGCCTTATGTCATCCCTTACATCCATGTGGAGAGTGCACAGGGAGTGTAAAACATTCACAGACATTAATAACAGCTTTTTACACTTGTTTTGCACCTTTTTAAAATATCTCTACAAAGCCAAGGTAACAAGGAACAAGTTTCAACATCCACATGCTGAATTTGTCCACTGACTCCACAGTAACTCATCTTCCAAAAACAAGCAGAGAACTTACAGAAGGCAATAGAAGATGTTTTTACAAACACACACACCTCTGTTTTATCACAGGACGAGAGAAATTACTGAGTGGCAATTAATACATCTGCAGAAAGGGGAGTTTGTGGCTCATACACATGCATTAGCTGCGTGTGGAGTTCAGGGTATAATTCTATTTCAGAGCATAACGGTACAAAGCCAGTGGTCTGCATGTCTGAAAGTTTCAACTCAAATTCTGCACTTTCTGTAGAGTTCATTTCACTCATGTGTGGTGATGCTTAGCTGCTTTACAGAGTAGATTTGCTGTGAAACTTTGCTTATATTGGAGCCTGGCAGTGGCAACGGATCGGATGAGCTGCCTGGTCCCTGATGCCTCATGTGCCCAGAGGCCACTGGGCACAGAAGGTTCAGGAAAGAGGGTGGCTCAGGGAGTCAGCTCACTGGTTTTCAAGCTGTCTTTGGCATGCACTAAAGCAGCCTGGGGACTGTTTTAAACTAACTCCAGTTGGGAATAAGCCAAACACAGTAGTATTCTGGCCAAATCCCGACACTCTCCTTTCTCCAGGGCCAGACAGGATTGATGGTATATTAGCAGGGTTCATTGACTGCGTGCCAGCAAGGGATGTTATAATGCCAAGAGAAATCTCAGCTGGTGAGATCTGAAGAGCTTCCAGCTTTAGGCACTGCTATACGAAGTTTTTCTGAAAAACAAGTCCCAAAAGTGTGAGGTTCTGGGTATTATGTTAAATATGAGAAAAAGACAGCAGAAGCAAAAAAGAGGAAAGGAGAAGTACTTGGAAAGTTCAACAATAATAAGCATTGCCACTTGGAAAAATATTTCCTAAATGAACTAGGAGAGCTTGCGAACAGCTATGAAATCACTTCGGACTGGCACTGACTTGGAAAGGAGACCAGGAAGGTCACCTACAATCATCTAAGGGGCAGAAGAAAAAACAATAGCATGGTCTATTCAGTGCTCTTTGGTATTAGGTTTAAAACTAGATCGTCTCCCTGCTCTAGCTCAGCCTTGAATCAGGACATGTCAAGCCAGAAAAGTTAATTCCTTGGAGATTTTGGAAATCAGCAATATTTTGGCAGAATACAGAAATAAATGTCTTGTAACAATGGCCAAGTTCAATTCTAAAGCTGCCTTGGGTTTTGCAGTGTGTTTACTCTCAGAGTTCTTCATTCCTTGCTAGTCTTCATTCCCTTCCTTAGCCTTTTATAGGAGAGCTATTATGTCACCTTCTTCCCAAACTAATAAATATTTGCCTAGTGTCCACTCCAAAGATGTTGTTGACAAGTTTATTTGTGCTAAGATTTTATTTTCCTGGAAGAATTATCTGGAGCAAGAAAGGGAAAGGACTTTTTGTATTTGTGGCAGTCATATTTCGTATCAGGCTTCACCTTGTTAAACAAATAAACACTTTTAGTCCCTTCTCATAAAAGAGATGGTTTTTTTTCTCTGGCTATCTGTCTTGCTTTTGTTTGCACCTGTGTCTATCTTTAGGGAAATATAAGATTTCAGCAACTAAACCTGTTACTATCTACATCTGCAGGTACTTCTGTATCTGTAGATTACACATATATGAGCACTTGTAACCTTATAGTAGTAGACTGTTATGTAATATTTGTTTTTATTTTTAAAGAATAAATGTGTAGAAGTTGGCGGCTCAGAAACACAAAGACTGCAATCATCCACGTGCCTATGGGCAAGTCCTGCTCTGCCACAGAGACAAACTTCAAACCTGAAAGAACATCACATTCTTTACAGGTGTCGAGGTTTTGCAGGTGTCTGGCAACCCACTGAAGTTCTGGCTAAGCTGCCAGACAGTTGAAAGGTGATCTGCTCTTGCTATCTAGAGATCAGGCGTACAGTTTGTACGCACGAGCAGGTGTGCTTCTTCCCAGAGACATCACACTTACTGTATAGATTTTAGCAAAGTTAGTTCACCACACCCAAGAGGTGTACGAGATCTTTTTTGCCTGTATGCACAGTTCAGTAACACATGTACCATAGAACCGGGTCATCTCTAAAGTATCAAATTTACCAAATGCTGCCATCTCTTCTCTGAACACAAATACAGCATCTACAGACACCCGCAAGGAACATGCCCGCGTGGGTATATAAACTTTCTGATAAAGCCAGTGGTTGTCTGCAGAATGAAAGGGTTCAAGACTGAGAAGCCATTCCTGAAGTCTAAATTTGGCAGTATAGTTTGTTGCCTAGATATTTTTGCCATCTCAAATATATTTTTTTCAATTTCTTTGTCATTGCTTTGGCAGATTTCATGACTTGAACTTTCTTCTGTAGTTCAGTACATGTCTCATCATCACCATCATAGTTATTATTACTGTTCTTATTGCTTACCTCTTACCAACCCTTGATGAGTTGCTACAAAGACATTGCACCTACACAAGCTGGTGCTCCAAATCTGCCTGGCAGTGCCAGAACTAAACAGAGGGTGGATGTTTTAAAAATCTGCAGCATGAAAAACTAAGGGCTTTCAATCAGATTTGTATTTTACATCATCTCAAGAGCTTCTTCAATGAACAGATTTTTAAGGACTGTGTTAATTTACATTGATAATTTGCATTAGAGGCAAATCATTCCATTTAATTTTGGATGACAGCTGTCCTTTAGGTACCTTCTGGTGAAGGCCATTATTTCATATATTTTTTTTGGCTATTAAAACACCTCTTTTCTTTATACCAGGCAACATTTCAAATAGATACCCGTTGCTTTCCTGCATTCTTTTAATTATCACTTTCTTTCTCCCTATACCCAATCGGAGTTAAACTGAGGCCTGGTTCATCCCCAGAGGATTTAGTAGCTTTGTGATGGTTTGCTGAATTGTTTCTGGAAGCTTGGTGCAAATTGAAACGTGTGCCTCTGGGGAAAGAGATCTCTGAGAGGCCATCGTGCTCCTTGGGTAATGCAGGATACCAGACATCAGATTTATGTCAGAGGATTGCTCTCACATTTTTGAAGCTTCATTTTCAAGTTCTCTGTTCCACTTTTCGCTTTCTCCATGTATTGTTTGTCACTGAGTGGGAATGACTTCTAAGCTAACAGCCAGATTTTGAATTGAGCTATGTGGCTAGCTGATGCTCTCCAATTTATTAGACTTGTCCCTATGAATTTTACACCTGTATAAGTCCCAAAGGAATCATCATACCCTATTAGTTGTTGTCCTTTATGCCCCTTGTGTCTATTTTCCATTGTAAATATGTCACTAGCAGAGTGTTTCATTAATATATCTCACAATGATGTTCAATCAAGATTTAAAGGTCCCAGACATAAAGTATTTGCTGTGTAATCTTCTTCAACTTGTTGAGTAATATTAAGATTACTCGATCTCTCAAACCTGAACTTTGAGTCAACGCAGATTTAAGTTGTGCATGAGCATAGATGATATTTTCCTTACATTCTATTGACAGATGTCCTACGAGGATAGGCTGAGAGTGTTGAGGTTATTCACCCTGGAGAAGAGAAGGCTCCAGGGACACCTTATAGGAGCCTTCCAGTACCTGAAGGGAGCCTATAGGAAAGCTGGGGAGAGACATTTTATAAGGGCATGTGGTGTTAGGACAAGGGGCAACAGTTTTAACTAGAGCAGGGTAGATTTTCATTAGACATTAGATAGAAGTGTTTTATTATGCGGGTGGTAAGACACTGGAACAGGTTGCCCAGTGGAGTTGTGGATGTATCATCCCTCGAAGTGTTCAAGGTCAGGTTGAATGAGGCTTTGAGTAATCTGGTCTAGTGAGAGGTGTCCCTGTCATGACAGGGAAATTGTAACTAGATGATCTTTAAAGTCCCTTCCAACTCAAACCAGTCTATGATTCTATGATACTATGGTGCTCATAACAGGTCAGGAACTCTTATTAATTGGGTGGGTACTATTTTCCTTAAAAGCCTATACCCTTGGTCTCCTGACTTTACCCATACCTGACAGGTAATTCTATAGTGATGTTACTGTGGCCCTTCATGGTGTAGCAGTAATGTACCCTTTCAACACATAAATATTATCTGACAAAGTGAAGTTTTATAATCTTTTAATAAATACCAGTCTTATGCTTTTCTTATTTTTTACCTCTCAATCGAACCTTACATGCAGAAGTCCAGGTAAGACAGCTTTCTCTGGCTCCTTGGAGAACAACAACTGGTAGTAAAATAGCTACTGCTCTGCCTTCCTAGAAATGCTGCTTGAAGGAGACCTCTGGAGGTCGCTGGTTGTACTTTCCATCCAGACTGGAACTATCAGCAACACCAAATACAATCAGCCATGAATTTAGGCAAGTTTAGAAAATGTCCAAGGACTGAAATTCCGTTTCTGTCCTTAGTAACTACTTTTTTCCCCTTTCTGAAAGGAAGGCTGTGAACTGTTACTGAATCTCTCTTTTGCCTCCTCTCTGACTAAAGAAGGCCAGTTATCTCAAACCGTCCTAGCGAACCACTTGCACTGGCCAGCAATAATGTTGGTAGCTCTCTGTAGCATCCTCTTCAATTTCTCCCCTTGAACTAGGCAGATCCAAAACTGGACCAGTTATTCCAGATATGACCTCATTCAGGCTAAGTAAAGGAAGATACTAATTTCTTTCAATTCGCCCTCCTAAAGGAGTCCATTATGCAGTTTTGCTGTATTCTTTATACAAATACACCAACTCATGCTCAGCCTGGTGTCCACACAAACTCCAAGGTCTTTTTCAGCATCTTCCATTCACATTAGTTGAATTCTCCCTCCAGCTCAATTATTTGATAGCCACCACTTTGGTCTTGCGAAGTTCAATCTGATATATTTTGTTTCATGGAGGGTGTTACTTCCCTTAACCTGAAATATTTTCTTCCAATAGTCTAAGTTCCCTTATAGATACTCCTGCATAGCATTAAACAAAGTCTTCAGATTCAAGGATCTTCATGAGCTATGTCCAACTCACCATCTCTTTTTTACCAGCTAGAAGTGTCCACTCTCAGCAGTCACGTGCCATATTTTAAAAAGACACTTTTGTGCTTTTCATCTGGTGTTTTTCATGAGTTGGAAGTAGCTTCTTACAAACCTCTGTGAATGCGTATTTTTATGTTTATATACACCCATCTATAAAGATGCAGATATATTTCAGATAATAGGAATCTCAGATCGATTGCACAAATAGCTCATAAAATTTCTGTGATGCCTGTTGAGGGTGTTGGATTGAAAATATTGTGTGCTTCTGGGTCTCCTCTGTAGCTCCTCAGTCTGTCCCTATCTCAGTTTGGTTTCTTGTTTCATTCTGAGATGATAAGCACTGTAGTCAGAAGATGATCTTCTTTTCTCTGTGTATTTAGACACTGACTAATACAATTTAACCTGCTGCTTGAGCAGGTGTCCAGTCATTATCATCATAATAATGATAATGATAATAATAATAAACCTAAACAAGGCTAATTTTAGCAGACACCTGAGCTCGGCTTTCTGAAAATGAGTCATTCATAATTCGAAATAGCTAGCTTATGGGCTGTCTATTTTTCCTTTGTTGTATTTAAAACAGAGATAAAGTACTTATCTGCTTCCCTGAAGAGTAAATATATTAAATAGTGCTTTCATATACCACAATGACATGTTCGTATAACTGAGAATGCAAATGAAGTAGCCCCCTTTACATCAAGATATGTAGGCAAGTCCTTTCTTCTTTAGCTTTAAGAAACTTGAACTGCTTCCAACTCTTCCCGCAGCTGAGGTGGTGATGTGAAAATTTACACCTTGCTTAGTGATCTTAAAAGAACAAAAATCAGCATGGAACATTCCAGGCAGAAAACTGCAGATTTTTATTTTAGATATGCATTACCCTTTTGAAGCAAACATGCAGTCTAAAAATGATAGAAACGTGTTAGAAATACATCTCATTAGAAAACAGGAAAGCTAGATGGGTGAAAGTGGATAGCTCATATTTAGTGGAGGTACAATAAAATACAGACTTAACTCTTTGGAAATTCATTTTACCCAAAGATTTAATAGTTTTTTTAGACATAAATTGAACTCCCCAAAGACTGCATTTTACTCTCTAAAGTAAATAAGTATTAGAGATGTAAATAAAATTTAAAAAATTGCCTCAAGGAGATTTTTGATATTTCAGTATTTGCTCTCATCTCAAAATGTAAGCTGCAACAAAAAAAAATAATTCTCAAGAAATAGCAAAAAATCACAATTTATAGATGTGTGATTTCCTGCTGCATTTTCTTGCCTGCTTTCAGAAGAAAAGTCTTGTGCAGTGAGTATATCAGTGTGCTTCTCCCTCCACCTTTCCTTCCTCTTCCCTAAAGTGGTTTTGAATTCTTTGGCTAATAGTCAAAGGTTTCAGGGGCTTTAATTTCCTATAGGCTTAATTCAGATTTACAGAAAGAATTTACATAAATGTCCCAGTGAGAACACGAACTGCAGCGTGAACTCAGCAGTCCTCTGTTTCTCTGGCATGCCCTGGTTAATCAGACACTGGTTCTCATTGGCCGAAAGTGATGACATTTTACATTAAATAATCAGAGAAGGAAAGTAAGAATGTACATATTCAGGGAAATTATGGAGTGAGGAAGGTCTAAAGGATTTTTTAGATGGTGGACTTAAGAAACAAATCTCTAGAAAATGGCACTTTGTTCAACGTCCCATAAGGAGTTTTGTTTCTGTTGTATTTTGAGATCTGCGGAATTAAATTCATTCTGGAAGACAATAGCTTGACATTGCTGAGTCAAAACATTAAATTTCTGTTTAAGTGATTCAAGATATTTCACTTCTGCTGTGTTTGCATTTTAATTTGGATTGACCGTTGACTCTGTCTTCAGTGTGAGACTAATGCAGCAGCTACTCGATGCATTGCAATGCTCCTCTTTGTGCTGTGCCACGGAGGACAGTGCTTGACACCGTTTGGCCCCAACTTGGAGATGTAACCCATCCAACCCACCAGGTGCACAGTCAACCCAAATTAAGGGGATGCAATGATATATTACATAGTTTGAAAACCCATGGACTCAAAATGATTAATTTTCTTGATTCAAGAGCTCAACACATTCCTTTTCAAGTCACCTCCTTCCAAGTAACAGCAATGTCATGTCTCCTACCTGCTTTTTTAATTAGAAGAAAAAGTTGTATTTTTCTAAAGGGAAAATAAAAATTCCAACCTTGATCTCTCCCTTAGCCTTAATCAATAGACTGAATATACTTGGTAGGTGAGTTAACTGAGACTGTAATCATATCTTGATTTCGTTTTCATTGACGTAAAGTGAAAGTGACTCCATTAGAATCAATTGAGTTACATCAGCGTAAAGCACCTTTAAAAGATGTTGGAATTGGGCCCAAAAAAGAGCTTACTTACTGCTAACCTAGAAGCTTCTGACAGATCAGGATAGCAATCGAGGAACCCAGTCTCACAAACTATTACTTTAATCACTGATCCACAACAGAATCTCTGGGTCTATTTCCTCTATTATAATTATGAAGTATATGTATATATATATATAAGCATCTACCTCCTGTGTAAAACATATATTTCCTACTCAGTCACACTGTTTAAAGTTCTCTTCTGCTTTCTTGTTATAGAAACCTGTTTCATAGGTTTGTTTTTTTTTTTCTTAAACCACCAACCAAATAACACAGATATCTTTTCACATTATTTGGCCACAAACATCTGGGAAAAAAGAAGCACAGTAACACTATTTTGTGCATGTCCAGGAAGTAGGAGATGATATTGCAAAGTAAAGTTTTGGAAAACTAAAAGTGAACAGTGTAAAGCATGAGAAAGCAGCCGTTTAACATCAGCGACCACATTGCAGTATTTACTGTCATGATAGATTAGTTCAGCAGCAATACTTAAAGATTTCTAACAGGAAAATTCTTATTTCAAAAGAAGAGTTGTTAATTGTTTATGTGTCTAAACTTCCCACTGAGACTATGGCCATCCACAACTGGATTTAGGGGCTCCTGGGGTTGCAGAAGATGCACTGATCCACTCAGGGACAGTGGAGCAGGGTTTCACCTGTCAGGGCTAGTCCCATCACCCCCACCCAGGCTCAAAGACAGGCCAGTGATCTCCAGGCAAGTCTCTTAAGCCCTGAAAATGAACTGTTGATACTGAAACTGCCTATAAACAACGGTCCTTGGACATAAGCAATACCTAATTGGTGACTGGAAAGATTGCATGGGGACTGTGCTGAGAACAGAAGAGATCATTGTGTGCCGGGGTTCAAACCTGCATGTGGAGGAAGAGTTGGACACATGCAGCCATGGGGTTTCCTGCCAGTCAGGGGTGGGCTTAGCATTGAGCTTGACCAGGAGACCTTCACCACCTGCATGGATAATGATAACTCATTCCCAGGCTCAGCTCTGGGCCACTCCACCCTCTTCAGAATAAGTCCTCTTGAGGTGATACTCACCACAGGCACATGGTCTTGAGGCATCATTGATGATGTATCATAGAATCATAGAATATTAGGGCTTGGAAAGGACTTTAAAGATCATCTAGTCCAACCACTCTGCTAAAGCAGGTTTTCCTAGAGTAGGCCCCACATGAACTCATCCAGGTGGATTTTGAAAATCTCCAGAGAAGGACACTCCACACCCTCTCTGGGCAGCCTATGCCAGTGCTCTGTCACCCTCAGAGTAAAAAGGTTTCTCCTCATGTTGAGGAGGAACTTCCTATGTTATAGCTTATATCTATTATTTCTTGTCCTATTACTGGGCACCATTGTGAAAATTGGCACCTCCCTCTTGACCTCCACTCCTTAGATATTTTTATACATATATAGTCTCTTTTCAAGACTAAACAACCCCAGTTCTCTCAGTCTTTCTTCATATGAGAGATGTTCAAGTCCCTTGTCAAGCTTGTGGCTCTCCGTTGTACTCTCTCCAGTAGGTCCTAGTGTAGAGTCATGGCTTTGGCTGCACCTGTGCTCTCATCCTGTCTGCGTTGCTCTACCCCAGTTGTTAGGGCACTCCTAAAAAAAGTGAAGATTTCTACTCTGATCTCCAAAGAGTTGCATTGTCAATGGGTAGTAGGAAATGCATACATAAGATAAGAGAAACCAATGCTAACGGGTATACCCAGCCATGCACTTGCTCTTTTAAAAAATGCAGGTAATGCCAATTACAACTGCAAAGCAATATTGATGTGTAATGCTGCTTTATTTAAAGATTATTTATCAAAATCTTATGACTATGATTTCCTTTTATTTTTTCATTGTCTTAAAGAACTGATGCTACAATTCGGCTAGCCCAGAACCAGTCCAGAAATTAACCTTCAAAGCTCATTTTTATGAGCGATTTAAAAACTTGCAGTGTACTAGGAATAAATTAGCGGTTTCTGGCACTCATTGTCAGTCCTGGATAAAGCAGAACCTGTGTTGAACATGTTTCAGACAGATGAAGAATTACATAAAGTATTCAGAACAGTAAAACAGAATTCTTCTTCGTTAAAAACTAAATGGTGTGCTCTTCTGTGCAGTGTGCTCCTGTGTATACTTGTGATTAAGTAGGTTGTTTGGCATCTGTTGCTGTGTTGCTTCTTCCCTTCTGTAGAAAACTACATTAATTTCTTGAGGATGGTGTAAGAAAACATTAGGAACAAATCCCTAAGTGCAGCACTTTCTGAAGGCAGGGTCCAAAGTCTGCTCGTTGGAGCAGCTACACCACACTTAGAGGAGACCCTCAAACTGTATCCCAATATTCACAGGCAGGTAGTCTGTCAAGCAGCCCTCTTCATCCTTTCTAAAAAAAAAGGTAATATTCATCCATAAAAGATCATTTGGAGTTTTGGGGAACTTTAAAATGCTGCATTCTACACCAAGTCTGTTATTATTCCATCTCATCTGGCTTCAAGGTTTATATGCAGTTAAAACAACCTTTGTCCTTTGCAACCAACCTATTTTTGCCAGTAATTCACTCTGCTACTCTGACCTTATTTGCTGATGGCATAATTTGTCTTGCAACCCTACATAAATACACTACATCAATAACATTTTCTCAAGGTTATTTTCCCCTGAACCACACAAGAGTAAATTGGTTATTTTCCTTTTCAGCAGAGCAACAGACAACATTATAACTTTCCTTGCAAGGTTCTAATGCAAAGCAGGCATGCAGACAAGGTTTGTTTTGTTTTTATTGCTATTTTTAAAATGAAAACAAGGTGGTAAACTAGAGCTAGATTTCGGGATTTTGTTAAACCTACAATTGAATGTGACCTTTTCCATTCTCATTCAGTTTTGCACAGAGGAATAATTTCCAAAGTGGTGTGGGAAGGAACAATTAAAGTTAAATGTTAATTTTCAAAAATAAGACCCAGCTTGCCTTCTAGTTTCCAGATTGCTCCTGGAATACAGTTCAGGCTCAGGCTCCTGGAGAAAGGCACGGAAAAAAAAAGCACCAGTGTGGCAAGCAAGAAGTAGAATTGCATGTCGTGAAATAAAACTGATCTTTCTAAATGGTGATGGTTTAAAGTAGCAACATTCTTCTTCAAAGCTGCATTTGCTGTCATTTTCTTTATTGTGGACTGTGGACTCTTATATAGGGGCCAGATTCTGTGCTCCAGTTGGCAAGAGCAGGAGACATTCAAGTCTGTCCTAATTAAAAATATCGGTACTTTTAATTGTCTCTGTAGAGTAAGAGAAATCAGGTGACAGTTTTCTGAGGAAAGTCACCAGCCTTAATGTCTTCCTATGCTTGAACTTTGTGTCAAAAAATGCCCATTGGCCAGAGTTCCCACATTAATATTCTTGCTTAAAAAGTCCTAGGCTTGGGCAGAGTTCCCTCCCATCAGGACCAGAGCTGCTCCAATTTTGTACCCTCCAGGTGCACATCTACCTTGCTCTCAGGTTGAGGTGTGCTTCCACGTGTGCAGCATCTGTAAGATTAAGCTGTGCCTGGATCTGTTTCCTGCAGCTGAAAGATCTCAACATCCAATTTAGGACAATATCTGAAATTAAGCATACATAATCTGAAAACTAGACCTTTTAATAAAAGCTAAAAGGATCTTATTTTGTTGTTGTTCACAGTGAGAGGCAATCTTCCAAATGAAATCTGGAAGTGCCAGCTGATTTTCTGTATATCAGTAAACACTGTTCGTAGATTTTGGGAGGATTAAAGGAACACTTCAAACCATAGGAGTGGTATGAAGTAATTCTGCCTAAAATGCAATAGCCAGAACTCAAGTAAAGCCCCTGGCATCTTAGGAAATAAACGTCCAGTCCTATTTTTACAGTTTCTAATGATGGAAAATTTACCATGAAAATTAGAAATTGACTCCATTGATGAATCCTCTTCATGATTTCTTTTTTTTTTTTTTCCTGCTGAATTTAAGTCATCTTAGCTTTCTAATATTGGTTTTATTTTGCCTTAACATTCCAGATCAAAAAGACTTCTTTTAAATTCCTGTGGTCCACACAGATACATACATACCATCAAGAGACCCTGTAGTTTTCTCCTTAAAAAGATGGTGCACATCCTGTCCTGACATTACTGTCCAGGATTTAGTCACTCCTACTCCCCTCTCAATCCTTTCCAGGTTTTTAGTGTCTCTTTTAACACACTGACACCAGAAATGGACAAATTATTCTCTGAATGGATTCATTATTATCAAAAGCAAATGTATTATAATCTCACAACTCCTACTCACTATTCCATATTTCTATCCATTATTCCTTTTGACTGCCATGTCACTTGGGATCTCATTATCAGTTGATTATCCTCCATGGCCTTAAGTACTTTTAGAGTCACTATTTCCCAGGCTAGCAAACCCATAACATTATTGTAGCCTACATTCTCTATTCCTATATACATGGGCCTTGCTCGTAGTGAAATAGACACTGTTTCACTGAAATCCAACTCTCTATAGCATTTCTCGTTTACCATCCTTCCTCTTTTCATATCACCAACAGATTTTTCTCAGTAATCATATGATTTCCCCAGTCATTCTTAAAATTTCCAAATAACATAGAGAAGGAAAGTCCTCTGATGAGCCCAGGGAAACTCAGGTACTAAGATATAATTCCATATTAGTAATGATTTTTTTTAAACTTATAGTTTAAGCAATTTTTAATATACTGTGCATATTGTAGATCATGGGGCTTTCATTGTTGTCAGAGATTTTGTCATTGGAATTTATGAAAAAAATCTCTCATGATACCAGATCAAGTATCTGTAGAATCCCATATAATACATTAACAATATTTCTCTATCAAACTTATCAATAATAACATCTAAGTATTATGACAAAATCTATTTTCTGTAACACATGACAATTAGTTGTTTGCTTCAGGTTGTGGTGTTTTATTTATTTATTTATTTATTGAGTTCTGTGTCATTCAATTACTTTGTATAGGTTCACTGCACTATAGAATTTTTTTTCTGATTTGGATTTACATATTTTCCTTTCATAAGGAAAGAGCTGTAATTAGAAGACCTGTTCGTCCCAAGTGATATTTTGCTTCCTTTTTACATGACATCTAAGCTAAAATGTTGCTTACATAAAGATGTTATGGTTTTTAAACAAATCTTACAATAACTCTAAATATATCTAACACAGGAATTCTATTAGTCCTGTGAGTAAAAGTGTATTTCTTTTGCTTGTTCTTTGTTTTGTCTTGGATAAAATACCTTAAAACCTAATTGCATAAATTAACTCTGAAAAATAACTATTAAACTGAAAATGAAGTATTGAAAGAACTACAAAACCAAACAAACTATAAATTCTGTAAGATTTTTATGTGAGATGTTTGTATCTAGGAAAACATTTTTTTCTGCAAGAAAACAGTGATTAAAGTAAATTACTTTCAGAATCCTAAATACCTAGGTTTTATCCATGTTCATATCCCATTAACTGAATCTAATTATTGCTAATGCTAAAGGAATTTGAAACAAAGAGAAAAATATTTATTGATGAGTTGATTACATTTTTAATAATTCAAATAATTTCACCTCCAAAGGATATTTTTAGAACATCTAGTGCTAACATCTTAACCTTCTATGTCATCATGATTTCCCTTTCCAAACACTGAGATGACCTGTTCCCTCCAACAAGATCTACTGAGAAACCAGGAGTCTCATTTGGTTCCTCAAGTAGCTGGGACTCTTAATTAAGTATCTCTGCTCCACACAAGAAATGCATAGAGGATTTCGGTGTTTGTTTTTTTTTTTTCCCTAAACCAGTCTTTCTCTTCAAAAACAGTACAGCGAGGGTGGAATTCATTTGACATAACTGTACGCATTCCCGCTACGGATTTCTCCTTCTGAGATCATTTCCCTGGCTTCCATTTATAGTCAATGGAGATGCTTTTGAGAACAACTCGTCTGCCTGAGTTCAGATGTCGATTTTTGGAGAGATGAATTGCGTTTTATCAGGATCTGGTTTTCTCACTGATCGGAAAGGCAGTCTGAGATTACTGGCTCAAACGCAGTTTTATCCACGGCACATCTCTTACATTAGGTGAGGTGTTTTGCAGAATGGCTTATTCTAAGACCTATGGCCATATGCAATGCTATTTTTCTGGGTCTCTTTAGCTTGGGAATGTCTCTGTGGCATGTGGGAAAAGGAAGGGTGAGCTTACCTACTGAAATCCACTAAGAGTTTAACTAACATGGAAAGACAGTATTTCTTGTCAATTCTAAGTGTACCTAGATAATAAACATGTTCTTTGGGTGGAGGAGACCATAAGGACACCCATTATCCTTACAATCCCTTTGTGTTGCCCAGCTGTTGAAAAGGAGGTACAATGCATGTAAGAATCAGCCTTAAGGTGGAAAAGAAGCTGGCTTACACCAAACCATCTCCCTTTACTGGATATGTTCTAGAGAATGTTAAAAGACAGTAATTGTGATATAAGACTGTGGAAGGTTTCTCACGGTAGAAGAGTATTACAGGTGGATCAAGCGCCTGGAATTGAAAGTAGGCAAATTCAAGGTTGAAACAAATAAAATATATTTAACAAGGAATTGAATTTAGTATTCTAACAATGTTATGCCCAAATTAGATTTAAAGGTTATACTCCAGGATAATGAGAAGTGACTCAATGAGGATATTACCAGATTGATTTCTATTTCTACTTTTTAATGCAGATTATAGTGGGTGACCATATAATGGTGTCTTTCTTATGCAAAGTCCTATTCTTACAGAAGTCATTATCAGAACGCCCATAGTGTTCGTTAGGAGCAGAACTGCCACATTAGTCTCTATTATGTTGTACCTAAATATCTCATAATATCTAGTTTCTCAACCTCTGTGAGTTTTTCCAGGCTGTGTATAGATTATAGATGCATTTTTATTTCTTTTTTGAGCTAATTTTGTACACTGATACCTGGAGAGGGTGCTAGAATGTGAAATATATAGAAATTGCTAATATCACAGAAATACATTCAAGGAAAAAATAAGAATTACTGAGCATTGCACACTGCTTATTGCATGCAGTAAACTTACAACATTATATAAAATAGAACAGACAGCATATAATGTGAGCAACTTAAAATTCATTGTTTAATTTTCTATCCATTTTCTAAATGCACCAAATGCTGAAATGCACACTTTTTGATAACCTAAGACCCATGTTCATAATTAAAAAAAAACAGTATAGATTTCTGTGATTCTTTGAATATCTCTCTTTTTAGATGAAGAGGGAATTAGGACACATTAGCATACAGCATAGTGTGTGTTTGTTTCTGCCTGTCATGTTGATTGGTATTTGTCTTCAAGCCCACATGGAGATGGCTTCTCTTTCTGAGCAGAACACAAATGTTTTCTGTTATATTAAATATCAACAGGTGTCCAGGGCTGCACTGAATAGTCATCTTTATAACTGTTTGTAAGGAATATGTTATGGAAGAAAAGCAGAGGTATTTCTGCTTTTTTAATGCATTTTTTAAAAAATAAAAGGGTTTTTTTCTTTTTTTTTTTTTTTTTTTCCCCCCAGTATATATATTTTAAATTCTACCATAAGGGAAATGTCAGCATTTTCTGAATCAAGATAGAATAACAATAAGCCCCATCCTTTTCTAGTGAAGGCAGCTGGTTTATTTCCATGTAGGCATAGCAAGTGGGTTCTCTATTAGCACAGCGTACGTAACACCATTTGAGTAGACTATTTCGAAGTTCTTCATTATGTCGTATATTGCAAACCTTCCTTACGGGTGAACAGGAAGAAAAGAGAGATAAAAAAACCCACCACAGTTCTGTTTTTGGTTCAGTGTAGTATTCATAATGCCATTTGAACAGACTTTCTCCAAGTTGTGCACTGCTTACGTATGCTGCAAGCTTTCCTACTGATGAAAAGAAAACCAGAGTTGTTTGGGGTTTTTTCACCTTAATTTGCAGACAAGTGGGGGATTGTCCTTGAAATTCAGGCTCAACTCCTCCTTTCTTTGTTTACGGATTTTTGTTCCACATGGGAGCAATTTAAACAAGTCCTGATTAGACTGTAATACAGAAAGAATTAAACCATGGCTCCTACCCTGACTTGAGTAGCATGAGGAAAAGAAAAAAAAAAAAAAAAACAGCCGAAATCACAGAACTCAAAATAGCCAACCTGCTTTTCAGCTGACTGTATTTTTAACAGATTAATTGCTTTTTGTTCTGACATGAGAGAAGCCATGCGGAAAAGCTATTGAATTTGCAAGCTGAGAGGACTGGCGCCAGTTTTTCTAGCAGGTGATAACTGGCGGGCAATATCAGCAAAGAGATTAAAAGGGGATTATGAAATCAATAAAAAAATGAAAAGATATATCAATGCAAAACCAATTGTATGAAATCCAAGATTTTCAATGTGGGTCATTCCCACTCCTGCCACAGGATCAGGCGATCATAGGAGGGGCAGATGGAAGGGACTTGGGGAAACCATCTCCAAGCTCAGAAGGGACCATGGCCAGGGCTAGATCAGGGCATCCAGGACTTTGCTTAACCATCTTACTTCAGCCCAGGTTCGGATATGGACAAATATTCTGGGCTCCAAGATGGCCAAACTGCTTTCTTTAGTCTGGCTGATTAAATAAACGTAACTGGCCTTGTGAGTGACATTTACTAGGCTATGTTAAGTATCAAGAGACTTTTTTAGGATAAGATAATAGAAAGGATTGTAGTGGTTGCTTCATCCGTTATCCAATTCATCTGATTTATTAATCTCTGTATTATGCTGGTTACTGAGAATAATTTAGCTCTTATTCAGCACTCCATTAGTAACGATATATTTTTCTGCGTAATGGTTTATAAATTTTGTTGCTATGTATGCATTTTAAGTCAGTGTCATCTAACAAACTAAAAAGTGATGAGGTGTACTGCACAGAGTCTATTCTCATTTTTTGTTACTTAACTATGTAATAAGAAACTGAAAATGATATTTTTAAGTCGTTAAAGTGTTCACTATAATAACTAACAGTATTTGCATTCAGATATGACTTACTAGAGTGCTTTCCCTAAAATCTAAGATATAAAGTTAAACTTTTCTGAAATACATCCTTGATTCAATATAACTAATTATAAGCAATCTTGGATGTGGTTGAAACTGTAATGAAGTACTAAAAAGCATAACGCAAAACACAGAGTATTTCAGAGTTCAAGAGAACTCATCATAAAACTTTACATATATGGAGAATGACCTGCATCGTTTTGCCTTTTTACCCTCAGTCATAAACTGAGGTTGTGTAAATTTGAATCTAGTTTTATAATTTTTAAAATATTTTAACAAGGAGTAGCAGAGCCAAATGAGTTTTCAAAGAAGGTGGGGTTTGCATGAGTGCAAAAATATCATGTTATTACTGATGAAAATGTCATTTTACTACTGATTGGTGGTCTGCGAGGATAAGTTATTGGTTTTCTTTTGAAACTCCTTATATGCCTGATGCAGAGCGGAACCCGTGGATATTTCACCAGCAGTTCCAATTTTCTTAGTGCATGGCTCAGGGAGAAATACTAGCTGTGTGGTATAAGCCAGTTGTGGAAAAATATAGTCTAAGAACGTTTTAGGAACACCAGCTGAGCCAAAAGTGGCTATTGTGGGGCCTGTGAAAGGAACTAGAGTTATATTTATTGACACAATTAATAGCTGACTTCTAACATGATTCAGTGAGCCACAGATACAATTTGTGCAAAAAAAAAAACCCTCCTTCTTCTGTAATTTGCAAATTGCAGAAGTCTATCACTCTGTCAACCACGGCTGCTTGGTTAAACAACCTTCCAAGTAATCGGTTGCAGGAAAGCTGAAAGGTATATCAAGATGCTATCTATTAATTTACCGTGTTCCTTAATAAGCTTTAAATAAACAAAGTTATCAGACTAATTAGCATTCAGAGGAAAATGATGCTCTTTGACTCTCCGACAGGTTAGAATTCTCTCAGAGAAAGAAAAATAAGCTCATTCAAACAGCAGTGCATATCGTACTAGGAGGTACAGTCCAGCAGTTTAGAAAGCAAAAACCCATTGTTGCCTCTTTGACCTCAGATTTCTGCAACAGTCTTTACAAAAGGCAATAAGGACTTGATCTTCTTTTTCTAAAGTTGTTAGGAAATCCGAGTTACAGAGGGAACCTTAGCTGGCATTTTTTTAGGAACTCTGGTCTCCAAAATTGATGGTTACCACCAAAGTAAGCCAGTGCAGTAGTTTGAGAAAATTCCCTCAAGTTCAGATACCCTGAAAACATGGGCTTCTTCTTGCTTGTCTAGATCCTGAAAAGTGTAGATGCAGAGAATCGCAACCAAGACGTAGATATCTACGCCAGAAGATCCCGGGCTTATGATTATCCTTTGCCAGCTAAGTAAAATAACACTATTGTTTTCTTCTCCAGTCTTACAAAGATAAGTATTTCAAAGGGTTTTGAGGCCTTGAGTCTTGGTGGACAGCAGGATGACCATGAGCCAGCACTGTGCCCTTGTGGCCAGGAAGGCCAATGGCATCCTGGGGTGTATTAGAAGGGGGGTGGTTAGTAGGTCGAGAGAGGTGCTCCTTCCCCTCTACTCTGCCCTGGTGAGACCCCATCTGGAATATTGTGTCCAGTTCTGGGCCCCTCAGTTCAAGAAAGACAGGGAACTGCTGGAGAGAGTCCAGCACAGGGCAACTAGGATGATGGAGGGAGTGGAGCACCTCCCTTATGAGAAAAGACTGAGGGAGCTGGGGCTCTTTAGTTTGGAGAAGAGGAGGCTGAGGGGTCAACTCATTAATGTTTACAAATATCTAAAGGGTGAGTGTCACGAGGATGGAGCCAGGCTCTTCTCGGTGACAACCACTGATAGGACAAGGGGTAATGGGCTGAAACTGGAACATAAGAGGTTCCGCTTAAACTCGAGAAGAAACTTCTTCTCAGTGAGGGTTACGGAGCCCTGGCACAGGCTGCCCAGAGAGGCTGTGGAGTCTCCTTCTCTGGAGACATTCAAGACCTGCCTGGACACGTTCCTGTGTGGCATAGTCTAGGCATTCCTGCTCTGGTAGGGGGATTGGACTTGATGATCTTTTGAGGTCCCTTCCAATCCCTAACATTCTATGATTCTATGATTCTATGATTCTATTACAGAAGTTGTGTAAATACCCAGAATAGATAAAAAATACAATAGTGTAAACATTAAACTCGTTTAATGTACACTGTAATCTCTAAATACTCCACATAAACATTTGTTTGAGAAATATAAAATAATTTATTACGCCTATAAGTTATGTATAGAAGCACAGAAAGCAGTTCAAATTTTCCATTAAATTAAAAAAAAAAAGACAAATACAATAGTAATTTCATGCATTAGTACACAAACATTAAACATTTTAAAGAGTAGTTGTTTCTTGTTTCATGCTGGCAGCAGCTGTGCCTACTGAGAAAGGATGCACCACTGAAAGTAGGTTGTGGGCATGGGGAGAAATCAGCACAGGAGAGGGAAGAGTGAAGAGTAGCTAGAGCTCCTTGGGAGAGGTACTCTCACTTAAGAGCTATCAGTTGTGGAATTAGTTCTTTCGCATCGAGTAACAGTGTAATTGTATTAAGAAACTGTAAATGTTGTGTCATCATTCTTGAATTTATTGTATTGGATATTTTCCCCTCTTGCTGTCATCTGTGGGCCTCCAGCACCACCTCAATGCTCTTCATTCTGCGCTCTTGCGCGTCTCCTGGGATCTCTGTATTCCTAATAAAGCCCCTGTGAAAGGCAAATAAAAACCAAGCCTGTTGGCACTGGACTTTACTATAAGGCAAACCATATCCCGGATGGAAAAGATGAGCAAGGCGCTGAAAACTGAAAGAATCTGAGGATCATTTCTCTGGAGAGAAGGGAGTCATCAATAACCTTCTCATTTATTTTCTGACTTAAATACTCCCTTGTCTCTAGGCACCTGTTAGCTGCATTACGACACGAATCACATTCCTACTAGGCTTTTATTTATTTGCATTAATGATGGCTTAGGATGATTTGCTTGGTCAGGCTTTCCAAACAGTCTTACATAGAGCTTAATAAGTTTTATCCTAGCCCCATGCTGATAAGTGGCTCCCCTGTTAAACCACATTTGTGTGTGTACTCTATGAGTAGTGTGCAATGGGTGGTCATTCTCATAACTGATGAGTTTCCCAGCTTTGCTTCAGAGGTGCCCTGTTCAATCCCTCATTACAACTTGCTTGACGATTGTTGCACTGATTCATCTGTCCTTCCCTTCCCATCCCTTTTATTCTTGTATGCAAATGACATAGTGATAAAGGGTGCTCACGTACTGAAATTGCTAGAGAGCGTATTCCAGGAAAAGGGACTGTATTGACAGAGCTATGTCATAGATTAAATATAATTGATGTTATGAAAGAAAAAAAAATTTCCTTTTAGTACTTTAAAAATCATTAAACTGATTTTTGTGCATAAGCCTTTCCAAAAGTGACCAGACCCTTTCTCGTGCTATCTATCTACCTGTATCATGCAATACCCAAGAAATATGATTAGGACTGCTGTTTCTTTCTTCCTTCCTGACGTGAGAACTCCTTGAAGATTTTTGTGCTGTTGCCTGAAGTCAACTAAATTCTGTTTCTTTCTGATTCCTAAAGGAAATCAAATCTGGTGGAACAACTTCTCAGATGATAACATCATTTCTGTGAAATTACCCAGGGGAGACATTCCTTGAGGTGTCTGAATGACACCATTCGAGGTGCTCAGCATGCTCCACGTTGTCGATCTGTCCTCAGATATCGCACCTTGTCAAGCACTAGCGATGCCCAGAGAGATGGGAATAAGCCTATCATACTTTAGATGTGCTGCTGACAGGACTCCCTCGCTCTACAAGACTGCAAGCAGCTGTAAAGGAAGAGGTGAAAGCATACAGATGATTTTATGTTTGCAAAGAGTTCAAGAACTGTTTTTCCATGCAACACTAATTCCCCAAAATTATATGTAAAGGCACAAATTCTCCCTTGCTTTGAAATTTGTGGTCTTTAGAGCAATCTGTGCCACTTGAAAAACATCAGTAACTGCAAAACTAGTCATCTTCCTTTTAACTTTTGTGCCATTTCCATTTAGCAGTGGAAATTCCTGACCGTGAAATGGACAGTACTCATTCCGTAGTTACAGGTTAGATGTTAAAAAAATAAAAAACAATAAAACTCCCTGCTTTTAATGAGCCTGGACATCAAAGAGAGGGTCACAGCTATGTTCAGGGATATGCATGGTGAAGGCTGGTTTTATTAACAGGCTGCCATAAGGGTCAAGTGCCATTGCTTTTGTTGAGCTGGTCCATAATTTAGGTTGCTACTTTAGGGATTTTATCCCTCCAGAAAAGCTGTGTCACAGAATTTAAAAGCAGAGGCTTATACACAGACTATTTGTAAAGGAGTAAGTGCAGATCAACCCAGGACTTCATTTCAGCATTTCAAAAACATAGACACTTGCAGTGTCTGAGTGGCTCAGCACAACACAGAGCTGGTAATACGCCAGATGCTTCTACTTCATACCCTTCAGCTATGCTTCTTTAAATTTTATTAGAACATAATAAACTCAGCTAAAAATATGCTTTAATAAGTCTGCATTAGTTAACAGCCTGGTAGGAATTCTAATTATTATTGAGTTTATCATAGAGTACTACAATATGCCCTTTCTTTAAATTTCTAGAGACCACTTAAGCTGCAGATTGCTAACTGTACAAATATTTGTTGATATTTAAGATGCATAATTCATTTGTCTCCCAAAAAACCCGCTATGTAGCCTTTTTTGAAATGCTGTTCAAATGCTGCTGCTTTAGTGAAAGCTATGCCACTTAGCCAGTTAGGGCTGTACCAGTTCCGGTGGGTAGATGAAGAACTGGGATTTGGAGTTTGATAGATAACTCTGCTAATGCTTTTTAACGTTATTCTGAGAGATTCACTTAGGTATTGTGACTTGATTTCTCCTTTTCTTTAAACTCAACTTATTGTAAAATATGAGATACAGGATTTATAATTGACTAAACAATGTAAAAGCATCAGTTGCAATGACTGTTCATCCACACTTTTATTCCTCATAAAACAGTGGTACTCCTGATATTTTCAGTTTTTCCTATGCAGATGCTGTAGGAATTCAGTGAGCTATTATTGATCAGGTTTAGATCAGGAACAGAGAACTCATTCAGGTTTGCATCAGGCTGACAAGGCAGACACTTTTTTCTTCTTGTGTAGTTCAACATGTTCTACAGAAAAAAAATGCACTCATTAGTGCTATTGTCTTATAAATAATATTTCAATTAAAAACCATAAACAGATTAACATAACTGCAAATCACTCTTAGTGTCTTTTTTCCTTTAATACATGTAGAGTTTTCCTCCTTCTTTCAGCCTGGATATATCATTCTGTATTCAGTTTATAAAGACTTCACTGTGCCCACGCTAGCATTCGTTTTCTCATGGGGTCCTCTGTGGGTTACCTTTCACTCTTGTACCTAGAAATTTATAAGATAAAGCCTGTAGAGAGAAAAAAACAACAACAAGAAACAAACAAACAACATGAAAAAAAAATCACAACCAAAACAAAAAAAAAATAAACATATTTAAACTGCAAAGGAGTTTCAATATACTGGTTTGATACAAATGTTTCTTGCCAGATATCTGGGTCTTTAATGTAGAAATCATAGTAGTCTAGCTCTGACTTCTTAGCTTATTTGCTATATTATCATATATTCAGTCTCTGATCACTGACCCCAGAGGTCCTTTCCAGCTCAAAAATTGTATTTTTACTTCCTTTAGATTTTTCCTGTAAAAAATATCAAATAATGACCTTTTGCAAAATATATTTTAGCATATAAGTCCTCTGCAAATGAAAACCATTGCAAAAAAAAATCCCCAAACCAAAAAAAAAAACACCAACCCCTAAAAAGAAGAATCCTTATTAGCCCTTGAACATGTTAGGTTTTTAATTCTACCTTTTCTTCCCACTCCTGTATTCTTTCCTCTTCTGAGTGAAGTTTCATTAACTCTTTCTTCCTCTTTCCCTTCATATTAGCAAAGTTCTCTTTCTTCACTTTCATCCAATCAACCTCCTTCTGTTAGTAAGACCTAATGTATTTCTCCTTTTATGATAAATGGGAAAATTTACGAAAGACAAAAATGGGATGTGACATGAGGGAGGCGAAATTACCGGAGAGAGAGAGGGGGAAGAAAAAGTCACCAAATATTCCTCTAATGAAACTTGTCATTTCCTAATGAAAGCAGTTGAAGGAATTTCTCATTAAAAATGGTTTCCTCTATGAATGCACATATGAAGTATTATTTAGGGGCAAAAGCTTCTTCTCTGAATCCTACTTTTCAGATTCAACGTGTAATTGCCACGAGTTCCACTTCCTTACTATGATCTACCACCACTTATTTGTTTCTTCTCTTCCTTTTGATGCTGAGTTTTAACTCCCCTCTCACCAATGCACCCAGTCACTTGACTGATCTTTAGCTGATGTTTTCACCACAGTGGTGGACTCTCTTTTTCCTCACATTTTTTTTTCCTTATAGTTATCTGCAAGGTTCTGTTTTTTTTGTCGATTCTTTTCTTCTACATTTTCTTCTGGGAAATAGCATTAAAAGTAGTTTTGCCTCCCCTTGTGCTGAGAAATGGCAGACTCAGACTTATGTCTGTTAGTCCAGATAATATTCCACCCTGTCTCTCCAGTTTGTCCCGAGGTTATGTCTGTAATGCTCACTTCAAGATGAACATGACAAGAGCAGAGTTCTCCATGTTTCCTTGAAAGCTCTCTTGATACCTTCTTTCTTGACTGCTGCAAATTTAAATTAACTTTGTGTAGTACTCATCACCAACTACACGACACAATGGTCATTAACAGCACCCCAGTCAAAGAGACTAAACTTCTCAAAACAATGTCAACCTGATATTGTAACACATCAGGATATTCACAGTAGACATCTGAAACAAGTAGAGATAATGCTCTGGGGTAGCTAACTACAGCTGGACCCAAATGATGAAAGAATATCATAAAACTGAGAAGTGGAAGGGCAAAGTGCAGCTGTTTTTTTTGTAGCTTTGAATGTTTTTATTTAATGTGAGTTTCATTGAAACACGGCAATATTTTCTTCCCTAAATCATTTCAGTTGCGTTTATGCTAAAATACTGTGTGATGATTTGTTACTTTGTGGACACGATCATCTAATTATAAAGGCAAATGGAAGTTTACAACTTGAAAATCAAGTCTTCCATAGAGAGTTCTCAGTGAATAGAAATTCTACATATGTACTTATGGTAAAATTTTGCACTGAGTGCTTAGTTTCTTTTCCTTTTACGAGATCCAGAATATAAAATCAACAGAGATGTTACCCTTTTTCACCTCTTGGCATTTTCCAGGAAAGGAAATGTAAAGTTTGAGTTGACCTTGCTTTAATACATTGCACAAGTGTATGCTTGTAAAAGCAACATGACACCATACTAATAATCTTTCTGTTAAATTGCAGCCGACGTAATATTGTGCCCTCATGCAAAACAATTGTGTACTATTTTGTATAATATGTAGAAAAATGAATTTAAGAAACATTAATTAATATTTTACATATGTACATATACATATAAATAAATAACAGACTGCAATCTGCCTTCAAAAAAAATCTGCTGAACAATTTTAACATTTTTTTTCTAACCCATGAGCAGTTTCAGAGGGGAACAAGATAACAGAGCTTCATGTCTTCTCAATATTATTTCTCTCTGATGTAGCAGTGAGATGAGTATGTGTTGTATGTTAGCTCCAGCCAGTATCTAACCCTGTCCCAGCTGCTTGCTCCCCGTCCCCCACTCGGATGGAGGAGAGAATCAAACTGTAAAGGTAAGAAAATTTGTCAGTTGAGATAAAGACAGTTTAATAGGGAAAGCAAAAGCACAAGCAAAGCAAAACAAGGATTTTACTCCTTGTTGCCCATCAGTCGGCAGGCGTTCAAACATCTCCAGCAAAGCCAGGCTTCATCAAGTAGAACAGTGACTTGGGAAGACAAATATCATCACTCTGAATACCTTTCCCTTCCTTCTTTAGCTCACTCGGTTCAGTGTGGTGCTGAAACACCAAAGGTCGCGGGTTCGATTCCCATTCGGTCCTCATGTGTTGCCTGATCGAGTTGAGAGGCGTCCCTGCCCATGACAGGGAGGTTGGATTAAATGATCTCTAAGGTCCCTTCCAGCCTAGACCATTCTATGATTCTATGATTCTTCTTCCTCCAGCTTTACAAGCTGAGCATGATGTCATATGGTCTGGGACATCCCTTTGGCCAACTGGGGTCAGCTACCCTGGCTGTGTCTCCGCCCAACTCCTTGTCCAATCCCAACCTCCTCACTACTGGGGTGGGGCAAGGAGCCAAAAAACCCTTGACGCTGTGCAAGCACTGCTCAACGGTAAGAAAAACATCCCTGTGCCATCAGCACTGTTTCCAGCACAAATGCAAAACACAGCCCCATACCAGGAGATATGACGAAAATTAACTCCATCACAGCCCAAACCAGCACAGTGTAGTAACCTCACTTTCAAAACTCAGGCTAGACCCTCTTCATATTGCATCATGCCACATGGGCACAGTGGTTCTAGTTTCTGGATATCTTTATTCCGTAATTTGATAATCCTCACGTTATGGAGCTCACAGAGGTGGTCCAACATGAATACCAGACCTCTGGGTAGTAACCCAGCAAAGGTAGTTGTAGTTACCAAGCCCATGGTCAAGCAAATGTGCTTATTTTATTTGACAGTCCACAAAAAACTCTTTCATATAAATCTGTGAACTGCAGAGCTCAAACCATTAAGACACATGTGGTTTGATTGCACTGTTGGGGTGTCAAAGGCTATGCAATATCAGCCACATAACAACCACGTTCTAGCTGGAGTTGTCACAGCCCTAAGGAGATCACAAACAAAAAAAAAAAAAAGAATTTTAGCTGGTGTTGACCAAGTGTCAAAGTCTCTTGGAAATACAAGCTAGTGTGTAAGATATTAAAACTTAGACCTTGTCCTTTCATCATGAGATGGATTCCTAACAGGATTATTAGAAAAATAAAGGTTGTAGTCTGAAAGAAATTAGGCTACTGGAGACAAGAAACAGAATAACACTTCCCATCTAGCGTGGAAAAAAGATCATCACTAAAGCCCAAGCAGTCAATACCAGATCTATATTCATACATCTTCCTACTAAGCCAAATGAACCCTTGGTTAGCAGAAACTGTGTTGTGGTTTTTCAAACTGTTTCTCAGTCAGGAATTATTTCCACAGGAAAGTGGTGTTATTTTTCCTGGAGGTAAGAGATAGACCTTGCAATTGAATTGTTTTTTTATTATTGTTTTCCCCTTATTGCCTGTTATCCCTAATGAAATTGAAGAAAAGAGAGCTAAACCCTCGTCATCCCTCAAGTTTGTGCTGATATGATGTATATGGAATAAAATACTCTTGTTGGTCACTTGTCCTGTCTGTAACACAACAGAGATGCAACCTTTTACTTCCTTGTGACCCCTTTTACTACCCGACACCACCAGCGTGGCACACAAGAGCCAGCAGTGGCCTTGGTCACTATGGGAATAAATATTGACAAGAGCCTTTTTGCATCCCAATCTCAGGCAGTAAATGTAAACATCAGGTGTTATCACTGCTAGTAGCAGATACTGTCTGCAAAAACACCCTGCTAACTTCAGAAAGTGCAGCCTCTGAGAAGAGACTGAGCTGAGAAGCAAAAATCACTGAACAGAACTAGTTCTCTCCAGTACTATAGGACCAGGAAGTAGGATCCCCGCTCAAGTATTCCAGTGTCATGATGTATCTCTTCCCATAGCATCTGCTGCAGAATTGCGTGAGAATTGCAGAATTAGTTCTGTTTAGCTCAAATCAGGACAGATGCCACTAGCAATCAGCAGTCTGTTGGACTTCCTGCTGTTGATCATAAAGTTTTTGACCCTGTGATACCCATTATTATGAAGTCTACTTATTCTTCTGTTGTATCTGGTGCTGGTCAGTTCTACGGAAATCTCTGAACACAAGAGCATTAACCAATGATCCAGTATTATCTTCTAAGAAATTCTTCTCCACGTGTCATATGATTTAGTGGACTATTCAATAGAATTTGATCTCTGGGACAACATCTTTTCCAATCAATAGAACATGCAGAATTATTAAAAAAGTAGAATAAAATACTAGAGCAAAAAGCATTCAGTTCTCTTTTGTTTTCTCAAGATACAGTCAGTGGGTAGATCTGGTTTTTTTCTTGTAGAATTGTCTGAAACACTTTCACCATGAAGTTTCAGTTGTGAGAGTCCTTTTTTTCAGAATATTGAAATCATTGACTGTCACAATTGGATTAGTGTGATTTGCTGTTCTGCCTCTGCATGTTATTGTCCCACTGTGCAGTTAGCTCTTGAGAAATCAAGATCAGGGTACGAATATTGTAAATCAAGTTTGGAAAGTGTTTACTTCAGGGAAATTTGGTCAGTTAATATAGTATATTCTAAGCAATGATCCATTCATGGCTCTTAAAATAATGATAAAAAGTAGAACTAAGGATGATATTTTGAAAAAATACAAAATTTCTAAGGAAAAATTCAGGAGCCTTATTGTTTCATACACGAAATGGAAAGAATCATTGGTCATTTTTTCATTCTCTCCAGTATTGTAAGAGCAGGAAGTAGGATGTCGGCTCAAGTATTCCAGTGTCATGATGGAGTGAATATCTCTTCCCATAGCATCTGCTGTAGAATTTCATGAGGTGCAACTTTTGGTGTTTGGGTGTTGTTGTTTTGCTTTCTTCTTGTGTTTTTTTTTTTGCTTTGGGAACTCTTGTTGTTGTTTTTGTTGTTATTTAAAAAAAAATCCAAGTAGGCAGATTGCTAGCATTTGAAGCGAATTCAAATTTGTTCAGAATCATTGGCACGTTTTGTTTTCCTCCCATACAAGTTTCATTTCAGTTTCATTTAGTAATATTTGTTGTTGTTTTTTATTAGATTGCCTAGGATAATGGGAGCAGAGAGTATAAGAAGTCTTAGCTGGAGTGTCAAATAAGGGAGATTCTACACTGAGAACAGCTTTTCCAAGATACAGGCCAGATGGTAGCTTTGGGATTTAGAAGTTGAGAGAAGTAGCTGGAGCTGTGTCAAGAGAAATAGTTTAAAAAAAAATACACTAGGAAAAAGGAAGCAAGAGAGATTGTCAAGTCAAAACAGTAAAAGTAACTATTTGTGCTATCATTCAATGTCTGCATGAATAGACTTATTAGTCACATAATAACCCACCAAACAAGTCTAAAACAAAGATGAGGAGCAAGGTGAACATACCGGGTATTTGAATACCCCTATACAAATATAATTCACTCCGTTTAGCTGTTAGATATTGTTGATCCATGACATCACAACACAGCTTTTGACATTTCCATCAAGTTTGAAGGAAAAATTGAAGCCGTTACCTATCCAAACCTGTGGGGTGGATATTTCATGTATATCAAAATGCCAAGTCAGAATGATGCATTGAAAGACAACTTATTTTCTACCTTTGGACCTAGAAACCTCATACACTGATACAACTGCACCAGTTTGAAGCCTTCATGGTGCCATTTCCACTCTGGAACGAAGGCAGGAGCTGATGCAATTCCAGCTTCATATTTCAGAGTCATCTTAAAACATATCGAGGGATAATAAAGTGTTAAAATAAAAACATCTTCCAGATTCTGGAATTTTTCTTTTTTTGCAGACCTGACATTCTCAACCCCACCCATACAAGTTAGCCAGGATTGTTCAGAATTAAATTTCTTGCTCAGATGTACAACATTAATCATAGAACTGTTAATAATAAGGTTTATAATCTTTAGCAACAGTTAACCACAGACAAGCCATGACTGTTCTAAATTATCTCTCATAGTGCTATATCATCACAAAGGACAAATGTATATTGATCCCCTCATTTCTCATGGAAAGTGGCAAAAAATGCTGGTATAGACATGTGTAAAACAATTTTATGGTCCAAACCAGATTGGCCCAAATCAGATGTATAACAAGTATTTTTAGCAGCTGGCGTTAGAAGCAAAAGGCAGCCTGAGCTGAACATCCCTCAAAAACAAAATATGTTGTTGCTGCCATGAATTCATCTCAAAACTAGTGACAACTATTTTTCATTCTTAAAGTATGTTCTTGCAGTAGGAGACATTCCAAAATAATAAGTTTCGCAACAATTGAAGGATTGAAAGAGAACTAAAGGAGTCTATAGGGCTTACTGAAGTTAATTGTAGATTTTAGCTCATTGTTCAACACTGAAACTTTGTCTAAGTTCTTAAGAGAGTAGAACAGCAAAGGTTTATATATCTGACTTGCTTTGGACATTAAGAGAGGATAATAATTTACAGAGTGAGGGAGTTGGACTATTCCACATATAGATGTGTCCAACCCTTAGTATTTAGACTATATGTTTCCTCCTATCTATAAAACTAGAAGCGGAAATTCCCTTGACAGAAGATTGAACATTACTAGCTGGAAGGGAGCCACAGCATGGATATTCCGAGTAGGATTTTCAAAACTCTTTGAGAGAGTGTAACTTCCGTTCTCAAAAAAAACAAGAACTGGTGCATTTTGGAGCTTTTGGAAAACAACCCATTAGGTTTGGGAGGAGAAAGAGAGGAAGAATTTTACAGCTGAAGAATGTAAAAATATATCTCTCTTTTCCGAAACATATTGCAGGCTGAGAATGTCCCTCAGACAAGACCTTCTGACAAGATGTGTGAGAAAGTCTTTCAGTGCACATTTCTGTTTTCACTCTGTGTTATTCCACGTTTCAAGAAAGAGCTACCATTCATGAATATTGGGTTTATGATGCACTAGAGAGGTTATGAAAATCTTTAGAGAACATACCGGTTTATTTGCTACCTAATAACTTAGACCAGCAGTTAATGTATTTTAAGTAGATATAGTAAAAATTCTCAATCAATTTATTTTATAATGAAGTTTAAGAGGTGATTTTATCATGGTCTACAAGCACATCAGTGAGGAAAGCCATCTGATGGTAATGGCTTTTTAATTTACTGGAAAGTCATAATGAGTTTCAGTGGGTAGAATCTGATGCTAGATAAACCTAGACTAGAAACAAGCTACATACACTAAGTAAAGCCAATTACGATTTGGAAAAGCTTTCTTAGGTGTGCAATGGATTCCTCACCATTTGAAGTCTAAATGTTGATACTGGATATCCTTTGAGAGAATAAGAAAGCAGAGTGTCTTTACACATAGTGATAACACAAGAAGGGGAGTGTGTGTTTTTCTCATTGTTAGTGATATAACAAAGAGGAGAGTGTCCTTCATGAACTAGGGAGTCACAGAATGCAGCCTGTAGGAGAAGATAACGAGACACCTTGACCATCAGGGCTGTTAATTAAGTCAACAGCAAGGATGCTCTAAACTTTTGAACTTTGAGAAAGAGTGCGCAGGCTTAATAGGCCAATGAATATTAACTTCTCTGCCCTGGGTGGCATAAAGTTGGAGTTAATGAAACATGCGATGTGTGTTGTTAAGGGGGGTACATGTTAAGGGGGAACATGGCATAGGCGAATTGGGAAGTCTGTACCTCCTGAGTACCTCAGCCAATGGGGAAAGGGAGAGGTGTTCATGCAGTCGGGAAATTAGGATAAAAGGGGGCTGCGTCCTCCTGCAATTTGAGAGACCTCACTGGGACGTGGCAACCCTGGTGAACTCTCCCTTTATTCAAATAAGTTAAGACTCCTCTGTCTTCTTTGTGAACATTGACCTCTGGCAGCATGATTTTCCGTACACCTTCATTTAAGTTTGTGATAGTTCAAACAGAAGCCATAAACTTAATACAGGAATTAGTGAGTGAAGTTCTTTGTCTTGTACTTGCCCAGAGATCAGACAGGTAGTTTAATGGTCTGTCCGTAGAATGCTTTGGAATGGAAAGGACGTTTAAAGGTCATCTGGTCTAACTCTATAAAGACTAGGCAAATGTTGAATATGTTCCTTTACATCTCTCAGAAACTCCCCAGATTTTTCCACATAATGTGATGGGAGTAGCAGTTTTGTGCAAGATCTCCAGTGTAAGACAAAGTGCACCAGACAAAAAATGTGACACAATTCAACTCTTCTGAGCTTGCTTTCCAACACACGTTTCAAGACGATTATCTGGAACACTAGAATTAAGCCTGTTCTTGTAATGATTCTCCAGAGTGTAAGAGAGATATACAAATCTTCACAAGGCAGAGAATGAATGGAGGAAACAATCAACATTCATTTCCCACTGTCACTTGATTCATTGCTGGATTTAACTCTAGGTAATACTGTTGTGTCTTAGACTGTAATTGCTGCCATGTCTTACTTTTTTCCAACTGAGGGGAAAAAAAAGTTGTGATTGGAAACTGTAGAATTGACACGGGATGTAATGACTGAGATTTTATTACAAAGTCGGGATCACTGTATTTATCACTCTGTATCTATTCTTCATCCTTTTTTTCCTAATCTATCTAATATTTATTTTTTTAAAAAAGGAAGATTCATGAGGTTGAGATTGAAAATGTTGGATGAATACAGTCTCAGACTGAAGACTGAATCAATGAAATTAGAAATCAGAAGTTTTCCTTGCTTTTCATTTGCAGTGTCTGGGGTGAAAAAGCAAAAGAGATTATAGGTCTTTTCTTCCTACAAGAATATCCATCGGAATCCATTCTAACCTTTCTGTTTAAGAATAGACTACATTTTTCAGTTTAGCTCAATCAATATGTAAACATTCTGCACACTTAATTTACTCACTTCTAATTTCTCTCAGAAAGGATAGAAAATTTAGGTACTCACCTGCATGAGGAAGTAAGAAATCTTCTCTAGGTCAATTTTGTAGATTCTGAAACTGATGCATCTAACTCCATTTTCAGAGATGCTACATAAAATATTCAAGGACCTAGCCTTTCTTAACAATCAACTGCAAATTAAGGCTAAAAGTTTCACTTAATATGTCACAAAAAAACCAAACCCAAACAAACTGGACTGGGTAATATAAAAAATGTATAGAATTTCCAATATTTTTATTTTCATTTCATTGCTATTTAAGTATGCACCTGAAGAACATCTGATGCAATGTTAGACAGCTAAAACTTATGTTTTCCAGCTATGGAAGGGAGGTGGGTTAGATTTGACAAAAGTGTTCTGCGTTATTTGGTCACCATTTCACATAGTACATCTTGAACTTTTCTATTTATGTTAAAAAATGTTGAGCTGGAGAACCTGGGCCCCAACTAGCACAGTGCCCTTTTCCTAGCAGTAGCTGCAAACAGACTACAGGAGAAAAGGATGAACTGAATACACGTATTTGATGCTTCTACCTAATACTTTCCTATCCTCTAACCATCTTCAGCTGAGGGGATTTACTGAATCTGTTTAGTTTAATTACTATCTAGTAAATTACAAACCATGATTTTTTCCAAATTCTTCTTGAAGGAACATTTTTCTCATTTCTTGAAAGTATGTGCAGGGGACACAATCTTTTCTGTTTTTTGTAGAATGTAAACCAGCATTTCTTAAAAATAAATGTGATTGTGAGCAGTCTAGATGGAGGATAACAATATGCATAAGGGGTACTAAGAAGACAGAGTTTTATAACTCACATGTCTTCAAAAATGTTGAACCACAAAGGTCAGGCAAAAAAGGGAGAGGCAATATCTCCGCACTGACAGTTATAGTTGTGAAGGTAGTTACAGAGGAATAAACATGAGTCTTGACATAATATATATATATTATATAATATAATATATATTATACAATATATAATATATATATAAAATATATATTATATATAATATAATATATCTACTTAACAGTAGATATATTTCTGGTCCATTCATTACATGAGCTCTCCAAAACAGCCGTAAAAGATCAAATCCCCCAAGTGTCTATTTATGAGAACCATTAGTAAATACGACAAGAAATACGAATTGAATTTATTTAGCGAAATGCTATTATTAAGCACTCAACTGCATTGAACTCAACTTCCTGGCTTTCTTAAATATCGTGAGAAAGTTTGACTTTGGTGACACGTTACATACTGAGGAGTGTAGCCCATGTGCACATGTGCACCATGACCACTCTGGAAGGATTTGGGCATAGCAGAGATAGTTCTGCACGGACTATCTGAGCTACTTAACCAAAGTCCAGTTGCAATCAAAGAACAGAAACAATGGATTTCAGGGTGAAAAAACACATCATCTTAAATAAGAGGTCTAAAAGAGACAGATGTCTCATACCTGGTACTGTAACAATGCTATTCACCCTTGTTGACTGGAATGGGAGCCTAGGGTGACTTGCTCAGATGTAGATGTCTCACTTAGGTGTCACAAATCTCTCTCTAGGGTATCTACTGTCCATCCTTGTTAAATGTAGAAATAAGCCTTCTTCAGAAGGATTTTTTTTTTTTTAATTAAGCCTTGTAGGAAGCCTGATATCTTTATGACTTTAAACGACTATAAAACTTTTGACATTTTAAGCATTTGTGAGGAGTGATTCAGAAGCTTTTGAGCTGCAAAGCATGCTGTTGTAAACCTTTGCATTGTTGCCCTGCTGAGGTATCCTGAGATCTTTTTCATGAGTTGGATATAATCTCATTTGGTAATAACACCCTTTTGTTCTTTTCTCACATTCAATGTTTGGGATGTTAAAAAATACAAAGATGCCCAGAGGGAGATGTAAAATTGCCAAGATTTTCTCAAATCACAAAAAACTTCAGTTCAGTCTTCATTGTGTTCATAGGCATCCTTCTTCCGTCAATATTTTCAAATACTTAAAACTAAAATCTTTATGTTACCATTTCTTCCAAGTTAAAACATGACCTGTTGGACTAATTTTAGTACAAACACAAACCACAGAGCTTTAGTCTCCTTACAGGAAAACAATACAAAAGGCAGCATAAAAATATGATTATGAGCTTAAGAAATGTAAGACTTTTGATTTTGTTTTGGAAATACATAGTACATAAAACAACTTTGCTTTTGCTTTCCTTGTAGCACGAGTGACAGGTTTCTAACTATTGTAAACCAGAAATTAGCTGCCAGTAAATACATTTTATGAATGGTTTGGTGTTAATTGACACTAGCAGTGACATATAGCTGAACCATTACAGTGACCAGATACATCACGTGCTGTCTGTCAGTCCCCCTCTTTCTGTAAAATTTATACAGCATTGATGAAAACCTCTCAGCTGCTGACAAGGAGCTCAAGAATTTTTGTTTAAAGCACAAACGAATCCTGGGAATGAATATATACTATGTAACAGGCTTTCAGCTGTCTTAGCAGAGCTGGCCTCATAAGCATTTTACCATGCTATCTGAAAGTCCAAAGAGAAAACTTATTTTTCAAATAATGAAGCAGCAACAGAACAGTGAAGGGGTTTCACAGAGTACAGGTACATTGCTCTTCACCCTCTCAAGTGATTACATTTCTCCGCATCTCCATGTGGCTGGGGGAATGTGCTTGTTTTGCAAAGTTATCCAGTCTGCTTTTTCTATGGCTTTTTTAAATCTTGTCTTTCATTAGCGTTAGGTCAAAAACCATCATTCTTGACCTGGTCTTTGATAAGACATAAAGATCTTTAAGCATGGACCACCGAGACAAGTAGATGCAGCGTGATTTGACGTTTCAATGTAGTGGTTCTGAAAAAAAAAAGTGATGCAGTGATGATTCCAGTGCTGAGTGCTGTTTAATACAGCAACCCTGCTGTTGAAGTAGTGTTTTGTGATATAATTGTAATAACTTGAAAGGAATGGATGTTACTGTGAAAGAGCAGTGAGAATGCCAGCAAGAGACCAATTTTACACAGTCTGCATGTTTGAGGTAGGTGTTTGTTTGCAAGAGATTTGACTGAGGATGTCAATTAGTCATAAAATGATACTCTTTGGAGGACAGTTACAAAAGATAACAAAAGTCAGTATCCTAATCTGAATCACCCTCTGGAGGATCCCTTCCCTAAACTGACTGTAATGGAAGCCTGGGGAAATTAGTTGTCCAAGTCTTAAGTTAGCCTTTGTGAATATCCCTCTGTGAGATATATCAAAGTAATACTGTGTAAATACCTATTGTTAAGGTCTTTAAACAGTGACTTCTCCTTCATATCAGGCTTAATGCAATGCAAAGGCAAAACGGATGCAAACATAAATTCATTTTGAAACATACAGAGTTCTAGTATTTCTTTTGTTAGCCAAAAAATCTGAAGAAGTATCAAAGTGTGGGTGACCTGGGTCCCTAGAGTAACTTGAATGACAGTAGATAGTTGTGTGGAAGAAGGGAACTCAAGGTCAGGTTTTCATTTCATTTCATCTGCTTCAAAGCTTTAATATCTTTCATGCTGTGCTCTTAGTCTGTCTTCATTTCTTCCCTCTTCCGTGTGTGTGATTTAATAACAAAATGGGTAGAAGAAATTAGGTGCCTAAGTGAGAAGATGCAGAGGAATGGTCTATATATATACACATGTTGATTTGCCAGGTAATTACTTCAACAGCCTTTCAGTTTCATTACAGATTCTGGTACAAGTCAGAATGTCACTTACTTTTACGTAAAGGTTACAGGAAGGCAAATGAGAACTGACATCTTCTGCAAGCAGGCTTGATTTATCAAGTATCAGTTGTATCTCCAGTGTTGCTCAAAGCTACATTAGCTCAGCTTTTGTCATAGAAGAGATTCTTCCAGCTTATTGAGAGGCAATGACCACACGTTTTTCCCTGCTCTCTGTTGTGTGTGCGATATTTTTCTGATTTGCAGTTGTACCTCTCTAATTAGTTCAGTGAATATTTAAAAATGTTGTATATTGCAACAGCACCTGTAAATCCCAAATCACAGAATTATAGAACCATTAAGGTTGGAAGAGACCTCTAAGTCCAATTGTCAACCCAGCACCACCATGACCAATAAACTATATCCTGAAGTGCCACTTCTACACAATTTTTGAACACCTTCAGGGATGGAGACTCCATCTCTTCCCTGGGCAGCCTATTCCAATGCCTCACCACTCTTTGAGTAAAGAAATTTATCCTAAGATCTAATCTAAACCTCTCCTGGTGTAAATTGAGGCCTCTTCCTCTTGTCCTGTTCCTAGTAACTTGGGAGAAGAGACCAACACCCACCTTGTTACAATCTCCTTTCCGGTGGTTGTAAAGAGCAATGATATTTCCTCTCAGCTTTCTCATCTCCAGACTAAACTACCTCAGTTTCCTCAACTACTCCTCGTAAGACTTGTTCTCTCGACCCCTCACCAGCTTTCTTGCCCTTCTCTGGACCCACTCCAGCACCTCACTGTCTTTCTAATACTGTGGCGCCCAAAACTGAACACAGGACTCAAGCTGTGGCCTCATCAGTGCCAAGTATAGGAGCACAATCACTTCCCTGCTTCTGTTAGGCACACTGGTTTTGTCACAGGTCACAGTGTTGTTGGCATCCTTGGCTACCTTCGTACACAGGTCTGAGATTGTTAATCCCTTTCTAGATAAAAACTATAAAGATCTGATATGTCTTTAAAACTGATAAGAAATCACAGTGTAGGTGTCAAAGACAGGAGAGGTAGCAAATCCACTGTACTCCTTTAAATTAAGGCTCAAATTAAATTTCAAACTAATCATCTCTCTTGATTTCAGGCACATCTTTGATATAGATGTGGAGGTTTGATGTGGTTGTCTAAGGATGCCTCAACTGTATGAAACATTTTGGCTGTTTTTCATTAGGTCCTGTGTTGTATCTGCCACATTTGTAGGTTTACTAGATACTCTAAAATCTCTCAGTTGATTCTAGGTGTTTTTATTAAGGAGAACTTGAGTCAAGCTCTCTGAATGGAGTTTAGTTTCACTTAGATATCAGATGCATGTTCCTACTTCTGAGTATCTATTATATATCTAAGCTCCCAACACAGAAGATATCAATGGTTTTAGTTAACTAAATCTAGTTTTCCAGCACCATTTGGCTCACCTAACTGTACCCAGGACATTCTCAGAAGGCCTACAGCCTTCTGGAACAGCATCTGGAAGCCAAGCAGAGTATGCTTGGACATCTCATATCTACCTATGTCTGGGTATCTGGATCACACCTTTAATCAATGCAATCATGTGATTCTAAACAACTATTCATGTCTCCTTAAAACAGACATTTAGGGCATGATATAGAGGCCTGAACAAGGGAGTGTACTACCATTTCAGAGGTATTGCAGATATAGCCAGATCATTTAAATGATATTGGGAGAGTTGATGCAGGATCTCTGAGACACATTCCTTAGGAACAGCAGCTGTTTTTTAGGAATCTAAACCGCCACTTATCATGAAAAATATTTCTTTTAGCAATGATATCATGATGCATACTTATCTATCCATCTTTCTCATCCTGCTCTACCCTCAATGATAATAATCATGTTCCATACAACAAATCTTAAAGTTTCTTCTAGTTATTTTGCTGTAACTGTTGAGATTCATGGTAAAATGTATGAATTTATTGCTTAGTTAGAACTCACTTTCACCCCTTCTTGGACTCCAGCTGGCTACATTAGTTTTTACTTAAAGCTGTTGGTGCAAATCTCCACCTTCTCTGAAGGTCAGAGATGCTATTTTAGGAGAGTGGTTTTCTATTCTTTTGTGAATGATTGTGATAGATAATGGAAAATGGCAGCTGGTTTTGTTCTCAGTGGGATGTATCTGTAAGTAATTATTAAGGAAGACTAGAACTTGGTATGGCTGATTGTCTCTTCTTTTAAACCCATAAATAAAAACTGAGAGCAATTAGGGCTAAAGGGCAATCTGGATGTAATTTGTGTGCAGTGTCTAACACAGCAGGACTCTAATTCAAATGGTGTTATATGCAATGATATGATATTTCCACAGTTCTGTAACTCCTAGATTTGAGTAAGCTTGAAAAAGCTTATTTCTAACCAAAGTAGATAGGGGGAATGTCTGAATTGTAAGAATCTACTCTTTTGTGGTATGTGGCACAGGTTCCCACATACAAGGTTTTCTCAAAGCTCTAGAAAATATGAGGTTTGGCACATGTTTATGTCCTTTACCTTATGACTGGCCCAGAAAACACAGTCACCAATACAAGGTCTAAGGGACAAAAATAATATATCCAGATGTTAATTATCTTCAATCAAGCTGTAAGACTGGCAAGAAAAGTAGAATATGAAGAGGTAGGAAACACTCCAGAAACAATGGAAATGCTAATAAGAATTATTCATTATAAATAAAAGACATTCAAAATAACATGTCAAAGCAAAATATCCCCTAGTTGTGCAGGGATTGGGTTACCCAATTATGTAATTCAGGTGGAAAACAAATGGTATCTTGTAATGCTCATGACTTAATGCTCATGACTTAATGACTTGTAATGCTCAGTTACTTAATTCTGAACTGCAAAATGTCTGACTTTCAGAATTTGAAATGCAGCTATACCAATTACATGCAGCATATAATATTCAAACTTTTTAGTAATACAAATATAGAAAAAATCCAGCTGCAATAAAAAGATTGTCTGTGTGAAAATGTAACCGAGTTGATAGAAAATGTGTATTTGTGTAGCCTGTAATTTGAGGCAAGCTGGTTTATGCGTGAGCAAGTGTGAGACTTTGCACTTTACACCCAGCATAGAGGTGAACTTCATCTGACAGAAATTTCTCAAATTTCTCAGTATTTATAATTTATTCTATATAATCTCTCACATTTTCTTCGCTAAGGGTATCAGAGTCATGTGTAAGGTATATTCAAGACAGTGTCTCAAGGAAGGCAGAACTGAACTCTTTGCCCAATTCAGGAAGCTGGATCAATATGTATTTTGAAAGATGACATCCATCTAATCATTAGAAACGTGGAAATATTTAGGTTGGAAAAGACCTTTAAGACAATTGAGTTGAACAGTTAACCTAGCAGTGCCATGTTCACCACAAACCATGGCTCTAAGAACCACATCTACACGTCTTTTGAATACCTCAGGGATGGGGGACTCCATCACTGCCTGGACAACCTGTTCAAATGATTGACAATCCTTCTTGTGAAGAAATTTTTACTAATATCCAACCTAAAACTTCCCTGGCACAACTTGAGCCCATTTCCTGCCATCCTATCACTTGTTAACTGGGAGAAGAGACTGACCTGCAGCTTGCTACAGCCTCCTTTCAGGTAGTTGTTGAGAGCGGTAAGGCCTCTTCTTAGCCTCCTTTTCTCCAGGCTGAACAATTCCAGTTCCCTCAGCCACTCCTCATAAGACTTGTACTGGAATCTCTTCATCAGCTTCATTGCCCTTCTTTGGATGTCCCCCAGTGTTAGCTTGAATTCAGGTCTCAACACCCCTCTACTTCTTGGTTCAAAGGTCCTGAACTAGTTTTCTTGAGTGTGACTTCAAACAATGATTTGCTCTGCTTGTTCCATGTTCTTCCAAGCACATTCTCTCATTTTGGTGAGATAAATCCTGAGGGGATTTATTGGGACTGGGTGTCAGTTTAGTGTTCAAGCCTTTTATTCTTGCTGTACTTGATTTTTTTTTCCTCTACAGTTACCCAACCAACTCCTGAGCTCCAGTGTCACCAGGTGTGTAGTCCATGATGTTGTGTTACAGTCTAGGATTACTGTCCATTTATGGTAACGTCAAGGAGCAACTGGAGCCATCACTACAAAAAAAAAAAAACACCCAACAACAACAAAAAAAAGGAAAAAAAACCCACACAAAACCAAACAAACCAACCCCCAAATTACTATCTTTAGGACTCACTTTGATGAGTAGCACAGATGTCACGTTAGGCAGCAATGCAAATGCTGAAAGCTGGCTTGTCAGTCTACCTGGCACAGGGTGTTCAGAGATGGACAGGTTCAGGATATGACTATCCTATCCAGCTGTGGCAATAAGGTGTGGTGTAGAAAATGCTCTTGCTGGGCAGTTGATTCTGGTTTCCAAGCTACTGTACTAATTTTTTCCTAGCAACTATAAAAGATGTTCTGCTTACCTTTATTGGACCTGAGTAACCTGGCACTTCTAGATCTTCTAGTGACTGTTGATGGCTGGATGTTTTCAGCAATGTATATGAGGAAAATATGTGTAAAGCCTCCATAACACACAACCATAGTTAGCACAGGGAATGAAAGATCTTGCCTTTGCTGAAAGTTTGAAATGTTCTTAGTGTTTGCTGTATTGAGGAATCACAGTACTATCTGCAAAGTTTTTTGACTTTATATATCACTGATCAGCTTTCTACTTTCTTGAACTCTGCAAACTAGAGTGCTCCAACAGCTGTAATAACTTATTCCAGAATTTTATTCCAGAAAGGGATGGAGGAAATAAATATATATACTTCTCTTCCTAACTACTGACTGGTTGGTGAAGATCTGACGCAGGGCTGCCATACTGCCTCTAATTTATTTTGGCCATCTGTTTTCCCTACTTCTAATTAGTGTGTTAAGAGGGAAAATATTCTTAAAGAGCGTTTAGGCTGAGGATGCTCCTGCACTCACTAAAAGCAGATTGAAATGTAATATTTGTTCTTCATTGGGCAGATCAGGCTGTATCTCAGCAACCATCTCATATTTGGCAGAATTACTCCTTTTACATTAAGTGACTACACATGCTGAAGTTGTTTTTGGTATGAAGGATACATTAGTAAAAGTGAGAGAAGATCTTTTTTAGCAGGATCTGCACACTTGTAAAATATTTGTGTTGTGCCCTGAACATATTGCAGTTTCTTTGTAAACATTGAGCTTTATGTGTCCTGATAATGCTTAAGATATGAAAAGTGTATTCAAATATGGATCTTGAATCAGGGTTTTTATACCCTGATCCTTCACTCTGAAATATGAGCCTTAAGGTTGGTCTGTTTACTTCTCTCATCATCTCGAAGGAGACCTTGAGAAAGATGTCTGAAGTCTAATCTGCAATACTTTTCTGATTCTAAATCTGTGTTTTTGTTAAGCGAGACTTCTTGATTATATTAAAGCCTGAACTCTGATCCGAGAGCAGAATTTCACAACCATGCAGGATTTTATTGGCAGGAACCACTGCCACGTGCTAGATTGCAGGAGTGGGAAACAGCTAAACAGACTTGAAATAAAAATAGATAATTTAATTTGTATTTGTTTGTCCTTCTTGTTTCCCCTACACTTTCTGGATGGGATTCATGTTGTCTAAGTTAACCAGCGGGCAGTGCAGTCTGAGCTGACCAACCTGTGTGAAGAAAAGAGCATCACCTCACGTGACCAACTTTCCTCTGAGCTGCTTCTCTTCCAGCTTCATAGGAGGATCTAATAACTTAGACTAAGCTTTAAGATAGTGAAACAGCACAGCATGACTTACTATTTTTATCAAATCATTTTGAGTTTTCTAGTGAGATTGCCATTGGATTTTCAAGCAGCACTGGAAAAAACCTCTGCATTCAAGTAGATGAACATGATTATCTATTTCATATCATGAATGTGGTTTTTATCATATAGATTAATCAACTTTTTCCGATGAAGCAAAACTACTCATCTATCAGTAATTTGCTGTGTTGTTTTTGAATGTCATTTCGTCCGACAGTTATCTTCGTTAAAATGCCTTGTAATATTAACTATACTCTTCTAGCAGATTTGATATGAAATTTTGGTAACGTACAGTGTTTATTACTAATACTGTACTTGTATTTTTTTTTCAATATTCTTCAAAAAGTTACACTTTGTTTTGTCTTTATCACTTTATAGACCCTGGTATATGCATTCCGTTGGAGATAGAGTATCGTACAAGTATTGGATGAAATATCTATCTAGCAAATACCCTTGCTGGTAAGCTGCTTGTATATTCTTTCTTCTCTTTTGCAATGTTTCTTGTCAAGCTACATAAAGAAAGGATTATATCATGTTCAATTAGATGTTTACTAAAAAACAAATGGATATTCCAAATATATACTGCTCCTTTTCCCTTTACCAAATAACTTCAGTATTACTAAATTATATTTCCACCCTCCTCTGAGAGAAACATTTTCAGTTTCCATTTTATGCCGTTGTGTATCATGAGGTTTTATAGGCTTTTTTATCTACATGTACTCCATCCTAACAAATGTGTAATCTTGAGTTTCATAGGCTTATGCAAGAGTCAGGAAACTCGCTGGTTTTGGGGGTTTTTTTTCACCCTTTTCTCTGTTTTTTTTTTTATTATTTTTGGAGTGTTCTTGTTGTATTCACTGTAAGTATTGTGGCTTTCATTTGTTGTTGATGCTGAAGAGTGCTTGTGGGGCTATAAACGTCAGTGCAGTTTTTATTCGTAGCTAATAAATGTATGTCAGATATTAAAAGTATTTGAATAGAGAGAATCAAGAAAATCACACATCGTTTAAAGGATTAGTTATAAGGTCACTCGCCAGGAATAGTTGAGTTCTAGTTACTTCCTCTGGTTTATGGTATGACCTTGAGTGAGTCATTTCTGAAGAGAGGGAACTGTATTTCTGTGAGGGGATATAGTAATGTATGAATTGAATTACTCTTCTTTACATAATTGGAGAGCTCATTAGGTAGTTGTTAAGAATGACTAAAACCCATTAAGCCTGGTAAGACATATTTCTTCCAAAAAAAAACCCTTAAAAATGAAATAATATAAAATATAACTTTGGTTTCTAATGGTGTTGCTTTTAACTCTTGCATTTCCAATACTGTCCTTCCTGCTGATTGTCGCTTTCATTAATTTGGTGTAAAATCTGCACTTGAATTGTTGTTAGGGATTTTGTGTGTGACAACGTGGCAAAGATTTATAGATTTGAAGTAAAGAAACCCCAGGTGAAATCACTAGATTTCACCTGTCGGATTGCTGTATAAGGAGATACAGGTTCTGGAGACTGAAGAAACACAAAGAACATTTTATTTGATGTTAGTCAGAGATACTGAAACACTTGCTCCTTTGAAATGCCCATAGTTAAAAAAAAAATCAGCCTTCCCCATCAAGATTTGATGAGGAAGAGAGAAAATGTCTGGGACATGTATTTGTGCTGTATTTTCACATATTACCTGGATGTGTAATGGGAAGAGGGGATCAAAACCTTTACTTTGCAGAAGGGCATTTATTTCCGTAGATACTGTTTAGAACTCAACTAGACAAGTCCCACAGCAACCTCATCCAGTTAATTTGCTTTTGAGCAAGGTTTCAACTAGACATCCAGAGGTCCCTTGCAGCCTCTTATTCTAAGGGTCTGTGAGTCTGTGTAGTTGGGGTGATATGGATGATAATCAGAACTCTGTTATACGATGTGCACGTACCAATGTACTTTACTAAGTCTTCAAGAGAATTTACACAATTTAATATCCAACGGATGAGACCAACTGAAATCTAAAGACACAGAGGGAAGATTGGGAGCCAGAAAAAAAAATGAAGAGAGATTTCTTTAGTAAGGTTAGTATCCAACTGTGGGAGATAATTAGGTACCTAATACCATAGGTGTGCATATAATTTGTCCCGTGGTTTTTAGATTTTCTTTCAAATGCTTTTGTTTTAGAGTACGACTTCCTCTCAGAAGTCTGTGTTATCACTGACTGCTTTGATCACCGGAGGGCACAGATTTTTACATGCTGGGCAAAACTTAAGCTCACCTGAGGAATCCTGACTGACTTCACCAAGGGAACTCTGTGCCCAGTCTCCCTGGTAGGATTTTAGAAAACACGACAGGTGAATAAGGGCGAAGAATACTATGCTTCTGTGAAAAAAAAAAAAAAAAAGAAAAAAGCCAAATGTCATTTTACAGTGTGGCTAAAAGTTGGGAAAACAAAATGCTGGAATAAACTGCCTGGGTGTGTCATCGAGATAGTCACTGCAGGGCATTTAGAATAGGTTGAAGAAATTTCTGTCAGGTATAACTCATTCTTCTTGGGATAAAGGTGTGGATTAAGTCATCTTCTGGGGTCTCTCCGAGCCCTTCTTTCCCATATTTGGTTGATTCTGGATCTAGACCCCAAATCATCATACGCAAAATTGCTGTTCTTAAAGAAAACTGTTGTGTAGAAAGTGGGGTGGGGAGAAGGGATAGGAAGGGATAAGGGACTGGTGATAAGCTCACTTTTATAATGTATATTCTAGTGGGCAATCAATGTAATTTGCATCGTTTAAAATCTGTATTATCTTAATTAGGAATAAAGAGTATCAACTTCTGTTTTGTGGAATTCAAATCCCTGACAGAGGACTCTCATTTACAATCACAATGATTTCTCAAAATGGATTCTCAATGTGTTGACAATATCTGGTTGCCCTGTTTCTTTTTAAATGGTGTGGCTTCTATATCCCACGTGAAATCAACAGCCCCTACATTCTACACATGATCAGACTTGACATATCTAACTGTTTTAGGGTGTGGATTGATGTTCTTAGCAGCCAACCACAAACATGTTGGGGGTCTGAAGGCTTCTCAACATACCACGAAATAGCTGTGATGAACATGCACAGCAACTGTACAACAGATGTGGGCATAACATTGTCTGGGATGCACAAGAAATTAGTACTGTGGCTGAAAACAAAATTGTGATGAGCTCAAAAGATCAATTACAAGCAGTAGCAGCTTTGCTTCCAAACACTAGGAATCGTAATCTCTGTAGTAAATAATCATGTTTTTTATAGAGAGTCATAGAATTCTTATGGTTAGAAAAGACCTTTAAGATCATCAAGTCCAACTGACTTACTGTTACCTGTGTGAATTGGCAGATGATACATTTATCTATGTCTCAATTGTATAGAAATGCAAGTAGTTATAATAGGCCTTTTTTGTGTAACTCGTGGAATTCGAAACCTCTTTTGAAAGGGCACTTCAGAACTAAGTTTCCACTTTTCATTTTTGTGCTCTTTATCTGTATTTCACCTGCTCAAATAATGCCAATTAGAGCTGACACCGTCCAGTCACCTTTTAATTTTCTGCTTCTCATGCCTCAACATACTCACAAATTTGGGTGTTGATTGTTCTGCTGGATTGTTTGAATTTTAAAAAAGAAAAATCAATTTAAGGTGAAAATACACATTCTTTTTGTCGGCAAAATTCCTGGCCTTAAAGCCCTTGATGCTCATCCAGAACAGGTGCTCTACTATGTAATTACTGGAAACAGCTTGAAATAAAACACTGAAATAGGACTAGTAACCTTGAAAATATTACCATTACATTAGGTAACAGCAGATGCAAGAAGGAATATATATTGTGTGCTGGTCTTTCATTCTCTGATGGTTGAAACTGTAGCAGTAGTACTGACAAAATAAAAATTCAAACATTCTTTCAGAAAATATTTTCTTGAGTTGCAGATGATTGGAGACTTAAAAGTACAGATTCTGCAGAAATCACAGTCAGTCACATCTGAAAGCCTTTCAGGACTGAATATATTGATCAAAAATGCTTTTAATGTTCTTACTTCCTTCTGGGTTAAACAATAATAAATATTGAACAGAAAGAGTCCAACTGCAGATGGAACATTTTCAATAAATAAAGAGTTAAATATAACCCATGGCAGAGACTGGAAACTCTCATCAATGCTTGACTACTACAAGCTGGTTGGTATTTTATAGCAGACCCCATGTCAAGGGGAAGTGATTAATCCTGCTTTTGCTGGAGCAAAAATTATAGTTTACCCCTGGAAATGTTTGAAAATGCAGTTTTACTTGAGAAAAGTTACATTCATCATCATTGCTGGTTTTCTGACATGTCTGAATGGATATTTGCTGCCTGGTGATAAACGGTCTCTTTCTCCAGACCAGAATCACCTGCAGAAGTCTATTTTACTTGAAAATTTGGTGAAATTTGACTCTTCACAGCTCCCTTGCAGTACTATTGCAGTTGTTTAGATCAAGCTGGGGAGCTCTTTCTGGTGTTGGCATTGTATATATCCTCATATATTGCCCACTGGTGTAGTGCTCTGCTTGCTGTACATCTACGCTAAGTGCAAGGTGAGATTCTTTAGAGTTAGTGGGGAAGATAATAGATACCAGTTAAAGCAACACTGTAGAATATTTCAGACCTAATTTGACTGTAAATTGTGTTCAGGTTGACAATGAGGGCTGACAGTTTCCATGCTGGGTTCAAAACAGAGCATCAATACAGTTTCGCCTGGTTTTAAAAAAAAAGCACGTTTTGTACCGTCTGCCTTTTACCAACTTCTTGTTTAATCACACAAATCCAGCTCATCAAAGAGTTTTAATTCAGCTTAAAGAAAATGGGACTTCTGTAAATTACTGTGGAAAATGTTTGCCAAGTGATAGCGAAGCTAACTGTTCTGGGACATGTGTTATATATATATAAAAAAAACCAAAAAAACAAACAACTAAACCCAACCTCAAATCAGAACAAAAAAAACCAAAAACAAAACCAAAAAGCAAAAAAACTCACTCAGCTGGCAGTCTAAGGTGATGGGTGCATGGTACAATGCCAAAATATTCACTTTTTTGACAGGTATGTTTGGGTTTGTATTTGGGTCCTGTTGAAGAGAGAGAGTTCATTCAGCTCAAAATAATACAACGATTAACCAAATGCCTTCCAACAGAGTCTAGGAACTAACAAATAAGGTGGTAGTCTGTAGATTTCCTGTCTCTTTTAAAAAAAAAAAAAAGTCAGTTTTTGCAAGAGTTGCAAGAAATTGGAACAGGGAAGGGAAATAACCTAGTTTTTTGTTCGTTGTCTGTTGAGTATCTTGCCCATAGTAACCCTGCAGGAAAAAAAAGATAGTAAAGTGGTTCATATCCATGAACAAGCTTAGAAGGAACAATTTGACTTCTCAGGATTCATGCAAGACTATGCTGATTCAAATATCATCATTCTGTGGAGCATATTCCACACCTTAGCAATCTGAGAAACAGAAGATTTTATACAATGCACACTCCTTCTCCATCTCCTCCTGAAGATTTTCTAACCAGAATGAGGGGCAAAAACATGAAAACAACCCAAAAAAATAGTTTAGATTAGACCTAATCTGCCTGGGATAAATCATATATCCTAGGGTGGTGGACTTGATACAGTCCAGCAGAAAATTACAGGCCAGCAGAAAATTACAGGACAGCAGAAAATTATGAAAGAAAGGGCCGGAAGGAGATCCAGGGAACTACACATCGGTCAGCCTGACCTTGGTACCGGGGAAGATTATGGAGCAACTCATCTTGAGTGCACTGACATGGCACATGCAAGACGATCAGGGGATCAGGGCCAGCCAGCACAGGTTCATCAAAGGCAAGTCCTGCTTGACCAAAGTGATCTTCTCTATGACCAAATGGCCCACTTAGTGGATGACGAAAAGGTTGTGGACTTTGTCTACTTGGATAAAGCCTTTGACACTATCTATCACATCATTTTGGTAGAGAAGCTGGTGGTTCATGTCCTAAACAGGTGTACACTGAGTGAAAAACTGGCTGGATGGCCAAGGTCAGAGAGTGGGGCTGAACGCAGTTATATCCAGTTTCTGGTCGTTCACAAGTGGTGTCCCCCAGGGCTCTGTTTTGGGGCCATTCTAATTTAATATCTATATTGATAATCTGGATAAAGAGATTGGGTGCACCCTGAGTAAGTTTGTGGATGACTACAAATTGAGTGGGAGTGTTGATCTGCTGCAGGGTAGGGAGGCTCTGCAGAGGGATCTGGACAGGCTGGATTGATGGGCCAAGGCCAGTTGTGTGAGGTTCAAGCAGGCCAAGTGCTCCAGGCTTGGGGAGGAGCGGCTGGAAACTGTCTGGCAGAAAAGGCCCTGGGGGTGCTGGTGGGCAGGGACTGAACATGAGCCAGCAGTGTGCCCAGGGAGGGCGAGAAGGCCAACGGTGTCCTGGCCTGGGTCAGCAGTGGGGTAGCCAGCAGGAGCAGGGCAGGGATTTCCCCCCTATGCTTGGCACTAGGGAGGCTGTACCTCAAATCTTGTGTTCTGTTTTGGGCCCCACAGCATAAGAAAGACATTGAGGTGCTGGAGCGAGTCCAGAGAAGGGCAATGAAGCTGGTGAAGAGCCTAGAGCACACGTCTTATGAGGAGTGTTTGAGGGAAATGGGGTTTTTCAGTCTGGAGAAGAGGAGGCTGAAGGGACACCTTATTGCTCTTTACAACTCCCTGAAAGGAGGTTGTACTGAGGTGGGTCTCAGTCTCTTCTCTCAAGTTGTTAGCAACAAGACAAGAGGAAATGGGCTCAAGTTCCACCAAGGGAGGTTGAGATTTGATCTTAGGATAAATTTCTTTACTGAAAGAGTGGTGATACATTGGAACAGGCTGCTCAGTGAAGTGGTGGAAGTCACCATCTCTGGAGGTGTTCAAAAACCATGTAGATGGGCTGATTCAGGACATGATTGTGTAGTCATGGTGGTATTGGGTTGACGGTTGGACTTGATGATTTTAGAAGTATTTTCCAACCTTAATGATTCTATGATTCTATGATTGATTCTGTGATTATATGATTCTATGATTCTATGAAAGTAAAGTGAGTTAGCAGTATGTTGTTTCCCTGCATTATTTCAGAAGTCTGAAGATATTATCTGAGATTTTAGGTTAGTTCATAAGTAAGGGCTCCTCAATCTCACAAGACATCTGTTTCTGAAATTAAAAAGTCAGCAACTGCAGGATTCCACACTGTTCACTATCTTCGCTTAATAGAGATCCATGATTCAAAGAGATATGTGACTTAAAATCTACTAGGGAGCACGAAGCAATTAATAGTTGGAACTTTTTATAGCACCTTTTATCCAAGGATCTCAAAACACTTTAATGGCTTTAATTAGGCCTCACTCCATGCAATATCCGCCTGGAATAAAGAAAAGTTATTTTTTTCCTTCTGTATGTAGAAGAATACACCTTTCTTGAGACACAGAGGTTAAATGACTTGACGGTGATCATGAAAAGGCAAATAGTAATGACAGGAATACATCTCAAACCTCCTGCCTTCCAGTTCTATGCACTATCCACCAGCCAAGTAGTTTTCCTCTACACTGAATACAAGACTTTTTCTTATCTGTCCTATAACATGTATGATTTTGATTACAGGATCAAAACCTAGCCAGTTAGAAAGACTTTTATCCTTTCCAGAAAACAAACAGAAATTTGTGATATTGAAAAAAAAATCAGTAAAAGACCTGCAAGATTCTCAGGAATTCATTCTCCCAGGAGATAGTCTCTGGGAAAAGATAATAGGGAATCATCTCACCCAGGTATGGCCTCTGAAGCTGAGGTGTGTTGCAGAAGAGATACAGGCATATATCTACTCATGCAAAATCTTAAGTGCAAGAGTCCTTGGAAAGAACCAGGGGGAAAGGAGGTCAATATGATTAAATTAGCAGGTAATGGCAATAATTCTACTACTATGTCTCTAATAGCAACTTGACTAAAGATATTGGATGAGATAATATGGTTTATTTCTTGTAGTTTAATGTACATTTTAAAAATTAGAGGAAAAGGGAAACAAGCAAAAGAACTAGGTTAACACTGGTAGCCTGGATAAAAGCTGTGTTCCTTCTATCTCTCAGCAACCTAATTTCAAATAGTCTGAAATTTTTGTTTCTAGAATTGTTTGTCAGATGCTGATAATGGTTATTGACAAGAGAGAACCGGTTAAGACCTTATACAGAGAAAATCAGGTGGTTCATGAGAACACGATTCATTGGCCTTCCTAGACACATCTCCATGTGTAGCTTTATGTCAAAACCTGGAAGTGTGAATCCGTTGTTTTTCTCCCTGGGAAAGTAATTTTCTCACTAATTTCACCAACTGGTTGCTGGTCAACAAATACAAATATTTTTTATAATTTTTCATAAGCAGGAGAACCTAAAGAAGTTCTCTGTTGAGGTATCGTGAGAAGAAATATTCAGTCAAGTAGTGAGTTTGGAATAAATAGTGAAACATTTTAACTGATTGAAGTATTCACTATCTAAGTGATTCTGAACACTGTTGTATAGTCAGGCAAAACAAATCAGCACGTTCTCCTTTCAGAGATGATGGTGTAAATTAATCTACAAGGGTTAGTTACCAAAAAGTTACTTGCCAAATGTTCTTCAGGAATAAGCTAAAACACTAGAGGTACAGGATAGGAAATGCAAAACTCCTTGCATTCCACTTAGACACAGACAAACATGCACTGAAGTGATTTCACTCTTCACACTTCACAAAATCTGCTGAACGTAGACTTGACTTTTAAATAAATAACCAGTCTTTGCAGTTCTCATCATGGATTCTAAAAAGGCAGATGCAGCCATTGCAAATGATTTTGCTCAGTGTTACATTTGTCAAAAGCTGTCAGGATGTAGTAAAAAGGTGTTTATACAGAGTAATATGCTGCTTGAACTCCTGTACATCTCCTAGACTGGAGATTTTAAAGTGCTGATTTGTAAGAACGAAAGAGTTCCAAATGAGCCTGTTATTTTCTGGCTTTACTAATTTATATATAATGCATTTCTACACATTTTCCTATCTGCAAATTACAGTCAACACTCAAGGCCTGAAAAAGGAATCTTTACAGATACAAAAAGACTTGTCTGTTTCACACTAAACCATAGAATCATAGGATGATAGAATTGTCAGGGTTGGAAAGGACCTTAAAGATCATCCAGTTCCAAGCCCCTGCCATGGGCAGGGACATCCCCCACTAGATCAGGCTGCCCAGAGCCCCATCCAGCCTGGCCTTAAACACCTCCAGTGATGGGGCTTCCACCCCCTCTCTGGGCAACCTGTGCCAGGGTCTCCCCACCCTCATGGGGAAGAACTTTTTCCTCACATCCAACCTGAACCGACCTATCTCTGGCTTTAATCCATTCCCTCTAGTCCTGTCACTGCCCGACATCCTAAAAGGCCCCTCCCCAGCTTTCTTGTAGCCCCCTTGAGATACTGGGAGGCCACGATAAGGTCTCCTCAGAGCCTTCTTTTCTGCAGTCATAGTTGCATAGTTAGATGGTAGGAATTGTTTACAAAACAACCAATATTTTATCAATAATATTCCATACCTTTAAGCATGACTAGAACAACTTTTTTTCAAAAACAAAGTTTGTGTCAAGACAATCGAGGTTTGGGAGGGAGGCTAAGATTTTGGTATAGACTGAAACGCACTTTACAAAAGAGTGTGTGCACCTGATTTCCTCTACACTGTCTCTGATCTGCTCACCAAGCTTACCTGTCCATCAGAAAAAAACAAAAACAAATTAAAGCTGTCGAGCTCTATATAATGTGCCATTTTAAAATGAATGTTTTGAAAAACAATATATTACAGTATTTTAATACATAACAGGAAATACTATATCTGGAAAACAAGAAAGATGCATCTTATTGAGAAACAGATGGATGCCGGCTAGGCTGGTTGCTGGCTAAACGAATACTGTAACCAACATAGTAATACAAGTTTTATTTACTCCTTTTTTTTTTTTGTGAATATTATTAGCTGTAAATTATTTAAGAAATCCATAAGCTACTGGCAGGCAAACACAGAAAGTAGTAAGAAATTGTCAGGAAGAGAGTACTTACTGTTATATTTGGCCAGCTGGTGTAGTTGTATTCATAAGCATGCTAAATAAGGAATGAATTGATGAAAGAAAATTATACCTTCAAGACCACAACTTCTTTAGTGTAAAAAGCATTAAAGATGTTTGGAAACTAGTCTTTATGTGCTTTATGGGATGAATTATTAAAATGAAGATTTTAAAAATTACTAGAAGATGAACCCACTAACAGAAATTTTTCTCTTTCAAAATTTGGAGCACAGGATGAAAATTACATTTGACTTTTGATAACCTCCAAAGACACTACTTGATTGTCCTAATTTTTCTGAGTAATCCTTGGCCACATTGAAAGACCAACAAGGTCTGGGAAGTTTCTGAACTGCAAATTGCTAAAGATTAGGAGTTTATTGGGGGATAAGTTCAAAATACTATGATGGATCTGCTCTATTTTTATACCTGATATGAAAGACACTCATTCTCCATTGTAGAAATTAAGACTTCCTTTTGAAACATTTGACATTTTCTTTATTTCCTGTTGCATCAGAACAAGTTGGCAAAGATTATATTCTCCAAAGCTTCTATTTATAAATAAATTAAAGCAGAAGAATTATTTTCTACCATAAGCACATGTTAGAATTCCGTAACTACACTGGATTTGAATTTTGCATTTTGAGATTCAAACACTGTGTTAGGTATAAAAAAAAGTAATGAATCTTCCAAAATTACAGATTTTATTTCATTGTGTTGGTTTTGGTTGGGGTAGAGCTAATTTTCTTCGTAGTACGAGGCTGTCTTTTGGATTTTTGCTGAAGACAGCATTGATAACACAAGGATGGTTTTGTTACTGCTGAGCAGTGCTTACATAGGGTTAAGACCTTTTTTGCTCCTCACCCTACCTCACCAGTGAGGAGGCTGGGGTGCACAAGGATTTGGGAGGGAACACAGTCAGAATAGCTGATGCCAACTGACCAAAGCGATGTTCCAGACTATGACATCATGCTCAGTAATAAACTGGAGGGAAGGTTGGCGGAGGGGCTGCACATCATTTGGGTAATGGTGAACAATTTTTTTCATGTTCATCACTTGTTTTTCTTGTGTTTTATTTTTCTCTTCTTATTATTTTCCTTTTTATTACAATCTTATTGTTGGCATTATTATTGCTTTCATTATTATTATTATTACTGCTATTATATTTCAACTGTTAAACTGTTCTTTCCTCAATCCATGAGTTTTCTCACTTTCACCCTTCCAGTTCTCTCCTTCCCATTCTGCTGAGGAGAAGTGAGTGAGTGGCTGTGTTGGGCTTAGTTGACAGCGGGAGTTAAACCACGGCATTCATATACACAATAAACCTTCTGAAACTCTGAAATTTAATCTTCACAAAACACAAGAGTGTTTCGTATTTTGCTTTCTATCACTGTAATAACGTGGGCCGTTTCAATTTCCCATATAGCTAAAATACACTACTCTGTGTGGTGATTGCATTTGAATAAATTGTTTTAAGTTCGATGGTATTTTTTTGCCATTACTCCAGGTCCTTTGACAGAGGATGATGAATAACATTCTCAAAGAGAATTTCATGATGAACAACCTCTTCAGAATTTCTGTTATTTTTCCTTATCTTTAATGGTTGCGTCGCTGTTCATAGCCTAAGTCCCCGTAGGGATGAGACCTGGATACACAAACTTCTTTCCGTATTCCTACCTTTGTTTGAAAGAAAATGTGAGTGTACAACTAGGGAATAAATTTAAGTGTGATCTACTGTCTGTAGGGCACAGGGACCAGAACTGCTAATTATACTGTAGATAGAGCCAATATAATGGAACACAAAATCCCACCTTTAAGATGACCATTGCCCACTTAAAATTATTTTTTAAAATAATTTTTTAAAATTCAATGAAGTCTTCCAGTTTGGACTGCTCCTATTTCTCTGTGATCATCATAGCCAATTTTGACAAGTTTTAATCTCTTGCAAAGTCTTGCTGCATGTTCAGTTAAATCTGTCATTGGGGAATCATTAACACCTTATATGCTAATGTTACTGTATTGTTGTGAAGAGGCATGTGAGTAAGCAGTTGTTTAGGTGATTTATATGTAAATTTCCATGTTTTCAAAATAATGGCATTTACCTTTGCTCTAATTTCAGATGCCAAAATTCCGCATTTTTTGAGCCAAATATGCAGATATATTTACATTTCCAGTTCCAACTGAAGGACTTGAAATCCTTGTTCCAGAGAGGGCTCTGTAGTCTCTTCAATGCAAGAAAAAAACCTGTTGGTAATAGATCATGTACAAGTAACAGAACTAATGGACTGAAAGGAATTCCATTGCAGGAAATTAGTTAATCAGGCTCAAAGCTCCTCTATCTGCTGTAGAGATTGGATTGGACATTTAGGGAGTAAATAATGCACAGGTGCCTGATGTAACTCTGCTACATATTTCTACAACCAATAGGAATGTGATGTGATGGGAATCTCCTTCAGACTGGACCTGGATGAAACTAACGTTTGGAGAACATTCATAGTTTGATACCAACCGATGATATCCACATACTCCTCTTCTGGAATGTGATAGTCAAAGGTTCCTATGAGTCTTAGTCATAATTTATTTGTTTCTTATTTCTTTGAACATGATAGAAAGATCTCCTGAGGTCTGAGTCTGACGTTGTCCAAAGGAAAACACACCATGGCAGTTATGGCAAGAACATCATAGAAGCATAGAATGGTTTGGATTGGAAGGGACCTTAACGGCTGCCTAGTTCCACCCCCCTGCCATGGGTAGAGACACCTCCCACCAGACCAGGTTGCTCAAAGCCCTGTCCAATCTGGCCTTGGACACTTCCAGGGAGTGGGCATCAACCACCTCTCTGGACAACCTGTTCTAATGTCTCACCACCCTCACAGATAAGAATTTCTTTCTAATATCTAATCTAAATCCACCCTCTTTCAGTTTGAAACTCTTACCCCTTGTCCTATCACTACACTCCCTGATAAAAAGTTCCTTCCCTTCTTTTCTGTAGGCATGGTCGAATACATCTGTTGGGTAAATAATTCCGGCAGATATTCAGCAGAGAAACCCATAAGTAATAAATCCAACCTGAAATGTCGCTTTTAATTTAGGCTGTTTCTGGGAACACCAGCTACAGAAGATAAAGCAGCCCTTTCTAGTGTTGCGTCTGTACGATATAGCACGGTCCAATTTTTCATGTGTTCACTAAATATATCAGGCCATTTAGCTCTACGCAAAGTCTCTGTTTATTCATCCCTTTGAAGCTTCAGTAACACATTCAGCTGTAACGTGTGTTTGAAATGTGATGAAAGTGTAAGGCATTCCTGATAGAAATAAAAGCGCGATTAAAGAGGTAGTGCAGTAACTGTCAGTCATATTTTGTAAAGTCATTATCCTGCTGAAGACCTCTGTTTAAGAGACCTATCTTCTTACCAAAATCTACATAGTTATTATTATTGGGGGAAAAAAAAAGGGATATGTTTTCTGACCATAATTCCTCTCTGTGTGTGCGCGTGTGTGTATGTATGCCCATATGAATACCTGTCTGTCTCTGTATCCACTTTTCTGTCCTTCAAAATGCAGTTGGGAACACAGCTCTCTCTTTACCAACCGAGCTAGTCATAGACATGAAGCTAATTCTGCCAAAAACTTACCACTGAACCAGAAGCCCATGGATATTCATTATACATTTTGGATATTACAGATTGTGGTTTTGAAAAGAGAAAAATACAATTTTAAAAAAAATACCACAAGAAAATATTTCTTAAGTAAGAGTAGTAATTAAAAAAAAATGTAGAAAGGATATTAATTCTGGATATTTCCTTGACCTGATGAAAAGGATATGACTAATTTTAACCCATGTAGTTAAAATTAAATTAACTGTCCTCAATTTACTGCAGTAACTGCCTTGAACCGTTGAAGCAGGACCAATTCCCCAAGTCAGCCCCTTGCGGTAGCATCTCTGAGGTCCTGCCACCTTTTGATATGAAGTTATGTGTCTATGGATGCCACCTTAGGAAAGAGTAAGGACCAAGCCTTAGTTACAGGTTAGCGTCTGCAAAAGTTACACACAAAATCATATATTTTTAAACAAAGACCTTAACAAGAAATCCGTATTTTACTATTTTTTTTGTTATTCAAAATGTCTTTGATTCTAGCAACAATATCATCCAAAAGTAGGGCAGAAAGTCTGTTCTTCTCTTTCCATAGAAGAAAACGTGTTACAATACTGAATTTTCCATTTGCCTTTCTCTGGAGAGGACTGTAGAAGGAAAAAAAAATCATATTTTACATATCAATCTCATACAAATTTCAAACCTCCACAAATAGTTGCTCGAAATAACAACACTCTATAAATGCCTATAAAAGCCACTGGCAGCACAAAGTGAAAGGAAGAACTTCAGAGTTCCCCTAGTGAATAACACTCTGCCAGGAAGCCTCCTTTCTCAACAGCTTAGATGTGAATTATTTGAACCACAAAATCACAAAATTGCTGAGGTTGGGAGGAATCTCTGGAGATGATATAGTCCAATCCCCCTGCTTAGAGCAGGGACAGTCAGAGCACATTGCTCAGGGGGTGTGTCCAGTCTAGATTTGAATATTTAGAATCATAGAATATGTTGGGTTGGAAGGGACCTTTAAAGTTCATCTAGTCAAACCCCCCTGTAGTAAGCAGGGATATCATTAACTATAGCAGTTTCTCAGAGCCCCATCAAGGCTGGACACTCCACAGCTTTGTGCAACCTCTTTCAGTCTTCAACCACTGTCATGGTAAAAATAATGAGGTTTTTGTGTTTAAATGCATTTCACGTATTTCAGTTTTTGCTTCTGCTCCTGTCATTAGATGTTAATGAGAAGAGCCTGGAGCGATCTTTACTCCCCTCCTCATCCCATTCAGATATTTATACACTTTGCTAAGATGTCCCTGAGATGCTTCTCCAGGCTAGGCTCTTTTAGCCTCTCTTCATATATCAAATTATCCAATACCTTAATTACCTTCATTGTCTTTCTCTGAACTTGCTCCAGCATGGCCTTGTCTGGAGGGCCCAGACCTGGATGGGCACTCAAGATGTGGCCTCATCAGTTCTGAGCAGAGGGGAAGGACGACCTCTTTCAACCTGCTGGTGATATTCTGATGTAGTCAGGAGTCTGGAAGGGCACGTTGTCAGCTTACATTGTGACTGCCCAGGTCATTTTCTGCAGACCTGCATTTTTCATCTTCAAAGGGTTGCTTAGATATTTCTTGCTGATGAACGTCATGAAGTCCCTGTCAGCCCATCGCTCCAGGCCATACAGCTCCCTCTCTATGGCAAGACAATTCTCTGGCATATCAGCAACTCTTTCTAGTTCTGTATCATCTGGAAACATGCTAAGGGTGCACTCTGCCTCATCCAGCTCAGTAACGAAGATGTTGTCAGTAACGAAGATGTTGAACATTGTTCATGCCAGTACCTACCCCTGGGATATCCTACTAGTGACTGGCCTCCAGCTCTACTGTGTGACACTGACCACAACCCTCTGAGTCTGGCCATCAGACAGTTTTTGATCCATCTCAACACCCACTTATCCAGGCTATATTTTATTAGTTTTTCCATGAGATTTTTACAGCACACAATGCCAAAAACCTTCCTGAGATTCGGAGAAACAACAGCCACCACTCTCCCTTCATCCACTAAGCCAATTATCTCCTTGTTAATGACCATCAATCTAATTAAGCAGGATTTCTTTTTCATAAATTGGTGTAGACTACCTCTTCTATCTCTTTCTTACCTGGAAATGGAAGCCAATCATCTTAGCTATTGATCCCTATCAACCCATACAGAAGTCATTTCTTATGCAAGGCAGTGTTGCATCACCGGAAGCCAAGAGTTTAAACTTTATGACCTAGGCTATCAATATGGGATTTGGTGTTTAAAATCTTGAAAGCCATTGAACATGCTTTGAGGGCAGCATATTCAGCATTCAAGAGAATGCGAGATCTATAAAAAGAATTCCAAATCTAGCAATTAACATGATCACAGACAAGTGGAGATAATGAAACTAGTTGTGTTTCCCAGTTTGGATCTGAGATGACTTCAGTTGGGGTACATCACATGAATGATTCAGAGCGTATATCAAAGGATTCTTACATTCCCTTGTAAAAAAAAAAAAAAAAAAAAAAAAGTATACGTAGAACATTTTATTAATATTTAGCTAATTCGGATTGAGTTAAAAAATGTCATCACTCAAGGCAAAATTTGATTTATCTTTCACTTTCTTTTTGTGAAGGATTGGATGTAATACCACATGGTAAACCATTACTTAAAGCAGTGAGAGTGAGGGTAGTGTCAGTACTAAGGTAAGGAAATGGCTGCTGGGACAGTTATAAAATGTGTGTCGGGAAAGGGACTATAAGTCTACAGGGAAGATAAGCATGGAATAAGTAGTTAGGGTGTTGTTTTCATTTCATGAATAAATTAATCACAAGACCAGTCAAGTGATGGACATAACATTGTGCAGGGCTAATTGGGTCATTCTGAGGATGGGAAAAACAGAAGTGGGAGGACATTTAAGAGTAAAAGTTGAGATTAAGACCTTTAGGAACTTGAAAGATGAAGTCCCACTTTAAACTGGATGCTTTTATCTAGAAGTCATAGGGAAAGTTTTGATTCTGCCAGTCAATCACAGGATATCCTTCAGTAAGATGACCATGAATATTAGCAAATGTGATTCTACAATCACACAAAATACTTACATCACCATCATTTGAAAATATAAAAACATTTGCAACAGGTATTCCTCTCCTAGATTATTGTGCATAGTTCCCAGTTAGGATATTTGTATTTAATAATTTCCAATGCAAATTGGAATTGAAGCAGAAATGGGTATGCAAGCAATAGGAGGAACAGAGGAAACATAAGTTTGATTAACTTGGTCTTTCAAAATGAAAGCTAACAGAGGCCATGGTTTCTACCTACAACTATGTCAAAAGTAGCACAGAAAGATAAGAGAAGATAAATATCTTCTGTTTGTGAATTAACTTTGACTAAACTTCGGGAAAAAATAGCTCTTACAAGAGCTTCCTGACTAAGTTTAAATACTTAGCTCAGTCTCCACTGGCAAACTCTTTTCTCACACCTCTCCAGTGGACTGACCTCAAGACAGGAACTGGAAGAGCAAAGTCCCTCCCACTGCAAGAGAAGATCAGGTTCGTAACCACCTGAGGCACCTGAACATATATAAGTCTATGGGATCTAAAGTGATGCATCCCAGAGTCCTGAGGGAATTGGCTGATGTAGTTGCCAAGCCAATCTCCATGATATTTGAAAAGCCATGACAGTCAAGGGAAGTCCCTGGGGACTGGAAAAAAGGGAATCATTGCACCCATCTTTTAAAAGGGTAAAGTCTGAGAACTACCAACTCGTGAGCCTCACCTCTGTGACTGGAAGATCATGGAACATATCCTTGTAGCAGCTCTGCTGAGGCATGTGGAGAACAGGGAATGTTTTCAAGGCAAACAGCATGACTTTACCAAGGGTAAGTCTTACTTGACCAGTGTAGTGGCTTTCTATGTTGAAGTGTCATCAGTGGAAAAGGGAAGAACTATGGATGTCATCTGTCTGAAATTTTTTAAGGCCTTTGACACAATCTCTCACAAAATCCTTCTTTCTAAATTGAGGAGATATGGATTTGATGGGTGGACTATTCAGTAGGCGAGGACTTGATCAGATGGTCACATTCAGAGGGTAGTGGTGAATGGCCTAATGCACAGATGGATATGGGTGTCAAGTGGTATCCAACAGGGGTCCATACTGAGAGCAGTGTGTTTAATGTCTTCATTAATGACATAGACAGTGGGATTGAGCACATTCTCTGAAAGGTTGCAGGTGACACTAAGCCTAGCGGTGAAGTCTGACACACTGGAGATATGGAATACCATCCAGTGAGACCTGGACAAGATGGAGAAGTAGGCACATGTGAACCTCATGAGGTTCAACATGGCCAAGTGCAAGGTCCCACACCTGGGTTGGAGGAACCCACAGTATCAATACAGGCTGGACGATAAAGGGATTGGTAACAACCGTCTGGAGAAGGACTTGGTGGTACTGGTGGATGAAAAACTAGATGTGAGCCAGCAGTGTGTACTTGCAACACAGAAAGGTAGACATGCTGAGCTATATCAAAAGGATGGCCAACAGGTTAAGGGAGGTGATTCTGCCCCTCTACTCCACTCTAGTGAGACTCCACCTGCAGTCCTGTGTCCAGCTCCGGAGGCCTCAGCACAGGAAAGACATGGCCCTGTTGGAGCAGGTCCAGAGGAGGCCACAAAAATAATCAGAAGGGTGGAAAACCTCTGCTGTCAGGAACGGCTGAAAGAGTTGGGGTTGTTCAGCCTAGACTAGAGAAGGCCTTGAGGAGACCATGTTGTGACTGTTCAATACTTAAAGGGAGCTTTTAGGAAAGATTGGGACAAATGTTTTAGACGGGCCTGTAGTGATAGGATGATGGGTAATGGTTTTAAACTAAAAGAAGGCACATTCACACTAGATAGAAGGAAGAAATTTTTTTAAATGAGGGTGGTGAAACACTGGCCAAGGTTGCCCAGAGAGGTGGTAGAAGTCCCATGCCTGGAAACTTTCAAGGTAAGGTTAGAGAGGGCTCTGAGGAACCTGATCTAGTTGAAGATTTCAGCACTTTGTGAAACGAGTAGTAGATCAGCCTGAGAGAGCAGAAATAAAATTAATTTGATAACCGAGTCCCATTTCTTCTGCTCCTGAGGAAAACAGATCAAATACTTCACTGAAGACAATGTTATTCTTAACAGTTCACTGAAGAGTTTGGACTCCTTGTTGTAAGATGCCCTGTCAGTTGATCCAAGGAATGTAGTGTGAATGGACCATTCTCTAAACTCATATGGTAATTCTTGTGAGAAAATATACAGGAAGATTTTAGTAGTACAGTCATGAATGCTGCTTTACCATCTGCAAGTTCTCTTACAGTCCTGAGCTCTGGGTATGACTCTGAGATCTGGTAGAGGAGTGGTTGATGCTGTAGACTTCTGAGGGCTGTGATTTTTCTACCGATGATATTGCTTATCAGGTAGTGGGATTAGTAGAAGAAAGGGAAGGGTTGGAGAAGGGACTGGGGAAAGGTTAGAATATTTTTCATTAAAATGACAGGTCTATACCTCTGATGAGAGCTAAGAAAAGTCCTAACTGTCCTATATTTGCACTGAAAGAGATCTTTATAAAAGAGTTTATTGGCATATATCAGTGGACAGTCAGGCAGCAAAGCTCTAATAGATCACTTAGTTAAACTTTTTGATAATGCAGTATTGTTACCTGATGTACATTTATTCACCTTTTGTTCAGTCTAGTTTTAAATGTCAAAAAATTGGGCTTATATTATTTCCCTTTGGAGATTACTCTGCAGATTAATAGGTCTCACTCTCTTTCTTCGTCTCCTTTTCCCACTTTTCCTCTCAATGCTTAGCCATTATTCTCCATTTCTCAATTTTATCCCATAACTCATAGCCATACCCATTATTACACTAAATTAATTCTCAGCCTTTTTTTAAACTAAAACCTTTCAAATAGCTGTAGGCAGTTATCATTTTCCTCTTCACATCTCTAGGCATGTTGCTATTCTTAAAAACAGTGAATAAAACAGGAATGGAAATCAATCATTTGGCGACTATAGGTCTTGGGTATTAGATAATTTTTTTAGGTTAGCACGTGTAAAGTGGTGTTGCAAACAAGAGACCACTTGTGCAAAATGTGCTAATGGACATAATCAATTGCTTACAAAGGTGACTTATATGGTAACAAAATGAAAAGTTGCAATTTGCTCACCTTCTGCAGAAAAAAATCATGTCCCACAGAAACCAGTTAATGCCTCTCAGCAGTTGTGACCTGACTTAATCAGCACACATGACCTTAGATGAAGACTTCTTGAACTTTTGACCCCCACCCCCCACACGCTACCTAGTAATTATAGCAATTAAATTGCTCTGCTTCAAAATCTACAGCTGTCACAAATTTCTTATTCCTCTAGAAAGAAATTAAATCCATTCAGTCTTAGGAAGTAAAATCCAAAAGTAAGCAAAGAGAGAAAAGAGAGAAAAGAGACTGCTACAATTTCCCCTAAAATGTTGGTAGTTTCTAAATATTCTACAGACATTACATCCCAATTCTTTCAGATACATCTATGGGTGAAGTCATTGGGAGAGTACTTTTGGTTGTTTGGTGAGAGTGAATTTATAATATAATATAGTATCTGATAAGCAGACAATACGTACTGCTACCTTTTACAACTGCCCTCTTACAAAATGCTCTAGAGTTTATTTTTTTCTACAGAAATCCCTGCTAACATTCAGGGCCACAGGTGCTGTAAACTGTTAATAGGGATGCCATACTCTACTCTTTTTTAAGAGAATGAAGTGTTCTTGACTTGTTGTCTTAACTGTTTTCTGTAGAAAGATGATTAGAAGAGCCAAAAGAGCAGAACCAAACTGTTTGTCTATATATACATTTATACACAAATATAGCTGTGTATGTGCTTGTGCATGAATATATGTGCATATATATAACGTAATATGCTATGCATTCTTAAAGTCTGATTCTGTTGATTGTATAGGCCAAATCAGCCTCCTCATTAAATCAATTTCAAAGGGAAATGAATAAATTTAAAGAGTGAGACATGTCTAGCATTTCTCTTGATGAGCTAAATCCATTCTGAGAATACTAAAGTCATCAGAGTTACTGTTGGGATGCAGTCATCTCGGTGTTTGCACAGGATTAGGAATGTACAGGGCATTTGTAAAGTATTGTTCCTACTAATTATGTTCACTACTTTCACTTGCAAATGCTGGAATACTAAGCTGTGTTCCGTCTCTCAGAGATAATGCTACAACTGTTTTGGACTAGGTTTCTCTGGATCTGTGCACAGAAATATTGAATCTATGTAAGCAAAATGTATATTTAGGGATTGAAACAAGCTTTGAAAACTAGGTTTGGAGGACTGTATATATGGGGGTAAGAATATCTTCCTCCCAAATTGTTATTCAAGTTCATAGAGAGACAAATGTCTTTTGTCTTTTAAATGTCTTTACCATCTTTTACCTACACAGAGAGGAAAAGCTAAAGAGATTACATTGTAAAAGGATCATATCATCATGTTTGCAGTTTGGTGGAGAATCAGTGAAGGCGTTAGTTTTTCAGCTGTTGGATATATATTCCAGCATTTGGATAGATACTCCAGGAAAAATCTGCTTTGGTCTCAGATATTTTGCCTTGGCTTCTCTTTCCTGCAAAATTGCATTCACCCTGATTAAGCTGCACAGTCTCCTGAAACAGGGATAACACAAAGGCCATGACTGAAACATTCTTTGCAGGGATTCTGATATCATTTTGGAGTAATGTGGCCCAATATTTGAAGGGAGGATTCAGTGTTCAGCATAAGCAGTACTTTGTCCAGTATTGCAGAAAATCAGAAACAGTGTCTGCCTGCCTCCCACGATGAGCTTACATTTTCAAGGTCAGAGATGCGATAAAGATAGCAAGCAAAGCATGATGCAAACATTTTTCTAGATTAATGGATACTATTCCTATGTTTAAGCAGATGTTTAAATGGTTTCTATTAGGATAAAAAAAAATAACCAAACAAATCCAAAATAGAGAAAATTTAGTCAATTGTTGATTTTATTTTTCTAGCGGTGATACAGATTTAGAACATTTCACTACTCAGAAGAATAAGTTTTATTGTGTCTCCCCACATTTATCTCTCACTGTCCCAACCTGCCCAGGCTAATTCCAAACACAGGGGTCAATCTAATCAAGATCTACAGAGCAGGGGAAATAGATACCAAGTCCCAACCTTCAGTGAAAACTAATGGCTGGGTACAGAGAGGAAATGTTGAAAAGGGTCTTACTGAAGGAAAGCTCTGGAATGACTTTGGAGAATATCTGTCACGTGTCCAGTGTGGAGACCATCCGCAAACACATATAACAGCTAGCTACAGCACCTGCTTGCTGCTCCATCAGCGGCAAAGGGAAAGGTGATCATGGTGAGAAGATCACATAATCAAAGAATCACAGAATATGAGGAGTAGGAAGGGACCTTTAGAGATCATCTAGTCCAACTCCTCTGCCAGAGCAGGATCACCTAGAGTAGGTCACCCAGGAACACATCCAGAGGGGTTTTGAATGTCTCCAGAGAAGGAGACTCCACACCCTCCCTGGGCAGCCTGTGCCAGGGCTCTGTCACACTTGCAGCGAAAAAGTTTTTCCTCATGTTTTTGTGGAATCTCCTCTGCTCCCTCTTGCACCCATTGCCCTTTCTCCTGTCACTGGACATCCCTGAGAAGAGCCTGGCTCCATCCTCCTGACACTCGCCTTTTACGTATTTATAAACTTTAATGAGGCCACCCCTCAGCCTCCTCTCCTCCAAGCTGAAGAGACCCGGCTCCTTCAGCCTTTCCTCCTAAGGGAGACGTTCCACTCCCATCATCACCTCTGTGGCTCTGGTCTGGACTCTTGGAGGGGAACTGAAATTCTACATTCTGCAATACATGGAAAATGTCCCTGCCTGTTGCAGTGGATTTGGAATTAGATGATCTTCAAGGTCCCTTCCAAACTGTTCTGTGATTCTCTCAAAGCATAGGGAAGGCAGCTGATGGGTTCGCATACTGAAAGTTGCTGGGCACTGACATCTAGTAATACAAGCTTCATTAGTCCCACTATTCACCAAGAATCATATGTAAATCGTCACACAGGAGTTAGCACGTGAGAAGAGCCCAGGAACACTGGTGTCTAGGATCTGATGGTCAACAAAAATAGATACAGAATTATCCTGGTAAACTTCTAAGTATTAAACTGAGGAATATATTTACTAGTTTCCTGAGAAAGCACAACAAAAAGTAATGTCAGAAATTGTTCATAGGAAGTCATGCAAGGGAACTATGTCATTCTGAACTCAGTTTTATTTCAGGTGTGCAAATCAAAAGCTTTCTCTGATGTTGTTTCTGACTGTATTTTAATTTGGAAGCTGAGGAAATATAGGATGGGTGAACAGACTGTAAGGTGGGGAAGAAAATGACTGGACCAACAGACCCAAAGAGAGGAGATCAATGGCTCACCACAGAGCTGACTGACAGTAAGATGTAGAGTATTCGACAGTTCAGTGTTGGAACCTGTAATATTCAACACTCTCGTCAAAAACCCAGTCAACAATAGAGTGTACCTTCAACAAATTTATGGGTGGATATAAACTTGGAAAGTGGCCTAGACAGGTTTGAGAAATGATGTAACAAAACCAATTAGATTCAGCAAGGTAAAGTGGAAAGTTCTACACCTATGGCAAAGTAATTCTAAGCTTCAGCACAGAACGGGAAGAGTCCAGTAAAACAACAGTCCTACTGAGAAGGGTTTGGTGATTACAGTGGTCTCAAAGGTAGAATATGAGCCCCTGAATATGTTTTCACCAGGAATTAGGTAAATCGTAAAAGCCTGGCCAGGCTATCAAAGTAATCTATCTTTTTCTTCCTAGAACTGATGAAATTCCACATTATTTGGTACTTGGTCCAACTCACAAATAATATGGAGAGTGGCCAAGAAGCTCAGCAGAGCCCAGGGTACGTGATCAGTTCACAGATACCAATACTTGAGTTTGTTTAGTCTAGAAAGTAGAGGCAAATGCTTGGATCTAATACCAATCATGAACTACATGGAGAAGAGTATCAAACAAAGTCAAGCCAAACTATTCTTAGAAGTGAAAGATGGCGAAAAAAGGAGCAATCACCATATGCTATTGCTTAAGAGATTTAGATGAGGCATGTTTAAAAAAAAAAAGAAAACTAAAATCACTACAGAAGTAGTAAAACACTGGAACAGATTACCCACAGAGGCTGTGGAATCTCTATCCTCGGCAAGATTAAAGGGTCTCCTAGATGAACTCATAGGGTGGATCACACCTAGTAATGGGGACACCGGCACTGTTTCAAGCAGGAATGTGAACCAGAGAACTGTAGCAGTCTCCTCCAAATACCTTTCTTAGGAATCTACTGAAGTCCTGTTTCTTCAGTGAATACAGTGACTCTCAGCAGAAAAATTAGCCAAGCTAATGATTCCTTTTAAACTGGAATTTTCCTGCTTGAAATCAGGTCCTTTCTATTGCTAATACGTATAAATTATGTCATATCTTTGGGTGAGGAAATGAAAGCAAACCACAAAGCTTGTTTTAAAGACTTGGAAATCCTACCTGGAACATAAACTACCTCAGCTAAGGTGCAAATTGGAAATAAAAACTACAAAGAATTGGTAGGAACTTAATAAAAGAGACAGTAGTATAGTACTTGGAGATTAGGGTCATAAGCTCTTCAAAGAAAAATAGCGCACCTCTGACCTGTTCAGATTCCTTGAAAAAGTTAATAAAACAGTACATAAAGGTGACTCAGTGGACATAACTTACTTTGATACTTCTTTAGAAGGAGCTCTCAGAAAGAATAAATTTTTGCAGGGTAAGGAGCATAGTCCTGCAGTGAATTAAAAGTCATTTAAGTAAAATAACACATAATGAAAGGTTGTAAGGAGAAGTATTGTTGTGTTTCAGTCACCCTGGATCACTTTCATAGGTCCAGGTGATGCGAGCGATGGAACAAGACTGAAAGTGAAACATTAGCCTGTGCCACTAAGATATCTTGATTAGTAAAAAGTACCTATGGATGAAGAGAATCATCTGGTGCCTCAAATATAAATGCCTTAACATTCATCACCTATACTGCAGTAGCCTCTAGTAGCCTTCAGTGTTGTTACCTTGATGAGCTAGACCCTATGCAATGCAACATAAATACAGTTTTTTCTCTAAATTTTGTCCTAAAAAAGGAGCGACTTCGTGACAATAGGTGAAACTCAACTTAGCACTAGCAAACATGGTCAACGTTCATTAAGGCTGCTCCTAGGCTTTGAGCTGTTCAAGTTTTCATAAAGAAAAAGGTTGTAATTCTTCATTGCTTGGACTGCATGTTGTTTAGTAGCCGGGAACAATACAAAGTTCACTTATTGCAACCATGATTTGACTGGATTTCACTACTGCTTCAGATCACCTGTGTAAGACCAAGGCAGGCAGAGTAAAATCTCAGAAACATTGATGTGATGGGTTGATCAAGGTTACTGGAATTTGTGGTCAGTAGTTACAGGAAAGAATGCTTATTCAAAATACACAGGTCTTAATAATAATACTGGTCTTACCAGAGTAAATGTTGTGTTTGGGGAGTGTTGAGACAGGGCTTTCGTTGCCTGGTTTAACACAATACAAATAAGTTTTCATGCCCTCTTTTCTATATGTCCATGGATATAAAAACAAAGGTGTTTTAAGTCAATCTACTCAAGATCAGAGGACATAATTTTGCTGACTCCAACAGGTGTCCAATTCTGTACACGGCATGCGAAAAACACACCAGTCACCTCAGCAAAAGACAAAAATTTGGATTTCTGTAAGACCCAGGTGTGAAAAAGAGTCTGCTGCTTGTCACTGAAAGACAGATAATGTATTTTCCAATACATGTATATCCAAAGTTTTGCCTTGAGGGCCGGTTTAGCTCAGTGGGTTGAGCGTGGTGCTTGAAACACCAAGGTCGCGGGTTTGATTCCCGTTCGGTTTTCACGTGTGTTGCCTGACCTAGTCGAGAGGTGGCGTCCCTGCTCACAACAGGGAGGTTGGATTAAAACGATCTCTGAGGTCCCTTCCAGCCCAGGCCATTCTATGATATGATTCTATGATGATTCTTTTACTCACCTCTTTTATTTATCCAAATAATGTTCATAAATAGAGTGAGAAGAAAATTCAAGTTGGTTTTTACTTCCCAGTACTGTCCCACTGAATTGTATTTGGAAATGCTCCTGGCTTCAGACATTTGTTTGACAGTTGGTGGGCAGTGAAAAGTTTACCACCCATAGATCAACACTGTCAGAGGTCTTGCTTGAAGAGCATCAGGTAAAAGGTAGGAAAGTTCTTAGACTTTGTTAACATTATATCCAGCTGTATTTTGCAGTCCCAACCTGAGCTGACAGAGTTGTCTATGTGTTTGACAGATGGCACAAAAATGGGTGTAGCAGTTCTCATTCAAGATGTTGTAAACAGGAGAAAAGGGAGAGTAGATTGCAAAATTTACTTTCGAGCTGAAATATTTATTGCATAACTTCATATCTAGCCAAGGGTAAGGTGTCATAAAAGGTTTAGCTGATTTTTAAAACATAAAAAAAAACTTTCCTTGAGGATATTGCCTCATAAGTGGTTGAGATGAAAATGAATTTTGAGGCAGTTCAGATAAAATCAACCTGGATTTTGTTTTTATTTCTACATTCTCTTCTGTTTTCATTTTATCACTTCTTCCTCTCTTCTGTCTCCTTCTTCTTTAGGAGGTCAACATTTTCAGATTTCCCTAAGAGGTACTCTCTTCCTCGACTTAAACTTTCTAAGTGCAGGCAGTCTACTTGACTTAAATGCTTAAGTCAACGTGTCTCTTTTGTTGTTATTCATGATTCCTGGAGATCAAGGCACTTGTTTCTTCTCCAGTCTTTTACTTCTTGATTTCTGTCGTCCTATACACAAAGATCTGTCACACTGAGCTTAGCTCTGACTTCAGATGAACAGCCTTAGATACAGCTTAATAACCAACCTGGTTCTACAGCTACTGGTTTCCTGGATAAGTAAAGCAGTCAGCTGCCAAGCAATTTGAAAATTTATTTACTGCTCTTTCTTGTTTAAGGTAGTTGCAAGACACATTCTCTATATTCCTTCTTCTTGCATCTCTCCTTTTTTCCTTGATCATGTAAAGATTCAGAGGTTCAGCTGAACTTTGAATAACTCTTATGCAAATGAAGTAGCAACTCAGCCTTCCTGCAGAGGTTAACTGCTTTGCAAAGTCAATGGAAACTAATGTATACCTCTGAAAATTTCCATTTGCACTAAGCTTCTCCCGCATTTCATTTTCTGGAGAGTTTTCCATTTGTGTACCGAAGATACACTGCTGTGAAAATCGTGCTTTAAATTTGTATCTGTACAAGCATGATAAAGACAAGTAAAGATCTGTCCGTGTGTACCAAAAGCTTTTGATTTTTCTAGGGATGTTCACACATCTCTTTCTATGGGGAAACTGTCCATCCAGGAAGAATAAAGACAAAAACTTGCAGTCCCAAGACCGGGGTTTCCATCCATGATAGAAAAATGGCCAAGCTAGACTATCAGGTGCTTTCCTTTATATATAACTAGCATGGAAGCTTTATATATAACTAACATCCAAACTTTTGAATAATGTTATTTTGGAGAATGCAAAGAAGAAGGGCACTGTCCTGCTGTCAGTGACTGAGAGGTCCAGATGAACACAAGCTGAATTATCTACAATTATTGACCTATAGATCTTGCCATTCACAAAAATTTTTAAGGTATGCAGTTTCCTGACTTCCTATCCCTAAATCTTTACAATCTAATGAAACAAATAAACAAACAAAAATAAATAAATGTAGCATGTAATTGATAAATTTAAACAATCTTCTAAGTGGAGTAATTTAGGCCATCTGTTAAATAAGGCCAAGTAAAAAAGGCAAGAAAAGAGAAGGTTATATTCACCAGTAAAAAAGATTTCATGGAACTTGTATCAGGGTGAATTTATTTGAGCGTTCCTTCTTTTCTTTATTTTTTTTTTTCTGGTAAGAATTTTAAACATCAATAAAAATTATAATTTAAATTGTAAGGACAGCTTAGACTAAGTTGACCATGGTTAGACTGATTACTCATGTAGATGTTTATCCTTTTGTGCTGATAAAAAAATAGTTGTATTTAGTAGATAGATACTTATTTATAATATTAACCAAGATGAGGTAGTTTCGGTTAACACCGTAAATTAAATATGGATACTTTTTTTTCCCGATATAGTTTCTTCTCTCCTTTTCTTTTTTTTTTTTTTTTTCCAATTTAAAATACAGAAGAAACATAGATGGTATATATCTCAGCTGAGCAACATTCAAGGCTGGAAAGCTTCATTTTGTAGTATGAATAATCTCACATATATTTCAACATTCACTGGCTGAAGAGGACAAGTTTTATTTTAGTTGTAACAGAGTTGCAACAAATCAGGAAGTTAAAAAAGGGGGTTTGTTTGTTCACAACCAAAGAAACTTGGTGAAAAAATGAACAACCCTTTATAGCAAGGCATTGCTGCATGATACCTCTTTCCAGTGTAGGATGATAGAGCTGTTTCACAAGAAGCTTCCTGATTGACGTTTGAGTGGGTGCAACATGAAAAAATCCTTGCTTTTAACTTATGGGTTGCAGTGTTGTGACAGACTATGGATGTCTTCACCTCAGAAAGTATCTGGGGAGGGAAGAAACTCATTATGTCTCTGGCCTAAAATTCGGGCCAAGATCTAATTCTGCTTTTCAGCATAGCATTCTCACCACTTTCAACCAGATTTTCCATGGGATTTAGGCACATAATTTTCATTTGAATTCATAGGTCTTAGAGGAAACAGGTTTTTTTGAAAGTTCCTAGGTCTATCAATTGCTTTTATGCCTATAAATTTGGCTACTGTCTCTGGCAAGTGGATTTGACATGCCCATGATGTCATCTGAAGTGAAATTCTGGAATTCAGTGAAGTTTAGAGACTACTTAGCATTACTCTGTAAGGAGTCTTATATCCATTGATTTGTCTAAATACCTTGTGCTCGCTTTGGCAGCACATATACTAAAATTGGAAGGATATAGAGAAGATTAGCATGGCCCCTGCACAAGGATGACACACAAATTCGTGAAGCATTCCATATTTTTTTTTCCCCAGGGCTCAGTAGTGGGCCCAGTCCTGTTTAACATTTTCATCAATGATTTGAATGAGGGATTAGAGTGCACCCTTAGTAAGTTTGCAGATGACACCAAGCTGGGTGGAAGTGTTGAACTCCTTGAGGGTAGGGAGGCTCTACAAAGGGATCTAGATAGAATGGATGACTGGGCCAAGGCCAATGGCATGAGTTTCAATAAGGCCAAATGCCGGGTCAAGCACTTTGGCCACAACAACCACCAGCATCACTATGGGCTTGGGGAAGAGTGGCTGGAGAGCTTCCTGGCAGAAAAGGATCTGGGGGTGTTGGCAGACAGCTGGCTGAACATGAGCCAGCAGTGTGCCCAGGTGGCCAGGAAGGCCAATGACACCCTGGCATGTATCAGGAGTAGTGCTGTCAGCAGGAGCATGGAGGTAATCATTCCCCTCTACTCAGCTTTAGTGAGGTGTCACCTCAAGTACTGTGTCCAGTTTTGGGTCCCTCACTACAAGAAGGACATTGAGATGCTGGAGAGGGTACAGAGGTGAGCTATCAAGCTGGTAAAGGATTTGGAGCATGTGTCGTACAAGGAATGGCTGAGGGATCTGGGGCTGTTTAGCCTGGAGAAGAGGAGATTGAAAGACCTTATGACTCTCTACAACTACTTGAAAGGAGGTTGTAGCGAGGCAGGGGTTGGTCTATTCTCCCTAGAGGTGAGTGATAGGATGAAGGGAAATGGCCTTAAGTTGTGCTGGGGGAGGTTCAGGTTGGATATTAGGAAGAATTTCTTTACTGAAAGGGTTGTCAGGCATGGGAACAGGCTGCCCAGAGAGGGGGTTGAGTCACCGTCCCTGGAGGTTTTTAAGACATGGCTAGATGTTGTGTTAAGGGACATGGTTTAGTGGTGTTGGTAGGGCTAAGACAAAGATAGGACTTGATGATCTTGAAGGTCTCTTCCAAATGAAAGTGTTCTATGATTCTATGATCTGATGTTTAGGCAGTACAAGAGCCTTCTTCAGCCACTGTAACTGAAAAGCATCAAATTTTCTAGTGATTTAGACAAGACAGTGATAAAAAAAGAAAATTTTAGTAGTAGCAATAGTCATTAGTGTCACTGTCGTTGCTAGTAGTAGTAGTAGCAGGGTGAGATCAAGAAGAGGAGGTGTTTCTCATCTTTTTAATTATGGCTTAGCTAGTTCTTTTCCAAAATAAATCTCAGGTCCTTACAATCCAAAAGGGAGCATTAGTTTTAGGTGACAGGTAAAACTGAGTTTGGGACTATGGTGGGAAGAGAGGAACATCTTCTATCTCTGCATTTTAATATGTGCTACAATGCAGTCAGGAATGCAATAGTTCAAATAAGGGAAGACAAGATGAAGCATAACTTTACATCCCAAAGATAGGAAGTACTTGCCTGGGAAATGTCAGTATTGAGTTTTGATATCTGCTCTCAGAATAGCTTCTTTGTTTTACCTTCAGGAGTCACTGAAAGAAATGCAGAATTTGTACATTTAATGTGTTGCTAAAAATGTTCTTGCCACAATCCAGAAACTAAAAATGCCCTTGCCTCAAGCTGTATCTCTCTCATATGTGTGTGGCTCACAATCAGCTATGAAACCTTTTTTTAGCCATAATGGAACATAGTAACTAGAGCCTGAAATCTCTAAGCCCGTCATCTGCCTGAAGGCCTGAAGTCAACTTTTCAAGATGGACCGTGACCTTCATTCTCGATAGACCTTTACCTTTATGTAGCATCTATGGAGCAAGCACAGAAGAGAATATACAGCGTACACTGAAAAGAACCTTTAGTCACATTTCCATGCCGCCCATTTTGTGGAATAAAGCACAAAAAAACCTGTATATCTCTCCTTTCTGGGTTGCACTACATGTTACAAACCTGAGAATTGTCCTAAGAATCCTAGCTTTAATGAGCTCAACCAAGAGAAACGTGCAACTAAGAAACCTTTCCACCAGGTGGCAGGAAGTATCAGACACTGGGATGACTTCAGCATCAGGCATTGCTATTTTTAGCTCTCACATTTTCAGTTTGTGGAAGACTTTTGCGTAGTTGCAAACTGTGATATATACATTCAAACTGAAAATGGATTTTAGAAGGAGGTAAGGACTCAAACTCGTTAAGACCTGATGATCTCCAAGACAATCGTTTTGTGGATAAGGTAGATACTTACGGAGCAGTGACAGAGCCAGGAGTCTGCAAGTCCACTAGTCGAGTATTTGAGGGAAAAAAAAAAAAAAATCCTTTCACTTGCTCTGTTTGATGTTTTTGTCTTGTTTCTACATTCCAGTCAGTGGACAGTCTGGTTATTTAACTGTAAGATCATGGGGATAACATTGATGGCACTTATGGATTGGAAAGGAATGTTCTTTGACAGTAGCTTGGCATGACCCTATAAAATATATGTACAAGAAATTAAGAGAGATTATAAATGATTGAGTTGCAATTGGCATATGAGTAAGGGCTTTGGCAACAGCAGGAGGGTGATGGGATAAAGATAACTTCTGGCAGCACTCCAGAGAAAGCTCTATGCATGGAAACAGGCTGAAAAACTGTGAAAGGAAAAAATAACCTTATAGTCAAGGGCAAATCTTGGAATTTCAATCTCTGAAAGCAAAGTGAAGAATGACAATCATGAAGCTAAAGACATTGGACAGCAATAAATCTTTGTCCATGTATGCCTTCAGGCTTTGAAGGATTCAGTAGGAAAAAGATGTGGTATAACCAAAAGGTGGAAAAGTTGAGACAGGCAGATAAACGGAAAACTGAAGGAGAGAAAAGTAAGTCAAGGAAGCTATAGAAATGGGTGTTATCTGAGGAAAAGTGATGGCCTGTATAAGTCGTTTGTGCCCAGAAGTCTACAAGATAATTTCATGAGATTTTCAGGATTTATTATGTGGAAGCTTTTCAAAATTTCAATCAAATATCAAACCCAGATCTTAATATTTCACATATTTATGAAGGCTTAATTATGACAGAAGTCTCAAAATTACCTTACACGTAATAGTCACCAAAATTCAGTTTGGCACACTTTTTTGGGCATATTTTATGGTTAGACAAAAGGGTAAAATTGGACATTCCTTGTTGTAATCAGGTTCACTTAGCAGACTTAGAGACAGAGTGTCATCAACTGTTTAAAATAGAAAAGGATAATTGTAGACAACTACTATAAAAGATTCTTATCTTCAAAGACCTTTCTGGTAATGACCTAATCTTTACAAACACCCATAAAGACAGAAACTGAGTCAGAGATTTGTCAGAGGTTAGAAAAATATTGGTATCACTCAGTGAACTGAAGTCTATTTCTCAGTGTCTTGCTTTGAGATCAGTAGATAATACCTTGCTCAGATATGACATAGGAAATCCTATGGGGATATGGAAATCCATTTAGATGGCTGGTTTGGAGATAATACAGTACATGTTTTCAAAAGTCAGTTAATTCTCAAGGCTTGCCTTCCATAAGGGTGACCATGATAGCAACATGTATACCAAAAAATTACAAATGAGAAACATTCTTGGGCACTGGACTTGAGTTGTCCTATTAAGAGGTCTCTTGGGATCTAATTACACTGCTGTTCCCCCAAGCTGTTTCTGTGTGTGATTCAGGATTTATTATTCATCTGGGACCATGGGGAGTTTGCATATGACTGTTGTCTTCTGGAGGTTAAGAAAACCTAAAAACCCAAACATGGGCTGTTATGTTCCAGTTGAACCAAGGATCACTTTTGGACAGATCTAGATGAGTCTTGATGTTCAGCTGTGGCCAAGTATCTGTCTCCATGGTTTTTTGTTTGGTTTGTTTTTTTTTTTAACAATGACGGTTAGCCTTGAGTTGACAAAAGGAGGATAATAACAGACCAGCTTTTGTCTCCTCCTTAAATTACATAGTTTCTTGTTGCTTTTTTTGGTAGTGTATACATTCATATCAATAGTTTCCTGAAAATAAAGTCTTCATGCTTCTTTGAAGTCTCAGCCTAGAACAGTCACGCATTTTCTCCATATTTGTCACCAGAGATTCTTCACCCGTCTCTGTTACTAGAACCACAGTAAGAGGTAGCTCCGTGGAGACCACTATCCAGGATCCTCTAACAAAGTCACATATATATACTCATTTGTCCCTGTTTCTCCAGCTGTGGTCTGATGATCTTTGTTTTCTTTCTCTCTAACAAGAAATGAGGTCATGGCACTAGAGTGTACTCAAAATATTTTTTTTTTTGTTGTTGCTGTGTAATGACACAACTTCACTATGCAATCAATGACAAAATAAAAATATGTTTTTGACTTGAATATTCCTCTAAGACATTGCTGAAAAGTAGAATGCATCCTGCAAAATTCCCCCCACAGCAAAAAGAAAGCCCCAAAATAAAACAAAACACTTAGAGTCACTAAAGGCTCCTGCAAAAGCTTTGTTTCACGCTTCCAGCTTCTCCAGTCCCTCCTTCACCCAGCCTCGTCATCCCTGGCAGACTTGGTTTCTCCTCTGTGACCTGGAGCAGACACTCTGCATTCTGCTGTCTCATAGACTCAGCAGCAGGTTTCAAATCTCTGTTTCTGCCTCAGTTCTCTCTCTCCTGCTCCTGTTCATTATTTATGATTGAAGCGTGTGATTGTATTATTTACAGTAAGCCTGTAAAACGCTTGTGGAAACATTTTCCTGGACAGAATATCTGAACCAAATAATTGCATTTTAAGTACCTCTCAGATTCCTTGTGGGAGATGAAAATGAGCATAAGCATGCAATTTACCTCATCTCCTTATTTCCTTACCTTTGTAATCTCAGATGAAAAAAGAAACAGCCAAGCTTTTCCTGACTGCAAAACCAGAGGTCACACACCTCTTGAGATTACCCATGTTCTTGCAGAGACCATTTCAGTGGCATTCACCGAGACACTCAAAATTCATCATTCAAGGGTACTATGATGCTTCTCTGCCTCAGAGGATTGAGCCCAAAGCACTGAGATGAGTGGCAATATCTCTAAATTAAGCCTTATTAGTAATGGAAACTGAGTACCTAATAAGGATGGGCCTCCTGGAGAATACAGCCAAATAGTGAGAATAATAAGGCACGAAATAATGTGGTTGTCACCAGTGAGGCAGTCTATGAAAGCAGACGTGAAGATGAAAGTGAACCCCTCACATACACCATTTTAGACTCTGTAAGCACAGTAATATTTTCCAATGGACATTTGCTCCTACAAGGGAAACAAAAAAGAATGGACAATTTCAGAAGGAAAATGGCAAGGAAATTATGAGTATGGGTCAGTCAAATGAGGAGAAAGGGCAGAAGGGTTGCTCCAAGATGTTGTGGGTAGCATAGCCTGTGAAAACATCTCCGTGAGGATAACAACTTTTTTTGTGAGATGCTATGTATCGTGATACTCTGCCTCTTGCTGGCTGATGCTGTGCCCTATTAGGGAGAGAATCCAGCATAAGTTGTCCATCAAATTTACTGTTTGTGTGTGAGATTGAATTCTGCACACAAATGAAGGGAAATGCTAAGAGTGGGTGTTAAAAATATATCACGGAGCACGTAAAAGGCAGGTTCAATATCTGTGAACATTATTTTGTTAATCTGTTAAAGTGATGCTGGCACGTCAGCGTGTTGAAGCAGGGGCAAAAGAAAGCACAGTGTTCCTCCTTTTAAAAATTCAGTGGTCCTGGCACTGTCATTGCTTCCTGCAAATAAAAGCCTTCCCCAACTCTTCTGCTGTTACTTTTGCAGTGCGTGTGGCAGAGGGAGTAGCTGGCCCTGGCAACATATAAAACTAGGCTTGCCAGAAATCCCTATTGAGCTGGTGGACAAAGTCTGGTTCTGTTGTTTTCAAAAAACTGTCAACTGCATCTGAGCTATTTCCCCTATAAAAATGAGTTATCTTGCAAAAGACCTCCCTTTTGTCATAATTCCCATGTATAAAGTTAGACTTGTTTATAAATGAGTTTGCATGATTTATATTCTACCACGACTGTCTGTATTATTTCTAGGTGCAGTTATTAATGCAGAGCATAAAAAAAGTAAGGTGGTTTTTTTTATATCAGAGAGAATTTCTCCAGGAAAAACATATGATCCTGTTCTTTCAAATGTAGCCACATTTCTAATATACTTGTTATCATTATTAAAATAAAAATATTTCAGTATTATTTATAATTTCCGGAGGTTGGTTTAACATCTGAAATATGAATATTCAGTGTCTTCTACTTGGTTAATAATAAAAATGGCATAATTATAACTAAATTTGCTCTCCATTGTGGCCAGGAAACACAATAAAAGAGAGAGGGGGAAAAAAAGAAAAAGAGTAATATTCCTTAAAGTCATTACTGATTTGAACTGATGACTTGAATGCAACTTCTTATAGATGCACAAGAAAAATCTTTTAAAACCCTGAAAAAAAAAAAAAATCAGATAATGCCAGTCTTTGTAAAGCAAGTGTCTACTGGGATAAGCAAAGTGAATAAAAAACCAAATAAAAGTAATAAAAGAATGACCAAATCCAAACACATCACATTTTCATCCACACCTGTGTGTAAAACCAGTGGCTTTGCAGCGAGCACTCACACAGGGGAGAATAAGTCCAACCCTCTCCCAGACACAAAAAATAGTAAAAAAATAAAAAATAATGGTAATGTAACATTGGCTAATATATACAGCACTATAATTCATAGGTAATTAATTATTGTGATCTCTCCATATGCACCAACCACACACAAGTTTGAAATGGTTGAAGGTGACTTTAATCTCATTCCTTCAGGAAACCATAGCCAAATCATCCAAAGATCCTTCTAGGACTGAGGAAGACTACAAAATGTAGTGCTGAGCACCAATAACTCAAATTTAGATCCATGCTCTTAGTGAAAATAATATTAAGGAAAAAAATGCAATTTGAGTGCTTTCATGACTCCTTTAATCTGAAGATTATGTTAGCAACTTTTGTTATTAACATGATATAAGATGAGCAGTCAAATTTTTGAGCACTTTTCTTAATCTTTCTTTTTTCAGTCCTAATGTAGCGTTCTTTTTAACAAATTCTAGTATACTACATCAAAGCTCACTTATCACCATCCTGTACAAGTTCTCCTGTCCCAGATCCGAATAAGTAATTTTTTTGTCTGTTTGTCACTGCAAAACTGAGCCCTAAAATAACAAATAAAAATGAGTGAATGGAATACAAGCTGAAAGGATCATTAAAAAATAGTAGGTGATGCTTGCTGTACTTACAGGTGTGTGAAAATGCTCTTACACACCAGCTAGTCATTTTCTACAAGTATGGTCATGGAAAGGTCCTAAATTTCTACAAACACCTGAATTAATAAAGCTTCATATCGCCGGTGTGGGTGAGGAGACCCAGGTTCCAGAAAGCAAAGAAACCTGACAAATGGCGACTTAGAGTAATAGTCCTAAGTCATCAGCTCGAAATCTTACCGCGAAACACAAGATCAAATAACCTAATAGCACATAGTACCCTACGATACCTTTCCACAGCTGTCAGTGCTTCCCAATTTTGCAGGTTGGGCTTTTAGCTCCATGTCAGTCTTAAGTGTGTTTGTTACGAGGACATCTGTCATATTGAAGTCCCATTGATGCCTCAATGGTGACAAGACACTAGATTGGTGTTAATCACGAGGCAAAGGCAGCCAACAAGGGAGAAGGGGAGGCAACATTAATCATATGCGTAGATAGCCTGCTGAATACAAATGGATGCAAAACCACTCTTAAATTCTCTCCCATACTCTGTAGTAAGAAAATTTCCCACCCATTTACCTCTAACCATCAGAGTAAAACTTCTCTCCTGTACAGTGGATTCAGTGCCTTCTGCAAGTTTTTCCACGTAGCAAGATTACCATGGAATCATGTCATGTTTTGGTGTTGTATTATTCTGCACAAATATTTCAATAAAATAGAAGCCGACTGTAATAGAAATTCTGGTAGTCACTGACAAGCACCTGCAACACATCGAAATGAGATAAAACATGAAATCAGCATGCACCTCAAATGCTTAGGAAGATATGCAAATGGCAGAGAAGCTACAATCAGAGCCATTGCAAAATCACAAGCGGCAGGATGAAAGGACTGGGTTTGTAATCTAGTCATCGCGCAATGATTTTCTTCCTGCTGCATAGCTCGTTAATTACAAATCTATCAATTATGATGCTTGAAAGACTCTACCTCCCTACCACTCAGTGAACATTTTCAGAGGCCAAATGCCACTCAACTCTCAGAAAAATAAGGAACATGTTTCTGCATGTTGGAAGTTTAAAACCACCCACCAGCACCATTTTTAGCATCCTGATAGTGAAGGGGAGTCTTCTCAACACAGGACTTTGACCTGTGTCTACTATTTGCACTGCCGTAAGATCTCTGTATAGATTAAATCCAATTTCATAATCTCTCTGGGAAAGATCCTGAGCCTGTGAAGATTAATGGCAACCTCAGTGCTTCAGTTGCCAGCCTGAGATATGGAGATGGTACACGAGGGTATAGTAAAAGGAAATTTGGGCTACACATGTACCTTAATTAACAGATGCAGAGCTCCACTGCAGAGATTGCTGCATTTAGTCATAAGTGAAACTGCTCCTGTATATGTTGAAGAGCCCATAAAGTGCTTTGGGGTTTCGAAAGTAAAAGTTTGCATAAATCAACGTGGTTTTATTGTGTGATATTGCCAAAATTACCTACTTGCATGTGAAGTCTGGATTCGAGGAAAATTTGTATAGGGTCATTTCTTAATTCTTTTGTAAAGGCAATGCTCACTTGCCTGTAGCATGATATTTATGGGATGCTTTGACAAAACAGATCACTATTTTATTTCCCCATGTCAGGAACCCCATCATCGCTTAAGCATCCTCACATTCAGCAAGCAGATGTGCACCTCCCATGAGCTGAGCTCTGAGGTTTGACAGACTACAGTAAGCATCCGCTCAGTATGTGCATGGGAATCTTTTTGATAGATGGATGAAGAAAACAGGTAATGTGTATTCAAAAGGGACAGGAAATCACAATTCTGCAAAGCACTGTAGAGACTCTGAGTATTCCTCTAGCAAGCATATAGTTTAGAGCAGGATTTTACTAATGAGTCTCTGTCTAATTACTGTCTGTAATAAAATAATTTGTTGCATTCCTAGCACTGAGGTCAGGAAGAAATCTCTGTGCGTACAGTGTTTCTGAGTGAAATTTGTAATAAAGAGAAAAAGGAAATACTTTAAAATCTCTATGTGAGCAATTCAACATCAGCCAATTTGCATTCAGGGGTTTATTGCTAACAATTTTAGCCTTGACTTGATTTTACCTGTGCTCTAGAGCGGACCTACCAGATGGGTTATTAACTACATAGTGATTCTTTTTTTTCTTTTGTCATTTTAAATTACTATGAATTGGGCAAATGGCATTATTTAACTTTTCCTGACATACTGGTGTCAAACATAAGTTCTCCCATTTCCTCTCTGATGCCCTCCCCAAGTCTGTGCTTGTGCAAGTGTGTTTTTGTGCGTGTAAGTAATACAGAGGGAAAAAAGCAAAACTGTAGTTCCTTCTTCACATACACACCACCCTTCTCCTCAGCTGTACTCTGCTTTTGACATATTGCTGGGACAATTCCAAGGAGACTTGTTTCCTTGTTTTACATCTAAGCAGGTTTTTCAGTGAAGGGTTTCATGACACTTACACATAGAACGTGTAAGAGTATGGTGCCTCATTTCTTAAAAACAAATCAACCAAGGTGAAACACACTAACTTATTTCTGAGAGAAAGTGTAGTAAATCAGAGACAGAAGCCAGGAAGAGCAGAGAAAGTTTCCTCTCCTATTTGTAATTAGGAACAGAAGAAATGTCATTTCTAACATGGGAAGATTGATTTAAATCCTTTGGTATTTTTCATTGCAGTCGTGGGACTGAGGAGGCTAATTATCTTCCCAAGGTTAATAAAACCTGGTATCTGAAGTAAACTCTTACCTTGCCATGTGCTGCAACTATATATTGGTTTAATAACTTCTGAAGTCAATAGCAGCTCTTTCATAGACTTCAGTCAATGCTACATCAAACACTTGCTATCAAAGAGAGAATTTACAATTAATGTCTAGTGTGGATAAAGTGGAACACCCACATCCACAATTAGTCCTTCTCATTGCAAGCCTTTTATTATTTTCATCTTTTGATTCAAGGGTGCTGAAGAAAGCAGGCTGATACTTAAAAATCACTCCTAACAAAATTTCATGATCCGTTTCTAAGGGAAGGAATTGTCTGAAACCAGATGAAATCATTTCAAATGAAAACGAACACGACCCTTTCTCACACCCTTTATTTTGCTTTTGTCTAAGTCAGGGAAAGTAATTTGGTTTTTTTTTATTTATTTTTTTTTCTGTAAACTGTTTTTCACCAAAAGAAAAAAAAGCTGAATATTGAAAACCCTCTACCTTGCAATATCCCTGATTAATGTATACAACATTCAGAGTTGTATCACATACCTATTGATGAGGAATGGACTCACTGGTGCCAATACAGAATCCCACGATGGGATGCCAAAGGCAACTCTCTATTACACTTGCCAACCAGCATAAACTTAGTGTCTAAAACAGAATTTAATTCAACCTCAAACAAATTTCCTGATAAGAAACAACACTGTTTTGTCACTGTAAATCTTATCAATAGATCCTTACTATTTTTAGTCAACTAGATAGAGAATTTACAACCTACTCATCAGGTAAAAACTGGAAGGAAAAGTAGCTCTTTTTGCACTAAGAAAGTAAAATCTCATTTATTTTCTCCTAATCATAATAATTTGGACAACAGCCATACTCAGAAATTTCTCTTCCCTCTGGGGTAAATTGGTCTCCAGTCAGCAAATGTAGAATTGAACTGCTTTGTTCTTTTTATATGTAAATTTGTACTTGGAAAATCATCAACTAATTTTAATCTGTTTGGGTTAACATAGTCTCTGTGCCAAAAGTTACATTTGCATTCTAGGTTGGCTTCCTTTTGTCTACCAGAAAAATGTTATATATATATATATATATACACACACATATATGTCTGTGTTTGTATTATAAATGTATATGTGTGTACTTATCCTAACTAGTTTTGTCGGGGATATAGAGATTCCCACGGCACAGAATTCATGCACAAAGTACCTAAGATGAGGATCATCACATCAGCACTAAAACTCTTCATTGTTTATAGCTGTGCTCTTCTTCAGAATAAATTCTGAGTGTCCACGTAACCAACAATCCCATTAAGCTTTGCTTCCTGTTATATATAACTAATGAATACTCCAAATGTGGAAATTCTGGTTTATATCAGTTATAGGTGGGCCTGAATTTGACACAAAGGCACTTCTGTAAATCCTGGAAAAACTGTTGCAGTCAAGTGAACAGGCCTTTCCTCTTTAGTAGCGTACAGTAAACCCAAACCTTCTCCTTACCACCTCAAAACTTTGTGGTCTTACTTCAGAACTTCAGAAATACTTTAGCCACTATCCACTTTTTGTATCCCATTGCTATCTTAAATATTTCTATGAAATTGTGATTTTATCATTTAATGATTTCTTTATAGGAGAATCATCAGAGATTTCTCTCTCTAGCTTCTCTGAAGAGCTTCAAAAGAACCAAACAAAAACAGAAGAAAAAAATCCCACAACACAACAAAACACCTACAGGACGTTGGAAGCAAACTTGATTCATTTTCAGTAGGGTTGATGTCCTTTTAAACAGAAATTTCCTCTCTGAGAGTTCAGAGCAAGTGATTACAGGGTTTCCTAGTTGCCTACACAATCTGTAATTATTTTTTCACTGAATACCCAACAACCAAACACTGGAAAGACATGGTTGGTTTGTTGTGCTGCTTGTTTTGCATTTTTTTGTTAAATCTATTACTCTCAATTACATTTTTCTTCCTTATAGTTAGTCTTTTCCAGTGGTTTGTTTACAAATATATCAAGGGTGAGTGTCACGAGGATGGAGCCAGGCTCTTCTCGGTGACAACCACTGATAGGACAAGGGGTAATGGGCTGAAACTGGAACATAAGAGGTTCCGCTTAAACTCGAGAAGAAACTTCTTCTCAGTGAGGGTGACGGAACACTGGAACAGGCTGCCCAGAGAGGTTGTGGAGTCTCCTTCTCTGGAAACATTCAAGACCTGCCTGGACACGTTCCTGTGTAGCATAATCTAGGCATTCCTGGTCTGGCAGGGGGATTGGACTTGATGATCTTTCGAGGTCCCTTCCAATCCCTAACATTCTATGATTCTATGATTCTATGATTCTATGAAAGGTAATGGTGAAGAACTGTCTGCTGAAGAGGTGGCTGTTTTCACTGAAGAAAGCTGCTAAATATTTTGAGAGCCCTGGCAAAAACAGCACTGAGGAAAGGGTTTGATTAGGCTGGATAGTTGTGTTGGATTTTTCATTTAATTTGTTTTGGTTTGGTTTTTAATCTCAAACAGACCGTTTGCGGCATTCTTTGGCAAAACGTACTGTTTTAAAGACACAATGCCGAGAATAATGTTTCAGTGGAACGTGAGCTCAGCTGACTACCATGTTTCAGATATAATTGCAAACTGGTATCTCAGCTGCACATCTTCTGAAAGCTGACAAATCCTTTCAGTTTCATGAAACCCAGGTCATCTTATGAAAATACGTGCTGAATGCAGAATTCTACATGGGTTTGACATGAAGCCAGGCAAAACAAAAGCTTTGACAAGCTTTCTTATTTTCAAATCCAAGACTCAAACAAAACAGAGGGAAAGTATTATGGACCCATACAGATTAAAACCCTGCAAAATATTCACAAGTACGCCTGAAACCAGACATTTCTGAGCTGTCTGAAACAAATCCACTGGAGATGATTGATTTGATATAATGAAATTAAATACTGAGATAAAACTCTCAATCCTTTTCTATGCACTTAAGGCAGCATGTTGTAATTTCAGTGTGTTTTACCAGGTACTGTGCAGTGTCCTCTTTCCTGCAAACGGAGAACAACACAACTCCTAGTGAAGAAATTAATTGGTGGGATAGTGAGCACCTGCAGGATCCAGATTTCGTGATTTTGGTATCTGAATTATAGAAAAATTTACTGTAGACTCACACAGTCTCAGCCTGTCACCGGACACTCAAGAAAGATGCTACCACATGGATCACAGAATTTTTGAGTTTGAAAGGGAAACCTGACTAGAAAGTAGTGGAGGTTTCTTGGTCTGATCACTAAAATGAAACATATTTTGTGGTTTCTAATATTCTTTCCGTAATAGAGAAGAATATTTCTGTTGAATTCCATACACAGAGTGGTTAATCTTCAAGTATCCTCATTTGGGATTATGAGGTTTTGTAGCTTCCCACTTTTATGTTGTAACCCTTGATGTCTGTCACTGAGAATTACAAAATCCATACATGTTGCATTGCACTCTGTCCTGCCAATCTGAAGTAGGGTTAACTGGTCCCATTGCAATAAAAAACAAGATCACACACTGAAATCTGATGTAGATCCAGATTTTTGCTGCAGATAATTGACTCCTGTTTTTTCCATTTTGGGGGTCAATCATAGTAGGACATCACAGGAGGGGAGGTAGGAAGAGGAGAGCTAATAATAGTTTTAAAAGGTTGTTTGATTCAATGTTTTAGTGCTCTTTGTACAAATTTTTTAATGATGGTTCAGGTATATATACTGTAACCAGAGGAGGCTGGCCCATGGATAGCAGCAGCATATTGCTTTTTGTGAATTCCAGATACATGAGACAGGGAGAAGGATTCATTGATTGAGTCTCTGTATTTTAAGTGTTACTATATTTACTAGGTAACAAATTAGAGATTTGTTAGACAGCAGGCTAAGTAGCTGTCTGTGAATCATGTATTTATTATGCATGACTCTTTCAGAGTCATTAGAAGTTGGAAAGACAGACTCACTAGGATGTGAAGGGGAATTCAGCTTGGAGTTTCTTGGGGACCGCAGTGATGTGTCTAAGTAGCAGTCACAGTTAATAATAGTCCCCAGATTACAGTTCTTGGGCTTGAACATGAAGTTATAAAAGATATTTGCAAATGTCGGTATTATTATATAAATGGATAGACCAGGACACAGAGAGTCTTAACAGAGTTCCCATCAATATCTTCAACATTAGTCTTATTGGAAACAGCAGAAAACACAGTAAGTCTGATTTCCATTCCTTTTACTCACCTGCTACATAGTACATTATATTCACTGTGTGAGACTTCTTGAATGTAATGTAACGGTGTCTAGATGCAAAACTCGAGACCATTTCATTTCCTTCCCTTTCCATTTTGATATAACAGGGAGTCTCATTTCCTGTCTTGAACAATTTTGACGTCCTGCTTACATTGGCAGTGCTCAACTCTAAAGATGGCAGCTAGGTACAGGCATGAAATGATGCTGCCATAAAAGTTAGGGAGGAGTATGAAAGGATATTGTGAGTTCAAGAGCATATATTTTTCTGCTAAAAGGTAATTACTGCTGCTGGAGCAATGCCAGAATACTGAAGTGAAATCCAAGAAAGAGCACAGGTTAATCTTGCTTCTTAAAACAAAGACAATTTGAGCGAAACAATAGCTCATGGTGAATACGAGAATACAGTAGTCATTCCTCACATTTAGCTTATTTTTCCTAAGCAGAAGCCATCAAGCATCTAATTAGTGGATCACTTGGAGGCCAAATCACATGGAATGATCGCTGACTGAAAGTTTTATATGGTCAGACCTGACAGCTGCCCTTGTCCTTCTCAGCACCAAAGTTATTTCGTTTAAGAGAAACCAGATTAAATACTAAGACTTCTCAGTGTCAGTATCTTATGAGGAATAATAAATATGAACAAAAAGAGAAACCTGTGATGGTTTTCTTCATTGTTCACTGACCCACACTAATCCTGAAGCTAAGATGAATTACAGTAAATCTCAGTAACTCACTCTGACCATGAATATATTTTAGGCTATATTTCTCTTTGAATTCCATGAGAGTAGCTCTTGAGAACTAAGATGCAACAGTTGACTGTAACAAGATATTTGACCTTTTTGGCAAAAAAAGTTCCAGCGTGTCTGTTGACACTGTTATGGAAGTCAAGAAGGTAGAGTACTCCAGGTACAAACAGATTGGAATAGCACAGGGTTTTGTGGTTATTAAGAACTGAGCTCAATTTGTAAAAGCATAAAAGATATACTCATTTAAAAAGTCTTCACTGCATGCCAAAATAGGAAAGGTCGTATGAGGTCAGAATGAAGGTCCCTCTGCCCTAATATTCTGGTTCTGAAAGAGGCCTGGAGCAGGCATAGGAGCAGAGACAGACTCTTTCTAGTACACTCTTCCATGCTCCAGGTCTTCATGGAAAATTCTATTTCCCTTCGGATGACTTTGTCAAATCTGGAAACTAAAATTGCAAATTCAAGTGTAAAATGGTGATTTTAAACTTAAAGTCAAATCTAGCTGTGGAATCTCTATAGAAGCGTCTGCAACGCCGCTGCTCCAGCAAAAGCAACGAAGTATGCACTCACAATTTCTATTGAAATCAATTTGATTTATACATGAGCGTCTGAGGGCAAAATATGCCCCTGTGAAATTTCTCATCAATATATAAAAGCAGATGCTTTCCCAGAAAAACAATTTTATTTATAACTCTGGGATCCTAGTATACTCATTTTTGGTTTAATGTTTTCCAGAACTCTGTTATATTAAAAACCTTTTCAGTGGCATCTATGGGATTAATAATATCTATCAGCTACAAAGACCCTGCTTTCATCACAGGTTATAAAATATACAGTATTTTTGTGTATGCATACATTACATTTAATTCAAGGTATCTAAGTTATTTTAAAATAAAACTTAAATAAAAGAGTTGTGTCACCCATCAGTGAAATGAGCTTTTAGGGGTGAAACACAACAGCTGTTTAATATCACAAAGCAATATCATTGAACAATTTAGTTCACAAATTTGAGAAGAAAGGGATATTTGTTCAGGGGAAGCTCCAGATGGAGTTTAGGAAGGCAGATTTTCATGCCAAACCAGTGTTACGATTTTAACCAGAAACCCCAGCAATTCGTGCAATACTTACACTTTTTTGCAGTGTTCTGTAAAATGTTAGATAGTAACAAGATTTTGTCCATTGCGAAATATATCTTTGAAAGTCTGTCATTATAAGACTAGGCAACACGGTCCCTTAGAAGAATGCCAACATTTACATCAGAAAATGTAGGGATACAAGGGTAAGTACGTTGGATCAGATCATTAATCTGTTTAACACAATATTTATATTTTTTTTTCTACAACAGTGGCTAGTATCAGCTGGGTTTATAGCTAATACTAGACATTAGAAATATCAACAATGTATATAATCTGTAATAATGGAATGGACTATTAAGCAAATTCAATCATAATTCCCAACAGTTAGTTGTTAACTTGCATTTGGTGATTCTAAGCTAAATCTCTCCAATGTAACTGTGAATATTTGCAAAGAGAGTATAATATCACTGAAATATGAATGTTCGTGGCCGTTGAGCATATTCCGTATAATCTTTATTTATATTACTGATGACCCTGTAGATACGTGCAACACGGGCTGATGAGAGCTTCACGAAGCAATTTCCTTGCGTGCAGAATTTGATCTTAGCAGGGCTTGCTTCAGCTTGATAAGCCTAAAATGAACTTTGACTGTGTCTGAAATTTGAATGGAAACATACTCTGGAAAATCTGATGGTATATTAGGTCATCAATTAGTGAGACGAGTTTTAGAGCACTAAGAGCTTTAGCTAGTCATACTCAACCTTGCTGCTCTGACAGGAAAGCGCATCTTTTTAATTCCAGAACTTCCAGTAACAAAGTCCATCACCAGAAAGTTATTTAAATGGAAGTCTTAAAAGCCTTGAGGCATAGAAAGTTATTGTGCATTACAGATTCTTACAAGAGATTAGAGTAGCAATGGAGCTTTAAATCAGACAGAGAAAAAGATGATTTTAGAAAAATGACATGTAAAATTTCTGAAGTAGGGATTAAAAATAAGGCCCAGAAAATTTTTAAGAACTTTAAGTATGTGTGGGTAAGGCAAAAGAAGAGGAGAAGGAAAGAAATTTATAGGCCTGGCAGGATGAAAAGAAAATGGAAATGTTAGTTGAACATTTAGAAAAATACACTCAAGAATGTATTACAGAAATTCTTGTAGTGTTTTGAAATCCTGGCTTTTGAATCTGAATGAATTTGGGATTTTTGTGTTTTCTACACTGTTGCACTTCATTAGAAAGAGTTGGTTTGGGATTCCTTGAATTCCTTGGACTCCTCTCGTTAAAATGTTGGAAACTGTGTTGGGCTCTTGGGCCATTTCACGTCAACCTTTTACACTCGTGTTCTGGAACTCTGAGGGACTTCATAAAACCTAGTTCTTATTTTCTGTATGATCTGAGGTGATTTTAAAACATACTTTCAGGACAAAGGTCCTTTAGTAAATAATAAAAGTAAATTCAGATTGTAAGGAGCACTAACATGTAACTGGCACTGGTGAGGTCGCATCTTGACTCCTGTGTTCAATTTCAGGACTCCCATGACAAGAAAGACATTGAGGTGCTGAGTGTGTCCAAAGAAAGGCAATGAAGTTGTGAAGGAGAACAAGTCTTCTGAGAAATAACTGAGGAAGCTACAGTTGTTCAGCCTGGAGAAAAGGAGGCTCAAGGGAGACCTTGTCATTCTCTACAGCTACCAGAAAGGAGGTTGTAGTGAGTTGGGGGTTAGTTTCCTCTCCCATGGGATATCCAGGATGATATCCTTTCAGTCATATGATAGGACAAGAGGAAACAGCCTCAAGTTGAGCTAGGAGAGGTTTAGATTGGAGATTTGGAAAAAAAAAAAAATTCTTCACCAAAATAATTATTAAGCACTGGAACAGGCTGCCCAGAGAAGTGGTGGAGTCCCCATCCCTGGAGGTATTTAAAAGACATGTAGATAAGGTGCTTAGGGACAAGTTTTTATGGTGGACCTGGCATTGCTAGGTTAACAGCTGGACTTGAATGTCGATTTTATGATTCTATGAATCATAGAGGGTAGCTTGTAACACAGATTGGTTCCAGATTATACAGCATACCTGAAAGATTCTTCATGCCCCAAATGGCTTACAGTCCAAGGTAAGCAGCTACCAGTGAACACAACAGCTGGGGAAGCAGAAGGTAGTAGCAAAATTATAATCAGCGAGATAAGCTGATGAGTCATAACTCATCAGCTCATAATCCAAAACATAAGATGCTATCTAACACTGTCAGTATCAGGCAATTCATCATGTATGCTCTGCATTGTGCTCGAAGTCTCACAAATACAGACAATTGTGGCCTGTGGGAATTTTCATCTACTGCTATTGTTGAGTGAAATTTTAGTCATCAAAGGAAAAGCAAAGGAGATCTTCAATGATCTTCAAGATACAGTAGGGGTAGGGGAAACCTCTGCTGGTTAGAGCCCAGACCATTTTGTTTTTAAAGAACTGTAACTATCACTTGGTTTTCTCATCAGAATAGAGCGTGCCACACTCTTACAAAGTAATTGCAAGAGATGATCCAATGTATTCTTCACTCTTCTGAAGTTTCTGAGAGTTACCCTCAGACAGATCACATCACTTGCTTCTGGATTACTGCTAACAAGTTATAAAAATGTGAAAAATATCCATATCCCAGTGGAAGTGTTGTGGCTCCCTGGATATCATTATATAAGAAAAATTAAACCAAAATCCTTTCTGCTAGAGAACCTAATACAGCTGTCAAGGAAGCATCTTCTGAAGCATCAGCTCTTAAATTACTATATACATGTACATTTAGGCATGGAAATGACCCAGTAGTTTACGTAGACAAAGCCATGAAAGAGGGCCAAGAGGTACCACTCAGGGGTGTGCTGAACTGTCAGAGGTGTTAAGATGTCACAGGAAATGGTCCAACTGCCCCAGCACTTTTCAGGTTCTTAGTCTCTCAGGTGGAATTTGAGCTCTGATTGAGGTACTGAGCTACCAGGTCAAAGGGCTGTTGGAGGTGCTGATCGGAGCAGACTGTGTAGTGTCAAGGTAGATAAAAAAAAGAATAACAGGTTGTTTGCAAAGACCTTGGAGTGGCAAGATTGAAGTCCATATTGCTCAGAAGGAGGGACAGTTAGAGGCTATGTCTGAACCAGAGTAGGATTGAGACTGTCAGGCTGAAGGATGGAAGTCTGTGGCTTTTAGTAACAAAAAGAAAGCTTTTTCTCTGCCTGCAGATGTCAGATGTGCACTTACAGATGTGCCTGTAACAAGCAAGGAGGAGTAAACTCCCACAGGGGAGGCATCTGGGCCAGCAGACACTGATCCACAGATTGGCATTGGTCATGGCTACAGACTTCTGCAGAAGACAGAAATGCTCACCTGTCAGCCAGACTTCTTGTCTCAGGAGGTTCATCACTTGTTGAGGCTTGAATCTGGGATGTTGCACAGACCACAGAAATCCATCCATACTTTAGATGATTACCTATTGCTGCTCATCCATTTGAGATGATATGGACAAGTATCAAGCGACCTTGAATATATAAAGAGTATGGGGGCCCATGGATGTTTTCCTTAATCATATCAGTCAAGAGAAAAGACTTAGGTAGGAGTGGATGTTATCTTTAAGAGCAACACCTGTTTGCACAGCTGGTGTTTCAGGCAGGACCTTAGCTTTAATTACCTTGGAATCCTCCTGGAAGACAAAGGTCTTCTGGGGAGAAATAGGATCCATCTGACAGTCAGGCAAGAGCATCTTTGCAAGTTGGCTTGCTGATCCAACGAGGCGAGTTTCAAGAGGAATGTGTCAGGGGATGATGACCATAGACTGATGAGAAGTAGAAGTGAAAAGAAGCTCAAAGGGACAGCATGTTGGCAGGGGTCCTGGGTCTTACATTTCACTTGAAATAGGTGACAGATCTACCTCAAATGCCTGTACATAAACGCATCCAGCATGAGAAATAGCAGGAGTTACTTTACTGCAGCCTGCAATGATGTCACAAATATGGGGGAGATAGGTCTTGTGGATGGAGAACTGAAATGGATGGGTAACACCTTCCTAAAAGGACAGGCAGAAAAGAGAGAAAAAGATGTCACACCCCTTTAAAGGTGAAAAGCAGCTTGAATGCATGGGATTTTGCCTTAGAATTTATGACAAGGCAATTAAGGGCTTATGGTTAAGAATCAGAGGAGAGAACAACAAGGGCAATGTCACGGAGGATGCCAATTCCAGATCAACTGATCAAGAAGAGGGAGCAGATAAAGCTTTCTTTAGACAGATGGAAGAAGCATCACAGGTCCTAGTCAACAATCCTGACATTCCCTAGAAGGATAACCAGAGGCAATTTGCAATCTAAGAAGTTTTCAGAGAACATCAAGGACAATTCTTTGACATGGGAGATCAGTGATCTGACTAGGGGAGACACTCTGCTGGGTGTTCTTAAAAAAAAAGAAAGAAAGAATTCATGCAGGACATGAAAGCTTACATCAGCCTTTGCTGAAACAATCATATTCTGATAAGTGAACAAATGAAATGGCAGAATCACAGCTCTGGATATCAGGAGAGCGTATTTGTGTTTGGGCAACTAGTTGTCAAGATCCCACGGGATATTGCCTTGAATTTCAGAGGGAACCAAGAAAACAGCACACACTGGGGGCTGCCTGGATAGAAAGCAATTTTACAGAGAAGGGCTTGTGGGTTCTGTTAATCAACACATTGAGTATGAGTCAATGATGTGTTCTTGTAATGAAGAAAATCAATAGCAGGTTGAGGTGTATTAACAATAATATTGTCAGCAGGTTCAGGGAGGTACCTTCTACTCAAAACTTGCAAGATCCGTTTTGGAGTTGTGTGTCCAATTTGAGTTTCTGCAGTACCAGAAAGATACTAACATGTTGGACTGATTCCAGTGGAGGCGAGGTGTTTAGTGGGCTGTAGGACATGAGATCTCGAGAGAACTCTGTTTGTTCAGCCTAGAAAAGAGAAGGCAAAAGAGAATCCCATAGCTAACTAGAAGTACTTAATATGAAGATGTATAGGAGACAGAAAGAGACTCTTCTCACAGACGTACAGCAATAGGACCAGAGCCTGTGGAAGCAAGTTGTAACATGGGAAATTATAATTAGAAATCAGGAAAGAGTTTTGCACCATGAAGGTAGTGAAGTATTAGAAAAGGTTCCAGAACTGTTGTGGCATCACCAACTTTTGAGATATTTAAAGCTCAGTAAGATCTGAGCAACCTGACCTAACTTCAAAGTCTTCAAGAATTGCACGAACCTGAACTGAAACTGTCTAGAAATATGAAAACTGACAGAAATACATGAAATTTTTATTCTACAGACATTGACTGGAAGCAATCACTGGCTACAGGAAAAACAATTCAAAAGGTTTTGTTTTTCCAAACAGGTTGCTGGCATCCTTCTGATTCAACTATTAACTATGGAAAGGTGCTTCAGAAGGTAAAAGGGTGCATTCTACTCTATGTAAACATGAAACGTTTTCAAAGGATTTAAAAAAGAGAGTGACCTTACTTAAATAAACCTGTTAAAAGTGAAGCTGAAGAGCCTGTATTGCAGCATTTTAATTGATCTCTGGTAAGAGACTGGATTATGGATGGAACAAAAACACTTAGAAACTGATATGAGAGACTGAGCTAATTTTCCAAGAAAAAGGACTGACTCAATTCAGAGGAAAACACATGGATATGTTATTGACAATAGTCGCATAAATGTGGATGAGAATCTGTATTGCTAAGAGCTGGAAAATCTTGGGAAACATAGAGACAAACAAGAGCAGCACATGGAGCAAGTGCTAAGGACCAGCACAAGTTAAGACAGTGTCAGGTGTATTGAGAAAATGGACTAAGCTGTGATAGATTTTAACACTTTTCAAAAGTTTTAAGCACCAGCACTGTACTTACTCTAAATAAGATGGTGCCCTGTAAGGATGTAGATAGGGCTGTGACATAAGGTGAACGAAATACCAGAAATTAAGTGCGACATTTAAAACTTTTAAGATGGATGCAGAAGCAGAAGTGATTCTATTGATAGAAGCATTCTACAAACTTTAATAGAAGACCTACAGATATTAGAAGGGTAAATAAGTTAAACGTGAGTGAAAGCTTGCATTCCTTAAAGGTATGTATGTCTTAGCTCTATGTGTAAATAAAAACAGAAAATATGCAATCTGAAACAGTACTAGTGTAGAGGAAAATCGTTTTGGGTTGAAAGTGCATCTTATGGATGTTGTCAATAAAACTACCTTTGTTGGAGAGGAGAATTGAGAAGAGTTTTAAAAGGTGTGTTCCTGGGAATAGGTAGGCTGTTAGTATGATAAATGTACCTAAAAGAACTTAATCTTCAGGCTGTGTTGAGACCTGTCCTTATAAAAAAATGAGAGTTAAAAGAGGAGACACGTAGGCTTGTTTGTAAGAATGGCAGGCCCAACCTGAAAAGCAAGGTTGCACCTGTTACTCTAGAGGGAGGAAATGCTGTGCTTCACTAAAAAAAAAAAAAAAAAAAAAAAAAAAAATTATATTAAAAATATTACTCCTGTGTTTGACATGTTATATTTTGGAGAACTCTTGGCAGGTGCTTTTACTAAAAAAGACTTCGTGTCTGTGTGAATTCAATACTCTCTGTGGGACACATGCTTTCCCCAAAATGCCATTTGTGTTTTCTGAGGTACCTGAGTAATTTTTCTTTATGAAAGTTTGATTTTCTGAAAGATTGTACTTTATCACTAGGGCTCCGAGGTGCCTTGACATGAGTCAGACACATGAACAGAAAGCGTAAGCAACATACTTTCATAAATTTATGGCCACCCCTTCTATAGCAGCTCTACAGATAAAATGAGAACACACCTATTCCTTGAGGAACAGAACATTGTAATAAACATTCACGACAGATCTGAAAGATTTTGGTCAACAGACTAGTGTGTATATCTATTCATTGCACTGAACACCATTCTGTAAGACAAAAGCCCGGATACACCATCCATGAGGTACTGACATGATACCAGACTAAGCTGCCTATGAATACTTCCAAAGACAATCTTCTCAAGATGGAGTATGTTTTGGTATGTTTTCTTCATAACAGTCACAAGCCTGTGTGTCAATACCAGCAAATAAAAAAGGAGTCTTTGGCCTTGTTTTACAGGAGTAAAGATATTTTCAAGGCTTGCAGAATAGGCATGAAACACAGACAGTATTATGATAAATACCCTGACAAAGCAGGAGAAAGTTATAATCAGCAATAAAAGGGTCCTGAATTTGCTTATGTGTAGTGGAAGGAAAAAAATTATTCTTTACTAACTATCCCAAGACATTTGAATGCAGAAAACCTCACAGCAAAGCACAAGACTGAAGTCTAGCCCTGCTAGATGTGATGTGCTTCACAAAGTAACACCTGCCGGTAAGACAAGTTAGAGGACACTGCTTGGTGCACTGTGAGCTGTTGGTCACGCTGCGTTGGAGCAATTGTCTCTCTGTGTGGCTCCTACCTCGCAGCATGTTAGTGCTGCAGTGGGTTAGAACCTGCTGAAGATCTGTACAAGTGCCATTCGCCGTGCATTGAGACTGAAAAAGTGAAGATCTAGAAACTCTGCTTTGAACTGGCTTAGCTATTTGGTGAGAAGTTAGAGAGAGACTGCATGAAATTATGTTTTGCTGCTTTCTAATTAAAACACCAAAAGAATGAGGCCAGCTGAGGCTCTCAGAGCTTGATTCAGAGTGATTCCTGAATACAGCTCACAATTCCACTGTCTCATGAAGTCAGTTTTCTGCTGGAGGTCAGCAGAAGGGCAGGCATGTTGTGGCCAGGAACAAAGTACCATTTCCTGGCAGTTTGACTGTGAGAAAGCGTGGTAGGTTCTCGTATCCTTCTCACACATGAGCTCTGAACTCTTGGGCAGACAGCCCAGGGAAACCCATGACCTGACACCTCCCATTTCACACGTAATTTGCAAAGACGGCTCTTAGTGCAGTAAGTATCCAAACAGATTATGCTGAACTTCTAACATAAGCAGGGAAGAAAAATAGTTGAGGGAATAGGGCAACAAAATCTACCCGTGGTGCTCGCTTCTTGCACCCCTTGTTCATTCTTTCTTTGTAAGGCAGGATTTCATTCTCTACATTGTAAGGCAGGAATTGAATCACTGTGTACAGCATCTCATTCACTGAAACAGTGCTGAGACACAGCTGTTAATAAGAGTCATTCCTGCACAGCAGATCTTCCAACATTGCATTGAGGTAGAAACAGTCAGATATGACACAACTCATGGCCACACTTAGCTGGCACTGCACAAAACAAGATACTCTTGTTCTTCCTAGGTCATAGAGTTTGTCTTTCCTTAATTCTGATTTGTTTTCCAGCCCAGTATCCTAGCTTATCATAGAATTATAGAAACATGGAATGTCTTAGGTTGGAAGGGACCTTAGACATCATCTGAGCCAATCTCCCTGCCATGGAAACCAGGTTGCTCAAGGCCTCAACTTATATTATAGTCAGCTTGGTCACACATGGTCTATCAACCGTTTTAATTAGCTCAATTCACCGCCATTACCAGATGAAAACTGTGTTTTGGAAGTAATCAAAAGCTTAGCTTATTCATCTACATTTATCTTAGGAGTAAACTAGCCATCTAGTTTTTTAAGAATTTTGTGGCTAGGGAAAAATACTGTTTGAATCAGTAAGGCATAAAAAAGTCTCTAGACCAGAATCCTCAAGTCAGTAAATCAAACCCACAATCCACAGGGAATCTGATATATCCCCTTGATCCAAAAACATTAATTTGAGGATTGATGCTTCCATACTGCCCTGGAGCAACTATTTTCCTGGGATTTTTCCTAAAAGATTACTAAGATAGTAGGGTAACTGTAAACTACATTTCTCAATGTCATATATAATCTTTCAAGTGCTCATGTAAAAAGTTTTTTCACCCATATGGGAAAAGGAAGAATCACATTCAAAATGTATAAATAGAGCAGAAAAAAAACCCCAAATCCAAAACTTATCCTATCAGAAATCTAGATGCCTCCCACCATGACTAAATCAGTTCCCATCCCCATTTTCACATATACAACAAGAGATCTGTGGTTAGGAGGGTAATTGGGTCAGTTCCCCTAAAACATAGTCCAGGGAAAATAAGCAGCTGGTTAACTCTTATACAGCCAAAAATAAGATTATTATTGCCTCTGTATATGAACCATCCCCTTCCTTCTCCCACCACTGCTCCGCCACAACTTCTATATGAACCCTTGACTTCTTTAAATGTTTGAAATAAAGCTCAGTTTTAGTAAAGTTATGTCTTACTAAATGAAACATCTGGTATGCTATTACAAAATACTCCATCAGATGAAATGCACTAGAATATATGAGATGTTCAGATACCATCCAAACCCTCTACAGTTCTCAAAGCATTATAACTACCATGACATACAAAAAAGATCTGACAATTCTCATCTGCCATTCAGCCTGGGATATCTTAGAGTGTCCATCTTTCAAAAAACAATAGAGCATCCACCCATCCTCTCAATTTTGGATCCTTCTAAGTGTGTCAGGTTGGACACTCAAAACAGTGTGTTTTTTTCCAATGTCTTGGCCGATGTTTTATATTCTGTATCCAGTTTGCTGCAGCTGCAGTAAAAGAGGTCTCATACGTTGGCTTGTCTAAATAGAGTTTGGCTATATAAAACCATGGATATTGTGCTAGCAAACAGTTTCTTGATTGCATGAAGAATAGAGTGGTCAAAGAACAAAATGTTTAAATAATAGGTACAAAAAATGACTCAAGTGCAATGATGAATGTACTAGAGCTTTTATGTGTGAGAAGGGAGTAATGTTGAGCCTGTTGTCTTTTAAGAGCTCTGATATCATGGCTAAAGTATTTAAACCAGAATGAGAAATGTTTTGAAAAAGCTTCATAACAGATTTGTGTTGCTGGACCAGACAGAAATGAGGGGAAGTACCTTTAGACTGTGCTAATTCCACTTTTAAAAGCTGCAGAAATTTTGTCATCGAGCTTAGTGGAATGGAATATGACTGCGTGAAAGAGAATGGCTGTGAACTACTTTTAAGAAGATATTGTTTTACAGGAGCACTGAACAAATAAGACAGCCATTATAAGGATTTTAAGTCAGTTTTTATTGTCTAGGAACAGCCAAGAATCTTAGTGCTTAAGAAGGAGCTCTTCACTGACTGAGCTTTGCTCTTTCCTGTTTGACTACTTAACTCCATACAAGATCCAGAACAAGACCCAGGCAATATTAAGTCACATTTGAAATCCCTGACACAAAGTTTTTAGTAGGATGAGAAAGTAGTGCACAGGCCTTTTTCTGGCTTTGTGTATGGGAAATAGATTTCTCTCTTGCAGAGGAAGGATTTTGATCTGCTTCTTACACAAAAAGAAATATGAAAATAGTCACAAACTTATCAAATTTAGAAAACTTCTAAGACAAATTCGATAACACATAAGAAACAAACTGCTTCTCTACTTAGAGTATGACCTAGTTTTCAGTCTGGAGGTTTACCTTCGTGAAGTCTACTGGCATGTTGCCTCTGTGTTTCAAAGTTAAGACCTAGGAAATATCAGTGCATGCTCATATTTCTCAGTACATGCTCATATTTCATACATAGATACCTCTCCTGCAAAGATCTAGGATGTGACTTAGCTCCAGCTTTAAACAAGTATACTTTTATTCCTACTTGTAGGTGCCTTTGTGTACACAAGAGGCTTCATTCAGCTCCCCATGTAGAGATCTCAGACTAGGACGACCTTGAGAGTCTCGTTGGGCTTCCAGGCTCTCCTCCAGCAGACAAGACTCTTCCACCAGGTCTGTGTCTTGTCTACCAATCCTCAGTGTACACTTTGGAAGCCCTAGGACTTGTCAAATGGCACAAAAATTCTTGAGAAACCTAATTCAGCTCCACATCTTCACTGAGTACAGTGAGCTCAAACACAAAGTACAACCGCAAGAATTTACAGTCAAGTGTCCTACTTTGTCACTGAATTTTAGTACTAAAAGTGGATGAGGTGAATCCCCTGATTTGCCCCCAAAGTTGTGTTTGTAGGCCAGGTCTGAATTCAGAGTACACAGAAACCAAAACATTGCAGCTCTGCCTAACAGACGTTATCAGGATACTATTACAGAGGAACTGGAAGTCACCAGATGCCACTTCACCTTTTGGTCTTCAGTTGACCTTGGTGATCACAGAGTGATACCTGAATGCAAAAAGTCAGTCACTGTGGATTCAGAATTTGGAGGAACAGGGCAGTTACCAAGTAAAATTTATCTAGTCTTTTTAGGAATCAGAAGCATATAATCTTCCACTATCTTTTATAGAGATAAGCAAGTGTCCTATCCAATTAAAACAGAAATTCTCAGGCTTCCTCCATGAGTTAGAAACTTTTGACAACTTTTAAAGCAGCTCGTGAAAAATTATTTTGGTTAAAGAATTAAATGGCGTTGTTCAAGGATAAATGTACATGTCAGGAGCCATGGTTTTACCTTTCAAAGGGCTTTGTCTCAATATGAGCTTAGAATATTCCCCACGGACACAGCATATCATCCCCTCAGATATGTCAAAACCACTGTGGTACTCTGTAAGTGGGAACCCAACCATGCTTCCCATTTAGTGGAAAGAAAAGAAAAAAAAAGGACTGAGCAAAAATGTTTTCAATTAGTTTGTTTTCTAAAATGGCATCATTTATTTTTCCTAATTGCCATCACAGCTGATGATGTATAAGAGAGAAGTGCTTTACCGTGGTACATGTGTGTTTCACAAAGGTGTAGCAGAGCTGAGATGGTGGAAGGCTATCATTCTTTATGGTGAAACTATGAATTAATGTTGAAGGTATATGAGAGATTGTCATCAGGACCACAGACAGATTAAGACATTTCTATGCCCTTACATCCTTACAGCTTCCTCCACTTCATCACTGTTTATCCATCCCCAACACTGCTGCTTCTGTTGATACAGTTCTACCATGGAAGCACTACAAACCATGTCTTAAGTTAAAAATCAGCCTTATTTACCCAGAATGATTTACTGAGTAATTTTCTAGCCAAGTTATGTCATTATAAGAATGACCATATAGAGTGACCACCTGTCCCTTTAGTCCTATATCCTGTCTCTGGCAAGAGACAACAGGCAACATGTTAGAAATCTCCTACTCAAGCAAAAAGTCGTGTTCATGCCACCTAGTAGTCCATAAGCACAGCTGTGCAAATGGGTAAACACCATTTACAGGTGGAAACAGGACCACGCAAGAAGAGGGGGGCAAAAACATCAATCTCTCTATCACAACTATTTATTTGGTATATCTACCTTGAAGAAAACAGTTGTGTAAACTACCTACTAGTAGTTACTCCAGATTACTTTCTATTTGTAAAAATATTTTGTTTATAAGTACCAGGGATTACGAAAATGAAAGGCATCCACATGACTCTCCTCATCTAGACAAGACCCTGAACATTATCCATTCTGCAGAAACTCCAGTCAAAATATCTTCAGTTTTTTACGCAAATGTACTTTGCTCCCTGAAAAAAAAAAAAGTGTTAAATACATTTATAAGTGGGAACTGTATCATTCTTTGAGGCATTACAACCACTTTGAATACCTCTGACATTTCTCATCTACCTTGTCTTTGAACACTTATTGCTTCTGCATGTCAGAACAGAAGTTGCAGAACAACAGAAATGGGAAGAGTGAGGAACACAGTTCTGAAGGTAACTTCTTCTCAAGGCCATAGGTCAGAGAAGAAGCCGAAACAATGTGGGTGTTATTAAATCTTCTGTACTGCAAACAGTCTTCTAAATATGTATATATACATGCACAGGCTGGCTGCAACCTGAGTGTATTATCTATCATTCATTACCTGCCCATTGGGGACCATTGGGATAGTCTCAGAGAAAAGAACAAGAATTGTAATAAGACTTCATGACTATGACACCAGGAGAAGAATACAAGCCTTGCTGAAAGTGCAAATAACAATTAGCTCTTCAATCTCTAGGGAACCAGGGGGTAAAACTGATGGAATATCTGTAAAATACTTCCTGAAGAAATAAAATTGTTAAAAAACCTTAAGGAAATCTGCAAGAATGAGACATTTATGTTGTTGGTTCCATTTTTAGAAACCAAGATAAAAGGTTACATTCATATTCTGGAATGAACATTTTACTGGTTTAATCTAGTAGCATTGTTTCTTAAAGGTGATGCTATTCAAGGTCAAAACTTTGACTTTGAATAGCATGAGGAAGAAAAAGATAAATAAGGAAATACTTTTTCAGCTTCAGAAAGTGAAGTCTATTTTGGATTTCCCATCACTGAAAAATCAGTGAGTCCATGAAAAAGAATATTTCCAGGGTGATTTGTTAAAATGGGTAACACATTCATCCACCTCCAACAATTGCCATCTACTGAGAAACGTAACTTGTAGATGCTGTTCCAAGAATTAATACCTGAGGTGTGTTTCCATTTCTGCCATTGCATGAAGCTGTATGTAAAAATTAACACTGTTTTTCTCTGCCAGAATAAGAATGTGGTGCACATACAGCTAGGAGTAATCCACATGGAAAGGGGTCTTGCTATCTCACCAAAGCAAGAGTTCAAGGCACAATATCTTAAATTCATTTCCTACTGAAGTGAACAAGTTCATGGCACTGGAAATCACTGCCATGAAAAATTAAAAAGGAATGCACCCACTTAAACTCAACAAAATCATGAAAGTAAATAATAGAAATCATTGAAAATATATATTGTTAAGAACAAGCATGCAGAAATCACTGACTGTCACTTTAAAATCATGTAAAAATGTGATATTTTTTCTTCTGGTGATTGATACTGAACACCAGAGTGACAAGGCTCTCTTGCTTTCCTTGTCATGAATAATGCAAATTATATACTTCCTAAGTATACAGAAATGTGAATTTGTTCAATAAATAGCATAAGTACCAGCGAGAGACAAATTAAGAGTTAAGCTTCTGAAATGTGAAGCAGCACAAGGACAGCACCTGTTACTCAACCAGCTAACATTTTCTTTCATAGCTCTTCATTATCACATGTTTGAAACATTACTGTTTTCACTTGCTTTTTCCTCTGCGTGGCATTTGCCTTAAGTGCTTATAGATGTAGATTTGAACAGATTGGTAGCAACAAGAGGATGATACGGTCTGCACTTGGTGTTTTCTTCCAGGCTAAGCCTTTTTTATCAGCAGGCATGAATTTTGGAATTTGCGAGCCTAACTTTAGTTTCATTTTGCTGTCACTTTACATAGACGGTTTTGTTACTGGATTTGAAAAATTAAAGCCATGATAAGGGAGGAGACGGGAAGAAGGGAAAGGGCAGGAGAATGAAGAATGATGTACATTAATTCATTTACCTGGCATCCATGAAAAAGAAAAAAAACAGGCATAAAAGATATTTATTTATCATATAAATGAAAAATGGCTTATAAAAACTATTTTATTTACTTGATACTTTCCTCCATTAAAAATCACAATAGGATAGCTGAGTTAATGCAGTTATATCCTGCTGTAAATAGAAAGAAATGCTCCATTATTCTAATCTCACTGTATTGGCCGGTGTTGACTCTTTAAATGCTGAGTGCAATTTGCCTGTTTTTTTGATAAAAAACCAATACCTCTTAAGTACTTAGACATATGTGTCAAGATTCACCCTAGAATCGATTTCCTTACAGCTACGTTATAAAATCCTACAAATAAGTTTTTTTTCCTGGAAGAAATGTTGACAGGTCCCTAACTAGGTAGTGCTATTGAATGCCAATATAATTAGCTGGGCAAATCACACGAAGTATGCAGGCTGTCATTCATTTCTGACACTACTCATATTATCAGGCCTTACTAATTTTGGACCTGTCTTTTCTGTCTTCTCATCTGGAAACTAATATTGTAGATATTTTGACTTAAACAGCAGATAAGTCAAATTTCCATGAGACGGTATGAAGTCCATTCAGGAAAAAAAAAAAAAAAAAAAAGCCATATTGCTGTGGTAAATGCTACTTCTGCCAATATTTTTTTTTCCTACCAGTGTGTTTAAACTCTTGCTATTTTTGATAGGAATTAGAACTACAAAGTTTGTAGGTTATTGGTATCTATATAGGGGTTTTTTGCTGCTTTTTCTCCTGATGTGTGACTCTAGTGTAGCACTGAGTAATACTTCTACGGTTAACCAAATTCCCTTCCAGATTCAAAGAAATTTCCCAGAGAGGTGGTAGAAGCCACATCCCTGGAAATATTCAAGATCAAGTTGGATGGGGCTCTGAGAAACCTGATCCAGTTAAAGATGTCCCTGCTCACTGCAGGGAGATTGGACTAGATGACCTTAATAATCTCTTCCATCTCAAAACATCCTATGACTCTGTGAAATTCAAGCAGAAGATTTCAGTGTTAATTGTGGGTTATTCAAATTGTAGAAAAATAGATGAATGAGAAAATAACAAATCTGACATGATCTGAAACAGAGAAGTTACTTGTATTACATCAAGGTAAAAAAGATACTGGCTACAATGTAAAGAAGGAGACTTGACCTCTCCTGAATTATTTTGATTTCCTAATCCAATAATTTCATACACTGTGATTGGAACAAAACGGAGAATAAGAACAGTCTCCCTAAGAATATTTTTGGTACCATGAAAGTGATGCGTCTTTTTCCACATCCTTCACGCAGTTGGGCAAGAAGTCTAGGGAGACAACACACATGCAAAAAAAAAATAAAAAAAAAAAAAATTAAAATTAAAAAAAAAATACCAAATAGCCATCCAATTGACTCCATGGGTTCCAAGAGAGATGCAGGGAATTGATTCATCCTGCTTAATGAAATAGGTGACCACAACAATATTTATCCCATTTACGTGTGCAACTTTCCCTGTCTAATTTCCTCACCATTCAAACCTTTGACTTTCTCCTGTTTGCTGTAGTTATCTGTGTTTGCCTGGCAGGGTACTAAAGGCATAGAATGTAAATTTGGTTTCTCTTGGTGTGTTCTGTAAATGCTGTATACGCAAGACTTTGCTTACACAATGTAACAACATTTTATACACGAGTTACATCTAATCACTTTGCAAAGCCATACAATTACATTTTCAGTTATTTTAACAATCTGTTCTGTTAACCCCTCTGGAAATGCAGCATGGACTGTAGCAAGAGAATATTAACTTTCTTATAGAAAGTTAAGCTTTTTTTTTTGCAGAAATCTTTTTCTGAAGTATGTAATCTTTATTAAATTCCACTGACCAACTTAAAATTACACAGAAAGAGTCTCAGTCCTTAAGTATTTCATGTAAAGGGGATTATTCCATCTTTTTGTCTTAAAGTCTTCTGTCTTAATTTTCTCTTAATCTCTTCTAGAGATTTCTATTCATTCTAGCCCTATTAAATTTTATGAGACTCTTCTTTATTTTTCATGGCAGGAAGAGCTGTATAGCCAGTTAGCAACTCGTTGTGCACATTTTCTTCTGCTGAAATGTTGCTCAGTAGGATAGTACTTTCTGGATTTTATGTTTCTTTATTTTCACATTGTTCCCTGAAAAGCCCTGCATGAGGAAGGTTTACCAAACACTTCCCACTCTTCTCCTCCCTGCGTGGCTGATCACATCTGTATTTGCATCATCAGCTGGATACATTTTCTTTCTCTTATCCGTCACAGGAGTGAGGCACAGAGCTACAGGATTAAAGAATCTTGATTAATTTTATCTTCATTGATTTGGAAATGGCTTGTAGTGTGCCTTCCTTCCTTCCTTCCTTCCTTCCTTCCTTCCTTCCTTCCTTCCTTCCTTCCTCCCTCCCTCCCTCCCTCCCTCCTTCCTTCCCTTCTTTTCTCTGAAAAACCCACAGAGAATGATCATGTTCTATTCATTATATTTTACAGTGAAATGTCTTTGCAATGTCCTCAGTAAATTCTTCCACACATCAGGATTTCAGTATTTTTTTTAACAAAACACCACAAATTTTAAAACTTTTGACTGTATCTGGTTGATATGGATTAGGCACACCTCTTTTCAGACAGTAAATTATTATTTGGATTAGCAACGGTGGTTATGAAATAAACTACGCATTTAAAAGGTATGTGAAAAGGTTAACTCCAAGTCTTAGCAAACCTAAGCTATTCCCATGTTGAAGCTGAATGTCTTGGCAGTCCACCTAGACAATACTCTTCCACGAAGATTTTAGCTGTGTCTGCAATCCTCTGAATCCAGTATAGCTGTGCTTTGAGTGCTTAAGAATTGAATGGAGAAGAGCCTGAATTAGGGAGCATTAGTGTTCAGAGTACATTTGCCTCCTTTATGTCCCAAGGTGACTTTCTATTTAGAAAAACAGAAAAAAAAAGAAAGTGTTAAATATCACCTTACACTAGATAGAGTCCTTTGGTTATAGAAAGGATGGCTCTAATCTGCAAAAACTTCAGGTAGAAGCAAGACCATATAGTCTCAGTAACATATATTCAATTACTTAAGAGTTTGTGAAGATCAGTTTAACTAAATCAATTTGCAACTGAGCAAGTCTGGTAGTGCAGACAAGATGCATTTAAGTACATTTTAACCCTCACTTGAATTGCTTTGGGAAAGGTAAGGAAAAACCTCAACTAAGCAAAAAGTAAAATCAGCTAAAGTGCATCTACTTTAGCAGCTCGCGCCGCCTAGCAGGAGTATTTTAAAAACTGAATTTTGCTACGAAAAAGATATGTTAATCATCCATAAAAATGAAAAATAAAAGGGTGGGCCTGTGACACTATTCAGCTATGGCTGTTCACCCCATTGTTCTGTTATCCATTTCCTTTTATGTTTTCTGTTCAGAGACTTGATTCATGGGCTTGGCTGCTGGAAGGAGCTGTTAGATCACAGGCTGTGGACTTGCAGAGCTGCAGCTGCGTTACCAAGGTTTAAAAAATTACCCCCAACTGTGAGCCACAAGGAACAGTTGCAGGGCATGCTTTTAGCTTGCCCTATAAATGATGTAATTTGCTGAAGCTTAAACAAATTTTAAGCCGACACGTTACCTTGCAATTGGGAGTGCATGCACGTGGGCAGTTGGCACCCAGAAATGCATCTCACTTAAGACACAGTAACCTACTAGGCTCCCATAACTCCTTCATGTGCTGAAGCCATAAGATTTGTCTCCTTTGTCATGCAAACCACAAAATTTCAACTAGTTGCTCTTGTCCTGGGCCCCTAGTAACCTCTCATCATCTCAGCTGCAGTGCTGAGCTCAGTGTCGCCGCGTCCCACACACTAATGAGCTAATTCAAAGCCTCGTGATGTAAACCAGACAGTGTCTGCAAGTTAGTGGGGATTTTCAGACTGTTTTTTATAGGAATTTTCAGTCTGTTTTTTACAGGAAAGAGTCTGCTGTAGTCACACTGAGTGTCAGCTTCTCCTTCCTTCCAGTCTGCTTTTGAGTAGCCTCTGAGCAGACTAGCTTCACTGCGACAAGTTTGGCACAGAGATAAAGGATAAACCTTATTTTTCTAATAAGATTTATGCAAATAAACAGCTATGTAATGGAGCGATGCCCTAAAAATCCCCCTGTTGAGAGGAAGGCTGTGCTTTTAGGTCAACCCCATATTAGAAGCTAGAAAATCCACTTGGGAGAATATGTTGCAAATGATCTGATAGGGAAAGACTTAGCAGAATTTGCATCTTATTACTTCTCAGTGAGTATACAGAATCATCTCATGCTTGAGATAGCACAAAAATATGAGCAAAATTTTTGTAGCAGTCAGACCTTCACAATATCTTTCTCCCATTGAGATTGTTTAATAACTAATATGATGACAAGTATCACGTTGTGGCTTGGTGTGGTTTGCTGGCTCTCCCTGACCTGACTTAGATGTCACAGTAGCATCAACAACAGGGATTTTGCAAGCAAAACTTTGGCCATGTTGTGTGTGACAATGTAAAAAGTTTGAAATGCCTGCATCCCTAGGAAGCGTAGTCTGGATGCCTAAGGTTAAATCAGAAATTCTAGATTTTCTGACAAAATTTGTATTACCAGTTATGATCTCCAGCCTGAGCTACAGCCCTGCTGCATCACAGCCATTCCTGTGCCTGGCTCCAAAGCTGGATGAGCTGGTCTCCAGTCAGAGTGCCCTGTTTTTTCTGCCTTTGTAAGGCTCCCTTCCCAGGGTGCTGCTCAGTGATGAATTTGTCATTCACTACAAACCCTGGAAACACCCCCCAGTAAAACAACCAGTCTCCACAATTACAGGGTACTCCATGAAACATGAACAAGCATTATGGATTTTGGCCATGTTGTATCCTGAAAAAAATCTGTATGTTCTTAGAGGAACTTCAGGTTTTCCCTGAACAAAATACATATCTGTTTCCTGATACACATACTAAATTTAAATGATCGATACATTGAAATTATGTACCCCATCTTTTATTGGGAATAACTGGAAGATTGTTGTTCATGTTGCTTAATCTTTTAATGCAGCCTTCCCCCTGCAGGTGCTAGAACTACAAGTGTCACTGCATGCGACCTCTGAGATGGCTACGACGGCCCTACTGAAAAAAAAAACTGAGGGGTTGCTTGTTCCTTACATTTTTATTTGCATTATTTTCAGATGCAGGGTTAAAATATGACTGTCTGGGAGGGAAAAGCACAGCTTTGAGAAGAACCTATTGTACAGATAGGAGCATAAGGTCAGATGGAGACTGCTGCTAGGAGCCTGCAAAATTCAAGTTACTCTAAACAGGTGATTCTTATTGTATATATTAACCTCAAGGGGCACTTGTTGTGGAATACAACTGAAATCAGTAGCATATAATAGGAAAAACACATTTAACAAACAGTATGCACCTGAGAAATCAGAAGGTCCATATGTGACCTTCAGGCTAAAATATCCAAATGCACACACAGATGTATTAGCATAGACTTAGTCCAAGCCTGTAGAGCAAGGGAAATAATAACTTTCATGTATTGCCTGCTTGTGCCTCTAAGATGTACCAAGTGTCCAAGCCATTAAAGGAGGGGAAGAAAACCACTTGGTATGATTAGTGATTTTGAAATGTTACCATTTAAAACATGTTTGCACCCCTTTTCAAATGCAGAGGAAGAAACTTCCAGGCACAGTGAGAATGAACAAACCCTTGTACACTTGACGATGTCGAGTTTTGCATGTCACATCTGCTTCCAGGCCTCCGGTAGTGATTTTTAGATTGATTTAGAGAGGTCCCTTTTCTAATAAATTGCTTCATTCCATACTCACAGCAGGGGGGCAGCTGCTGCTAGCTGTCATATCAAGAAGGACAAAACCTTGTATTTAGATGGTGATATTGGCAGATAGGAGGTTTCTAGCTTTTTCAAGATTTGCTGCTAGTGTGGGTCTTGTCTTTCCGAAGGTCTTATTACTCTCCTTTTCCTCCTCCTGCCTCAATAGTCATACTGTGTATAAAAGACCGTCAACTGGGCTGAGCAAATAGATTTATACCGAATTTTCAGTGAACTGGACTTAGTTTCGAAGATGGTCTAAATCTGCAGAACAGTGTTTTGGGTGGCTGTTTGTATCAGAGTCTTTCGTTGATACTTATGGTAAACTCTGTAGCCAGTACACCAATGCAGGTAGCCAGAGGTCTATTAAGAAACATTGCTTCAACAAAGTGAAGACTGAAGATAACCAGAGGATCATTTTTCCAAGGGTTTAGGGTTATTTGGATTTCAGAGAGCACAGATTTTTCATCTTAAACACAGTAACAGCAAGAAAACCAGTTGCACTTGAAGTTACCTTGGCCTGGTCTGGTCAGAAGAAAATTTCATGGTAAAACAGTGTAACTGCAGAAAAAAAATTATCTATTTTGTTACATCTAAAAGTAGGTTTCTGGTGACCTTATAGCTGCAGTTCTTGAGGCTTTGAGGGTGTCCAGTACTTTCTGCTCAATAGCACAGGGACTTCCTAGGTGCAGCAATTCTCTTCAGATGTGTTTTCCACTAAAAGCAGATTCCTGAGACTTACTTTCCATGAGGGATCAGGTTTGGTGCATAAGCTGGCGTACCTCTCTCTGTGCTAAAAAAACCGACATGCTGAGAAGATGACGAAGGCTCTTCTTTACAGCGTTGCAACTAGCAGCTGTGCTGGAATTAGCATCAGAAGCGTGGGGATCTTGAAAATGGCTCTTTGCATCTGGTGGAATTAAACCTTCAGCCAGAAGTGGTCAGATCCCGGCTGCTGTGTGCTGTGAGCAACTAGGTCAGTGAGGAAGGTATTTGGGGCAGTGAAAATAAGCACCTGCCTGTGGACAGATTATGGAGAACTGAGGTCGGGGCAATTAAACCCTATTTCTGTTCAGTTTGCAGATTTCCCATGTATTGCACCGATCGAACCAGTAATAGGGAGGGCTTAGGGACCTTTTCCAACGTGCCTTTTGTATAAACTGAATTTGCAGAGCAAACATTTTCTGAACCTTGCAAGGTAGAGGCAGTGGGCATGCAGCAACGGGGAGGAACAGCACTCTGGGCTGAATCACTGTCATGTCCTCAGGGAACTCTCCTGTGAGAGCTACCCCATAGCCTGGCACTTTTATGAAGAGTTTGGGCAGGAAGTGAAGGGCTTTTAATGTATTTTAAAGCTGCACCTGCTCACTTCCAACAAAAATAAACTCCGTAAGACTTTTTCCCAAAAATCACAGCATACTGAGATGACTCGTGGCTCGGCTGTGTATTTACCTATTCCCCTGCCCTTCTAATTGAAGAGCAAGCCTGTGCAGGCACTGAGGGGAAAGAATGATCTTCATATTCTTCATTACTCACTTGTAGTTTCACCTCCTGTGAGTTATGACTCATTTTCTCACTCCTGGGACATCTCTCATATAAACCGATCATACAATAATTCACCAGAGGGGTGAAAAATTAACTTGTCTTCTTAATACAGAAGTTAAGAAAATAGGCTAATATTTCATTTCCCTAGAAGAAACCAATGTAATAGGAGCAGGCAGGTCGCACGCCGGCATGTAGCCCAACTGAAAACATATCTCAGCTAAGCTGAGGGACTGGTGATAGAGAACTATGTTGCTTGCTGAATATTCCTGAGTTACCTCCACATTTTTTTCTTACCCTATGTTATTTCTTCCTCCCTTCTTTCCCTGTACTTTTAGAATTTTCTTGGCTGTGGCAGCACTGTAAACTGAAGCCTCTTTCCCAGCATGTGTGTATGGAAAATGTAGTCATTTGGCACTGAAAGCGTCCCACAAGAGACATCGTTTCTGCAGTGGAGACAGGTGCTCCATATTCCTTTTATTTTTTCTTTCTTTAATGTCTTGCGTCGTTCGCCATGGGAGGGAGATATTCGATTGACCTGCTGTTGGTTTAGGATGACAAATTAATTTCATGTCAGCCTCCAAACAGCCTGTTAACAGCAATCACCTGGGACCACCTCAACCAGCGCAGAAGAGACATTTAACTCTTGATAGAAAGGCAAAAGTTTCTGAATCATGTTGCTGAGCCATCCAGGCCCCTGTGGATCTGTGCTCCACATTGCCGGGGAGCACGCCCGGCATTTGAACTCAGCCCTACCAAAAGTTTAGATTGGTTTCTGATATTTGCCACAAAGGGGAAATTAAATAACACGATTTATTGTGAATGCATACTTGTCTCTTCCCATTTACCACACACTCTCCCTAGCGCAATTGCATACAGCGAGGAAAGTCTCGCTGCTTCACGCCGAGGATTGCTCTGACAGAGAAACACCACTCGCCAGCTCAAGCCCATTAAGTTTTCATTAGACCCCCTTGCCCTCTTTTCCATCTTTCTTGTCTCCTGCCTTCCCCGTTCTCTTTTATATTCTCACTTACTCCTACCGGGTAATGCTTCATTGCTCTCAAGCCACTGCAAGTACTTTGCTTCACCTTGGTCTTGGCAACCAGTTTGTTGCCCATTTCAAACCACTTTCGCAGGTAGTGATCACTGGAGGTTATAGTCTGTCATGTCAAACCCTAACTGCTGGGCTGGCTTGAAAGGTATCAGGGTGTAAGAGTGAGTTGATATTTGAAGATATTTGTGCCTTTTTTTTACCTGAAATACAAATGAAAATGCTTTTACAAAGATAATTTTTGTCCTGCATTGTTTTAAGACTTGTAGGTATTCTTATACAAAACAAACTATAGCAAAAAATACAGGTTCTTCCTGCTGTCATTTTAAATTATCAGTGATAGGATTGCCTCAATAATGCAGCATCCCAGCAGTACGCAGAGTTCCTTACACAGATTTTGGCCACATCCTGCTGTACACACACAAAAAAAGATATTGTGGCAAAGAACTGTGCAGAAACAGGTGTTCAACCCCCATTGTTCTGGGGTTTGTTGCACATCTGCCACAGCGATGGTGCAGGATGCGCGGTGCACACCCATCTCCTTTGGTAGAGCAGAGCATCTGTTTGTCAACACAGAGCAATAATGAACTGTCACAGAGACACAAACAGCAGAAAAGCCTCATTCAGCTCACACTGCAAAGGAAATGTAGGTCGGTGGAATATCATTACTGAAACTGGAATTTATCTGGGACACCAGGGTTAATAAAACTCTTCTCAGACAAGAGCTGTGGCATCATTAATGGCCACAAGTTGTGATGAGAGTCTCTCCTGCCTCTGTACTGAGAAGTTGCCTTTCACCGCTGGAAGGGCCCAGTTCAATACTGGGCACATTGCTTGGTTATTTACCAAATTGCAGCTTTCGTCAAGCTTCTGGCTGTCTTCCATGCATATGCTGCCCGGACCTGAGCTCTCTTAGCTGTATGTTATCTAACAGGATCCCAATCCTGCTAGGAATGACCTATATTTGGCTTGTTCTCCAGCATTTAATTTTGAGCAGTAAAAGCTAATTTTCTTTTGTGCTGAAGGAACACATGGGTTCATTGTGAGGGAAAAGAATTGTTTGAGCACTCTATTGAAGTCGGATATTTTTAGGTGCATGTAAGATCAAAGCTCTGATATCTCTTGGTGCAGTAATACACGTACCAATATGTAACAGCAAAAGAATCTTTTTCCAACTCTCCAGTCAGAGCATTTTCATTACATTTTAAAGCTGCCTTTCACATTTTTGTGCCATATACAGCTCTTTAATGCAGCATTAGCTGGTGTGAAGTGTGCCAAGCCCATTTAAGCACAGAATGTGTAGATAGGGAATGAAACAAGTTTTATCAAGAGACAGCAAACTTCAAAGTTTCCAGAGGCTGAGCTTAGATAAACCTTATTAAAATATGATAACTGTTGAAATAGGGTTCAGACTTTCTCAAGCAGTTTTTGGTAAAACTTGTTTCTCAGAATTCTAAAATACTGGTTAAGGGTATTTCACACATTAATTCGTTCTGTCTGCTTCAAGTCCTGGCTTCAAGTCAATAGAAATGCATCCAAGCTGTCAAGTTTACATCTAGGCTTTGCCAGAGTGTGAAGCTGTTTATATCTAGAGTGCTGGAGCCAGCTGACATCTACACACTTAGGAAAATTAATTCAAATTAATTGGAGGTGTGAACTTAGAGCATCGCAGTTCAAGTATCTTAAAACCCCATGTGGAAACTCTTATTCAGATGTAAAGTGTCCTCAGTTCTGAATATAATCTTCCTCCAGGATGAGCTATATCTAAATTCACAACTAAGATCTAGTATCATCTTTTAAAGCAGAAACTGTTGACAAGGAAATTTCACAGGTGCACAAAATAAGTGATAAACAAACTACTTCAGATTTAGGACTGGTTTGGTTGTCATAAACTCTGAAAAAAACATCTCAGTCTTTATTCAATCAAGGAGTATTTGGCTACTCCAAGGGAGATAATGTAAAGGTCATGCTTTATGACTCATTAATGATCATACCTTTAATCTGAAATGGTTTCAAATAGCAGAGCTGTATTTTGTGTCTAATAAATCTGCAGTCAATTGATTTTCAGTAGCACGTTTGGAGGTTTTCCATCTAAATTACTGAAAGGTCCAAAAATATAACAAGGAAATAACAATAGCACCATTCTTTTTCAGTACATCTCTTCTTTCTTTCATATCATAACCTAGCAGACCGACTACCCCCAACTCTGTTGTTTCCTCATGTCATAAACATCCAGCATGGATCTTTTTGTGTACTTTGCTTTGAACACTCTCTAAATTGCATGTTTGGTAGTAACCATAAACTTTTAGCCTGAAACCTCAGCATTGTTCCTGGGTTGGGGTCCCAGGGATATTTTACGGCATGGATTTCCTGCATAGGGCAGCAACTTGGCATTGCTGGGTTAACAGTTGGACTAGATGTTCTTAAAGGTCTTTCTCAAGCTAAATGAAGATGATGAGGGGGGTAGAACATCTCTCCTATGAGGACAGGGTGAGATGGTTGGAGTTGTTCAGCCCAGAGAAGAGAAGGCTCCGGGGCACCTTATAGTGACTTTCCAGTACTTAAGGGGGGCTACAGAAAAGAAGGGGAGGGATTTTTGATCAGGGAGTGTTCGCATACAACAAGGGGTAACGGTTTCAAACTAAAAGAAGGTAGACTTAGCTTAGATATTAGGAAGAAATTATTTTCTGTGAGGGTTGTGAGACACAAGAACAGGTTGCCCTGAGAAGCTGTGGATTCCTCATCCCTGGAAGTGTTCAAGGCCAGGTAGGATGGGGCCTTGAGCAAGCTGGTCTAGAGGGAGGTGTACACACCTATGGTAGGAGGGTTGGAACTAGATGATCTTTAAGGTTGCTTCCAGGCCAAACTATGCTGTGATTCTATGATTCTGTGTTTCTAACACTCAATGAGTCTCTAGAAAAGGGGAGGGAAACAGAAGCTTTTCACCCTTATCCCCCTTATCCTTCTTCTGTTCTTTCCCTATTCCATAAATTTCTGTCACACTGAGAGTATCGTCCATCATCCACATAAAGAAACAAACACATACATTGAATCAATGAGGAAAAGGGAGGCATCTTACACCAGTAACTCTTGGAGTAACAGATCTCTTGAGTACCCACTGGGGACTGCCTGGTTGGGGAGAGACAGCAGTTTAACAACAGATTTTGTGTAATGTTCCACATATTTTGAACTATTAAATATTACAGCTACTCATACCTTCTCCATGACAATCCATATTTTACGGAGTTCTATACCACTCCTTCATCTCAATGGCCTCTCTTTGAGCATCCATCTCCTGTCTGATGACCGAGGCACACCACCTCTCTTTACAACTATTGCGAGAACTGAAAGCTGAGGTTCAAATGCATTTATACAAGCAGCTCCAGATGAGATTCTGGAAACTGCAAACTTATAAGTCTGACCATTGTTCCTCGAAAGATGTTAATATGTAATGAAGAGAAAAATTAGTGAGCATACAGATGAGCGTCACTTGTTGGGAAAGAATTAGCATGGCTTTTGTACATGAAAATTCAGGCCTGTAATATGTTAGAGTTTAACAAGAATTTGTGAGCACCTCAGTAAGAAGTATAGAGTGGTCTAAATGTATTAAGTTTTTGAAAAAAACTAAAATGAGTCAAACGCAAACCAAAACCTTTCGTATGCCTTTGAGTTAAATATTATTAAAGAAAGTAAGTTGCTATGGGAATGGAGGAAAGAATTTCTGAAAGTTAAATAAAGAGTAGGAAGCAAAGGGTTATTAGTTGCTTTTCAGGATGGAGAAGAGTCAGCACTGGATTCCCCAGGGAGTAAACATCAGTTTTATTTGACAGTTGTCATCCATGTCTTTGAGTCAGCAAAGAACAGTGGAATCTTTATGCTTACAGATGATATTAAGCTCTATCAGGTAGTCAAATGATGCAGCTTTAGAACCTAACAAAATTGAGCAAAGGAGTGAAAGTTAGCAAGTGAGTTCCTATGTAAAAAGACAAGGTAAAGAACGAATCTAGAGAAGACAGTCTGAAGCACGAAAACACTTCTAAATTCAGGAAAAAAAAAAAAAAAAGCTGTTAAAAGGAGATCTGAGAGTCACTATTGCCATTTCCCTAAAATAATCACTTCAGCATGTAGTAACACCCGAAAAGATCAATAAAATTTTCCTGTCATCATGAAGGAGACAGAAGACAGAAGGTATTATGTTGTTTCTTTACAAAGCTGGAGTATGTCCACATTTTGAATGTTTTGTGTAGGTCTCATCTCCAAAGGTCAAAAAGTGTATAGTGGATGAGGACTAGAAACAGAAAAGGGCAATTAAAATGATAATACCAATCAAGTGACTGCTTGAAGACAGTGAGTAAAGCAAATTTAGAAGTGTTGCAATCTAGCAATACAGAAACAGAGAAGGGACACCCAGCCAAGGCATGCGGAAGATGAGTTTAACACAGATAAAAGCCCTGCTAGAGCTTCCAGACAAAAAAATTCTGCAACTTACTTCACGGGTGGTTATGGAGGCAGATAGTAGCAGCAGGATCAAAAAGGGACTGGGCAAATTGACATAAATCCATGAACAAATATTAAGGAGAATAAGCATAGATACACCTTCCAAGTTCCCTAGTACTGTGGTTGCAGGTGTAAGGATATAGTGGAAGACTGGGGAGGACAACTGCAGGTATGCTCAAGCAACTCGTACTTTAGGTGTCGGAAAACATGTACCTCACATTAGATTCCTTTTCAATATATTCATTAATGACCTGGACGAGGGATTAGAGAGCACTGTCAGCAAGTTTGCTGACGACACAAAACTGGGAGGAGTGGTTGACATACCAGAAAGCTGTGCTTCCATTCAGAGAGACCTGGACAGGCTGGAGGGCTGGGTGGGGAGAAATTTTATGACATTCAACAAGGGAAAGTGTAGAGTCTTGCACCTGGGAAAGAATAACCCCATAGGTTGGGGACTGCCCTGCTGGAGAGCAGCATAGGAGAAAGGGACCTGGGGGTCCTGCTGGGCAGTAGGATGACCATGAGCCAGCAATGTGCCCTGGTGGCCAAGAAGGCCAATGGCATTCTGGGGTCTGTTAGAAGGGGAGTGAAACATTAATGAAGGGAGTGGAACATCTCCCTTATGAGAAACGGCTGAAGGAGCTGGGTCTCTTTACCTTGGAGAAGAGGAGGCTGAAGGGTCACCTCATTAATGTTTATAAATATGTCAGGAGGATGAAGCCAGGCTTTTTTTCAGTGGTCTCCAATGACAAGGGGCAATGGATACAAGCTGGAACATAAGAGGTTCCACAAAAATATTAGAAAACACTTTTTTCCTGTGAGGGTGACAGAGCCCTGGCACAGGCTGCCCAGGGAGGTTGTGGAGTCTCCTTCTCTGGAGACATTCAAAACCCGCCTGGACGCCTTCCTGTGTGACCTACTGCAGGTGATCCTGCTCTGGCAGGGGGGCTGGACTAGATGATCTTTTGAGGTCCCTTCCAACCTCAAACATTCTGTGATACTGTGATTCTGTGATTCTGTGATTATGGTTGGCTTTGTGTACCCAAAAAGCAGCACACCCATGCTTAGATAACAGAGGCCTGGGATAGATGCAGTGGCATCTTTCACATTCCTGCCCTGCAAAACTGTCATGTGAGTCCTAGGAACTCAGGCAGAGCAGCAAGTAAAACACAGCAAAGCAGTGGGATAAATACCACACACTTGCTAACAAGGAGAGTCCTCCTTATGCCTGTGCTGCTGCTTGTCGAGGGCTCGTGTGACCTCTGCCTGCATGCATCATCTGGGTTCTGCTGCAAAGATTATTCAAATTCTCAGGCAGCGAGAATAAATGTACTCTCTGCATTTCAGCAGTGGTTTGTGGTTGTTCCTGCATCTTGCTCGTTTTCAGCCTGCACAGCAGGTGTCTGGTAAACACTGGAAAAATGGACTGCGAGAACGGCCAATTTTGCATGCTCTCTTTGTTCAACATCACCTGTCAATGATCAGGTTTCTTCATCAAAGACATTTAAAAAAAAAGTCTTCAGAGTAATAACATGCCTACAGAGCACATAGTTGTACAAGAGAAGAGTGTTGGTTCCTCACCTGTACCAGCATATACCCTCTCTAGATGCCTCATAAAGTCCACACTACATTTGGATCTCTCAGGCAAGGTACCAAGTCCTTCTTGGAGACTACACAGCTACCTACAAGTGTGGACAATAACAAATCCTCACTCTGTCACTGCCTGCTTCTTCCTACCCTGGAAAGCCTCCAATGTCATCTTTCCCATGGATGTATATCCTTCTCAGTGGGAGATTACTCTTCTCTCGCTGTCCTCTACCCTTATTAAGATAGTTAGCAGGAGGTGAAATGTAATTAAAAATGTGTTTAGACACCCCCTAGAAAACAATGAGAGCTCTAACAGATTTGGGAGGCACAACTTGCCCTGAAGAAAACGTTTGTCCTTTTCCATTGTCTCCCATTTTCCATGTGTCTTCTTTTTTATAATTTTATCAAATTGATTGATGGGATTTTATTGATCTGTGATTTCCAATACCTCCTCTGAAGAAAGATTCTTTTTTTTTTTCTTTTTCTTTTCTCTTTTTTTTTTTCCACTTTAGCATCCTATTCTTGCAGTGGACACTCTGGTTTTAGGTAAAAAATTACTCAACAAAATTAATAGTGTAGCAATTTCACACTTGAGTTCTTCTGGAGCTCTTAGGTGGATACCATCTTGTCTTGGTATTGTGATATTGTTAATTTTATTGATTCACTCTTAAAACTGTTCTACTGATACTGTAATTTGAAACAGTTCTTCAAATTCACCTCTTAAGGAAAAATTTCTGGTGTGAGAATGTCCCTAAACATATCAACACTGACCATGGAAAAGGTTTTGTTTTTTTTTTCTATAGTCCTAGCTTCTCTGTATGACTTTCCTTCTTCTTGACCATCTCTCAGTCCTACAAATTCTGGCAGATACCCTTATCCTAGTGCTGGAGAAAAAAAGTTTTCATTTTTATGGTTTTAGCAATATGTTCTTCCAAATGACATATTTTTTTTTTCATTTTTGTCCTGCTGTATTAGGCTTTTATATTTAACTAATTCTCTTCTGTTTCAATTTTTTTTGAAGGTTTCAGCCAGTTTTCTGAGGGATATCTTTTCGGTTCAAATAGATTTTTTTGCACCTTGCTTGTTTAACCATATCGTCTTTGGGGTTCTGGTCTTTTTTTTTTCTTTTTCTTTTAATCCTTTTACTCTTTTTGAGGGGTTAGCCCTTTCACAACAGTCTCTACAATTCACCCCCAACCATGATGTGAAAGGACAAAAAAATCCCACCTCCAAAATAGTGTCTGCAGTTTGACACAGATACATATAAAAAGCTCCCTATTTCAAACAGAACTCATAGGCTGTACAGAAATTCCCTGCTGAGCTTTTAAAATTATTCTCACACTTGCCTTGCTATGGAAATCATCTTCTTCCAAGGATCAAAATTAAACAGTAATAGGTTCCCTTTTTAGTTGTTTAGATATTTGATGGAGGTGCTGTTTCTACAAATACACTTCATAATTGCTTCAAATTGATTCCATTGCTTATTTAACAACTTTAATTTTCACCGAGTGCCGGGCTTAAAATGCTAGCACATGTTGTGTTTGCCTGGGTCAATTTTAAGAATAACTTGATCTGCTATATCTGCTTCTTTTTCAGCTTAGCGTTCCTAGTGTAGGTTGAAACCTGCCCTTGGAAGTGTGCATGGCTCCCATTAACAGCAATGGGAGCCATGTGTGTGCACTGAAGGAATAAACGCTAAATTCACCCTCTAAGCACTTCCCCCATAATGACTAAGTGTCCTATTACAAAGTCATTCCTTAACTACCGTTTTTAGCACAAACTTTTTTCTTTTAATATATTCTAACTGAAGATACAATTAATTCTCTGAAGTGAGTGTCATTGCAGAGTAATTGGAAATACCGTTCGTATTTTCATGCACTTTCCAGAGTCAAACTGCTTTACAAATATTTACTTACTTTTTCTCATAGAGGTTTTTTGGACTGCAGTGGTGTAGCTAGGTGAACATTTCCCAATTTTATGTTTTAATACTTGCCCACAGCTAGTATACAGAAGTATGACAGAATACATAATTTTACATTGCCTGGAACTTTTTCCTGATTGAACTTGGTTTTCCCTCTTTGTGTTTTACAGAGCTACGCCACAGCCACATCTGTGTTTTCATTCTGAATTGAATTCCTTCACAATCATAGACACTGCTTGCAATTAAATGCATAGAACCTGCTGCTTTAATTGAGTTCAGTCCAATTTGTCACTTCAAACTTCAGAAAATTATGTGTAAGGAAAGATTTACTTGCCAGTTTGATTCAGCTAAAGTTGATGGAAAACCTTTTGATCACTCAGCCATTAAACACATTTCAGAGTTGTGCCAAGCTAATTGCTTGGGCTTGCTTGAGTTTATTTGTATTTAAAACAATCTAAGTTGATATTTTCCAGGGCTGTGCAAACCATTATCTCTGCATGCACTTGTGTTTCCTTACTTAAGAGCTTTGAGGGAGCCTGATTCTGCTCTTACACACCTACCAAAGTAGATAAAACAAAACTCCATTCTCTTTGGGAAAAACAAGGGGGGAAATGGTACAGTCACGGGTGCCAACCCAAATTTACCTGTCCATCTGTTAAGCGGTACAATTAGAAAGTGTCAGAGCCACAGCAATGTTTATTCCTTGCAGAGCACCTGCTTCTGGTTATGGCAACAGATCTAAGGGTACCTCAGCAGCTGAAGTGTAGACATGCCCTTTGGGATCTTGCTGGACCAGGGTGGAAGCATCCACTGGGAGTACAGCTGTGGATTATGGATAACAAGGGCTTCAGCTTTAGGAGGTCATGATCAGTACTGCTGATATCTTGCTTCTAAGAAATACAATGTGGTTTTTTAATCCCTTGATTCATGTATAAAACCAGTAATAGGAACTACATCTTAGTTTTGCTTTGGTCTCACTGCTTTAAATAAAGGAAAAACGTATGTCAAATTGAAAGTGTAGGGCACAGAGTCTTCATCTTTAAGACATCATTACAGGCCATGCATATTTTGTTAAACAGCATAAAAGAGATTCACGTTGTCAGGCCAGTTCCTTGAAGATAGTGACAAAATAAAACTTTAATACTTAGACTGTACAGAGCTTAAAAACAGGCTGGAGCTTCTGGGCATTATAGAAATATATATGATAAACTTCCAGGTTGAGTCATGGAGGTATGAAATGTGTACTTGAGAGAAAGAAGTGGAGGAGACAGTCGTTACTGTTCCACGTATATCCATTAGATACATTTCTGAAAATAAGGACTAGAAGCTGCCATCATTTACCTAACTTTCAAGGATGGGGATTTGACCTGCTTCTTACCTGGCAGTGGGTGACAAATCTTAAAGGAATTGGAACAAATAAACTCTCACTGGATTCCCTCAGAACAACTGATTTGCAAATGCAGGGACTGGGAAAGCCATCAGTCTAGTGACAAAGGTCCAGTTTTTCCTAATCAGGCTTGGATAGGTTTTAGCTAATCGCTGGATTTATCTGTCATACAGCTCTTCTATTTGAAAAAGAGAAATAGAACCACTTCGTTACCTTGGAGGTTAGTTCATATGGTACCAATAGGGCACAGAAAGTTTCTCAGGAATCTTGATGTCTTGGTAATGCACTAGGAGATTTGGACTGGTTGTGTAAGCACTTTTCACCTCAAAATTCACTTCCTCTATAAAACTGACAACAGCAACACAGATTATGGCACTAAAGTTCAAGAAGAGATATCTCAACCTGCTTCACTTGTAAAGGTTTTTTTTTACTCTAGTAAAAGATTGGCCATCTCATTGCCCTGTGTGTTCACAGCTGATATGGAAGCACATTGATAGACACATCAGATCTCAGTAATTTGGCAGCTGAACTGGCAGGTCTTCCCCTGACCCTTAAAAATTCAGCATGAAGATATCATGTAAAGAGAAAGATCATTCTTGACAGTGACATTTCTGTGGTTCCCTTGATGAAGTATGAAGACATTTCATTAGAATTTCAAGTAGCACCCTTTGGCATGAATATTCTCCAGAGCAATACTTCTGTCCGGTGGTTGGTGTAGTGGAACAGGCTGATATGAGCAGCACAGAAACGCCCGGTATAGTCAGTGTTTCTTAAATTTGTTAGAAAATTTGCAGTAGCTTCTCTATTGGGTCTGCATACTCAAAAGTCAGCACAGACCTTCCATTTGTTTTTATGGATGTAAAAGCACAAATAACAAAAGTAGGAATTTTGTACATTGTTTCAGGCTGGCGCAATCACTGTGTTCTCATTAAGGTTCTCTTCAGCTTATTTCAGAATACAGTATTTGTATTTATAGTCTTGATTTCCTGGGTACGATCTCTTAGCATACACTTGACACAGTGCCTTGACATATCATTTAGAAGTTTTGAGTATTCATCTACTATCACATAGGTTGCTGAAATTATCATAAGCAGAATAAAAAGACCAAATGCAAGCTCCAAAGGCAATTGTGTTTTGAACCCAGGGAAGCATCTGGTAAAATGTTCTTAACAATATTTGCATTTTAACTAAATAAGCAAGTGTTTACTAGGCACAAGAGAAGGAAAATAAAAATCTGGCTGCATCCCCAGATTAACAGTCAGCTCAAACTGGTGAAGATAAAATAAAAATATCTTGTTCTGGAAGACTTGCAAAAAAACACCTCTCAGTATTTTTGCATTACTCTGAATATTTCACAGTCTCAAAACTGTCCTTGTCAGGATTTCTCAATGTCCAGCTTGGTTTTTTTTTTTCTGTCCATCTTTGTCTTGTTATCCCTTATATAAAGGCCACATCAACCAGGAAATTTGTTTCGCTACACTACAAGTGTGTTTACATGCACCTACAAGCCCAGACTAACATTGTTTTCCTTTATACTTTCCTTGATGCAGCTCTGTTCTTAGCCAGTGTGGTAATCATCTTTTGGTTGGAGTCTCAAATCTAGATAGTTAACTGTTTAAAATGTTGATTTGTCTGCACAATAATCCTACTCTTACAACTGTAATTGTATTTAGGAAGGTTACAATAGGAAGCTTGAATAAAATTGTAGTTTGGAAAATCTATCTGAGCTCTACGGAGCTGCATCTTGAATACCGTGCTCAATTTTGGACCCCTCATGACCAAAAAAAAAAAGACATCGAGTTGCTGGAGCAGGTCCAGAGAAGGACAACTAAGCTGGAGAACAAGATTTATGAGGTTCAGCTGAGGAAACTGGGGTTTTTTAGTCTAGAGAAGAGGATGCTGAGGGGAGATCTCATCACTCTCTACAACTACCAAAAGGAGGTTGTAGTGGGTCAGGGGTCAGTCTCTTCTCCCATGTAACAAGTGATAGGACAGGAGCAAATGGACTCAAGTTTCACCAGGGAAGGTTTGATTTGTATATTAGGGAAAACGTTCTCATGGAAAAGGTTGTTAAGCATTGGAATAGATTGCCCAGGGAAGTGGTGGAGTTCCCATCCCTGGAGGTACTTAAAAGAGGTGTAAACGTGGTGCTCAGGGACATGGTTTTATGGCGGACCTGGTATTCCTAGGTTAACAATTGGACTCAATGATCTTAAAGGTTTTTTACAACTTCAATAATTCTATGATTCTGTGATTCTAAGTGCTTGGTTAGATGAGTTTACTGTCACATCAGCCAAAGCACATATCCCAGAGTATCCTCTGTTTATGAGTAGATAGACCTTCTCATGGAAGGTCTTGCTAAAGGAACAGATACTGACTTTAGGATGAGACTTGCTCATCTTCTCCATCAGTAAATGTAGCTCAATACTAAATAAGAAGGATCTATAGCTACGTAACCCCTACACGATGACACAGGAGTCTATCCCTCACTGCCCACAGTTGGTGGGAATGTTCCCCAACTTCTTCATTACTTCCTTTCAGTCTGTATTCTATTTTTATGAGGCACTGTAGGTTTATTGGGGGGGGGGGGGGGGGGGGGGGAGGGTGTGGGGTGTATATACTTGGAGGTAATTTACTGTGTACTGAAGTGGAAGGAAGAGATCTTCATTTTGTATTATTGTGTTTTTAAACATGTAATGGGCCTATACAGCAGAGAGCTGCCTTCCACAAGAACAATAGATACTTTTCTATACAAAGAAAACACAGGATGAGAGAATCAGACTAGGAATCTGATATAAAGAATTAGCTCACTTTTCTGGAAATTTAGCAGGTGTATGTGCCTGTGCATGTGCATAATTGTATGCAGTAGTGGTCATGGCTGCTTTAGCTCCTAGAATATGATCTTCTCTGCTTTCATGCTCAAGAAGAAGCAAAAATTAGAAATCATCATTGTCTCCAGGCACTTGGCTCCATTGGCATACAGCCTGAATGACAAACAGAGGATGTGGTGTTTTATAATTACCCACTTCCGAGTTCTCCAGCAGGGCTGGAATCCCATCAGCTATCCAGAAAGTTTTCTCTCTTTCCTGCTATCCTGGAACAGGCTGTAGAAATAACTGAGGCTACACTGGTGCAGTTTCCTTGCTCCTGCACTCCTGAGAGAATGAATGTAAGTTTTCACAGGAGCTTTCCTACCAGTGGAAAGAGATTAGGAGATTCATGACCACATCAGTCAGCGTTTGTATTATTTAATGTTTTTGTGGACTCTGTACCTCATATATAGAGGTATATACATCCCACATACCCTGGGGTGGAGAGCAAGGACCCTAATGTAAGCTCTGAATACTTTCCTTCTTCCAGCACCAAAAAAGCTTCCTTCTTTCTGCTGAGAAAGCAGTTTTAGTGGCTTCTAGGTAAGTTTTTATTGGAGATTCTATGACACAGATGACAACTGCAACACTATAAAAAGATGTCAAGATAACAGCATTTCAGAATTAACTCTATCACTAATCCTAAGGATAGGTGTACATACAAGGAAAATCCTGACATCCTCACCCTATTCCCTTAGCATCACTAATCCACAATCAAAGTGGTAGCCTAGGCTATGTAGCCCATACAGTCTTGTTTGCTGAAAATTGACCATATATTGAAATTATAGTACAGATGAAAGTTCTAATAGCATAGGAGATGTAGAAAAAGAACAGTGAAGAAGTCAGCAGTACCATCGTGTGTTTTATCTTCTTGGGTTTATGTTGCTTAATAGAATTTACATTTTTAATATTCTGTTAGTTTATATATGTACACATATGAATTCACCTACATATACAAAGAAATTTGATGTATATATAGAAGATAAAGTCATGAAATGCCTAGCTCCACAACAGAGCTAAAGCTTCAAAGTTATTTTATGATCCATTAGGGATGACAAGAACAGAATTAAAGACACTAAGTCAAACCTGTGACTTCCCTGTAGCCGCTGCAAAATGAACGTTAACCTAGCCTGTTAATTCAAATTCTAAGATTTCTGTATGGAAATGTTTCTGAAATAACATCATCTAGATTTTCTATTTAGCTTCCTCAGAGGGGAGGTTTGATGGCATGTATCTGCTTCCCAAATTATTCTTCTTCATAAGAAGGCCATGGGCAGTCAGAGTATATAATGGGAGCTGTGTAATGGGAGTTATGAGGGCTATAAAGCACCTCTAAACACATTAGACCTTAAAAAAAAACCCACAGAAAAACACCTGAAAGAAACAAAAAACATTAGCCTCATTAATTTCATAGCATTCCTAAAATAACTGACAGTAGCAAAGGGACCAGCACAGATGAATTATTGCCCTGATAAGGAGCCTCAAAGACATGTTGCAGAGGGACCTGGAAACTGAATTTATCCCTTTCTTCTCTGGAGTAGGAAGTGTGAAGCTGCTCTTTTCACTTGTGGCTAATTACTATAGCCTTAAATTGAGGTTACAGGGAATAAGGAAAAACATGCCCAAGAGGAGAGTCTGGGCTGCAGAAAAGAGAAGATAGATATAGAAATACACTCCTGAATGCAAATCTAAGGGAAGACATGGGTGGAAATCCTGACCCTTATGAAGTGTATTGAGTTTAAATGACAATGTTTTGATAGCAAAGGGAAGCTTCTGTGTGAGGACCCCAGGAACTGCCACCGTGTTCACAGAATCACAGAATGTCAGGGGTTGGAAGGGACCTCAAAAGATCATCCAGTCCAGCCCCACTGCCAGAGCAGTGTTGGGCAGAGCCAGTTCACTGTTCTCCAAAGGTGAGGGTGTGATCAACCCTGGTGATGCCTCTGTGACAAAATATGGAAGAAAGGGTAAAAGATGCTATTCAGTAGCTGTGAGAAAGAGGAGTGAGAAAAATGTGTGAGTGACAACTCTGCAGACACCAAGGTCAGTGAAGAAGGAGGGGGAAAACGTGCTCTAGGTGCCAGAGCAGAGCTTGCCTTGCATCCTATTGACAATATTACAGTGAAGCAGGTTGTCCAGGAACTGTGGCTTATGGAGAGGAGCTCAGCAGGAGCAGATTTGCTGCCAGGTTTGCTGGCCCAGGAGGGACCAGATCACACAGGAGCAGTCTTTTCCTTCAGGAGAAACTATGCTGGAGCAGCCCTTGAGCAACTACAGCCCAGGGGAATGACCTATACTGGAGAAGTTAAAGAAATACTGTACTGCATGGAGGGGACCTTAAGCTGGAGCAGAGGAACAGCATGAGGAAGAAGGAGCGGTAGAGACGAAGTGTTATGGGCTGACTGCAACTCCCATCCCCCTGCACTGCTCAAGGGAGAGGAGGTGGAAAAGTCATGAAGGAAATTGACCCTGAGATGAAGGGAGGAGTGAGGAGAGATGGTTTTAGATTTGTTTTTATTTCTCATTATCCTACTCTCTTATTAATTAATTACTAAAATTAAATTAAGTTAAATTAATTTCTCCAAGTTGAATGTGTTTTGCATGTGAAAGTACATGGTGAGTGTTCTCGCTCTCTTTATCTTGACCCATGTCTTGCTGAGGAAGAGGAGCAAAACGACAGCTTGGTAGGCACGTGGTGGAAAACCAAGATTAATCCACCACATGAAGTCAGTAAAAATCTAGCCATTTCCTTCCCAGAGGCCTGATCTTGGTGACCAAAGAAGAAATAATTTGAAGGATCAATTGTCTATTTGAGTTAGCTCATTGCAAAACCCAGGCAGGTAGGAAGCCCGAATAATCTGGTCCTCTGAAGAGATCCTTCACGAAGACAGTGCTGTGCCCTCATTTAGACCCTGCTTCCTATGTACACAAACTGATCGTAGAGTATGTTTGCACTGCTATGCATCTAGACAACATCCTAAAATCAGATTTACAACCCTCCTTTGCAACCCTGGAAGGGTTGTTGATTTCTGCTTTACCTGGACTTTTGCAGCTCCCTGAAGGGGAAGATTTTGGGAACGTTTGAAAACTTTTTTTGCAGTTCCTGCCCTGCAGCAAGTGTTATGGAAAGAGGCAAGGCTGAGAGTGCTCCAGAAGGGTTGCACGATGCAGTGAAATTTGAATTTCACTGAAAGACCATTTGGCCCATAACCAGCAGTAGATGCTGGGTGCTGAGGGAAAAACAAAAGGCGAACGTGGAACCATCTTTCCTGCAGTTCAGGAAATACCTGAGCCAGAAGCAGTTTCTGTATGTCTAGCAGTCTTCAAGGTTCCCTTTATAGTCAACAGAAGTAATTAGGCTTTCCCGAGGCCTAATTATCTCACCATAAGGTAGCTATTTGAAATCAATCACAGGAATCGTTCCCTAGGAGGACATTTCTTTCCTGCAACTATAAGGAGGAGAAGGTGAATGCTTGCATGCAGGTACCTACCCTGCAGATGAGTGAAGTGGGGTGAGATGTCTCCTACAGCTGTAGGTATGAAGTCAGCAGGGTGGAGCTAAACCTTCCTGGCACTGAAAATGTTTAGATGAGAGCAGAGCTTGCGGTATAGTAGTTGCTGACAGCCTCCCTACACAAGTGTAAAAAGCCAAGGAATATTTTATGGCCATCCTGAATGCACTGGAGGAAAACTGGTAGAAATAGGTGTGTATTGTTGAAGGAAAATAGATAAAATATCTATTTTCGTAAAGTAGGTGGAGAATAAGTAGCGCACTGGCAGAGCACCCATTGAGGAATACACAACTCTGCTATTCCTTGAACTTTCAGGGGGACATGACAGGGCTGTGTGTTTCATAATTCATCTGAGCGTTTGTCTGCAGTCAAGGCAGAGAAGAGATCAGACGTCTTCAAACCTTTCTGTTCCATTAGTAGCTCCTCTGATCAGCACCGCTTTCCCCACACTCCCTCCCTCCCCTCTCTCTGTGTACTTCATGTGATTTAAAGAGTAAAATTCCTGCTTCCTTAGCTCCGAGCTGCAGGGGGGCTCGCTTTCCCAGCCAAAGGATGCACAGTATGGGGCTGCTTCGCCAGTCTTTTCCTTTTGAATGGGCTTTGAAAACTGATGATGTGATTCGAGCAGATTTTCGCTATAGGACTTTTCAGGGTCTGCTGTCTGCTGAGTTTTGCATTCGGATGATTTGAAAACAAATATCTGGAGCCAGGTGGCTCGTCGCAGGAAAAGATGTTGATATAAAGGAGGGGAAAGAGCAATTATTTTAAAGTTTGCTTTCTCTCCTGTGGCTAATTCACCCAATTATAAGCTGATGACTGTTTGCTTGGTTGAGGAAATGAGACAATGAAAGGTTTCCTACAGGCACAAAGAAAAACTTGTACTTACCCTACATAAAGAAAAACAAACAACAACAGCAAAAAATTTACAGATTATTCCACCAGTAAAGTATCAACAGAGAGAAGTCTAGAAAAATCAGCATTGCTCTCCTCCAGAGATTTCACTTGTAAAATAAGTTCCTGAAGTCTGAAACTATCCTTTCATTGTGTGTTTGGGAAATGCCTAGGATCCTGGATCCCCAGCCCACACATGAACTTTTAGGTAGTTGTAATACAGGAAAAATATGATAAAAAGTCAAGTATCTGCATTCTTGTTGGACAGCTTAAGCGGGGTTCGGTTAAAGAGAGACCTTCATCTGCCTTCATCTTCGATTGGTAAAGCAGGATTAACTATCTCAATTAGTCCAGAGACAAATGCCACACTGGGGTGTGTGAATTGGATGAGTGGCTTTGAGCTCAATGCTTGTTCATATTTTCTTGGCTTCTTTCAAACCTAAAAAACCCAAGCCATAAGAAAGAGCAAAAATGAAATGAATATTCTCTGGCACCATTTAAAAAGTTTGGCTTCTTTTCAAGTGAATGCAAGAAAACAATAATTTAAGCCAATACAGAGCTGAGCAGAGAAAGGACCAAATGTGAGGAGGCTGAGAAACATGTGCTCCCTCACCATGATTTCGGTTGCCACCTTTGCCCTCCTCTGTACTCTCTCTTGCTCTGGAGACTCACAGGTCAAGCTTAAGTTTGTCTCAAGACTGCTCACCTCTGTAAGAGTCATGTATATAGAATTAAACTCTTGTAGTTCATTAAAGCACACCAAGGTGAAGGTAACTGCAATTGTACATAATTAACTTTTTTTTTCCTGTTCCTTAATAGTTGAAATTATGGATATTGTTTCCACAGTTTACAGTAATGAGGCTTGAACTCTCACTTTCTATTAAAAAAAAAAATATAATAAGGCAGCTGTTAGGCAATTTGAAAAAAAAAAAGCCACAACCAAAAACTAAGAACTTTCTTCCAGATATTTGTGTCTCTGCAGAGAATTCCACCTTGCAATGGAGGTGGGAGGATTTCTTCCCCACAGATAGGCTCTGTCAACTAGACCCAACCTGTTCATGATGAAGAAGATCAAAGAAATGGGTAGTTCAAGCAGGTGAATTTACTTAAAATTACTCAAAATCTACTGCGTACACCTCGATGTGCCAAGAAGACAAATGCAAAATCCAGAGCTACTATGAAAAAATAAATAAGAAAAGGAACCGTGGAAGGTGTTAGACAGCTGTTGCGTCATTTCAGGATCCACGTAGACTAGAGATTTTGGGATAGCCCAAAGTACAGATATTTTTGCTGCTTGTGTGGCCACACCCTGCATCAATGTGCCTGTCACTTAATTCATACATCATTGTTATCAGAGGATATCTGTTCCAGAGCAAGAGAAGCTGTGGGAGATGTTCTCCTGAGCTTACTAACCAGCCAAATTAGATAACTTAGTTTTTTCATGATCCTTCTCAAGGTCCTTTAAGTGTAAACAAGACTGTTAAACATTTAATTTGACATTTACTGTCTTTAAATATTCATAAGCTATTGAATATTAAGGACACACCTACTGCAGAATTCAAGCCTCATTGAACTTCTCATTGTGTGCATGTGAAAGCCAAGCCATGAGCACCAGGAAAAGCTGTGGGATGCGTTGAGCAAATCCCTTTGGTGACTGAAAGAAATGGACTTCTGGAAAAGCTGAAGCTAAGTATAAACTGGAGCAGCCCTAAGGCCTCTCTAATTCATGCTGGCAAGCAAATGAATTGCTGGAGTACAAATGTGGCATAAAGCCTAATTTGCCTTCGACCCATCCCCAAGCAAACTATGCCAAATGCCATGATGAAATCAGGATGGAATCAAGGTCTCACTGGTGAAAGTGTGTCTCTAGAATTAATGCAACATTTTCCATGTGATAGTATTTCGTTAATATGTTTTCTTACTATCACACTTTTAGAACTCCCATACTATCTATCTGCTTAAGAAATATCTTTCCTTTATTGTAAAACCACCATCCACAGGTCCAACAGCTTTTTAATTCAAATAAATAAATAAATAAGTAAATGAAAGCTAATGCAAAAGGCTTTATTTCCCTTGGATAGTTGAAAAAAATACATGAAATAATACACTCAACTTTTTTTTTTTTTTTTTCCCCCTGATGAGCAGGAGACTGTTCAAAGGAGTGGGATGATGTTCTATAAATTAGCAAATGTTGGTTCTTAGCAGTGGAGAAGAGGTTGGATGCATACTACAGTGGGCATGTAAACTGGAAATGATTAATCCTGAAAGCTGAATTCAGCAACAACAGAAATCCAAAAATATTCCACTTTAAGAGTTGTTTGCTGTAATCAGATTACAGGATTCTCTGAAAGATTTCAAAACCTTTTCAAAGAAGCACTTCTGCAAATGAAGCCCTTTAGAATCTTGGTAGGGAGAATCTCACAGGCAGCTATTTTGTTTTAGCACATAATTATATGTAATTTGTCTAAATATTTTGTTAATTGTTTAAATTCTTAACATATTGCAGTGTGTGCGTTCCTTTTCATTGCTTTCCCATTCACTTTTTAAATAAGACAGAAAATGTCATGTCTGGGTTCCTCTTTTAAATACTCTCTTTCTGAACATAATAACTTGATTCCCTTGGCTTAAAACACCTCAAATTACAAAGCATGTGCATTCTTCAGGAAACACATACACCCCCACACAGAGTATATCAGATGAAATTGGTTTAAAATAATCTTATAATTTTTTTTTCCTGAGCAATGACAGATTTTTTTTTTTATTTTATTTTTTTAAAAAGAAAAACTCTTCCCAGGAGACATTTTGATAAGAGCTTCAAGTTGATTACTTTTTATATCCTGTGTCCTGTTTGGCTGATAAGCTCCCAATCTCCATCCTTTCACATTGTTTTTATCTTCCTGGGCTGAACCCATCTACTCAATGTCATCTTTCAGTTGCTGGCGTGAAGGTGGCGGTGGAGGGGGGGAATGAGGAAACATGAGAGTGGCACAGTCCGGCACCAAGTCAGAGATTAGGGGTCAGTCTGCCCACACAGATAACGGCTACACTCTCAGGAATTAAATTTGTTAATCTTTGGAATGCTGTTCATCTTTCATTAATCATATAAGCTATAACAGAGCCTTTGATCTAAATGCAGCATAGCCAGAAACCTCCTGCTTCTTTTGGCTCTGATCTATGAAATCTGTCTTGTCGGGAGGGATGCTTCCTCCTCTTGCCACTTTTAGACCTGTATCCTAACATTCTTATTTACAGAGAATTTATTCATTAGATTATTTAATTTTTAGGATATTTATTGTTTAGGTTATTTGGTTTTTACGTTATTTATTCTTTAGGTTATTCACTAAGTTGTGCTGGAGTTTTGGCACTCTGGGTTTGGTGCATGGCCCTTATCAAACGCTGTCTGCCACTATCGGCAGCAAAGTGAGGTTGATTGACACGTGTTTATTCACTACTGATCTCTTCTGGGCAGTATCTGAACTGTTTTCTTTGGTAGGGTCATTTCCACCAGTTTGGCTCTGCCAAAAGCGTGATCTTCGTGGATGAGGATAGAAATCCTGTCCTGGGTTACACCAATCCCAATATGTGTCGATTGCAGGCAGGGAGTGGCTTCACTGATGTTAGAGGGCACTGAGATGTTAAGAAGGGCCATATCATACGATTACCTTATTAATTTCATCGAGATAGTTCTTTCTCTAACCAGGGAGAAAAAAAAAAAAAGAAAAAAAAGACGGTGATTGAGGTTTTCTTATTTAATCTTTTGTAGATTAGCACACCATCTAGCATGGCTTCCTTGGAGCACAATTAAAACTGTTTGTTGGTCTGTGTTTTGTAAATGTATGATGTGAAAGCACTGTGAAATTAAATCACAGGATCTCAAACACCGCTGGTGTTCTGAAATACAGTCATTATGCTTTTATGAATTGGGTATGGATAATTGAAACTACCAAAATACAGTTAAATTGGGTAGCTAGAAAAAAAAAAGAAAAAGAAAACAACCAACTTCATTTTATATGCACCTGAAAGTCGTATCTTGGTAGAGCTTCACTGACTTCTGAGAGACTCAGAACTTCTTTCCAGGAATCATGCACCTGATCCCAGCCCTATTGCTAATTCTACCTTTTTGAAATCTTCAGATTACAATGCATACAGCAGGATGATCGGGTCAAGGACATGGAGTGATAGGGAAAGGAGAAGAAAAGTAGTACAGAAACTCCATGACAGCATCAAATAAACTGAGCTGGTGCCTTTCAATACTGAGATGGAAAATGGTCTGAGTCAGGCTGAACTCACCAGCTCCTGACACCCGTAGGACTCTCCACTCCTGCTTGTGCACTGTGTGCCATCTCCCTGAACCTCCAGCCTTGTCCTCTGTGCCAGCAGAGGTAACATTCCCAGTGTGACACGTCTATACCTTTAGCATAAAGTGTCACTGCCTCTCTCTCAAGTAAAAATGTGCTATGAGATATTACTTGCATTTTGCTGTGTAATTTTCCCAGGCTTACGTAGTTAGCAGAGAATTAAATCCTCTATGTCATGTTCCAAACTGTCCCCTTAACTGTGAGCTATTCTTACCAAAGCTTTTCTCCATTCTTTTCTGTGTAGATAGAAGCAATGTTCCTCCGGGAGGAATGAATTTTGATATTTAATTTTATACCTTGAACTATTTACTTTAAAGATTCACTTCTTTGATCATATTCACAGGTCCTTGCTAGAACAATGATTCATGGAAAATGCATATAGATGTGCAGTCTCTCACATTTTCAAGTAATATAATCGATATTAATTGTTGCATTGTAAAGTAAGATTCATTCTTCACTACGAATAGGCTGGAATACGAGTTTCATTAAATCTTCTCTATTTCAGTGCAATGCAACAAAAGCCAAGTTAAACTGCAGCTTTGAGAATTTCTGCAGATGGTATAAATGGAATATATAAGAACTTAGTAAAAAAAAAAATTATATTTCAAAAGTGTCAAAATATAACTCAACGTGTTTAAAGTGTCCTTGCAGAATGACAGAGAGAGAGAAAATACAATCAATTGATTTGTTATAGAGACAGAGCTGAGACCATCAGGTTTACATTTAGCTCTGCCGCTGTTTCGAGTGACTTCTGGCCAAGTCATTTAGTTTCACCATGACTCAGTTTCCCAGTTGTAAAACAAGGAATCGTTGTGTGTCTACAGCACCCAGCTGTTGTGAATATCGTTTCTGCAAAATGCTTGCAGAAACACAGATGCATAAGAGTCCTGTAAGGTTGGCAGTGAGCTTTTTGCAGTTTGACTGATTCAAGGAGAGACAAGATGATATGAAGAACAGAGGTGTTAAACATCCTTCCTGAGGACTGGTTCCATTCTGCATCGTATGTTTATGGCACATTCAGATTTGGCAGAATCTAGGGGATGAGGGTTTTTTAAATATATGAAGTATATTCTTCAGTTGGGAAGAAAAACCTCCCAAATGTACTGAGCCACTGATTCAGTGTTTATTTTACTGAATTGACAGCCTAAAACTATATCTTTGGGATATGCGTATTTCTCACCTCTGTTTTCTTTGGGATGTTGTGCTAGAGTATAAGACTTTCTCATGTAATCGTTCACTATGAAATTATTGAGTTAAAGCCCAAGATGGGAAACCAGGAGTTGCTATAATAAAGAAATGTGGAAGGACAAAAAAAGGAGAGATGAATAAAGAAAAGAAGAAAGGCACAGAAGGGAAAATTAGTATAGAGCCGTGATTGTGAAAATGAAACACACTTGAAAATTGGAGTAATTAATGAGATACATTTGTTTTTTATTTGGATATTGCTGTATTCTTGGTCTCTACACAAGCCTTTCATTGGCAACAGGGGATGACTGACCCTCAGCGTCAACATGGTTAGTATTAATGCTATGTCATCCTGGTTCACAGAATCCCAGTATGGAAATATTATTCAGTTTACCCTAACAATCAGTTTAAAACTGCTGGCAAAGAATAATAAGTTCAATGAGACCATGAATTGGACTGGATTCCATCACAGTTTCCACTTTGGAAGGATGGAGTCAAGCACTCCTGATTAAAATACTATTTTGAACACCGTGATTGGGAAAAGAATCTCAGCTGTGAATATTTGGGAATGATAAAGAAGCCACCAGCCTAGGCTTAGATACAAAACCAGGGCAATGCATCTGAATCTATTAATCTATTCCTTAGGTTTACATTATCTTCTTAATCTTTTCTCCATGTCTATATATGCAGGAGAACAAATCAAATAAATCATATTTTGTAGCACAGTAGGCTTATTTTTATCATATTTTTTTTTGTTTTGAAACAAAAATTGGTGCGTCTTTTCTTTTTGAATTTTCCATTTCCCTTTTTTGCATACCGCCGTGGTGGCTATCATGTCATTATCATGAAGAGGTAGAGCTCGGCAGTCTGTTCATGGAAATGATAGACAGCAACACCTAAATCTCTTCCTGCAGCAGCCTCCGTGTTAGACACTGGGAAATTCACTCAATCTCTCTTTCGGTGTGTTATAATACATTGGGTGATCAGAGGTGAAGCCTAGAGGATTACATCCAGAAAAGATTCAGGCACCTAATACCTACCTTGCACTGAATTTTAATGCTGACATCCCTTTGAGCCATCCAGAAATGAAATCAAATGACAAGCTGTCTACGCTGCACAAAGGAGAGTGGCACAGGGAAACTTGACATGGGAAACTGTACCAAATCTGAGCTTTTTCCAGCCGTTTCAGAACTGTGCCACACCCACAGTAATAAGTCTACTTTGCACAGATAGTACAGCTAGAAATGCATCTATTGACTCTTAATTCCAGAACAGAACCTGGAACAGAGGGCTCTTCTGTCCTGCAGGTGTTCATGCCACAGGGATGTGCTTCACCTCTGGATGGCCAACACTTGTTTTCTTCCTACCTGTTTGCCTACCTTCAGCAGGGACACCTGCACATCTGCAACAGCCTTGTCTGTACTCAGGGTGCTCTGTAGGTCTATGAATTTTGCTCCTCACAATCTAAGAAGTTAATTTAACCCAGGTTTCCTACTTGCTGAACCAGGCTGAATTTGGGCTTCACCTTTGCTCCCGTACTTGTCTCCAGCTAAAGAAATAACAGAGGTGTTAAAGTGCTGGAGACAGTTTTGGCACCAGATCTCAGTCTTACATTGGCTGAGGCCAGCAGTGACATGTCCAAGAGGCAGGACTTGAAAACTTCCATCACACTTTCTTTTTGGCTCATGGCAGCCTCTTCTGACTCAAAACTGTGAATTATAATGGGTTGAACCCTGCCTGGCATTGTTTCAGATTTTTTTTTTCTGGGGGACTGTTAAGATAGATACTTTGAAAGGCGGATAGCTGAAAAAGAGCACAGTTAGTTGGTAATTCTTCTTAGAAAACTTACATTATTAACAGTATTTGTGTTTCAATGCTTCTTCTTATGCTGATTTTTCGTTTACTTTAGCCCCACCAGTCATTGAGCTGAAGTACTGAATGAAAAAAAAACACACGGGAATCCTGATGAAAAAAAAAAAAAAAAGAAAGTTCACTCAGGAGGCAAGAAAGGGCAGTCAGAAATCAGTCCTTCTATTTGTTGGATGCACTCCAGAATAGAATGGGTCGCTTCCATTAAGCCTACTGACAATGGAGCTAGAGAAATGCCTGACTAAATACGGTTACGTGGCAAGCTGTGTGGTACAGAGACTGAGCAAACACAAAAACAAAGCAAAGCTCTGGGAGGTCATCTTAGCAAAACCGGGTGATTAAGAAAATGATTATCAGGAATCAAATACTGACATTACATTGCTCTTGAAAGCTGCATCAGAAAGAGAGATAGGAGATGTGTTCCTCATATATCAAAAGTATTAGAAGGGATTACAGTTGTGACCTGTAGCTGAATACAGTCTTGTCCTCTAACAGAAATGTGCAGACTCCTGGAAGTTAAACTGAAAGGACAGCAGGTCTGTTATTTCTCAAATGAGTAAAGACTCTTCATGATACCGCCTCTAAAAGAGTACAATATATGAAGGAACACGTGGCAAAGATTTGCTTGGAACTGGTTTGAAGTACGCACCACTAATTTGCTGTGTCACAACAGCTGAGTTTGAGACATCTGCTGGTCAACTCCGTGGAATGTGAGTCCCATCTCAGCTGGTTAATAAACTCTTTAAAATTGGAGACGGGACCAACAACTGTTGGTTTATTGTCAAATGCTTTTCATTGTGTTGCAAGACAAATGCAGCTTCCTTTGCCTGATTTGTGAGGGATTTGTGATGTCAAGAGAAGTATCTGAGGCTGACAAAAAGAAGACACCAAGGGTCTAAATTCTTTCTTGCATCAAGACCCAGCTGGCAGGAGGTGAAAGCAGGTTGAGAAGGAAGAAATGTAAAGGCAGTAGGGAGCCTTTTTAAGCACTTTCTGAAAAATTAATATAAAGATTAATGCTTGTTATGGCAGCTAGCAATAGCCTCTCAGGAGTATTTTTGGAGCATGGTCCCATTTTACACCATTTTCCCTCACACTTTCACTTGGGTTTGGACCCATCTGGGATACCAGAATTCTTATACTGATTTTATGATAACAGAAAACATTTTTCTCTCCTGCCTATTCTGAGAGTATTTCTATAGAAGTTAAACACGGTTAGGAAGAAATGCGTCTTTAATTAAGGATACAACCATGAATCAGGAAATTTAATTATTTTAAAATATTGACATGATACAGATACAACTGAAGTGTTTAATATTTATATTTACATGGGATTGTGGGGTTTTACATTGTTCCAGGTATCTGTAAGTACTACTGATACTAGGGACTGCATTTCCAAAACAACTAGTCATTTCAAGTGCTTAGACCAAAATACTTTATAAATGCTGTTATTTTTATTGGGATCACAGAGGAGTTCTGAAAATCATCCTCTTCAGGTATCCAAGCCTGACTCCCGAAAACAGCCATCCAAGTTTATCAGTGTTTTGAAAATGTAACCTCAACTCATACAGGTTCTAGTTTTGAAGTCCCACTTTTTATCCCTCATTGAGATGCCTTGTTTCTAAGAGAGGCAGGATGTAGCAAGGGTAAAGCTAAACTGTTCCACACTCCCCAAAATATTGTAAAATAGAATTAAGCTGAAATCAGTTGTTGGTTCACTGAACCACAGGAAGATATTCAGCCTTGGGGGATTATTTTTTTTTCCCTGTCTGTAGCCACATGAAATTTAAGTATCTTATCTAGTCAGAGGAGATAGAGAGAGAAATGTAACTCCACAGAATGATATCTCAGGTTGGACCGAGCCGTTGTCTGTACATAGCTATCTCTCTCTATTGGCCAGTTTGGATTAGATTATGTCTCTGATAAGTATTTTCAAAGATTTAGGGTCTGTTGCATTGAGGTGCTGCTGGGGAAGTATCATAATCTACCAGGCATAAGATTCACCTCCCCTAACTTCAGATATCTACAGTGCAGGCAATTATATGTAAGCTGGTTGACTGGACACCCTCCAGAGTGAGTCAAGAAAAACAAGATAAAATTCATTTAACTTATTTCAGCAGTTTGTTTTAAGATGAAGTAATTCTACTTCTGGAGGTGTATTTCCTCTACACAAAGTGTACAAAGGAAGCCCAAGTTGGCTAATTCAGATGAAGACATCTACAAATTGCAGAAGTTTGTGTTTAGTAAATATTCCTCCACTGTAACCATATCTATATTCCTGAGGTAACAGACTACAATATCTTCCCTACCTTTAAACTTAAAAGTTATTTAACTTGTGAATTTTACTTGTTTTGGTGGATCAATAAAGCTCTTTTCCCCTGTGTAAATGCCTCATCATGTAATTTTTAAATTCAAGCCATTTGCTCAATAGGTTGTAAAATATCCTTGTACTGTCATTACAGCCTGTGTCTATGTTGAAGTATATGTAAATTCACAATAACCAACACACAGGCACAGCTCTGGTTTAACATACAAATCATGTGAATTCTGTGTGGCACCATTTTGTAAAATGTGATTTAATTGAGGCATTTTTTAACAATGAGAAATACTCCAAACACTTGCAACAACGTTGAAGAGATGTTTCTTCACTGCTTTTGTGCCACTTTGATTGAAGAAATAGAATTGTGGCGTTTCTTGTAGAGAGCACCAAGTACAGAGCAAGGAAACAGCAACATCTTCATTTGAAATTGCTTTTCTTAGTTTTTACTACTGCTTTACCAGGTTCCAGAGGTAAATCAAACAGCTAGAACATTTATATAAACACATCCCTAAACATTCTGCTTGACAAAGTGACCGTGTAAATCAGAGCACTCACCATCACCAGCATAACAGTTGTGGAAAACCATGAAAATGCTTTTTAGATGAGCTGTTTTCAGTGTAGTCTATAGAAAACCACTTTGGGGTGAAGTTCTGGCTTCACAAAAAAAGATCTAATCATTAGTGAGGTCAACGGGGCCAAGACTTCACCTTCTTCATCTCCTTCCCTGTTTCTGCAAGTGGAGGGCCATTAATGAATGTGTTAATTAATGTTTTCTTAGGGCTTTGGAGAGGCAGTGTACCACCAAAGTGCTCATTATCGGTGGCAAACATCAGAGCTTGTCCCCCCCCACTCCTCACCATGGGAAGCACAGCCTCTCCCGCTTTTCATCCATCGACTGTAATCTCTGCACCATCCTCCGGGTCATCTGAGTTGTCCAGCAGCAGCACTTACACCTAAATAAAATTAATTGTCCTGTGGAAGATATCAATCAAAATCCTCCTGCCACCCTCATTTCCAACTTCAAATACATTTTAATCTGTCTTTGCTTCTTATGCTGTAGTGGGAGGGATAAGATAAAAGCAAAAAACCCAAACTGTGCAGAACAGGGACTCAAGCAAATCAAATTCTGTGGCAGCGGGCAGTAATTATGGTACAGAAAACGTATTTTTAGATGAACTGCAAGTTTAAATATTAGACTTTGGCATGAGTATATGCCTCTGCAGCCATGTTCCTGAACTCCTGAGAACGACGTTGTTTGAAGGAGATGCTTGGGAAGCCCTTGGCTGGAGCAATGCTCGTGGGAGCTGTACGGAGCGCCAGCATTTCCCCCAGCACCTCCATCCCTTCTGATACCACATAGTGTCTCGTGAGGTTTTAGAGTGAAAAGTGCTGGGTTGAAGATGACACAGTAAAACAGAATGAGAGAGAGTGCGCCAAGCTCTGGGGAGCATATAAATATATTATAAAGCTCTGGAACACTCAATAATTAATCCTGAGCAAGAAGTCTCTCTCACTTTCTTTTTTTTTTCTTTTTTTTCCCCACTGTGAACAGAACAACGAAAAAACAAGGGCTTAGAACTTCCCTTCCCCCCTCTAAACTCAGTCACTAAAGCAAAAAGGAGTTTAACCCTTGGTATACATAAAGTTATCCACTATTTGCTCACATATCTTTCACCTCTGTTCCCAAACTGCTTCTCCTTTCCTTTGCAGCTTTTTTTTTAACCCACAATAGGGAGACTGCCTTGTCTTCTCCCTTCAGGTTTCCCTCAAGCTGTACTGTGCAGGTTTTAATCAGAATTTCTGGAGCAATCCCAAAGGCCACTCGTCCTTCCTTCCCGGTTCAGTTTAACCTCCTGCAGTAGCTCTGGCTCTCAGCAACGCATGCCGCAGGTGATGTCTGGATCAGCCCTTTTTGCTGCTGAACGGTCTGAGTTGTCTCGTCTTCTGTTCTCCATCTTAGGCTTTGTCCTCTTAATTTAACAGCGAGGTGATAAGGCTGCAGGATGTGTCTTAATGTAGGCAGATCCAGAGGAGCTGATGCAGTTATGTGGCACGGGGAGATCTGTCAAGCGCGATGCAGCAGCAAGATAACAGTGTCTGGTGTCCCTGGGCTGGTGCTGGCTCCTCTTCGGCTGGTTCGCGCTGGCTGACGGGAGATACAGACCTGGAATTTTTAGACATCTGTCTCTTGTGACAAATTATAGCTACCCCTTCTCAGGAACTACTGCCTAAGACTCCTGATTTTTATAGAAACACAGAATCAAGAGAACGGTTTTTGTGTTAGACCTTAAAGATTGTCTAGTTGCAGCCCCCCCTGATGTGGGCAGGAAAAACTTCATTTGAATAGGTTGCTCAAAGCCTCACCTAGCCTAATCTTGAACACTTCACAGAATCACAGAATCACAGAATCACAGAATATTAGGGATTGAAAGGGATCTCTGAAGATCATCTAGTCCAGCCCCCCCGACAGAGCAGAATCAGCTACAGTAGGTCACACAGAAACCTGTCCAGGCGGGTTTGGAAGGTCTCCTGAGATGGAGACCCCACAACCTCTCTGGGCACCCTGTGCCACTGGTCCATTACCTTCACAGTAAAGAAGTATTTTCTCACGTTTAGGTTGAACCTCCACTTTTGCAGTTTGTGACCATTGCCACTTGCCCTGTCATTGGACACCACTGAGAAGAGTCTGGCCCTATCCTCCTGACATCCATCCTTTAGATATTTGAAAGAACTGATGAGATGTCCCCTCAGCCTCCTCTTCTCCAAGCTAAATAGACAGAGCTCTCTAAGCCTTCCCTCATGCAGTAGATGCTCTATGCTTCCCATGACGGGACACCCACAACTTCTCTGGGCAACCTGTTCCAGAACCTCATCATCCTCACAGAAAGTAATTTCTTCCTCATATCTGACCTAAATCTACCCTCTTCCAGTTTGAAACTCTTACTCTATATCCTACCACTACACTCTCTGGTCAAGAATCCCTCCCCTCTTTTATTGAAGCCCCCTTTAAATACTGGAAGGCTGCTACAAGGTCTCCTCAAAGATATCTCATCCCCAGGATTAAAAACTCCAACTGTCTCCTCCTTCGTGGCCCTTCTATGATGTTTCTCAAGCAGCATGTTTGCACATACGTGTATCTGCAGAAAGAGTTGCTGATAGTTTAATCAGAAGAACCGATAATGGGGCAGCTCTGTGAACTGCCAGTGCTTCCTCCTGAAAATAAACTCCTTTTTATATCGGCAGTGTTTATCACCTCCTTTACACTAGAAAAATGTCCTGAATTGGGTCTCTCTTATGTCAGGCAACAAGAATAAAGCACAGCCCTTGATCTGAAAAAAAAAAATTAAAAAAAAAATCTTTGCAGGCTGAATAAATAAAAGGCAAAAGAGGCAGGAAGAACTCCTGCAGAAATTAGCAGAAAGAGGAATGTTTTCAAATGTCATGTTGGATTTGCAGCGCTAGTACCTCCTTTTTTGCCCAGTCTTTGTCGAATCTTTTGTTTGTTCATGAGTGTATTCTGTTGTGTGTTCTCAGCTGACTCAGGGTTTGGAAGGAAGGCTTAAATCCACAGAGTTATTAAGATGCAAATTCATGATGGTTCACGGAAAGGGAGAATTGGACTTCAGTTACTTTTCAGTTTTATCTTCAAGATGGCCCTGTGGTATGGCTATATCAATGTTATATATGCTAAATAAAAGCCTCTGAAGTGGTTTAAATACAGTATCTTGAAGAAAAAAACAAACAAACAAACAAACCCCAAAGCTGCAAGCAATATTAAAGTAACGTAAGTAAAATAAAATAAAACAATATAAAACATAAACAGAAGCTACCACCCTTCTCTTCCATTTCAAATTAGCCTGTTCCATTAGTGATACTGGAATAAATGTCTTTTTATTTTACCTACAAAACATGAATTTATACATAAAACCCAGAAACAGCTGAAGATTTCCTTCCTTTTAGTGATCCTAACACTGAATATAATCATTGTCTTCATTGTCAGGCAATGGAAGAGTAAATTGAGAATAAGGTGATGCAGTACTTCATTCAAAACTAAACATAGCAAAATGATATTTATTATTACCTAAGGTATTTCCATGGCTATTTTTTCTGAAAGAGCATGTAATGATTCTAGGTTTTGCCTGGTTCACGTCCTTTGCCTCATTTTCCCCATCTACAAAACATCTCCAAGTACTAATCAAAAAGAGAGCATAGGACTTAAATTTAAATTTTGAGAAGAGAAAAAAACATTGCCATTGATTGTCTTACAACAAATCCTTCAGGAAGCAAATGTAGTGTGAAAGAAATTTAAATCACTGAGTTGAAAATTCCACCTTATCAAAACCTGTTACATCTGACTGAAAGCATTGGGCTTTTTTCTCACAACGTTAATGTTGTCAGCCATGTAAAATGTGCAGCATTGGTCAAAAAGTCTTTCTTAAACCATGTAATTATGTAATTAATATTGCGAGTGGCATCCTGACTCCACTAATTATTCAGGACATGGCAAGAGACGGAAAACCAGGGAACTGTCTTAAGTCAGAAGAGCTGGAGCAATGTGTAATCCTTGTTTTCACTAACATAAGCTCTTTAGGGATTAGGGATTGTTATTATATTTGTGTCTTGTTAAACTGAGTACCTTGACTGTGCTGAATAAATAATAAAATAATTAAGAACAACAAGAATCTAAACTATGAAGGAGAGCAGAAAGTGTGCATGAAGCAAAGGTGAGATGGTTTTGTTATTCAGTCACATTTGTGTTCTTGTGGGAGCTGTGAGCTTTTAGGGTTTTCATGTATGCAAACTAAAGAGCAAATGTTTGATCTGGGCCACCAGTGATTACTTCCTTGGTCCTGTGTATTCAGCTGAACAGAGGAATGGAATCAGTGAGTGTGAATGCTTGTCATATTACATTTGGACCTAATGAAAAAGCTGATCATTGTGCTCGAGAGAGAGCAAAGGATGTAGACTCCAAAATACGATCAAAAAAAGAAAGAATTATGTTCTGCTCCACTTCATACGCAGCCTTTATCACTGCACAGTCTGAGTGTTTTCCAGTAGCTCATTCAGCAGTATGACTAACATCTGTCACATCAAGATCTGTTCTCCCTGTCACTTTTTCCATCACCACCACTCCCCTTGAAAAGTGGGAGCATTTGATGTGCAGGAGACAGTTTCATTCTGGGAGGTTTTGGGAGGAGGGTTGTGGTTTGTTTTTTTTTTAAAATTTAATTTTAATGCACAGGCAGCTCTCTGTTTAGGTTGGAGAGATTATAAGGTCTGCAGTAGTTCTGCAGAGGTCTGTTAAATTCTCATGTATTCATCAACTCCTAAAGGTAGAAGGTTTGTCTGTGGACTTTTAGAGAAAAGGGCAGATTTTCAGTCTGGTCCAGGACTCTGTGAGAGGTTGTTATCCACAGATTGAATCACAGAAGTGTTACAAAATTGAAAATTCCATTGGTAGGATTGTGGGGAGACTCCAAGGACAGATCAAAACTGAAGGTTTAAACTCAGCCCCTAAATTCCATACAAGTCAGGAGTTTTGCTGCAGGAGGAACAAACTGAAATCTTCACAACTTGGCCTTGCTACTGATAACACTACTAAAACTCCAAGGTTTGTAGATATCGGTTCTGTTATACTCCTTTCTCCACAGATGATAGTGCTGATGCTGATTTGAACTGCATTGGCATTCATGAAGTTATTTTGCATTTTAACACTCAGATAACTGGGAGCAGGACCAGGACATCTGGGTTTCAGATTTTGCCTGAAATGTGGTTACTGGAATTTATGTTGTTGGTTTTTACAAAGTACAAAATATATTCGGTCAGGTTGTAAAAGAGAAAATAATTGATTCCAGTGATTTTTAACCTTTTTTATTATTATTATTTAAGAATCATTAACATCTTCAGTTGAAGACATTCCTCTCTGTAGAGGAATATCTATATTGGTAGATATAAACAGATATCACCTATTTTCATTTCACTTTCTCTTATTTTCTTTTGCGGATTTGTTAGAACTTGTCCACAGAACCCATTGTAGTCTGTGAACTGATGTTGAAAATCATTGTCTTGTCTAAATTAAGACTTGTATAGAGATTCCACAGGCAAGAGTTTCACTGTAATTGTCATGACTCTACTGAAAATTCTGCTTTATTTGATCAATCTTTTTCTAATTTTCACCTTCAGAAATGATGACTTCATGTGAAAGTCAGAGCTTTCAGTTATATATAAAATGAAAATTTGAAAAATACCACCCCAGTACAGCCTTTTAATAATTTGTTGATATTTTCAAAAGAGTAATTAAGGATTTTAGAATATTCAGGGTTAATCACACTAGAGATATTTGGAGCAGTTATAAGGAGAATGATGCAGCTTCCCCTTTCCCCTTCCAGGACTACCAGCAAGGTTTGGGATGGGTAAGGCAGAAAGAGTAAGTGGTGATACTGGCACAGAAAATAGGTGAGAGTTGGAGATATCCAGGAATTCTGGGTATGTCCTATGGTTTTGGTCCTCCAGTCACTTAACTCCTCATTATTACTAATATCAGGCTTGAAACTCAGAGTGCGTTAAGGTGAGGAACAGAAAATTAATTGACAAGTAAATGACAAACTCAAATGGTGAAGGGGGGTATGGAGTGAGCTTCTGCGGTAGCAGTGGGCTGGTAGATAGTAGCTTAGAGAAGCACATAATTATTTCTCATTGGGCATTTTGGTTGGAAGGGGAAAGGTGGATACACCATCTGGCAGCTTTTTGTGATTTAGTCCCAGCTGGTTCTTCTAGCAAGGGCTCCCAAAGAGGCTAGAAAGCTGGCCTTGCTCACTAGAAACTGTTGTGAGTTGGCTTGTATGCTCAAAGTCAGCAGAGGCTGTTCAAAAAAGCAAAATTTTGGAGGCTCACACAGAAAATTTTAATAACTTTCAGGCCAAATCTCATGACTTTGATCGTACAGCTCATCAGTTTTAATGTTCTTGGAATTTCTGTTCTTCCTGCCCTGGAAAGGTTTAAACACATACTGTTAAGCTCTGAATAAAGTCCCACAAACATTAGGCTATGTATAGACTCAAGCATGTCTGTGAGTCTTTGCAGAATTGATGTCTTACATTACAATGTCTTTAACAGAGGTACCAAAAGTTCAAATGAGATCATTTCTTTATATGTTTATACAAATAGAATACTGGGGGGAAAAAAAAATCATCACAAAGCGTATATTTCCAGTACTTCAGTTCTTATCTTTTTATATAGAATTTTGTTACTCATGGTTGTGTCAGGTCAGCGTGGTGGAATAAGGGTGCATTTTCCTTTGAAAAAGTAGTAACCGAGTTTCATCGTCTATGTGGTCAGCACTCAACTATCACCTTTCCAGGTCAGCTCATGTAGCCTCCCCTTCACTTTTAGCCCCCCCTTAACTCTGTCCAAGCTGCTGCAAGTAAAGCAACCATCGCTGCTTCCTGGTATAAGCTATCCCCTTTTCTCTCCCTTCTCTTTTCATCCTCAAAATCATCTGCAGGATCCGGTTGCTCTGTGCCAATTTGAAACACGTTGTTCAAACCCCTCCCAGGCAGCATCTCATTCCAGCTCCTGTTAGGTTAGTTGTGCTCTCTCTTGCACCTAGTCTCACTTGCATCTCAGAGCAAGCTTCAAGCATTGCATCTCCCTCTCCTCTTTCTTTTACGTGCTTTCAGACTTGCTGCTCCTGAGAAGCAATGACCCTCCTGCTTAGCAATCCTTCCTCAGTCACTGTTGATGTGGTCATAATTCACTGTAATTCAATGTAAATTGAGGATTAATAAAAGATTAACAACAGCATAATTAAATGAAACTTGTGATCCCTCATTTCTCTTACCCTTTCCTCTTCCATTTCTCTAAGAACCACTCAAAAACGCTAGTCTTGTGTTTCAAGGTGGAATTCTGTGTAAGAGCAACACGTGTGTGTGTGTGCATGTGTGTGCACGCATGTGTTTGTGAATGTGTGCGTGGTGGGACAATCAGAAACACAACATCGAGCCCTAAGATCCAGAACCTGGAAAAATATCTATAAGGACACTCCTTTTTACATCCTAAGAAAATTACGATAGTGCCTTCTCACTTAGCGCGCCCAAATTCCTGTCGAATAAGAGTCATTGCTTGTCCATCTGTTTGCTTTTTTTAATTAGACTGACAAGAAGCTGCCTGCCACATTTTGTGTTGAATTCATTCTATTTAGCATGGGTTGGCTGCAAAGCAACACCCTACTTCAGTCAGATGGAGAGACCTGGCAGATGGGACATCTTTCAAGGTCATTTTTGCATGTGTCTGTGGGTATATGTGGCCAGAATAACCTTCACTGTGTTACTTCTATTTAAACACTTCTATTTTTTTTTCATCTTTGGCTGTAATGCATTGAAAATACTACAACTTAAAAATATTCTGCAAATAAACTCATTTTCATAGTCTTGACATCTTTTAAGTATGTCATCAAAGTTTATTTTGCTAGCAATAAAACCATAAAATGTGATAATTTATGGAAACAGCGGTGTCAGTGTATGAAATTAAGGAACAAGTGATGAATGGAATCAACAAGGGAATCAAGTAGTAACAAACACCCCGATTTCTATAATTTAAAATCCTGTCAGTCTCTGCCCTTAGGCTCTGACACAGCAGCAGTATCTACTCAGGGATTCCGAGACATCAGCTGGCCTGAGAATGGCCAGTCTGCCCAGAGGCTTTCGTCTGAGATTCCCCTCTACCAATATAATTCTTCCTTTATGCAAGATGTTTGCTGGAGTAAAGTTTTCCACTTGATTCTACCCAGCTTTTTGTCCTTGGTGAGAAACACTGAGTGGTTTAGAACCTTGGATCCTTCACCATCCTCCCTTCAGACTTGAACTATACAGGGTCCTCTCAGGGCAGAAGAATCCTACAAAATCCGTGCACGTGATGGTGTACATGTGCACACAAATCTTTGGACACCTACGAAACAGATGAATGTGATGGTGTTCGTGTGCACACGTCCACTCGCAGTCCCACGACACATCTGTACATACACGCACAACAAAAAGGGAGAGAGATAGTAATCACTTGAAAATTTGTAGCAGATATAGAAGCAGAACACCTTCTCTATTCAGAGCCAACCCTGAAAGGATGCAAATCCCATTCAGTTTATGTGATGGAGGTGAAAGCTGACAGATCATCATTTTTTAGAAGTGCAAATGTAGGTAAAAGTTATAAAGATTGTATCGTCTTGAATCTCTGCGAGGGAGTCCGGTTGCCGCTGACCTGGAAATCCGAGGGTGATTCTGTGTCCCCTGGAAGGTCAAAATCTTCAGTGCTCTTTTCTCCTTGTAAAATAATACAGTGTTTCATTTCAATGTGGTGGATTATGTCCAAAATGAAAAGCATTAACACATTTTCTCACTCTTGAAAGCGTTTCCAACGGGTCTACTCAAAGCCTGATTACAGGATTTGAAACTACTATAGCAGGTTCTATACACACAAGGTCAGTTCTTTTCTGTTACTCTGTTTTTAAAACATACCCATCATTGTTGAATCTGGTTTTAACAAATCAAATCAAGGAAACTCAGATCTAATCAAATGAATTGCTGAGGATTAAATAAAGTTGATAAGGACATTTTACAGGTTCATAATCACTTCTACTTTCATTATGTACCTATGATGTCGTACCAAAATCATTTATTCATACTTAAGCAGTTGTTTAAGCTTTTACCGGAGCATTTTCCTTCTATCCAACATAAAAAAAATGATCACACATCACTACTCAGTAAAACTTTTTTTTCTCACTATTGATAAATGGAGTAATGGATTATTTTAACAGTACTAAATGTCAATTACAGGGCTGAAAAAGAATCTGTGTAGGAGAGATACCATTTTAGGACATAGAAGTAAAAAATGAAATCATGTGTGTACATATATATATATACATACACATGCAAACACACATGTATAAATACATAAGATAAATCTTTATTTTCCTTTTTTGTCTTCCAAACAAATAGTTAAGAAGAAAAATATTTACACTTGAAATATTTCTGATAATAATAAAAACTCTATAACTACAAACATGCAAAATTGTTGAGAGTATCTGTGTTCTTCAAAGAAAATTTTAGCTACAACTGGATTTGTTTTGGATACCTGAGCCTGAAAGAATAACGATGATGTAAAATCTGACATAATCTCTATGCTTCTCTAATATTCGTTCTGTAAATGGAGCTTGAGACAGGCTTTCTTCTAGACTACAAAAAAAAAGAGCACTGATTGTAGCAGATAATTAACATTTCTAATCACTTCTTTTTACAAACTAAAGGTGAAAATTGTATTATTTGAAAATGTGTTATCTGCTATGGTTAAACAATACATTTTCAATATGTACTAATCCCCGTCAATGTTAAATGGATGATGATAAACAAAAAAGAGCGTCAACACATCAGGTAGTTTTCTGAAAAGACGTGTTTTTCTAGTCCAGGCTGAATCAATAAGTATAAACCATTCCATATCTGAATAAAGGAAAAAACGAGGGGAACTGTAATTTTTAAATAGGCAAAATATTGCAAATGAGAATCAGTACGATCCTCTGCTCTGACTTTCCAACAAGGGAATGTGAAGACAAGGGGCAGTGAGTGGTGGGAAGTGCTGAGCTTCTCCTCCCTAAGCCTTGGGTGATGTGGAAAGACTCTAGGCAAGACATCAGGACAATGGAACTGCCACTAAGCCCACCCCAACTGCAAAGGCAGGGGCAGAAAGAGGCACAAGTCCCTTGGCTTCTGCACAGTGCAGAAGGTTCTCCCCTGCTGCAGGAACACACAGGTTGGAGCCAGTTCTTTTTTTGGATGATTAGCTATGTCTGGTCTGGATGAAGGTCTTGGAGAGAATCCACAGTCTTATGCTCAGGGAATGGATGGGCTGTTACAGCTTCAGCAGCAGTAAGGACACCCCAGTTCCTCTCTTCTGCATCCTTCAGTGATACAGCTGTCCACAGGGGGCTTGAAACTCTGGTAGATCTCCAGATTTGTGCTATCTCATAGCACAGCACTTACTCAGTGTTTCCTGTGCCAATTCTACAAGCTCTGCCTGTATGCCTTTTGTTTTTTAAATGGGTATGCTGTGACTCAGTCTAAAGTTAAACAGTTTAACTGATGAACTAACATGAAATCTAGATACACGCTTTGAGAAGTTAATCACGTTAATGGTTTAGCTTGAATTTATCTTTGTTTCATCTTCCAAATACCGGCTGGTACACTTTGTTTGTTTTTACTTCTAAATTAAAGATCATTTTACAGTCAGAAAGCTCTTCCTTCTCAAAGTGCATATAACCCATGACTAGGTCAACTCTCGGTCATCTTCAAGTATACTAAATAGATTGGGAAACCATGACTTCCCCTTAAAGGCATGTTTCTCTATCCTAGATTAACCTTTTTTAACATAATTTTCACAATCTTTCTTAATTAATATCTTTTTGGAAGGGTGATTGCTGGAAACAGTCCAGGAAAAACCTCACAAGTCCTATCACTAATAGCTTTTCTATACTGTAATTTGATGCTTATGCACACAAAGATTTTATTTTCATTCTTTGTTAGAACATCACATGTTTTTTAATATTTTTTTCCAGTTGGAATAAGCTTTTTTAAAGAATAAGCTTTTTTTTTTCAGGAAAAAGCTTTAGATCTTGTTTCAGCACAGCATTTACCTGCCTTTTAATTACAGTCTGTATCCCTGCTTCCTAGATGAAGGACCTTGCGTTTATTTGAATTGAAATGCACTTTTTAATAAATGAGTCATTCTTAACAAAATACTCACAAGGGTCAGGGTATCTAAGTCTCTCCCTCTCTCCCAGTCTGCTGATTTTTATCCATAATGAAACTGAATAAGTGGGAGATGAGTTTTAATGGGCTTTTTAGTAAATTCTTAAATTCATTTCACTATGTTTAAACAAATGCTAAACTTCATTTCCTCTCCTTAAAATGATGTAATCAGACTGTCGAGTCTATGACTTGTTTTGATGGTAGATAGCCCTTGATTATTATTAATGCAAATGGTTTAATATCCCCTTGAGCCACAACCTGCATGAAAAGAAATGTTCCCTGGCTATAATGTCAGCAAACTGAGCTGGCCTCCTCATTGTTAATTTGGAAAAGAAAAAAAAAAATGAAAATACCTACAGCCAGCCACAGATTTTTCATTTGTACCCCAAGCAATGTCTGAATGTTGCATTTCTTTTTATAAAAGTGTAAGACTTCACTCAACCTTCCTTTGAAACATATTTACCTTTTAAGAAAGAGGTTTTCTCACAATAAAAATATTATCTAGAGGAAGCAGAGTTACATGCATTTATCAAATTTACAAGGTGATATTCTTAACACAGATTTTACTATGAGATGTCTTGCCAAGGGCCATACCCTTTCTCACTGACTATATGATTTTCTCTCTGTTCAACACACTCCAGTCCGTTCTTCCTTCTGCTCTCTCCACAGTCTGTTTCTCAAGCTCTTGATCTGTAGAGGGATTTCCCATTTCAGGCAATACAAAGCCTGTCACAGGCCATGTGCTCAGTATTTCCCTACTCTGCAAAGTGACTTCGCATGCTAGCCCCTCAGTCTAGAGGGATGTAAGTCTCTATTTTTCCTCCTCAGTGCATTCAGTCTGTGCACAGCTGGTATTTTCTGAATAAAATCCTATCTTTTCTCACTCTACAGTCAGTCCTTGCCCTAAGGCACAAAGGAAAGTGCTTAGGATGATACGTCAGAGTACCCAGAAGAGCAGGATAGACACCATGTCTGGTCATCACTTACAGATTCTTCCCTTACCTATTGTGTAGCAGAAGGTTTCACCAGCACATTCAGGACCTTTTTTTCTGGCAGGTTTCTTGGAAAGAGTGTAGATGCTGTGAAGGATCCAGTAGGACATATAGGAAGTATATGGTGGGGTTAAGGGCTTGCTGGCTTTAGAGAGGTTTGGAGTAGACCGGCTAGTACATCATTGGTGTAGATGTGCCAAAGAAGTCTGTACTATTTGGCCGGCATGAAACAGAGAGAGGTCTACAGCAGCTCTGCTAACTTGGCATGGGGGCTGTTACCTCACCAGACTCTAATTGCTTCATCATTACTCCTTGTTTAGGAGCTGCTTCCATGCAATCCAAACAGATGGACCGCTTGGATATGAATGTGAAGATGAATATTTCTTTTCTTCTACAAAACATGTTTAGAAGACTCTTGCAATTTATTTTTCAGTTCTTACCTACTTTTTTTTTTTTCCATGCCTCATTATTCTTCTCTTTCCTTCTTCATGGATTCTGATTCAGGTCTTTCTTTGGAAAGAACCACTTTAATACATTACATGCATTTTCCAGCACCCCCACAAAGAACAAAAGGAAGGCTAAGTGCTAAAAGAGGGAGGATGCATACAAAAGGAACTCAATGTATTTCTATACTATAATTAAAACTATTAAAATATTTCTGTATCCAAGACTGGCATTCTGAATCATTTGCAGCAGATGAAGAGTCAGAAAAAACTTGAGGTTTTATTTACAGGCTCCCAGGGAACTGCAGCTTCTCAAGGCCATAAATGCCTTATTGCCACTAACATGCTTTCTCTTGTTTTCAGGGGTTTTCTGCTTTGTATAAGTAAAGAGCAATGGTGAGAAAGGTTGTGTATGTACAGTAGTCATTGACTTGTTGAACCAAAAGCCCCTGGGTCCTTACAGTATGGAGCTACTCACCAATCATTAAACTGATAACAACTGCCTCTTTTTAGAGTTGGTCATTTTTCTTGTAGTGCTGACCCTACTGGCACAAAAGAAACAAAAAAAAAGAACAATCCCCTCCCCCCACCAAAAAAAAAAGAGAAAAACCAAAACATCAACAAAAAAAAAAAAAAGAAAAGAAAAATAAAGATAATTAACCTCAATGGAAAGAAATATTGGACTAGATTTCCTTCCTCTGACTCCTCCTTATTCATAAGTTAACTATCTGGAGTATTTTGGATAGGAGTACATAAGTAATAGATAATAAGAAGGCAAAAGATAAGAAGTGGCACAGCACTTTTTCCCTGAACAGATCAGAAGTTCAGGTATTGTGCAGCTCACTGTTCATCGGATGCTGAATTCATCTCCAAACATAGAAGATAGATTTTCCCATAATGGAAAGTAAGACACAAGCCTCTAAAGCCTGATCTGCAATTATATATGTCTATTTATATCCCGGGATCTTTGTAGCACCCATTAGCACAGTGTACTTTATGGTAGGACCTAGTTACGTGCTTTTGAGGTGAAAGCATTTTCACCTTTCGATATTTGCTCTGAAGGTTTGATGTGGAAAGAATTGAGAAAGAGAACCTTGCATTTTTGAAGACCTCTTCTTTTAGATATACTCAGGTGAGAGGGCTTTGACTTGCAATAGAGATAACAAGCTGGAATTTGGACTTGGACTCCCCTGATCAAGGGAAAATTTCTCCGAGCCTTATCCAGACTCATCTTCCAGGACTAGGAAATCTCATTTTCCAGTCTATGTCATGTTAATTACTAATACTTTTTATATGAGTGAAATTAGCTTTAAACCATCAAAGAGCATATTCTGTTCTGTGGGATTGTTCCACCCATTTTCTCTTTGTCATTTAACTGGTTTTAAATTCTGAAGTTTTAAGAATGTTCACATCTATTTTCTTCTCTTTTAAATCCACCTCATTTCTACTCTGAGCAGTGGCTAAATATTCCCTTTCCTTCTCATACATATCTTTGTCCTTCATTAAGATCCCATCAAAACCTCTGCAAAACCTCCCATAAATGTTCCAAAGAGCCAACACAGTGCTTTAGTCATCACTTTCCCAAGTTATTCAGAGGTTGTTTCCTCCCAGATCAGTCTTCCAACCTCTTTAATTGTTGGAGTCGATGCCTCTGAAGTGCCTCCAGCTCTTTCTGATAACGAGGTGATTCAGCTGAACACCTTTCCAGATGTTGTGTCTCTGGCACTAGGCACAAAGGAGAGCTTGTTACCACTTTATGCAGAAACATGGTGATGATTCTGTTTATGCACTCTAGAACAAAGTTTTAATAGGGATTTTTGACACTAGGTTTTGTTTGATCTTTTTTTTTTTTTTTTCCCCTCCAATTATGTATCAATTGCAAATTTATGTCTAATTTACAGGTTAGAAGTGAGCAAATGACTTGAGCACATTTTCAGCAGCAGTAGACTGCCATCTGAGGTGGTGATATTTCATTTCAGTGCTGGTCGTTTCCCTTCACTTTGTCAAATTGTTTTAAAGCTGCAGGTTGCCCTCAGTTTTCTAGTCACCATTTGGAGGATCTGGCTGAAGAACTGAACATGAGGAAGACTGCTTGACCTATTATGTGACCTAGGTGACTAGTACAGATCAACTCTGAAATAAATAGTTTATAAATTTTAAGGCCAGAAGGGACAATTATGCTCATCTAACCTGACACTCTACAAGCAAAAGGCCATGGAGTTTGACAGGTAGCTTCCTTTTTCTGGTTTAGATGAAATACAGATTTTAAGAAGTCTTGTCTCAGAGATTTGCAATGATAGGCAATCTGACTTATCTCCCAAAGACTGATTGCCCTAACTGTATCAAAAAAAAAAAAAATTTAAAAAAATATGTAGTATATCCAGAGTTAATTAATTCAGCTTTAGGGTCCAGTCATTAGATCTTGTTGTTCCTTGATCTTTTAGATTGCTATAATAAATCTTTTACCCATGTAAGCAACTGCACTTGCAAAGAAAATTACAAACTCAGGGGCTTAGATATATTGTCTACAGATGTGTGTTAAGCAATAAAAAGAAGATTTAAGCTGAGGAAAAAATAAATATTAAATTGTTGATCTGTTTGTGGGAAATGCATTTTCCCCATAAGAGTATTAAAAAGAGTGGATAAATTGCTCATCATAAATAATTGGAGAAGGTTGACTAATGGCCCAAATTTCATTCTTCTTTTCTGTTCTCTCCCTTCCTCTTGGAAGATACTACCTCGAAACTTGGGGGGGTTGTTTGGTGTTTTATGTAATTTTTACATAATTTCATTCAGTGAAACCCCAAATGAAAGGAGGTTTGCTCTGAAAAGATGTTGTGAAAGTGAAAAAGAAATCAAATATTAATTTCTGTTCATATAAACCAATAGCATCAATGAGAAGTAAATTTGAATAGAAAGTAATTCATAACTAGAGCAGGGGTCTGGTTTTGTGTCACAGTGGAATGTAATTAAAATAGAGCTTCCATAGATATAAATTTGGAGTAATCAGAATTTTCCATCTGTTACTGTATCCATTTCTGAGTGGTTCCAGAGCTGGGGGATCTAGCTTCTTCCAAGACAACTGTTCCTTGACTAAAGCAAGCTGCCCAAGCAGTGGCCATTCCAATTCTACTGCAAGCTACACAAAAATTGACATTTACCTTGGGGTGGATTATCAGCATAGGTCTTTTCCCCAGTAAATGGGGTGAGTGTGTGCTGAGTCTGTTTTCTCACGGTATACAGTTTCCCAGTTTGTTCTGGCTCTATAAAGCCCCTCACATTTTGAAGAACAGGAGAGCCATCAGTCTCCCAAAAGGCAAATGATGGCTTGAAGGCCAGCAAAGTGATGCAGAGCTGACCCGGCTTCGTGATTCCTCTGGGCAGGAGAGAAGATTGCTTTGGGTTCTCATTTGCAACAGTTCAAACACATGCCCTAAAGCCCTGGGTGGAAATATAAATATGTGCTCCACTAATTAGAATGGCTAATTAGTTCCAAGCCTTCTTCTATTTCTGCACTAAGCAGAGAGGGCAATGGTGAGCACTCTGTCCTTAAGAGATCACAACAGGCATTAAAATATGAACAAAGAGCTGAAAACATACCCTTGAGGAGCTCAGGAAGAAGATGGGGATTACTGGAGAGGGTGGCAGTACAAAAGTTATCGAGATCATTCAGAAAGCATAAAAGACACAGCTCTTGTGTTATAATTAGATTAGGTGTCTGTAGTTTAGATATTCCTGCAATGACTCACTAACTACCCTTAGATAAAGCAACATTAATTTGATCCCATCACGTCTGCCACCTTTCACCAGACCATGAGATTAGCCCAGGACAAAACACCTGGAAAGAGGCTTTGATGAGAATTCTTAATGAGTGGGATTTAAACCCAATGGATTATAAACCTCTATTAACAGCTCACCTGTAAATCCTGATAATTTTCCTTTCTGTGAGTTTCCAGTGTAATATTTGCACACCCTGATTATAAATTTTGAAGAAATAGCTTATAACTGTAGTTAAAATGCAGTATTAAAGCAGTTAAACAGCCTCCTTATTAGCATTAGAACTATAGTCAAAACACATTATACTTGGCTAATAAATTTATTTTTTATGTAATGGAAATGCCATCAAAGCATAGTTAATCTGAATTGAATTAGATTATAATTGGAGCTCTTGTGCACAAGGAATGAGAATTATTCTTTATTGTTGCAGACTGACAATACAGCATTTGTTACTCCCTCCTCACTACCCTTCTAAGTGGCAGCTGTACTATTAGTGTGTGCATCTCATAAGGTGTGCGTATAACGTTACTATGTCTCTGAGTGTGGAGCTCAGCAGTAAGACAGAGGGAAATGTTTTGCTCTGGATGTAACTTCCCACACTTTCACCCAGTTCTTTTAAAGGTGCATGTACTTGAGAAACAGTCTTGTACATCAGCATCCCCACTCTCTGCCCACGCTTCTATTGGTGTGGGTGGTGTGAAGGTGAGTTCCCAGGACTTGGAGGAAAATCTCAAATCCTCTTGTATAGTGTTAAAGAAAAGAGAAAGTCATGCAGTCAGGTGAAGTCCCTGGTGACTGGGAAACGGGAAACATTGCACCCATTTTTAGCAAGGACCCTCAGAACTACTGACTTGTCAGCCTCAGCTCTGTGCCTGGGAAGATCGTGAAGCAGATACTCCTAGAAACTATGCTAAGGCACATGGAGAACATGGAGGTGATTCATGACAACCAGCATGGTTTCATCAAGGGCAGGTCCTGCCTGACCAACCTAGTGGCTTCTGTGATGGACTGACTACATCAGTGGACAAAAGAAAAGCTATGGAAGTCATCTGTCTCAACTTCTGCAAGGCCTTTGACATGGTCCCCCACAACATTCTTCCCTCTAAATTGGAGAGATGGGTTTAATAGGTGGGCTGTTCAGTGGGTAAGAAATTGTTTGGATGGCTGCATCCAGAGGGTAATGGTGAATGGCTCGATGTCCAGATGGCAGGGGATTGGAACTAGATGATCTTTGAAATCCCTTCCAACCCTGACAATTTATGATTAATTCTATGGAGATGGGTGATGAATGGTGTCCCTCAGGGATGAGTGCTGTTTAATATCTTCATCAATGATATCAGTGGAATCAGTGGGATCAGTGGGATTGCGAGCACCCTCAGCAGGCCTGAAGATGATAGCAAGCTGAAGGGTGTGGTCAATAACCCTGAAAGACAAAATGCAACCCAGAAGAACCCAGATATTCCTGAGAGGTGGCTAGTGCGAACATCTTGAGGTTCAACAAGGCCAAGTGCAAGGTCTTGGGTCAGGGATATCCCAGGCACTGATATAGACTAGGAGATGAAGGGATTGAGAACCCTGTGGAGGACTTGGGGGTATTTGTGCATGAAAAACTGGACAGAAATAAATGGGTGGTGGATGAAAAGCTACAATGTGTGCTCACAGCCCAAAAGGCCATCTGCTTCAAGAGAAGTGTGGCCAACAGGTTGAGGGAGGTGATTCTGTTGTTCTACTCGGCTTTCATGAGACCCCACCTGCAGTTCTATGCCCAGCTCTGGGGTTCTCAGCATAGGAGAGACATGGATCTGTTGGAGCGGGTCCAGAGGAGACCACAAAAATGATCAGAAGGATGGAGCATCTCTCCTATTAAGAAAGACTGAAAGAGTTGGGCTTGTTCAGCCTGGAGAAAAGGCTCCAAGAAGACCTTATTGTGGCCTTTCAATACTTAAAGTGGGCTTATAAGAAAGATGAGGACAAACATTTTTTCAGAGCCTGTGATATGACGAGGGGTAATGATTTTAAACTAAAAGCAGGTAGATTTAGACTAGATATAAGGAAAAAATACAATGAGGTGGGGAAACACTGTCACAGGTTGCACAGAGAGGTGGTAGAAGCCCCATCCCTAGAAACATTCAAGGCCAAGTTGCATGGGGCTTTGAACAACCTGATCAAGTTAAAGATGTCTCTGCTCATGGCAGGAGGGTTGGACTGGATGATCTTTAAAGGTCCCGTCCAAACCAAACCATTCCATGATTCTATGATTCTAAAGGCTGAGTGGTAATTATACACCCCAGGGGTCAGCCATACTCATCAGGCTTATTGACTGCTCACCCAAATAGCTGAAGTAATTTCCCCAAGAGTTTACATGTGCAACTTAATCTCTTTAGTGAACGTGGCATAATAAAAGGCCTTCTACAGGCAGCTGACAGCAGCTTCTCAATCACAGGTCCTGGTTCTCATGGGCGATTTTAACTACGAAGTTACTGGCTGCAAGGCCTACACAGGCAGCCATTGACAGTCCAGGAGGTTCCTCCAGTGCATTGATGATAACTTCTTGATGCAAATAATGAATGACCTGACTAGGAGAGGAGTCTCCTTCTCTGGAGATATTCAAAACCCATCTGGACACGTTGCTGTGTGGCTTATTCTAGGTGATCCTGTTCTGGCAGGGGAGTTGGACTAGATGATCTTTCGAGGTCCGTCCAACCCCGAACATTCCGTGATTCTACGATTCTGTGATTCTGATATTCTGTGATTCTGTGAAAGGATGCTTATGCTATGGAGTTTATGGCATCTTTGTTACCTGCAGGGCACCTGGGAACGATCCGCACACTACTGTAGTTTGCACAGGTTCACTCTTACGCTGCCTAACTGGTAGACTCATTGTGCAAAGAGGTGATGGAGCAAGGGCAGGGTGTGAAGTGCCCTGCTCATGGGGATTTTTTTGCCGAAGAACAGGTGTGTATGGTGAGGACAGACACATATATGTGCCATGAGCCACACAGCCTGAGGTCCTGTGCATGGTCTTGTCCCTGCTACAGGAGGAGAACTGATGACAGCAGCAAGAGGAAAGCTAAAGCAAAAAGCAAAGGGTAGATGTCCACATTGAGGACACTATCATGCTCATCACCATGGTACCTAGGCATGTCGTCAAGGAAACAATGCTAGGACCTTTCTAGCAACAGCTATGTTTAATGACACACCCTGTCACCAAAATAACTCTTCCCCTGGTGTGGATATGGTTTGAGAAGGAAGAAGAGGAAAGCAGCAAGGAGTGATTCTCTTTATTCCTTTTTATTTTTCTTGTTTCCCTATGCTAAAACAAAACAAATGAGCAAAATGCTCTTACCCACTCATAAAACCAATCAATGCTGTAAACAAAGAGAAAGCAAAATATTAATAAAATGTAACTCAGCTGAGAGCGAAGAGAACATCCCCCATAAGCCTGTCTGATTTCTGTCATCTATCCCAAATTTACAATGTGGCAATTTCTAGCTGCTTATAAACCATTAAAATTTGCAGCACAGTAAGCAGCTAATGCAATTTTGCCTGCAAGTGGTATCATATCTCGGATCCGCGGGGAGATGAGCATACTCGTGTCTTATCATCGCCTTCTGTGGTAGGTAAAAGTGCCCAGTGCTGTTGGGCTTAGGCCCAGTGTGAGTTAGTTGAAGTTCATTACTGACAACCTGGGGCTCAGTTCCACTTATCTGCAAGTTCTCATTTAGCTTGAATCATCACAGTATCAGAGCATCTTCCAAAAAACCACGTTAAGCAATCAGATTAGTACCCAGCACATCTGGTTTTATCTCTCTTTTCTGTTTTTCTCCCCAAGAGTAGCACAGGGCAAAGAGGCACTTTATTCAGCAAGATGACTTTGCTACCAAAAACCAGAATACATCCCAAGCCAGCTGGGTAGAATGTTATTTATGCTTCAAAGTCAAACACTGAAAAACAGAGAAAATCCAAATTATGTTTGCCTGTAAGAGGTTTGTTATCTCTATTATTTAGTATTCACTAAATACACAAGTTTTGTTGGTAAGAGATTTATTTTTTTGACTCCTAATTTCATTGGTGCTTAGATGTTTCTATCTTTATGATTTTTTTAATATTTATAAATAAATATAATAAACATATTATACACACATACATATAATTTTCACCTTTTTGTGGCTTATTGACTAGAAGCAAAGAAATTAATTTACCTGTTTTCATTTCTGAGGTGTTCAGCAGTTTTGTCCCCTTGTCCTTGAGAAAAGTTAATTAACTTATATCTTTCTGCAAGGTAAAGAGGTGTTACCTTCTCTTTTCTCTTCCACTGCCTGGTATCTCAAAGCATAATCATAGAATCATAGAATCATAGAATGTTAGGGATTGGAAGGGACCTCGAAAGATCATCAAGTCCAATCCCCCTGCCAGAACAGGAATGCCTAGACTATGCCACACAGGAACGTGTCCAGGCAGGTCTTGAATGTCTCCAGAGAAGGAGACTCCACAGCCTCCCTGGGCAGCCTGTTCCAGGGCTCCGTCACCCTCACTGAGAAGAAGTTTCTTCTCGAGTTTAAGCGGAACCTCTTATGTTCCAGTTTCAGCCCATTACCCCTTATCCTAATGTTTATGGCAATATGGCCCAGATTTTCCTTTTCTATCTTGGTCAATCCCTGTTTGCTCTTCTAACCACCAATCCCAGCCCCATCCGATCCTTTTTACAGTTTTCTGTTTTACTTCTTTCTGGTTTGGTTTTTTCCTGCTTCTGCATTTCAGCCTTACAACTTCGATGGTGACAGAGGGTAAAGATTCACGCAGTTCCTGATCCCAGCCTAGAGCAGCTAAGAATAAGCAATACAACAGAAACCCTTTAGATATCTTTCTGAAGCTACTTAGCCAATTACCCCCAATGCTGTGTCAAAAATCTGGAGCTGTGGAAGGAAAAGAGGCAGATTTGGCAAAGGCAGATTTTTTTTGAGAAGGACGTGCTTTTTTATAACCTAGAGTGGTAGGCAGAGACGAGCAGCCCTGCAGCTGGGTATCTGCTTGAAGGTGCCGAATGTCTTGGGTTGCTGCTCTTGACTTCAGTTAATGCGGGATTAAACTCTGTCTTCATCTCCCATGGACATATGTGAGAAGTGAATTTGCTCAGCATCTTACAGACTCTCGCCATAGAGAATCCATTTACAAATGCTCTATGTTGTTTTCTAGAAATGATTTTACAGTAAGTTTAAACAGTTCTATTAAATTATTTTCTTCCCAAGAAAGTACTTATTGCTCATTCAGTGGCTGGAATTGATTGCCAAGCCAGTTTGATCTTGCTTGGTTCATTTTGGTTTCTTAGTAGCTTAATGTACAGAGGAATATAAACCGGACGAGGACTGAAAAAGTAAGATAAAAAGTAAGGGCCAAATCTTCCTTTTCCTTATAAAGTCAAAAAAAGTTACATGGATTTTAATTGAAACTGAATAGATCTATGAAAATCTATACCATGCAAGTCCTACCTCCAACTTGTTCATATATTCACAGGTTGCATAGCTGCCCAAAGCACGAAGCTATCTCAAAAACTCCTGAAAATGAGTGCTCCACACTCTACCCTTCAATTCCCAGAAGTTGTCCTGTGTCTGCCCCTCTTGTTGTGGGGCTGCAGGTACTCAAAAACTTTTAAAGTTCAGTTGGATCTCTGAAATACCTTTCAAAGTCCTCCTTCTTACTGCAAAGACTTGGAACGTTAAGAAAACCAGTGTGGCCACCTTGGAAAGAGTGAGAAGAAAAGTACCCCAGCTCTAGGGTGGGCAAGGAGATGTGCAGAACTTTTCCATCTGTGTCAGGGCCATCCCAAGCACCGATATAGGCTGGGCAGTGACTGGCTTGAGAGCAGCTCTGAAGAAAAGGACTTGGGGATACTGATGGATGAGAAGCTCAACATGAGCCATCAGTGGCACTTGCAGCCCAGAAAGCCAATCGTGTCCTGGGTTGCATCAAGAGGTGCGTGACCAGCAGGGCAGGAGAGGTGATTCTCCACCTCTACTCCACTCTTGTGAGGCCCCACCTGGAGTGCTGCGTCCAATTCTGGAGCCCACAGCACAAGAGAGATCTGGACGTGCTGCAGCGTGTCCAGAGAAGGGCCATGAAGATGATTAGAGGGTTGGAGCACCTCTCCTACAGAGACAGACTAAAAGAGTTGGTGCCGTTCAGTCTGCAGAAAAGAAGGCTCCGAGGAGACCTTATTGTGGCCTTCCAGTATCTCAAGGGGGCTACAAGAAAGCTGGGGAGGGGCTTGTTAAGATGTTGGGTAGTGGTAGGACTAGCGGGAAGGGATTAAAGCCAGAGATGGGTCAGTTCAGATTGGACGTTGGGAAGAAGTTTTTCCCCATGAGGGTGGGGAGACCCTGGCACAGGTTGCCCAGAGAGGGGGTGGCAGCCCCATCCCTGGGAGTTTTTAAGGCCAGGCTTTTAAGGATGGGGCTCTGAGCAGCCTGATCTAGTGGGGGATGTCCCTGCCCATGGCAGGGGGTTGGAACTGGATGATCTTTAAGGTCCCTTTCAACCCTAACATATATTTAATCTCGTGTTGGATATGGGTCAGTGAGAGCTGGTAAAAGGACAGCAGCCCTGCACCTGGAGCCATGTGGGGTTGTGACAAGAAGATGCTGAGATGGAGTTGTACAGTGGGCATCAGAAAAACAAGTCTCATACATCATTTTGATAAGCTAGTCGGGGTGGGAAGGCCTGGGAAACCTCAAATCTCTTTGTGGCCTTCACTTTTCACTGTCTCCATTTAACCACCCCCACACGCTACTACTGTCTGTCTTGTCTAATTTAGAGTGTAAATTCTTCAGGGCAGGGACTGTCTCTCACTCCATGTTTGTGTGGTGAGGCCCTGATCCTGATTGGCAGCTCTGAGTACACTACAAATCTATTTTAATATAACCCCAAATTGAAAATTCTGTATCGCTGAGCCTTAGGGGATGTGGGACTGTATTCAGGAAAGCACAGGCTCTGAAAAAATACTGAAAGGTCATTGCAGACAATGTACTGACTATGAACTGTGAATGTGGAGCTAACGGCTAAGAGACAAGGCTAATTTTGCTCTTGGTCAAATGCAGGCAAGATGAACAGGATGATGGAGGCATTGCTAACCATGTGTTAGGATACTGAGGGAAGCTGGAGCTGACGTGTCTCCATTTCTCATGTCTAACCTTCCCAAAAGTCACTGAGAACATAGAAAGAGTTACAAAAAAAGATAAAAGATGATTTAAAGGCTGGAAATCTCATCAAACATTAGTCACTCAACTGAGGCATCCAAGCGAAGGCCATAATTTCCCTAGAATATTTAAATGGTTACCGGAGAGAAACACACCTTCAGGGGATACTCACATTTGAGGTTGGTTAAGTTGCTTCCTGGAGGAGCCTCCGCTGATTACAGAGGGTTACTCAGACAAGTAGGCACAAATAGTTGCCAGAGTTTGGTACTATCAATTGTCCCACTCTAAGAAACAATAATTTTGACACCGAGTGTACTTAGCTTGTTGGAAAGAAGGTTAGGAGGAGACTTGCCGACACTAACTACCTACACAGGAAGACAGTTTTCAGTAGAATAGGGCTCTTTCATCTCTCAGACAAAGTCATAACAAGATCCGGTGACTGGAAGTCAAAGCCAGACAGATTCAAACTAAAGATAAGATGCAAATTTTAACGAACAAGAGTAATGAACCTTGGGAATGATTTACAATGGAAGTGTTAGATTTTCCATGACTTGAAGGCTCTGAATCAAGATGTGATGTCTCTCTAAAAGATATGTTGTATCTTAGCCATTAGTTATGACACTACAGAAATTGCTAGGTGATATGTGGAACGATACATCGAATGGTCATAAAAGCATGACTAATGCTGAAGTACACTAATCTAAATAATAATTCTAGATATTCCATCATAATGTGATTTTGCATATGCCGTAGCAGCTCAGCGTTACTCAGTTAAAATTGCTTATGCTTTTAGGACCTGGTGCAAGTGGACAAAGGACACGGCTTCCTCGGTATCCCAACAAAGAGACATATATTCCTCCCTCCCTGCAGACTGTTTACACCTTCATCCATCATCTCACAAACTCACCATTTCTTAGTGTAAAAGCTGTAATATTGCTCATTCACATATATACATCACGAGTGCCTTATGAACCCTGTTAAGAAACACTTTTAGGTTCCTGAGAATGGTTTTCAGTACTGAGGCCTCTCTGGTCTGGAGAAATTGACTGCTTCCCAGAGATGTAATTCTCCTGGACTGCCCTCTCCACTCTTGATGGAAGGCAAACAGCTTAGAGACCTGAAGTTAGTGAAACACTAAGAGTGATGAGTAAGGTTTCCTGAGATTTTTAGTTGATGTAGCTCAAGGAGAAGCATAATTGCAGGAACTACATGCAATATTTCCCACTTTTCCACTGTTGCAAGACCAATAGCTATAGATGCCCAGGTGACTGCAGATGAACTTGAAATGTCCACTGGAGTTGTGACAGATTGGTGTTTGCTCCAGAGGGTACCAGTTCTGGGTGGATGGCATGGTGGGCTGCTCAGCACTGAAGCTGTCAGAGAACATTTGTCTGTGATACAGGGAACTGAACTTTGTTTAGCTACGCATGCAGGACAGCTGTCAATCATATGTGCCTGAAAGAAGTGCAAGGTATCCAGACAGGAGGAAGCCACAGCCAGCTACCAAACGAGAAAAGGGTTTCAAGTGCCAGGATACTTTGAATATTCATGACTGTGGTTTTGGGTTCGGTTTTGTTTTTTAAGAAAATGATGAATTTGAGCAAAACTGAGCAAATAATTGCAGTCTGTAACAGCTGCAATTAATGTGCTAATAAGGTAAGGTTTCTGAAGCCTTTTCTTTCCAGTAACTGAGAAATTTCAGATTCTTACCTCACTACTGCATGTTGTCAACCATCATTTTGCAGGAAAAAAACCAGTTACTCATGGGCTGTGAATATTCTGAAACTCTAAACTACAAAGAAAAGTTTTCTGACAATTTCTGGTTCTAACCCAAAAGGACGCTATGGCAGACAGGAAGGAAATTCTTGTGGCTGATTCACTAACCTCAAAACCGGGAGATATGAGCTGCATCACAGCTCCTTAAAGTTTTCCTTCTGACATTGCTGAGGAAACTCAACATCTTATTGTCCTCAGTGCCTGCAAATAGCATTTGCTTTCCACTACCCTGTTTTGACATCTCTGTATTGTGAGCTTTGTTGTACTGCCCATTGTTGCTATGAAGCTGTGTAGTACCCAGCCACAGGGAGTCACAATATCAGATGTTGCACATCATATTTAACATCTTCATCAATGATCTAGATGACGGGATTGAGTGCATCCTCAGCAAGTTTGCAGATGACACCAAGCTGGGAGGGAGTGTCGATCTGCTGGAGGGTAGAAAGGTTCTGCAGAGGGACCCGGATAGACTGGATCGATGGGCCAAGGACAACTGCAGGCATTTCAACAGAGCCAAGTGACGAGTCCTGTATTTTGGTCACGACAACCCCATGCAACGCTACAGGATTGGGGAAGGGTGGCTGGAAGGCTTCTGGCGGAAAAGGACCCGGGCGTTCTGATCGACAGCAGCTGAGTGTGAGCCAGCAGTGGGACCAGGTGGCCAAGAAGGCCAACGGCATCCTGGCTTGCACTAGAAATTGTGTGACCAGCAGAAGTAGGGAGGTGATTGTCCCCCTGTGCTCATCACTGGTGAGGCCACACCTTGAATATTGTGTTCAGTTTGGGGCATCTCAGTATAAGAGGGATATCGAGGTGTTGGAGTGAGTGCAGAAGAGGGCGACAAAATTGGTGAAGGGCCTGGAGAACAGACCTTACGAGGAGCGATTGAGGGAGCTGGGACTGTTCAGCTTGACCAAGAGGAGGCTGAGGGGGGATCTCATCATGCTCTACAATTATTTGAAAGGACATTGGAGAGAGGTTGGTGCTGGTCTCTTCTCACAGGTCATTAGGGACAGAACCTGGGGGAATGGGTTCAAGTTGCAACAGGGCAAGTTTAGACTGGACATTACGAAGAAATTCTTCAGGGAAAGAGTGGTCAGACCCTGGAACAGACTGTCTAGGGAGGTGGTTGAGTCGCCATCCCTGGATGTGTTTAACTGTCGCTTAGTTGTGGTGTTGGGTGATATGGCTTAGGGGCGAACTTGTAGTGTAGGGTTAATGGTTGTAGTGTAGGGTTAATGGTTGTAGTGTAGGGTTAATGGTTGGACTTGATGATCCCAAGGGTCTTTTCCAACCTGAACTGTTCCATGATTCTATATTTATGAAAAGGTGTAGGAAAGGGTGCTACCTTCAATGCAAATGAAATCTTGAACATTGCAACCAGCAGAAGAATGTACTTGGGTTTATGCTCCTGGAAGGGAAGGAACTTCTCTCCATGGAGAGAGTGAAAACAATTAGCAGACACCATAATTTTCACCCCTACATCACAAAAGTGCTTTCCGAAGGCTGATAAGTAGCATTAACCCCATTTTACAGATGGATGGGAAACGGCATCATGGAACTGCAAAGTGAGTTGCTCAAGGCCATGTAGTAACTCAGCAGAAGCTGTGGAAATAGAAACCAAGTCTCCTGATGCCAAGCCTTATTCCTTGGCCCACACAGCTTCTACACAGGAGACTTGACCTAATTCCAACATCAGTGAAAGCGGCATCCTCCTTCATAACAAGCCTAAGCAGGTATATGGAACGAATGAATGAATGAGCCTGCTTCTCCAGCGCTCACTATTCTTGTGCAATAATTGCTCTGCAGACGTTTTTGTGAGCTTGATAAATGTTTTATTTACATGGAAATGTCTCAGCTAACACCCACAGTAAATACGAGGCGGTAGTCAAAACGTTACTACATCTATTATCACAGGGAGTGGGCTGAAAGATGTGCCTGCTTCTGCTGTGAGCAGGCCTTATTTTATTAGCTCTGCGGCACTTTGCTATTTGTATGGGAGATGAACCATCCACTTTCACACGATGGTGACCGTGATTTAAAGGGTCCCACCCTCCTGAGGCTGCTTATTTCTCTACTCTTGAAACAATTTTTAAATAACATTAGCAATTAAAACTTTTGAGGAGGATGCTTATGTTTGAGAATGGTGCATAAGAAATTGGATGTCCTGATTTGGCAGTGTGTTAGGAGGTGCTGCAAGTATCTGGTGTGTAAGTCCCTCATGAAGGCTTTGCTCTGCAGGAAACATGGTACAATCACTACAGTGTTGGTCAGGGAGCCCAGAGGTTATTTCTAGTCCTGGTTTTGCTACTATGCCTGCAAGAGTCATGTAAGGCACGATCCACCCTGCTTAACTTCAGGTGTTTCACTGAGCAGTTTGATTTTAGAGTCTCAGGGTACTTCTGTAGTTGATGGATTCATAAGACCCCAATCTTCCATTGGAGATGCCTGCCTATATTGACTGACAAAAAAAAAAAGAAAAACCTTTACATTCATAGTTAGTCTGTTCCTTACAACAGACACCAGTACAGATTAGGGGACGTCCCATTGGAAAGCAGCCCCGTGGAGAAAGCCCTTGGAGTCCCAGTGGGCAGTGAGTTGTCCCTGGGACAGCAACGGGCCCTTGTGGTCAAGAGGACCAATGAGATCCTGGGGGGTATTAAGAAAAGTGTGTCCAGCAGGGCTGGGGAGGTTCTCCTCCCCCTCTGCTCTGCCCTGGGGAGACCACACCTGAAATACTGTGTCCAGTTTTGGGCTCCCCAGTTCAAGAGAGACAGGGACCTACTGGAGAGAGTCCAAGGGAGAGCTACGAGGGTGATCAAGGGACTGAACATCTCTGCTGTGAAGAGAGACTGAGAGACCTGGGACTGTTCAGCCTTGAGAGGAGACGGCTGAGAGGGGACCTTATGAACGTAGAGAAATATCTGAGGGGTGGGGGTCAAGGGGAAGGGGACAATCTCTTCTCAGTGGTGCCCAGCAACAGAACAAGGAATAATGGTTTTAAATTAGAACATGGGAAGTTCCACCTCAGCATGAGGAGAAACTTGTTGGCTGTGCAGGTACCGGAGCCCTGGCCCAGGCTGCCCAGAGAGGGTGTGGAGTCTCCTGCTCTGGAGACTTTCCAACCCACCTGGACGAATTCCTGTGTGGCTGCCCTGGGTGACCCTGCTCTGGCAGGGGGGTTGGACTGGATAATGTCTAGAGGTCCCTTCCAAGCCCAAACATTGTATGAGTCTATGATTCTGTGAATCCCAGTCTTCAATGCTTTATTTTTTCGTGTAGTGTAAGATTACTAGATCGCTTTTACTAAATGTAAGGATCATCAACCTTAATATTTCACAAACTGAATATTCACAAACGGAGGTCACTGGGACTTTATGTATTTGGGATTTCCTCAGTGTTTTGCATATGTAAAATGGGTATAATGACACTCTGTCTAATTCATTGGAGACCTGCAGCAGAGAAGAATTGAAGCTCGAACTACTGATATATTTGTTCTAAACCAGATTTTATAGCCTTATTCATAATAACAGCATTTCTGTAGGATAATAGTGGGCCCAGTGCTATCTTTTTTTAAAAATGACCAATACCACATGCTCCAGGAGACCAAAGAGACACTTAAGGTGATTAGTATTAAAGACATAGTCGTTTCCTATGCTGGAGAATACCAGGAAGAAAAAAAACACTGATGTCCACAAAGCTGCTGCCAAAATACAAGTCCATGATGGATGGAAAGTGCTATGGAAATGCTAAGTTAAATATTATCATTTGTTATTACCATTGCAGTGTAACGTGGCCATTTTTTATAGCTGAACATGTCATCTATTTCCTTTTTTTGTCTCATTGCGACTTTCAGGAAGCTACAGGTGATCCACTGGCTGTGTATCTGTGTGCCTGAGTACATACATGCAAGAGAACAGGAACTGATTTGCATGAAAGAAAGCAATGGAGGTCTTTCATGTTTAGTGCAGGAAATATAAGGAGAGGATGCTTTGTCAGCAGTCTGAGGTCTTTTGGAATGTTGCTATTCAAGACAATTTAGAAATATGTTCTCTGAGGCACAAAATCTCCCTTATTTCTGAGTAAAGTAATACCTGGTGTTTCGATAGCTTAGGGTGGGGATGAGGTGTGAGGATGGGATTTTTGGGAAAATTCTTTATTAATAAAAAGTCATATATATGACTCATTCCTAGACTGTCTGATATTTATTTGTGGATTTTTTTCCACTGACTAATATCTGTCCGTCTCACCCGTTCTTGTTTTAGCATTATTAACCTACCCAGTAGCTGTGCTACTATTTCACAGAGAATACCTTCCCTTGCATAATTCAAGTGCTTGAGAATGTCTTAGCATTTTAACAGTGTAATATTTGAGTACTGTTATTTATCTCAATACTGATATGTATAACCCCATTACTTTGCTCACCAGTTATAAATGTGGGTGACACAGATAAACTTAAATTTGTCAGAAACAGGAGAGTATAAACATAAAGAGACAAAAGGGACATGAAAAGAAAACGACTGGGTCAATCTTCTGAACATTTTAAATGGTTGAACATTAATGTAAGATGTATGGGGAATAAACCAGAGGAGTTGGGAATCTTAATACATAATTAGAATTATGTCTTAATTGGCTTAGTAGAGGTTTGCTAGGCTAATTCACATGACTGGAATATTGATGTAAAAAGGTACAGCTTGTTCAGAGAGCAGAGTGAAAAAGAGAGATGTGATTTATAGATCAAGGATGTATCATTTGCTCTGAGAGCCGGAATCTAGTGTGAGATGGACTTGCTGAAACCATCTAGGTGAAATAGAAAGGAAGCCACCAGAGTTGTGGGATGGGATGGGATGGGATGGGATGGGATGGGATGGGATGGGATGGGAATGACCATCAAAGCAGGAGGTGAGAGAAATGTCTTGAACAGCTACTGGAGTATTTCAAACCCTGGGGGTTGTTGTTAGCTGGGGACATTGATATCAAGCATCAGCCAGGACAGAAACACAGCAAGAATAACAAATTCCTGGGTTGCTCTGTGAGCTTCCTTTAATCCCCCAAATTCGGGATGATTGATGTGAGAAAAAGCTCTTGTAGGTTCTCCTCTTACCAATAGATATGAGTTGGTTGAGAAAACATAATAGGAAGACACTGAACAGAGGGTAAATACCCTGATTCCTGGGACTACAAGAGAGAGACAACCAGAAAGTAAAAAGCAAAGAGGATGTAAGAAGTGAGACATCAATAAATTTAGCTAATGGGTAGAGTAGATCTCATGGGAAGCAAATCTAGGGGGAAAGAGTTCCAAAAAGCTGACTGAAAATGCTCTCGGTCTCGAATTGTCGTGTCGAAGGTACAGGAAGGTTAATAAGAGCTTGTCTTATGCATGATTATCTCCACTCTATGAAATTTAAGAAAAAATGGCAAAGAATGTGGAAGGTAGGTCAAATCAGTGGGAAATAATATAAGCACAAGCCACAGGGACAAAATCAGAAAGGACAAAATGTAATGCAAAGGATTTACAGCAGTATAAAAGCATATTGGGTAGGTGCATTAGTAATAATAAGAAGAGGAAGGAAAGAGCACGAAGAAATAACCCAGCAAAACATGTTTATTTTTAACTTGAATCAGTTAATTTGTTCACCATGCGGTCCTGCAAACTGTCGTACTGGCACAAATGAACGGTAATGCAAGGGAAAGAGAGATGGCAAAGGGAAAGGAGGGGGAGGAGAGGCTGGGAGCTGCCTAAAGCAGTTCTGTCACTAAAAGAAGTGTAAGTGCAGGACCATTACTCAACACCCAAAGAAAGAAAATAACTGATGATGGGGGCTGAAATATTTAATGCCTTTTTGTTTTTAGTCTTCCCTAGAAAGACTAACTGTGATTGGATGTCTAACAAAATTAATACTAAGGTTTTAAGAGTGAGAACCAGTAGTGAAACAAGGAAGATAAGGTAAGAAATGGTTTGGACCAGTCAGATGTTTTCAAATCATCAGAGTCTGATGTAGTTCCTCACAGAATATTTAATAAATCAACAGAGGTGCTTGGTTAATAGTTATCTTTGATAATTCTGGAACCATGATAAATTCCCAGTTTAAACCCTCTTCCTTGACTTCAGTAAGGCTTTTAAAAGACTCTGAGACATCAAACTTTTAACAAAGCTAGGCTTAGATGAAGCTACAATAGAAGTGGATGTGCTATGAGAGATTTTTGTTAGTGAAAGAAGTTTTCCGTGAGGAGGACTTCTGCCTATCCAGGTCTGAAGGTCATAGCTAGTGTGGGCCTAAACTTGTAACAATATATTACAGTGAAAAAATGTCATACTGAGATGTGTAACCAGGCAGATGCAGTCAGGTGTGTGATTTATTCCTGATTAATCCCTTAGCAGAGGTAACATGTCCACTTTGGCACACCATACTTCTGGATAAGCTGTAAAAAAGTCCAGTGAAAGGAAATGAAAATGATCAGAGATCACACAAATGTGTCCACGGAAGGAAGGTTGAAGAGGTGAGATTTGTTCAATAAAGAAATGTGAGAGCTGAGGAACGGTCTTACAATTTTTTTATGAAAATGTTACTGCAAAGAGAACATGAAAACATACTGTACATGATCACCGCAGACAACACAAGAAAACAAATACCCACATGAAGAGGTCTAAATTCATAAAACTTTCTAAAGCTAAGGGTAGATATACAGTGGGGCATTGTCCTAAAGAGGTAAAGTATGTTTCTAAGAACGGTCTAAGAAAGCAACGGTGTGGAATAGCACAGGTAGTGGTCACACAGGGACTGGATTAAATGGCGTCTCAAGGCTCTGTTCACTTCAATACTTCATCACATCAGAATTTCTATCATCTGATTTTAAAAACGTTTTCAATCCAACACATGGAGTTCAATAGAATTATGAAAAGTTACACCCCACCCGACAGTGGGATCATAGAATGTATTGGGCTAGAAGGGACCTTTAAAGGTCATTTAGTTCAACCCCCCTGCAGCGAGAAGGTACATCTTTAGCTAGATCAGGTTGCTGAGAGCTCCATCTAGCCTTACCTTGAATCTGTCTCCAGGGATGGAACCTCCACCACCTCTCTGGGAAACCTATTCCAGTTTATCACCAACCCATTCTAAAAAAAAGATCTTCCCAATCTAAATCTACCCTTCCTTCCTTGGAAACAAACATTCTACATCACATTGTATTTTTCACTTGTTCATCTCCAAGTCCCTTACAAAAGAAATAAGTGCTGTTGGGTATGGACAGAACAGAGGAACAGTGCCCTTCCAAGCAAGTAAAACTGCATTTAAGTCTGGACCAAAATATGAGTCCCTTAAATCCTCAGGTACTTGAAACTACTACTACTTCACCCAGGAGAAAATATATCTCATCTAATACATCCTGAGTCTGTAAAATTGACTAGGATGTGGAATGTGGGTTTTGGTACATGCTGCTTTCAGGATGATCCCTGAATAATGTCCAAAACATTCTTCATGAGATACTTGGCAATCGTGGTCCTAAACCTGATAAGAAGCAAAAAAATTCATATACAAAGATTTTTTCCTTCTTTATTTTGTCTTTTTACCAGCATAGTGTACTTTGCTGACAGGAGACAAACCACTTGATGTGTTTTTTGATGATAAAGTTTGCCTGTCTCTCTAAAGAGCAGGATATGCTGTGGGGTTTTCAGGAGGGGAGGGAGGGATTGTAAATGTGACTACCTCTGCATTGCACAACAGCAAAGCTGGATTGAAATCCAGACTGGTTTGAACTAGGCAGTAAGGGACTCTCCTGGCAAACGTGTTGTGGCATGGAGTCCTTTTTGTCAGAAAGCATATGTGCAGCCATTCACAGTGTGTTAACAGGCAGGCATCCACGGTGCTGCCCATCACGAGAGCAACGGGGTGAATTCCACCTTCCTCGAGACAACCTGGCTTGCCACCACCTGTGCAAATGGCAATGCTGGAAGGACATCGCCTCTCTGGGTCTACACACAATCCATCTGTCCATCCTGAAAAAGCCAAGACTTTTTCAAGGAGAATATACCTGCAAGAGTAATCACTGAGGCTCTCACATGCAGTGGAAAAGGATAAAGCGTTGAGAGTCGGAGGAGACTTATAAAGGCAGTTACAACTGAAATGGTCTGAATATTTCCTCACGTGTATAATTGCCATTTCTTGGTATGTTTGTGTGTGCATGTATGACAGCTTTCATCATGAGGAAAGGAGGAGGAGCAAGCAGGAGATGTCTAATAGAAAACTGGGGACAGAAAGACCTGGAAAACTAAAATATAATCCATCCTTGAGGCATTTCTGGGCCTTTTTTACTAAAAGGCTTCCACAAAGCCAGAAAATTTGGAGTCTCAGTTAATTTTCAGGTACCTGAGACAAGTATGACCCTCTAAATGATAACATTATTGGGCCCGTTTAAAGTCCTGGTTTTTACATAGCTGTTGCAGAAGCAGAGTAACACACTGGTCCCATGAGACTGTTGCAAATCCTCGAGATGGCAGCTCTCACAGCGCACTGTAAGACTTCTGGTTTGTTGTGGGGTTTGGTTTTTTTTTTCCTAAAGTTACAGCCTATGATTAATTGGTTTAATTTTGCTTAGCAAAGTTCAGTTTATGCTTTACAAGCACCATTAGTATTTGAGTGTCTGCTTCTGTGGTGATGGATGCCACGTAGAGTTGGGTAGGTTTGGAAATGGTTTTTCCATCCCCACAAAACTCTTCAGGATTTAAAAAAAAAAAAAATCATATTGAAGTCAAACCAAGCTCTCTTAAGAAGAGGAGGGGAAAGCATATACATGTTGTGCCATTACTACTGATGTGATTTTCGGAAAAGCCACTTTAGACACCAAGATCCTCCTGGGTCTGCCTGCAGCAAGTCTCTCTCCCTCACCCTCTGGTGCCCAAGTTCTTTACGTGAATAAATACATGTTTATTGGAGCAAGGACTTCAGCGTGCAGTTTTCTCACATCCCAAATTAGTTTTTAACCACGGGACTAAAGAGCTTGTCTCTTTTCTGGCTGAATGAATATTTCATTATTTACATGGCTGCAAGTGGACCTCGCTGGTCATCAAGCTGCCAGGTCTTTTGAGGTGAGTGTCTTTCTGTTTCACAACCACAGAGCTGCAGCCAGAAAGCTTTTTTTCCTGACAAAATTTTAGGCTGAAACGGGTGTGCTTTTTGTGACTGGCTCCAGTTTTGACACATGAATATTTTCACATGAAGGACAAGAAAAGGAGATTTCATCAAAAATTGCAGGCCAGCAGCTGTGTTACGCAGCAGGTCCCATGCAAATCCACAGCGACCGTGGTTTTCATTGTCAAAGTGTTATAGTGTGGATTATCTGGAAGTACAATGAACATGCACAAAGCTCCCAATAGCCAAATCTAGCTGCCCTGAAGCACTAGAGAATTGCCGGTCTAGAAAAACCTGAAGTGGATTGGATGTGGCAGGTTCCTGGTTCAGCCTCAGCCAGCGCTGTGAGCTAAATCCTGCTTACAGCACTTGCTCTTTAATTGAGAAAAGCAGTTAGGAGATTATCACATCTCATAAATGGCTAGAATTCTCCAGTGGCAAGATGGTCAGGTGAAAATACATTTTATTTTTAGTACATTGTTACTGTGCTCCAGTAATAAAATGCAAAGTGCAGGAATGCAGCAATTTCAAGGGGAGTTTTTAGGAAGGAGAACTGAGGGCTGCTATTCACACCATTACTAAATTCTTGTTCTTGTCCAAAATATCCTGGAATGTGGTGGGATGGCTCATTATTTATCTATTTATTTAACCGTCATGGGTTTCTCGAGGCTTTTATTTCACAAAGAAATGATTGACTTAGCACAATTGATTCCGAAGCTTTGATTGCAGAGTCTTTGCATTTCATTATCACCTAGGGACGTCAGTTGAGATCAGGACCGTATGTGCATACATGGCTATAGTAACAGGCAAGACTTGTCTGACAAGCTAATAATTTTTTTCAGCCAAAAATGCAAGAATATGTTTCTACTACTTTTTAGGATGAGGAAACAGCTAGCCCAAGGTCACCCAGAAAGTCACCAATATACACAAACTTACTCCAGCTTCCCGTAACTAATTTATGAGATTAATACTTTTTTTACCTCTGATTCATTGATGAGCAGCAAAGCACTTAGACAGGAGCAGGGATGAAATAACTCCCTTTCCTTTCCTTTCCTTTCCTTTCCTTTCCTTTCCTTTCCTTTCCTTTCCTTTCCTTTCCTTTCCTTTCCTTTCCTTTCCTTTCCTTTCCTTTCCTTTCCTTTCCTTTCCTTTCCTTTCCTTTCCTTTCCTTTCCTTTCCCTTCCTTTCTTTTCCTTTTTTCTCTGTCTTTAAAAAAAAGTCACATTCTTTTGCTGCTTCTTTTTTTCTCAGTGGACAAACCTACATCTGAGAAATTAAGAAAAGACACATTGAAAGTATTTGTGGCATATTAAAATTATCTGAGAAGGTCCCGAGGCTATCTTTTCTCAGGACATGATAGTAAGGAAAACCTAGCAGCCAATCAAATTGATTAAAAATAATTAGACTCATAAGTGTAAACATGTTTCATATCATGAGGTGTAGGAAGATCTAAGCCTTGTGGTTTAAAATACCAATAGCTGTGCAAATCACAGAGTCTTTCATGGGGTTCATTTAGTCCTTAATCATACAAACTCCCAGGGGTTTAAAAGCCATTCAGTCTGGGAAAACAAAGCTGAGGCTGAGGGACAGAGAATTCCCTGGTAAATGTTTCTAACCTCCTTTTATGAGTTATGTGAGAAGGTCACCAAGCCAAACCGGGAGATAGATACCAGGCGATGGGGTCATACCCGAGGAGTTTAAGGAATTTTAAATTAGCTGTTGTGAAGAAAATATGTCGTAAATCCAGGGAAATTCAACTGACACCTTTCAGAACAACTGGTGCAACTCCACAGAGGAGTTGTGGGATTATGGAAAGAGGCAAAGAATAAAAAATCTTGCTGTTGACTTCACTGAGACTCAGAATTTCGTAATAGGGCTCCTGAGGTTTATTCCCCTTCCATACAAATCTCATGCCCCTTGGGGGTGTCCTGCACCAGGGAACAAGGAGAGCAAAGGGCTAACAGATCGAGAGGATCTGACTTGAGAGGAAGTGGTGCAATGGCAATCTCAGTAGCAAACCTAGTCTTGGGAGAAAATTGGGCACGAGATCAGTATCGGTGCAGGAGGAGACACTTGGAGTGAAAGGATCTGAGCCATGGGCTCATGGCAGGGTCTGAGGATGGTCTCCTAAGAACACACAAGACAAAACTGAGCAGCCAAGAGCTCACAAGATGGGCATCAAGAGTAGGAAATATAACCTTCAGGAACCCAGTAAGTCTGCAGGTGTCATCTGCATCCCTTATGCCTTTCTGCCCCTCTCCCCATGCAGAGAACGTCACTCAGGTGACTCTATCTACCATCTGTAAAAGGAACGCGACAAGGATTCAATCAGTCAGGACAAGTCAGCTATCCCCAAAAGTTGTCCATCTTTTTCCCCTTTAATCACTTCATGGCAAAACCACCTTCACTAAAACACAATTAAGTATAGCACAGGCCAGTCAAAAATATACCCCTGAGCCTGCCACAGACATGATTTAGGACTTTGAGAAGTACCCCAACCTCTCCATGCCTCTGTCGAATCATTTATAAATTAAGGACAATAATATTTATGTCTCTGACAAGCTGATGTCATGAAGTAGAATTCCCGAACAGGTTATCAAATCTCCTGAGCTCCTCAGAGTACACGGTTTGTGACAGTCTAATTTTCACCCTGGGTTCCTGAAGACTTCTGCGATTGTTCTGTCTGTCCATCTGTTTATCAGTCCCCTTACTAAAAACTGAAATCATTGTTGAATTAATCATGTTGGACAATGGCTAGAAATCTCCAAGAAGATATAGTGAGGTATCGATGAGTTTCCTTAAAATTCATGCGAGAATAGGAGGAAAAGACTGAAATTAATACCCTCCAAATCTGAGAGCTACCCTCAGCTTAGAAAGACTGGGATAGGACCTTTTTCTTCTTGATCTGACACCATGCCATCAGATTTTATGTAGGGGTCAACCAGTTGTCACAAGTATGTTTTTGAACCAGCCACAGCATATGGTGCCGTTTGCCAGCCTGTAATTTCTAGGCTTAGAAGAGAACCTGGGGGCATGGAGGGTACCGAGGGGAAAGGATTATCTACAAGGTATCTGTAGACTTTGGGAGCTGAGATCATGGGGAAACCAGGAAGGAAGGAAAAAACTGAGTCTGCTGCGGTGGAAGGGAGCTGTAGTAGAACAAAAAGCAGTAGATTTTCAGGCACTGTTAGTCCCTCTGCTTGCAGAAATGTTTGTTAATTATTATTAGAACATCTGCTTACTATTTTGAATGCCTCGTTTCAGAAGAGTTTACAAAATGACAGAAAATGAAACAGAAAAGCAACACAATTTTTTGTGTGTGTGTGTGACACCCAACATTTATTTCTGAAAACACTCATTAGGAAGGGAAGCCTGAGAAAGGCATTTTGGAAATGTGTATTTAACTCAAACGCTCAAAATTCAGGAATAAAATCAGCTTTATCTTTGATAGGGACATTTAACAGACAACTTTGAAACCCTGTTACAGTATAAATCTGAGAAACACAATAGCTGCTAGCAGTTTTTCAAGGAGTGAAGCCATTGCAGCCGTGGGATCAGGTACCGCTCCTGCTTTGACAAGGAGAGATTTGGGATGTCAAACATTCTGCATGCTGCAACGCATATCACACGTTCAAGTGATGTTCAGTCAGTAAGGAAAGGTAATTGCCAGCAGCTTTGTAACTCTGTACCTCCCTCCGTACGGTGCCACAAAAGACGAGCACTGATGTTGGCTTCAAATCATTCTACATGCTCACTACTTTATGATAAGAGAATAAGAAGGATTTGGCATGAAAGCTGAATGGTAGAAGGGATGAAGCTAGATGGTGGTGGTCGTTGCAGTTGAATGGGGAGGCTTAGGTTTCATGAACATAAGTGAAAGTTTTATGCCCAAGATCACTAGATCTAGAACTAGAACTAGAAAAGGATCTTTCTGTGTGTGTCATCTCATTCTTACTATTTTTACAACACTATTACAAGAAGGTATAACCGATTTCTCAGTGTCTGTAACAGTCATATACCCGATCTGGCAGAAAGGTGATGAGAAGTCACAGAATCACAGAATGCCAGGAGTTGGAAGGGACCTCAAAAGATCATCTAGTCCAACCCCTGGCCAGAGCAGGATCACCTAGAGTTGGTCAAAAAGTAAACCAACTGAGCTGCTAGGAAGTTTCCCATCCAATGAGGATTAGATATCACCAATTAAATTGAATTTAAATAATCTCATTGTCTATGAAAAACTGAGTTGCCTGTGCTTTCTTCACATGTAACTATTCTAAGTCCAAATGCGGGTGTAAGTTTGAGGTGATTTTAACTTTTGTACATCTCTAAGAGAAAGGAAAGAGAGAAAGACAGTAATACAAATACTCACTGTCCCTCCTTGGTTTCACTTTGATGATAAAGGGAAACTGTCCTCCAAAATATGTGCTTTGTCCTTGTTTAGTCTAATGTCATGTCATTGACTGCTACTCATGCAGAGCATAAATGTTTATTTCTGGGACAAAGGCCACTCTTAGCACTAGGAATCGGGGTTTGGCTAAAACACATTTCCTTTTTATTTTTCTTTTTCTTAACGATGTAGGTCAACTGACTTCCTGCCTATGTGAAGAGGTGGATGTAGGTGTAACCTATTTTACACTGTCAAACAGACAGACTAGCAGATTCCTGAATGCTGGTAACCTACTGATTTTCTATGAAAAAAATTTCCAATGGCAAGAGTCAAATAATAGGAGAGAAGTGGAAGAGAAACAATGACTGCTACCTATGCATGAAAGAAAATTCAAATTAAACAGGAATTTTCTTCTTTCCTTTTTATTTTTTTTTGGTAGCCTAACAAAGACCTTGTGGATCCATAAGAGGCACCTTGGTTTTAGCGCTCCATATGCTTCTTCCTATGAAGTTCACAGAACTTCCCAACTCTTTAATGTTCTTCAACCTTATGTTTACCTGATTCTTAGACTATTTCTACTATTTCTGAGCTTTCTTACCTTTACATTCAGTTTTTCCCAGTCTCTCCCTACCAAGGAAATCTGTCTGTGAATGCTACCAAATGAACAGAGAACTTCAGAGATCCTTTTTGAAGAATCTTTTTCAAATGTTTCTATATCCTGCACACATTCAGGAAAATACTAACTTCTGAAATAACCTACATATTGGTCAAGCACAGGTTCTGCCTTGATACAGTGAAGATCTCCACAAGCCCTCTATTTGCATAAGCAAGTGCAAGGGCAGCTTTTTGCAATTTTTTCCACTCACCCCTACCAAGTAATTCAGCAGTGCCATGCCCCAGAGGGATCTACATAGGAACTTTTGTGTCATCAGGTCTTTCACATCTATAAACATTTCTAAGGCTGAGATACACTGCTGGAGTAGTTTAGAGGACCTTCCTCTCCTGGTGCTTATATACTATTTCTTTTGAAGAGACACGTTCCAGTACTATTATTCTAAGAAGTTTTCAACACTTACTTTTATCATAAACCTTAAATTAAAAGGGAAGTGGGGAAAAACAGGTAAATGACCTAGAAATATAATCTAAGGAGGCAAATTAGAAAATTACTCTTTGTACTTTTTAGTTTAGGATTGTTTAAAATTGGCCTGTGAGTTTATCTTGAAAACCTGTGTGCATAGTATGCATTCACATATAAATGTGCACATATAGATAGGTACAAATACAAAAAAGTCCTCAAGATCTTACAGAGTATTTTTATATCAAAGCTGGTTTTCCCTTCCTATATTTGAGTTTCTTAACTTCCTGAATCCAAGGCATGCTCAGAAGTATCTGCATATGAACTTGAGCCAAGTCCTAAGGGAAGCTTGCGTGGCATTTGCACACCCTGTTGACATTTAGAACAAAAGTCAAGCCCTGAAAACATAACAAAATTATGGGTTAGCTCTTTTTTTCAATGCCTGCATAAATTAGCAGTACTGTCATCCTTGTCATTTAACACTATGGCTGCATCAGCGTAGAAATTCATATTAACAGTACTGACCCTCCACCGGTCATTGAACCTTACGAATAGAGAATAGATTTCACAATGGGCCGCAGTGAATATGATTTAGGAATCTCGGCAGAGCTGCAGTAGCTAACTCACATTATGGTCTTCTCAACCAAAAAATCAGTGATGCTGGAGAGAAAGAAAAATTATTGGATTGTTTTTCTGTGTAGGAACACATATTTCCTCTTCATTTTATCAATGGCCTAATATTCTTGTTGAAGTTCTAGATCTCTGCCGGGTGAAGAATGTGGTCTTCTAACATTCTTAGCTTTGATATAACAATTAATATTGATCCTGTCTCCAATTTCAGTGGCCCAAGAAAGCTTGACTAAGGCCACCTGCCTTCTTAACAGTACTTCCTTCCTTCTTGAATTGTCTCACTAAAATCAGAGAGGATGATCCATCAAAGCTTTGAAAGCATTTTAGCTTACGCAGGAAGCCTGAGATTTTTAGCATCCTTAGTTGAAAAATGTGCTTCTGAAAGAGCTTGGCTCCAGCCCGTTAGTTGCCCCGAACATATTTATAGTCACACTTGGCATCTACCTGACACAGATCTCACGGCAGTTTTACAAATCACAGAGAACCACAGAATAACAGAATGTCAGGGGTTGGAAGGGACCTCTAGAGATCATCTAGTCCAGCCCCCCTTCCAGAGCAGGATCACCTACAGCAGAGCGCACAGGAAAATATCCAGGTGAGTTTTGAATGTCTCCAGAGAAGGAGACTCCACAACCTCTCTGGGTAACCTGGGCCAGGGCTCTATCACCCTCACAGTAAAAAAGTTTTTTTCTAATATTTTTACGGAATCTCCTATGTTCCAGCTTGAACCCATTGCCCTTTGTCCTGTCGATGGACGCTGCTGAGAAGAGCCTGACTCCATCCTCCTGACACTCACCCTTGACATATTTATAAACATTAATGAGGTCACCTCTCAGCCTCCTCTTCTCCAAGCTAAAGAGCCCCAGCTCCCTCAGCCTTTCCTCCACAGGGAGATGTTCCACTCCCTCCATCACCTCTGTGGTTGCGCTGGACTCTCTCAAGCAGTTCCCTGTCCTTCTGGAACTGAGGGGCCCAGAACTGGACACAATATTCCAGATGTGACCTCACCAGGGCAGAGCAGAGGGGCAGGAGAACCTCTCTCCACCTACTGGCTACTCCCCTTCTCACACACCCTTGCCTTCTTGCCCACGAGGGCACATTGCTGGCTCATGGCCATCCTGCTGCCCACTAGAACCCCCAGGTCCCTTTCCCCTGTGCTGCTCTCCAGCAGATCAGTCCCCAGCCTGTGGTGGCACATGGGGTTGTTCTTTCCCAAGTGCAAAACTCTACACTTACCCTTGTTGAACTTCATAAGATTTCTCCCCGCCCAGCCCTGCAGCCTGCCCAGGTCTCTCTGAATGGCAGCACAGCCTGCTGGTATGTCAACCACTCCTCCCAGTTTTGCGTCATCAGCAAACTTGCTGACAGTGCTCTCTAATCCTTCATCCAGGTCATTGATGAATATATTGAAAAGTAAATCACTGCTGTCCTCAGTTTGCAAAGAAGTTAAGGAAATGGAGCGCACAGTTGCTCAGCAGCAGTTGTCCCGACTCCTGCTCTGAAAAGTTATGTTCTGAATCACAGTGTCCCTGCAATGTTAGAAACTATATAGTCTGGAACAAAACTAAACAAGCTGTCTTGATTCAGTCTGAATTAGACTGTGGTAGGTCTGGGAAAAAAAAAAAATTAAAAAATGTATAAATACAAATGCAAGCTACTGATCCTGTGGTTAGAATGTCAGTAAGGACACTTTAATACTATATATAGAGAGTGTGTATATACAGTATTAAGGAGATGAATGTATTTCATCTTCTGTCAATTCATAAAGCTGTCTGAGTGTAATAACAATTCTCAGCTGGGCCTACCTCTGCATAGATTGCTTACAAATCATTGCAAACATTTGTATAGAGCAAAGCACAAGACACAGACGAATAGAATAAAGCTGCACGAAAAGCCCAGTCCTGGGAGATACACCTCGGGAGAGGCCCTCACTCATCTTTTTATGTAAAGATAAAACCTACAAGAACGGTGAAGTTGTATTTAGGTCCATATTATTTATTTCAGTTTACAGATTTGATAGAGATTGATAAAGCTGGTGGTCAAGGGTTGCAGGTCTTGTGAAAATGCTCTTCTTCTGTGGATGGGAAAAACATTTGGTATTAATTATTTCAGCAGAATTACTCTTCTTTCTAGCAGAGAATATCAAAGAGCTGTGAAAGGTTCAGACAGTATGTATTATTTAACTTTTCTGGATGAAGGAAATTAAGGCTCAGAAATGCCTTGTCTAAGGACTGAAACTTCACGGTGGTATCCTCTGTTCAGACTCCTGTGAGCGTTGGGATACATCACGGTGGAGAAAGAAGCTGTGGAGGCTACGGTAGCACTCTGATGGTGCATTGACATGTACAGACCAGAATAGTTTCCACTTCTGGGTATAAATGTGCTATATTGTTTTATATTTCACTTCTACCAAAAAAAAAATTGTATCCTTTGTGGGATTTTTTTTGTGTTTTGGTCTTTTTGTTTTTTTTTAAATTATGTTTTCAATTAAACTTACGGAAGAAATAACTTTTTTGGAAACAAAATTAAGGTCAATGTTTCCTCCCTAATCAGTCTCATAGCCTTGTTCCTTCCCCAGCAAGATGATGAGCTGGTTGTAACCCTGCCAAAGCTCTCTGTCCTCAGCCAAATGTGACAATTCCTGGGAAGATCCCGTTTCAGTGCTTGCTTTGCTTCAGGTCTCTCCCTCCATCACTGTCTTTGCTCAGGCTCACCCTACTGCAGGCAGTCACTCTAAGGAGAGGGAAGATGATTTTCTTTCTCATTCCCTTTGCAAGGGAAGTCACCATCCAATCATATCCCCTTTCTGATTTTATTTTCATGCCTGTTATTTTTCCTCGTCAAGGGAGAATAATAACAACTCGTGGAAAATAGGATGGAAATAATTTTTGAAGTTAGTTAAAGAGATTTAAAAGCTAGTATCATTTCCAATACCACACTGTAACTGCAGAAACAGTCATTGCCAGATTAATGCATACAGTGAGAAATAATCAAGGATATCAGACATGGACCAGACGTTATTGCAAATAAAGCATCTGCATTGTGATCAGTACACTCTGTCATTTAGTTATCTTTCCTTGCTTAAAGTGAGATAATCAGAATGTCTTTATCAGGAAGAAGGAAGAAAGAATAAAATCTGTTGTTTCCTATTAATTTGGAGAGAAGTCCTTTTAATATACATCTTAAAACATTCCATCTACCTTTGTTCTCTCTTTTTTCCTTTTCCTTTTCCTTTTCCTTTTCCTTTTCCTTTTCCTTTTCCTTTTTTTCCTTCTCCTTCTCCTTCTCCTTCTTTTTCTCCTTTTTTTTCTATTTTTTCTACTTTCTTACTCTTCTCCTTCTCCTTCTTTTCCTTCTTCTCCTTCTTCTTCCTATTTATCTTTTTCCTTTTTAATAGGAATAACTAAGCGTCTGCAGAGGTTGTCGTCAATATGACACAGTAAATGGAAGCCCAATTTTCCTAAATTTCACTGAGTTTTAAATCTGACCTGTAGGGATGAATGATCACAGCAGACTAACCCCATTTCTGTAATTTTTTGGTGTCAGTGCAGTTGTACATTGGATAAATTTAGTCATTATTTTCAAATGTGACCTAATACACTATATTTTCTGTTTTGCACAACTGCCGTTATGCGATTTCTTGAAATTCTGGTTCAAAGTATTTAACTGGAGGGGCAGAACTTAGATCATCAATTTTTTTCCCCTTCCACTCAAAAGCTTTTCTACAACAACTGTCTGTGTCATAGATCATCATGAGGAATTCTGCCTTAATATTTTGAGGGCTGGTTTACCTCGCTCAGTTGAGCGTGGTGCTGAAACGCCAAAGGTCGCGGGTTCGATTCCCGTTGGGTCCTCATGTGTTGCCTGATCTAGTTGAGAGGCATCCCTGCCCGTGACAGGGAGACTGGATTAAAATGATCTCTAAGGTCCCTTCCAGACTAGGCCATTCTATGAGTCTATGAATATTTAGGGATATCTTGATATATAATGGTTCTAGTCTCTCAGCTATCTTCTTCCACCATCATAACAAGATCTATCTTATTAATTCAACCTTCTAATCTCTCTAGAAATTCTAGCCTGGACATAGACCAAGATTTCTTAGGTTGACCGTGTCTGGATAGCCTTTTGTGTGTTCCTCAGACTGTCACTTTGGGTTTTATCACATGGCTTTCTTGATACTTGTATTTGCATGAAGAAGAGCACTTTGACTTCTGCTCTTCTGAGCTACAACAGTGTAGTACAGCATAGGAGGAGATTCATAGATTTTAGGAATTTATTCTGAAGACATGACTTCCACATTTTGGGTGATATGGTTTGGGGTGAACTTGTAGTGTAGGGTTAATGGTTGGACTCGATGATCCCAAGGGTCTTTTCCAACCTGAACTGTTCTATGATTCTATGATCTTAACGTTCTTGGTGTGTTTCTTCACACTCACTCTACTCTAGTCCCATAGACTAAGTATTTACTAGTGGCTGAAGGATGTTAAGTGAACTTCTGAAGCTCATCTTCTCCTTCACTTCTACCTGAAAGGGAACCAGTTTTCTCCAAGACAACTTTGAGGTGCAAATCAAATAACAGCAACCGGGTACCATCAAGAGGTTTGCCTCAATAGCATCCTCCTGATGTAAAGTAAAATGCCAGTGTAGGTACATACGTGTGAAGCACAGAAAACTTGTTTCCTTTTTATTTCCAGCTTTATTGGGTTACTTATTTAACAAAGAGTCTGGACAGCTTTGTTTCTCCTCTTTGTAACAAATAACTATTCTAGTTCAGATCAGTTTGTGAGAAAAATGTCAACTCTATCCCCTTAAGAATAAATATGTAGTGACAAGATAGAATTTCTCCATATTTCCTCACTCCCCACTTTTTATTAAAAAGGGGGCTTTTGGTGATGTTTTACCGAAGTTGGAATTAAAATTGTTTCATAGTGAGGTGGGTAAATGTGACAGAGGGGGCAGCATGGTGGTCAGTCTACACTGAGATTGCAGGAAAGCCAAGGAGAATACACATACTTTACAAAATCAGGTTATGTGAGGAAGCTGGTAGGTAAACAAGAAAGGTCTGTGCACAAAACAAACCTGATTTTTTTTTTTTTTTTTGCATTTTCTAATGGATAATATCTTTGCCATAAATGCAAATCTTTCCTCTCCAGCTGTGTCTCCTGTTGTGATTTCTGCTTGTGCCTCCATGTGATGGCTCTCTGGTTCTTAAGAAACATCTTTATAAGGTTTAATGCATTGATGGCAAAGTGTTACCAGAGTACAACTCTTCTTACAGGAACACTCATGGGAAGGTGGTGACAAGGATGATATCAACAAAATGGCAAAGGAGGTCACGGGGGATGCAGAGGCTGCTGACCAGCCCTGGCTCTCCAGGACTTTCCTGCTACCTGTACTCTTGAAGTCTGTAGAAGTCAGTGGGCTAGCAAAAGTGGCCATCTCGTTGGGTCTGGTCCCACAAAACTAATGGAGAAGTTCACGAATGTTTACCTCAGGGGAAATATAACATCTCCAACATTAAGAAATGTTCTGTCTACTTTAAAGAGAGGGAAAAAAAATTTAATTCCTTCTGAGCTATACATTTCTATAGCTTATTGGTGCCCTTGGTCATAAAACCACTGAGTTTACAGTCTATAAGCAAGGTATAGGTGGGGAAACCTAGCAGTTATACAGTATCACACTAAGTATTTTAATGCTTGAAGATGATGCAAGAGGGGAGCAGGGAAGAGATTTTGCAAAGAGATTCTTCTTCTCTCCTCTAATTTATTATGCGTGTCCCCCACACTGCCTTGACCTGTGATCTTGCACATGCCCCAGAACAGGCTTGATGGGTTTATGGTTATATAAATACGAGCATATTTAAAAAAAAAAAAAAAAAAAAAAAAAAGAAAACCCCAAAGTACTCCCTGATTAGTGCTGCAAAGAGTGTTGGCGGCCGGGGGGAAGGGTGGGGAAGTGCATGGCTGTGCAAAACTGTGAGCAATCAGACAGTTCATTCTTCTTTGAAGAAGTGTTACATGTCCAGGCTGTGGTATTCTAGCTCCTTTCGAAATGTGTCAGCTTAAACAGTCCCTGCAGCATGCCTCCCTTTCCTCCAGCCTTATTTTTCTTGCATGCTGTAAGAGCTGTTCTGTCCCCTCCTCACGGTCAGCCGCGAGATTTTTATATAAATGGAAGCTACTGAAATGATTCACGGCCACATCATGATTGCTGCTGTGCTGGATTAAAAGCGTCGGAGCATTTTCGGTAGCTGTAGGCACAGCCTGGGATGGAGTGAGGCAGGTAACAGTCCGGGTTGCCTCCAGTAGAGGGGAGTGGTACCCAAGCACTTCCCAGCCAGCCGCTGCCGGGAAAATCTCAGCTCCGGCGTTCAAGGAGATGAAATTTCCTCCCCTCCCCACCGAGCACAAACACCTGATTTAATCCCCTGTGATTCCTCGCAGCAACAGACACCCATTTTCCCCCCGATCGAGAAATGAGATGTCTCCAGGCTAGTTCTCACGTACATCCCCCCTGCAATAAGGCTTCGGGAGAAGCTGAATTTTAAGTCGCAGAGTAAGTGCTGGGAAACAGGTGCAGCCGAGGCTCCAAACGCAGTTTTGGTTTTTAGTGTGAGGTTTTAGTATCATATTCCAGACACTACTTTAAAATGGGGCTGCCTTTTCTCTGAAACTCATCAGCAGAGATGAAAGAGGGACCCCCCTGATAGGTCTTGGACTTGGAGAGGAGGTCCCAAGTGCTACAAGTGAATCCGTGTACAGATGCACACTCACACTCCTGTATACGAGCACATAGCTGAAGGCTGCCCAGACACATAATCCTGGGGTTTTTTTCTCTCCATTTGCTTACCATACTCACATCTTTCTGGCACAGGATTCCTCTTGAGTGCACACAAACACAGACACACATATACCTACACAAACTGAACAGAAATGCACTCACGTCTTACATGGAAGAAATCCCTTGACCGATTCTCCTTGACGGATATACACTTTTAAAATATATTTGACTCTTCCCTTAGCTTCCTTGCCTTTAGAAAGTGTAGAAGCCTGCAGGAGATTAATTTATGGGGAAGATAATATCCTTAACCTACACTTCCTTGAACTGCCTTAATACTGTTTGCAAAGCAACCGGATGACTTTGTCTCTCCCTCACCCCATCCAGAGCCTCAGGGAGGCAAGTTTTGCCTCGAGCTTTCAACCTTTTGATGCGCGGATTTTCCACGCTGAGCTACAGTAGGTGGGTAACAAGAAGATCCTATTAAAGTGAAATCAAGTAGCAAAAGGATTGTTAGCTCAGCATATCAGAAACATATAGGACCTATCCTTCCTTCACTGCATTCCTTCCTGGTCACTACAAGAAAGAAAGAAAGAAAAAGAAAAGGTGGTGAAGGGGGAGAAAAGAACAACAGAAAGCGATAGTGCAATGTCTTGATTTTATATGTAGGGAATTAATCATTGCTGCTAAAGACACAGCCTCTTTAATGAAGAGGCTGCTGCAATATCGTCGCAACAACTAGCAACTTACATGTTTGATTACAACAGGTTGAGCCGGTGCACGCTCCCCTGTGTCACGCTCAGAAAAAATAAATCAAATGTCTATACCTGAGGCTCCTTCATTTCCTACACAGAGATCTCCTTTAACGCAGGCTTTTCACAGTACCTTTCTCTGCCAAGAAGGGGCTGGTGATGGCTTATTTACCTACTTACCTGTCCTTGAGCTATGTGGCTTTTTTTTTTCGAATAAATTAAACCTGCTGCTTCAAGTGGTGCTTTTAGCCTCTTGAGTCTGGATCTAATTCTCAAAAGAGTTTTTGCTTAAAACCCGTTTTTCAAGTTTTCAACCAAGTATCGACAGCCTGCAGGATGCAGTTCTCTTAAAGGACCTTGATGCCTATGGGTAAGAAAAAATACCATCCTATCTGGTTACTTTGCCTGTTTTTAGGTTTCCTATACACTTATGACAGATGAAAAAGTGGAATGAGGACTTGCTCAAACAAGGAAACTTATCTTTTTCTGTTAAGTTGCTTTGGTCTTCTGCTGTGTGTGACTATGGGTCCAGATTTTCAGCTGCTGGGAGCTACTTTAAATCCGCAACGAGCAGATACGCTTATTTTTTTTAATGCTGTAATAGTACTTTTAATATCCCTGTGTTGATACAGACATTTGCTTGGCTTTGTGTGACTGATTCTGTCCTCCGGGACATTGGTGGTAAATACTTGAAAAACTCTTATAGTAGGGAAGCTTGATTTTAATATCCAAAGCAGAGAAAAATCTCAATTTCTGCTCTTGCGAGGGGAGTGGGGTAGGGAGAGGGGGTCTGTTTGCCATTTATCTTCCAGGATCTCAGCAGCAGCAAAATTTCAGGAGCCAGATGCTCATTTGTGTAAACTGACTTATCTCTGAGGCGAGGAATTCCATGGGTCATCAGAAGAGCTGGCTGTTGTTGTGGACATGGGATGATTTTTTACTTTGGGTGCCTACAAGTAGAAATAAAAAGAAAAACCTGTGTGAAATAGAAGAAAACATGCCCTGAAAAATATATGCAAGAAGATGCTTTTTCTTTTTAACACAATGTAAAAAGTTTTAAGGATGTTGATCCAGGCACACTAAAACCTAACGTGTATTAAACCCGGTATGTTGCTATAGTGAACTGTTGATTTTTTTTCTCTGTACTTTAGCATTGTTTGGTTTTTTTCTCTGTGCTATCCATGATCACTGTATTCAAGCATATTGTACTTTTACATATTCATGTATTTTTGGAGGGGGGAGTAAGGAAGGCATAAGGATCATAGACAGCAAAAAAACAGAGATCCCTTTCATTGCTGGAGTTATCATTCATTCATCAGGACTAGAGTACAATAGATGCCATCAGAGCTCTCAGGACAGAGCTACAGAGAAATATTTGAGCTCAGGACAGAAATACAAAAAAAAAAAAAATCCAAGCTCAAGGCCCTGCTTCGGAAGTGCTGGCTCACTATTTACTGCTGTGAGTAGCTAGAGCTCATCGTACACCATGCTGGGCTCTTCGGCAACTGCAGGATGGTCCCTGACTAGAGATCTGCATGCTTCATCCAAAATAGATTCAGGATATTGCAGGCAAGAGGTTTATTCCAGATCTGGTCTGATGCACCCAAAATCAGAATTTGTACCTAAACGCAATGGCTGTTATTATTAATATTATTATTATCTTCACTGCTATTATCTCTATGTAAACAAAATACCACATACCATGACAAAACGGCTGCTTTTATCACCCTTTGTAATGCCCCAAATCCTGTAATCTAATTGTTACACATCCTTGCTCAAAAGAAGGGCTCAAATATTAGCTTAAGGTTGTAAGAGTAATTAGCACTGCAGAAGCTTAAGCTATCTGTGTAGATCACAGAGTTTTCTTACCACATATTTTATTGGTGGGTTAGATTAGATGCCTTATCACCTGACACTGGAAATCTGGAATTCAGCTGATTTTTTGGGTGTCTGTCTGTCCTGAATGTTTGTTCTTTATGATTTACACTATGGATGAACACGGATTAAACATCAAAGGGCACATAAGGTGTAAGGAAGGGAAGAGGAATAAGGAAAACCGAGTGTTCTTGGGGTGAAACGGTACTAAATAATGTCACAATGTATTTGAAAGATGAGTGGCAGTGGGGTCTGTTTAACAGATGGTAGGATGGAACTAGAAGTAGGTTTTCATTCTCCATTTTCTGACTGTGGTAGTAATTCACTCCCAAACACCACACCTGCCAGCTGGACACAGAGGTGAGTCAGGCAGATCAGCTGCCACAGGCACCAGGTAGATTCCCACATCAGATGTTTGGAGACAGGATGGTCTGTCATTAACGTTGTGGAAAACTTACTACAGGCTTTTACTAAGAGACAAATGGCTTCAGGATGAGCCAGGAGAGGTTTAGGTTGGATATTAGGAAAAATTTCTTCACCAAAAGCATTAGAACAGGCTGTCCGGGACGTGGTGTATTCGCCGTCCCTGGAGGTATTTAAAAGACAGGTAGATGTGGCAAATAGTGATATGGTTTAGTGGTGGACCTGGTATTGTTAAATTAATGGTTGGACTCGATGATCTTAAAGGTCTTCTCTAACCTAAATGGTCCTAAGATTCTATGATTTCATTTTAAGAGCATTGTAAATTGAACTTTTGAAATGTAATCCAGTTTGTCTTCTGATGCCTCTGTTTATTGGCTGCGAAGAGGGAATAATAAAGCTCCTTATGTAGGTTGTTCTCTGCTTATGTCCTGTTTTTCTGCTCTTTTCTTAACCTCTTCCGATTGGTAACCATCTGAAACAAGGTATAGGGTTATGAGGCTTTTTGCTTTTAACCAGAGCGGTTCTTAGGCTCTGAAAATTAAAGTCCTCACTAGAGAAGCTAAGTCCAGCACAGAGGGAACAATGAACTCACTCCATTAGCAACTTAAATCACAGACCCCTCCCTCACAAAATCATACTCTCCATCCTTCTTCCACAGCAATCCATTCTTCTTCCATAGCAATCCGTCCTTCTATAACCTCCACTTCAACAGCATCATTTTCTCTTTGACCTCAGCCCTCAGTATATCCTAATTTCCATTCCTTTTTGCCTACCCTCTTACACACATATTCCCTCTACAAAGATCTCCTCCTCCACCCAGATGAGTTGTGTGAAGATCCAAGAGGTCACTAACAGGTAGCTGAGCTGTCCAATTCACACGTGCTGACTGGCCAGCTGGCAGCTCCAGCCAAACAATTAGCTAACGAGCTTATACTGACACCTTTCACTCAAACGAGCTGTGCTTTGTCATTGTATCCTACACCACTGATATTCATAAAACATGTGGGATATTTATGTCTTTTAAGCTTTTGCTCCTGGGGAGAAGAGGGTGAAATTAGCCACCGTGTTCAGGATATATTGCTGGGTGCAGGATTGACAGATGGCCAGCCAGATGGACAGACAACACTCCTATAAAAGCCTGTTTCCTTAGGAAAAGAGGCCGTTGGGTCTAAGCGCTACAAGTATGGGGTTATAGGATGGGGGATTATGACCTTCATTAACAGATGTCATCTGTCAGGCACTTTTGCAGAGAGATGTTAGAAGAAAAGTAAGTGAAGTACCTTATTTTGTTTTAAAGGTGTTGGTTAAAATCCTGTTCTGTCTTCGGCAGATTCACAGCAAACTGGGGTAGCTACTCATTCAAAAGGGAAAGGAAGGTAGATTTGTCACTAGCTCCATTACTCCCTGGTGTATTGTCATTTAAAGGCATCCATGTGGCTTTTCTTAATCTGACCCAATAGGCTCATGAAACCTTTTCTGATGGTTTTCTTTACCCAGCCCAATAGGATAAATTAAATAGCGTATTAAGACTGTAGTCGCTCATCCTGCAAATGACTGAACCCATCCTCTGACCCAATTGCACACTGAAAATGGCTGGATCAGGCATGATCAAGCCTAAGAGGCAATATAGCCTATATCTGGGGATTTCAAACAAGAGAAAAAAAAATTTTTAAATCTACTTTCTACTGAATCTTAAACCCACCACTTAAACATCGTGTTCTAAAGCTGCAGTCACTAAATGTGAAAATACTACAGCAAAAATTCCACCTCCGCAACTCCTCTCCAGGGTTTATTAGTAGTGGAGCACACGTAAGGTAGGGAGCGTAAAGAAAGCGAAAGGCTAAATGCTGTAGTTGGGAGGATTATCACGTGCAGAGTTGATATAAGAGCAAAATCCAGCTCCGGTTCTTTTCAGATTCCACCCAGAAAAGTGGGGGGAAGTCCTTGATTTGGACCAGTTTCCTGCTTGAGGAACTGTTGATCAGCAGGGGTATTCTGAGTCGTCCTGTGTTTATATAAAATCTGGACGCTTGTTTGTAGATGCTGACTGCAGTGCGGGGCAGTCCTGGAATGGAAAGAGTGAAAAGTTTCAGAAAGCAACATCACTCGCTGCATGTTTGGGAAGAAATACTGTTTGTCACAATTTTATTTAAATTTGTAGCCTAGCTACGAAAACATCTCACGCTCTTAATGCTATGCATAAAGTCATCACAGCTAAGGGTATCTGGTACAATAAAATACGTAGAGATGCTGCTGGAGCATTTCAGAACAACTTTCACTCCACATTTTCCAGTAATCCAATGCACTTTCAGCATCAAAAACTTTGTAATCATCCTTCTTTCCTTTCTTTCACTGTAAAAGCTCCTCTTAAAAACATATCAGGTCCAATCTTCAAAAATATTCACTGACTTCTGAGGGCTGTTCTCACGTCTCTGAGTTAGAAGTTACTGTAGAAAATTTACTTATGTAGGATGGCAATCCGAATAATCTTATTTCATCTGAAAGTATATAAAGGTCATGTCAAAATTTCATTGGAGCTCCATCCTAGGAAAAAGAAGTTGTTTACTTATGAAATAAATGATTTTTTTCATCTAGTCCCGCAAATGCACATGATTGTTTCTTTGTGACCCCTTGCAATGAATAAAGGCAAGAGATGTGAGATGTGCAGGAATAGATCCATTGCTTTTTATATTGTGGTGTTGTTTTTTTTTCTTTTCCTATGGCATTTTAATGATAAAAGACCCATTTCTGCCCTTGCTTAACCTCCAGCAAAGCCACTGATTTCCTTGTTCATACCAAATTGTAATGAATGACTTTACACACTGGAGCCCTTTCATTCTTTCTCTTCCAGATTGAGTGTCTCAGCCCAGACAATGGGCTCCTGCCTACATGAGTGTGCGACTGGGATAAAACCACTGACTTTAGCAGTTGTGCTCCATCGTGCCTGAGAGCTGAAGCTGGTCTCTGATACATGAACTTTAATGGAGCATAAGCCAGCGAAGAGCATGCAAGTAAGCACCATTTTTAACTCTTTAGTGTAGTTTGTGTTTGTATCAGCCCTGACTCATGGTTTATACACATAGGATATGTATTAAATATCACTGCACTTGCACTACGTGTGTCTATTTGAGATAATTATGGCTATTGTAGTAGTGGTGGGACTTACAGTCCTTAATGCATTTATCCTCACAACATCTGATAAAGCGAGGAAGTATTTTTATCTGTATATTTTATAGAGGAAACCGAAGCCTGGATCATTTTTTGGCCACACCAGGGAACTGAACCTGGATTTTCTGAGTTAAAAGCTAGCACTCAGACTGTTGGTCTGTCTTGATATAAGCAGTACAAATAGGCACAGAGAATAGCACTTCTTGTAAATTGGGGATACTGAACTACTTGGTTGTGATACAGCAGAAGTGATAAATTACTTACTATTCAATAAAGCGTTTGGGAATTGTCACGTAGCTATGGAGAGGGTACGCTATTATTAATGAAGCACAAGGCATATATCTCAGCTTATTCTTCCATATCCATATTGACTCTGAAGTGCAAACAATAATACAGACTCGATTTTGCCAGTAAACTAACACAATTTGTCTGGAGGACAGAGCAGAAAGCGGGAGCAGAGTCTGATGTGTGGTGGTGTGTCTGCTGCTAGAGGTGTCCCAGGCAGGGGACAGAGGAAATGCTGATGCTCTTTATTTCTCTGGTGAGAATCCATTGTGAAAAGCTCTTGGCTGAGTCCTAAGAGATTGACAAGTGATGAAAATGTGAATCAGAACCAGTAATTGTACTCAGACATACTGTGCCTTCACCACAAACTTACCTTTTCTCTCTGTAATCGTACAATAATGTGCTTACTTTGCCATCTCCGAGGTCAACGATTGGTAGGATGCATGCAAGAGATGACTGAAGCGAAGGTGTTGGGGAAGTGGGAGTTTTATTCTTCTGTCTCAGAGGTCATCCTTTAAAGGAGAAAGGAGATGTCTCCAGTTCAGACCTGCTCTTTTAGTAAGACCAGGGCTGTCTACGAGTGAAACAAAGGGCTTTTCATTTCCTAAGAGCACCTAGCATGTAAATGGGAACATTCATATGAATTTTGCTACTGCACAAACATAAATCTAGAGTGAATCATTTCAAGTTAGTTGAGATAGAGGTCTTACTGCAGAATAAGGAAATATTACACAGTTGTCTAAACCAGCAGATTTCATCAGAAAAAAAAACTCCTTCACGATGAGTTTATGGCTTGAATATGAGCGTAGATTGGTCTTTCAAGTTTTATTTGATTTCAGATATTGTTTGATACGCTTCAGTGTTTCGTTGAAGTTGAACAGCAATTCCCACTCAGCTATTCTAAATAAGTTCTTATGTGTACCTATTATCTTGGTAGTCAGATTTCTTTATCAAAATCTCAACATTTCATTATTAAAAATATAAAAGTCATGTATTCTATGCATTTTGTATGTTGAGGTGAGTAAAATTGGATGTGAAGTCACAGTGTGGTAATAGGGTAATTATTGTTTAGAGGCTGTACTGAAGGTGTATTATATTACAGTTGTTCATGTCTGGTTTATCATGTGGATTAAGAAATATTCTAGCCTATCACATGGATTTTAAAAAGAAAGCATGCTTTACATTTTTAGAGAGGAAAATATGTCTATGAAAAGGAGTACTTTGATCCTCTGGGAAATTTATACTCTTCTTGACATGATCTACACCTTCTTGATGCACATCATCTCCATCCTTCAAAAGACATCCGTGGAATTTCCAGGGACAAAAAGAGTCCTCATTCTACTTCATTAGAATGAATGAACTAGTATTTCATTGGCCACATATGGTGTATGCAGCATGCTTACACAGTACCAGAGCAGTTACTTGAAGAACAAGTGTCTTCTACAAAAGTGGCCTCCTGAAATTCTTTCCATAGTTAAAAAAAAAAAAAAAAAGAAAAAGAAAAAGAAAAAGAAAAAAAAAAGGACACATATACAAAGTTAAAATATAAGTAATTCATAGGAGAGAAGAAAATAATAGGCTTAGGGAAGGGAGAATAGAGACCTATACACTTACAGGACCTTCTATCTAATTGCCTATAAACAATTGTCTTGAACATATTACCCACAACAGAGCATGGTCTCTGGCAGTGTTATAAGCCTGGATGTCAGCTGCAGAGCTCAGCTGCTGTTTGTAAATGGTCTTAACTGTGCTCTTGGTTTTTTCTGTGCTTACTGTATATAGTTTTGTTTTATTGGCACTCTACTGTAAGCATATTCTGCACTATGCAAATATAAGAGCTGGGAAGCATATGGGCCAAATCCTGCAACACTCACTCAGGCAAATGTCCAATTCACTTGATGGCAACTTTTCCTGAGTAAGCAGTAAGAGCAGGCTCTCAACTCCATCATATGCCTCCTCTGATTTCTCAGGTATGACAACAGACACTGACTGGTACGTTGCAGACAAGGAAAGGAAGGGTGGGAGATGGGTCTTCTACTCTGCTCAGTTCTGTCCAACCTTAAGCTCTGCAATGCACTGAGATCCTGCAAAAGGAACAGTCAAGGTAGAATGACCCCCTCTAGCCTTTAGCATCCTGCTAAATATCAGCTAATAAGGAAAGACCCTTATGAGTGATAATGTTTCTCTCTCTCCACTCTGGAATCCACCTCATAGTACCAGCAGCGGAGACATCTCCCTGAATCTGTGCAGACTGAATTAAATTGTGGACACCCTTGGAGTAAGGAGGAAAAGGAGGGAAATCCTGCTCTTCTTTATATAGAACTCCTGTGATTTCTGCTCCACTACCCTGCTCAAGTGCTTTGGTAGAGAGACGTAACATAACTCAGGAGTGGGAACTTGGGGATTCAGGTCTCTGTATAACTCTGGTCCAACCCTGCCATCCATCATTCAGGAATGAGGTTTCAACCCTCAGCTGTGCAGGTGGTTAAAAACTCTGTCGCATATCCTGTTCCCTTTGTATTGCATGGTCCATTCTGTGGTGGCAAGGAACATGTTGTGCACTTCAAAATGTCCTACAAAAGCTCACACATATGCCTAACTTCTTACCTAACTCCAGTTTCGTCCACACTGCCCATGACAGCCTGGTACATACGAGAGAAGCTGGATTTCTTCAGTCTAGCTACCATGGGAACCAGTGCAGCAATGAAGCCATAGTAGCGACTTCAGCATGAGCCCAACAGGGACCCTGGTTACACACTTGGGGCTGCTAGAGGCAGCTGAAGCCTGGGCTGTGTGTTTTTAGTTCTAATGTCATTTCTAATAGCTAGACTCACCTTAGCATTGGTACCCATATCTTCATTCATCCCGAAGCCATATCCTTTCAAGCAGTGCCTGGCTGGAAACTTGACCTTCAGCTCTTACACGCCTCATCCTCATGCACCTTAAAACCGAAATGACTCATTCAAATAGAGGCTTGAAGGTCCAACCCTTCAGACCTGGTTTTGCAAACCCTTTTGTACATGGCTTTTCTCCTTGTCTAAAAAAAAAAAAAAAAAAAAAAATTCCAAACAAAAAAAGCTATTCTCATCAAGAAATGTTGGCAAAAAGGGCTTAATTACAGAAATCGTTTTGCTCCCTATGGAGCAAGCATGAAGAATGGCATATTTCCACATCTGAATTGCACATTCATCAAGAAAAGAGTGATTTCCCCTTAAGAATGTTCTGGAGGAGTAGAAAAGAGCATTGAACCCTGGGGTGTGTATAATTTTATACTCTCTGAAAGGCAAATGGTTTTACTTCCATTGATTAAAATCTATGCGTTTTTCCCTCTGGATTACTCTCCTGGAAACAGAAAATAAATAATAAAAAAATATCTTTAGTAATGGATGTCAACTCGTGCAGCACCTCTTGGCACAGGGCTTACCTAACCAACCAAAGACACTTCTGCTGCTGAACTTCTTCAGCAAGAAACTTTTGACCGCAGCAGATGTTGCTACCTTTTTTTTTTTGCTTGATGAATGGGGACTTCGCGATAGGTGTTTTCGTTGTTTTGCTGGAGCAAATGTCAACATGGAAACACAACCCGACATCAGGACTATTAAGTGCTAATTCGAGTGGCAGCTCCAGGACTTGCTTTCCTCACTCTGCTAGAGCACAAGGGCTAATAGGCTCCTGCGTTAGCCTTTTCAATCACCTTCTTGTTCCACAGATGTAGCTTCTTTACAAATTCTCCAGAAGTGCTGTTTGGAAGAGAGTTTGACTTAATAGTCGCTGTTTGTAAGGAGCGTTTCAGCTGTGCAAAGCTGCCGTGGTGCAGGACACGGGCACAATATGGTGAACGCTGACATTTTGAAATGTACATCTTCATAAAATACGCTCCAAATCAGTATGTGGCACATCTCTGCAACCACAGGAATTCACTGGGAATTGAAGCAAGGGGACTTTCCTAGGCAAAGTCACTTTTTTCTCCCTTAAATTACTATTGTTGGCGAGGTTTTTTGGTGGTTTTTTTTTCCTTATTCCAAGAGCATCATTGTCTAGTTCAGTTAACAGGAAAAGGGCAATTATACAAAGAGTGCTTAAACAAACAGCATTCTACTATACACTCGGGTTTACTAGTTTTCTTTTAATAATGTTGCTGGAGTTTGAAAATGAAATAAATAAGTGGCTGGAGTGAGCAGGCAGATTGAACGGAAGAATTTTAAAACAGCAGGAAAGTACCACAAACAAGTAAGAGCACGAAGAACAAGAAAAAGCAAAAGTTATATGCAATTCGAAGCGAAGATGTTCCATTTCCTTTCTAAAATCAAATGCAAACTGCTCATGTGACTGATTTAGTATTGAACAAGAGAGGGAAAATTGCTTCTTGGCATTTAAATGGAAATGTTTCTTGTTCAGAAATTTTGGAAGCTTGCATACTGTATGATTTTTTGAAAGGCTTATACAATTACCATTGAATTTGGATGAGGTCTATTCCTAACAATATATATATTTCTTAATTAAACTTTGCCCTTCCAGAGACCCAAATTACCTTTGTCTAGAGTCTAGTGGAATATATTCCAGAGGCAACAAGGCCAATGCAAATGTATTTCATTTTTAATATGTATGACTGAAAAAAAAACAGTGAACAGCAGCAGCTATTTTGCAAAACAGACCTTTATGTCGAGAACTCTGCTGTTTAAGATTACGTTCTGATGTGCCGTGTGCCTTTTTTACCCTGATTTCTGGGTTTGGAACAAAACACAGTCTTACCTCTGGCTTTCCACAAAGGCTGGGAATTTTGGGACAAGGGGGAAAAAAAAACGAAAACAAAAAAGGAGAACGTAGCAGATTTGCACCTGGCTGATTTAAAGCTATGCCATGAAGAGGACAATTCCATGTAGCTCAAAGCACTGCATGAAGTGCTGCAGTCCATTATGCTGAGAACTCTTCTTACAGGGCAGTTTTAGGACCTAATCCAGGTTCGCTGCAAGATTTGCGGTAGCAACGTAAGTCGGGTGGGATGGTTGCTGAAAAGTTTTGTAAGAGTAAATTTTGAGGAGGCACCTAGAACAGAGAAATGTGATTGTTCAATGAATGAGAAAATGCTAGGCTGAGTATAAATGGCAACAGGGGGTAAATTCTGGTATGAACAAGTTATCAGGGACTTGCCCAAGGTCAAGCAGTGAAGCAGTAGAAGAGCTCAACAATTAACAGCACCACAACCCTTTCTCCCTTCAGACCATGTTGAATAACAGCACTGAACAGCCCTAATTTCCTGTCACTACAGTTTAAAAACAAAACAAAACCCCTGCAAATATTGAAAATACAGAAACTGGTAATGCTGATCTTCTTCCCAAAGAAGAATTAAATTGTGCAACTGAAATCTTGCAGGCCTTCTTCCTGAGAATTTGATTTCAATTATGAAAAAACCCACAATTATGTATTATTATTATTAATAATAATAATAATGATAGTAATAATAACAAAGAAATCTCCTGATACTCCTTGACCCCAAAAAGCAAGATACCATGCAAGCTGCCTGACTAGAGCCAAGAGAGGAACAAAGGTTTCCCTGACCTCATGACATGAGCTGAAGCTGGAGTCCACCCAACCCCAAGCAAAAACAGAGGCTTACCAGGGCCAGGACATGAAAGTGCCACTCGTGGCAGCTCTCATCCCCATTCTCATCCCAATCCCCTTCCCATTCAGATGCTGAAGCCAAAATCCCCACGCCTAATCCATGCCTATGTTCAGTCCATGCACAGGCCCAGTCCATGGCTATTTTATACCCACACACATCCTCTCCACTCTGTATCAATTTCTAATGTATATGTCCACATGAAACCCATGTCATTGTCATGCCCATACCTGTGGTCCATGCCCTTCTCATCACCATGCCCACCCCCTCCTCATGCCCCACACATCTTCTCTACATGCCATGCCCATCGCCTCTCCACACCACATCCACCTCGTCCTCATGCCATGCCTGTGTCCATGCCTATGCTCATCCCTTGTCCACACCAATGCCATACCCATCCCTTTCCCATGCCTGTGTTATACCCATGCCCTTCTTGTGACCCTCCTTTCTTCGTGCTCGTGCTGTGCTCATGTCCATGCCCATGCTCATACTCATGCCATGACATGCCACGCCGATGTCTGTGAACCCCTGCCCCATGCCTGTGTTCATGCCCATGCCCAGCTCCTCTCCATGCCATGCTTGTGTCTGTCCACTCCTGCCCCACGCCTATGCCATGTCCATGTCCAGACCCATCTCCTCCCTATGTCCATGCCATGCCCCATATCCAGTCCTGCCCCATATCTATGCCATGCCCATGTCATGCCCATGTCCATGTCCATTCCCATCTGATATCAATGCCCATCTCCTCTCCATGCCACACCACACCACCAAACACCATGCCTGTGTCCGTGCTCGTTCTCTTTCCCATGTTTATGTGGTGCCCATGTCTATGTCCACACCTACTGCATGCCTGTGCCATGACAATGTCATGCCCATGTTTATGTCCCATGCTGCCCCATCTATATGCTATGCCCAGGCCATATCCAGGCCATACCCATGCCCTACTCCTCCCCATGTCCATGTCTATGTCTATGTACAACTCTGGCCCACGACTACGCCATGACTGTGGCATGCAGGTGTCCATGCCTACATCCACATCTGTCCCACGCCCATAACTATTCCCAGCTCCTCCCTATTTCCAGACCATGCCCATGTCTATGTCCCCCCTGCCCTCTGCCTGTGCCATGCCCAGGCCCACCTCCTCTCTATGTCCATGCCTTGCCACTGTCTATGTCCACCCCTGCCCTAACCCTTTGCCATGACCATGTCATGACCATGCCCATGTCCCCCGATGCTACACACCTATGCCATGCCCATACCTCTGCCCATCTCCTCCCTATGTCCATGCCCACATCTATGTCCGTTCTTGCCCTATGTCCATGCCATGCCCATGCTCATCTCCTCCCTATGTCCATGCCCGTGTCTATGTCCACCCCTGCCCCATGTCTGTGCCATGCCCATGCCATGCCTGTGCTATGCCCATCTCGTCTCTATGTCCACATCTGTGTCTATGTCCATTCTTGCCCTATGCCCATGCCATGCCCATGCCTATCTCCTCCCTATGTCCATGTCCGTGTCTATGTCCCCCCCTACCTCACGCCCATGCCATGCCCATGCCCATCTCCTCCTTATGTCCATGTCTGTGTCTATGTCCATTCTTGTCCTATGCCTGTGCTGTGCCCACGCTCATCTTCTCCCTACGCCCATGCCCATGTCTATGTTCACTCCTGCCCCATGTCTGTGCCATGCCCATCTTCTCCATATGTCCATGCCCACGTCTACGTCCACTCCTGCCCTATGCCCATGCCATGCCCATCTCCTCCCTATGTCCATGCCTATGTCCTCCTCTACCCTATGCCCATGCCATGCCCATGTCCGTTCCCACCTCATCCCGACAGCCATCTCCTGCCCGCGCCCCTTCACCCCAAAGCCCATGGCCATGGCCATGCCCACCCCCTCCGCAACCATCCCCATGCCCGTGCCGGAGCCACCCCCGCGCCGAGCCGAGCCGAGCCGTGCCGAGCAGCCGGCCGCATGTGTGCCTGTCATTCCCAGCCCGGGAGCGCCGGCTCCTGCCTCCCATTCATGTAACCTGTGTGTGTCTCTCTTTCTCTCTGTGTGTAACAGAGAGAGGGAGAGAGAGAGAGCGAGGCAAGGAGAGGAGGAGGAGGAGGGGGGAAGCTTTAAATAAAGCCTTTGGATTGCAGCTGCTTATTTTGGGCAGTCCTACCAGGGACGATTCCTGCCAGGAAAGAAGCTTGGACCGTTCCTTTTTTCTTTTTTTTTTTTTTTGGTTATTTATTTTGATTTTGATTTTTTCTGGGGGTGGCGGCTTTCTATTGCCGAGCCGCCCGCTGAGATGAGCTCCGGTGCCTGGCTGTAGTTGCCCACTTTGGGATCGCTGGACACATAAGTGGCATTTCGCTGGGGGGGAAGCCTGCAGACATGGTAAGCTTTGCTTTTTTGCTCTGAAAAGTGCGTTTGTGCGATCCCCTCCCTCCAGTTCTCCCTTCCCCCTTTCCTCTTCCCACCAAACCGACAGGCACACGGGGTTGGGGAGCAGCTCCCTGAATCCCTGTTTGGGGTTTTTCTTGTTGTTGTTGTGTTTTGTTGGGTTTTTTTTCCCTCCCCACCATCCCTCCCTCTCCCCGGCTTGCTTTTCTCCCCCTCGCATCCCAGCCCTGCTGCTCCCTCCGCACACAGTTTTGCAGCAAAATTCAGCGAGAGGCGAAAAAGATGCTGCTGGAAGCTCCTGGCTGGGGCGGTGGGAACCAGGCACCCTCAGCCTGGCCAGCCCTTGCTCCAGGGGTGTTTTTAGGGTGGCTTCTCCCACCCAACACCCTCCCCACAACCCTTCCCTCTGCAACCCCGGGCGGTGCGGCTGTGCTGGGGGAGGGCGGGGGGAAGGCAGCAGTGCAGATTTGGAGGCACTGGAGCAAGGATGCAGCTTTAAGATCAATCGGTGTTATTTATGTAATAGTAAAAGCGGGTGGCGGGGAGGGGAGGAAAGGAGAGGGGGGAAAAAAGTGCCTGGGTTATTTCTCAGCTGCTAAAAGCTCTGTCTGAACCTTCCTCCCCATGTCCTGCTGCAGGGTGCTGCGTGGTGGGAGTGTGTGTGTGTGTATGTTTACATTCGGATCTGTGATAGAGTCAGGGGTGGGGATGGGGAAGGGGGCTCCCATTTGCCACGGGAGGGTGGGTTTGCCTCCGCCAAAAAAAAAAGGAGGAAAACGCTCCCGACGCCAACTTGAGGGTCAATTGTGCTTCCGAGGCATTAAATGCTAAAGCCCAGCTTCCAGCCGTGCCCCGGCAGTACGAAGAAGCCCCCTCCAAGCAGTGTGGCGTTGGGGAAAAGATGCTAGAGTGCCTGGGAGAAATGCAGTGGTTCAGACTCATGCTCACATTCTCCAGCAATTTGCATTCTGAAATACAAATTTGGGCTGCTGAACGTAAAACCAGGCAGCTACCAAAGGGCATTTATTTCTTGGTAGTTGTTTGGATTAATTGTATTATTTTTATCTTGGTCTCAGATGTCTGGGATGCGCTACTTTGAAATTAGTAGTAAAAGCATGCCGAATATTTAAAAAATAATTTAAAAATCCCTAAAGTATTCATGAGGTAGCATGTGTTTACTCTTTATTACCATGACCATGCTTAGAAATTCACAGTGGTTAAAACCGTCTAGGCACATGATTTGAAAAAAAAATAAAACCAAGATATGTTATGCCACAGTCTTCCTTGTCTTATGGGACACAGAGTCTGAAATACATTTTTCATACAGCCAAAACAGAGCTAGCTAAATACTTATTGACTAGATGGGCAAGACCTTTCTGCATCTTGAAAGCATTTGCTTATGGCTCTTCCAGGAAAGTTCAATTCTTTATGATTAACAAAAAACAACCCACCACCAAACATGAAAACCTTAACTCAACTATAATCTCTCCACCTCTGCCCCATCTTCCTCCTTAACTTTTTGCAGTGAAGTCTGAATTTACAGCTGCACTTAAAAAAAAAAAAAAAGTATTTATTTTCTGAGAAAAGCCCTGTGTGAATGGAGGGACACAAAAATGAGAAAATGAGAGTAAAGTTAGAAGTTGTCTATGTGCTTTCTATAGGTAAACTTCTGTTCTAACCTGGCAAGTTGTTAGTGTGCTGCTCCCTGCTCTGGGGCGCAGGAGTTGGGGAGGGGAACTTGTCGGATCCCAGCCTACCCCAACCTGATTTCTTTCTGCTTCAGTGACCCTAATAAAATTGCTTACTAGTAGGGTGGCCCCTCCCCTCCCCTGGAAATTGCTGTGCTCCCAACATGTGCACCATATGTGCCTGCAATACCCAAGGTTTATGCTCTATGCCTGTACTTTGCCAGCAGCCTGCACACGCCGGGTCCGGGCAAGGGCAGGGTACCGACCGTTGGGAACCTCAACATCATCGCTCCGGTTTCCTGGGGGAGGCTGAGGTTGAGCCAGTGGTTTGTATTTAATTTATTTCATTGGCCTCTTCAGAGCCAGGCACCTCCCACTTAGTGTCTCAGCCTGTAGCACTTTTATAGGCTTGGGTGGAAAAAATAGGGAGTGTGTATATGTAGATATTTATTTTTATTGGTATTTTCTTGCGGAGGGGGCATAAAGGTAGGAAGGCGCATATCTGCTGCCCTGTTTTGCAGGGAGAGAAGCCTTCAAAGTACCTCTCTTGGCTCTGCCTGCGTTACAAGGCTGTAGGAATTTGCTGGTTTGTGGCCATCGTGAGCTGCCCTTCTCTGCTAAATTCCCAGCTCCCAGCTTATTCCATGCTGCTGGCTCAGTCCTTACTGGTGTGGGTTGGCTTTGTGGCCAGGAGAATTCCTTGCTGCCGTGATCCCTTTGCAATATGACTCCCAAGCCAGCGCATGGGCAAGAAAAAACAGGGTCTGTGGTGGTTTCAAGCAGGTTTAAGAATGGGGAGGGGACCGTTGGGTCGTGGTGGGTGGCCAGGCATTCCCCAGGCATGTGAAAATGTCACCCGGGTTGTACATCCTCGCAGAGAACGGGACCGCTGCTCTGCACGGGACCCCCCGGGAAGGGGGGGCTGCACCCACAGATGGGGCAGGGAGGGGAGAGGAGGTGCCTTTGCAAACAACCTGCTTCAGTTTTCCCCACCATCAAAAAAAATAAATCAAAAAACCCAACACCAGGATTGGGAATTACTGCCACTGCACTGAGATCTACTGTATTTCTGCAAGGACTCCTGCCTCTGTGGCTCACCCTCCCTCCCTGTCCATACGTGCGTGCATGTGTGCACATCTTTACAAGGAGGGTGTGTGTGTGTGTGTTCAGTTTATCTTATCATTTATTTCTGTGATCTGGAGGGGAAAAAAAGTCATGTTTTGCTGGAGATGCAGGATCTTTAGCGGGGAAAGAGGTTCTCAGGCAGGTCTCCAGCAGGCGAAGGGGCAAAAAGCAAAAGGAGATGCACAAGTTAACTTTGAAGTTTCCTTTTTTATTAGTAAGGGGTGCTGGTTTAGAAAGGTTTTTCTGGGAACGATTTGCCTTCTCTGATTTGAAAGAATAGGGGGAAAATCACTGAGAGAAGAGAGTAAATCTTCTCATCTGATTTTGGTTGGGCAGGGAGGGGAGATACTCTCACTTCCCCGATGATTGATTTTATATGGATGGAAAAAGGGAGCAAACATTCCGATTTTGGTGGATCTGGGGAAGGAGTCAGGTTTGCACTGGAAGAGTGTGGTTTTTTGAAGTCCTTGTAGCTTAATTATTTTGCTTAACTCATTTAAATTAGAAGCTTTCCTTTTGTTTTGGTGAACAGATAGTAATGCTGGCAAGGGAAAGTGTTGTTCTCTTTTGTTTTACAAAGTGAGGAATTTTCTTTGCTTTTATTTAATTTGATTGGTTTCCTGGAGTGCATAATAACCAAAATGTTATTTCATTCCCTCTGCAACATGTATATTATTCCAATTAAGAGCCCGCTCTGATTATTTTTAACCTGGTAGTTTACCATTTCTCTGCTTAGGAGAATAAAACACTTCAAAATATCTGAGATGCTTAAGCAAAACTACCTTTTCCCTGGGAAAGTCAATTCCAGTTCTGTTGGAGTTCCTGCTTCACTGGTTCATTTTCTGACAGAATCACAACCTTGCAAGGAGCAGAACCATGATCTTACGTAACTTGATGTTTCCAGATCAAAAGTTACAAATATTGCAGTAATACCACGATGAGAGAGGTTTGGCAGGAGGAATGCTGCGTGACATATGTGATTTCTTAGTAGGATTTCAAATCAAGGCAGTTTTAAAAATTTATGGGGGGAAAAAAGAGGAATTAAGAAAGATGAATAAACAAAAACTTGCTCGTTTGATATCTTCTTTAACATCACTTTCTCTTTTTATCTTATCTCTGTAGGCACTTGAGGTTCGTTTTTTCTTTTCTAAAGCAAACTCTCTCGTGTTTTAAGAAATGTGTAATTGTAATATCAAAAAGTGAAGTGGCTTGAAACGCTCTCTCTCTCAGATTTGATTCAAAGAAATGAAACTCTGTAAATCAATGTCATTTCAGATTTAAAGACTGGCTGTTACCTGCCCTGTTACAAGGTCTATCAGCGTAGCTTATTGTAACTAAAAGCTAAAATATTCTCTTTCTTCTTTGAGCTGACAGATTGGCATTGCTGGGCACTTTGACAGAGTAACATGCACCACTTGCCAGTGAATTGGGTATTCATGAATCCTTAACCAATATGTCCCAGGGAAAAAGTCTCAAAATATTTTTTAAAAAAAAATATATACATGTGTATATATATATATATATATTTCTTCCTTGCTGTAGTTTGAAAGAAAAAAAAGAATCAAGGAAAAATTTTATATCTTAACTCTATCAGCATAGCATGAGGAGTGCTGCTGTAGTGTCAGGCTATAGGACACATATATTTACTCAGGAATAAATGTACAATTTGCATTCCTCTGCGCCGTTTCGCCATCGCTGCACTGATAGCCAAATAATTTTCCTAGAAATATATATTTCTTTTCCCAGCTGTCCTGAATCACTCTTCCTGGAGCATCTTTCAGGGCAGAGTTGAAATCTGAATAGGAGGGCACATTTCCTTGGCTGTGTGGAGCGACAGACACTTGTTATAGAAAGTTCCCATTTCCCAGGAAGTTTGAGCCTTACTCAAGGAAAACCTTATGTTTTTATGCCAAATTGCTGTGAGTGAAGCTGTTTGTGATATAGGGGAATTCAAACTTTGTTGTATATTGTCTCGCTGGGTATCAGCAGAGGTGATTTTTTGCATGTAAAGATGTTCGTGAAAGCAACGGACACAGAAATCTATGCTCTTCCAGTGTGTTGGCAGCCAGAAGGAGGAAAATACTCTATGAAACAGGACAGGGCTGGCAGTTAAGTGTCTTATTCCAAGTAAGGCTTGTTTTCCAGGATGTGACATGTCCTTGTTTTATTAAGAGAGAGAGAGGAAGAAGAAGAGAGGAGTTGCAGGTGGTCGATTCAGGTGGAGGAGCTTGCTGAACTGCATTTAAATGGGGAGGATTCTGTTAGATTTCACTGATATCTCGTTGGGCTTTGGTGAAGTAGTATTTGCCACAGTCTAGGAAAAGCACTACGGTCCAGAATCCTGCTTTGCTGCTGTAACTACTGTTAAGGCACTGGTGGCAGATGTGCTACCCAGGCAGCAACAGCAAACATGAAGCAGGACATGTCTCGCTGCCTATTGATTTAGGTTTTAAGTGATTATTCAGTGCACTTTTCTCCTTAAACGCTGAGCAAGAGCTGTATCGCTTGCTTGCTCATGTCACGCACCAAGTCTTCAAAGTCTTCTGGAGGTTGATCCGTTAAACAATCAAGAGTTAGAAAACAGAAAGATTCAATCTCATTTTACTGTGTTAATTCACCCCTGTGTTATCTATGCAATAAGACTGCTTAAAACTTTCAGTCTAGGGCTGTGCATTCTGGGGAATATTTGGTTCATACATAAAATGAGTCTCAATCTTCTATGCCGTGCTGTATGGAGGGAGAGAGAAGCCAGGATGCATTTCCTAAGCAGGAGTGTCTTCAAGCACAACTTGTCCACATGAAAGCAGAGTCCTGGAGGTCACCAAGTCATAAACCATTTTGTCATCTGGGTCTCCTGCACCTAAATTGCCCAATCCTATAAATGACTCGAAGTCCTAAATTTGATAACGGAAATTTTTCAGTATTCTGCCAGCCTCTGTGTTTTTGAATGCTGAAAAAGCCATTTCCTTCTCATCTATGTAATGAAGAGTAGGAAGGGAGAGTTTGGTTCATCAAAAAGCCTTCAGAAAAAGCTGCCAGAAGTGGTTGAAAAACTGATGGAGCGTGAGAGATGCTGGAATTTGCTTCCTGCTCGCAGATACACACAGTATTGCCTGGTCAGGCTTGGTGTGGCACAGATCCCGTCAACCGGGAACAAGCAAATGTTGCTATTTCTAGAAAATTGCCCTTTTGTGCAGCTGGGTTTCAGGTGTGATCAGCTTTTTTGGCGCTGGCACAGATTTTTTGTGCTAGAAAGCAGAGAACAATCCCAAGAGCCGATCTCAGGATGGGTTCCTGCAGACAGAGCCGTGGTCGGGGGTTACTGACAGTGCCAAAGCAAAGCAAAGTTCACACGGTCTTTAATTGCTGTTGTGGGCGTTTGACACGTAAGCAGATCAGACTCCGAGCTATCGAGATGATCATCTGGAGGTTGCAACACACTTAGCTTCGACACGGTTATGAAATGTTGGGTTGAAGTGACTTGCTCAACATTGCCCACAGTCTTGGGGCATCGTTTGACTGCCTTAATCTGAAACACATTCGGCCTCATTCCTCTGTCCTCTGCTTAGTCACCACAAATCTTCCAACTCTGCAATGGGTGAGGCAGGGATTATAAACCTCATCTTCTGCTCCTTATCCTCACTGCCTCTTCTCCAGGCTGGCTTGGATGAAAGGGTCTTGTGAATAAAGTCTGCATTGGAATGCAGGCAGGCGGTACGCTCGATTAAGGCAAATTTTTGTTGTGATTTTTTCTTAAATTGTGTCTCCTGCACATACTTTTAAATCTTACTAATGCTCTGTTAGTCTTGTCTTAGTTGGATTTTTTTATTATTTTTTTTAAGTCTTGCGAGAGTTAGTAGTTTTGTCATGTTGCATTGTTCCAGTATTTGTATGTGTCAGTGGCTTGAATTAACAGATCATCATTGCTTGGTTTAACAGACTACTCTGCTTCCCTAAAGAGATCCCTCCTGGTCCATCCCACTCAGTCTTGTCCTCTCCTCATCTCCTGCTTCTTCCAAATCTATCTAATCTCATTTTCACCCCTCTAATCCCAGCTCTGCAGGTCTCTCACTCCAACCTCATTCAGCAACTCCTGGCTGGGTATCAAGCCAAGCACTGGAGAGCATCTCTGTTTTCAGTTCTGGTACTTGGATGCAGACCTGGCACGTCCCACAGCACAAAGCATCTTGTTTAGTCCCACACAGGTGGAAATTTAAGTGATGGAAGCTGGCAGATGTGTAAAAATGCACCCAGGAGCATATAGCAACAGTGTTTTTATCAAAGCTGTCTAAACTTGGCCAAATTCACACAGATTCACACAAAATTCATTAAAAGAAAAACAGTTCTCTCCCAGGCAAATTTCAAGTCCTTCCTCTAAAGTCCTAGAGATCCCAGAGGAGGTTTTAGAGAGAAGGCTAAAGGCATTTTTTTAACATGGGTAAAACAACATATTTTCCCCTAGCCTTGTTCTCGGAATCTGCTGAACTGTTTTGACTGAAATTTTCCAAAAAACCTTCAGCCTGAGGCAGACAGCTGGCATGGAAATTTTCAGCCCAAACAATTTGCTTAGTATAGTTATGAGAAACTGCGAACACTGTTTTATTATTAAAGCTGCCTCGCTCTTCCCATAATTGACAGCACTACCAACTTTGCCTTTCCCTAATAAACCGACAACTTGAGATTTTGTTACAAACGAATTTTGCGTTCGTGTGTTTTATAGATATTTTTATATATCGGAAATTTATTATAAAACTGACACACACATTTCAGCATATGTTAGCAGATGATGAAATCTCAAGCTTCCTGGAAACAAAAGTGAACACAATTAATGAGAATCTCACAAAGCAGCATCAAAGCGATAGGACAGTGCAGGATTTGTAGAATGGGATTAAACCCAAAGAAATCTCAGCTGTTGCACCGACAGAGCAATCACACAAATTTCCCCTGCATCCCACCTGCAGGCTCATGGTCCTTCTGACAGAAGAATTCTGATTTAATGTAACAACATTCTCTCCTAACTGCAACTGTTATTGCAAATCATGGCCCAAGCACAAGGGAAAAAAAATATCAAGTCCCCAAAATTGAAAGAACGGATAACTCTGGGGTTTGTGTGGTCAGCTTTTTTCTTTTTTTTTGTCGTCATTATGGGTGAGGCTGTAGTTTCACATCACAGCCAACCTCAGGATGTATCGCCACGGAAGGAGAGAGCTCCTGCTTTCCCCCTCTCCTCCCCTCCCAATGTCCTCTCTCCCCAGCTACTGTCCTTCCACTGCATCATAATATGCCTGATGATTTAATTCATCAGCCCAGGAGAAAACTAACTCTGTCTTTGGCTTTTTGTTGTTGTTGTTGTTTTTCTACTGAGTTAGTGACCTACAGTGAACCAATGTGGTGGCAGCACGTGCCAAGGAGAAGGGCGAAAGAAGGGAGTACAAACAGCTTTTTGGGGATGATGAGTTTTCAGGCTAGTCTCATGACCCAAGAGATTTTTTTCCTGGTTTGCCAGCTATTTACAACAGCTAGAATCATAGAATCATAAAGGTTGGAAAGGACCTTTAAGATCTTCAAGTCTAACCTACAGCCCTACACCACCCTAACATTAAACCATCTCCTGAAGTTGTATCGTGCTGATGTGAATCATAGAATGTTTTGAGATGGAAGGGACCTTTAAAAGTCTTTTAGGCTTTAAAATCTAATTTTACTGTTATTAAAATACAGAGTGCCGTTTTCATTACACTCTTCCGTCTTCAAGACAGTCTTCTGGACCGTCCTGCTCAGTAGGCACTGAAGCAGTTGTCCTCTAACAATTTGCCAGATTATTTTTGAACTCGTAGTGATGGCCACAACAAAAAGTTTCAAAATTTAAAATCACGTAATGAGTGAAAAAGCCCTCATTTTCTTCTGTTTAAACTCATAATTTGGTAACTTCGTTAGGTGATTCCTGCTTTGTGGGTTATAGACGTCATGATTTAATAGATGTCTGTTCCTCTCACTTTTTGTTGTTCTTTTCCAAGTTGAAAATCCCCCTCAACCTCATCTCTCCTGCAAAAGTCCCAACAATCTTTCCAGCTCTTTTCTCTGCCTTTTGTTGATTTTATCATATTTTTTAGAAATGGGCTGACCAAAAATACATGTGGCATTAAGACAGGAATGAGTCCTTACCTTATACAGCATCATTCTGTTATAGTTTTTCCTTTTGCTGTCTGTTTTTTTCCTAACATATCCCAAGATTTTCCCTGCATATTTAACTGGCAAGAGCAGAGAGTCAGTATTTGTAGAAGGAATCCCACGTCCATTCCCCAGGCACCTCCTTGTGTGGTAACAGCTAATTTAGAGCCCACATTGTGTATGCATTGTTAGAATTGGTTTTCCCTTTATGCATTACTTTTTCTTTTATTGATACTGAATTTCATCTGATGTTTTTATCACCCAGCTAGTTACTCAGTACTGCGCGAGTAGGTTGTGGTGTAGTGGTTGGAGGCTTCAGGAGAGAATCAGAAAGCCCAGCAATGAAAAAGGCTCTCATTTTGACTTTTATTCTTGTCCTGGGGATAATCTGAAGAAAAATATAACCAACAAAATACACTTAATATCAGGTAAGAACAGCCAGGCTGCCTGTGTTGTGACTTCTGACTGTGAAGTTGTCTTTGGCTCAAATGTTTTTGCTTCTCATTGATGACATCTAACCAAGTCTTTTTTTTTTTTTTTTAATGCTTCTTTCTTGTGACCATTTGCTCTTGCCTCAAACAGCAAATTATGTCCTTTGCTTCATCCATACTGGAGCACCTGAGTCCTGAGCCACGGGACAACTTAATGACCGTCTTCTTGCAACCTGACATATTCGCCTTGCATCTCCATCTCCTACATTTCACTCCTTTCCATCCCAAAATCCATGTTGTGTTCATGATGTCCTGCAAAGACGCCTAGGATTTGGCAACTTTCGAGACTCCTCAGTTTTTCGCTTTCACCTCGCAAGAAAGTGCGAGCGAAGGCACCTGCTTCTCACTTCCATCCCTGTTTGTTGAAGGGAATTGGGGTCTACCTGAGCAGTGCTTGCTTTAGGGCTCGGCTTTTATTGCTTATGATTGCTGGTGCTGTTCACAATATTACTTGGGATTGGAGGGATGCACAAATGACTCATATCCAAGCCACAAACCATTGCTTACATCCCTGCATACCCCCATATGCTTTAAAATGTCATCTGGTTGTGGCTCCCTGTGCCAAACACTGCTGCTCGCGGGCTCCAGGGAGCAACGTTATTGTACACCTGCACCACTTAGTTTTGTATTGTTTTATACCTTCTGCATAATTGATGTTTTGTTGAATTGTACGCATTTATTTATTTTTGGCTTATTATATCTTCTCCTGAGATGATCAGGCAGCAAGTGTCTAGTTCAGAAGATGGTAACAGGAAAGAAGGGGATATCAGAAGCTGATATTAGGGAAGAGAGATGGGTCTTTTTTGGGAGGTGAAGTTTGGGGTGAGGAAATGAGGGAATACCAGGAATGGAGAGACCTGTGCCAGCTCTTTCGGTTGTAAAACTGGACTACTGCAGCCAGTATTTTGTTGTGCTCTGTGCAGTGAAGATGATTTGAATTTTGGGGGGGGGGTTCCTCCCCTTCCCCCTTTTCGAGCATAGAAGGCTGAAAATTCTGTAACATTCCTGCTGTGCATGAAATAATTTTTTTAAAAAATAAATCAGAATACTTTTTACTTGTCAGTTACAATTTCATTTCCTTATGCCCAGCCCCAGCAAAGCTGCTGATCAAATGTGCGTGTGTATGGATACATAATCTGCAAATGCTCATGTTTGTTTCTCCTTCGCTCTGTTCAGATGAAAGTACCTTGAGCTAACTTTACACAGACTATATGGTTGCATCCTCTTCTCCTTGAATATTTTATGAAGGTCCTTTTTTCTAATATGTGGATTTTTCTCACAGATTGAATGTTTGGAAGCGGATATTCCCAGTGACAGAGATTTTTGGTGATAGCAAAAGTCGGTCGCGTCCAACCTTGCTTGAATCCCCAAAGCACCGCAACATGTTAACCTAAAGCAGGGCCAGATCCTAGATCATTACTGTTAATTCAAAGGCTCCCGTTGGTTTTAATGGGCTCAGGATCAGACTTTTTCACTCCTGCTGCGGAACTGCGCTGGCTCCTCCAGCGCAGGAACATGAAATGGCCATGAAAATGGAAGGCTGCTTTGGAAATGGATGTCGTTTTGACTGCCAGACTAATTGAGCGTACGAGAGTGGGAGGGTGATAGGTTTGGGGTTTTTCTTGATCTTTCCAAGTAAGCCAAAGTTCCTATAATGAAAACATATAGAGTGATGTTTCATAACTATTTTTATACCTACATCAGACTTGATGTGAGTGGCTTTGAATTATTTAGCGTTTCTCTTCCTCAGCTGTCCTCTCCAGTGAGTTTCCAGCACAGGGCTGCAGGAGTTGTGTTGTGTAAGGAACAATGCAGGCAGCCTAGCATTGTCTGCTAGGAGGGGAGGGTTGGATGTTGCCTGTTTGTGTTTTGGGTTCAGTTCTTTAATCCTATTTTATCCTTTCTCTTGCTGGGGAGAGGGACAACAAGGCAAGGTATTAAATCATACTGTCCAGCGTGGGCTGAAAATGAAGTACATGCCAGCTAAAGACACAAATGGGGAGTTTTCTGCTTAAATCACTGAGTGCGAATGTCTGTCACATAGGAGGAGCCAACGATTTAACATTCAGTCCATTCAAAAAACATTATTATGTCCCAACGGTAATTTAAAACCACATCTGTTAGAACCATATGTGGGGAAAGTATACCTTTTTTTTTTTTTAAGTCCCAAGTTATCCTGTTTACAGGGTTATCTTCAATGTGGGCCTCTTTCAAAATTTCAGGCTGACAGCCATTAAATGCCTGGAACAAAAGAACTAAAAAAAATTGAACTCTTATCTTTTTTTCCTTTGTGATTAATGTGTGGGCTTTTAGTACATATCCGCAAGGAGGCAACCAGCTTTGAAAGGAAACCATCTATAGATTGGAATCATGCCTCATGCCTCTATTGTCTATAAAGTGATATTTGTTTTTCTGTCTGAGATATTGGATATTTCACAGTTTTCTCCTTGCAGTTATTCCAGCTTTCCATTGACAATGTATGTGACCTTAGAAAATAGCTCTTTTGGGCAGTCAGAATATCTAATTTTTACTTTATGGAATTGTCATTGGATTATTCCATCCCTAAAAACAAAAGATAAAGATTTGTTTTCAAAGCATCCCATTATTACTATCAGGCTAGTACTAACTGTCATAACCTTGAGATACTTAAACCTAAATAGTGCTAACAGCATGTCTGACATGGCTAGTGGGAGTTGGTTCCACAGAACCCTCAGGTCAAAATATCTGCTGTAGATCCCTCATTATATGTTGAGGAAAGTGCTCTATGTCACCTCTACAATGAGTGCAACACACTTTGCCATGCCATTGCATACTCAATTGATCCTAGTTAAACACAAGCACCTGAGTGAATTAATTTAAAAGAGGGTAATTGGTGGCAAAGAGTTGTGCCTCCAGACTTCAAGCACCGAAGTTAAAAGAGCTCCTTATTCCTCCACCCACATCACCTGCTCCGTGAATCTGAGAAGAATCTTCATTAAAATCTGGACAAAAACGAATTCTCAACAAATACTGATTTTCTCTCTGTGCTTGTTGAGACTACATACTGTGTAGGGGTAGGAAAGGTTTCTGTTACGTTGCTCCTCTTCTGAGAAGTCCAGCTTTGGGTGGTGATAGCAGGGAGAGTCGCGCCTCAGTTCGGATGGTCAGACTGTAACACCAAATACCAGTGTTCAGGCTGTGATCTGCTGGTGTTAATTAAGATTGTGTGCGTTACGTGATGAATTTAGAGCGCTCCCAGACCTCAAGCTAAAACTCCAAATATAATAAACAGAAAATAGCTGTTTTGCTGAGCCCTTTCTGTAAGTGCCAAATGCTTAGTCTTGTGCAGAGTCCCACAGAAATCTTGGCCCTTCCCTAAAGTAATGGATTTCCCCATTTAGTGCGTCCACATCTGTTTGCAGCATCAGGCTTCCTACTGTTTGTCCTCCACAAATGGGCTGAGCACCTCAAAGAAAAATAATTCAGAAAGTAAATAAATAAATCTGCAAGCTGTATTCATGAAACCACCGTTCGTGAGCTACTCCTCTTCCCAGTGGCGTTTACAGCACAGCATATTGTGCAGCTCCCTCCAGCTGTGTTTTAAGCACGAAGAGATGAATTTCTTAGCTAAATAGGATGTTACCGATCCCAATCTACAGAGCACCTGACGATTGAAGAGTTAAATGCTCAGCTATAAATAGCATGCCTGCTTTGATGGGATGCATTGTATTGTAATTTTAGCTCTAATTAAAGTTTTGTTGTAGGCAAGAAATATCTCAGTCTTTCAGGAACATGTGGAAATCTCCGGAATTAAGCTGGTGTTTGTTGTCTGAATTCTTTGGCACAGTTGTGCCATTGCATATGAAGTTTTATGAGCAGCAGTATAATAAAGATGGTTTTGCATGTCAAGGAGCAGCATTTTTTGATTCATTTTGGATTCGTCAAGTGCTGAAGTTAAATTGGAATGCGTTAATTTGTTCTTGGTTTAAAATGATACTCCACTGTGCCCTGAAAATCTTGTGCCTTCCTGTAGTGAGTTTGATGTTGAAAAGGTTTTGTGGGGTTGATTGCTTCCAGATAAGTGGGAAAGTAGCTATGCTGAAAAAAAACCTTTAATTTGAATGATGTGCATGGAAAATGTGGGGGAAAACATGAAGAAAGCCAGAAGAGAAACAACACATTTTATGTTTTTTGGCACAGAGTATTTCATATTCCTGGTCCCTGTCCTTGTGTGATCCCCGAGCATTTGATGGATGAGAAAGATAATTGTTGATCATTTCATGAAGCTCTGCCAGTAACACATACCAAATACAATTAAACCTCCAATTTTAAGCTTTTAAATCCATTTTTCACCAAACGTGGCAATTAACCATTTCTCTGTCAGAGCAGGAGGATGCAAGGCATTTTGGGTCCTATTTTCTATCCACATTTGGTGTGAGATGTGAGTTTTTCCATTTTCAGAACATTTCCTGATTTCTGTTAGATCGTTTCACTTTTTAGGCTTCATGGGAATCATTCTGGAACTTCAGCAATATTGCCACAAATGATGTTTTTGCTTGTTAGACTTCTCTGCACGGTGGAGTTGGACCAGCTCCAGTAATTCCTGTCTTGCCCAGTAACTCACTGCGAAGTTCTTGCAGCTGAGATGACAAACAAGGAAAGTTTAATGTCCTTCATCTTTGATTTTAACCGTATGACTCTGGTGTAGAATTCAGGCTAATTTTTGGAGGAAGGTTTTTAAAATATCATTGTCAAGAGGATTCATTCCATCCAAGGTCACTGTTCTTCTGTCTATAAGGAAAGAAAGAATTGATTTTAATTAACTTCGATGCAGCTGTGGTCTTACTGAGAAGGAGAGTAGACATTATCCTTTCCTCTAATAAGGGAGAATACTCAAGAAAGTATCATTTTGGAATAACACCCCTCACCAGAGGGTCCACTTTTAAGGGACAACAAGAGGGAGTGACAGATTGATGTTGAAGGTTAACACCTGATGGACACACTCAGCACAGCCTGACCACGACTGTCAGTCACCAGCTGTCCAGAGCCCGATTCCACCGGGACGTGCGGCACGACGAACTTTGCTCTCTCCTTCAGCACCAGGGCATGCTCTGTTAGCTGACACTTGTTTTTATAGTATATGTGCCAGACAGCTTGGGCAGGAGCTGAGCAATCCCTAGCCTGCAGGTCGTATCCCACAGGGGAAAGTAGCTGATCCCTTTTCTGTCACTGTTTCTGGGTCCTCGTAGACATCTCTTGCCCACTGCTTCCTTGAAGGACATGCTCCAGAGCCCTCTGCTTCCAGTTCCTCGTGCTCTCCTTTTCCAGTTCCTCATGCTTTAGCTCTGGGTGGACCTTAAATTTAAAACATAAATATAATGGAAGTCTGAATGTCCCAATTAGACTACATACAAGTCTAGTTACACTAGTTAGTTGTTAAGGAGACAGTTTGACCTTAAACAGCAGGTTGAAGAGGGGGACATGGGGACACTGATCTGTTTGCAGCTCTGTTTTTGACACAGAAATCTCTTGTGTTTTTGTCTCTTAATTTATCTGTCCATAAGAAAAGTTTTCTAATAACTTCCTATTTATTTCCTTGTTGTGATATCATTTCGGTGTCCTGGCAGCTCTGTCTCCCACTCTCCTTTCCTTTAATGCATCACTGCAATGCCCTGACAGCACTCGTTTTAGGCTACAGAAACACAGTCCATCCTTCTTCATCCAAAATTATTGAACAGGCATCACATTTGCAGTCAAGCTGGGCAGTAGAAAGCTGTTTGACCTGTCTTTTGAGGCATTTTGTTTTATTACATTCCTACAGGTGTTTACTCTCATCCCTTCAATGCTATCTAGAATTCCAGGACAGATTGTAAAAATGTCAGTTTCTTCAAACACATACACAAAATCCTTTCTAAATTTGTCAGATCTTCTCGTTTACAAACCCGTTGTTCTGTAAGAGACAGAGAACTGTTACTTCCACTTGGAAAAGATCAACTGTCTGGAGCTCTCAGAATCCAGCAGTGCCTATAGCATGCTGTGTTCGGTATAGATGCATTCCCAAATTTACATTGTCCCAAATGTCAGATTTAGAAATGAGCTGAATTCTGTATTACACCAAAAGCGATGAATCATAGAATCCTGGGACATTCTGACAATACATGTTTATTTCTTTTCTGCAGATGCCATATTCATCAGAGGTTTATCATTTCAGGGTGTGTACTCAACCTGTGCTCCAGTATATTGTGGAAAGGTCTTTTCATGGCTGGAAAGTGTCTTGTCCTAACCCCACCTGCCGTTCTGTGTCCAGCTCTGGGATCCTCAGCACAGGAAACACATGAACCTGTTAGAGCAGGTCCAGAGGAAGTCACGAAGATTATCAGAGGGCTGGAGCAGCTCTCCTATGAGGACGGGCTGAGAGAGTTGGGTTTGTCCAGCCCAGAGAGGAGAAGGCTCTGGGGAGACCTTACTGAATCTTTTCAATACTTAAAAGGGGCTTTTAAGAAAGATGAGGACAAGCTCTTTAGTAGGGCCTGTAGTGGTAAGACAAGGGTTAATGGTTTTAAACTGAAAGAGGGGAGATTCAGACTAGATACAGGGAAGGAATTTTTTATGATGAGGATAGTGAAATGCTGGTCCAGGTTACCCAGAGAGGTGATGGAGGCTCCATCCCTGGAAACATTCAAGGTCAGGTTCGACTGGGCTCTGAGCAACCTGAGCTAGTTGAAGGTGTCTCTGCTTATTGCATGGGGCTTGGACTAGATGACCAAACGATTCTATGATTCTATGATTCTATGATTCTATGATTCTGTGATTCTGTGTTCTAGGAAAGGATAAAAAAGAACATTAAGAGGGAAAAACAGAAAAACAGACCTGGCTATAAAATCACCACATGTTACTGATCTTGGCTATTGAATTTTTCACTATCTCATCCCAATTATAGTCTTAAAAAAAGGAATAATATTTCTCAAGTATAGTCTTAAAGAAGGAATAATATTTCAAAACTATCTCACATCCAACATTAGCAGAGCATTCAGTATATACCCCATTAACTCAGTTTGGTATAATCTCCTCATACAGGTTGTTGATAGGAGGTAACAATATACTTAACTTTCCAACTTATTTTATCAGCAACGACTCAGCATTTTCTACAGGTGAAAACTGGGGTGGAGGCAGAAAGTGCTGAATGAGGGAGACTAGTTGGAGTGTAAATGGAAAAAACATCTGCATTTTTAGATGAAAACAAGCCCCTGTATTGCCTTAATTTATCCTCATTGGTTTTATAGAAGGACCATATGAAGGGCAGAATCAAAACATGGAGTTATCTTACCTGTTTGGTCAAGTACCAGCCATGCTCACACTGGTTTCTGCCTTTCTGAATGAAGATGTTGGGAGAAGTACGGGACTGGGAGGTGGAGAAAGACTCCCCAAGTCTGAAAGTATTCTTTAACTTCAGATTGATTGGAGCAACTGATGTACTAAAGCCACACAAATCAGATAACATATAAAAGGACCGTGCAGGATGGCTGAGATTCATTCCTATGAAAAGATCTTCAAACTGAAACAGAGTAATCACAGCGAAGGGAGAATCCCAAAATGAGTTGATAAAGCCTAAATACTTTCAAACTTTTCTAACAGTTCCTGTTAGTTTAGATGTCTTTTGGGGAGCCATCCAGGGAATAAGAAATCCTCCATCTTTCCTTACAAACTGCACTGGGAGATATGATGAAGACAGATTACGAAAGCCACCGAAGGCAAACGTGTACATTTTTTTTCAGTGTCTGTCCAGTTGAAGCACCTACTCAGTGAGCTTATCCAAAACAGATGCCACTTTTCTCTTTGATAAAGGACAGTGCAGGAGCTCTCGATGGGGGCTATTACCTTGGTGTCACCAGGGACCTGCTTCCTAATAGAAATTAAAGTGAGCGCTGCAACCCAATGGTTATCAAAACCCTTTTGTCGTCCTCCTGTTTGACTCAGGGTGAGCATGGTGAGGAAAGGTTCCTGGTCAAAACTCATTGTTCTAAGAGTCAGAGCAACTCGTGGGTTAGATTCCTTTTGTCTTCAGATCTCCTTGGCAGGAAGCTCGTGTTGGCCGAGACCCAGGGATTTCTAGCTAATAAATTATTATGTTGGAGGGACCGCTTACCCTGTAGCCATGTTAATTAGGTTCTTACCAGCAATTCAGGTCAGTTTATATTCTCAATATGTAGGACAGGAAGGTAGAACCACACTTCATAGTTTGGGCTTTTTTTTTTTTTGCAAAATAAGGCAGAGACTGTTTTTAAGGAAACCCCAATTTTTAAAGTCTCTTTGGGGCAAAACTGGGATACCAGTAGCTCCCTGAGATTTCTTGTTGTTGACTCTGTATCTTGATAGTCCTAATTAGAAATACATTAAGACTGATAAGATAACTAACATCTAGGTAGGGAGGTATCAGAACGACATGGATGTCCTTGGTATATATTCTTCACACCCCAACTACTCTGAAAAAGTTCCATATGATTATTAATAACTCCCAGGCATATTTTTTCCCACTCAAGAAACAGTGACTGGAAGTCAGAGATAAAGACAGAGGCACTGCCAGATAATATTTTGCAGGAGGACATTGGGTATTTCAACAAAACAAAACAAAAAAAGATAAAAGCCCACAAAAATGTCTTACAGTAAAGGGTGTAGGTTTTAGACTTTCCACAGTATCCAGTATTGCCAAGGACTTATGATGACAGGAAAACTGCTTTAGTAATCAAACTATGTAAGAAGAAAACTAGGAAGCTAAAGACCCCTCTGTGAGATGAGTAAGTGTATAATGGTTTCAGGATTCCTGTTACTTGTCCTTAGTTATCTGCAGGTGTCAACTGACCCTTAATAACCCAAATACATGAATTCAGAATGGTTTTTATCCCTCATAAAGTACACTGGATACAGCAACATAGATTAACTAATCCCTGTCTGTATAAAATAGGCTATTTCTGACTCAGGTTTTCTTCATAAAGGGAATTGTTCCGGTATAGTGTGTAAGTCTCTCTCCATAAATTATTACTGATATTTTTAATTTCTTACCTGTCTTAGTTTTGACAAGATTTATATGGCTGCTCATGTTTATCCATGACCTGGGATAAAAAATATGACAATTGTCGATAGTTCCGAGGTAATCCTGCAAAACAAAACATTGGGGGAATTAGTAATGAGAGAGTAGGAGATAATGCCAGAGATCTAAGTAATTACATACAGACAAGAAATCTCTCTTTTAATGTAGTGAGATGTAAACTCGTATATCAAAGAAAAGAAAAAGCAAGGCATACTTTGTTTTGGGGATACTCTATCCAGGCACTCTGAGACTGCAAAATACTTTTCTGGCATGGTGGATAATGAAGTGAAAAAGGAGTTTTCAGTTTAGTGTGAACTCATATACATGAGCAGGGGAGTCTCATGTAGGCATAGTGAAATCATCTTGGTATTTGGCATGGGTTAATTGCATTGGAAATACTTCTTTAGTTTGGTAGCAGGGGTGGAGAAAGGATGTTGATAAACGAGAGAAAATATAGAAAACAGATATGGGAATGATTAAATGCTCAGTAACAGATCACACAGTGAACAGGGAAAAAACTCGAACTGTTTAGCTCCTGAAAGTGCAAGTTAAGGACTGATGCAATCATTTTGACTACTTACAGAGGCAACAGAATTTCACTGGCAGAGGGCTCTTCTGAATATATGAGACAAAGATGCATCAGTAAGAAACGTCAGGAAGCTGAAGCGAGGCAGAGGCCTGAAGCGAGTTACGTACTATTTAAAAGGAAGGGAAAAACTTGAGGAGGAATATAATGATTCTCTAGACATGCAATATATTTTGCTTTGTTGTGTTTTGAGTATCTGCTTTTGTTCAGGCTGGAATTAACTCAGCTACACCCTCCACTCTATGTTACATGAAGGGTCTAGCTAGTGTTCCCTTTTATCTGTATAGCTACTGAATACACAATATACGTATATTTTGATGTTCGACATCTCATTCTTACAATCTCCCATGTGGATAGCAGTGGTCTTCTTTGCCCTATGCATATTTTAGAAACAGTAACAACTGCATTTCCTGAGCAGAGCTTTGATTTCCAGAGACAGTCAGGTGCTTTGGGTTTTTTGTTGGGTTCTTTTTTTTTTTGTGCTTATCAAGAAGAGCTTGATCAGAGGTACTCACATATCCTAAATCTGAATATAATGAAACTGAACATGTAAGAAAGCATGTTTTCTTACAATCATCTGCAATGTTTGCCATTCTTTACATTTTGTACTAATCTGCATCTGTACCAAATGAACACAAATCACTAATAATTTGATAGCGTTTACATCCTTATGCAGTCCATATGTGACAAGAGAGAGAGAATGCAAAGCAGCAGATATTTGAGTGTCTAGACTGAACTGCACTTTATGAATAGATACAAAGGTGAAATAAATCTTCTAAAAATGGCCAACAGTGGAAATTAAAAAATGTCCCTTTTCAGATTTTGAGGGTTTTGGAATGGGTAAAGCTTGGATTTGGACACATATTTAATCGGAAGTTTGTTATCTGTTGTTAATTGAGAGAAATCTCAGTGTAATCAGTTGGTTATCATTATGCACCGGACTGGTTTTTGTAGCCTTAAGCCCCCTCTTAGTTTTCTGACTTGGCCCAGCCTGCAACACAAACTTCATATCATGCAGAGATGTGTTTTGTTTTAGGAAGACCAAGCCAACAAATCCATTGATCCTATTACCAAGTAAAGGAAGAAAGGAAAAGGAAAACTGTGTTCTTTGCTTTCTTTCATGTTACTGAAATGGAAACTGAGCCTCTGATGTGCTCCTAGCATCAGTCTGTATTGCCTATGTACCTTTTCCTCTAAGTCTTTATGATGCTATCGAAGTTAAAACAAGGATCACTGAGACAGAAGTACTTTGGGAAAGTCTGTGATCAAACATGTGGACAGGCCTGGAGGCAGAGATGGGTGCTGGCTTCTTAAAAATATTGTGCTTTGATTGGAGTTGCTTATTTATTCATCACCTCCAACCACAACCAAAATAAGACAACATCAAGTCAAAATGGTACGATCCATCAAAGGGTGTCACTAACTCAGATTATTTAAAACGGATGCAGACCTGATTAATGTGGCTTCTGGATGGAGAAAACCTTGTTCTTCAATGGTCTTCCCTTTTGCCTCCAGTTATACCAGTGGAAAATAACTCCTGAGAGAGAATACTTGGTCAAAGTCACTTTATAAGGTTCTGGGTTATATGGAGTCGGCCCGATTTTTGCATATAAGTTTTAATTTCTTTATGAAGAGCAAGCCAAATTAGAAGATAGTTTGTGGATTGTGGCATCTGTTTGTCTCTTGATGAATTTAGCCCATGGCTTTTCACACTTTAAGGTCAAACAAGAGGAAAAGCAAACCCTAATAAGCTGGAAAAAATCCCCCCCAATCTGTATTTCCAGCTTCTCTTATTTTCTTCTTCCCAGTTAGGGCAGAGATCAGCAATGTTTTGTCTTCTGTCAGAAGTGGGGACATTAGCTTTATGAGAATGGCTGGGCTTTTTGGGAGTGGAGGTGGCAGACCATGTTGTGTCACTTCCAGAACATTGTTGATCTCTGCAAAACTCAGCAGGCCACTAGTTCACGGGCATGACTAAAGGGAACAGTAACTTATAAGTGTAGCAGCATTGAAGGCCTTCCTTATTCTTTTTTCTTATTTTAATGTTTTGTTTGGCAAGTGATAGCTTTCATTGCAGCTTGAAACACCTGACAGTTAATTATTGAACCAATAATTGTGGCATCGTAAAATACCTGTTCTTCACACAAAGCTTTCCTTATCACACTCCAGGCTTTGGAGACATGGGGCCAACTTTATGTTCTTATGCACATTCTCTGAGTTTTTCTTCACTGCATTCTTCCTTTAACAGATAATTCCCAAACCACTTAAGGAAGGGGAGAATTAATAAAGAATGACACAAAAGTTTCCTACCTTTCTAGGGGACTCTCACAAATTGGGACCCAGAATGCCTAATATATTGATTTTAGAAACACCCTATTTTTTTATAGCAGAGTGCCGCTGGCAATTTAAAATGAGATGGTTAATCTGAAAAGCAATTGTTTCTCTCTGATACCTTCAGCCATATTTGTCATTGTTTTTATCTTTGTCATTTTCCTTTGTCCCAAGAATTGATTCCTCCACATGAAATTTAGCCTCTCCTCCCTGTGTAAAATTTCCCATGAGTAAAACTAATAGTAAAGGCTATTACCCAACATATTACCCAAGGCTGAGGTAGTTATTCTGACTGTCTATTTTTATTTAATACTATATATCTTTTTATCTTTACCCATGGGATCGGTTTTCGTTCCCATTAGTCCAGTTACAAGCTCGTGTGACTCCATTGACATCACTGGAATTATGTGCTCACTATCAGTGCTGTTATTGAGTGGCAAATTCCTATAGCCTGGAAATTTAATTTTGATCCATACAGACCCATCCATGTTGAACAATGCAATCTAGTCTCTCATGTAGTTATTTATGAGTCTGCTACAGCAAATGAGAAACAGGCTTCAGATTCATAGGTGCTCTCTTCATTTCTCAAAGACGATCAAAAAGAGAGTTTCACTGAACAGATATTATCAAGTCACTACAGTCTCTACAGTGTCTGTCCTCTGTTTGTGAGCAGATTTGTGAGAAACAGAAATGTGCCACAAATTCTTTGCAGAGTTACTCTGTCTCACAAAGACAGAAGACCATTTAGTGGACCTGGTATTGATATTTAGTGAAAGGAAATATTTGTGCTACAATGACTGTAAGTGTTAAGGTTACAAAGAAATGTTTTGCAATATTTGGTTGGCCTGTAAGACTATTACACAGGAAAAATAATTTTATCTATGAAACTGTCCCACCTGTGTCCCTGTGTGCACCCCCAGGCTCCTCACTGGTGGAGTGGGGTGAGGAGCAGAAGCCTTAATTCTGTGTAAGCATTGCTCAGCAGTAACTAAACAATCCCTGAGTTATCAATGCTCTTTTCAGCACAAATCTAAAATACAACCTCATACTAGCTAGGAAAATTAACTCAGTAATGGAGGCAGATGTGGGAGCTGTAAGAAAACATGACTCTCAGATCATTTGAACAATGATCTCTTGGTTGTTTCTATAAATGTTCATTGACTTTAGAAGCATTTTCCAATTTATGTCTGGCTAAAATTTGGCCAGAAGTGAATACTGTTGTCATTGAATCATAGAATCATTAAAGTTGGAAAAGACCTCTAAGATCATCTAGTCCAACTGTCAATGCAATATCTTGAATTATCTTTAATTATCTTGAATAATGTGGTTGTTGGGACGTCTGTGAACTTCCATTACATGGTAGTTAGAGGAGTAGAGCAGTACAGTCCTGCAGCACATGATGTTGTGAAGTTACTAAGCTAATTTATTGCCTTTAGAAAATGGGAATTGAATTCTACTATCGTATCTTAAGCCTCAAGGTGATGCTGAACTTAACACTTTTTCACTCAGTTTGTGCCAAGCAGCATATACCCCAAAATGTTTGTCATGTTCAACTCAGTTCCAAAATCTCTCAAATAAAATGTCAGAACAGCAAAGAGAAGCACTGGAGCTTGTATCCTTCCTAAGGAGCATTGCACATCAGAGAGCTGTGAGCGACAGCCATTGATCCAGAAGCTTGTGCAATATGTGTGTGTTTGTGTCACATCAACAGCGAAAGGTCACATTTAATTTTCTGCCAGAAGAGCACCCTCTGAGCTGACACACGGAGATAAAGATACTACTCATTATAATGGCTGTGATTTTTCTACACAAATAGGTTGTGTGGGAAGGAGATCAGACTCCAGTCCCTTGAGTGCGGAACAATCTATACGGCAGCCCCTCAGCTTGCTGAGCCAGCAAAGCAGCTCCTGTTTGCTGCCTAATTTCAGATAAGAGTTAAACATAAATAATAATAATAATACCAAAAAAAGTCCGATTATCTAGCAAGACGATTTAAGTGCTGCATATAATCTTTGGGGGGAAAAAAATAAAAATAAAAGATAAAACTCCAAACTGAGAGTGTAATTCCCTGGTACTAAAGTATACAGAATTTAGTCCTCTTTACATCTAAATTAAACATGTAAAATGCAAAGCAGGGCACTTTGAAAATATGTGGGATGATGTTGATTTTTTCAGTTATATTCGGCATTTCTGTCTCAGGAACAGATCCTGGAGTGGCAGATCCTTGACTAGACTATCGTCTGAAAGAAATGCTGAATTTTTATACCAGCTGAGAATCTCATTGTCTCATTAGAAAGCATCTTGGTAATTTTCCTAAATGAGTCGTGCAGTTGTCTCATGGTTTGCCATCAGTACTTCCACAATGTCTGCTCATTCAGGCCACTTCCACTTTGTCTGGCATCTTTTTAATAAATAATAACCTATCAGACTCCCAGCATGAATTCTGGATGGAGTTTGAAAGGATGGTACGGGTGGGAAGAAGAGAAGAGGAGATAACTAATACAGGATTATAGGGGAAAAGAAGGAGAACAGATATAGAAAAATAAGCAACAGTACTGAAGACGACAGGAGAGATACTTCTGTAAACAGAAAACAGAGTAAGAGATGGGAAGATTATTTCCTTAATTAGCAGCAGAAGCTGAAGGAGAAGAGGTAGGAAGATGGAGAGTTAAAGAGGAGGAGGAAGAAGAGGAGGAGGAGAAGAGGTAGGTTCCTGGAGGCAGTGAGGAAAACAGCATACAGGGAAGGTGAGAGAGAGAGCTGAGAAGAACGATAAGGATCCAAAACTGGTGGGGAGGGACAGAAGATTGAGCTTCTAAGAAAGCTGGTGCACAGAGGAACCTCAAAGTTTTAATTCCCCATCATGCAAATGCTAGGAATGTGGCACTACTTCCAGTTTTGACTGAGAGCGTTTACATGGTGTGTCACGAGGCACAGTGTTGGACCTTGAAGGCCAAGTGACTTAACTGCTTACAAAAATGCAATGATTCCTTGAAATTCCGTGCCTGAAGAATCTCATTGATTTTGTAAAATAGAATTTGTACATAAAAGAGAAGGAAGGATCATCAGATTCGGCATGGGTGGGCCAGAGATTCTGAGGTGTGAAGGCAATGAGAAACAGACTGCTAGGTATGAGCCACCATATGTGTCTGTAATGCCAGGAAAATAAGATCTTTTTTTTTTTTTGGTTCTTCTTGTCTGTATAGAGGAAGGGAAAAAACAGTGTTTTAGGAGACGCTGAAGTTTCTCTTCCTATTTGTTTGTTCTCTGGTCCCCCTTTGGGAAGCATTCAATGTGCTTCTCAGGTCTGGAGACCTAAACAAGATTGAAGAAACTCCAGGGCTCATCTTGGAGAAGAGCTTCAACTGGGGAAGAGCCAAAATCTTTGGCCTTTCTTTCCCTAGAAAGCCAAGCAATTTTTCAGTAGGAGTGATGTCAGGTTGGGTGCCAGTCGTGTGGCGATACAGTGGTTGTGGTCCTGTGACAGCCTCCTCTTCCATTCCCAGATCCCCAGATCCCCAGATCCCCCTACACATCCCCAGATCCACCGGACAGCCTGCAGAGCCAGAAGCTATCACACCCATCGCTTCAGTTTTGTTAGTTAAGTGCTTAAATGCAGGATTTGTTTATGGACCCAGCACCACGCTCTCACAGGGCATGCATGTGGAAAGCAGAGCCGTGGGTTTTTTTTACATATTGCCTCCTATTTTCACAGCTCTGGTGAAGAGGCTTAGGAAGGAGAATGAACAAATGAAGAGATTTTTTTCTCTTTACTTCCTATATATGGGGCTGATTCCATAAAGCATCACGAAGTATTTTGGATTCAGAGCAGTATGAGAGCAGGTTTTAGTGCAATATATTTGTTTCCTTATGTGTATTCTTCCCTCTGTTCCCTTTCAAATTGAAACACATTTTTTTTTGTTTTATTTTTAAATGCTTTTTTTTTCAAGATACAGTTTTATTTGAGTTATATATATGTTATGCTTATGGTAGCAATCATCTGATTTGCATTTGCACATGGATAGTTCTGTTTGTACTTTCTTTTTCTATATGCACATATGAGGAATAGTGTTTAAAATGGTAAAATCAATTGATTTTCACTTAGGAGACTTCAGGAAATGAAAACACCCTCATGCAGAAAAATTCTGCTTTAAGCTGTTCTGTGTAGTCTGACATCCCATAGTCTGGAATTGACAATCATGTTCACTGTATGCGTGATTAAAGAATAAGCAGTGAAGCCTAGAAAAGAAAAAGAAAAACAAAGGAAGAAAGATTTTGTGTGTGTGTGTATGTGTGTGTGTGTCTGTGAATGTCCGCAGCAAGAATGGCTAGAGGAGAATTTTATTTAAACTAGAAAGTTTCTCAAAGTTTTTCCATGAGCTGGCAGCTCTTTAAAATAAGAGGAGTGGGGAGATCAATGTTAGTTCAAGCAATGAGAAGCCTGAAAAGTGAGAAAGACCAAATTAAAAGCACCTTCGGTTTATTTCTGGGGATCACGGAGTGAGGAGATTCTTCTCTACCAGACAAGTGGAGAGAAATCCAGCACAAAACCCAAAGCCATCTTTAGTCCTCTACGGTTCTTATTTTTCCAAGATGGAGCAAATGTATGTTGCTTCTCCACTGCAAAAGAGCAATTGAAAAGTATCGTGTCTCTTTTAGTAGTTTCTGATAGTAATGCCTCAACTCTCTGAATGTAAAACTTAGGAAAAAAGAACAAGTACAGCAAGTCTAAGTAGTGGGAGAACTTGCTCTTTCATTGTGATTAATAGCCTGCTGTTTCTTACATATGGTCTATAGTGAGCGAATGGGCAAAAGTAGTCAACCTTGAAACCACCATGCAAACGTAGCCTTAATTAGATGTTTCAGAGGTCCAATTTGCCTCTCCAAGAACCTGTTTTTTTCCTGATTGAACCTTCCTAGAAAGCCAAGGGATAATATTACCATTGTCATGTATTTATACTCCACAGTGATATCCTAGAACCAGAAAGCAAATAGAAGAACCCAAAGCAAAAAAGATTGCTTGGCTTGGTCATTAACAGTTATAATGTTTTGTTTCTGTTAGGGAATCCTTATTGGTGCATGCTGCCTGCAGAATATCTGAAGCCTGTTGCTCCAGATTAGCTCTCTTTGCAGGTTTCCCATGTGGAACCATGCTGAAAGCCAAGGAGCAGTCACAGGGGCAGGGAAGGCAATACTGGGCAGTGCCACCAACCTGCTTGAGAAGTGTCTGTAGGGGACAGATGGGATTTAGCTGGGGTTGTTTTGTGCACACTTCATGTTTATCCTAAATCCTAATGCTTTCCTTGATCACTGAGCTCTGTGAAACCTGGGGGTATCACTGTAGCTCTTTTTCTCCCCTTCTTTTCCAACCTCTGCATCCATTCTTGTGTGGAGAAGACACCATAAACTTATTTATGTTCTTTCTCTCCCTTTGTTTGTTAAAAAATGAGAGCTGAGGGAGGAGCTTGAAAGGAAGAGGAACATTAATATTTTCTTTCAGTTCCTTCCAGCCATGGTGGAAATAGAAGTCCCACATACTCTACTTAAATTCATTCATACATAACTTTGTTCTGTCTGGTGCCTTCTATATTGTCATCTACAGAATGTATAAAATATATTGTCCCTTATAGAAGAAGCATTATTCCCTATAGCCCACAATGCTTTTCAAATAATAGCACCAAGATGGTTTCCCAGTCCCCCTAAGTATTGCTTTCCCACAGTTTGCTAGCCTATATTCTTAAGACTTCTTGTATGACAAATTTTGGTATAAGAAAAAAACCCGGAATGCCCCTTTTGAGGGATGGGGATGGTGTTTTCAAGTTTTGTATCATGCAGTTATCTTGTGTTTCTAAAACATGAAGGAAAGAAGTAAAATGCGCAGAGCTGTGCCCTCCAGTCTTTAGAAACTAAACTAAACATAAATACAATACAATAAAAATATAAAATAAAATAGAATAAAATAAAATAAAATAAAATAAAATAAAATAAAATAAAATAAATAAAATAAAATGTTACTGGCTCAACTATTGACTTCAGATTTTGAGAAATCCACTAGTCTGACTCTATGTCTTCTGCAGAGTGCCGTCTCAGCACCAGAGTGATGTGAAACAAACTTTACTTAAAGAATTCGAGATCACTAGAGAAAAAGCACCATGTGAATGCATCATATTGTGAGACAGGGCAATATCCATGAATGGCTGAAATTAGTAGAGAAAAAGAATACCTTAGCAACTAGATCAGTAAGAAACTAGCAGGTCTTTGGCACCACTGACTTTGATGCCTCTTTCATATTGAGTGATGGAAGTTGGTAAAGCCACAGTGAAACATTAAACAGTCTCCCCACAGCTTCTTTTGTCTGAGGAACAATGATTTTCAGACGCAATTAAATGCAGAGGCCTGGAAATTATATGCTTGTACTGTGTTTTCATGGGCATAGAGTTGTGTCTCTAGTATACCTCCCTCCACTTAATGAAGTATTCCTTAAAATTATTGTGAAAGTGCTTTTTTTGTTGTTTTTGTTTTAAAGCAGTCACTAAAAAATGGACCCTCTGGCACATTATTGTTATTATTAATTCATTTCTAATCACATGCATAACAAGGCAAAGCCTGAGACGAGATTGAAACATGATATAAAAGGTGTTAATTTGATAATGAACAGCAATCCACGGTATGTCTTCTGTGCATTTTTCTCCTATAATTCCTCTTGATCTCTCAGAATATCACATGCCAAATGAAGGAACTGAGTTAATTTTAATTCCCCATGTCCTTTTTTTTTTTTTTTTAGCATTTGATTTTTTTTAATTTTTTGTATCTTCTCAGAAATTTTTACTGTGTCTGTTTTTGATTCTGTAACAGCAAATTTTTCCTGATGCAGGGTGTGGGTCAGAACAGCAGCTGTGGTTGCATGCACTGGCCAGCCCATCACAAGACGTTTTGGGCCCTGGAGCTTTCAGTGGTGTTTGAGCAAATCACGTAGACTATGTACCCCAGGAGGCAACATTTCCACTTCATTCAACTTCACACGTTAAAGATGAAGGTGGCTGTCAGATGGGGAACTGAAATTCAGTGTCTCCAGTAAATCACCCCTGTACGTTTTAGAAGCACAGAGTACTCTGTCGTCCTTTTTTTCTGTCACTGTCTGGCTTCTGGCAAACTGTCAGCACCATCCACATTTGGGTAAAATTTGGAGGCTGTAGGATAACTGAAACTCTATAGTAACCAGCTACTGTGAAGTGTGAGTGGAGGCAAGCCCAGGAAAAGGTTTTCTCCACTGCACTGAAGGCTCTATGTTGCTTTCTAGGTTCCTTGCATCCTTAGAAATGATTGACACAGGACCTCTAGGTCTTACCTTGTGGAGAAATTGTGGTTTAAAAGATATTAAAAACATGGTGGATCTATGTGTGCAAGTTCTTCTAAGGGCATGTCTGTTTGAAGTAGGTGAGAGCTACTCAATTATTGTACAAACATTGTCTGATGTCTTCAGTCTCTCATCACTTGTCTCTGAGTACACTGGAATCATTCAGGTTGGAAAAGACCTTTAAGATTATCAAGTCCAACCATTAACCTAGCAAAGCCAGGGCCACCGCTAAACCATGCCCCTAAGCACCACATCTACATATCTTTTAAATACCTCCAGGGATGCAGACTCCACCACTTCCCTGGGCAGCCTGTTCCAGTGCTTCACAACCCTTTCAATGATGAAATTTTTCCTAATATCCAGTCTAAACCTCCCCCGGCACAATTAAGGCCATTTCCTCTCATCCTATTGCTTGCTACTTGGGAGAAGAGACTCACCTCCACCTTGCCACAGCCTCCTTTCAGGTAAGTTGTAGAGAGTGGAAAGGTCTCCCCTCAGTCTCCTCTTCTCCAGGCTGAACAAACACAGTGCCCTCAACCACTCCTCCTAAGATTTGAGCTTTTAACCCTTCACCAGCTTCATTGCCCTTCTGTGGACACGTTCTATCTGCGGCACATTTAGCATTTCTACCATCACTTGGGAGTGTGGACTGAAATTCAGTGGGAGAACACAGACTAGACACTTCATCTTGTCATCCTGCAAAGCAAATTAGATAAAGCCTTACAGACTAGTAGTAAGAATGTGGATGCCCCTCCATAGATCCCTATGATTCCATTTGGTCATAATTAATAGATTATTGGGAGCTTGACAGTGAACGTGTGGAAACTTTACTAACATACTGGAGGCAACCTTATTTTCTTGGGAACAATATTTGAGCTCATGTAAGACTACACAAAATTTAGAAATATTGGTGAAGGTGATAAGTTCTTCATCATTAGAATTACAATTTGTCATTGCATATTACATTGACAATATCACACTGCCATTCTTCATCCAAAAGTACTCCTCAAAATCGTCAGGGTGTTATGGATCTTGAAAAGATGAAATCATAGAAGTCAGGCATCCAAACTTCTGGATATTTTATTAAAGTCAGTCGATGGGTCCTCTTAAAAATTCCCAAACTCTCAGTATGAGCACAATCTTTCTAATATGTTTATAGTAACAATTGCAAAGAGAAGAAGGGCTAAGTTGAAGCAAGATGAGTAGTGTGGTACGAGGAGGTGGCAGCAAGGAGTGGGAGGTACCATTTTTTTGCTCCTGATTGCACTCCTTGGTTGTGTAGCAAAGCAACTGTAATGAAAAGTCTTGCAAAACAGCCTTGGCATCAAATTTAACGATTTCAGTTTCTTTTCCAAGGAATGAAACTCCAGGACATCACTAACCCGCTGAACATACATACTAGGCAATGCAAAGCAAACTTACAGCAATCTTATATCACTTAGTGATATGTGAGAGACATGCTTTCTCCTTAAATGCTGAACATAATACAATTTATTGGACTCAACAAAGAGTCAGACCAAAGTTTCCCTTTGCTTTCTGAAATGTCAAGATATTATATCTCCAGAATCTTGATCTGCAAATGTTCCCCATAGAGCAGCACAACTTGATGAGGAATGAAATGTAGACATGAATAAAGAAATCAGAATGTGGCTCCAGTACATGGAGCCACAATGGACAATGGACAATAACTGTTGCCTCTTATCAAACAGATGTTTGCAGTACTGTGGCAACATCTCTAGCAGTTATGACCTGTGCTAAGTGACTATTCAGAGAATCATAGAATGATTTGGGTTAGAAGGGACCTTAAAGATCATCTAGTTTCAAACCCCTGCTGTGGGCAGGGATACTTTCCACTAGATCAGGTTGCTCAAAGACTCATCCAACCTGGCCTTGAGCACTTCCAGGTACGGGGCTTCCACAACTTCTCTGAGCAACCTGGTCTGGTGCCTCATCACCCTCACAGAAAAGAATTTCTTCCTTATATTTAATCCAAATCTACCCTCTTTCAGTTTAAAAGCATTACCACTTGTCCTATCGCTACACTCCCTGATAAAGCATTGTTCAAACTTTGGTTACAGCCCATTCAGACATTTCAACTTCATGTTCTTGTACATCCTGCAATTCCTCTTATTACCCATTTCACATAGGATGAAGACTAAAGGCAGACCCTACATCAATATAGTGTGCTTTTGACTTTAAGATGGATAACAACAAAAAAAGTTTCATCTGGATAAGCTATTCCCAATAATATCAAAGTGCAAAGTATGCTAACTTGTTTCAAAACCAAATATAAACCCAAATTATTTGTGTAGAGCAGAAAGGGGGGAACAAGAATTACGTCTTGAATAATCTATCGCTCCATGGTTATTCAAAAAGCAGAAGGAAAGGGAAAACATGGGTATGACCTTGCCCACTTTTCATCTAACACTACAGAAAGAACAGATTCACCGATTATAATTCTGACTAGTCTGACATCCTTCTCCATCCTTCACAGTCTTCAAAATAATTTTATTTCTTTTCCAAGGATCCATCTTAACTGCTGAAGTGTTTTGGTCTCCGCTCAGATTGTCCTAGATTCCAATAACTACAGCTTTTGTGTCTGCCTTTTAGCCCTTCCATCCTCTAAACCACTCTTATCTAAAATGTCCCTGCTGAAGTTCTTGTAGAATCAGAGAGTCATGCAAGCTGGAAGAGATATCAGAAGATCTGTAGCCCAACTTCATTCTCACAGCTGGACCAGCGTTGAATTCAGACCAAATTGCTGAGGGTTTTCTCCACTTGGGCCTTCAAAAAACTCAAAGAATTGAGTCCCACAATTTATCTGGGCTTGAATATCTCATATTGGATTTTTTTTTCCTTTTATCCAGATGGATCCTTTCCTGTCATGCACCTTAGCTTGGCTCCATCTTCTTAGTAACTAGCTCAGAGATGCTGTAAGGATGTTGTGAATTCCCTGTTGAATATCTGGGCTAAACAAAGCCAGCTCTCTCAGCCTTTCCCTCTACACCACATGCTCTAAGTTCTTGACCACCTTGATCAGGACTCCCTGAAGTTTGTCAACAGCCTTCTTGTGTTCGGGGCCCAGATGGATGTGATATTCCAGATGTGGCCAGATGAGCTCCGAGTAATGGGAAAAAAGCACATTTCTCCTACTCCGGCTGTTTGCTATTATTTACCTTATTCATATTTTATTTTGATTTTCTCTGATTTCTCTTGCCAATGTTTTTCTTCCCTTTTGGATTTTCCCTTTTCTTCCATTGCTTGTCAGATATTTTCTTCTGGGTTTTTTTATTATGTTTCCAGGGCCTTTCTGTATGAACTTCTGTGCCTCTAAAATAGCCAACTTCAGAGTGGTTACAGGACCTGTTAAAGCATGAACTGTCCTCTGCATTCCAACAATCTTGTTTATTTCTGAGTGTTTATCCTCTAAGTTCAAACATTCTCAGCATCCTCCAACCACCAGCATCCAATTCACAACATCCCCAATATGCTGAGAATATAAGTATTCATTTGTATTTTCCTTTTCAAATCCCTGGGTCTCAATGGTGTTTTCTGGAAGGAGCTCCATGCAGAGCTGGCTGTGGAAAATGTCAAGTTTCTTGATGTAAGCAGGAGACTGTCCAGTTGAGAAGAGAGGATTCCAGCTTTCTGCTCAGCAGAAGGCTTGGGGATTGCAGTTCCTAAGCAGACACGGGGGTTTGAAGTACTACAATTTCTCTCCCCTCAAACACTGCTGAAGCAGGCAGGAAAGTAATTAGGCCTAGCACGCTTTAATTACTTCTTCCATTTTTTAATTTTTCTGAACTTCAGGGGTGCTGGCAACCAGCGTAATAAAAGAAAGTAACTTGTTCAGCCACAGATCTTCTTCCAGTGTGTCCCAACATGGTATACAGATGAGGAGGTAACCAAATACTTGCTGGGACGGTGCTCATTATTTTGTTCTTAGCTAAATTAAACACGTAATATATTTCCAAAGCTTAGATTAACATGATTGTGATAGTGGCCTCAGGGTCAGAAGAATATCTCAGTACACAAGGAGATCCTTGTATTTGTTATTGTCTTTAGAGATGATACATTTTTAGAATTGCAGCATCTTAGTGAAAGCAACATCTGCAGATACAAGATGCATTTTGGTGGTAAAACTGAGTTTTGACCTGTCTTTTCCATGATTTGTTTCATCTCCAGAAGCTAAGCTCAACAGGAGTTGGTAGGAACACACTGGGCAGCAAAATGGCAAAACTCAGTGCTGAGCTTTGATTTATGTTTTTAAGTGAACTTCGCTTTTGTACATCAGTTCTACTCTGACAGAAGGAGGCTGAAGACACTCTCAGTTGCTATCTTCTGTCTCTGTCATGCCCTGTATCTATTATTATCATATCAAATATATTACTGTTAATTTTTTTGGGGGGTGTTCAATGAGGGACATAGCCTGGAAGCAGTTTGTTTAGCAATTTATTATCCCATCACCATATGTTCTCAAATTCCCTGTCCCTTTGCTTTCGCATTTGGAAATCATCAATAAAGCAGCTTGCCAAACCTTGAGATCCGCAGATGAAAACCTCTGAATATTGGTTTGATTTTTCCTATCCTGTCCTCCTGCCACAGGAACGATCTAAGTGGAGAGGCAGCACCTCTGCATATGCTCTGAGCATGTTTTTATTGAAAAGATTTCCAATTACTGGTAGTTTATCCCTCTGCCATTTTGTCTCATCTTCTACCATTTTACCTTCACAAGAGGCAGAACTGGGAAAGAGATCACTAAGGAAAATGTAGACAGGGAAAGAAAAAAGGGTAATTAGGGAGTTGAAGGAGTAGATATTTTTGTTCCTTTTTCTCTTTCAAAGTAGGACACTTGTTGATCTGTGAAGCTTAACAAGGAGCTAGGAGGGGGAAAATATCCTCTGTTCTTTCATACCAGTTCTTTCACTATTCTGCTCAAATTTTGAGTGGCTGCTGTAGAGAAGCACTTCACTGTGTTCTTCTTTGTGCCCCCATTTGTCACCACCAGGGAAAGGGAGAATAAAGGCTGAGAGAAAGGATGAAAAGCAATTGGGGATCACAGGGAGGAAACTTTCAGACTGCACCTGCAAGACCCAATTGTAAACACTGGTTTCATCTTCCTCTCCAGTTTGGGATAACAAAACACAGAAACGGAGTCAGGTTATGTGCCTGCAAACTTGTTGATTATGTTTCTAGCATTTCCTAGCCCGAAAACTGGTTCTTCCCTTTCCCTCCTGCTGTTTCAGCACTTTTGGCTCTTAGTGACCAAAATTGCTGCCAGCGTGACTGTATTTTATTTTTCCCCCAAAAATTGCCTATGAGAATCTTCCCTATTGTATCCTTAGGAGAGGAGCTTGGTGGCAATTAAAAAAAAAAAAAAAAAAAAAAAAGAAGAGAGGGAAGTGAAAAAATTTGGTGAAGGCTTGTTCTGGGAAAAAGTTCTGAAAAGCCTTTTAGTGATAACAAGGGCAATAAACACCTTGAGGCTTAGCCATATGTAGGCCCAGGGACTATGCATTCATTTTTTCCAGGTTCTCTTCCTCTCCACTCATTCAGCCTCCCTTATAAACATATTCGGCTTCCCCCTAGTGCTGCGGGACTGTAAGAGAGACCTGAATTTCCAGGATCGGAACACAGTCCTTGTTTCTTGCGGCAGTGACAGATATTCTTTTCCACCTCTGTTACATCTTATTAGGGAAAGAGACTCGGACATTACAGATATTAATGCCACACAAAAACATCTGGGAACCTGTGAGGCTAAGAAATACAAGATCCCCCCAAAAGGCAGCTCGATGTCATCACTAATTGTTGCTTTTGCAAAGCATCAGGGAGGAAGAGGGATCCTCATGACAAAAAAACCTATTAATTTCATCCCTCTTCTGTAATCTCTCTCTCCTTTTATAGTCTGCCCCAAGACTTTTGACCAGACAGATTAAATAATAGTTCAGACTGTTAAACGTCTGTTTTCTTTGAAAACTCTTTCACCCAGCTGTTTTTCCAGAGTTTTAGCACTGCTGAGTTAGTGCCAAAAGATCGATCCCAACCCTTGTTCTTCTGTAAACTTGGACGCGTAGAAAATTGTATATCGGGATGAGTGTTTTACATGCTGCATTTATTGGTATTTAGCTCTTCTCTATCAAAAAAAACCCCAAACAACCAACCCCAAAACAATTTAGCCCCATTCTTTGAAAATACTCTGTGACAGAGTCCTGTTGGAATGGAGTCTGTAGGGGAAGAGCTATGAAACTCAAGGGCTCTCTTGTCTTTCTCCATCAGTTTTACACCACTGAAATTTCACCAGTTTCAGTGAAGCTGTTCATGATTTACGGTGCTTAACTGAGAGAAGGATGAGGCCACTAATTTCTAGTTCTGCACAAAGGCAGAGGCTCCAATGAAGTGTCCTGAATGGCAAAATAATATATAGGTAGGTACTTGTGGGTAGATAATTTATAGGAAGATACCATCATGCCTTCCTTATAACTAATCAAAGTCTAGTACTACTGGTAAAATATGCAAATATCCATTTCCCTCTGAGAAAATCTTAGTTAAGAGAAATGATCGCTTGTAGCTCAATTGGCCCGATCATCTGGTGGCCCCTGAAGTTCTTGTAGTAAGGACATGATTCAGTGAGACACACCAGCACGTGCTTTTCAGCAGTAATCTCGGTTGAATTGCTAAGTAGCTCAACTGCTTTGCAGGCTCGAACAAGATAAATCAAACCATCAGGTGAGGGATTCTGCTAAATCTGAATGTTCAAGATTGCATAAGACTTTGAGGAGATAAAAAAAAAAATATATGGAGGCAGCAGCCTCCATCTCTGCAGCTCAGTTTGAAACTGGCTGGAGCTGTGCTTTCGGTGGAGTTAATTTCTAGTTTTTGTTAGTGTTAACAAGAGGACAGAAAGTCCCACTGACTGTGTCCTGCGTAACCCAGTCTTAAACCACAGACATAAGTGGCAGCCAAGATACCAATAAAAGATGCTTAGTGGGATGGTGTGAGCGAACGAACTAGAATAGTCTCAAGCTTGCCAGTATCTGTATACGGCCTAGATAGTATGTTGTTCTGAATCCAAAAATACCAGAGCACTACTCAAGCCTTGACAAAAGCTTAAAACTTCCATGTGATTAAGGTATTATTTTTACTTTACAGATGTAGTGTATAGACTAATTGACTTGTCTGTCAAGGAGGAACACAACCCAGATGACCACCTCCATATTCCTGTCCTGTAATTGTAAGGACACTACATATGTTGCAATTAGATTAGACAATATGCAAAATAAGTCCCTTTACGATGTTCTTCAGCTGCATTAGCTTCTTAGTGCTGCACTGCCAATATTGTATGAATTGCTTATTTCGCAGTCGCCAAAATAACCCCTCTCCCGAAAAAAAAAAAAAAAAAAGCTGCACTGACACGTTTTAAATATTCAAAATAAATCATGAGTTTCTGTCATGTGGAAACAAAAAACTAATGATACAGTGAAAGGCTACATTTCCATAACTCTGACTTGCATCTACATATTTTCCATTTGAAAGTCAATGGGAACCGTGTGGCTAAGTGCTATGTGACTCTGAAAAACACAAAGGCAGGCTGCCTCCTCCTTGGCAGCCACAGCTCCGTCCTCCCGCAGAGGAATCACCTATGTGATTTGCATCTGATTTCCTTGCTAACCTGCAAGAGAACTGGAGCCAAGCCGTAGGAGACGCACCAACGGGATCTGAATATTTAGCAGCACAGGAACGAGGGGTAATTGATTCCCAGCTTGGGCGGCTGATGTAGCTCCTCTTTGCATAGTCAGGAGGGAAATGGAGTTGAGTTGAGCTAATATATTCATCAGCTGCTAGCTTCGCCTGAGGAGACTTTTAACCCCATAAATGTCTCCTCCTGAGGAGCTTCAGGTGAACCTTGAACATACGGAAATCCAGTTCCACATATGGAAATCCATTTTTCCATCTATAACAGGTGGGTCAAAACCCCACCTGGACAATGTTCTCTAGAAACAGTTAAATCATAACACAAGTGCTTGGATGCATTTCTGGTGAGTATAGTTGGGTTTGTCCCACTGGAGTTCCTTCACCTCTGTAAGATATGAAGAGGATGATCAATGTATAAATAAGCAAACTAAAGACAGAATTCAATTCTGCTCTCCTCAATGTTGTTGTAGATAACATCAAGCTAGTTCCTTCAAGGTGCACTCTCCTTCTTTATTTTTTTATTCATTAAAGGTAAAACAATTTCAGACACTGCATATTTTGTCATGTTTTCTTTAGTACCTTTTTTGATTAAAAAAAATCCGGAAGCGTTGACAGCTTTTTTCATTTCTTTCAAAAGTTCTGTAGAGCAAGGGGAAAATGCACTAAATCCTTGTTACTACAGTGAAGTATAATCAGCTAAAGACTTTCCCAGTCACAAGAGTCTATTGGTAAGGATCACTCTCTAGTCTTGCAGTCTCTCTGCTTGCACTAGGAAAGTATAGCAAACTTAAAAAAAAAAAAAAAAAAAAAGGCAAAAAAGCAGAGATTTGTGAAATGCACAATTAGAAAGCAAAAAAAAATTCTATTATTTGGTTCATTTCCTTAAAAATGAGGTTTGTGTGATACCGCTACTCTTCTCGCATGCGTTCTGTTTCTCTTGTTGTCTGTGCTCCTGCTACCACTTCTCAGTCAAGAAACAGTCACACAGAATGACAGAATCATCACAGAATCACAGGGGTTGGAAGGGACCTCTAGAGATCATCCAGTCCAACCCCCCTGCCAGAGCAGGGTCACCCAGGGCAGCCCCTTGTCCTGTCATTTGACATCACTGAGAAGAGTCTTGTTGCTCAGGTCCTGCAGTGAAGGTGACCCTCTGGACAACCTAAAGCCAGTTCAACACTTGCAAGACAGCAGAGTGACATCTCAAGAGAGAGCTGAATGTGTGACTCCAGCCAGATTCTACACCTTTCTAGACACACTACTAATTAATTACCAGGTATAGTTCCATAGCAGAATGGGTTTCTATCAGATTCTATTGAAATCAGCTTTTCTGGCCTCACTCCTGCCCCTTGCTTCAGTGGAGCTGTTGGCAGGACACAAACCATCAGGTTTTTGTTAATGCCGTGGTTTTAACTTCTGCGAAACACAAGCGTCTCATTACTTCCTGGGGTGTTCTGAGCGACGGTGAATTAATTTTTGTTTAAATGTTTTGAGATCCCAGGAGCTACACAGATGGAAAACCTTTTCATTCATAATGTAGGGCCCCCGACTCAGAAAACCATTCTGCCCCATCCATTTACTAACGCAGCATCGCTACAATTTCAAAATCTACATGCATTTATAAAATAACCTGAGTGACAGTCAGCAATCAGTACCGTTAGGAGCCTTCAGGTTAGCAGTTAGGGAATTATCAGCAACGTGAGTTTAATCATTAAGTTGTTTGTGGTTACTGTTTGTTGGGGTTTTTTTGTTTTGTTCTGTTTTTTGGTTTTTTTCAACGGTTAATTCAGTGGATGTAAAAACAAGTGTTTAGCTGTCAAAAAGGGAATTTGAGGTTCCTGCTTGAAAATCTGCATAGTGGCTTCGGCTCTTACTGACTGATTAAGCTGAGCTACTGGAGGACGGCTGGATTAGCATGTCACAGGGCCTCCTCTTCTAAGGCCCCTTGTCGGGCCACAAAAGATTAAAAGAAAGCTGAGGAGAGGGCAATTTCACTGCATTTAAACCAGCCTACTTTATTCATTATTCAAGTGGCTGTGTTGACCGTGAAATTGTCAAGTAGTGATTTCCTGGGGACAAAAAAAAAAATAAAATAATTCCTTTTAGCCTTTCCACCTTATTTTTCATTTTAACCTTCTATCCTTATTTCGCTAGATTTCAAAGCGTAAACACATCCTTCCTTGCTTCTTTGGGAGTGAAGTGCACCTTACTCTAAACCACTCCTTTAGTGCATTTATGGATGATCAAAATCACAGTTAATGCTTCCTTTATTAATTTTTACTTTAGCACTGAAGGCCTTTGCTGGTGAAAAAGAGATGATAAGCAAGCGAGGAAGCTTGCCTTGAGGAGCAGAGGATCCGTCTTCTAAGCCGAGGAGGGAGTCCCCAGAGCAGCAAGGACAATATTAATTGCAGCCTCAGGATCTGGGTGGGCATAAGTTGGTGGCCTTTGTGGCAAGTACTTCGTTATTAACGAAACCTGAAGCTGGTGGTGGTGTCCGTGAAGGTGCTGTGATGTACCCAACGTCCCACCACGGACAGGAGATTACCCACTGCCAGTGAGAAAGATCCAGTGGGGGTTGTTCCCCGTGTGCAGAGATGATGTTCTGTAAGGTTTGTCATCCCACGAACTCCGCTCGCTTGCGTTTTTGGCAGAAAAGGGAAGGCTGTTTGGCGGCGTGTTCAGAGAGTTCATCTTTCTGATTAGCGCCGTGTATTGCTCCATCAAAATGCCCTCGTGAGGCTCAAGGGAGAACGTGTGCTGGGAACTATAGGCACGGAGGCGTGTGTCTTCTCGAGCTCCCTTTGAGCTCTGACAGCTCGTTTCACTTCTCGCTGGGCTGCAGGCAAGCAGTGGGAAGAGGCTGGCTTCCCCCATCACCTTTTCTTTTGATGAATTTCTTTCAGCCTTGAAAGACGTCACCTTCAGGTGAAATGGCCAGTAAAAGCGTGGAAAGATATTTCCATGCTCGGCGCTCTTTAAAGTCCAGCAGCTCACCTGTGCATTTAATTATATTGAATTTCAACTGAAAAATTATGAGGGGAAAAAAAAAAAAAAAGAAACGCTGGGAGAAAAGCTGCAGGAATACCATTAACTCAGAAATCCTTGTCATTGTATAGACATTATGTAAAGAAAAAGGCAAAGGTGGTTGGCTGCTGCATGGATTTAAGGTTTATGCAGGTAGCAATGCCCACGGAGGGATGGTTCAGAGGGATGGTTTGCTGTGAGCCCTGATACCTCTACGTCCTCCGTAGGGGGAAATAACTGGGAGAGAGAAAAGCCCCAGCTCCAAACACACCCAGGAACTCAGAGGATTTCCCAACTGGGTGGTTTCTCATCCTTCAGTGGTAACACACACATCGCTGCATAAATCTGAAGGCAAGATGGTGAGGAAAGAATAAAACAGGACATCCTGAGGAGCGAAGACTTTCTGAAAGACACAACTGGGCTGTTGGGTCAGCTTCAGAAAGGCTGTGTAAGCACCTGATTAACTTTAAATGTGTGCTGAAATCCCACTGATATCTTTAAGGTCTTAAAGATGCCCTAACATCAAGAGATTTCCTTTGAAATCGGTATGACTGCTTATATCTTCCCAAATCAGGACTCACATGCTTTCTTGTATGCAAGTTTAAAGCTGCAAGGTCAAATGCGGCCATTTGCGCTTTCTTATTAGAAGCCAGACATTTGAGAGAGAATATTTGCTAAGGAAAACAAAAATATTAAGTAGACTTTAAAGTGCTCAGTCGACTTGCCTGCGATTTGGGTCCCTCGTGCATTTTCTGGGTTTGCAAGCCTCAGGGATTGGGGGTGGTGCTTGCATTGCTCTTATCCTCACATTGCAGGTCTAATGAGAGTGATTTTATTTTTCTGCCCACTTTATATATGCAACCCCCGCTGTAGTAGAAAATATAGCTTTGGATATGCTAATTGCCTTATTTAACATTTGAATATGGGAAGTATTTTGCTTCAGTTAGTATTTGCCTCTTTCTGCTACCAACCACGGGGCGTTCGTTATCACTGATCTCCTTAGAGGGGCCAGGAGCAACGTATCTAAAGAGTACAGTATTTACCTCAAAAATAAACGTCTGCCTTAAATCCATGATCTCCACAGAGGTTCTCACAGGCTTTTGAGATGGCTTCCAGCCTATGAAATTAAAGGGAAAACATTATTCCAGTGGGTTTGCAGAGGGATATTTTCTGAACGTGAATGCAGCCAGGCCATTATTCAGGTTGCTTTTGAAGGATCATAGCCAACTAAAATTATACTATAAGCAAGTATTTTTCTTAACTTTCTCTAAAAGTCACCATATTGGTTATTAAAATGTAACTCAAAAAATACCAGTTTACATGTTTACTTTCTTTGGTTTTGACTGAACTTGGAAAAGAAAGATTCAATAAATAGAAAAAAAAAGGCAAGTAAAGAACCTTTTCTCTGTGCTTCCTAGTCAACTAATTTTTTTCAGATTTTTAGAATTGTGAAGTTTGGTTTTCCTGTATCACAGGAAAAGACTGCTTAACTAACTTCTGTAGCTACTTTAATGGGAACTTTGGTTCTTTTTGTATCTGCAAAAATTATTAATATCACTAAATATGTCAATAGAAGTAGGAAGTTTCCATTTAGCAAACCTTCACAGTAGTGTACGACTACACAGCACCAACTGAGTGTAACAGTGTCTCATACTTTCTTTTTGCCCTTTTGCAAGGTTCCCTGTTACAGGAAATTGAAATGAAATTTTGTTATGTATATTTTTTTTTAGGGTAGGCATGTTGTAAGATGCAAGCAGAGATATGTTTTTGCAATCTTATTCTCCAAATCTTGTTTACAAGAGGGAAACAAAATAATTAGGTGATGAGTCTATCTGTAATCTTTGAAGGAAGAAAACAGAAAAGGTATAAAACCTCTCAGCAGTTCTGTGGTTTGGAAAAAGAAAAAAAAAAAAAAAGGAAGAAAATCACACACAACAAGGCTAAAGCTAAATTCCTTTTAAATCTTTAAAGACATCCTGAGAAGCATTTCAGACTACAGCCAGAAATGCTTCAGACCAAAGCTTCATTGGGCTCGTCTTCATAAAACTCAAGATTGAATACAATTCCCTGGGAAGCTCAGGAGACAAGGGCAAAGCAATTCAACAGCAGCACATACATTTTTAGAAGCTTTTTACAGCCCTGGCTATTCTGACCTCTGCAGTGGTCTTGCTGTTGTTTAGGATAGAGGAGGTTTCTTTTTCTTTTTTTTCCTTTCCATTTTAAAAAGTTGTTTATGCAACATGCTGTTTTCCTCTCTTCTGGATCATCTTGTTAAAAAGCATTTCCTCTGCCCTGCAGAAACCATGGGGCTGTGAAGGAAACAAGCTTGCCAGAATCAAGGCCAGCCACTTTCACAGGTCAGTTGAGTCTGTAGGATCAGCTCACAGAGCGCAGATGAGTCCCCACACTTCTTCTGAAGCCACAGAAATATTTTGCCCCTGTTTTTTTTCATAGACTTGTTGCAGTTCTGGTTCCAGTCTATGTCAATACCTCCAAGATGAGCTCCTTTGCACATGCGTAATGGGAGCCATTTGCTGTCTCCAAGACTTTGTGAGCTAAGAGAGAAAAATGACACAGAGATTAAGTGAGATGACAGAGGTTCTGCTGACCATCAGTGGCAGAGGAGGAAATAAATCCTGGCTCTCAGTCATGGGCTGCTCAGCACCTTTCCTGCTCTGGCAGTGGTCACTGCAAGGGCTATGATCGTACAATCATAGAAATATTAAGGTTGGAAAGGACCTCAAGATCATCAACCTACAACCCTACACCATCTCCTGAAGCGCCACACCCAGCTGTTTTTTAAACACATCCAGAGATGGTGACTCCACCACCTCACTCAGCAACTCATTCCAATGCTTCACCACCCTTTCGGTGAAGAAGTTTTTCCTAATATCCAAACATATCCATAAATAAAATATCCATAGCTCCATCCTATGACAGAGCTCATAGGACTAACCCAGCTCTTTCCAAAGCATTGCAGCCACACATGACCTGGGGCTTGCCACAACCACTCTGCTTTGCTTGACTAATCTTTGCCACACTTAAGGATATGCATCTAACAAGTAGGTGCAAGCGCCTGGAGGCAGGGAACCTGTTGTTTGGTGTGGTTGGACTGTAAAGTAGCCTGCATAGTTCGAGGTGCTGTAGCTGAGGCTGTGAAAGATGCCTGTGGCAATTAGTAGTCCAGATGCCATTGAAAGTCAATGAGAACTGGGTGAAATCCTGAGAACGGGTGAGCAGCCAAAAGCTACCATATGCTCATAAGCTTCTCTTCAGTCTAGCACAGTGATCAGCACAAAATGGCAGCCAGAGTAAGGCTTAAGACCGTGAATAGCAATTGAGATAAGCATAATAAATACAGCAGCAAGTGCCTTTCTCTAATTCATGTGTAGCAGGCTAATGACATGATTTTCCGTTCGGAAAGTTATGAGTTACCCCTACACTGGAGCACAGGAATTGCCAGCATTACTTTTTACCATTCTTTGCTTTGGTGGCAGCTAAAGGGAAAAAGAAAAAAACCAAAGTGGCCATATAAGAAGTTGGTTTGAATTTCATCTTCTCCCTCCTTGGGGTCAGGAGCCAAGTGAAAGCAGAACAGAAGTTGACAATTAATTTCTCTCACTGTTTCCTATTTCCTCCTCGGGTGCAATAGTTGACTTCCATTTAAATGATCCTAGCGTTTATTCCATGAAACACATAAAAACATGGAAAATGAAAACATGAAGGAGAGGGGCAAAAAAAAAGGAAGGGTAAATTGTGCATTTTCCACGCATATAGAAGATAGTCTTTTCTATCCTATGTATTCACTTTGGTAAAACCCAGATGAGTTTCAGATGAAGAGGGACTACAAGTGATCTTTTTTCTTCTTTCTCCTTGCACATATGTCCCACAGCAGGGGAGGGATGCTTCACTGCTCCATAAACACCTTGCATTTTGTCTCGCGTTGTTCCTGCAAGGGGTTGCATCATGCCTTGTAAAAGTGACACCGCTGGATTTGTGCTGCGGAAAGTAAAAGGGAAAACAAAAACACAACCCCGAGCTTTAGCTGCACATGTCTGACAGCAGCTTATTAAACTCGGAGCAAGTCATTAGAAAAGTGAGAGGAAACATGTGAATGAAAATAATAAAAAACCCAGGTTGTTTCTCACAGCATGAAGGAAAAATGTTTTCTACTAAGTGAAAGAAAACAAGGCAGGGGGAAGCAATTCCTAGGTTGAGAAGAGGTTCTTTTTTATTGAGCTCCGGTTTGGGATGTCACTTGCTAATGTGGTCTCTACAATTTAAATCTCCATCAAGCTTATCAGCCCAAATATTTGCACATGCTAATTTGTTCAGCTGAGGCCCCTTGATCTGTCATATTCCTGTGAATCATGTTTTTCTGTTGGCTCATTCTTTGGGACAGCTTGCTTCCTTTTGGATTTGTTATTAAAAGATAATATTGACTTAGTTTCCTTTACACTGAGCAACAGCCTTGTCTCCTAAAGCCTGCCTTGGCTTGCGCGGGAGTGCATGTGTGCATGTGTGTGTGTGAGACAAGCTGCTCTCAGACACTCATTTCCTTCAGCTCCTAATGACAAGAATCATTAACATCATCTTCCCAGGACTACTTGGTGTCCTATGTCCCGCTGGCATGTTGTGTCTGCTAAGATTTCAGCCTAGATTTGAGCATCTGCATGAACTTTGAGAGCTCAAGAAGGTGTTTGTTTGAACTTGCTTCTCCTGACACCAGCTTCTGCTGGATGTGACTGAAGGTAACAGGACCCCCAGTATTAAACCTCATCGCACCACAAACCCTCAGCAGGGTAAACCCCATGAACCACTATCAAGGAACCCCCTGCATGCAAGGGTCTGCCTCTATATCATTCTCCTTCTGCTCCCAGAAGCCACAGCTCTAGAGCATACTCCAACTAGCTCTTCTTGATTGCACTCAGGTCTCATGTCCTGAAAATCTCTCACTGACCACCAGAATGGCTGCTGGCTGCTCACTGCCATACCCAGCTCCAGAGCTGAGTGCTGGTGCTCTGCCTTCCTTGCAAGAGGGCAGCATCCCAGGAAATGAGTAGCAGTTTTCCCTGTCCTTCTCCCCATTGTATAATCATAAAGTCATTTAGGTTGGAACAGACCTTTAAGATCATTGAATTCAATCATTAACCTAGCAAAGCCTGGGCCACTACTAAACCGTTCCCCTAAGCACCACATTTACACATCTTTTAAATATGTCCAGGGATGGGGACTCTACCGATTCCCTGGGCAGCCTGTTCCAGTGCTTCACAACCCTTTCGATGATGAAATTTTTCCTAATATCCAATCTAAGCCTCCCCTGGCACAACTTGAGGCCATTTCCTCTTGTCCTATCACTTGTTACTTGGGAGAAGAGACTGACCCCCACCTTGCTACAATCTCCTTTCAGGTAGTTGGAGAGAGCTATAAGGTCTTCCCTCAGCCTACTTTTCTTCAGACTAAACAACCCCAGTTTCTATGGAATCATAGAATCATAAAATCATAGAATGATTTGGATTGGAAGGGACCTCAAAGATCATCTCGTTCCAACCGCCCTGCCAGGGCAGGGACATCTCCCACTAGACCAGGTTGCTGAAGGCTCCATCCAGCCTGGCCTCAAACGCTTCCAGGGATGGAGCATCCACAACTTCCCTGGGTAACCTGTTCCAGTGCCTCACCACCCTTAGGGTAAGGAACTTCTTGCTTATATCTAGTCTAAATCTACGTTCTTCCAGTTTCCACCCATTACCCCTTGTCCTATCACTACAGGCCTTTGTAAAAAGTCCCTCCCCAACCTTCTTGTAGACCTCCTTCTGAATTCTCTCAGCTGCTCCTCATAGGACTTGTTCTTGAGCCCATTCACCGTCTTCGTTGCCCTTCTCTGGACACACTGCAGCACCTCAATGTCGTTCTTGTCATGAGGGGCCAAAACTGAATACAAGATTTGAGGTGCAGCCTTATCAGTGCTGAGTGCAGGGGAACAATCACTGTCCTAGCCCTACTGGCCACCCAATTTCTAATACAGGCCAGGTTGCTATTGGCCTTCTTGGCCACCTGGGCATCATCTGCCTGTCCAGGGCCAGGCAGCGGGGGCATATCATGCCTTAGCTGAGGAACAGCAGTGGCCGCTGCTACCTGCGTTCAGTTCCCACCCTCACTGCAGACTTTGAAGGCTGTAAATCGTAAGGAGTGACGAGTAATAATTTTTTTTTCCATTTCTATGCTTGTGCCAGTGTACTTAGCACTTGTTCTCTCTCTCTCTGAGATTTCTTCACATTGTTGTGGAAAGCATCTGAGAGGAAAAGATTTAGGATTGCCTCTCCTCTGGAGCTGTGATGATGGACGGTGAGCCCTCTCTCTGTATAAAGTACCTGCATGCACAGCATACTCCTTTCTACTGTTCTCCGTTGTTGGTGCCACGTGCTGGGCAATGGGACCAGCAGGACCCAGATGGGATACAAGCAGGGATGTTGGGACATTTGAGGGATGTTAGGAAGATTCTTACTTATCTTTATTTTAATTTCTGCACTTGCTTTACCAATGACTTTAAATAATGCAAGAAAAGTTTTAAATTTCTGGGATGTCTTTTTATTTTTTTAATCTTCATTTCATCCAATTTTGGCCATAGTTTTGAGGCCAGTTAATCTCAATTCTATTTCTTGTTGCCTTCTGCTTATATATGAGAAAATTAAGTGAAATTTCCACCTAGATAATAGTATGTGGAACGGCTTTTCAGAAATAACATAGGTCTGAGATTTTTTTTTTTTTTCTGGGACACTGAGGGAAGCACTTGGTTCATTTGGAGAGTGGTCTCAGCATCCACACAAGCACACAGAGGGCTTCAGTTGTCTCACGGGTTCACCCCTCTTTCACACCCTCCCTTCTTCTCATGGGGAAACCAGCCATGTCCTTTGACTTCAAAGACAATTCAAAGGATTTGCACAGCTTTATTCACTTATCAAAGAAATGCAATGAAGTTCACACTTCCTTCTCCTCCAAAGCACTAATTCTGAAACTGGGTTGTTCAGGCTGTGTAGGAGTGAATTTCATTAAGCAAGACAGCACAGAAATTCCTCAATAACAGTAGGACCTACCCGTTTCCTTCAGCTAAAAAGCACAAATCCAGACAGAGAGCTCAGAGGGGTCATATTTACATCTTGCCTAGCAGCTTGCTTTTCCTGGGATGCTGCAATATGCTTCCTGCTTTGTAGAAAACATCTTCATTCTTCAGCTTCTTTTCCCTTACTCCCAGACTCCGACAGAAAACCAGCCCACAGAACAAGAGCACAATCGCTGTGCTTCATTGGATGAAAAAAATAAATAACTTGTCTCCTGCACCCATTACTTATCCTTGCCGTGTGTTTTTAGCCTACCTCCTCTAAAAAGAAGCAGCTAATTTATAATCATGTTGTTTGTCGGGAATGTTTGTTCACATCTGTCTGTCGGCAAGTTTTATAAATCAATTAGCCCCAGACAGACACACTCCACAGCTTTCTGTGTTCCCACAGATGTCACTTACTCATCAGCAGAAAAAAAGCACTAGCCTTCGCTGTCTCCTAATTCGGGTGCACGTGAAAAACAGTTCAGTGTATCTTCTGCACATGTGTACCAAAAGTGTTCCAGTTACCTGGCAACCAACTGAAAAACTGTGCTGGAAAACCAAACACCTGAGCACCATCCTGTACCCATTTGCATATATGTGCATATATATGCCTGAAGAGATATATGTGGAGTTATTTAAAGAAGAAGGACTTGGGGAATTTCTTAAAATAACAGTAATAATTTATTAGCATTTCTGCAAATGTGAACTTTGTAAGGCAGAGGAAAATAAAGGTGTGTGTGAGATGGGGAGGGACTTTGGGAAGCACCAGATGTTCACGGCAGTCGCAGTTTGCTGAGGATTTAGGGGAGTTTTGAAGTGGTAGGTAAAGTTTACAAGCATCACACAGATATAATTGCACTAAGTTGGTGCTTTACAGTCCCACTAGTTTCTCTAGGTTGCTTGAAGATTTGTAGCAATGTATTCTGTTATTGCTCGGTACATGTGTTCTCAGCTTTGGTTGCAAAGCTCTTGCTGTGAGAAACTGGTCAGTCCTTCAGCTCCATCTTCTCCTGGAAACAAGATAACAGGTTTGGGCAAGGTGTAAACAAAACTCTCCATCCAGTGTAAGCATAGAAGGAAGAGGATTGGATTAGAACACTGCTTTTCTTGAGCGTGGGTGAGTGTGTGCCTTGAGAGAATGAGTGGGATATGTGATGAAGAAGAGGACACAACTGAGAGCAGGTATGGAGAGGCATGGAAAGAGGAGAGGTTGCCCACTGGACTTCATTTTTTGCAATTCTTGCTCACAGACAGGGTTAAAGAAGATGGGTGCAAGGTAGGATAAGCACAGGTAGACATCTCCAGCCCAAGCGGTATGACCAGACTGTGAATTTCAGGCAATTACAGCACGTTGTGTGATGGAAAGAAAGAAATATAGTGGTCATTCCTGTGTTCTCTTTTCTCTGTTTTCTCTAAGCCTTCCATTTTCTTACCTTCACTACTTTATTTCCTGTAGACCAATGGATGGGTTAATCTTTAATACCTTGCAGTAATAAAACTGTTTTAATTAGCATTAGTTTGGAATGACAAGACTACAAGTAATTAAGTTACACTGGGATCTAGTTGGAATGAAATTGATACCAAGGGATAGCATAAACATAAATCAACATTTAAATAAACTGAAATCAGATTGCTGTAATTAAAAGGAAAATCCATTGGCATTAAGACATAAAAATATCAGATACGGATTTAATAAACATAGTAAAGGAGGGGGAGAGAGACTGGAAAAAATATAAATCATTCCTTCCCACATACCTGCTGTCAAAAAAAAAGAAAGGAAGATGAGAGATCACTGTTTGGTTAGTATTAAAGAAACACAATTACATTGGGATGGCAGAGAAGTTAGAAAACAGAAGATTATGAGTGTCTGTACTGAACAGCATTAACATTAACCTGATGTATTGCCAGTGAGTTCTAGTTATAAAAGTAATTACTGGCTACCAAACCCTTCTGGAATCTGCAGTCAAAGGACAAAGAGAGAAGAACAAGTCGAGGAGAAAGCGATTACTCCTCTGAAGTTAAGAAAGGCATGTGCAGTCAGGAGCCAGCAGCAGGCTGATGCATTTTTTTCATGCTGTGGAAAGAGCAAGCCAGCATATGCTTACCAACTCCTCCTATTTTCTTTAGACTACTTATTGCTATAGGACATGCCATTTTTGTATGATTAAAAATGATTCATTAGCCTTTTAGATTAAGGGAATCATGTATCTTCTTTAAATGTTATGGTAATTAAGACATACTAGATGAAGTGTCCTTTTTTTTTTTTTTTTGCAAGACAATAATCTCCTTTGAGAGAAGATAAAGGATTTGAAGGAATTGATGTAGGAAGGAAGAGGAAGAGAACTCTGCATGAAGCGATCCCAGTTCTGTTTTGACCTCTCAGGTAAGAAAACCCCACCTGAGCTGTGAATAACTCACTGGAAGAGCCCAGGTGACAGTCACAACATAGTAAATATTACTTTATGCACTGGGTCCTTGGCTCTTCTGCAGACAGGTCTTACCTTCATCTGCAGAGTCATCCCAGGTGAAGCTGTAAAGGCCAGTGTGGATCAGTGCAGACAGGGAATAGAAGCACAACATTTTTTTTACACTATGCAACAGAAAGGGTCAGGCAAGAACAAAGATGCGGCCGTGTTTAAAGCTGTGCTGGTTAGTGCAAAAGTTTGCTCATGGCTAAACTTTCTGTTTGGAGTATTTTTAGTCTGCACAGATGGCCTAGACACGATGTGGAAACTCAGCCCATCCCTCCCATTTCATACTTACTGGTCATGCCTGGTGGATAGGGCAAGTCCGTGTGTCATAGGACTGAAGAATTTGGGAACCTTGAGATCTACCACACCTGTGCTGCACCACTTATGTGTAGATATGTCCAGCAAGTCTGATATCTACTGTATGCATTAGACTTACTGTTTACACATGAGTGGGTTATCCAAGGTACATATGGACGGATAGGGGCATCCCAGATAAATTAGATTCCTTGTGCATCCACCAAAGTGTTGACCCGCACTTGTGTAGAAGATATTCAGTTGGAACCTCCACATATTTTATAATCATGGCTTGAACAGAAAGGAACCTGTGGAAGTGATTTTATCAATTTTTTTTTCTAGTTAGACCTGTTTTTGCAGTCACAACAGTAGAGTTTTTTGAACCCTGAATAAACAAGACTTCAAGACTTGAGAAAAAGAAAGCACGTGCGTTTAAATTTCTGATGTTAATATCAGCAGATTTATTTAAACTGGTGCAAGGGGATGTGTGCATGATCCTATCCTGGGTCAGTGTTGTCTTGATTTATTTTTGATATTTAAGAATGGTAAAAAGACAAAGAAGCAGGGGTAATTTCTGACACAGTGTAAGAACCTGAGACAGTTTTTGTCACTTAAGGAACACTGTACGTGCAGGTTGTGGGCAGCACTATGGCTCGTTAATGGTAAGGGGGTGAAAAAGACAGAGATCTGATTTTTTAAATTGAGGCCAGAGAAGACAACAATTCTAGAAGAGGGGAAATAAACTCTTTGGTAAAGACACAACCTCATTTCCTTTTGCTTACTCAAATGTAAAAAATAGTGAAATTAGTGGATTTTTGTAGATGTGAATAATACTCATCCCGTTCTTGTTACTGGGAGTTTTGCCATTAAGTTAATGGGACTGAGGTCCCAGTTCCTGTATTTAATCATCAGAAATATAATTTTATTGAGTAGTAACAGAGCAATTTTGTACCACATATTAGATGTCACTTGCATACATCAAAGCTGTTCCTTCCATGATGATCGTATTACTTAGCCTAGAATAATTAACATTAATAATGGTGTTGTCATTTGCAGGGAAAGAGTCAGGATCAAACAGAGAAATTAGCAGAATAACTTTTTGACATAAATCAAGCAGGCATTATGCAACCTTACTTGACCACACATTCACCTTCTCAAACTAAATGACCGCTTGTAATACAGACCTGCTTGTTTAACACCAGAGCGTCAGGCCTGAATTGCTCTCTGCACATCACTGGATTTTTCTAGCCGTGCTCGTGCCCCTGGTAGAAGGGAGCAGAGGAGTAGTTTGATGAGGGTCCTTCACTTGTTTTTAAAATGACAACCCGTGGAGCCATCAGCTGGCAAATGCTAAGTGGATTGGGGAACTGAATAATCATATCCTGGTTGTGACGACTGGGATCTTGCATGTGCACAACCCCTCCTGGAACCTGTCGTGTTTTACAGACGTCGCCGGCTCTGACTGTATAATGTGCCACGCTCTGTAGGGCAGTCAGCTTACGGGTGAAACTCAGCAACCAACTTGACAGCATCCTGCCTGGTTACATGAGAAATTGGGAGACAGAATGAGAAATTGTCCTTCCAGATGACAATGCAGGGAGAACTTACCTAGGTCAGCCGTAATTGTCAAATTTAACGCAGGATCAGGACAACTACGTGAATATCGCTGCCCACAGTGAGAGAATTAAAGAGCCAACTCTTTAGCTTCCCATTCCCTTTTCTTTCAAACTTGTTTCTTTCATACTTCTTTACAGTATGAAATCATCTCCATCATAAGGAACCAGAAATGACAGAGAACAGATCTTCAGTTTCTTACTTCACCTTCTGTTCCTTGCTCTCCCGGTGAAAACCGAAGGATTCACTCTTGATATTCCTCACAGTATGCTTGTTCTTCTCACACAAATCCTTTGTTAAACCAATTGCTGTTTTCTTGGAGAATTTCACAGAATCACGGCTTGCAATGATAAAGTTGCAAACTGGATGGAGGTATCATTTGCTGTGTTTTTCTAGCAGGGAAAATCAGGTGAAAGCCTTCTGTTAGGCTACTCCTGCGCAAGAGCATCAGACAGTCATTTATTGAGCACTGCCATCTCGTCTGGACAGAGCTGCTATCTTTCTCCCTGTATCCGGAGGTAGTAGCATGAGCTTATGACTATCTAGATGAAAAAATTCAAGGGAAGAGGCAAGAAGCCAAATGCCATAGCAGAAGACGCAGGGTCCTTAGAAAGCCAGGGACCCAGTTCCTTCCTGATGCTGCTCTTTTTGCAGTATCAATTCCATGTTCACCAAATATCTCTTGATGTTCATTTTCCAAAAAAATTATATCTTGAGTCTATCCAAAAACATAGAACAAAACCACCTACTGAAATCAGTTACCTTGACAAAGTGTCAACAGTCCTGAAGTAGTGTTTTCATCCCCTACCGTGCCAAACAATCGAGTATGTCTATATATGCTGGCGGATCTTGAAGTACGCTGTGATGGATAATAAGGACTTGTTGCATAGAAAAAGCAACTTTTTGCTAAAGTCAAGACTTGCTTATCTGAGAGTGTTCTATTTCTATAATACTAACATCTAGAAGTTATCAGCAAATGATAACTCTGGAGCAAGAATAAAAGTAGACAAGTGATCTTGTCTGTCACCAGAGCACAAACCATAATTCTCAGCAGCATGAAAAAATGCATCAAAACCTGTCTATGGAGCAGTGATTTATCTTGATAGATGCATAAAATATTGCAAAGGAAGATGATCATTAGACTTGAAGATCAGATGAAGTTTGTGAGCAAACTTTGGGGTTAGACCTAAATGGAGTACAAGGCAGGGATCTAGTATGAAGGCCAGATACGGTAAAAAATCGTCTTCACATAAAGAATAACACCACCAATGCACTTTGTAGAGCAAGTTGGCAGTTCTTTAAAACTGGAGAACAGTAGATAGGCTTTGCTATGTTAGATAAAAGCAATATGTCTGGGTTTTGGAGATCCTGCAGTTTGCTTTCTTCTTAGTTGAGCTTCTTCAGCCAGGTGGACATCTGTTCCCCTCTCCCCATTCTCCACTCTCAGCCTGAGGAATGATTTCCCCATCCAGGTCTAGTGAAAAAAAACAACGCGGTCCCATTGGATCACATCCCATATCTTTAAATAATTCTCTGTGCATATTGGGAAGAGCAAGGGGACCTCAGAGTATCCCATCTGTCTCAGATGTATGTCGTGAACAACAGCATTGCAAAAATATCTGATTGTTAATGTCAACAAGGCGGCATGATGGTTGCTGAGCAGGAGGTTTTCCTTCAAGCTGTTGGCTATTTTCAGCTTTGCCACTGCTGCACGACAGTGACCTCCGTTAACTTCAACATGCATCAGCTGGTCAACGTGTAACACGGGGATAACCGTACTTAGAAGCCTTTTTAGGCTTCCTGTGCGATAGGTGACCTGGATATTACTGAGCCATGGTCTTATGATTGCTTATCTCAGGATGCTGCATGGATGAAACATGCTATAGTGCCTGTTTGCCTCCACTCCCTGTTGTAAACGCTGTAGTCTGGCCTCTGGCATCTTCCTGGGGATGGCAGAGTTGTCTCTGTTGTCACAGGGTTTTGCTGGAGGATTACTGGAGCTTTTGGAGAAATCTATGACAAGGATGCATCTTTCTCTCTCTTTCCCACCGTCTTGCCCACTGCGTGAGTTTAACCACAGGGCACAATGCTTTCTTCCTTGTATCTCGCTGACGTGTGAGAAGTCAGTGCCTCATCAGAAAACGGCTGAGCAGGCATCAGCAGCCGGCACACGAGAAAACAGGTTCAGTGTCAGCGCTGCTGTAGAGCGTGCACATGCCGGGGAGAGAGAAAAAGAGACTCCACGCCTTTTAGGAAAACAAATTAAGCCTGTATTGAAATGTGCAAGCTGTTCATTGGAACAGTCTGATTTGAGGGGAGGGGGGGAGAAGAGATTGTGGGAGGGATGGAGGGCACGAGGAAGCAAGAATTAAGAAGTGACGCGTCAGAAAAACCTTTTCAGTTAAGCCACAGAATACCTTCGTCAGGATGGAAAAATACAAAACCTGGCCTTGCTCTACTCTTGTAAATCTCTCCCTGTGGAGGCCGTGATGGAGGATGAGGTGGTGTGTGGTGCCGGCTCAGACTTGCATCAATTTCTCCATGTGGACTTTTACGTCCTACTCTATGAAATTGAAAGATTATTTCTTTGAGATTTCAGTTTTCTGGCCTCTTCTCTTGGAGTTATTTACAAAAACCTAACACCGCCCCCACCTCCCTTAACAAGTCCCACCTCAGGTGGACTTGGCTCAGCTCCCAACTCCCAAGAAGCAAATCTCCCCAGCCAGGCCTGCTGACTAGCTCTTGGTTTCTTTTCTGCATGTTGTTGTTTGCTTGTTGATCCGTGCCATGGGACAGAGCATAATTAAATGAAGAAAAATGAAAACGTGGTGTTACGCCAGACAGTTTTGCTGCTGTCTTGCTGATTATGAAAGATGAGTGTGATTCTGGGCAAACAGACAAGAATGGATAATGCTTTGCCCTTGATGTATTCCACCTCAGTCAGCTTCTTCAGATCTCTCATCCTTCCTCAGGACTCGTGAGAAGAGTGGCCGTGCTGAGGTAGGCAGGAGCTGCTCTTGTCCCTGGACTTATTTCCCACAGAGTTTGTCACGACCTGAAGTGCATGATGGTTTGGTATCACAGGCACGATAGGCATGATTTTGAGATATATCTTTACATAGGATGTAAATCTAACCCTAACCTCTGCTGAAAGAGCCTGCTGTTACTTTACACAAGGGTTTTCCTGTCATAAACCAACATGTATTCCTCTACTGAGCCTAAAGCTACTCATTCCCTCAGCAAAACCACAAATTCTCACATACTATCTTAGTACTATTATTATCCATTACTATTTGCACATTTGCTTAAAATTTATTCCCACGCCTTTCCTTCTTCGAGGCCACTGTTTTCTTCCTCTTTCCTTCTATTTCTATCCCTACATCTGTCTCTTTTTTCTCATCATATCTGTTTGGAAGGAACTGCCAACACTTTTTATCCCCCAAACACTGCCAATAGTCCATCCTCTGAGATCTCTTCATTCAGCAGCTGTATTGCTCTGAAATTTTCTTCTTCCAGGTCTCTGGTCTTCCAAAACTGCTTTCAATTCTGAGCCCATCACCCACAAACCCATAAAGCCACGCACCCATTTTCTAACCTCCTGCTTGCCTAGGCTGCTGATCCTTGCTGCCCTGCAACCAATATCACTTATCTCTCATCCTGTCTCTGACCCCCACCTTCTTCTGGATGGCTCATTAGGGAAGACGACTATAACATAATAAAAGTTGAGTGGAGTTATCTGTGACAGACTCATTACGGTGTCCTCCTAACATCATTCAAGTTAGAGGACTCCCATGCTGAAGATCAGTTCTGACAGCTCTGTCATCCCAGGAATATTTGATGCAAAGCTCAGCACCTTCATTTTAAAGGGAAGGCTTTGTACAGACCCAACTGGGAGGTCCACTACATTATCTCATGGGGGCTGGATGTAGCTTCTGAGCTGTCCACTGAGAAACAGTGTCATACAGCACCCATGTGGACTGGTTACAACATGTAAAGATCTTGGGTGTAGAGTACTGTCAGATTTGGAACTAGGACTGCTGGATACCATGGTAGGATCTGCAGTTTGTTATCTGGGAGATCAAGTCCTTTCCAGCCTTGAAAGTTGTGTTCCTTTGCTAAGGTGAATCAAAAGCACAAGTAGTCTGAACAGAGTTATTGCTGCTGCTACTCTTTCAATAGTTAAACGTGTATTCATTTTAAAATAACACTTGGAAGCTGAGTCTTCTACAAACCTAAATTTTTCTAACACCAAGAATTCTTTAAACTCCATTTTGTGAAAAGTAGGTAACAATCCTTCAGAGATGGAGAACTGAGGATGCTCAAAAGGTAGCAAAGGGAGCAGGTATTAAGCTGGTAGTAAATTGGAAGTAGGATCTTGCATACTTGTCTGAGAACATCGTCTCAATTCAAAGACCATCTTTCCTGTCCTTGTAACCCAGAAAAGTCCCAGCTCCAGCTCTGTGCTGATTTGGACTCTGACCAGAATAATAGCAAATGCTTTTCCTCCTCCCTTAATCCTCTTCCGAAATTTGCATGGAAGCAAAGTATTTAGTGAAACTCGGCATAGTCAGGTCATTTTCCTTCTTTCTCAAGATGGTAATTTTTGATTCATTTTGCTTCTAGGTCTTGGCATTTCATTGTGCCCTGTGTCATGAAAGGCTATTTGTAATAGAAAGCTCTATAGAAACCACCATGTCATAAAATATGTCAGAGAGGAACTTATAAATTCTGTTTCTAGCTAGGGATTCAGTCTGAAACAAAGAAAACACTGATGGAGGACCAGGTATGGAGCAGCTTTCTCATGTGGAGTGACAGCAAGGCTTCCAAGACACAGCCAGCCATCTAGAGGTCTCTTCCAACTCCAACAATTCTGTCTGGACGCTGCACATATCCAGCACCTGCCAGGCCTAAGTCTGCTGGAAATACACCCACAGCAGTGAGTTTTTTGGTTTTTTCACAAGAGAGGAGAGGGATGGATTTCCCCATCTCTGGGGGGGATTAAGTGCCCACTTGGGCTAACTCGATAACGTGAAGAGAACAGGGTCAAAAAACTGAATTCAGCTTTCAAGTGATGGGTTTGTCTGCACTGGCATGAACAAATTCTCCATTGTATTCACCACAAACAGGCTTTTCTTTCCCAATCAGCCTGCAAGGGCTTTTTGTTACAAGGGTTTTTCTTCCACCATAGAACAAACATATTTATTGTCAACACTGCAAAAAAAAAACCTGCTCTCCTTATGTCTGAGTTCCCATGTGTCTCTCTTACACTATCCCAGGGCATTGATAGACTGTAGGATCTTGTTCCAGGGCCTTATCTGGTTTTCATTTCGGTAGCCCTTTTTTTAGTCTACTCCTATACAGCAACTTACCCGTGTATCTGTCTGACCTTCTGCACCAAAAGCCACTCCATCCTTTAAGCACTGAAATAGATTTCCCTTCTTTCATCAGCCTGGCATGCAAAGCCCCAGAATTTGCCCCCAGCCCCAGCTCTGTGGACTTTCTATCAACATTGCCAGCAAAGGATGTCAAGGCAATGGCTCTCCAAGCCTCAGCAGTGATATTATCAGACCATTAACCTGAGTAAACTGTATTGCTATACCTGCATATTTTGACACCTCTGAGTTACTTTGCACTCCTTCTTGCAGCAGACAGCTGCTTCTCTGCAGCTTAGTAGCTGCTTCATCCACCGGTTCCGCATTTGCCTTTTAGGATATGTAAAGCTTATCCGCTTCTCCTGTGCACATATTTCTTATTTTCCTTTTTATTTCTTTTTTTTTAAGCCAGATTTTCTTCAGTCAGTGTAAATGCAGTCACTGGAACTGCAGTGATTTGCAGGCTTTAACTCAGTAGCCCCTGATTAGAGAGCTGTTAACCATTTGCTACTCCTTGGAAACAATTAAATATTCTAGGTAAAATGCAATAGCTTAACACTTAGAGCAAACCACGCATTTAACAAAGTGCATTCCTAGTAATGGGTGAATTTTAATAGGATTAAGAGAAAACATTTCTTCTCGTGTCTGGGCATCTTAATTACTGTTTGTAAGTAGGTGGGAAAATTGTCCCTGCATCTGAGACACTGCTTTGCAACAGATTTCTTATGTGTCTGTAGGTTAACCACTTGAGTCTGCTATATATTTGAGTTTAACACATATTGACTCTAACATATATTTCCAAATGTTTTTAGAGTTAAAGGCGACTTATATGAAACAACTTTTAAGAGTAGGTGTTTGGTTCGGGGTTTTTTGTTGCTATTTGTGCGTTTTTTTGGTCATAATTTCTTTTTCTTTGAGTGGATGGGGTAGGATCAGCCTTGAGTAGTGATGATCTGAACTGCTTACTGCTGAGACATAGTAGTTACAGCATGAAGGAGAGGGATCGGTAGTTACATAGTAGTTATAACATGGAGTAGTTCCTGTGCTTTGGCCTCAGTTTAACACATTGAAAAGGACATGAAACTTCTCTCTGCTGGGTGATGTAGGTCTGCTGGGTGATGTAGGTCAATGTACAGGTTGTGTCTTGATGGGTGTTTGTGGGAGGGTGGAGTAGAACTGTATTCCCCATGACCTGTATCACAGAAATTTTGGTACGTAGTATGATGGTGTCTTCTCTCACCTCCTCCTGCATGAATTCAGACCCCTCAATACTAGGGACACAAGTCATTTTTGTCGTACCAAGACTGATCCTGAATACATGATGTTAGATCTGAAAGGTGACTCTCCTGTTTGATCTCAGCACATACATGGTTGATCTGAAGAGCATAATCTCCCTGTTTGGGCAGGCAGCACTCATCGTTTGATGATCAAAAGCAGGAGAACTGCTCAGTCACCAAGTGAAGTTGCAGGGAGCTGCAGAATTATTGGAGAGATGTCTCGCCGCAGCCCAGCATCTTTCTGTACTGATGCAACATCGTGACGAAAACGTTGCAGCACATATCAGGACACCAGTTTTGATCAGTTTGTGGTTCCAGCAACATCTATGATGTAAGCCATCTCTCTTCTTCAGGCTGCGAGGATGCAGGGAAAGATCATGCCCATCACTAGCTAATGAACACAAATAAGCCAGCTGCCCATCAGCTCACTTTGGCTGATATTTTGCTTCCCTGCCTGTGCTTAAACTTTATGGGGTTGCAATGTTTCGTACACCCTAAAGGCAGTCACTTTATTTTTAATGTCACTAAATGCTTAAAAATGTGTTGATTGAATTTAACCGAGGTTGGATTTCACAACCATGGAGCTACGATAAAATCAGGAAGAATTTTCTTACATCAAATCAGTTACAACTGCTATAACTCCAAGATACACCTTTTGACACACAAATAGTTCTCTAAAAGCTGAGAGGCATGTTTTCTCCTGGATCCAGCTGCAGGTACGGGTTAGAGCAGTCTGTGATATGCCCATTCATCGTGACATTGAGATCTGCCAGCAGAAGACAGCATTTTCCCATGATGCCCCTGCTCTGGATTTACGAGCCACCTCAACCAGACCCCTGCTGAACACTTGGGAGGGTGGGCTCACCTCTTTCTATAGCATTTTCATGTGCCCCAAGTGTAGCAGAGAGTATCTAAAACTGAATACAAACCCTCAGATAATGAGAAAGTGGGACGATCTCTCTGTATTGATCTCTGGAGTGAGGTGCAGTCTGGCTCTCAAATGGCTTTTGGAAGTGTTTTGAGTAGCGTTGATGCAATGCTAGGGACAGAACTCCCTAAATGGGCATCTATTAGAGCCACTTCAGAGTACCCTTAACATTTCTGGTACAGTTGTATTGGACTGCTAAAAAGCAACTATATGTAAAAAGCGCATTTTTTTGCCGGTCTCCAAGGAAAATCTCCAAGATAAATTTTGCTTCTTACCGAATGCTGCAGCAGTCCAGATGTTTTTTTCTCAGACAGATGTTGCTTTGCCCAACACCAGGCATCACTGCTCCTGAGCTGCTATTTTTTGTGTACAGAGCGTCTGTTCCTGGAGCTGCAAAAGCGGCAAATCAGTGTGGGTTTTTTTCCCTATTTTTTTTTTTTTTGTCATTTATACTTCCTGCACAATTCAGATAACCAAATGGTTTCCTATTTAGGAAACACAGTCGTTAAATGATGAGATTTGTTTTAAAACTTCTAGAGGTCTGAAGTCTTAGGTAGTAAATGCCCCTTATTTCATTTTAATAGACTTGTGAGTTCCACACTGTAACTACATGCTGTGCAACATAGCTTCACACACACAAATCCCCTCCCTTTGGTTTCACCCTACTACCTGCCTTCATTTGCTGTTTGCTAACTCTAGTATTGAAAGGGACCATGAAAACACCCAGAATGTGTTTTCAATCATAGTCTCTCTCAGCTGTCTCTGGCAAGCTAAAGAACTTAGCTTATTTAGCTATTCCTAATGTGCAAGCTTACCTACACCTATGATCCCATACATTTCTCTCCTAATTCCCGGTTTTCACACCTTTTTGGCATAGATAGTTCTGCTGTTTGTCAGTCTGGATTTCACGTGTGAGGATTGGACACATTGTGACTTTATTCCATGACATGATAGCGCTTTCCTTTTCCTTCTCTATTTCTTAGTTTCTCCAATGTTCTTTTGCTTTTACCCTGTCAGTAGTCACAGGGTCGCAGAAGTAGTCATTAAAACTACCAGGCATTTCTTACAAGTTCAAGGCCATCCTTGTGTATACGAACAGGAGTTCTTCACAGGACATCTCATATCTTGGCCTGTTTTTCCCTCTTAAGGGGTTATTTCTTTCCACAGACTCTAGTCCACAGAGGATCAAAGATGGACATTTCATTGGGTGCCTTGTGTTATGTAGGATGAATCTAGATCTACACGGTTTAGTCAAACCGAACGTTTGAAATTAATATGGTGCAATGCTTAAATTCAATGGCTTGTGGCATACATGCAGCTGGACAGAATGTTCTGGCAATCTCTTCTGGCTTTAAATTATATGTATATGTGATTACAAGGGTAATTTTGAGCTTGTGCTTTAAGCCCCTGTTTCTGAAAGGGTCGGCAGATATCTTAACCAGCTAGTGTCAGTGAAAAGAAGAGCAGTGCCTGAATCAGTGCCAGTCAAAACATATACTGAACAGCCACTCTTGGATAACAAAGACTGTTTCTCAGGGGATAAAACTAAAGGGACTGAAAATACTACGAAGAAGCTGACAGCCTACCCTGTCAAGTCAATACATGACTTGTGGGTGTCCTTGAAGGGATATAAAATTTTCATCCAAGAAAGTTACAGGAATGGTTTACAAATCTACTGCACCAGGTGCTAGGAGGAAATAAATTAAAAACAGAGGGAGCTTATCAACATAAAAGTCCATGCCAAGAAATAGTCTCTGCACCTGCCTCATACTTCTCAGATTAAAGATGCAGAACTGTGCTGAGTTGTTGTCATGAGGGGGATCAATTCTCAAGAGCAGAAATCTTTCCCTCTAAGAAATATTTGAAGGAATCTTATTTTCCTGCTGTATTAGCATTGTTGCACAATAGAGACAGCAGTACTCATGTTTGGAAAACATGAGAAATGTAAATAGTTCCTTTTTTCTTATTAGAGGTATGCATATATATATAGCTTTAGTGATTACATCTAGTTAACAAAACATTTTCTGTAGAGTTTCAGCAAAAAAAATCCTTGAGGAACGTTTATATACCAATGTCATGAACCTTTTTAGTTCCTGCTTCAGCTATTCACCAATTTTCCAATCTTTAGAATGGGAAGCTCTATTTTATTAGCCTGTCTTTACCGCTCTTTTAAAAAGTGGATTTCCCTTAATAATTATGAAAATTATATTCTGTAGATGTGTCTGTTGTTACACAGAAGTCACAAAAACAGAATGGTACGAGACTTTACTATCCCATTCCAAAATTTTTGAGTTCTCTGTCATAATGTTCTGGGGTTTATGGGCTTTAAATACTGGAGTTCATGCATGTCTTTCCCCAGATCATGTATGATATGGAGGTATGTTTCTAAAAAGCAAAGTCTAAGTGAAGGGTTAGCTGTCATACAAAAAGGAAGACAATTGGTTTACTCTTTCATAGAATATATCTGGTGCTGTTTTGAAATTAAAATTATCATCTTGAAATGACTGGATGTGTACACACAACCAATCAAAACAGAAAATTACAACTAAACCCCAAACATATATATATAATGCATTAAAAATGGAAAGAGGAAAAAAAATCAAAAATTAATTGTATTGGCTTTTTTTAAGACTTAAACTTCTGAAAATTACAGATGAATAAAAGTGCATTACAAAGCAATAATACCCACTTAAGCTCCAGGAAACCTTCTAATAACAAATTTCCAGGACTGGGCAGCTTGAGCTTGTATAAATTTTCCTAGTAACCTCTGGTGCCTCAAGTATTTCAAATCTTCTAACACTCCATTGAGCAGGAAATATTGCCCGACTCCCTCTTGGAAGCCAATAGATTATCATTCTCTTAACCATTATCATTAATTAATCCAGGCAATAAAACACTGCAAACATCCTAGCAGACCAGCTATCTCTTGGCATGCAACTACTAATTTACAATGAACCAGTGTGGCTTTATTCCAAGTTTAAGCCACAAATTCTTGTCTTTTGTAAACACTAGGTATCATTCATCATATTAAGTGAAGCAACCTTTTCCTACTGTTTATTTATACATTTAAATATACATAACTGTATGTGTGTACCTAAACAGAAACATAAGCACATAAATTCAAAGTGGCTTTTGGAATTCTGTTTTGAAGATACACAATGTGGGCTGTGATCTCCAACAAACTGTTTAACAGTTCTTCAAGTGTATTTCTTTGAGCAGCTTCTGATCGAGTATTTTCTCATGAAGGATTGATGCGAAATATTTTTTGTCACCTCTATAATTTTTTTCTCTCCAGTTGCAGATCCACAGTACCTCATAACTTCATATACGGTAGTCCTTGCTCTGGTACAAGAATAAATGGCTTTGGTGTGAGAGGAGAAGCACAATGTCTTTCCTTTCTTGCTACCAGGCTTCTAATAAGCAACGTGATGCTGCTGACATGCATGTGTTGTCCTGCCAGGGTGGGCTGAATAGCCTTAGGTAACCTTTTTGCAGCTCTGCCAGGAAGATCTTTTATGCTGAAGTCCTACGGACCAAAGCCTCTGGATTTTTTTTATTATTATTATTTGCTTGCTGAAAGTTAAGAGGCAGTAAAGGCTGATATCTAGCATTGTCTCCTTTCCTCATCAAGTAAGAGCTTAGGTGGGTTTAATTTCCTCTAATGTTGGGCATTTCGAAGTTTGCAAGTTACTACTGATCGTGTGGTCTTTTACTCTTGTGTTCTTCTCCTGCAATTTATGGAGTTGGTGCCACTCCAGTGAATCTTTCTTTTTCTCTCAAGCATTAACTACCCAGCCACTGCACTTCCTCTTGGAGTCCAGTTTGTGTTTTTATTTTTCTCTCGTGTTGATTAGATCAAAGGATATACCCGAAGGCATTACATCAAATAACTTGTAGTATTCAGGAATTTATTTCTAAACTCTCCTCTGCTTCAGACACTTAGGAATGCTCCCTTGCCCATACAAACCTGAAATATTCCCTAAAATTAGTTGTAAGTGCTGAATCAAAATTCTGCGAGGGGCCATATCAGCAATTTTACAGTTGAGACAATCACGGGTTAAAGTTCATACCTTTGGTACTCTTTAATGTAACCAGAGTATGTAGCTTTTGATGACAAATGCTATGCAGTTACTATCTCAATAGAGTTTTGCTGACTTAGATAAAATTTACTGGGTTCAATGAGCACAGTTTGTGCCAGAATTGTGTTCAGTGACTGCATGCCAACATGTAAACCACCTTTGGTCTTTTAAGTCAGAAATAGATCCTCATCTTGCAATGGCTCCAAGCAATAAACTGATGGGCCTTCTAGCTTGGTTACATCACCCAACAGTCAGGCTTTCAGCTTTGCTTGCAAATCCTTTATCAAAATGCGTTTCTGATTCATGTAGGAATACTGCATCACTTTCCAAATGGTCGCTTTTAAAAAAGTGTTTGACCTTAAAGGTCAGATCCTAAACCTTACCCTGTTGATTTTGTGCTCATTTTTTTGCTTCTTCAATCATAGATATTCCCAGGATTATATGTAGGAAGTATGGAATTGGCCAGGGAAGAATAACCCACCTTCTTTTTAGTAGTGCAGGAAATAATCTGATCAGATCATCACTATGTTGCTGGAGTGCTTAAAAAAGCCTCCTGAACCCTGGACCATCTTTACCATGTGGCTTCATCCTTAAAAGTTCCTTATCAGGGAGGAGAGCTCTTCTTTCACAGTCACAGCTCATGGTTCTTGCTTCAAGCATGTCGTTATATGTTGGTCCCACAGAGAGAAGGAACTACAGATGCAAATTGTGTGTTTTGGTACCTCTGTGGTGAGGACAACCTGATTAACAGGTGACATAGGCTCATAGAATCAGGGTTGGAAGGGAACATAAAGATCATCTAGTTCCAATCCCACCGCCATGGACAGGGACATCCCCCACTAGACATAAGAAAAATAGAAATTGGGTGATAAACTTCCGTGAGCTAATCTTTACTTTTTATTTGCCATTCTGCTTCTAGTATTTATTTATTTATTTATTTATTTTGTCCCCAGTTTGAGCAGTAAAGCACTATGAGGGAAACCTGCTTTGGAGATACTGTATTCTTTAAGTGATTAAATGACTTTAATGTGTGCTGTGCCTTTCACGCTCCTCTTTTTACTTGTCACAAGTTGTGAATTTATCACTATTACCTGCGACTAAGGAGAATCATCAGAGGCAAACAAATTACAAGTTGTTTTCCACACCAGACAGATTTCAAGTTTCCTGAGGGCTCTGAGTGTTTCTTTATTTCGCAGGAAGAATTAGATAGTTAATTCCCCCGCATATCTTGCTGGTCTTTTACATCAGCTTCTTTGATAAATCATTTGGGACATCACATAATCAAGTGTTGCCATAAAACCTTTATACAGATCTATAAACTAGATTACATTGTGTGGGAAATCATTAACCTCCTCTACTTGAATTGTGCTGTTTGCACTAAAAACGTGCAGATAAGCATGGGTACAGGACAGTAGCTTTCATATTTATCCTCTGGCTCAAGAGTTAAATCCACTCAACAGCATCATTAAAAACAACATCTGGAAAGAAACACCTGGTGATTCCAGATTCCCTGTTGGTTTTGCTGCTGGTGGTGTTAGTGGGCTTTTAATCTTAATTTTCTCTGCCAAGCCTTTGTCTTTTATCTGTGACAATGGCAGAGCTGTTATGAATAATTAAAAAAATAGTGCATTACTTGTTGGCAACTACTTTAATTTAAACATTCCCAGGCCATCCTGCACTGGCATAGTCAGGGCATGTATTGAATCATTTTTTGCTCTACAGTAGATGTTTAAGCTCATCTTGCTGATGTGAACATTAAGACTATCTCCGACAAGTAAATTAAACAGTGTCTGGGAACAGTCCCAGGCACTAGAATATCGTCATCTCTTCTGCTGCACTGTTAGAAGCATCTGTGACATGGTGTTTGTCAGCATCAACTAGTTCTCTCCCAAATAATTCCTGAGTCTGGATCAGGAGCTAGGAAAAAATCAGAGATCGTTCCCACCAGGCTCTTTTTATGCATCTGTGTTGTTTTGGAAGCTAAGAGAGGTTACTGCCTGCTCCGTGCCAGTTGGCCTCAGTGCTCGTGAATGGCTTTTGTGCATTTAAATTTCCTCTGTAGGTGTAGCCTAATTTAGCACAGCCCCTGTGAGAAAAGCATCCTTGGGGTCAGTCCTCACAACTGTGATAATCAGAGGTTGGTGTCTCCCTTCTCGATGAGCAAAGACAGGGCAAACCTTGGGTATATCTTCCCAACCTCATAGCGTAGGTTAGTACTGAGCAAATGAACAAACAGAGGTTAGATTCAGCCCTGCTTTACACCTGGTTTACAGCACTGTTTCTAGTGGGATTCTTTCTCATCTGTTCCATCTCATTTATTTGATAAATAAGGTCTCCATCTTTGACTTTTGCACTGCTATTGATAACTGTAACAATTTCCCCATCGTACCAATGCAAAGTCTTAACTGATGGAAAACTACAGTTACATGGGTGTTATAAATGTCCAGTGCTCACTCAGGGAAAAAAAATCCTTCCAACATAACATGAAGTCTGTTCAGAATATGGACATGCCCTCAACCCCTCACAACTGTGACTTCAGTAAATCAAATAACGGCAAAATAAAATCCGTTACACGTTAAAATCAATCAACCTTCGAAACCACAAATCAAAGCAAAAGCAAAACTGGAAAACTCTCCCTTCTAAAACTGAAGAATTATTGCCAAAGAGAGAAGACATAACAGCACCAGAAAGTCCCAGAACTTTTCTATCGCTCTTGGTTGCTCCTGAAAAATTATGTGGGATTTTCTTTTTTTTTCAGATGCTGTGATGATGGAGAATAGTATAATGTCTTAGAGAAAGACAGATTATTGCTATGCTGAATCAAACCGTTAATATTTATGTTCTTCATGAATAATTTCATGTACTCTCTTGAAAACTTTACAAACATTCACCATTCTGTGGAAGAAACAGCTGTTTTCCTCATTTAATAGCAGGGAAACGGGGAGAAAGAATATATGTCTTGCTCTTTGTCTCAAGATCAGAATAGAAGGGATTGACTCCCAGTTCCGCATGCTGAAAGACACTGGTTGAGCTTCTTGATAGATGACATAATAATGGTGTAGCACAGCACCCCTTGGGATGTCAGATCTGCATAGAAATAGTGGCCCATACAAAGTGAAACATTGTTTTGTTTATATAATAAAATATTTCACGTGTATGACATATTAGTAAGTGCAGAGCAAGGCAGGCAATTTATATCCACATGTGGAATATAAAGATAGGTTTGTACATTCATAACTGCAAACAACTGCTTCTGGAATTGTGTTTCCAAGCAGATTGGTTGTTTATTCCCATTCCTGTGGAACTTGCTTTGGAAAGACATTCTTTTTCCTGTAGGTTCTCCTGTAGCTCATCCTTATGCAGTATCTAAGACAAAAAACTCCTAAACTACTAAATCTCATTTTTCATGTTTAAGAGATCTCAGATTTAAATAAAAATCTGTCAACTCTTTATCTGATATATCACTTCTTAATAAAAAAGGGAGAGAGAAAAGTCAGCTGCCCCGTTCCCAAATAATTCTGGGGCCCCTGTTAAGAAAGTGTCATTGGCACTATTATCTGCTCCCCTAGATGGTGTGGCTTTTGCTAAACTGCAAAGTGATTAATCTGAGCATTCGGTTAATTTCTACTCCTGAGTATTTTAAGGTTTTTTTTTTAAAGTAGGTTATTTTGTACTTGTATCTTTTTTCTGATTTCATGATTAAGGCACGAGGCGGACCATGTGAGGGTACTAAACATTCATAGGAGAAGGTTTCACAAGTGCAGTGGTTGATATCTTAGAGGAAATCCTGTCTCACAAGAGGAAGAATCGAGATTCCTGCTGTCTTATTTTTGGCTTCTGACTGTGGCAATTACGTTAAAATTCAGTTGTTCTAGACTGCCTTTTCAGCCAGTGGACAGAAGCACCATCATTTGGCAATGGGTTCTTCCCATTCCTCAGGAGGATTATGCTTTTGCTTTAGCAGCTCGGTTAAGTGTTTAAGGTGGGGATGAGAGGAACCTGTCCCCCAAAATCCTCAAAAGCCAAACTTTAGCTGGAGGTTGAGCTATTCGTTTTGGTAAATCGTGTGCAACCACCTGGAAGGGTCTTTGAATGTGCAGAAGGTCTCCAGAAGAGTGTTAGCCTCATCCCTGGGTCGGAAGAGCTCCACACCTTTTATGTTTATGATGATTTTCCTGCTCAGCTGACGTAGTCTATGCAGGCTGGAAAATTTTCAAGGGATGGAAGAGAGTGCTTGTATATCAACATATGTGCGACTTTTTCTTTCTTTAGCGGGTCATAAAGCATTATGGGGACTGTTCCCACCTGGAAGCTTCTCTGTTTCCACTAGGATGCTGGCACCACTCTGCTCCTGGGATTTTTCAAAGAAAATTTATCCCTTCACCCCTGAGGAGAACAGTGAGTAGAACTGCCCAAAGAACCAGTTTTCCCAGTAATGGTGTTTTCACTGTTACATCGCTTTTACACACGGGCATTCTCTATTTGGGGAGTAGGGGAAGGAGTGATGAAAACTTATAATGCCACCATCCATCCAGTCTTTCAAAGGTGATTATATTCTCTATAAGCCATAATGCTCTTGCCTTTTTCAGTTTTTCTCTAGTGTGCTGAATTGTCAGCAGGGTAAATATTCAGCTTTCTTAGTAAATAAGTAGTGGCTTTGTATCAGACCTAGGTCCAGCCACAGACCAGTAAAGCTTTGAATAGCACTGGAACAAACCATCTGCACAAAAGTGAGAAGCTCCTGCAATTTCTCCTGATTAGGATTCACTTTGAGGTTGTTTACCCACCCCTGAACACAAACGGAGAAGGTCTATTATTTGATCAGACATGACTCTCAAACAGAGATCTCATTATACAGGCTTTCAACAGCACAGTTGTGTTTTCAAGCTTGGAGAGGTGCAGCAGCTCTTCATTATTTCCAAAATAGAGGGAAGGAAAAAAAAAAAAAAAAAAAGAGGGATGGTCATTTCTTTAATTTCTTTAACTGTTGAGAGACAAATCTCCCTTTCTTTGTCATTCCTGGTCAAAGACGGATCCAGAAAGATGGCTCATATCCCACCATGCTTTGGCAGGTCAGTGGGTGGTTTCAGATATTCTAACTGAACCCAATTTTTCATGAAAGTACCAGAATTATTAGAGAGAGGGCACCTGGTACTTTAGCTAGCTCAGAGGAGGTCACAGTCACAGCCACCACCAATGTTTCCCTGGCACTACCTTAATTTTGTAATCAATCGTACACAGACACCCTCCCTTCAAAGCCAAAATCTTGCTTTCATTTCCACCCTTTCCTTTTCCTCCATTCCAAATTCACTTTTGCAGATGCGATCAGGGTCTTTGGGAATAAAATCTCATTTGAATTCGGAAACCAACTTTTACGAGCAACTCAGTACATCTAGTAAGACAACATCTGATCTGTCCAGTCTCTAATCGATTTAATAGGGGCAAGGGCATAGGCAGGCAGGTCTTAGGATTTTTCTTCCTATTTCCACGGAGCCCTTCTGGGTATTTCACAGAGCTGCTAAAGTTCACATTCTAGGACAAGGCAAAATGTCTTTGAGGCATCGAGTAGCACACATTTAATGAAGATAGAAAGCCAATCACTTAACATCAGATGAGGAACAGCAATTTCCTTCAGTCTGGCACTTTGTGTATTGAACAAAATTGCATGAGAGCTTTGAGCACTAGGAGAGCTGTCAAGCGGCCGTTTGTCTGGGAGCTGGAGCAGTCCCCTTGGAAACAGCTTAAACCTTTTAACTGAAAGCATTACAAAATGTACATCTGTGTGTAATATATTGTCCATAGCCTCAACTGTCAAGGGCCAGGCAACACAATGTTCATATATATATTTTTTCCTGATAATAATTTTCAGGCTTTCACATGTAAACAGAGATGCCTTTAAGATTGCAGAGCTCCATAAGCAAGTGTCGTATGAAATGTTTGGCCTTAAAACAGGTTCAGCTGGATTATCTGACCTTATCACATTTGCCTCAAAATTTCTAGTACTCCCTGGGCCTCTCTGTTGCAAATACATAGAGATTGCTTGTTAGATAAGGCAAAATGAGAAGCTTGACAGTCAACCTCTCTACATTATGGTGTGAATTAGTGGGATTTTGGGTAGACCTTTTAATAGACATATTCATTTCCATAAGTCATCACCTCTGTGTAAAACTGGTCCAAATTCAGAAGTCTGTATTATAGATTCATAAGTGATCTGTGAATGCAAATGCTGGGGAGATATTTTTTGGTGGTTTTGGTTTTTTTATCTTTCTTTAAGGAAATATATTTATTCATTGTATTTTTTCCTGGCAACTATGAAAATGTTTAACAAAAAAAACAGAAAAAAGATTGCAGGGATGGTACATACTATAAAATATTCGTCTGGAACACATTTGGTCGCATGGTTTTACACTTCTGCAAATGTGGGGCAGCTCTTCTGAAATCAGCTGGGTTTTAGCAAGTAAAACTGCTTTGAATGAGAAGAAAATCAAGCCTGTTTTTTTCTAGTCCCCTCTCGCTCTCTGAGATTTTCTTGATCCTCTCCTCACTCATCTTCTCCTCCAAAGCCTGCTTGCAACTTGTACTCCCAGCAGCCACTTTCTTTAATGAAGAGTAATGCTGAGCACTGAGCAGATTCCACTTCAGCTTCGACACTAGGAAGTGGATTTAAAGTGTCTGACAGAGCTGCAAACTGCAGCTGATTGGGCATTTTGGCAGTTTAGAACTATTGCTTTTCTTTCTTTTTCTTGCCTTTAGCATCTACCTTTTTTCCCCTCGCTACTCCTATCTATTGCTTTTAGTGCCCACAGTATGCCTTGTGCTTGACCCTGTCACCATTTTCCCCCAAAAATATTCAGGGACAGATACTCTCGGTCTTCAGCACTAAGACCTTTGCCATACCTTGCTCAGAACTCAGTCCGTCAAACAGGTATTCAGCCAGAGGGATCATAAATCTGTGCAACAAGATGACGAGACCAACATCAAGTGATGTTTCATCACAAGGTACTTTTGCGCAAGTACTGTAGAGGTTGGTCCATCCAAGAGCATGGTGTTGACTATCCTCTTGCATATTTTTACAAATGCAAAAACTGATAGCTGACCAAACATCCTGGTGAAGAATATACAGTGGAGATCCGATGTTCTGTTACAAGTACAATGATGTATTTTCTAGTACAAAGATTTTTGAGTACAAAGATGTATTTTCTATATTTCTATATTGAACTTGATTTGAAATAGTGAAAAGAAAAAATAAAAGTCTATTAAAGAAAGTCCTGTTGCACCTCACTCCTCCAGAGTAACTGTAGGAAGTAGTTAGACAGTTGTGATCTTCATCATGAAATTTTCATAGAATCATAGGTTGGGACAAACATTTAAGATCAAGTCCAACCATTAACCTAGTAATGCCAGGGCCGCTATGAAACAATGTTCCCAAGCACCATATCTACACATATTTTAAATATCTCCAGGGATGGGGACTCAACCACTTCCTTGGGCAGCTTGTTTCAATGGTTGACAATCTTTTTGTTGAGGAATTTTTTCCTAATCTCCAATCTAAACCTCTCCTGGCACATCTTGAGGCCATTTCCTTTTGTCCTATTGCTTGTTACATGGGAGAAGAGACCGATTTTAACTGCTTATTGACACTAAAAATCCAATCGTTCTCTCGTTCTCTAGCAGGCATTTCCCGTTGTTTTTCTATGACCACATGGAAAATAAAGCAAAATTTGGGACAAAATACAATGAAAATTGGTCCAGTAGTTCACAGAAGAACAGGAGAATAGTACTACTGTTTTCTGGGAGTTTTTGTGATGATAGATGGGATTGTGGTTGCTGTTTTGAGGATATTATTCATGCCATGACAGTGATCCATTGGGATCAAAATAAATCCACAGCAGCAAAATAAACAAGCACAAAACAGGCCTTGTTGTAAGCAAGTATAGGAGAAAATAGTAGTTATACGACAACTGGGTACGGTTTAGAAGCTGAAAATTGGGAAAGCCTCCAACTCATGATTTAGAAGACAGCTACTGTGTGGAGTAGGAGTTTATAGATCAGTAGAACAAGCTATCAATTTTCAATAAAATATTAGGAGTAGTTTCATGAGATTAACCTCCTGGGAAGTGTGGTAGACCAAGTTCAGAGGTGTGCTTGGAATAGAGCCCTGTCTCCAAGCCACACCTGGAAAATGTGTTTGTTTGTTGCGTAGGAAGGAACCACATCTTGTTTCTCCATTCCCTGATCCAGCCTCTCCTAGTGAGATATCCCACCCTCCTGCCTTCAGAGGATATTGAATAGTGTTCAGGCTGACAATTTTTGTGACATTGCATCCTCCAGAAAGAAGAGACTATCCAATGCCATCAGGAGTGAAAAAGCACAACTACTGTAAAATAGTGATAAAAGAACAGTGGTTACAGAGCAATCTTCTTCTTGCTAAGTTTAGCCATCTGAAGATTAGTTTTCTAGCTGCTTATGGATGTTTTGAACAACTTCATGCAGAAATCTCCTTTGACAGATGTTAATCCCAGCATCTCCTTCCCCTCTACTCTGCCCTGGTGAGACCCCATCTGGAATACTGTGTCCAGTTCTGGGCCCCTCAGTTCAAGAAAGACAGGGAACTGCTGGAGAGAGTCCAGCACAGGGCAACTGGGATGATGAAGGGAGTGGAGCATCTCCCTTATGAGGAAAGACTGAGGGAGCTGGGGCTCTTTAGTTTGGAGAAGAGGAGGCTGAGGGGTGACCTCATTAATGTTTACAAATATATCAAGGGTGAGTGTCACGAGGATGGAGCCAGGCTCTTCTCGGTGACAACCACTGATAGGACAAGGGGTAATGGGCTGAAACTGGAACATAAGAGGTTCCGCTTAAACTCGAGAAGAAACTTCTTCTCAGTGAGGGTGACGGAGCCCTGGCACAGGCTGCCCAGAGAGGCTGTGGAGTCTCCTTCTCTGGAGACATTCAAGACCTGCCTGGACACGTTCCTGTGTAGCATAATCTAGGCATTCCTGCTCTGGCAGGGGGATTGGACTTGATGATTTTTCGAGGTCCCTTCCAATCCCTAACATTCTATGATTCTATGATTCTATGATCTCATTCTCTGACTGAAGAGGTCCCTGAGTCACAGTTTATTGGGGCTGGAGAGAATATTCAATAGGCTTAAACTCTCAGTATGCTTGCCTGTTCTTTTATCATTTTTCTGGAATTCCATGTCAGTCCAGTCCATAACTTGATGAATCACTGGTCCAACCCAGTACAGTCATTCCTAAGGGAATCACTTGGGCCTCCTTGTATCATTTATAGAGAGAAGGAAAATTGTTTTCTGGAGATGGTTCAAAATATTCAGTTGTGGAAGAAGCCCAGTGACTAACAGAGCAGAAACAGCTGCCTCTGAGGAAGTTATGTCTATGGCCAGCCATGGGTCATGAAGAAGAGGTGCTAAGTATTGGAGTTCTTCAGATGCTGGATGCTGGTAGCTGACAGAGGACTAGACAAAAGACATGAGGGATGAATTTCTGAGAGTTGTGATCCTTTCACTTGTAGATTATAAACTCCTTTTAACGTCAAGACTTTCCCAGGGGTGTAAAACTCAGGTAAGTGGTTGGGTTCTTTTAGATCCTGCCACAATTCAATGGGGAAACCAAAAAAAAAAAAAAAAAAAAGAAAAGAAATAGAAGGTGTTACAAGATGAAGAGTGTGACCTTTACTAGAAAATACACCATTTATTTATTATTTGCATTGCTGCAGCAATGACAAGGCTCAGCTAGAATTCAACACCACTTTGTGAGACCGAAGACTCTGCATGAGATGCAAGAGAAAGTGAAATTGCTGAAGTGAGCCAACCAAGGTTACAAATGAAGTCAATGGCATAGCTGGGAAAATGCCTTCTGAATCCCAGGACACTGTTCATGGCAGGAAATCATTGTGCTACCAAGTCAACAAAGGCTGTGATTTATCCTTTCTGTGCAGGAATATTTATTATTGAACAGCTGTTGTCAGTCCACCCAGGCTATTTGAAAAAATATGAAGTAAGGAAAGATCTAGTTCTTCCCTGGGAAATAGTTTACAATGTTCTGGATATGACTGGATTAACTGCCTCTACTTTTTCCTTTTCTAATTTCACCCCATCACATTTAATTCTCCACCCTCGAGCAACCCTAAATAATTCCTACATGAACTACTGTTCAGTAATCTAATAAGATGGTAAAGTGTGCCTTGACATCCTAACCAAGATAGTAAATATTTAATATAATGCACTCTATGAGGAGCAAAGTAAAATTAAATGAAAAGTCAGATAAAATGAGCTTAAATGCAATAAATACCGGTTACTATTCAGTGCTGAGAAGTTGCATGTGTATTTGTTTCCTCTCAGTTAGCAGTATTGGCAGCCTACTTTTTTGTGGTTTTGAAATGGCAACAGTACACTTGCAAGTCTGCTTCGTCATGTCTGTTAAAATAATTACTGACATTATTGGTTTTATTGTTTGGCATCCCAATTTATTTAATGTTTTTCAGTTAGCTGCAAGAAGTCCAAAAATATGTGTAGCTGTGTTAGTTATTTCCTTTTTCTTTCTTTTCTTCCTTTTTGTTTGGTTTGCCTGGGAAGGGGAGAACATAGAAAAAAAATGCAATAAATATTGAAAAATTACTCAGTTTTATAAAATACATTTGGAAAACTGAAAGCAGATTTAATCCAATTCTATTTTTAACCTGCAAGGTGGAAACCCTGAAATACAAGCAAAATCTTTTTTTCTTTCATGCCCACTTTCAACTGGGTATAGTATTCTTTATCTATTGTCCCATACTGACATATAATGCTCGTCAGATGCTGTGCTCCACTCAGAACCACCTGTGTTCTGCCTCTTCACCATTATTTTCTGGCAAAGTAAAGAATTTTTGTCAAATCTTCACCTAAAAGCTAAGAAACCATTTTTTGGAAGTGGAAGTTTCTTGCTAGGACATGATGAAATAATGCTCGTTAAGACCCGAATTAATCCAAATTAAGGACCATGCAGTCATGTCTTCAGAGCTTCCTAGAACAACTCATGTAGATTATCACAGGTTTCTAGTCTTCAGTATTCAAGAATTTTCTGTAATGTTGAATATTTGAGATCAACTGTAACTAGATTTTGTACCTGCAAGAGAAATATTGTCTGCAGATATGTGCATTTTTAATGAGAATCTACAAATAATGCACGTCCTGCTGTCCTATAAAAAAAAAATCAAGTACATTAGTTTAAATATTCTAATTGTAAAAGCACTGAAACTTCCCTGTCTTTTATGCTGTCTTCTGAAATGTTTGGAAACTGTTCCTTCTTGTGTCAGAAATTTAAACCAAATTCACAGAATCACAGAATCACAGAATGTTAAAGGTTGGAAGGGACCTTAAAGATCATCTAGTCCAACCCCCCTGCCAGAGTAGGATCACCTACAGCAGAGCACACAGGAACGCGTCCAGGCGGGTTTTGAATGTCTCAAGAGAAGGAGATTCCACAACCTCCCTGGGCAGCTTGTTCCAGTGCTCGGTCACCCTCACAGTAAAAAAATTTTTCCTCATATTTTTATGGAACCTCCTGTGTTCCAGCTTCCACCCATTGCCCCTTGTCTTGTCAGTGGACGCCGCTGAAAAGAGCCTGGCTCCGTCCTCCTGACATTCCCCCTTGACATATTTATAAACATTAATGAGGTCACCCCTCAGCCTCCTCTTCTCCAAGCTAAAGAGATCCAGCTCCTTCAGCCTTTCCTCATAAGGGAGATGCTCCACTCCCTTCACCATCTTTGTGGCTCTACGCTGGACTCTCTCAAGCAGCTCCCTGTCCTTCTTGAACTGAGGGGCCCAGAACTGGACACAATATTCCAGATGCGGCCTCACCAGGGCAGAGTAGAGGGGCAGGAGGACCTCTCTTGACCTACTGGCTACTCCCCTTCTAACACAGCCCAGGATGCCATTGGCCTTCTTGCCCACGAGGGCACACTGCTGGCTCATGGTCATCCTGCTGCCCACCAGCACCCCCAGCGCCCTTTCCCCTGCGCTGCTCTCCAGCAGGGCAGTCCCCAACCTGTGCTGGCACATGGGGTTATTTTTTCCCAAGTGCAAAACTCTACACTTGCCCTTATTAAACTTCATAAGATTTCTCCCCGCCCAGCCCTCCAGCCTGTCCAGGTCTCTCTGAATGGCTGCACAGCCTTCTGGTGTGTCAACCACTCCTCCCAATTGACTTTTTTTGTGGCATGATAGCTCACGTTTCAGTGGCAGGATATAAACACAATCCCCCACATTTCTCCTTTCCATGGATCCCGCCTGTGTCTTAGCCTTGAGCGACATTGTTGCATTTCTTCTGGTCTCCAGTGATGCTGACCCCTTGAGAAAAAAAACAAAGTCTGGAAAAACTTGTCCCTTTAATAAAATTCTCATAAGGCTGACTGACTGCCCACACCACCCAAAGTAGATCGTTAAGGGGGAGCTTCCAGAATTCACTCTCACATAGACAATTCCGACCTGTTAAAGTTGTTTTGTGCAGAACAGACACCTCTAATAATAAAATCATTGTCTCTAAGATACTATCAGCAGTTCTACTGTTGATTATTTCAAGGAGATGTTGTGACCTGCCTTGAGATGCCTTGCTCTGTCTTTAATACTGCTTTGCAGTTACAATTAAACACACAAAAGCAACATCACTGCTTTCACTTGCTGCTATAGCTTTCAGTATGAGTCTTGTGCAGACTCATACTGGTCTACATCAGGGATTTTTTTTCGTGGAACAGTGGCTCATAGTCAAACAGGATTCTTCCAAACTTTCTGAATGAGAGATGCTTTATAAGGATAATTTTCCCCTGATTATCCCGAGGTAAATACTTCCTCTTGCAGTGATGTACTCATTGATAGATATTCAACCCGCTGCACTGCAGACTGCTTTATATCAGTACAGTTATTTGGAGCATAATTAACAGCTACTTTGAAGGGACACGCACAGGAAGAGAGTCTCGTTTGCACCCATGTTGGAACTGCAAAGGCAGCTATGCAATAAAGATTATTGCTGAAGTCAATAGGAATGTGGTGAAAGAGGAGAGAACAAACCTGCTGAAGAAGGCATTGTTTCTGCGTAGTCATTCTTCATTTTAGCATCACCTATTAGTAAGTTATTTGTTGCTATCACCGCAACTTCTAGGAAAATGTTTTAGATGCTAAAAAATATGCAGCATACCTTGTAAACATAAAATCTTGAGACTAGCGAGAAAATAGGATCCCACTGTCTTGTAGAGCTACTTAATACATTGGATTTGATTCCTTCTAAAAAGTATGGGTGGAAAAAGGCAAAGAAGACCCGTGTCAAGAATCAGGAAAAAAAAAAAAAAAGGTTAAAATGATGTTCCAATGAATTCCCTGGAGGATTAGGTAGAGTGTAATTAAGGTTTCTGATCTTTATGGAACGTTCCATGTTGTTAAACAAACAATAAAACTCATAGTTAGTCCTACAATAAAACTTAAAGAGATTTCTCTTGTTGAAATAAACTTAATGAACAGTATTATATGGTGGGCAAGTATCTTCATATTTGGCAGGTTTTAATGGGATTCAGGGATTATGCCACAGCAGTGTTCCAGAAGCCAGGTTGTAATCAGAATTTCACCTTCAACTCTTAAGTTTGTAACAGATTAATGAAGTTGAACATTTGTAGATCTATTGGTGTCTGCAGTTATAGTTGTGGTAACCTATCTGGACTTTTCTTAATGAAGTAATGCATGAAATACTTGGAGGCCATTATGCATACCACAGAGAGAAATATGTCCTACATAACAGAGTTTTTAAGGCAGTAAATATATGAGAGGACTGGTTTATTTACTTGTGTTGCTTCTATTTTTCTTTTTCATTACCACTATTCACTGAAATAATGAATAGTTTTATGTCACTGAGATACAATTTGATAACGAATTGCAGAATAGTGGAATATTTAAGATTAAATTACAAAGGATAAAAGACATCACTAAGCATCTGTTGCAGGCCTTGAAATGAAAGGAAATATAAATTCCTTAGGCCAGTTATTCAAAAGCTGTATACAGGATATAGTACTTGTGCAGTACTTTAACTGCCTAGACATCTGCTGTTAAACATGGATCATCAAAAACACGCCTAAGTTATACAGAGGAAAAACTTTATGATGTGGAAAAAAAAGAGAAGTGAATCTAAAGAAGCTGTTACGCTTTTGCATTTTCGTAGTTGGAAAAAGAATTAAAGTGTAAATCATGAAGCCGGTCAAAGAAGATGTCTACAATGGTCTACAGTTGTCTATAGCTGTTTAGGTACCTACAGCAAGGTCTACTGGGCTGTCTTCATGACCACTGAAAGAGACAAACACTTCCAGGGTCTAGTTTGTTACATGTGGTTTCGATGCTTATTTCAGTATGAGACTAGCTGTAAGCTGAACACGTCCATTTCTTTTTAATTCCATTCACTACAGGAATGCTTAGACTGGTTTAGGTTGTAGATTGTCTACACTGTAGATACCAAAAGTTGGATGGTTGCATTTTTCTTTCTGACCAGAGAGAGTTCCATGGCTTTCTTTTGGCACCTGTAGTCACACTGTTTAAAAAAGTGGATATCCTAGGAGTGAGCAAGGGTGTAGCACACTGTAGAATCAGGGCAAGACACAAAAGGATGAAAGGACTCTGATCAATTCCTATCCAAATCTTAATATGGGCCTTCCAACTTCTGCCTCAAAATAATAAGTTATGGCTAATTACCAGGAAACAGCATGAGGAGATGGGGAGATGTCAGAAATATGTGCTTCAAGTAACAAAATGAGATTTGACCTAGAAAAATATAGGCTAATAAATCTGAAAGGGAAATAATCGAAAGCACAGTTATTAAGTCAGACAATGATACCTGGAAAGCAGAAATGTCAAAGGAGACCTTGGGGTTTTAACAGGCAACAAATTATATATGTGCATGCTGGAATGCTAGAGGATGACAAAAGGGATGGCGTGATTTGGGTCCGTACGTGCAGAGTCTTCATTTCTTTGTCCACAGGGAGGTGATTCTCTTGCTGTACGGCAGTGATGAGATTGCACCTTGAAGGTAGTGATGGATGTTGACAAATTGAAGGGAATTCCAAGAACAGCAGCAAAAATCATTAAGCGGCTGAACAACCTGACTTGGTAGGAAAAAGAAAGTGGTGTACTGAGAGGATAAGGGGAAAAGATTGTTTCTGTTATCCCAAGGTGACAGAGACAGGCATGATGGGATTATGTTAAACAAAAGAAAACTTGAACTGCAAAGCAGGAAGAAATTCCTCTTGCAAAGTGACTTAAAGATTTTTCTGAAGTATATGGTGGAAGACGTTTATATAATTAAAAGAGGGTGTCAGCATGAAAAATTTAATCAGAACTTTATTTGTTCTGGCATTTGTTACAAGTAACTCTTTTTTTATTAAAATTAAATGAGGTTCCATAACTTATGTTTTCAGATTGTGCATTTCGTGCGTTTGATGGCATGAGGTATCCTGCAAGTGTCACCGGTTTGTTGCTGGTTGTATTACGCATAACATGATGATCCTAAAGGAAGTTATTTTTTTCTGGAATAATTTCTGGAAGTTATTTTTCTGAAATGGTGTGGGTAATAAGCATTAACTCCTTCTGATTTTTCTCCCACCTTCTACTTGTGGTTCGATACAGAGGTTTATAATTTGACTCATTTTAACCAATAGAGTACATGGATACACTTCTGTATCCTGCAGCACAGATTAATATTTATCCTCTGGTGCTCACACTGTTCGAAGCCCAGTATCCTTGCTGTTTTCTTGGTGATATGGTGGTGCTACAGTCTTCCAAAAACACCTTTTGGATGTGCAAAGCACTTTGGGAATCCCAGAACTAGTTTCTTGTGGCATCAAGATCAGGGTAGAAATGGCTGATTTAGACTGCTTTCCTGCATGGGTCTGTCAGACCCTCAAACTCTGTAAGTAATCGATGAGAAAAGCATCTGCCTAAGTCAGATATCTAAAGAAGGTGGATTGGACAGTATTTACTGAACGAAACAGCATCAACGTCAAAAATGGCACGGAAGCTGTTTGCACTGAAAAGAAAGGATAGGCTCTGTCACTTGCACCGAGCTCAGATGCTTTTCTAATGTATTATATATTTCTAATTGTGTATGGATATATAGCATACAGTACTTAAAGACTGCTTGCTGAGAGGTTTCATCAAAAATACAATTTAGTCAATTAACAGCAAAAAGTTCTAAATCACTGAGTCAATTTTAAACCTTGTTTGAGTGGGATACTTCATCAGATGCTCCATAGAAGAGAAGAATTTGCACTGGCGAGGGTATGGATTAGTGAACCTTCTCCAGGCCATAATTTCAATTATCTTGTACTGAGTGTTTTTCACTACATTCCATTCACATCAGACTCTCTTCACAGCTAGACTGTATGGCCAATGATACAGGAATCCCATTTCTTCCGCTATTTAGCTATGAAAAATTAATGGCAATTAACTTGTAACGAGTTGACAGGAAATAGAACCTTAATGCTATTAGAACCTTAAACTATAGAAGCTCCATTTGCTTTTTTTATCTCATAATCTGTTAATCTGCTTTAGTATTTATGGGTAATGATAGTTATATTCATTTCTCATTATTTTCCCTGCCTCCCTCCTTCCCCTTGTTAACTGAATCTGTTTCTTAAAGAATAAACAACCTCATTTCTGTAGCTATTTCCCAAATATATGTTTGAGAGAATTATCAGGTGAATGTCCTCCACACAACAAATTTTAGGTGTGAGCATCTCAGAAATTTCTTTACCCCACTGCCACATGCAGTGCTGGGATTAGATGTGATCTGGAATGGGAAAGAGGCAAAGGACGAGGATCTGCTCCATGATTGCTCTGCAATCACACAAGAAATAATTAGGGCTGCACTGGGCGATGCTGTAAAATGCTTCCAATCCTTCTACACCTTGCAGTAAATCTGCTCCTTTACAAAGAGATCTTCCAGTGAAAGGATTCCACGTTCATTGAGTTATATCAATTTTCATGTAAATTTGGTCTACAATTTCCAGTATATTGTCCTTAATTACCAGGAACACTTACTATAAAAGGGTGTCTCTCACATTCATTAGCTTATATTTTAACTGAAAATTTTTTTGTTACCCTAAGAGAAGGAACAAGAGGCTGCACATACAATGTGTAAAATGGCTCTGCAGCCAAGCTGACTAGGAGAAATTAAGTGGACCTCTTTCATTAGTCGTGAAGGTCACATCCCATTGACTTTCGTGGTCCTGCACCAACGTAATTCAAAGCACAATTTGTTCCAGTAAAGTTGGACTCGATCTCCTGTTGAAGTTGTTCTGGCTTTTAAACCATTTAGTAAAAGTTTTGCTGGGGTGATTGGTTGTGGTTTAAGATTCTTTGTGCATTTACTTTCTGGTTCATAAATGACTATTCAAGGAAGGCAACAGAGGAAAAGCTCTTTAATTTCATTCAGCTGGTCATTGCTTGATTCCACGCCATGTTAGCTTCTAAAGAACAGCGACATGTCTGAAAAAAATTAACTTGAAAAAAGGTATTTGAATCTACATCTTGGGTTGCTAGGCTCCCTCTGGATACTAGTTGGGTTTCCATTTCACATGTAAGACAAACAGTTTCAGGTGAATGCAGGAGCAACAAGGCTTTTTACAGGTTTGGCCTAGTTTATCTAATTTTAGATAACTATGTCTAAACTAATCTCCTATGGTTGGTTCTACAATAAATGAGATGATAGTTCTTTAACGCACAAAAGGCCAGTTTATGCTGATGGGATGAATTCATCTAATAAGAAAAAGGGCAATTTGGTGCTCTGGACTTGACTCCTATCTCCCACAGCATATCCCTTCTCTATGTCTCTTTGCTGTAGAACTGTAGCAATGCCAGCACCTTGTATACTTATATTGAAATGCCACTTGGGATTTCCTAACATTAATTGAAAAGCTAATTAATATATTTTTTTATGAGGCAGTAATTCATCTGAATTGTGTTTACTAGTCACTGCTGAAGAATTAAAAGGCTTTGAAGCACACTAAGTAGTCTAAAAAAAACACAAGTAACAATGAGTTCAAAACACTTTGTTGATATCCAGAGCCAGAAAAGCAGAGCTGCCTGTTATATTCAGATACGGACAGATTGGTTTCTTGTAGCTAAACAAGTACCATGTGGTTCCGCCTCCTCGTTTAGGAGGTAGACCAGCTCCTTTTTGTTGTTGTTGCTACGTCAATGTCCAGGAGGTTTTGTTTCATGGCTGGCCTATTCCCTAGATGACTATTTTCAGGTGGAATGGGAGGTAAATCTGACAAGAAAGCAATAATTCATAGAGAAAATAACTGCTAATGCACTGCTGCAGTGGGGGAAAGACTTCCCCAGAAGCAGCACGCAGCCCAGCTCATCTTTTCTGGAACATCATGGATGAGTCTGCTCTTTAGCTCAATGCATTTTCTTCAGCATGAGGTCAGTTTGCTGTTTCAGAACTCTCATTTTTTGGTAAAGTTGACCCAAATCTTAACAATTGCTACGTGAACCAAATCATAATCACTCATTACCCAAGTGCTGTTGTGTGAAACTGCTGCCTGATGAATTGCATTGCGTACGGAAAAAGGCAGTGGCCTGCAAACAAAAATCACGCGTGTGAATTGCTTGTTTGCTGATCTTTCGGTAAAGTTATAAAGCAATGAGAAAAGCACCTTTTTAGCAAGGACCAGGGACTTAAAAAAAAAAAAAGCTTGCTTTTCCCTGTTAAGCCATTCATTCTAAGGAAAGATGTAGAGGGCCATCATTCTTCCATGAAATCAAGTAACAACCTTTTAATAAGCATCATTAAGTCTTTAGATTGAAATAAGAGGCTATCTACCCTTTTATCCCATATTATATTGCCCAAATTCCTCCTTGCCATCCTCACTGTGGTTAGATGAAAGCCCCGTTTTCATATTGATCACTAAAAGCACTTTCCCCTTGCGCGAGTTCACTGCATCGCTTCTAAATGCAGTTCATCTGATCTCTCTTATTTTGGCTGCTGCTCATTCAGGGCTACAAAAACTGTAGTTTCAGGCAGGTCTTGGAACCAAATGATCATGTTTCTTACCTCATTCCAGGGGATAACATTAGAATCTTTGTTTAGGTGGGATTCAGAGTGAAAATAAAGCTCGCTTTGCTTTCCCATGCATGCCCACACACGTGCACACACGTATATATATACACCCCTCTTTCTCCAGAAGCGTTATTTGAAGCCAGAACAGTAGACATCTGTGTGTGTTTGTGGCTATTGCTTTTCAGTAACACACTTTCGAAATGTTAGATGCTGGGGAAGTGTAACTGCACTGAAATGTTACCCTAGGTACAATCTAAGCCCTTCGGAGCTGTGGATTGAGCAGTTCTCAGAGTTATTCTTTTTCACCGGCAAAGACAAAGTTGCTGCTTTACAAGGAAATTAAGTGACACAGGCAACAAAGCTATTGGTTTAGGGGTTATTGAGAATTTATTTGTAAACAAGACTTAGCCTGAGTTGTACTGTTTCCCTACAGTCGCTTGCGTGTGACTGTAGATCTTATTTCCACTTGCAATTTTTATGTGCCTGGAATTTTACCAGTGTGAGACTCAATGGAGCACTTCCACATCTGTTTTCTCTTCTTCTCTTTATCCCTGCCAGACCAGCAGAAAAAACCCAAACATATTCTGGATCGAAGGAAAACCATCCACAATGACAAGAACCTACCTCATGTGCCAGATAAATTGGGATCTCAGACCAACACTTTTGGGGACTGTTCCTGGACTAAAGTGAAGCGACAAACACAGACCCACACAGCAGTCAGCAGCTGCAAACAAACAACAAAAAACCACAAAGAAAACTTGGTTTTTTTGAAATAATTCCACTTTTCCACAATCCTACTCTTACCAGTGCATGTCTTCATCTTATTTACACTAATGTTCTCCACTCTGTTGTTCCCCAGCTTCATTTTCTGATGACACAGGCAGCCCTTTCTCTCCTGTGGTCCATGTGTGCAAGCGACTTCCTGCGTGTGTGTGATACCTTGGATTGTGATGTCAGTAACTGAGAACACTAACTCCTGGCCAGGTTTCACCCTCCCTTCTCTTCCCACAAGATTTAAATGATTGGTTTCATCATACACAGCTGAACCTTATGCAAGAATGTGAAATGGCATATTGTTTCCATCCCAGAAAGATAATTGACCCCCAGGTGATTTCAGTCAAATGGGGAAAAAAAATAGTGTGTGTGTATACATATATATGCACACACAGTGGGGTTGTTTTTGGAAGGGATAAGAAAAGGAGGGAGGAAGGAAGGGAATGATTTCACCTCTGGTGGCTTTTTGAACTCTGAGCCCTTAAATCTCAGGTTTGATGAATGCACTCAATCCACTCATTATGGGAAGGCTGAAGAAGGTCTCAGGGTCTCCTGATCATGAAATCGATGCCTTTGGGCACCAGTGTGCACAATGTGGCCTACACCAGCAGGACCAGTCCCTCACTCAGCAAAGAGCTCTCTTGCTCTTGCTAATCTGATCACAGAAACACTGCTTTTCTTAAACAATGTTTGCATTTAGAGAGATAATATCATCCCTGGCTTCCCTCGCCTCCTCTAGGGATACTAACTTTAAAGTACTCCATTGGACTTTTAACATAAATTGTTTTATTTGAGCTCCTCTTCCCTTTTGGCGAGCTATATGCTCTTTTTTATGTTTGTTCCCTCTACTTGATGCTTTTCTTTCTGTGACATTGCATCCATGCTGTGCTGGCTGATGTATGATAGGAGAAGAGCTGTTACATTTTTACATCAAATCCTATATCCATATTCTGCCCTACACAGTCAAAACATATTTGTAGGCTTTACATCTGATAAAGGTCATCTTCTGAAATGCAGAGGTGCAGAAAAATCTTCCTGAGTCTGAAGACAGATTAGCTGCAGTGATTTTTGCTACAGTTCATTTCTTTTGTAGAAGGAGGAGGCTCAACGTATTCTGGACAGGTTCACCATTGCTTAAAAAGGAATGAGAATCATGTGAATACATTGCAGTTGCAGCATGGGAAATTCGAAGCAGGAACAGGTACTGGAAAATTTCACAGGGAGGAGGATTTGGGAAAATAATTTGACAGTAAGGTGCAAAGACCTGTATCCTTCTTCCTCTATCTTCCACCAACATGAAGAAGGAAAGAAGCAGAAAACATTTTTCTTTAAGAAGTTCAGATGGGAGACAGAAGTCCAAGTATGTCACTTGCCTGCTAGAGGTAGGATGACATGAAATATGTAGCTGTCAAGCAGGGAGCAGGACTGATCCAGATCTGACAAGTCTAATACACTGAGTGCAACAATCTTGATTCCCTCCTCCCCAATCTCATCAGCAAGTGGGTTTCTGTGGCACTGAACCATAAACAGCTGCACGTCTCCTGTAAAATGTTTCCTGGCATCAAATGCTGTTGGATGGCAGATGTGGTCCTGAAGACCCATGCCCAAAGGAAACCTGCTAGGCAGCACATCTCCTTTTGATATGGTTTAGTGGTGGACCTGGCATTGCTGGTTTGACAATTGGACTCAATGATCTTAAAGGTCTTTTCCAACATAAACAATTCTATTATTCTATGACTCGTTCTGCCTGAGCCACTACTTCATTTGACCTTGTGCATTCTCATTGCTCCCCCTTGTTTTCACAGGCAGTCCTGCTCTGAGTCCAGGAAAAGAAAATTTTGGGGAGTTCTGTCCTCTTACTATCAAAAAATCCAAGAGCCAAGGCTGTAGATGCTGTCTTACATTAGGTGGTTGCCCTTAGATCTCCTTGTAAGAGCATCTCACACCCATTTGCTTGATTTATATCTGACTTGGAGACTAAGCCCTTTTGAGTCAGTGAATGCTGGCAAACATCTCAAGCACCTGCCTTGCTTCTGGCTGAATGCTGAACAGTGCTATGGTTAGACTTTACATGGTGTCTTTCAGGCTCTGAAATCTTGGATCTGTTGAGATGATTCTCCTGCAGCTCCATGGGATGCTCTTTTTGTCACCAACCATCTGCCAGTTCCTTTGGCTGTGCAGGTATAAAGCACGAGTTGCAGCCTGACGTTGTGTCAGCACTGAAAATTCCCCAACAGTGTGTGTTGTGTGCAAACAAAACGCTTCATTCCAAGTATGGAGCAAATTTTCTAACATTCAGAGAAAAGAGTCCCCAAGCCTCCTGGAGAGAGAGATGAAACAATAATTCTTTTTCTTGCCAATATAAAAAGATCAGATGATAAAGGGAGGGAAAAAATGTCATTTATGATAGGATCAACACATAATTAGTCAACAAGCTATATAGATGGGAGTTGATAACATAAAAATCTGTGTGTACGAAGTAGCAACTCTTGGCTGGCAGGTAGCAGTTGTGTGCCAGCGCAATGTTGGCATTGGCAAATTGGAGCTGACCCAGCTGGTCCTTTCAGAGTCCCAGGAAATATTAGGGTATTACTTTCTAGCTCTTCATAGAATCTTTGTAGAATCATAGAGTGGTTTGAGTTGGAAGGGACCTTAAAGATCATCTAGTTTCAACCCCTGCCATGGGCAAGGACATCTCCCACTAGACCAGATTACTCAAACCCATCTAACCTTGAACATCTACAGGGATGAGGCATCAACACACACCTGTGCCAGTGTCTCACTATTCTTAGAGCGAAGAACTTCTTCCTGTTGTCTAATATAAGTCTACTCTGCTCTACTTTAAAACCATTACCCCTTTTCCTATCAGTACATGCCCTTGTAAACAGTCCCTCCTCAGCTTCCCTGTAGCCCCCTTTAAATACTGGAAGGCCACTAAACTGTTGAACAACCCCAATTCTCTCAATCCGTCCTCAGAGGAGAGGTGTTTGAGCCCTCTGATCATCTTCGTGGCCTTCCTCTGGATCTGCTCCAACAGACCTATGTCCTTCTAGCATTGGTTCCTCCAGTGAAATGGATCTCAGACATTTATTGTCAACTGAAGTAAAAGTAGGTGAAAGCCACACTTGAAAGAAACATTTTGTTTCCACTACTTGCAGTGGGTGGTCAATACTCCAACCAATTTATCAGTGTTTTACTTTCTCCATTCTGATGTAGAGCTATTGCATTGTATCTCTACATCTGGACTAACCAAGGTGACAAAGATGACACACAAAACCTGTACTCCAGTGTGCCTGGAATAATACATGATGACCTAGTTGAGAGGTGGCGTCTCTGCCCACGACACGGAGGTTGGATTAAATGATCTCTGAGGTCCCTTCCAGCCTAGACCATTCTATGATTCTATGTTTGCACAGTAGCTGTGCCTAATGGGGTCAAGGAATCCCATTTTGCAAACAAGCTCACTTAACTACAGGAATTTCTACAGGTACAATATTAAGCAATGGCCACTGGACCCATTTTTACATGCCCAGTTGGCGAACACCCAAGAAAATTAGCATCTAAGTCTCTCAGGATGGGATTCATCTTGCCCTGGTGAGGCAGCTGGCAACAGTGACCAATTATGAGAATTTTGGCTTTTTTCTGAGTACATGGAGAACACGGGGACAGAAACTTAGGAATTCACTTGCATGCCCTCACCTTATGGATTCAGAACCATAGAATATGACAGAAGCTAGAAGAGACCTTGGAGACCATCTAGTCCAACCTGTAGTGCTCAAAGCAGGGTTAGCAACAACAGCTTTGGATTGTGTCCAGTTGGGTTTTGAATATCAGCAAGGCTGGAGATGCCATGACCTCTCTGGGCAGCCTTTTCCGATGTTTAACCACCTTCTGCAGTCCAGAAAAACTACAGGATTCAAATGTTTTCGTTTCTTTGCTCATGACTCCCTGATACAGCAAATGCGTATGTGTAGGATAAAGATTACTACCTTTCCTCAGTAGACTAAAAATTTCTACAAGCCTTGATAACCTGTTGATGAGTGAAGTATCCATAAATAATTGAGCTGTCTCAGCTGAAGCAGGGCAACCCTTGGCCTCAATATTATTCATCTTATTTAATAAAGGATGTTCTGGTGGTACATTCAGGATCAAGAAGAGTTTTGTTAATGCTGGAGGACGGCATCGGTATCGTAACCAATTAATGTGTCTGTTCCTACTAATGATAAATGGGCCTGTCGTCTGTTCATCTGGCATTGAGCCTCCAGCCTTACATAATCATTTGTGGATATACCCAAGGGTTTCGCTAGCTAATATTTCAGCTTTTAGAGGTCATCAGAATTCTTCCAGAAAGATGGATTTGGTAAATAATAGTCTGCAGCACAAAACTGGAGGTGAAAAGAAAGCAGTGTTCGGGTGATGATAAACTCTGTAAAATGGTCCAAAACCTGTCTGAGGAATAATCTTTTTAGTTCTATTCCAATCAAAGTCCAGGGTGAGAAGAAAAGGAAAATGCATCTAAGGAGCACTGGTGGATCCAGGCTGCTTTAGCCTTCGTGGGTTAATAGCTCATTTTCAGTGTTTCTGAAATTGCAGGAAGTGGTCTGAGGCCAAGAAGGAATAATGACTCAAGGAGACGTAATTTCTAGGGAGGCACTGAAGTCCTGCAGTTCTGCTTTGAAGGAAACATAAGCCACAAAATGATAGTCCCTGCAGTTTCAAGGTTAGCAGAGAAACTGGTGGTTGGAGGAGAGAAATCTGAGGAAGGAAGCAGAAAACACAAAACGGTCTCTGTGTGTCTGTTTGTGCAATGTTGTACCACGTAGCCAATGTCTTTTGTCCTTTAGGAAGGGCTCTGAGCTGAAAATCACTTTTACAAGATCATTCAAGATATGTAGCATCTTTTCCATTCAGCATATTTCATGTTAACTAACATGTTAATTCAACATGGAAACGTTGGGCTCTGGGCTTTGGAATGTTTTAGTCATAACTGTCCTCAGATAACGGACAGACAAGGAGAGGATCTGCTCATCTTGACCTTCCACCAGATGAGAAGGGTTGTCAAGTGCTGGAACAGGCTGCCCACGGAGGTGGTGGAGTCATTATCCCTGGAAACATTTAAAAGATGTGTAGATGTGATGCTTAGGGACATGGTTTAGTGGTGGACCTGGTATTGCTAGGTTAACAGTTGGACTCAATAGTCTTAAAGACCTTTTCCAACCTAAATAATTCTCTTCTGTGATTCTGTTTATCCTATGGCAGTGATGGTTGTGCACATCTTGCACCACTGTTGTTACCACTTCTGATGGTTTTCTATCAATCAATACAGTCACATCTGAGAATTATGGGCCAAATGATCACAAAGACCAAAGCACACCACTACAAATCAATCTCCCTGAATTGGCAGAGGCACTAAAGTTAGCTCTAGCCTAAATTTAACCAGAAATTCTCCCTGGAGTCGGTGGAGAGAGTCACCTCTGGAAGGCAATTCAGATCAGGAATCTGACTGCAACGGCAGCATTAACGTTTATGACTGTTTTCCCTTTGCCAAGAGTCAACGGTATAAACTTGTAGCTGAGGAGAGAAGACTTATACTGGCTAAGAAGCAGACCTGATATCCACAAAATTACCATATTGTGTGCTCTATGACACAGAACTGCCATATGTCTCCACTTAGGGGGATTGGGCATGGGGGCTGTGGAGGGAATTGCTTTCCTGGGCAGGTTAATGCAACAAAAAGCAAGCAACTCCACAGCCCTTAATCTTCCTAAAGTCCATAGTCTCAGCCCTCCTATGCTTTACTCTTTGCTGTGCTTCATTATGGAGTCTTTAAACACCTAAGCTAAAGACAGAGAAAGTAATTTTAAAAGAAAACACAACTTTGGCTCCGTTAGTTGGATTTTCAGAGAAGCAAGATTCCTCCTGGGTTAAACTTTATTAGATTTTTGTAATTTTGTTTATATAGTATCACAAAGTCCAAGCACTATGGACTAGACACCTAAAATTAATACCCAACTCTAGAATATTTAATAACTCAAAATAAATTAATGTATTTAGAAATGTGAGTTTTAAACATTACAGCACTTTTGTTCTTTTTATTTTTCTTCCATAAATGGAACTCTTCTTTACAATTTAGTAACAAATCCTATCAGTTCTGCTCTTATTTTTAATAATAATCTTACTTATTCACATTACTTGAAGAATTGTAGCTTGAAGATGAAAACATGAATAAATTCTTGGAGTATATGAAAATACTTTTTAATATCTTGGGTTTGGGGTTTTCTTTATTTATTTGTTTGGGGTTTTCTATCATCAAAAGGTATGCATACCAATTTTTCTTTATTTTAATTACGTCTGGAATATCTTGCTCTTTGTAAACAAAACACATAGTTATTTAGCATGCAGATTTTAGCTCAGGGATTTGAAGCAGTGTGGTGTGCTAAGACAAATATTCTATTTCTGTTCATTTACACATAGAAGTTTGTCAGGACTCGACAGATACTGCTGAATAATCTCAACTTTTCTTTGTGTTGTGATTTTTATTTTCCTTACTGAATTAATATGATAAACACATTACTGGAGCTGTTGTTGGAGAGAAGATCTACTGTTTCTGACAGATCCTTCACTGCTGTAAATCAGCATAGTGCCACTTACATCAGCAAAGCTACTATTTACCCCAGATGAACATCTCCTCCTTCGGTTCTAATATTAACCCAGTTAAAAATAGGAGATTTATATTTAAACCTCTGCTTCCTGAAGTGACAGTAGGTGGGCCAACTTGCAACATGATCAACATTCAGAGCATTATCTCTACTGGAATCCATTTATGTCAGCTCCTAACAATCAAAACATAATTGCTTTTTGGAACTGCCATTGCTTTATTTTTTACAAAAAAAAAAAAAAAGAGCAAGAATATTATTTTTGTAAAAAGAATAGTGAGCTCTGGTGCAGAGTGCATATGATTGCATTAACAGCACTCAACATGAAATTGTAGGCATCTGGGTATGCCCCCCATTCCCTGAAGCAGTACTTTTGGGTGGTGTATTGGCATTGCCTATGGGGAGTAGCAATGGGGATTGGGGGGAGGTCTCAGAGCCCTGTTGTCAATGCGTAACTTCTGATTTAATTTTATAATAAACTTAAGAGACCTTGGTGATGCTCAGAGCCATTTGAGATGCCCAGACTTATTTAAGAGACTGCCACAGAAGACGCAGGATTGGCAGGAAACCCATTTCTTTCTGGATGGCAGCTGAAGGGCTGTTGGGATAACTGGGGCATCTTTAGTGGCATTGGAAGGTTTTGTGTGGGCAGCTGAGCTGGGCTGTGTCTCAACATCTGCAGTCACCATTTCGCAAGTTATTTTTTTGATCACACTGACTGTGACCTATCAGAAGATATTGGCCTTTAGCAAGGTCATGTGCTGGCTCATTTTAATTGCTGTGCCACATATTACACCTGTGAATGCTGTCACTAACCAAGTGACATTAACAAAACATGCCTTGCAGTAAACTTATATATAGATTTAAGTGTCTACAAAATTGAGAGTTGTGTTCAAGTCACTATTAAATATTGAGCAGCTAAAAAATTGTTCAGGACATTACCAAACTACAACGAAAATTGTCTAAACTATACAGACTGTGGGACTGAGACAGTCATTTTTTGATTTGTGTTAATGTATGTTGAAATAATTGGACTTATTCAGGTACCAGAAAAAGAAGTCTCTCTCCTCTGTTGTTGGGTTTTTGGTTTTTTTTTTCTGAGTATAAAATCTACAATATTTTAGTGTTATCTTAAAATAATCAAATATGCTTTGTTACTGGCATTAAGCATGAAATCTAGGGAAAAAAAAAAAAAAAGAAAAGCAGTTATTGTTAGAAGATTTGTGCCAGGAAAAGTAAAATTTTTCTTTTTCAGATTTAAATATATGTGCACACTAATTTAGGTCCAATTTCATTCCACTCATCTTGAAGTACCTCACATTTGGTATACAGTTGCTTGTTATCCAGCCTTCGAGACCACATCTGAATTGTGAAGCCACCCATGGATGGTGGTATGCCCTATGTATGTTGAGTAGGAACAAGTCTGGAATCACAGAATGTCAGAGGTTGGAAGGGACCTCAAAGATCATCCAGTCCAACCCCCCTGCCAGAGCAGGATCACCTACAGCAGAGTGCACAGGAACGCGTCCAGGTGGGTTTTGAAAGTCTCCAGAGAAGGAGACTCCACACCCTCCCTGGGCAACCTGTGCCAGTGCTCTGTCACCCTCACTGTGAAAAAGTTTTTTCTCACATTTTTATGGAACCTCCTATGTTCCAGCCTGAACCCATTGCCCCTTGTGCTGTCAGTGGACGCCTCTGAAAAGAGCCTGGCTCCGTCCTCCTGAATACCAGAACTCTGTTCTGATTACCCAGGTTCCTGAAGAAATTAAAGTATGGGAAGGCATCTTAGGCATGGCTGTCCTGTAGATATGAAGGAAAATACCCATTTCTCCATATCAGTACAGATGGCAACCTGGTGGTGAGACGGCAACCTGGGGAGAACATTTGTGATGTAGGTACGTTCAAGGACAGGCTGGACAAGGCTGTGAGCAACCTGATCTAGTTCAAGATGTCCCTACTCTCTGCAAGGGATTTGGACTAGACAACCTTGAAAGGTCCCTTCCAACCAAAACCATTCTGTGATTCTATGACTCCAGTTAAGTGCTCACAGCTAGGGGGAATCTGGGTCTTTGAATTTAGGAAGGATCCTAGGCGGACAATCTTGACAGCTGCCATGCAAACAACATTTACGAATCCATGCCAGTCTTTTCTGACACCCAACACCTGGCTCCTTTTCTGTAGTGAGAATGGCTGGACCATTGCAGTGGCGCACTGGTTTTTGTGGATGGTGAATACAAAAAAGGGATTGAGAAGAGACCGGCGGAGTTATTCTGACACATGAGTGCTTTCTATACTTAGATGAGGATCTGAGATATGTAAGTACATTATCATTGGTTTTTTAAATTTATTTGTGAAAATGAGAGGAAGAAAAAACCACAAACCTTAGTCTAGCATGAGTGTGGGATTAATACATTTACCATTTTCTTTTGATGTGTGTTCATACTTAAGTGGAGTTGATAAATCAAGCTATTGTTTGTAATATTTTAAAAGATCATTATTTGTCTCTTGATTCCATCTTTGTTTTTCTTCAAAGAAATGGAAAAAGCAAAACCCATGAAATTATATTTGTAGTGTCATTTTAAATTTGCTGTCTAATAAATAGTGATCATTTGTAAAATCCATTTTTTTCCTGTATTGTTAACAAGAGATTTAACCAAAGTGATTGAATCAAGACAAGAAATGATCCCAGGTTCCTGAAGCTTGAATAAATGACATTGTCAATGTTAATGTGCTGTTCTGGAGGTTCATTTGTAGTATAAGAAACAACCTAAATATAATTTCATGGCAGCTTGTGTACTACTTTGCATAATTTATTCTTTACTACAGAGCCTCCATTCTCTATGTTTCACCAGCATTTCCAACCCATCAAATACCTACCAACAGTCACTTTTTTACTCTTCTACACTCCCAGTACGAGCAAAGATAACATTTTCTCAGCAAATACAAACTGTATGTTGACTTCCAATTAGGCAATTTTATCTTGACTTCCAACACTTTTGCTGAATGAAGGTAACTACCAATGATTTTACAGAATAATGTGAATCTACGACTTCTGACTCATCTAATGATGCTGCATAAGATGCCTTTTACAACTCTTATCCTCCATAAACCATTATTTGTGCTTAACAGATAATATATAGAACTTGTCTGCCGCAGAATACCTCCGTTTTGCAAACAAGTGCACATCTCAAATAATTTCAGAGAACGAAAGAAAATCAATAGAAATTTGAAATGTTTCTGAGGCTCTACATACACCAAGGCTTTAACTAATCATAGGTAAAGATTTAGAAACACGACTAAGTTTATTTCTACAACTTCAAGTCAAGGAGTCTGTACTTCAAAGTTCGGAAACAAGTCAACAAGAGCAGTAATGACCTGACTTGTAAGGACAAGGCTGAGTCCAGTGAGATTTCTGGTTTTGAAATCCAGCACAGGAGAGTGTCTTTATTCAAATAGGGTCCAAAGTACAGCTTTAAGTTCCAAGGATGTACTGATTCTCCTCTGGTTTTAAACAGTAAGCATATGCTTGTACTCTTCCCACAGTCCAGGCTATAATTACCTATTTCAGATTATTGTGTTTATATATCATTACTAGATAGCTCAGACTAGCCTGAATTCTTGCAGTTTCGGGCTAGTTCTTGAGAATACACATTATAACAGTGACAGGTAAATTGTTTTTTACATATCTTTATTAAAATAAATGTATTTTAAGGAACGTCATTATATTGAGCTTTTTCTCTTTTGGGGATTCCCAGAGATATTTCAATAAAAGGAACTATAGCCTAGACACCTCTACTGTGTTAAAGGGAGAAAACAAGGTTTTCAGGACAAATGAAAAGTGTGGTGAGGCACTAGTAGAACACTTGAATTTCCTTTCAGAAAACAAAGTAAATCAAAAGCTTCTGTGTGGTAAAGTGGGACAGTTGAACATTTTCCTAGATGTATAAATATGCAAAGGACGTTGATGATGCCATGAAATATCTGTATATCTCCAGATGGCAGCTTTTATATCATAATACATCCAGGAACTATTAAAATATCTCATTCCTGGAAGAGAAAGCCCTCATAAGTATCAGGACTGTCTTAAAAATTGTACTTTTTAAGAGACCTATCAACCTAACCTAGACTTTTTGACAGCTATGAAAACAAGCCAAGATTATTTTAAAAGCTGATATTGTGCTGGGGGTAACCATTCCCTGCCAGATGTATTGCATACACCCTGCTGTGTGCAGGTTGTGATATACCTATGCAATATATCCCGTCAAGAAAAAAATATACAAAAAAAAGCAACAAAAAACTCCCACTTTTATGGGAAAGTGTGCTAATATCTGGTTGACTATGGCTAAAACACAGTGCAAATACATCGTCCTAGCCGCTGAAAGAGAAGGATGTAAATGAAGGGTTAGTCCTATAGTGATTCAGTAGTTCAAAGGCATTAATCAGTGCTACATATCTTCTGGAAAAGACTGAATGAGGGATCCATCCATCGTGGTTACTATCTCATAGGAAATCGTATCCACTGTTCCCTCTATGGGGAACCCTGAAAACTGTGGGGCACATGAGTTATCTGAACCATGCGCCTCTCCACATGTCACCAGGATGGGGATTTACATTTGAAATAGGAATTGGTTTACAACCTTGCAGAAATGCACAAGAGTAATAAATGGTTCTTATCAGTCTGTCTGGCCAGGTCTGAGTTCCTGCAGAAATGTTGCCACATAAGGATCTCCTCTGAGGTGCTCAGATATCAGTGTGATTAGCCTGGCAGACAGACCTCTGTGTTGGGGAAGCAAGGTCAGTGCTCCTGGGACAGTAGGAGACATAAAGATTCAATAATAATATCTTATTATTCTATCAAATGATGTCTGCAGAACACTTTAAAATCATTATGTGAAGGACAAAGGATGCTATATATAGAGAGAGGGGTAAAGGCTGACATTTCTACAGTGCATTTAATTAACAGAATTCCATGCAAGCCTGGCCTTTGGAAGAAAAATAATCTTTGATTGCACACTGGGCACGTTGAGTTTCCATAATAAACACACAGGGAACCCCTGCAAGGCAGCTACTGAATCAAGGCTATTGTTTTGCTGGTGCCACGCACTGAAAGACCCCAAGGTTGAAAGACCTTCTGTAGAAGTGAAATTTGTTTTGCACACTACAAGGAGGGGGTTGATGGAGACAAGAAACGTCAGCAGTAATTGATCATTTTTATTAATGCTGCTTCTCAAGCTGTTGGAGCTCTTGACATAGCTGAATTTCAGTGAGGAGATGGAATATGTGGAGGAATATGTCAAGGAATGTTTTCCCCAAGCCAGTACAAGCACTGATCGTGGGAAGCATTGTGGTTCCTTTGGTTGAGAAGTGCTCAAATGAGCACTGGTTAGCATATTTTTTATTGATTCCTACTAATAAATTGACATTTTCTCTTCTGCCAGCAGTGCTTTAACATACCTAGACTGCAAAATCAACACATGGCAAAATAAAGCCGCTTACTGCTCCATGTCAGGGTTCACCCCCTATTGCTATGGAAAAAAGACACAGGAGACGATCAGAAACAATCCTCTGACCATGTCCTTAGCTCACACGTTATATTCCACATGGTTTGTTCTTTCTATGGTCACATTTCAGTTTTGGATCCTGGTCTGCAGCAGAAAATTAAGGGCAATGGTATGGTTTTGTGTGGAGACCACGGGGCTGAGAAGTGGTAAAATAACCTCACATCTTCTCTGGTTTTTACAGGGGACTGATAGGTTATATCAGACTATTGTGCCCATTTAAACAGTGAAATTAATGAGATTGACTGACATTCATAAAGGTCTTGGAGATAAATATAATAAAAATACTCCTTAGTAGTTACATGTTTTGATTGTTTTCTCCTTAATCATACACTTTTTCCAGAAAATGGGCCCAGGATGGGAATAGGTGATATACTTAAACTCTTGCAGCTTCCACTACATAAATTAATTTCCAGCACCCTATCCTTTAGTGGAAAATATTAAATTACGCTATCTCTTTCATTAGACGTGGATCATTTCTACAGTGCACGGTTGGCATTGCTGCATGATAACTGATCGGAAGGATTTGGGAAAGGCATAGAATGCCACAAAACTTGAAGATAAATCTGATTATGGTTTTAGGGGTGGGACAAGAAAAAACATATTTGGTGATGTGCACAGTAATTCTTTTCCTCAGATATAAATCTGTCGGGATAACTGCCTTAAGTGGAGTGAGGCACAGAGCTCTCCTAGAAACCAAAAATATCTGTAGGAATTGAATATTTGTAATGGAATTAACAAGACTACCACTGTGGCAGATTGAGGTTTGAAATCACTATCGTTGCCTGTCTATGAATAGAGGATAAATTGTATAACAGGTGAAAAGTAGTTAAAAAATAAAGATTTCCAATTTTTATTTCAAAATCTTTTCCACATGAAGGTGTTTGAACATGTTGTCTAGGGAAGTTGAGTAATCTCTGTCCTCGGTGACTTTGAAATAGTGGGACAAGTTCTTTAACCACCCAATCTAACTGCTTTTGAGTTGGAGGTTTGACTACAGATCTCCAGAGGTCATCATCAAACTATATTGTGATCCTAGGAATGGAGGCCCACAAAGAAGGAAGTTAAAAGTCTGGAAAGTGCATCTTTGTCACTGTCCAAAGGCATCTCTATAGCTACAGATGTCTTAGTCGGACACAGAATTTTTCTGTTTATCTACTTCTCAGAGGGAAGGACTAGTCCACCTTCTATGACAGCTCTTGAAAATAGCTTGAGGAGAGGTTGGTTGAATTTGCTGACACCGACAACCAGCTTTCAGCTAAATGTTAGCTGAAGTTTCCTTTCTCCATGTCATCACTTTTATAGTGGGGGTTTAACGCTGCCTATTCTGCACTAGATATCCATATGCAAAGAAGAGGGATGAGATTCCTGGCTGGAGGCTTTTCCATCCTTGTAACATCCCTTCATATGTAATGTCATTGCAGTTGCTATACGTGAGCAGCAAAGTGAGTTGTTATCAGCCACTTCAGAATATCCCTGCTAAGGAGGAGGTTAATCCTCCTTGTTGCTCATAACAGCAGCACGACGGATGCCATAGCCAAATTCACACTGCCTGAGGGGTCAAGATATGGGCCAAGTGGCTACTCCCATTCTTGAATTTTCCTGCACAAAGTGGACTGTGATTTGCTTCAACCCAAAGTCAAACTGCTGGCCAACAGGGAGGCCATATCAACACTTACATGGTCATTGGGGTTCTCCTACCATCCACTCCCACTTCTCATTTCCAGTCAGTCCTATTCCTCTATCCTTGCTTGCTTTTCCTACCTGTGGCATGAATGGGGGAAGTAAATTTTTTTGCTTGACTCCTTGTTTCTGTAGGTAGGAAATCAACAATCTGTGTATCATGGCTGAGATTTGAGAAGAAAGCCCCATAATATCCATTATATCTATACTGTCCTCACAGGTAGCTCTGCATTCAGCCAAAACAGCAACTCCAGACTCTTCAACCCTCACAACAGTAGGACTTCTATATTGCATTTTCCTCTCGAGTTTTACTGAACTTGGATCTAGGTAGACAGACTGGTCTTCTCTTGGCCGCTGCCCTGAAGAGAACTGCACACAGTGTTGTCCTCTCTGTATCTAGATTTATGTCATTAACAGTGGCTCCAACTGCTAAAGTTGTGTGAGATGCTCCTTGAAAAGTTTTCTTCTGCCTCTCCAAATCTGTTCCTGCTGCAGGAGTCCCAGTCACTGTAGTTTTGGTGTGAAGGGTGTTTGTGGCAAAGGATTTTCTGAGCCACAATCTGCTGCTATGTCGTCTTCCGTTGGACTTTGGTAGCCTCCAGCTGACAGGAGTGATTTGAAGCTTCATTCCATTGGAAACAATGAAGGAAGTTTCCATGAGGAGGAGGCTCACCGTGGAGCTTGTAAATGAGCTTTTTAAAGCAGTTTTCTGAGCACTCTTGTGCCCCACCTGTGTGGCCTAGATAGCACAATCCTCAGTGTATCAGCAGATAAAGCAATTATGTATTTTAAGCTGGTCCTTAAAAATCACCCAGCCCTGTGCAAATAACTTTACTCTTTGCATATAATAAGGATGCACGACTTTTCCACCTGCCTCTTATCTTCCTGTTGCAGAGGGCAAGAGGGAAAGAAGCCTCCTGCCTTGAGAAGGTGAACTCTGCATTTGGTTCTTGAGCTGCAGGACAGAAAATGTTACTTCTGAATGTCTTCTTTTCAATAGGGATGGCTTTTGAAAACAGATTTAATGAAATCCAGCATCCTTTTCATAAAATATTTGAGGGAAGTCTTGTTTGATAGCGCTTGTCAATCCAGTCTTTGCTATTGTTACTTTTCTTTTCCTTCCCACCCCACATATTTTTTTAATTGGCGTCTGTCTGGAAGGACACAAACAAATCCTAAGCTGGTATCTCAACTAGTATATTGTGGCACTGATCTCTCTTACTCCCTGCATTTCTTTATTAATAAAAATAAATAAATTGCAAACTGATCTCTTTCAGTCCCTGAATTTCTCTACTAATAAAAAAAGTAAATTGCAAAGTCTATCTTAATAGTTGCAAGGGGCACGAGCATGAGAAAAGCTTCAAAAGCATACGTAAAACAAAATCCTTGAGTATATTGAGTGGATGCTTTTTGAAATCATATTTACCCTATTACTACTAAGTTGTCAAAATATATGCAAGATTTTGCAAACTCTAAAATTGTCAGATAATTAATTTGCCTTTTCTCTAAAATAAATCAAACTCAAAATAAGCAGATATTTAACCTTCGGACATTTGATGTTCCCTTTCTGTTAAATAGATATGTCATTATTAGCAGTTTCCAAAGATTTAGTAGAAAGGTTTTGGTTACATGCATATTATTTTTCAAAAACCAGGCTTAGAACATGTGTAGAATTCTGTAGTGGTATTTCCTACTGAGCTTTCCATCAATTTCCATTTCACTGTGTTGTGCAATACCAACCTATTTTACATTTTGTACTGCATTTATGGTTTAATTACCTGGTACTTCTTATACTTTATCATATTCAGTTAAGCTCACACTGCTACATACTTGGCTTTAGCTGCTTTCTAAAACCATTGATACACAGCTTAAATAGAAGTTCACAAAGATTCAGCTTAAGTGCCTCAAGCAGGCTGTTGCAACAATAGGTGAAAATATACGTGGGGCCAAAGGATTGCTGAGCAACTTCTCTAGCAGAATTTGCACAAGAAAACAATCTTCTTACCAGCCTGTCCAGCAGTATCTTTTATTCTGTATCAATAGTCATGCGAGATAGAAGGATTCATTTTAAATTCAGACATTACCACCTGCCAGATTAATAAACCATATTTATGAAATTATAATAACTCCCTGAATGAGTTCTTTAACTCAGGAGATTGAACACTGGTATTGAACAGGTGCCTTTCTCCAGGATCTGCATAGTGATAGATGGCATGCTGCTGCCTGTGATATTGATGTACAGGGAGCTGTCTCTTTCACTTGTCTGGAGGATTGGGTGGGCACACAGAAAGCCGGCATGTTTCTACTGTAATGTAAAGTTGCATATCAGAGCGTGGACAGATAGTTTGCTGGGAGGTTCTGAAGTTCTGAGAGTCATGTTTTCTCTTCTCTTTGTTCATCAGTGGAGATGTGAACCACATAATGTTTTGGGATTGGAAAGGGATTTCACAGGTCAGCTAGTCCAATCCCTATATCATGGGCAGGGACATTTTCAACTAGGTCAGGTTGCTGAGACCCCCATCCAACCCAACCTTGAGTGTTTCCAGGGATGGGGCTTCCGCCACCTCTCTGAGCAACTTGTGCCAGTGTCTCACCACTCTCACTGTAAAAAACGTCTACCTTATGTATAGTCTAAATCTAGTCTCCTTTAAACTATCACCCCTTATCCCATCACAACAGGCTGTGTTTAAAAGATTGTTTTCATCTTTCTTAATAGACCCTTATTAAGTTCTGAAAGGTCACTATAAGGTCTTCGCGGAGCCTTCTCTTCTCCAGGCTGAACAACCCCAACTCTCTCAGCCGGTTTTCATAGGACAGATGCTCCAGCCCTCTGATCATTTCTGTGGCCTCCTCTGGACCTGCTCCAACAGTTCCATGTCTTTCCTGTGCTGAGAAGTCTTCAGAAAGTCTTTAAAAACACACACAAGTGCACACAGATAAAGAACACGGGGAAGTTTAAAATTTCATCAGGTTTAAGCATAAGATGATGAACAAGGGATCATCACTCTCTATATTTCTCAAGAAGGTCAAGAATGTGGAAATTTCCATGGGAAAACATCTGTCTAGAGTCAAAGTTTGTTACTAAATTTTAAAAAGATAAATAGATTTGGTTTCAGAATGAAAACTAGAACACCTCTTTCTCTGACAGTCGTTCACACGTTCTACTTTTTGATACCAAGATGGAATGGAGACTAGTGTGTTCACAGCAGCCCTACCAATTTCTGATGGTTTTTAGACTTTGTTGCAAAATAAATCGACTATTGTTTCATGATTTGAGCAGGAAAACATCTAGGCAAGACTAGTCCATCTTTACTGAGTGCAGAGAAGCACTTCAAAGGTGTGGTGCTTCTGTTGCACCATTGGAGGTGAAGACAAACATCTCTTCCTAGAGGGACTAATTGACTATCAGTATAAATATGCCTTATGCATCTCCCCTCTTGCAAGGCGAATAAGATGCAGAGAGTTGTGATACTTTTAAACGGCTTTAGTTGAAAACTGGAGTCTGTGTAAGTAGAGGTATATGGGTAACCAGCTGCCCTCAAAACTCACCGTGGTATATAGGTAAAGAAATGTAGTCTGGGATTGTAAGAGCATGAAACAACAGTTCTGCATGATGCAGGAAAGCAATGATTGGAATACACAGACCTGGCATCTCACCAGGCAGCTTCAGTGCCACATCAATTTCATACTAATTTAAAACCACAGCTGTCTAATTGTTTTAGAAGAAAAATAAAAATAGTGTTAGTTCTTTCAGGATTCGGGAGGAAGATTTGGGCTGCAGTGGAACACCACTGTCTCTGGAGGTATCGTAGCCAACCCCCCAAGGGACTAAGATGCTTTTAGCAACATCTCTTTCGTCATGGAAATACATAGAGCCACGTGACTTTTCTGCTGTTGTTAAGGAGCTCACTACATAACTATGCCTAAAGGACAGAGTGGCCTTGGGATTTGATTGGTTCCAAACCACCACAAATCTGAATCTGAATTAGTATTTAATTGCATCAAACCACTGCTCGGCCAGGCCTATCAGCAGGTTTGTTTTTATTTCATCAAGCTTCATACGTTAGTACTGCTGACAGGCAGGGAACGAAGTTAAAAGCACCAGATCCCCAGCACTGCTGGCCACCAGCGAATGAAGACAGGAAACCTACAAGAGCTGAATTTGTAAAGTAAAAGATGAAAAAATACATTTGAGCTGGAGGGACAGAACAGAAAAGCAGGGTAAGAGAAGGCGGTGACCAAAGAGAAGGAAACAGCAAGGAGAGCAAGGCCAGAGCTGAAATGGGAGGGATCATAAGGAGATGGTAGGTGCTGTGAGAATCTGGCTGTGGGGCCAACAGAAAAGAACTGCTGAACTTCTTCCCACATGCTGCAGCTGCTTTTTAATTAATAAATACAAGAATTATGCCAAAATAGAACAATGCAACTCCTACTTTCACCTTCTGTGTAACAGGATCTTGTTGGTTAAACTTATGTTAAGCCTGGTAGTTCATGTCATTGACCTTTGCTCCCAGACACTGTCTAATCACCTCTCTTTGGAGCCAACTTCTTGCTCCTTCTAGTTGCCCACAGCCTTTCCTTGAGGAAGATGTGGAACCAGTACAGCTACATGTACATACATGTAGCTGGGACACTCGTGGTTTCTCTTTCTGCCTCTTCGTTCTTGAGTAAGAGCAATTTTGTTGGCCTTCTCTAACTTTCTGGTTTACATGTGTACTAAAAAACAACAGGCCAGCACAAAAAGAAAATATCAACAAAGCAGATGCTGCTCCTTCTCAGAGCAGAGCCAAGTGGGCTTTTTTACTTGATCTTGTTATTCCAGTCAACACCTCCATTTCACATTGACAAATCAATTCTCAAAGGTGCGCAGGTCTAGACAATAATGAAAATTAGGATGATTTGGGTTGTTGTTTGACTTAAAGAGCTGTTTGATGGGACACACTAAAACTCTGTAACTCAGCAACGTTGTACTCAGGATCTAAATCTTAATTTCATAGATTGATCTTCTTTTTCGTTTCAGTAGAAAAGCTTATATAAAACAAGACTTGCCCTAAAGATTCACTAGATCACCTGTGAATACAATCTTAAGTCAAGTCTGCCAATTCCTTAAAAAGTTGTTTCACTTTAGTTTTTCTTTTGTTGTTATGAATCATCTGTCCTAGAACCTGTACACAAAATAATTTTGAATCATTGCACTCACTCGGTTAGGCCACAAGATGTATCTCTGCAAGAACACTCTACTTTTTCTGCGTCTGCAAAACCCTAGGTGACAAAACAAGCACCAAGAAATTTGCTGAATGGATTGCAGAGAAGAAATTTAGCTTTAAAAAGGCAAGTAAAATTAAACTTACAGCTCTGGGAAGAATGCCAAATTTTAGTATTAATAATAATTCTATTGTTTTTAATTCACTTATAATTACATAAGTTGATTTTTCTTTATTGCTGTTAATTGACAAATATTTAATTGATTTAGCAATTCACTAATGTTCTCAATGACAAAATATTTAAAAGGAGATGCAGTGTAGAAAATGGCTTAAAGGGATTTTGAAGTTGTTGGGGTTTTTTTTACATTATAATTACTGAATGCCAACCAGCACTCACAATATACGAAAAGCCCTTGTTTTAAGACAAGCTGTGTCTTGAAAAATAACTAAAGGTTATTTTGTTTCTATCCCAACTATAGTAAGTCATAAGCAATACATTAAATTAAAAAGCCTATATAAAAAATAAAACAAACATCACTCCAAGTGATCCAGACAATTAGATCAGCAACCTAATCTAATGGTTTCATAATTTCAAAGATTTTGGAGGTCACAGAAACCATTAGCTCTTCCACCTTGACCTCCCATTTAATGGGGGTGATGGAATTTCACTCATTCCCAGCTGGAGCCTAGCAACTTCTGCGTGGACAACTCTTATCTCCCAGAGACGCGTCGAGCACATTCAGAGATAGGGATCCCACCACACCTATCGCAACTGTCTTTAAGTGGTTAAGTGCATTCACTGTTAAGCATCTATACCTTTTTTCTCTGGTGTGAATTTGTTTACTTTTACCTTTTGATCCTTGGTTTGTGCCTTTCAAGACTAAATAGAGCATGCTCCAGTGCCCGTTGCCTCCTCTTGGATTTACTTGTGCACCCGAATAATTTTTTCTCTTCACTATCTTGCCCAGTGCTTTTACTTTTCTTTGCTTTTCATTTACATGGGACAGGAGAAGTTAATTGATCAGTTCCTCTATTGATTTCAGTCTGCTGCTCGTTTTCTAGCACAATGCCTGGCAAATTCTGAGCACTTTATTTTTTTTAGGATTTTTCTTTTTTTCTAACATGGGAAAATCATTTGAGTTTCTCCCAGCACTGCTCTTTCCTTTACTAACAGCTGCTATTTAATTTTGAACTCCTGGACAATATCTCTGTAAAGTTAAAACGAGACCCTTCATCATGACACAGTCACAAACAAAAGCCAGTCATTTAAGAAAATATATATTTATGGGTCACCTGCTTTGCTCCTACAACTGCTGATAACAAGCAGATGGGAAGAATCTTGCTTTAGCCAACTTTTACCTTCAGCCCAAGTGTTTCCCATTATTGTCCAGCTACTGATCCTATGTGAAAAGAATTCTTTTCTGGTATTTTTGTGTTAGAACCACAAGAGCCATGATTTAATAGATGTGCTTATAGCACATTATATGTTACAGGCATCTTTTCAAAGATTTCAAAGCCACATCTTGACAGTTTCATTTTTTTTAAGAGATACCTTTAATAACCGTTTCTTGCTGACTTAAGAAATGAGAGAGGAAAGTGTGACTTCAAAGTGTTGGCAAAATAATATGAATTATCCAAATGTACTTGTAAAGTTGTTTCCAGTTACAGTAGTAGTAACTCGAGACTGATAGTTGATTTCCCCTTTTCTCAACTGTTTCCAATTTAAACTGGTATCTTTTGGAGTTGTTCCACACTATTTTGCTACTCTAGAACAAACCAGTTCTTTCAACTGCGTTTTTTAAGAAAATTGGAAACAAAATATGGAACAATACACAAAACCCACTAATTACTACAGTAAGTAGGTATGATACTTCTGGTTCTTTGAGAGCTAAAAAACATAACATAGGTGGAATTTAAGGGATTTATAAAAATTTGAATCAGAACATCAAGACCTATCCGTCTTCTGGTACAGGGCTGAATATCTACCCTTAATTTTATGTATGAGCTATTATAGGCAGATGCGTTTTCCTTCTATGCAATATGGCAAAATAAGAGAAAGTAATAAAATATATTAATATTTAAATAGTTAATCATATATTATTAATAGCATTGTAAGTGGCATTAATTAAGACTCTTACATACCTTTCCCCATCCCCTATGTTGCTGTCCAGACTGATCATGTAATGTTACTATACCATTGGCCTTTGACCAAATGGATAAATATTACTAATTTTTATTCTTACTGCTGGCACTCAGACCACTAAATTTTCCCCTTCCAGCACTGCCATCAGAGTTGCAAAATCTTCAACTATCGCTGATCAGCCTATGGACTCTTATAGGGTTTTTTTTTTCTTCTTTTTTTTCTCCCTTGGGCATTCAATTTTCCCCCCTTGTACATTTTCCTGCTGTTGATCTTTCCTGCTTCTTGACCCACAACAGCAAGGGTGGATTTATGGCACTGGGTAGGAGAGATTTCTAGACCTGAGGACACTAAAGCCCAGGCACAGATTATCTGCAGTGGTTGTGGACTTTCCATCATTATGAGAGCGAGTTAAACAAACATCTGTCAGGCATGACCTCCTGGTAGTTAAGCCTGCCTGAGGGCAAGGGGATGGACTGGATGACCTCTGAGTTCTTTTGTGGTCCTGAGTTTCTATGAGGGGAATAAAACAGGCTGAGTGCACCCCCATGTATGGTTACGACCTTGTCTGTGCAGATACTCACATGTCTTGTGCTTCTGTAGAAGCTCAGGGAACATCCTGATCCTGGCTAAAATATGGTGTGTATCTGACTGGGTCATGGAAGTATATTTATCTTGACAAAAAGAGGCCCAAACAATGATTTTAAGTGATCTTCTGAGACGTTTTGACAGGTTTATTTTTCTTCCTGGTCATATGCAGTAGAATTTATACGGAGAAATGGTTTTCTGGCATTCAGACTGGTGGGCTACAAATAGAAACACACCGATCTCTTCACAGTGTTGTAAGTACTCTAAAAGATGTGCTCCTTTTCACACTGAAAGGTGTGAATGATCCTAGTCAGAGAAGTGGGTGCTACAACAAGATCCATTTGTTAGAGCTTTTGGGCTAGCAAATATTTTGTGTATTCAAACCGTTCCCCTTCCTTTCTTCAACAACATCTGATCCTGTTGCATGACAAGAGAATTTGTGAGTTCCTCATCTTTACACAATCCATGAGAAGTCATAGCCCTGATAAGTGACAAAAATAAAATCACAGCACGTTCTTTATTGCCAGGTGGCTTTAACCTTATTCTCCCCTTTTGCTGCTTCCATCCTCTGCCCTATGAGAGAGTTTAATGAAGAGACCAAAGAAGATTTAAAGCTCAACTCCCTGTCCCTGGGGTCTCACAGCAGAGGCAGATGTTGTGTTATGCAGGAGCAGTGTGTTCCTCAGTAATATTATCCCAGGAATTATCTTAGAAATATTGACCTGTGAATAATAGCCAGGCCCCAGGGTTAGCCTAGTAGTAATTATCCGCTAGACATTTTCACGAGCCGTATTCCTTCAGGTCAAGAGGCAAGCATAAGGACTTACATCCATGCTCCATGGCAAATTATCATTCAACTACAGTGACTTTTCAATGCCACCAAATATAAATTGAATTGTCCTTTCACTATGGTATTTATTTGTATGAAAAATTCCAGAGAATTAAAAATGCAAGAAGCATAAGGAGACCAGACTGTAAGCAGAGTCTGGGACTGTAATGAAATACTTTAGAAGTTTTCCATCCAAGCAGTTTTGGCAGGATCTGTGATTCACAGATATAGGTTATATTCGCTGTTAGCCGTTCTTCAGCAAGCCAATTCATGTGAAAGGAGTCACCCCAGTACAAGCATCCTCTTGCACAGAGAGGATATATTAGAACCACAAGACAGTCATGCTGCAGCATCTCATGAGCTGTATTAGCTTGGCCCTATCCTAAGACACATTCCTAGGCTGGGGTTAAGTTAGTAGTTTCTTTCCATCAATAAAAAAAAAAAGGATTCAAGGGTGGCAAACTCACGTGAAGGTGTACTCAACATCCAAAGTTTAGCGAAAGATGAATCCTACCCTTTGCATGGAGTAGCTCATGGTGAGTGTCTCCTTCTGTACCCCTGCCCTGCCCTCAGTTTTTGCCAAAACTTGCTCGGTTAAACCCTGATTGTGAGTCAACTCTTGGAGTCAGAGCCCTGATGTGGTGAGGTACCATAGCTCAGTCTGCTGGGAATGTGTATGCAAAGCTCAGGGAAAAAGAGTTACGTGTTTGAATAAGAGCCTTGGGGTAGCTCCTTTTCTGTGAGAGACAACATCTTACTGTTACAATACTCAGGCAATAGAGAACTGTACCTGGTTAACAGCTTCAGGGTAATATAACTTCTTTTATTCCATTGAGGTCATCAGCTCAAAAGCGTATTGAAATGAATCCTTAAATGGGCACAATCTACTTCAGATCATAATTTGCAGGTATCTTTCTTAATCTGACTTACTGCAGGAATGCCTTAGACCGTGGAGAGGGAATTCATTTGAAAATGCACTTGACTGGTTGTTAGTTATTGATATTCTGTGTTTGATTTTGATTTTGCATGTGGCTTAGCCTGCATGGGGAAAAATCAATAAAATCTGTTTCAGTTTTGTTTATAGTCTGTTTCTCCCTCTGGCTGCCGAAACAGCAGTGGTTAGATTTCAGGGTCTATTCTGGGACACGAATGTCTAAAACCAAGAGGGTTTAATTTGATTGTTAGGTTGTTTTTTGTGGTTTTTTATTATTTTTTTTCATCCAGGATTTTATAGAAGTTTTGTTTTGAGATAATATGAAAGAAGTTTCTTAACAAAACGCAAATTCTGTTTGGAAAAGAAGATGACATTGTACACAGAAAAACAGCCTGGATTAGGTGCATCTAATCAAATGTAAATACTCACAGCTGAGACAGTCGCCACAGACTGGTTTTTTAGTCAGTGGAGAGGAGCCAGCACATCCAGGATGCAATCATTTCATTGTAAAAGACACACCTAAAATAAGACCGTGTAATACGTGTCCTAAAATTGTCCGCTTCACTCTGCAGACTGAAAAAAGAAGCATAGGGTGACAAATTTCGATGGACATTGGAGATGATGAAAGTTGTCTGAGATTCCTTACTATCTGCATAGATTCTGTCTCTATCACTCATGTTGGGATTGCTCCACCGTGCAGAAAAGACATTATTCCTTGGGTGAGAAACCAGGGCTGCAGATTATTCTTACTCTAACTACTTGGCTACAAAGTGATGATCCTATTCTTGGGAGCTTGGCTGCCTTGCATTTTTACCTGCAAGTGAAAAACTTCAACAAGAAGGAAACAGAGCATCCTCTGTTAAGCAGCCTTTAAACTGGCTCTGATATCACTCAATAGAGAGATTAGGTCCTGTTTTAGCAGAAACCTTTTCTCACCTCTGCTTGCAGAAGCAAGTTTTGAACCTAGATCTCGTGTTTCTTTTTGTGAAAGTTCAGGTCAATATGTTAGTGCATAAAACAGTGGGGAACCGGGCAATGCACCATTGTCCATGTCTTGGAAGAACAGAGAGTTACTGAAAGGTTATAGATCCTCAGAGTGAGAAGGGCTGGCCAACCTATGAACCTCACCTTGAAATGAACAAAATCATTTCAGTTCTTGAGCCATGATATGGGCAGAGTCTAAGCGACATACTCTATTTAGTGACGTCCTCCGCTCTCTTTCTGGAGATGACTGGGACTCTAAATTCTGCTCACAAACTCGAAAGGTAGCAAAGAAAAAAATATAAATACATTTTTTAGTGGACTTTTAGACATGACTCAGAGGTCCTTGCCGCAGTGGAAAACCCATAGGAGGTCGCAGAAGAGTAAAGGCTGAAAATGACCGTTGCAGGGGAAGTGTAAGGAGACAACTGTCTGTAGGTTCATCTTTTCTCTGCCACAAGATAGACAGAATGGTTTTGTAGCGAGTCTGTGTGAGTCTTAATTCCTTGCTGCTGATGATGGTATGTCCTAATCTCATGGTTAAGTGGTCATATAAATAGAATTGGGTGTAATATTTTGGAGCAGTCTGCTGTATAGTGTGGTGTGACATCCATGTATTTTAGCAGCTCTCTCCCTCAGAGAAAAGAAAACGAATATTAGGAAAACATTAGGAAGATTTCAGTGGCTTGGTAGAAACTGTTGGTTTAAGCCTGTTGGACTAAAGAAATAAAAATGTAAAGGAAAAAAAAAGAAAACACCAACCTCCACAAAGCAGAACATTCTATTTCAGTCCAAGTAAAATGTTTCTGTTGATCCAACTGCATTCTTTTTTGTTCTGTTCCAATTTTGCAGCTACTTTGTTAGTGAAAAGAAAAACAGTAAGAAAGTTCATTCAGATCAGCCCAAGATGCAGTTGTTCATTTTTGATATTTTAGGATTCAGCTTGTGAATCAAAGAGGGAAACAAAGCCAGAGTCTTGCAAAACTCCTTTAGTAGCATAAACCAAAGGCTGTAACGTACATTACTGAGGTAAGATCAGGCACTAATGACAGTGTTTGGTATTTGTTTTAATTTTGCAGTTACTACTTTGTCCCTACTTTGTTTTAAACTTGAGCCGAAGTGTATCCTCATGCTCAGACTTAGGCTGTTAGGAATGACTACGTGAATGATGTCCTCTGCATGGGAATGCTGCCCTGAAAATACATAAGGAAAACTGGAAAATCAAAAATCAATGAAGACAGTGATGACAAAAAGCCATCAGAGCAGAAGTCAATAAGTTGTTCACTGTGGAATATTGTTTGATTATTAAATTCAGCTAAGTGGCATAAGATTATATCTTACTACACATTGATATTGAGAATTCTTGCTGGAGGACAGTTGAAATAGTAATAATAGTAATTCCCATCAGGAATTTTTGTATTCTTCTGCAGCATAAATATTTTCTCCTAGCAATAATATCTAAAAATGCAGCCATCAGACACACACCCTAGCTAGATTTTTTGTGAAGTGAGGTGATCTAATCAAATTGCCGTTGGAGCATTGTGTACTTGAGCTTTTGAATCAACATTTACCATTATGACATAGAAGACAATTAAAAAATATTTTGGCTTTGAGGGAAAGGAGAGTTTAACTACTGGTAATGTTTAGCTTTCAGGTAACAACTTGATTGTTTCTTTGACTTTCTGTGTCTTAATTAGTAAAAAAAAAAAATCAATTCTGACTATTTCAGTGAGGAAAAAGGTAAATGAAAGGTTAAACCTTACAAAGTAGTATGTGAAAGCTAAGAAGAGAGGAAGAAGACATGATAGCTCAGAGGTTAAAAAAATCTTCATTGTAAGCTTCACTGGTTAAAAAAATTGAATTTTTGTAATTCTTTGGCTATGTTATCAGACAAGGCTTATAGCAATCCTCCTAGAAGGTAGATGATCTATAGGTATTTAATGTATTCCTGAAAGTTGTGCAGGGTATTAGCAGAATTCTGAGCCCAGAGTGCCGAGTTCGAAGTGAGCGCTGTGGAGCCAACGTGCAGAAATATGTGCAAAGCAGCATCTGTGTAGGCACCCGCGCTGTGCACAGCAGCACATGTCAAAACCAGGCCTCTCCTTAGCTCCCACCTCAGGCTGTGTTGGATATGCATGGAAATGTATGTCCATAAGTTGGGTGTGAGCCACAAGGAAGCAGGTGAATGACTCTTGATGCTATCATAACCAAGCCTGGCATGAACTTTACGCCGCACGACATTTCTTGTATCTGGACCCTCTCTGGAGCAGAACGAAGGCAACTCTTCCACCCCGCCGTGCCATTCCAGTCAACCTTGCAACAACGTCGGAAAAGGGTGCCTAAACTTGTCAGTCAATGGGATGGCATCTGTTTCTGTTTCTCTGCTCTCAGGCTCTTTGCCTTTTGCGCTTTGCCATGTGTAGGAGGGGTAGGACTCTGCATCCAGAGGGCAGGACCCTGGGTTGAGCATTGGGAGAAGGAGGAGATGTTTTTCTTGATTGTAAGACAGGTGTTTCCGGTGACTTGTCTGACACCCAGCAGTCCTTGATTAATCAAAGGTTCTGAGAACTTAAATATTCGATCTTAGCCTGGTTTCTAAATTATTATTTAATTGCTTTGTTTGTAAGTCAAGAAGCTGAATACCTCCTCTATATTCTCAATGAGTAAGTAATTAAAGAATTTGTTAGGTTTTCCAACCAGTTTATCAAGATAACTACACTGAGATCCATAACTCTGATACGAAGTAAATGGTTCTTCTTCCATTGATACCAAGAGTGGTGAAGCTGATTCAAACCATCTGGACCTGGTCTTACAGTTTATTTAACAGTAAACTATCTAAAAATATTGATTTGCACTGTCTGTGCTTCTGCTCTCTGCCTCTGACCCTTGGCCTCCTCTAGTGTAAACATGGATTCTTTGGCTGGTGAGAGACATAATGATGGCCTGATTCCATAAGCTGAAATCAAGTTTGTTTAAAAAACCTCTCCAAGGACACTTCACCCACTGATGGTCCTTATAAATCTGATGCTAATAATAACACTGTGACCTGCCCACAATGTGGTAGTTAGTGCTAAGCTAAAAAACACAGAATCAAACAACACACAGATTGTTTTAACACGTTACTATTTATACACCAAGAGATTAAAATTGAGACTATAATATAGAGTAACTTCTTCCATGCCATGGGCCTCCAATGGAAGGGGCTGGCTCACTATGGAGAACTAACACTTGAACCTGTTGTGTCTTCTGCAGTGGCATTGGCATGCCAAAGATATAAGGAGGTTGGTTGAATTTTGAGAGATATTTAAACACATCCGTCTGTGTGACCCATGTGAAGGACAAGTCTTTTCTCTAGAGAGGATAGAAGGAAAAGCATCTGATATTTCCAATCACCACTAAGAATGGAAGTTGCTGTGTTTACCAAGGCTGGAAAAAAATGATAGGTGATTGCAAATTATCGCCAGCAGCTCTCTCAAGAACTGGGAGAGAAAGGAGCAGAGCACCACCCCTTTTGCAAATGAGTTATGGGTTTTCCAGTGAGAAACACTTCAGGGCAAACTCCGCTAAATATTTACCTGTTTTTCAGATAGCAGGACCTGAGTGCCCTGGTGGAGCAGCTGGCCCTTTGGTGCCTCAGATCCAGGATGTCAGTCCTGCCAAGAGACCCAGACCAGTACAGGATAACTGAGAGCCATATGTATGTCCTGGGATGCATCTATTTTTAAACTAGAACAGGATAGATTTACTTCAGATGTTAGAAAAAATTTTTTACAGTGAAGGTGGTGAGACACTGGAACAAGTTGCCCAGAGAGGTGGTGGAGGCTTCATCCCTGCAGACATTCAAGGTCAGGCTTGATGGGGCTCTGAAAGATGTTCCTGCTCATTGCAGGGGTGTTGGACTAGATGGCCTTTAAAGGTCCCCTCCAGCTCAACATGTTCTATGATTCTATGATTCTATTTAGGATTATTTAGGATTTATTTATGTATTTGCTACAAAGACGAATCTGGGTCTTAGTGAGAGAATGAGATGGAGTTGGGGTCACCCACAGCTGCTGGCAGAGAAAGGGGAGCAGGTAAAGCTTTCCTTACAAGAGGAGGATTTCTCTGCTCAGATGAGCCTTTCTGAGCTAGCTCCTGCAAAATCTTCAGTTTCCCTTCTACAAAAAGCTGGCACTTGCTTTTATCAGACAAAGCAGGAAGGACACTACAGAATGAGTAAGGACTAGACCATGGCCTGATTCTCTCTTGCCTTTCAAACTGGTATCTCTGCAGAAGAGGTCTAAACTGTTCCAGTCTACCTTGTTTGCATTTCAGCCCAAGCTGGGCACACACTTCAGTGCTTGCAGAAATAATCACTGCTTTCATATTTTATTGACAAAGGGCTACATGTCAGCCTCCTGCTGGACCTGGTTAACACAGACTGCATGTCCTTTGCTACTTGTGAGCCTGAATCCACAGCGGGTTGTCAGAGTCAGTCAACAGTTTCTTGATTGAGGGCACCACATGATTTGTTTGGGCACATAGACATGTTGGGTAGGAGACACTGAACAAACCCAGACTCTCAAAAGAGATGCATCTTAAGACAGATCAGTTGCCTCCTGGAGATGCCTATTTCTACTGGCTGCAGAGAAAAGCCAAGGGAGATCAGTTTATAGTCTGATGTCTAATAGAGGATGATCAGCAGCCTCTTCAGAAAAACAGTAGGAATACTCGTTGTATTCATACTTTTTTTTTTAAAGTCATGTGTTTGGTTTTAGTGCCTGAAACCATTGCACCTTTCTAAAAAGATCAGCTGGATTAAAAAATAAGTGAAAGTAAAATGTAAACATTCCTGGAAGCGAAGCAAGTCTAAGGGAAACGGCCAGTGAGTTAAATTCTTGGGCATTAGGAAAGCAGTGGAATCCTGCAACTCTGGATGGAGATACAGGTGGTTTCATATGTGAATTTTCACCCAACCAGTGAAGAGCAGAGCTAACATTCTTGTAGCCTGCTACAGAGACACTGAGATCCTTGTCACTTATTAAAGTTTTATTTTGTTCCCCCACGAACAAGGCAATTAATTATTTAGAATACCAATCAATCAGGGGTTAGATGTACTAATCAAACACATTCCAGCTGCTAAGTATTGCTCACTTAAGACATTGATCAGCTGTAGGATGCTCTGTAGACCATTTAGATGAGTATTTTCTGATAATGTGCTTTAAACCCCCTTGAGGTCAAATCTTTGACACCGTCTGCTGGACCATGTGGAAGGTTGAATGCCAGACTGTCTGACAGACTGTAATTATTTTCTGTCCTGATGCCCTTTCTGCAGTCATTAGGGGATCAAATTTCTGAGAAAGCCAGAAAAGTTCCTTGTACTGCAAACAGCTAATGGCCTGAAAATGAGTCTCTTTTGTTATGTTGATGATTTGCCACTGGATGTTGTTTGAAGCCCAGGATCGATGATTTAGGGCTAGCTCCACTAGTATCATCTAATCTTCATTTTGTGCGACTCCCTGCTTCCTTGCCATTTCCTCCCCACGCATGCTGAAAGATGCATGGTCAGTGTAGAAATATATTTGGGCTGCTGGTGGTATTAAGGACAGGTGTCCACAAGAGTGCTGATCCAGGACTCCCCAGCGAGATGCTGAATGAGCATGAGAAAGTCTAGGTTTTCTGCCTTTCAGGACAATGTCCTGACTGTTCGCTGAAATTGCTAAGAGAAATTAAGACGACATTTCCCAATAAATAATTGAAGAATGAGACACATTGTTTGCAGTCCTAACATGACTGCAAATTTAGGCTATTGCCTAGCAAGTTACTATACGAATTCCCCTTACGTTGACCCCTGTGGTAATTGGAATTTCAATTATTCATTTTCAATTACAAGCATGGCATGATGATCACAAATGTCATTAAGTATTAAATTACATCTAATGATGGATGGATGGAAGCATAGATAGATAGATGCCTCTCCAGATCTTTCCTTTATTTAATGCCAGTAAATCAAGCCCATGCTTTTTATGGAATTTTTTTTAAAATACAAAAAAGATGGTAAAATGCCATATATTTGCAGCAGGTAAACTTCTGTAACGCACATTATCTGAGTGAAGCATAGGTTTCTATTGTCTGCATTATTAAAACGTGTGGTGTCCCATGTGTGTACTAGGTAGGTACTTTGCAGTGAGTGGCAAGGCAATGGGAGGCCAGTTGCTTCCCATCTTATCATAGTTGAGATCCTGCTGCTCATAACTGGGATCTTTGTTTATCAGCCCGCTCAGTGTTTTCCCATTATACATTTCCATGTAGAGTGAACTTGACCACACATCGTATTTTAGCAACCTGGGAGTCTGGGTGGGGAAATTTTCAGGGAGAGGTGGTGTCATAAATATGCTCAACCGGTGTTAGATGACCTGAGTTCACCTGTGCTAGTCCTCGTGGGCAATTTTTACACCCATGTGCAAAGAAGAGGTTTAGCACACGCTTTTTTAGACAGGTTTAGCCCTAAAGCAGCTCTAGAGCCGCAAAGGATGAGTGGGAAGCAGAAACCACACGATTGCTCTTGCCTTGAAGCACATGCAAAGGGGCACTTACCTCCTGTCTTAGCTGCGTTTTGCTATTCTGCCTTTGGTCTTGAGTTCACCCCAGCTGGAAAAATCTGCAAAAAGACTCTGAGCAGATGAGAAGGCCCAGAACAGCTCTACAGGAGAGCCAGGAGGCTGGTTGCAGCAAGGCTGAGGTCATGCTGTCTGCCTGGGAAATGTGGACATGAAGTGCTATTTTTTGGGGTCACTGAGGTCAGTGAGCTTTGGGAGGGCAGAAGAGAGGCTTGCAGCTGAAATCCCAGCTGGGTTAGCTTCTGCAGGAGGTGATGGGTATTGAACGGTGCTAAGAAAGATGCACTGTCATGCTATCATCTCTTGCATTAGAACTACAGAAATTCCTTTTTTACATTCTTGGCATTTTTTAAAGTAGAGCAGGAATTCCACTTTAGGGAAATCTGGTTTCCACGCTGTTGCAATGAACTGGATGATAATGCACATGGCTTAAATCAGGACCCTTGAACTACTGATTTTAATATGTGCACTACTGATTTTAATGTGTGCATGGATGCCAAATTCCTGATGATCTCTAGTGCCTTACTTTCCCCGTTTCTAAAAACAGCAATTATACCATTTATTCGCAGTGATGTGGTGATGCTTAATTATCCCATAAGGTACTTTCAGAATGATACTGTGTGGACATAAGTAATGTCTATAAAGTGTTTGCTGTGCCTGACATCTTTTATGCAAAACAGGAACGAGACACACGATATTAAAATAGCCTGCCCACGGCTGCATATCGGCAGAGGCACTGTCAGAGTAGAGAGAGAACATAGATCTTTTTCCAAAGTATCCCTTTTCTACCAGCACTTAGTTTCTCATTATCTGACAGGAATGAGACTGTTTTTACCCAATCTAGATACCCAGAATTTACATTTGTCACACTTACTGTTTACTCATGACCTTGTGAACTAATATATTTTGTTACAAACACAACTCTTTCTGCTCTTCAGGTATTTATTTATTTATTTATTTATTTAGTTAGTTAGTTAGTTAGTTATTTCCACCGCCATATTAAACTTTTCACTCGTCCCTCTTCCCCTTTTGCACGTCGATGTCTATTCATATCATGACTTGGAATCATTCTTTTGCTGGTTACAACCTGCAACACAACTTGGCTATCAGACCCTCAGCCCATCTTCCTTGGGTTTTATTTACATATTTATCCACTGTCTCTTTTTTTGTACCCCTCTCCTCCCCAGAACCTGTTTCCCACCTTTTCAAAACCCTTCTTGCAGTGCCCATAGCAGCAGTTGGGAAGTCATCCATCACTGTAACCGCGGCTTTGCCTCTGCAAGGCACCGCTTTCGCAGCACTACCCGCGGCATTGTGAGGCTGATTAGAGTTGCAGGGCTGTGGTCAGGCTCATGTTCCTGCCGGCACTCCCCAGGAGTTGCTACCTGGCAGATTTTGCATATGCAATCTCACCTGAGCTGATGAATAATTTTTCAGGATTTTTTTTTTTCTTTTTTTTTTCCCCCTTGTTCAGGTGAGTGGTAAAAATACTAGAACGGGCAACCCCTTCTAACACAAAAAACCTGCCTTCTTCCTACCTTACAGAATCACAGAATAGTTTAGGTTGGAAGGGACCTTTAGAGGTCATCTAATCCAATCCCCCTGCAGTGATCAGGGACATCTTCAACTAGATCAGGTTTCTCAAAATTCTGTCCAACCTGACCTTGAATGTTTCCAGGGAAGAGGCTTCTATTATCTCTCTGGGCAACCTGTTTCACCACCCTCGTTGTAAAAAATTTCTTCCTTATATCTAACCTAAATCTCTCCTCAGTTTAAAATCATCGCTCTTTGTCGTATCACAACAGGTCCTGCTAAAAAGTCTGTCCCCAACTTTCTTATAAGCCCCTTTTAAGCAGGGATGTTACAAGATCTCCCTGAAGCCTTTTCTTCTCCAGGTTGAGCAACCCCAACTCTCTCAACCTGTTCTCGTAGAAGAGGTGGTCCAGCCCTCTGATCGTGTTCATGGTCTCCTCTGGATGCACTCCAAGAGGTCTACATCCTTCTTGTGTTGGGGGCTCCAGAACTGGATGTGGTACTGCAGCTAGGGTCTCACTAGAACACAGTAGAAAGGAAACACATATCAATATTCATGCTAGGATGTATCATTTTTATAGTCTTGCTACCGCTGGGTTTCGTAATTTTTGTTGCAACCAAGGCCAAACTTCAAAATTCTTGAACAACCTGAATCTGAGAAAGCCAACTGCACTTTTTTCTAGTTTTCCCTGATATATTACCTGATTGCTGAGTGTCTGCAAACCTGCACCCCCAGTAAAAAAAAAAAGAGAATTCTGGTTGCACAAAGTTGAGTGAAATTTTCTGTACATAATAAATCAATGGCATTCAAAAAGGCAGGCAAAACATTACACTGTATATTTGCCAGCTATAAAAATCATATTTGAAATATTGTGAAATAACGGTATAATTTTGCATGTGTTCAGTATTAACTTCAGACAGATGCAGCAGAAGTAGCAGAGAAATGAAATTGGCTATAGTTGAGGAGAGACTTTCTACATAAGAGGAAAAAGATTGAAACAGTAATTCAGAGAGAAAAAGCGTATGATTAGTTAAACTTGTGTAGAAAAAGTTTTGTACTGAGAAAATGAATCAGGTTTTTCCATTTAACCTGTCAAGAACCATATTAACAAAAGAAGACAAGTTATCCAATGAAGGTGTGTGGCAGTAAATTTAAGCCTGCTAAACAGACTGTTTTAAAACCACACAGTATAACTACTAAGCTCTGGATCTCAGAGAGGAGAAGTTCAGTTAAAATCTAAGAAAAAGGTAGGAAAAATCAGAGATTTATATGCAGAGCATATCTCATGCCCTAAAACAAAATTGTGTGGTTCTACTAGGCAAGGGCAGGCCCTGATGAGGCTTGGATGGGGATGGAGGAGAGTTAAGACAGCAAGTGAAACCCAACAATCAAGCTTACTTCCCATTCTATGGGTTGAGAGTCAAACTCTACTAGGTTCACATGATCTCTCAGGTGTATCCCAAGCCCTGGGTACCCTGAAGTCATCCTGTCCTGCCTCTCCTCTGTGGAGCTGGAGAGTGATGGAGGAAAGCTTCAGAGAATCAAGAGGAAGCTCAAAAATAAGGTGCAGGAGACAGCCTACGCGATGTGGAGGTTAAGGAGTTCACCGTCTGCTGTTTGTCAAAGTGCAGATTGACAGGGACTTGGCTTCTGTATGCAGGCACCGATGACTAGATAAACTTTTAGACAGGGACGTCTTTTTGGTCTTGCAAACTAAGGCACAATTAGATTCGTTGCCTGGAAGACGAAATGAAACAAATTCAACCTTGAAGGAATGCGCAATTTTCTAGCAGTGAGGGTAATTAAGCATTGCAAACACCTTACCAGGAGAGGTGGCAGACTCATCATCATTCTGGTTCTTTAAAATAAGATTAGCTATCTCTCAAAAAGGCTTAATCCACCTCTTGGGAGTAGCTGTTTTGTCTGTGTGTTGAGAAGGGCTGGTGAGAGATCCCTCTGGCCTTACAGCCTGTGCATCTCTGAATCATTTTGCAGATGATGAGCTAAGGCACCAAGGGCAAAATTCACCTTGCTGCAGAGTCACACAGCTACTTTCGTGCACCACTGACATCCGTTTCTGTCCTCAAGCTAGAAGTGACGTTGCATTCATGGGATGTAGGCATCCTGCTCGGTTCTTCTCCCAGGAGATGTTACTCCAGTCCCAAGTGCTAACCTTGTCCCTGGAGACTACCTGAAAGGCAGGTCTTAAATGGTTATAGGTTACATCTTAGCATGCAGAACTGGTGGAAAGTTGTTTAATAAGCTGAGCCATAAAAAGCAGCAATTCAAACAGCGTTTTATATGGGTTTTGGTTCTCCCTGCACATGAAGCTGTGACCACTGAGGGAGAGGTCCTAGTCTGGGACAGTCTGGCTGTTAGACTTACCCACCTGGTACACAGGTAGTGCATCCTTTCACTCGTTTTTCTGGGTGGGCCGTATCTTGTGTGGCCTTCAGTCTCAAAGGCTGGGTTCATCTTGCTTAAACTTAGATATCTCCACCTAAGCTGGGCACCTTGGGCTCTATTTATGCTTGGTGCTGAGGAAGAGGCATTGCTAAAGGAGTGTTTGTCCACAGCTATGGCAAATGTCACCTTTAAGGTATCACAAATCATGCCATGCCTCTATTTCCCCAAGAATTAAAGAGGAAATCTAAGGTAGAAGCTTGGTGGCCTTAATTTGGTCATGTGAATCTATTGATAACATCTCAACACCTCTGGAAATTTAACCTTCATGTTTAGTTAGCTAGCTATTGTGGATTAATGATAATAATCAACTGTGACCCACATTATTTATTCATTCTTCTGCTACACTGCCTGCAACTAATTCCTGCCTGGAGAATGAAGCATTGGGATGCTTAAGATTCTCTGAAAATACTTTGTTTTGGCTTTTGAGAAAGGGCTTAGTGAGGTACAGCTCTGCCAGAACTAGGTCTTCATCTTGGCTGTCTTTATATTTTGCATCATTGCATGGCACATCCAGTTATTTCCTGAACTTTAAAGGGAATCTGTCATTCGTTGTTACCAATTAGATGCCCTTACAAAATGACCTGGAAACTGTTTTCCCGACAACTTGGTGTTATTAATAACATCCACTACAGCTGGGGTGTGCCAGTAGTTCAGGAGTCACAGAGCAGCATGACAGTTTAATTCGGTACCTTGATGAGATTTCTGCCTGCAAAGATGCACAGAATATAAAAGACTCTGCCAGGACAACACTGATGGGAGCACTTTAAGGGATTTCTAGACTGTCTTTACTTATTTGAAATCATTCACACTCAGTGATTTGAAAAAGCAGATATTGCAGATTAGAAGGGATGATTCTTGTAACCATAATAATTAATAACACTGTGTAAGTTTTTCAGTTACTGCACGGACATTCATTGACTAGTCAAAACAATTCCCTCTAGGCAAGTAATAACCATTATTTCTTGTGGTTAAATGCCATGCATCCCAGAACTGATGAAGTCCTCTTCATGAAGCTGTAGACTTACAGGCATGTCTTTAGTTTATCAGATCTAGCATGCAGGACCGAAGGAAACCAAAGCACTGAAGTGCATCACTGGAGAAAAAGGTATTTTAAATACTACTGTAAGTCACCGTATATGACATATCCCAAATTCAGCAGATAAATCACAGGTTTACCTTTGCCACTCCAGGCTCCTTGTTGCTCTGGTGCCCATTCACAGGAATCTCACAGAGGTCAGTGGTTTTTCTGTGGAGAGCCCTCTGGCTGGGATCTTTACTGGTTTTGTATTCTGGGACTGCAGACCCACTGCAACGAACATTGAGCAAAGCCGAAAGCAAACGTCTGCTTCATCTAAGTCATTCGACAACTTTCTAAAAGCTACACCAAAAAAAAGGAAAATAAAAAACAAAACGTGTATGCAAAACTCCCAACACTGCCTTTGCATCATGAAATATCATTTTGATCCAGTTAATGACAAAGTGGAAGAATGTTTAGCCTGAACCGTTTATACAGAAGCTGCGAAAAAGCTGGACTAGTCCAGATTTTTGTTTAACTGCTCACTGCAGAACATGCTTTAAGAGTCTCTCAGTGTCTGCCCAAGTCTGCAAGAAACTCCGAAAGACTGCAAGTTGCTCTCATTTTCTTGCAATACATGCCAAATTGGAAAACTAATTCATCACGGGACTTTTGCAAAAGCTTGGGGAGACACAGATGCCCAACTTCATGCATTGGTGTTGTTAACTGTATTGCTACTAGGCAGAGTGGCAGAATACAGTCATGCAGTGACTCATCGCTGCATATTATCTTGACATTTTGTGTAACATCACAAGATAACTGAGCACCCTAAGACCTTACAAAACTGTCAGGGAAAGTACTGATGGTAGAGGAAACTGTCATCATGTAGAGGCTTAGAAAGTTTTCTGAAAGTTTGCAGCTTGCGATGCGTCAGAGTAGACACAGGTAATGAGTGAACAAATTAATCAATGGGCAGATGAGTTCTCATTTTACCTCTCTTTTCTGAATGAAAGAAACTACTGTACTTATTTTCCAGCTGAGAAGTGAAATTAAATTGTCTGGGTACTTGATGGCCCACTGTTTTTAGAAAGCTATTAAGATGCTGCTATCAAGGAGAGGACCGCTTTCTTGACCCTCTTTAGCTGGCTTATCTAGTGGCCCCCTGGCGACTTCATCACTGTGCAGGAGGCAGATCAACAGAGGTGACCATGTTTAACAGTGTCTTTCCCTAAGTGGCAATTTAGAGAGCAAGGGAACACACTGAACTGGCTCCTCGGTCTGGTGAGGAGGACGGGAGGGAGGAGGGAAACACTTTGTACTGGTTATCTCATCTCTAAGGAGCGCAGCGATGCAACAGCTTTTCAGTTAGTCCTGCTCATGCTTCTTTTAGGACTGTGGATTAGAAACACTCATGCTATCTGGCATCAGAATATCAAGCAGAAAGGTCCAACTCTTTCTTACACAGGTTCTGTAGCAAAAACGTAGTTTCACAAAATACTGGCTTTTCATGAATGTATAGCTCCTAGATTGCCATTCTTTGCTGGTGCCTGCAATGCTAATAGTGGACAAAACTTGGTTTTTCTAGTGAGGTCAGTCAATTGGACATGTCAGGCCAAGTCCTGCTCACTTTGCTTGTCTCTTTCTTATCCTTCAGTCAAGGAAAACCTAATTGATTTTTTTGGTTTTTTTGACTGAGAATGGATCTTCGGTGTGAAAAGCAAAGCAGATTCAATGCTCAAAGCCTTTTTTTTTTTTTCCAATCACATCTTTGGCAACGACATTTTAACCTGACCTCACTTTAAGATCCCTGTGGTCTGAGCCTCACACACCCATGTTACCTTTCTGCCAGGGGTAGTGTTTCCCGTCAAGGTGCCTGAGGAAGGGAGAATAGCCAGGTGGACATAAGGTCACAGACAACATCTTACTTTTTGGATCAGCAACCAGAGTACTCGAATGTGGTGGGATGCCTCTGCTCACACAAAGACCTGGTATCTGGAGATAACGGCTTCTTGAATCATGAATGAATCCCTGCCAAGGCAGCGATTGCTCTGGACCTGCCTCTACACATTAGTCAGGCAGAGGTTAAATCATACAATCATTTCGGTTAGAAAGAGCCTTTAAGATCATCGAGTCCAACTGTTAAATGTGATGCTTCAGGGGTGTTCAAGGGCACGACCTTGTGTTTTCAGTAACTGATCAATGAATGAGACCCAGGTTTACTCTCCTGGAGATCCAACACCTCCTGTCAAAGGTGTTTTCCCCCATCTCTTTTGTATTTTGCTTTCTGGTCTGTAGTAAATGCTGTTTAAAGGGCATAAAAGTTCACCTTAAGGGGAGTGGTGACAGGTAGTGATCATTCATCAAAAAGAATCCCTTTCAGAGGCAGAGGGAAGAAGAAACAACAAATGGCAACAAGACCCTCTAGGCAAATTTCTGGTTAAATGCTCCTGGGGGCCCAAGTTCAGACCCTTGCTCTGTAGCGAGCAGTCCTTCTCCCGTCCTGGCTTTCAATGTGCTTGTTTGCTCACAAGCCACACAGGAGCCTGTATTTTGTGATCATGGGACGGATGAATGATTGTCTTCTCCGTCCAGCTCTCAACCTTTCACTCAGGATTTCTGAACTGTTATTTGCAAAGAGCAAAGCTGCCCATCAGACAATGTCAGCAAATGAACCAAAAGGAGAACTGGTTTCACTCTGAAGTGAACCTATTGTGTGGGCACTTTAGAGCACGGTGACAGCAGATTAAGATGCTCCTTTATTTTTCCTTCTGTAGATTGTTCTTTTTAGAAAGCTAACCCTGCATCCGATTATTTTTTATGATCTGAGAAAAGGCTATGGGAACTGTTTATCTTTTTGTGTTTATAGAAGTTCTCTAATCTAAATCTAACCACTCATCCATTCAAAAGCAAAAGAGACTTTTATGGTAGTCCAAGAAAGATCCTCCGCTTGTAAATCAGCATATCATCATTGAATTTCAATTAATTTCACCCTTGGCTAAGTCGACTGCAAGGCATCTAGGTAGCTGAGTGATCTGTCATTTTGGTTTAGTGGATTACAATATACAAACTAGTAGAAAATAAAGGAATGGATATAATTATAGGGCACTATTCTGAGATAACATAACTGTGTATTTTATATTGCTCCACAGTACAAATTCTTCTTTCTTTCTCTGCCTTTTTTTTTTTTTTTATTTTTTTTTGTAAAAGTTACTACAGATCCATTTCAAGGAAGGTAATAAAAATGAAGAAGAAAATTCTTTCCCTAAGATTTCATATATTATATGCAGTCTTTGAAACAGCAGTGTTTTTCAAACTCAGATGTCTAGCTTGCATTGACACGAGTTCCTTTCACAGTGGAAACACTCTTCAGATGCTTGGCTCCAAAAGAAAATAATCATCAACTTGTTGAAAACATGCCTCTTTGTTGTTGCACAAAATCTAACCATCAGTAGCTTTAGTTATCCAGAAGTTAAGGAAGCTTCTCAATATGGACACTCAAACACAGTTTCCAGTTCTTGGATTTTCACTCATCAAATGGTTGTAGGATCAGGCTTGAGGAGAAGTCTGTGAGCTGTACAGCTGAGTACAAACAGAACGAGGGGAAAAAAGACTAAGAAAGATGATGAAAAAGAGTCTTATCACTGTCACACACGGCTCTCATAGACACGTACAAGGGGACAGTGTTTGCATGAAATGACTGACATGAAATTTCAACAGACTTTTTTCCTGGATGCCAGCTCTCTTTGGCCTCTGTCATGGTACTTACACCTGCTGCTCTAGTTGTGCAATCCAAGCATCTGCTTGAGAGATTGTGGTTATTCACTGAGGTTTCCAATGAGAGAAAAGACTCTGTGGATGGTCTGATGTGATGTGCCACTTAAACCAGCCCAAACCCCATCTCAGAACCTGCTCCTAGCTGGAAATGACAACTTTTCTCTCCTTTCCCCTTCAAAAGAAATTAAATTGAGGGGAAAGAAGACCATGTTATGGCTGAATTCAAGGGGTTAATTGATCTTTCCATTCTGTATAACATCCACGCACATAGGTGTGTTAGCCAGTCTACTTCAGAAAATTAATAGTAATAGTAACAACAACAATAATAATGTGCACGTGAGTTGATCATATTCAGCTGAATCATAGAATCATAGAATGGTCTAGGCTGGAAGGGACCTTAGAGGTCATTTAATCCAACCTCCTTGTCCTGGGCAGAGACATCTCTCAACTAGATCAGGCAACACATGGGGACCCAACAGGGAATCTGGATAGTTTCAATGGCAGTTAATGCTCATCATGACAGTTGTCCCAAGTTTAACATAGGAAGAGGAAGAAAGAACTGGAAAAATAAGGAAGGTTTTAAGACAATACATGCTGAGAATATTGCAGAAGTGCTCCTTCTGCATCAACCCTAACCACAAATGCAGATGTCTATATGTAGTTGTCAATACCAGCATCATTCTCCAGTCAATTCAGAACAACTGTCAGTAGTTTGAAGTATCTCCTGCCCCACAGACCCATCTCACTGGGGACAATCTAAAGTCCAAAATCCCAATCCCAGTGAAGTCAAGCAGAGTTTTCTCCATGACTTGAGAGAAACTAAGATTTTTCTCTGGTGGAGGGTGGGCTTTGCTAGCCAACAATATGCCACATACAGGACAAACTTGCTGAGGTCAGGATGACTAGGAACAATTCCCAGATATATTTTCCCCACCCAAATAAAGTTTCCCAGCAACTGGGAGTCTGATGTTACCGTATTAGGGAACTGGGAGTCTGATGTTACTGTATTAGGGAACTTCTGTTTTCCATGTGCATTCATCTTGCTATCTTCTTGAAAAAAAGAGATAGAAAAACCTTTTAATCAGGTTTTAAAAGTTTTTTTTAGACTCTATGTCCACTCTTCCCAGTAAGTTTCCTAAACTTTTCATTTCTAACTCTTCTCCATTAGTTTGTTTAGAACCGGGCCCACAGTTTCTAACTTTCCTGTTTGCACTCTTGTTTTTTTGATCAGAGGTCCAAGGATCTTCTCACTGTTTCTGCTGCTTGGCAAGTGCTGCCAGAGCCAAGAGAAAGAAAAGCACAAGCAGGAAGATTAGGGCAGAAACTTGGGTTCTGGGAATTTTAGTTCAATTTCCCTCTCCATACTTCTCCACTGTACTTCTCCTTTTCTGTCTCAGCACCCTTGTTTTTTATTGATTTGAAACAAGGAATACCAATGATTTCGCTATACACTGGAGTTGAGAGGCAGACAGCTTGTGTAGGAGTAGGGAAGGGAGAAAATGAGAGGTGTTTACATGCTATCACATTTGGTAAGGTAAATCATACTTTGCTGCTGCTCCTGGAGGATGAAAAGAAATGCATTCCTGTTTTGTAATAAATAATCAAAGCCAATTCACTTGGGGTTTCTTTCCAGCTAACTCTTAAGGCAACAGCACAGTGGATTTTCAATGACCCAGAGAGGAGGACAATGGCCACAAGTGCAGGTCGGGAGCATAGCCTTATTGTCTTTTTTTTTTGATTCCTGCCTCCTTAAGCTCCCTTTTTTTTTTTTTTTTTTTAAGCCTCTGTTCTCTGCTTTTCAACAGATAGTTCTGTTGTGCCTCTATAAATAACTTTATGGGCTGTTTTTACTTGCACACACACACACTACATTCTCCAAAGTGAATGGCAACACTGAAATCAAGAACCATGCTTCTCCAACTCCAAACAAAGGGGCTGCTACTTCTCGGCAGCACCAGGATTTGACCCGGGGGTCCTCTGGAGCAGAGACTACAAAAGATTAACATTTCAGTCTGGTGAGCCCACCAGTGCAGTCTTGCCTTATCTCATAAGCTCTGCCGGAGGAATGAATTACCCTAGTTCATTAAGACTCGTTTTGAATTGTGGTGAGAGGTCACCACATAAGTCACCTCCAGTCTATTTTGCGAATAATATGGATTATGATAAAAGCTGGCTGGGAGGTTGAAGCTGAAGGATTTTGTTTTCTTTATTCTTCAAGGTGGGTAGAATACAGGGTGGGGAAACCCTGATCTGGACATTTCCTAACACTGCATAGTAGACTATAGAAAAGTCTTTTTTGTTCTTTTTTTTTTTTTTTAACCCATGAATGGGTGACCTCTTGATCTGCCTGACCCCTTTATTTTTACTGTGAAAGAACTAAAACTAGCTGTGCCCATACAAAGTCTTCTTTCGCTTCAGTTTTCTCATGATTAAATTCCCTGCTGTGTTTTTGTTTAAGTGCTCTGATGCTGCCCTTTGGAATTGGGCAGATGTTTGACTCTTTGAAATAGCTCTTTTTTTTTTTTTTTTTTTTTTTTTTTTAATTTAGCAGTGGTTAAAGCATGTTCATCCACATTAGGAAGAAATGAGAAATGTTTCTGTGGTGACATTCATGTCTCACCATCTAAACGGACTTCGGAAGTGATACACTGGGATACAGCAACTGATAATTTGCTTCAAAACATACTTTGGTGCACAGAATACTGTACATAAAACAAAGGCTGTTTCTATGTTGGGTGGGTTACTGGGAATACGTTAATTACAGTTACAGACCTTTCAAACCTAACCATGTCAAACGTAGGTAATGGAGAGTAAGGTTGAAGGCAGCTGGCATATGATCTTCTTTAATAACGCATATAAAAAAGAGTGGAAACCAGTCATTGGGGAGAATACGTGAAAATAATTTTGAAGAAAATGAACGTGTTTCACATATTATCATTTAGTTCTGTAGGTGCATAATCCCACTGTCTTTATGGGAGCTGTGTTAGTTCGTTACTGTCAAAAGCGTGGTCTTTAGGAGACGAAAGGTAAACTTGGATAATATTTAGACCTGGTATTAGAAACACAGTTTTATCAGGATTGAACTAAATCCAGATTCTCTTTTACTTGACCCTTTTTCAGGCCTCTGTAGACTATGGCTATTAAAGTTGAGCATTCATATAACATTAGCAACTAATAGAGATCAAGGCATCATTTTGCTTCTTACTATACAAATAAACTGAATTTTGTCCCAAAGGAAAGATAAGCTTAAGATTTGCCAGAAGTCAGTAATATACTGGCTGAGCTAAGTGATTCGATGCTTAAGTTTTGCCATGTTGGACTGAAATTTGCTTTGAAGAGTTGTATGAATCCCTCGAAATCTGGGCAAAACTCCCTACATTCCTCACAGAAGTGAACCAAACCTCCTGGTATCCATCTCTTGGCTTCACTTCAGAGGAATTCTGCATCATACTGCTGAACCTAACATCCAGGTACAGTCTCTGTCCGGATTTTGGTGGTCCAGGGCTGTTTTCTCCTCTGCCCCGACATTCTCACCCATGTGAGCAACCCAAGCCCATATACTTTTAATGTCTATTGCCTAATTTACTTTCAAGTCCATGCACTCAAATACAAGCCAAATAAACCTGAAAGAAATAACATACAATCTATTAAATAGACATGTACTGGCAACCGACTTGCACTAAAGGCCACCCCCCTTGGGGACAGTCTGGTTTAATTATCCACTCGAAAATGTGTCTAAGGTTTCCAGCACGATTTTTTCAACCTTTACTTGAAAAACAAATTCCACCGAAGGACTGATCTTGTTCTGATCCCTCAGGAGGGTGCCTGGGATAGGTTTCAAAATGTAAATATAGTCCAAATATTTTAACCAAGAAAAAGGAGATATAAAAAAACCCAAAAAAACCCCACAAAACCCTCTCAAGCCCCAGTCTTGGAATGACTTGCATTAGGGCTCATCTTCCCACGAGATGCCATTACTGGCAAAATTCAGTGTAGGAAAAGTGAAGCACAAGGAAAGTTCAGCCTCAGCAGACAAGGCATGGACAGCTCCTTTTCACCTTATACCTAGGCAATAATATTAGCAAGATATGGCTGCAGGTGAGTTAAACAGCTCTGTAAACTCCTTCATCCTCCCCAGACTTTTCAAGATGAAAGTTCATTGTCCTTTCCCCAGCGCTCACTTACAGACGGATGGGTATGAGGGAGGGAGGGAGAGGAAGAGAGAGACTTAAAATGTGTCAGCTTTATTCTTGGAATGGCTGCACTGAAGTAAATTATTACCTGGCAGTGAATTATCACTTTTGTGAGATCTTAAAATCTGGAAACTGTGAAACTGATTTCTAACCGATTTTAATAGAGATGGGCCAAAACTTAAACTATTAGAAATAAAAAGTCTGGGTTACTCTTGGGGACTCGACAAGATGGAGTTAACTTTCCCCACAGCAGCCCTCACAGGCTGAGCCGTGGTAGCTAGAAAGGTGATGATGACACTTCAGCGGTTTTGTTTGTGCTGAGCGGTGCTCACAGCATCAGGGCTGTCTCCCCAACATCCCCCCCTCACCAATAGGCTGGGGGTGGGTGAGATTTTGGGAGGGGACACAGCCAGGACAGCTGACCTGAACTGACCAAAGGGATATTCCATGGCATACAAGGTCTGCTCAACAATAAAATCCAAGGGGAAAGAAGAAGCATAGGGGGCTTTTGATATTATGATGTTTGTCTTCTGAAGCAACGGCTACACGTACTGAAACCCTACTTCAGGGGAAGCAGCTGGATATCGCCTACTGATGGGAAGTAGAGAATAAATATTTTGTTCTCCTTTGCTTCCACACTTGGCCTTTGCTTTTACTTTATTAAACTTCCTTTATCTTGACCCATGAAGGTTTTTTTTTCCATCTTATTTTCTCCCCTACCTCCCTTCCGAGGAGGGAAGTGAGAAGGTGGCTTGGTGGGCACCTGGCAGCTAGCCCAGATCCACCCATCACAGATGCTTGATCCCCTTCTTGACATGTAAATTTCTTTATAGTGAATTTCTTTATAGTATTTACGGTATGCCTGTTTCTTCCAGATATACAGGGGACATGTAGTTTGTCATGAAGTAGTACTCCAGGCATCCTCAATCTGTGCTGAAGTTCAGAAACATTCTGGCCACATTATATATGACATTATATCAAGATAGCTCTTTTTCTTTTCATCTGAATTTTTCATTGTTTACTTATTTATTTTAATCTGGCTGTTTGGAAGCGTCATATCCCAAAAAGGAGTCCTTGAAATACCTGAATACTCCCAGACTTTAAAAAAGTCCACATAACATACACAGTTCCGTTGCCATTTCCTTCCTCATCTAACAGATATTTAAGCTAGAAATTAAACCAATCCGTCAGTTACGCAGAACCAAATAAATGTTTAGGCCATGAAAGATCATCTAGTGCAACCCATCTGCCTTGGGCAGGGACACCTCCCACCAGACCAGGTTGTTCAAAGCCTGTCCAGCCTGGCCTTGGACATTTCCAGGGGGCTTCCATAGCTTCTCCGGGCAACTTGTTCCACTGTCTCACCACCCTCACAGAAAATAATTTATTCCTTATACACAATGTAAACCTATTCTTCTTCAGTTTGAAACTATCACCCCTTCTCCTATCTCTACACTCCCTGATCAAAAGTCCCTCACCATCCTTCTTGTAGCCCCCTTTACGTACTGGAAGACCACTATGAGGTCTCCCTGCTGAGCCATCTCTTCTGCAGGCTGAACAACTCCAAGTCTCTCAGCCTGTCCTCATAAGGTGCTCCAGCCCCCTGATCATCTTCATGGGCTCCTCTGGACCCATTTGAGCAGATCTTGTCCTTCTTATGTCAGGAACCCCAAAGTCATACTGAAGTTGGGGTCTCATAGAACTGTTGGAGCATGTTCAGAGGAGGGCCACAAAGATGATCCAAGGGCTGGAGCACCTCTGCTACGAGGACAGGCTGAAGGAGCTGGGATTGTTCAGTCTTGAAAGAGAAGACTTCATGGGGACCTAATATCTGCCTTCCAATACCTGAAGGGATCCTACAGGAAGGCTGGGGAGGGACTTTTTACAGGAGTGTCCACTGATAGGGCAAGGGGAAATGGGTTTAAGTTGAAGGAGAATAGATTTAGATTAGATCTTAGGAAGAAATTCTTCAGTCTGAGGGTGGCAAGACTCTGGAATAAATTGCCCAGAGATGCTGTGGCTGCCCCCTCCCTGGAGGTGTTCAAGGCCAGGTTGGACAGAGCCTTGAGAAGCCTGACCTAGTTGAGAGGCGTCCCTCCCCATGACATGGAGGTTGGATTAGATGATCTCTAAGGTCCCTTCCAGCCTAGACCATTCTATGGGTCTATGATTCTACGATCTCTAGTGCTGGAATTTTAAATTCAGGAATTGCTGAGAAAGCTCCATCCGGTAGCACCTCAATCCTGTACATAAGCAGGGGCCGTCTTTTGCCAAACCTTTCACACTCCAGTCTTTTGCTCAATTTTTCATTCATTTGGGGTGAAGGCTGGGCTGTCATTTCCTATCCTGTTAGATGCCACCTCGCACAGCATGGCCTGCAGACAGTGCAGCACTGTGGGTGCCGAGCGCTGAAAACACTCTGGGATTCGCCAGAATGGAGTAGAGGGGGAGAATTCTCGCTTTCAGGTAATTTATGATTCATACTTTTTATGCAGGTATATATTTGTCATAAAAAGAACAGGACTCATTTCATTTTGATGAGTTTTTAGGTGTTTGGTTTTTTAGCTCTCTCGTGCTCATAGTTGTTCAGTCGTCTTTCAAGTGACATAAGGCCAAGCTCACCCACCTTGTTCCACGTCTTGCGATACACACCATTGCCAAATCACAGAATCGTAGAATCACAGAATCGTAGAATATTAGAGGTTGGAAGGGACCTCCAGAGATCATCTAGTCCAACCTCCCCACTAAAGCAGGATCACCTAGGGCAGGCCACACAGGAATGGATCCAGGCAGGTTTTGAAAGTCTCCTCCTTTGGAAATTCCAATATTATTGGCGTAGATGATCACAGATTAATTTCCACATGGGCTGAAGTATTTTCAAATCTGAAGTTACTAAAGGATGGATTAGCATCACTGACATCCCAAATAAAGGTTTTTGTTTTTTTTTTCTGGTGACAAGACTGTGAATACTAAAACAATTCTTTTCTGAAACCTGTAAAATTCAAGAGCCGATACTTAATCTTAGTGTAGTTTTCAGGACGATGGCATAGTACTTACAGTAGTTATCAAGTGCAAGGTAAAAACTTTCACAGATCAATGGCACAATATGCCTTCTTTAAGAAAACACATTCCCATTCGTTTGTTTACTATAATCTCTTCAGAAGACTTAGCTTTGAAAATCAGGTCTTGCTAATTTTTTTTTTCCCAGTCACTGTTATAATACCACAAAAAAAAAAAAAAAAAAAAAAAACTCACTAACTCAGAAGCACACCAAGTTGATAGCACAGAAAGACACCTGGGTTGCACCATTCAGGAGTTAGTAAGTTGAACCAAAATTTGGATGGCATCCTCCATGGAGCTGTAGGCTTCCATGCAAACACTTCAGTTTGTCACAGCGTTCAAACTGATTTGGCCATTCTTTCTACCAAAACGGCTCCCTTAGGGATCCAGATGGCTACTGCCACTCTCCCTGAGACACTTTCTGTTTTGGTTTCATAACCAGAATAAATGACGAGAGCGTAATAGAACACAGATGGCAATTCAGAAATTACAAGCAATCTATTAATCTTTGGGGGCTAATATCACAAAGTAAGGAGCGTAACACTACTCCCAATTTAATTGAAAACTCTCTGCATAAAGGACAATTAATGAGAAATGAACAATTTGGTGTTTCAGGAGAGATGAAACGGTGGAACCTTGGGGTATTTCAAAGACTTAACCATTGGATTTGACTCTCTCCTGTGACAGGTGGGAAATTACTTAGTCATACAGACGTGTGCAGTATCTTATACTCTGAGGTGCTGTTCTGCAAAACAGGCCTAACTTCGCCCATTTCCACTCTTTTTTTTTTCCCTCCAGCATACACTGATGTCAGTGAAAAAAACAACAGGGTTGTTAAAACCATTGGAATGGATGCCATGAAGAAAGTGGGTTTTTGCAAGTTGATTACTAGAGCCAACAATGTCATTGCTGTTTTACAACTCACCAGGTTTAGTGGGCCCCATTTTATTCCAAAAAGAGTGTTTTTCACCTCCTTTATGAAAGTACCTTGGAAGAAATAAGATACAAAAATGATTGCCTGGGGAAGGCTTTTTTCTTGTTTGTTTTTTGGTGGGTGTTTTAGTGATTTGGACGCAGTCTTGAACACAGGAACTCCTCAGGTTTCATCTCTCTCAATTACTATATTTGTTCCCAGCCTATGTAATGACAGCACAGGGCTCGTAGGAGCTACTTCTACCAGAACAGGGTGGTGTGGGGATTCATTACTCAGTTTTGACAGCTGCAAAAAAGTTTGGCACATTTTAAATGTCAGTATGATGACCAGTTTTGGCCCAAGTTTTGGCCCTTATTGTCTTCATTAAAAAATGCCTCCTTTTATTCCATTGTAATACATTGATCTGGAGACTTTACAGGAATAAACAATTTTCATTGAGCATAATGCTTCCTTGCTACCATTTTGTTCAAGGACAGCACAAGCTTTAATGAAAACTAAAGACAATTTCCATTCATTTCCTCCTGGTGTGCTGTTCTAGAGGAGGTCAAGCAATCTGTTTGGACATCATATGCTCTCATCTGAGATTTTTCTGATTCGAGGTGAGAAAAGATGAAGAGCTGTGAGTGCAGGTTATTTTGAATAACATTTTTTTTGGCAGCAGTTGTTACGTTTTGTTCTTTACAAAGTGATTTTTTTTTAAAAGAAAAAGGCAACTGAATAAAATAACCCTTAAGGAACAATAAAAAGTGTTTAGGTTGTTGTAAGGTGGATTTTATTGATTGTGTTGCATGTTTGCTACAAGTTTTAGAGAGGTACTTGTATTTCAGTACTCCACTTTCATTACACTTCTTCGTTTTCTAGCTCAGCTCTACATATTTTTGGGTATGCATGGGAGAAATTTCATTAAAGCAGAATAAGCTGGAAGATGAGTTTGAAGGCGAGAGTGAGCGTTATCAGAATGAGGGGAATGTAGAAATGGGGGAAATGTTTTTCAGTTTGGGAAAAGCGTGTTGCTTATTATCTTCCTGAAAACCTGCAGTTACACAGCAATCAAGGCAGTGTGCAGTTTTTGACTGCCTTGTAATATCAACAGAGGCATCCGTAATATCCCACTGAGTACACTGCTTTAGGTAAATGTCCCAGGCTTGCTGTGCCCAAGCTGTTTCATTGCTTCATCTTAATACACGCATGCATGCAGATGGCCTGGGAATTGCCACATCAAAATAAATAAAGATATACATTAAGAAAAAAGAAAAAAAAAAAAGCATTGGGCAGGATTCCTCTGCATGTTCAACCCCATGAATTCTAGCATCTCATGAATTGAAATGTGAGCTGGATGGCGAAGCTCCCTCTGGACTTGATCTGTTCAATGTAGGCAATGTGGTTTAGAGAGCTATTTATCTGACCCTAAGGTAGATACCTACATTTCACCAGCCAAATGGTTTTCTAGACTCCATTGACTGTGTTTATTAGGTCTCCTCTGGCTGTAATTGAAGTGTGGACAGGCACCTGCCTCTCATGTAGAGATCTAATAGCAGATGTCTGAATCTGGACCTTAACCCACCTTTGCTCTATCAGAGCTGAAACAACACAAGCTACATACTTCAGAAGAAAATAATATCATTTATACCTCACGATGTCCCCACTGTTTTTATCCTGACTCCCCCTGGTAGTCAGGGCACCTCTCATGAAGATCAGTGATTTTTAGCATTATTCTAGTTGCTGGTTCATCTGAAAAATAGCTTTTGATGCTGTTAACCTTTCCTTACTGCCTTTACTCACATTTGTGTTACCTGAGATGTACCAGGCTTCTCTACAGCATTAGCAGATTTGGCAATAGAGTACTAGATGGAACTGGTCCAGCAATTAGCAGCTAATGTATATGATTAGACGTTCGTCATTGACGGTCATTACCGTTGGTAGCTCTTTCAGTGACAATTTTACAACAGACCCAACTATTTTACTTCATTTCTTTGTGGTTTTGTGTATGTGTTAGTGCACATGTCTATGCTTTTTCATCATTATCCAGGTTTTTAGATGGCAGGGAGAATAGATTGTGAACCATGCTTAGAGCCATTGGGTGTTTCTTAAAACCTTATCTCTTTCTCCTACGCTTTTTACTTGAAACCTCAAACCCTAACTACAACTTATTATGTTAAGCAAAGAATGTTACTGTCTGTTGCTTCTGCAGTGCATCTGTTGGCTACATCATTAATCCTTAGATTTGCACAGGAAGACAATTGACATTTTTCTTATGTTAGGCTAGAGCTGCTAAAAGACAAGAAACACAGAAGCTGTACAGACAACAGTATTTTAAAAAGCTGTTACTTTTAAACCAGTGTAGAGTTGTTATTTGCATTTCATACTTGACAGCTGCAGTCAGGAACTTCCTAAAACGTGGTTGCTAATACAGACTGCATATTGTTTTACAAGAAAAAAAATCCTATTTTTTCCGTACCTTTCTGCAAGTCTGTACAGGGATTGGATGATTTTATACGTTATGGTCAGAAGGACATGGCAGCCATCAAAATATCTATGGGGCTGACTTAGGCTCATTCTGATAACACCTTCCCTAGATCAAGGCCCAAATTCATCTCACCTGTCTGGAACCACTTTAAAATGTGAAGACACTTCTCAGACAGGTATTTGACTAGCTAAAAAAAAAAGTCGTTGCTATTTTGGACTCGTGATTTATGTATTCACAGGTCATTATGCCACAACATGGTTAAAAATTAGGTCATCTTTATTAGACTTGCGCCACTCCAGAGTAGCGTAACAAATTTAAAAGAATGACACAGGAGACTTTTAATAACAGATATTCAGCTCCTTTTGCTCTGGCAAGCAAACAGATGGATGTTCCTGCAGACACCCTCCAAACACTTCCAAATGTAAAATGGGAGCTTGAATCCTAGAAGCCACAAAAAGGCTTTATCTTCTTAACATGATTGCTTGTTTTCAGCTAACTGAGCAGTTAGATAGAGACAGGAAATTTATAAGAGCCAGCTTGGAAAGGGAAGCGAGGAGCCTATTTTAAGAGCTGTTTCACAGATTAGGCCCCGTTCTACAAGTATATACAGCTTTTTCTGAGTGTTACATATATTAGATAGTCATCTATTGGATATTAATATCAACAAGCGTGACTTATCTCCGTAAAAAGGGGATGAAAATGCTCGTATGAGCTGCTTGATGCTGTGGGTTGAAGTTTGCTGTGGATGTCTGTTTTGGGCCCTATTGAGTGGTCAGCATAGCTTGCAGCAGGATCCAGGTTATTTGCATGCACTACTTAACGAAGTTGAGGCTCCCATTACCTCAAATGGATTCTTAGTCATCAAGAACCTTCCCCTTTTAGGAATCGTAACATATAAAAGTTAACCAAATGCTCACGGCTGATGCACTCTTGGCTGTGAACACTGGTGTATAAAGCTTTTAGCTGTAACCTGATTCACATCTGCTCTCAGCACTTAAGCTGATGAAAAGTGACAAGCCTGAACCGCTGCCACCGACCCAGCCTCTTTTTGTTAAGTAAATGGCAAAAAATCATGCTAATTATTGATAACAATCTGTAATTTCTCATCTCTTTGCAGCATTATGCAGGTCATTTTCTGTGTGTTTCAGCACAAAGTACTGGCTCCAAGGGTCACAGTCCAGTTAAGACAATGCACCAGGACTTGTTATGGGGATGTATGCCAGTTCAGAGAAGGTCATGTTTGGGGCTCCTGGCAGGCCCCAAAAGCCAAAAATTAGCCCTAATCTTATCCTCAGGCTGGAAATGGTCATCTGTATGATTTACTATCTCACGTTTGAAAAAGTGTGGCTTACTTGAAATATGCACACCAACTGCCTCCCAACTGCACGGATAAAAATCTTGCAATGAAATCTGCGTTGTGCAACCAGCTCATGTGCTCAATGTTCAGAGACGTGCCAGTTGGATGTGCTGCAACATGGCAGGTCATTTAAACTCCAGTGAGTGAACAGACGCGATCGTATTCACCTCGACTGTGACATTACAAGGCCTCCGCTGACTTGGTGTTTTTTCTTGGGTACCTCTTGATTCTGGAAACAATTCTTATTTTATGATGGGATGAGTACCCATCATTGCATGTTATCTTGTGCCTTCTAGTGTTTCCTGTACATAGAAGAGATGACTCCTCCTTTACTGCCATTTGGGAAGCATAAAGCTTCTCTATACTTCAGTGCCAGTTCCCCATGCAGGTGGAGAAGGCTGTAAGTCTCTCTGCATTGCGGTTTGTTGTGGGTTGATGTGTGCTCTTGGGGTCTACATTTCCAAACCCAGCAGAAGCTCTGTCAACATGTAGCATGTGGCCAAACCCATACTGAGAAGGTTGGTATCAATGGGATGTATTAGCTCAGAGTTATAACCTTGACACCACCATCATACTTTACGACCTGTAGTCACAGCAGCATCGTATCTGCTCACAAGGTATTGCCCAGACCTGTAAACACTGTTTACAGGTTAGTGAACGAAACGTGAAGAAAGATCCCCTTTTACCCGCATCCTCTCTTTTCCCAATATATAGATATACATATCTATCCAAAATCCCTACTGACCATTAAAGCCAGCAGAATGCGAAGAGTAAGAATGTTGTTTGTGGAGTCTGTGACATATCTTTAGCACTAGCGAGGGAGTGTTTAACTGCTACCACGCAGGTGTGCATCCAGCTTTCTGCACTGCTGCTGCAAGCAGACAGCAAATAAACAAAGCAGGAGAATAAAGGAAAAGAAATCTTTGTAAACCAGCTTGGATGCCATCGCTGAATGACTTTCTCTAAGATTTAAAGACAGAAACCCAGGCTTCCAGGCTCTTCTCGGTGGCAACCAATGATAGGACAAGGGGTAATGGGCTGAAACTGGAACGTAAGAGGTTCCGCTTAAACTCGAGAAGAAACTTCTTCTCAGTGAGGGTGACGTAACACTGGCACAGGCTGCCCAGGGAGGTTGTGGAGTCTCCTTCTCTGGAGACGTTCAAGACCCGCCTGGACACGTTCCTATGTAGCATTATCGAGGCGTTCCTGCTCTGGCAGGGGGATTGGACTTGATGATCTTTCGAGGTCCCTTCCAATCCCTGACATTCTGTGATTCTGCGATTCTCTAACAAAGGCAGTAACTCCATTCCCTGTCGATGTACCCTGAGCAGTTGAATCTACTGACAAGACACCTATTTTGGATAAACCATTTTATCATCAGTATTTTCATGGCTTCCTCCCCTGATAACCCTAGTATTTCCATTTCTTAAATACATCCCTGTGCTCCAAGTGTTTTGTACTGTTTTAAATAGCTCCCTCCTCTCAGAGATGCTGACATCTCCCAAACTCTGCATGCCCTTTAGACACCTTCTTTGTCATCATATAACCATACCCTGTGTATTTACCTTTGGAAGTCATTCCTCATTAGTGAATCCTTACACATTCCTGTGAATAAAGTGCTACGACAGTGACCACATTTAATGAACTCCTGCTGTTTTGACATAGCTTAGGCTTCATGACACTTGTGGTGATAAATGCAGCAATAGTCCCAGAAAACTCTGTTCCTCGTGACATTCTGTGGATCATCAGAGCAGGACTGAAAATGGACGATGAAACTTTAACAAATATAGTCTTGGGAGAAGAGACTCCCTTCTTGCAGGAAATCTTGGGAGTTTTTCATCTCTTACTAATTCAGATGTCAAGGATGAATGAATTCCTGCCATAGCTTGAACCAATTATTCACTGATCCAGAAGATAAAGATGCACAATCAGTAAACTATCATACTTGTAGTATGTAAAATGATTGCACTTCAATCTTACACAATGAGCATCTTCAGGCTGATCCCCACATGTTTTTCATTCCAAAAATAACGGCAACTTTCATCACGATTAGAGTTTCCCAGATAACCTCCTTCTGCTACAGGTATTATTTGTAAAGCTTTTCTGTTAGTGTCTAATAGGCAAAGTTTTCCATTGTGATCTGCCCTTGCAGGTGTCTGTTGCCCACGGTTCTCTGCTTGTACAACCAGCACTGGAAAAGCTGTGAGGGAAACAGAATTTTTATAACAGAAAGGCATGCTGCAGAAAAAGTGGAGGGGGGGAGCTGTGCAATGAAAACACATTTCACAAGAAATAATATTACACCAAAACTAAAAATAATATGAAGAGCTTTATTTACCTGCTGCTGTGACTCTGTTGTTAATGCTATTACACACATCTTTTACACTTGGACCGTATCTAAGTAATAGGTTTCAAAGTGCTTTATATATATAAATAAGGAATAGCAGTCCACTTCGTGTGGCGGGAAGGAGGTGATGGTCAAGTAAAATAACTAGAAAAGTGAGCGGCAGAGAATGCACAGCTAAGCTCAGCATACAGCCTTGTCCTCCAATCCTTGAAATATATATTTGAACCAGATAAAGGTGGCTTGGGAGAATAAATAAAGCCCTGTCCACTTTCACAGAAAATCGAGGTGGGTTTTTTTCAATATCACTGCATTTATGATAGGCAAAAATTTGACTTTGTGATGGTGACTACTGTCATGAGTTTGCATAATATTTGAGACTGATTTCTTTTCTCTTAGTGGCTGCGCCAGCCAGGAAAGAGAAGCCCTCATTTTCCTCCTAAAGGGAGGACAGGATAGATATGACTCTTTATCTCTCTAGAATAAAAAACTTAACAAATATGAGTTTCCTTGTGGCTTGTCCATAGGACTTAAAGTCAGAAATAGAGAAAACATTGCTAAACATGTAATGCAAGAAAGGATGTGCTCTGGTTGCTTTTATATGCCTTTAGATAATTCTTTGGACTCAATATTTGGATCAGTGATAGGGGATTGTTATACATTTCTTTCTCTGAGCAACCATGTTGGTTGCTTCCAAGCTCTGCAACCTGCATGTTCATTGCTTCCTTTGGCTTCTTGTCTTTCTAAATTCTTGACACTCTCTGGCTGAACGAGACCCATGACTACATGGCAAATGTTGCTCTTCTGTAAGTGCAGAATAACTTCAGAGTTATTTGGCTTCACTGCATTAATGCCAGACTTACACCAGCGTAGCAGAGAAGAACTGCGTCCATAGTAAGTCCCATGTCAAGATTTTGGTAAGAGCAGCAACATCTTTGCAATGCAATCCAGCTCTTAGGTCTAAGTCAGGAGCAAAGATTTGATGATTCTAAAATTACATGGGGCTACATCCTCGTATGTACTGATTTAAGCATCCGTGTATAGACCTTGATATTTGATTATAGAATCATGAAGTCATGGAAATACAAAACTTCAGGTTGGAAAAGGCCTCTGAGATCATCAAGTCCAAGTGCTAACCCAGCAATGCCAGGTCCACCATGAAACCGTGTCCCTAAGCACCACATCTACATCTCTTTTAAATACCTCCAGGGATGGGGACTCCACCGCTTCCCCGGACAGCCTGTTCCAGTGCTTGATAACCCTTTTGGTGAAGAAATTTTTCCTAATCTCAAATCTATATCTCCCCTGCCACAACTTGAGGCCATTTCCTCTTGTCTATAGTCTGTTACTTGGGAGAAGAGACCGACCCCCACCATGCTACAACCTCCTTTCAGGTAGTTGGAGAGAGAGAGAAAGTCTCCCCTCAGAAATCTTTTCTCCAGACTAAGAATGTTTCATTCTAATATTAGAAGCAAAAGAAGCCCTGTGAGGGAGAAAATCAAGGTGTATAGCACAGTGCTGGAAATCTCAAGGGAGATCTCTCCATATGCAATTCAGGGATCTGCAGGTAGCACTAGAAAACTGAGCTCCAGATAACCCATCTTCAGACGAAAATTTAGGATGAATCTCTCTAATGTGAATATTTTTTCCATAGGCATTTACAAAGTAAGTGTGATATAAGAGGAAGACTAATTATGAAGTAGGAGCATTTGAGGGTGGAAATGTGACATCATGCTCTTTTTGGACAAATGGTTTCAGTGTTGAAAATGCTAGCAATTTTATTGCAAGTCCACCGCATCTGAAATTCAGGTCTTGGAGTCAGGCAATTAGACAAAGATCTCACCCATCATTTAAAAAGGAAAAGGTTCTCAGGTTTTCTAGTCACAAAGAACTAGTCTGAAAACATGTTCTATTTCTGTAACAAATTGTTAAGATCCAGAGGAAACATTTTTATACTTTCTCTTTGGGTTTTTTCCCCATTGTAATGAAACTGCTAATAGTACATGAAGATGTATGGATTCAGGCAGACTGTGTTGTTTGGCCTATAATTGTAATTATGGAATATATCAGCCCTATTAGATACTAACACCACCACAAATGGTCTCTTCATCTCATCCTTGGTTTTTCTCACCCTGTCTTCTCTGCTTTTCTTATCTGAGAAGAAAATTACAGCAGCTCATCCTTAATGGATATCAACGAAGAAGTTTTGCTTGCTGTATTTCAAACTGACATGGCTCCTTTGACGGCTATTTAGCAAGCTACTTCCCTCTCTCTGATTCATTCTCTTTGTAAAATGGCCTCCTTCCTAAAACATTTCTGAGTTCCACTGATTGCTGAAAGAGCTGAATATGAAGAGTAGAGCTGACACATTGGAGAGGGAGGGCAGCCACTTTGGTGAGACAAAAAGAGGAAGCAGGGAGTTCTTAAAGGTAACATTAGAAAAATTGAGTAAGCCAGCGAAGGAAGGAAGTTGAAAGCAAAGGAAATGGATGAAGGTGGGAGATCAGTTTAATGTGGGGACATTTAGAGGGTGGTAGCTAAGTAACAGAGGAATCTGTATTGATCAGCTCTGAGGCTACAAAGGGCACATCCATGCTGGCAGTTAATAATGAAGCAATCATAGGATCATAAGTCTGAAGGGACCGCAAGCCCTCTAGGCAGGATCAACACTATCTCTGTCATTTCTGGTGCATGTTTCCTTTGATGGAGACTCTACAGCCTCTCTAGACATCTATCTCACTTTTCTTCCTGACCCTTAGAAAGTTCTTAATGTCACATCTGAATGTTCCTTGCTTTATTTTAAAGTAGTTGCTTACTTTCCTGGTCTCAGTGGATGAAGAAGAAATTATTCTTTTCCTCTCTGGGGCAGCCTTTCATTTCAACACAGTTCCAATGGACTCATTTTTTTCAAGTAACTTTCTGAGTCTTTCCTCAAAGTTTTATCTTCTGTAATCTTTCCAGATCCACATCTTCTTTGAAGTAGAGGTCTCAAATCCATGCAAGGTTTGTTTGAGTCCACTCCTGTGTTGAGGCTTGTCTGCCGTCTAGTTTACTTATATACCAGAGGATGCTCAGGTGGTATTTTGGGGTCAGCTCTTTAGAAGGATGTCTTGAACAAACCAACATCTTCCTTCACTGGGCCCAGGATCTCATACCTACTGCTGTTTGGGTAGAGATGGTACCCATGAAGCTCGGTCCACCAGGAGAGTCCCAGGATGCATCCCTGCCCATGACAGAGAGGTTGGATTAAATTATCTCTAAGGTCCCTTCCAGCCTAGGCCATTCTATGATTCTATGATTCCCCTATGCCAGCACTGCTTACTCACAATGCAATGTATAAAGTATATCTAGGCTACTGGAATGAACTATGTAGGCAGAAAATGAATGTCACTGAAGGAATTTAGACCTCCAAGTACCCTGCATATTGACATAGGATAGATCAGGGAGAAGAGTAAACATATAAAAATTAAAAAAGAAAGCTGTCTTCTTTTTGGTTTTTTTTTTTCCTTTCTTTCTGGACTTTGTGGACACTTCACAAGCAGTGTTGGGACACCTTCTACTTGACGATGCCTATACAGGACTGCACAGACTCCTCAAAAACAGAACATGTCCAGAGGAGGCCAGTTCATCCATCCTGCTCATACATCCCTTTGTTTTTCAAGCCACTAAACTGTGACGTTTAAAGTCCTCAGTGCAAAACAAGTCCCACCCACACTAGCATCTCCTGCAGAGCAATCTCACCTGCACTTGCTGTGGCTTTAAAGTACTTCATGCTTCATGCTAGCAGGCTCTAACCACAAAGGACCAGTAAAAAACCTCTTTCTGTCCGACATGAATTAGGACGCTCAGTTAAAAATTCATAGGAAGATTACATAAAACCATATGCTGCCTTTATTTTTCCCCTTTTGCATTAAAAATGTACAGCTGCTCTGCATTAGACATTCCATTAGCCTGCAAGTCTCACAATCTGGACTTTGTAGTTAACGATGGGGGGAGGACCAACCGAAAGGGGAGAATGGGAAGAATGAAAGTGTTTTAGGCACAGTATTCAAGGCTTCCTTAAAAAAAAAAGGGAGCATATAAGTTGGATGGAGAGTTTAAGTGTGGGAGTAGAAGGTCCACTGAAGAGGAACTGCATGTTAGAAGAGACCTGTTTTCCGAATTATTGGCTTGCCCTCAGAACCTCTGAGCAGCATCAGCAATAATTAAAATGATATAACCTGTTTCCTGTGGTCATTTGGGAAGAAAATAAAAAATCTATATTCCAAATGGACTCAGGAAATGTTTAGACTCCTCTAACAGTGTTAAGTCACAGAGAGTTTTATGGCCACTCCGTTTCTTCTGCAGGAGACCCTTTAATTTAGTGGGAAGTCTTGAAGGGTCCAGTTTTATTGTTAGATAATTGACTGTGTTGGGCAGTTAATTGCCTGGGATTGAATATGCGGCCACTTAATGTACTGACAAAGTGAATTGTTTCACAATAATCTTTCTATACATTATAATGAGATGCATTCCAAAGAGTCTTATAGATGATATTGTGTCATTAAGTGTCCTAGAAGGTTGTATAGGAAATCTCGTGGAGATGGTGCTAGGTATAGGTGTGCGTGTTGTGATGACAAGCTCAACACCAGGTAAGCTAGCTATAGAAGAGCTAATTGTCCTCTTATTTATTCACATACACCAGGCCTGAGTCTGTCTTTGTTCATGAGGCAGAAGCAGAGAGGAAAATTGGGAGCTTCTGGATCCACCAGAAGAGATGAGTTTTATTTACGTTGTGAACTCAGCTACATGTATTCAGTCACTCCAGGTGGCGTGTGCCATCCCCATGCAAAAAAATAACAAGAAACACAGCAGATAATCCAAACAGTATTTAAACTATCCTCAGCAGACAAAGAAAATAAGTATTTTGTTCATCGGGTATGATTTATGAAGGAGATGTTTCATTTCTAACCTAGGCATCTATGGACTCTTTTTTTTAATTATTATTTTGCATTAAATACAAAAATGGCATGTATCACCAGAGTCTATTCTCTCCCTCCATGACTGATCCCCAAAGAGCTGTCTTGTATTTTCTGCATACGCTTATTTCTTCTTGGTCATATCCAGTATTAAAAATCATAAACATTGCACCTTACTGGATTGATTACGGTTCTTCACACTTCTGAGAGATGAGAAAACTGAATAAATAAATTTTTTTGTTTGGGTCGCAAGTAAAATTTTAATACAAGGCATTGAGAAATGTGTGATGCAGTCACCATTGCTAAGTTACATGTTTAATTAACCACTGCCTGAGTGCAGGTACTAGGCAACAAGAACACAGGAGCACATTAAAGTGTCTTAATTAAATTATATGCAGTATGGCCATGTTTAATTGTACACAGGACATGCTTTCTCCTTGTTTTTATCCCTGCTTGTCTTTGTTTTCTACACCATCAAATAGACAGAGTACTTTCAAGGTACAGTTTTATTCATGAGAAAATACATTTTTTTTTCCCACATTTTGGGGTAATGGATAAAATTTAGCATGATGCTTCATTTCTTTAAGCATGCCACAGGATGATCATACCAATATAAGGAGCATCACAATGAGTAGCAGGAATGAATCCCCTCTTCAGGCTATACTCTCTTGAAATTTAAACTGCAAAACACAGGTCTCTGCATTGGCATCTTCGTCTAGGAAATAGTCTTCTACATGGATTCCTGTGAATTTGTGGCTGATGGCCTGTTCTTCTGTAGCTTTATATAGTCTGATAAGTTTCTAATAGTTTAAGTAAGTATTTTTTTAAATTAGTAGTGCTGGAATGGACTGCTGAAATAAACACTGTGGATAAAACATACATTAATAAAGTGGATATTTCAAAGTTTGCCCTAATAATAGAGCAGAATAAAAAGAACCAATCTGGAAGGCTGAGACCTTCATTACAGCCCAGAGCAGATGTCATGGCCAGACATAATCTCTGCTCTCCTAGGGAACATAGTTTATACGTTGCAAAACCTCCAGCTGTAAGAGCTGTGAAAAAGGACCCATTTCTGCAGGTTTTAAGTAAGCATCTCGACCTTTGTGTCTCAAGAACACAACTTTATGTGTCTGTGAATCACTCTGAGCGAGCTGCTGTGTGCCAGAGAGACACAGCGCAGCCGCCCTCCTTCAGGTCAGTGCATTGAACAGGAGAAATGCTGGTGTGAATTTTGAGTAAACTGAGGTAGTTTGGGTATGTTTGGTGTGAAGTTTGAGTAAACTTGCAGTAGTGCCTGTTTCTGTCAAGCTTGAACTTGGCCACAGTCTTAGAACTGAGCCTGGATTTGGTAAACACTGCTTTTAGCCAGATTTGCTCTTCTTGCTGCAGGGAAACCTCTCCTTTTCTGCCGAGACTGGTTCATCCCAATGGGGACATAGTATCATAATGGAATGGTTTGGGTTGGAAGAGACCTTCAAGATCATGCAGTTTCAGCCCCCCTGCCATGGGCATAGTCCTCTACCTCTCAGGCTGGTGTTTGTAGCATCATCTTAATCCCTTTGGAGCAATGGAAAAGATAAACAAAAAATGTCCATTCCTCACTGCAAATACACCTTTTAATGCTCCTCAGAGGGCTTCTTAGAAACCCTTCCAGCACAGCAGTCTAGGAAATATGATGAATTAGCCCTTCTCTGTGCTATCCCAGGCTTGGCTTGACCAGTTATGGCCTTCTTCAGAGGCAAGACATCCCCGTCAGTGCAGGGCTGGAGGCATCCCTTCACTGGTGGCATCACACACACCTGGCTCATCGCTCATGGCCCAACAAGAAATTTGTGGAACCAGGGAGTGGGAAGGAGGACCCCTGCAGTATGGATGCCTGCAGTAGAAGTGTTGAGACACACGGTGATGGAAGCGTGTGAGGTGGTGTCGATCAATATCATCTCCAGTGCCTGAGATTTCTTCTTGTCCTGAGCTTCTCCTCAGAACAGACTTTCTTAGACTGGGGTACTGGAGAGCAGTGCTGACCTTGTAATCTCTGCAAAGCACAGAGGATCTGAAGTAATAATTATTGTAATGGGAACTTCACCCATAGAGACATCAGTGTCTGTCATGGCCTCAAGATGTCAAAATGGGCAGGGCTGATGTTAAAACCCCCCTGAAAACTTCCATCCTTAACAAAGCTTAAAGAAAACTAACGTTGTATCAATGTTTTTAAAGGGTAAATGGAACAACCCAGGTAATTATAGTCTTGTCAGATTGACATTGATCCCAAGCAAAATAATGGAATGGCTGATGCAGCTCTCAAATAGTAAAGACCTACAGGAGGGTAATGTAATTAATGCCAATCAATGTAGTTTGCTGAAAAAACTATATATCTTGTCAAATCATCCTGATGTCTTTTTTATGAGATTACAAGTTTGGTAGAAGAAGGTAATAGTTTTGATGTAATAGACTTAGACTTCTGTAAGGCTTGACTTCGTGCTGCATGACATGTTGATTAAGAAACCAGAATGATACAAGCTCAAACCAGAACTTATTAAGAGGATGAAAACCGGCTGAATATTAGGTCTTAAAATGTGTTTGTGAATGAGAACATCAAGCAGGGCTGTTTCCAGCAAGCCAATCACATATGATTTGCTGAGCCTCTGCTGGTGGATGTTTCTAGGAACAACATGAAAGCAGATGTACTCATTACTGATAAAGTTTTCAGATTTTATTGCTTGAGGAAGTGGTAAATCATGAATAGGACTGATCATTGATACAGAACAATCTAGACTGCTTGATAGTAGAGTGTGAGACAAAGGTAAAGTCAAATGTGTAGGAACAAATGCTACAGATTGATTCAATTTTCAGAGGCAGTGATTTAAAAACATGTTTGAGGGGTCCTGGTTTATCACTAACTGAAGATTAGTACCCCAAAAAAATAATGTAGCTTTTGGGGGACCTTGAGTAAAACTAACTTATCACCTCTGTGTTTTGTGCTGATGAGACTGCTATCAGAATGTTGGATGTGGTATCAACAGTGCTGTTAAAAAAATGGGGATGATTCAGGCAAAATTCCCAAGAATGATTAAACAATTTAGAAACATGCACATAGTGGAAGACTTCAGAATATCATAAATACAGTTTCAATTAAAAAAGTAGAAAGAGACTTGATTAGGTCCTTACATATACTTTTGCAGAAAATAAACACTGCAAATGACTCTTCAATCTGTTGAAAAGAACTGAGAAGCTCTTGATGCAGCCTGAACCTAGACAACCTCATCCTGGAAATTAGTCACCATTTTTTCAAGGGTTCTATTAAAACCTGCAAATAGCTAGGGATTTTAAAATCAAGACAGCATATGTTCTTAAAAGATAGGATCTAGTTCAAAGCTGTTATGCAGGAATGCAGGATGGTCATCGTGAAAGTACTTTAAAATAAAATCTATGAATCTCTGAGCCTCAGTGTATATCAATTCTGTGTATTCCTGTCAGAGTCTGAGGCAAAATCCAGATTAGCTTCACTGCTGGAAGATCCATGCCCTCATATATAGGTTGTGGTGTTACCTCGTCCCACACCTCACATTGAGATCATGTCCATGGCCACCTAAGCAGTAACATATCACTGCCTCCTTTTCTACTGTGGGAAAAATTGACCTGTTCAAGAAGGTGGACCTTTGAAATAGCTCATTTTTCCAGAAAGTCTGGGAAATATAAAGCATTAAATAAAAGCACTGTTGGATACTTTTTGCTCTGGGCAAGAGCCTTGCTTTTGACTGCTTGAGCTTCATTTTAGCCTCTGGTAGCTCTCCCTTTGGACGCTCCCTTATTCCCTCTTTTATGGCCCAACTTCCATTGCACTTGAGCTGAATAACCAGTCTTCTGACTGTACCACACGGAAAGGAAGGAGAATAAGAAGTGATCAGAGCTGGTGTCTGTTGCGCATATTTAACAGTGTTTCTTTAGTCTACCAAAGAATGCTCTTCAGAGGATAAAGAGAGAGAAAACCCTAATTCTGTGTAATCATCACAGAATCACAGAATGGTTGGGATTGGAACCTCGAAAGATCATCTCGTCCAACCCCCCTGCCAGAGCAGGATGAGCCACAGTAGGTCACACAGGAACGCGTCTAGGAGGGTTTTGAATATCTCCAGATGATGCCGATGCCTGAATGAATCAATTAACTACACATATGCTCCTGCTAATAATGAGAGCTGTTTTGGAGAAGTTTGGGGCTTATATCTTATTCCTAAACCCTGATACAATCCTGAGCTTTAGCAGAAAGGCTTTTAACCTTGTACCTAGAGGAAAATAATCATGTGGCTATTGGGAAAGAGCTTCAGAATGAGTTACATCAAGTATTTTTCTATAAGAGCATTCTTTGCTTCCAGTCTTTGATACTTCTCTTTCTGGGAACCTGTTCCTTTATGTACGACTCTGAGTCCAGTAATAATATTTAGCTCTCATAACATTAAGAGTTGCACACTTAATCTCCAAAGCACTTTCTGATCATTAATTAATTAAGTCTTTCCTTCCTGACATGTGGTAAGGATTTGCAATAGTCATCTTCTCACTTAGTAGACACAGAAAGGTTGTGATTTGCCAAGGATCTCCTCAGTAACCAGAGTCAGAGTCATAATTAATATTGTGGGTTCCAGTTTACTGTCCTTTGCTCTGATCCTTTGCTGTCTCAATAGTGTCATTTAGGCAAAGAGGTCTGGAAGGAACAAGTATCAGAGTATTTAGCTGATGATGAGAAAGTGAAGTCAAGCTCTCCATCATTTTGTGATCTCCTCACATTATCACTGGCTTTATTTGCGTGGTTCATATATTGCTCCAAAATATGTCTGGGCTTTGTCTAGGAGATTACTTGTTGTTATGGACCAAACCCAAAACAGAGAGACTGCTGAAATAAATAAACAATGTGGGCAGTCATGCTACAGTTCTCAAGCCCAAACCCCGTCCCTGTTTAATTCAGTGGAACAGTTGTAGCTGTTGTGTCTCACTTTGCCATTTATTAAGTTGAGGAATATTTTGGGCCCCACTTTAAGAAAACAAGGATACCCAATAAGCTGGATAATGGATGTAAGAAAGGATGCACTTCTCCTCATTTTTCTGTCTGCATGTGCTCTTATGAACCACATTGTCCCTTCCTGGTGTCACAGTGCTTGCCCCTTTTATGACTTTGAGGCTGGATAGCAGCAGCACGCATGATAGTATCAAAACCCAGGGACAGGTCTGGTAATTAGAAACTCATTTTCCTTCATCTGTGAACAGGAGCAGATTATTATCAGCGTGATCCAGGGTTGCCCTGTGCACATCGAGCTGCCTGTCTTTGGCAGGAGGGGATGCCATGGGGGTAGTTGTCTTCATTCCTGGTTTGACTATCTCAAGCACTCCTTTTGGGTGCTAGTCACCTTTGAAAAGAGCAAAGCTGCCTCTATCAGCTGATCCCAGGGGTCTTTCACTAAGCAAGAAGGTCATGACTCAAATTTCCTTTTACCCTATCTTTCTGTAGACAGAGAAGTCTGGGAAAGGGAGAAGAACATTTCTAATTCTGGTCCTTCTGTCTTTTTCCTGTTGCTAGAGATGACACAGCAGATTCAATGACCTTTTTCATGAAAGGGAAGTTGAGGCTGATAGTAAGTGATGCGGGCTGACGGAGCCTGCTTGCTTGTTTCCTGCAATGGTGGATGTGAGGAGCTGTCCCACTGCCTCTGCCATATCTCTTTATCCTTACCAACACTGCTTGAAATTACACAGTTCAATACCTTAGCACTGAACTCTCTCTGCTGTCATTACTACTTTTTTTTCCCTAGGGTTCAAGCTCCTGTCCCTCTCATGTCACTGTTAAATTTCCTTGGAAGAGAACTTTATGCAGCCAGAGAAGACTTTACTGTGCATCCTTAGCTTCACAAGCTCGTTTTGCCATTTGTGTCTTCTTAAATCTGCTTGTATCCAGGAGCTTGTAGATGGGTTAAGAGTGAAAGAAGCAGTTAATAAAGGTCTCTTCCCTTGTTTGGAAGGCCAAGAGGCCGTTTTCTAAACTGAAGGCTTGTCTTTTGTGCTCAAAGATACAGTATATTGTTTATTCTGGACAAGCAAATGATCTTTATGTTTTCTTTATCTGCTTCTCGTGTAACAAAAATGATAGATGTATCTAACCACTTGGACTTGGACTAAGACCATCAGTCAATATTGTAGGCAGCAGAGAGTGGGAATTAACTAATAACTTCTGGTTAAGATGATCCTGGGATACATTTGACCTCCACCTCACCTTCCAAACACCAGACTATTGTGGTTCCCTCCTGCCGATATTCCAATGAGCTGAAAAAATGGTTTTGGACATAGTTTCAGAGTGTCGATGAGACATAAATACACTCTAAGTGAGAAGTACATCATGTTTTCCTGTTTGTGCATAAAAAATAATGGAGCAGTAAGACAGCGACCCAGAGGTGAAAGCCTGTGCATTCCATGTTGTCAATTTATCACACATGTGAAATTTAAGTATATAACTTAATTCCAGTGCACTGGTAGATCTTCAGTGTGATTCGTCTAATTTGTTTTTTTGGTAATTTAGATTCTAAATACTCCTCTTTCAGCTCAGTCATCTGCCACGGGACAGACATACATGTTTCTTGCTATTGCTGGGAGCTTCTCGCTCTATAATTATCGATGAGTCACCATTCTCACCTGTGTGTCCTATCAGAGATGGTCCAGACGATCTGTCCCGGTGATTGGACACTCCACAGATGTTTTTGCAGATCTAGATGGCACCTACCCTCACTGGAGCCAAGCTCCCAGAGTTCATAAAATCATTCAGGTTGGAAAAGACCCTTGGGATCATCAAGTCCAACCATTAACCCTACTCTGCAAAGCTCACCCCTAAACCATCTCCCCCAACACCACATCTAAACAACCTTTAAACACATCCAGGGATGGGGACTCAATCACCCCTCTGGGCAGCATATTCCAGTGTCTGACTACTATTACTGTGAAAAATTTTTTCCTAATGTCCAGTCTAAACCTCTCCTGTTGTAGTCTGAAGCCATTCCCTCTTGTTCTATTGCTGATTACCTGTGAGAAGAAACCAGCACCAACCTCTCTACAACGTCCTTTCAAGTAGTTGTAGGGAGTGCTGAGGTCTCCCCTCAGCCTCCTCTTCACACTAAACAGTCTCATCTCCTTCAATCATTCCTCATAAGATTTATTCTCCAGGCCCTTCACTAGTTCCGTCGCCCTCGTCTGCACCCGCTCCAACATCTCGAGATGTCTCTTGGGTTGGGGTGCCCAAAACTGGACACAACACTCGAGGTGTGGCCTCTCCAGTGCCCAGTACAGGGGGACAATCCCTTCCCTGCTTCTACTGGTCACACTATTTCTAATACAAGCCAGGATGCCGTTGGCCTTCTTGGCCACCTGGGCACACACTGGCTCATCTTCAGCCGCTTGGCGATGAGAACCCCATACAGCTTCCATTCAGCTCTCCATTTGCAGTGCTTGAGCCCCTGAGCTATTCCTACAGGCATCAGTCATCAGCTTTAAGGGCCAGGTGGAAATCAGTCAATGGCTTAGTTTTATTTGGATCAGAGGGTAAAGGAAAGCAGAAATTAAGCTGCCGTATTCCTTCCTGATGTTGTGCAGGCATAAATGTGTAGCCGTAAAGCCCACATGCAATAAGCCTAATCCTTATCGAACACATTGGACTTGCAATGCTCATGCTGGACACCTTCCCAGCTGAGGCCTGTGTGTGCCTGGTATTTGCTGCAAGAATTGTGTGTACTACTTTTGCAGCCCGAGACGATGGAGCATGTGTAAGTCTGGCATTTCCTGGGGGAAATGTTAATTTTCCATGCCTGCGTCACAGAGCTGACCTGTTCAAGCAAAATGGAAATGTCTGTGATTTCCAGACCTGAGGCAGGCAACTGGATTCCACATCTGGCTGGGGCTGACACACATCAGAAATCTAGGGGAAACTGAAATATCCTTAACCTTTTTTTTCTTCCCTTTGCCAGAAGGAAAAAAATAATACTCCAGACTGTAACCCTAGCAGAGACAATGGTTTAGGAGGTTTTGGCTATTGCTTCACGCCCAATCAGCAACATGTTTTTTGCTGTGACCCTGGGAATAGGAGGTCATGCAGCTTTCTCTAAGTCACTGGTCCTTGCTTTTCTTCTCTGTTCCTTGACAAATTTGTCACACTACAGCCTGGGAGGTGTAGACTTGGTGGTACAGTAAGTAAAATTGTGTTGCAAGCTTCAGATTGAGGCAACTTTGCCTTCAACATTTAGGAAAGAACATCACAGATGGACTTGGGAGTGAGTTCACTGGACTAACTGAGAACTGGGTCACCTTGCAGTGGAGGCAAGACATCAGATTTAACACACCAGTGGTCTGTTTCTGCATGACTAATAGCCTCTGTTCTTGAACTACAGTAGTAGAACCAAGTTAATAACTCTGCAGAAGAGAACCTCCTCCAAAGAAAATAAAAATGTCCCCAACAACCTGTGGTTTGGTAGATAGTTCAAACCATGCCATTTCTCCAGGACAAATATTACATCTATTTATCCAAATTCCATTGCATTTCCAACCTTTTGGAACCCTTTCTTCCTTGAAAGATGGAAGGATAACAGATGAGGATAGAAACCAGATGTCTCATGAGTTAGCTAGCTACTACTTTCCTCCATCTGGGTTTGCAAGTAGACTCTGTAATCATAGACTCTGTTGGGTAACCTCTCATTGTGGTTGATACAGCATGAATGTGTGCACCTCAGTGGAAATGATGGCTTCTAGATAATCAAATTTTGGTTTTATATGGCCCAAACACCATTGCTGTAAACACTATTACTTTAGTTGTTGTTAATAAAACACGTAATCATTATTTACCTGTCCCGTGTCCTCCCAGCTGCAGCTCTGGGTAGACATGTCTGTGCAATTAGAATTAACGCAAACCACTTAAAACTTGAATGCCTAGTTTATTTTCAAATGGGAAGGTCAGCATCATTATCCTTGGTGGATTCAATTACCAAATCCTGCATAATCACAGAGCATGCTTCCTGTCTGCTAATCATGACTTGCTCTGCATACATTATGTGCAAATATAACCAAAACAAGAGATGGCATTTCCATATGTTTTGTGCCTGTCATTACATCTTACAGGTTGCGTTTAATTTTCTTAGCATAATGTAAATTCCTTTTATTGGCTTTGTGGGTTTTTTAAAAAAAAAAAGAATAATAAAAAACAGTGGCAAGCAAATACAGGAAAGCATCTGTATGCAATTAATCCTTTAGACATTTAGACCCCACAGAATCCGTGAACGTTAAGTCACAACAGTAGAACAAAGTTGTTAGAGACATTCCATTTGGAAACACCTCTCACGAAGAACAGCAGGAGTAATTAATGGTTTTGGAGTTCCTTTGTTAGTTTTAGTTTAGTTTTGCTTAAGGAAGAAAATTCTGTTAAACTCGCATTCAACATTTTTTTGTTATTGAAGTGTTCACTGCTATTGTAAGCAAGAATCCTAATGACAAGAACAGGGAGAATTAACACACAATAAGAATACAGACACCAAATTAAATGTAAACATCCTCTAATGAGAGAAATTGCATCCTTGTATGGAGAGCTTGATCACTAACTGCTGTGAAGTCAACAGGTGTCTTTCCCAGAACTCAGTCAGTTCTGAATCAGAATTGTTAAATGTGTGGCTTCTCTGTCCTGTGTTTAGGGCTGCAGAGAGTTAGAAGCTGATAATTCTATAATTCTATGGTTTTAATTTTTAATATTCTTGAAAATATCATTTCTCCCATCCATCTTCTGTGTATCTACATGTATGTGCACACACACGCATGCACAGACACACGTTTGAGCTTGGGACTCTGAAGCATAGAAGTTTTCTCCTTTTTCTGTCCTAAATTCTTGTTCCTGTGACATCCTCAGGGCATGTGAACATCCTCCCTTTTGTAACACTGTGGTAAGACACCATCTGTATGGAAAATATCATATATTAATATTAGGGCACTGCAGATCTCCAGTTTCTATCTTGCCTTGACAGCTTTTGAGAAGCTGCTATCACACCTGGTTTTATTCTCTATTGATGTGTGGAAGACCTATCATCCCATAAACAGCAGGCAAACCACCTGTGTTTGACAAACACGGAGAAGCACTGCATCACCACACCATGGTGGTCTTCTCTCCCCCAAAGTTTCCTTTTCTTTAGGGATCGTTCTGAAGCCACCCAAGAGATCAGGCTCTTTGCCCGATGGAGATGCAGCACTCCAACCCTGGCCCTGGGTTCCCACCAAAGAAGTCAGTGTGCCATGTCCTCACATACCAACCAACACTTGAGGGCAGCTGGTCATTGAGTTTCTCACAAGAAGTCTGGTCATCGTGATGCAGCCACACGTTGGCAAGGTGGGTGGGCTGAGAAAAAGTCTGTGCTCAGGGTTGCTCTTCTGGTTGCCCACTCTAGGCAAAGAAACCCTGATGTAAGGATTGAAATGCAGAACCAGAGAGCTTGGAAATGCTCTTACTGACTTTGCATCATGGCAGAGGAAGGAAGAAGACTAAAAAGTTCATCCCCATTAAAAGGGTGAAAAGTCTTAAACAAGCACAACAGAGGATTTTTATTAGAAGTACTTCAAACTTTTAAACATTTACATTCATTATAAGTTTTATTAAATTCTTTCTCTGCATTATCTAAACAATTTTGTTTATCTTTTCCTGAGATAAGGTTTTGAGCCCAAGCTAAAAACAATTCAATCTTTCAAGTGAATCTCCTTTGGCAAGAGAATTTCACCAGAGGGAAATTGCATATGTTTTAAATGTAATGAGAAGCAGAGGGTACTAAGCCACAATTAGCAGAATCAAAAGAACATCAAAGATGACGTTTTATAGGACTTCATGCCTCCACACTATCAATATCAGAGCCATTTTTAGAGCTGAACACAGGGAAAACTTAAAATAAGCCATCAATTTTAAAATCAAAACTTAAAAATCAGTGTGGATTGCAATAGTCCTGATTTTGCCTTTACTTTCTCTCAGGTTTAGACCAAAGTAATTGCATAGATTTTGGTGATACCACTTCTCATTGCATTAGGGTAGTTTAGATGAGACTCAGACTCATTAGCTGTGGGATTTTGCATATTGGAGAGTGGGACCATGTTTAGCAACAAGTGTCAGATCTTGTTCCTTTTTGTTTTCAACAGGAGCCATGTGATACTCCCACCAGGTACTATCACCACAGTGTGCAAAGACTTTCATTGAAACGGAGTTTCCAATATGTCAATAACTTTTCAAGCTCTCAGTAAGAGACCCCCTAAAGCTTTGCAGTCTAAATAATTCCCAGCCTCAAAGAGTTTCAGTGAAGAGCTTTGGCAGCTCATGGGAGAGATTAATTCTGGGGTGGGATTTGCCTTCTCCAGCTTCAGATGTTTCAGTGTAGTTTTCTGCATGTGAGCTCCTCAACTAAACTCCTGCAGTCAAAATAGACCCTTTTCAGGTGTGATTTCTGTGACCTGTTTTAGATGCCTACTTTGGGATGTGATGAATCATGCCCCAGGAGCACCATCCTTTGTTCTAAAGTGAGTATCAAAGGACCGGCTCAAATGGGGAGATGTGCTTTGTAGATGTCTAAAGATAGGATAGATGAATCTTGTCAAAAACCCACAGAACTTGTAGTCTTCTGAACATTATGACTGAACTGAGATTGATAATGTCCTTTAAAATGGTCAGGAACTCTCTGTAAGAAGGGTGATGTGAGTTCCTCTACCGAATGAAAGCAAAACAGAGCTTTGCTGCTAGTGACACTCACCTGGGCTGTGATTTTAGAAGCCAGTGTGACATGTTGACAGGTAGCAAGTTTGTCCTTCTTCTTTTTTCCCCTCCCTGTCTGAACTTGCCAGCAGGTCTGTTCTCAGGGTCTGTGATGCCATTTTTGTGACCGTCATCTGAAGACAGCTCTCCCTTGGTTCAAGATCATTTATCTTGTTGATGGTTGGGGACATTTCTAACCCTCCGCCCCGTCCCCCTCCTCATCACCGTGCAGTGCCAGCTACTGCTTCTGGCTGCTTTCACACTGAGTTTTGAGGGGGCCATCTAATTTAGTCATGACTGTGAAGCTGCTGTATTAATATCAGTGACAAACAGATGTTGGTGCAGTGCCTTGAGAAGGTGAAAATATTCCCTGTGGTTACTTCATGGTGAGATCAGCAAAGTCCTTTTTCTTCTGGTGTCATCGGGCTCCCTCCGGCTCTTGGTGCTCAGTGTGGTGTTGGGTATCCATCTGGCCTCACTCATCTCTCTTTCACAGTGGGGTCGAGCCATTTCTTCTCAGCAGGGGCTTCCCCTGTTTTGAAAGGAAGGCAGGATGGGTCTGCTTACAGCATAATATGTTTTTCTACTGAAAAGCAAGCATCAAAAGAGAATGAGATCGTTGTGGGAAGGCCGGATCACACAGCTTCCCTTGGTGGGGTGAAAAAAAAGAGCAGTTCGTCTGCTTTTACATAGAGGCTTATGAGTTAATTACAAGTCATACTTTGTGCCGCAATTAATGTGTATAGAGTTTTGTTATATAGAGAGCCAAGAGTCAGGGCCCTTCTGCAGATTACCTGCTACTTTTGCCTGGTCAAGGACAGTTCCAGTTAGTCAGCCAGATTCACCGCCAGGGTTTTCTGGTGAATAGATTAATAACATGTGTCCCTTTGCCACAGAATCCTTTTGTGGTACTAACCCTTAGTTTCCATATATCTCTTGACAAGCTGCCTTACATCCGTGCCTCTTCTCTTTTAATAAAAGTTTTGCGGATTATTTTCTTTTAATATACACAGTATGGTGAGATGTGGAATATTGACAAGCAACAACAACAAAAAAGCTGTTGACCAGATCATGCTGAAATTTCAGAGTTAATTCCTCACCCTTTGCCTACTTTGCATCCCAGCAGTGTCATGTATTTAAATAATACTCAACCAGTCCAATGTACTGCAGGACTGTGTTGATTTGCCCTTGCTACCTAGCTTAAGGAGGTTGTTTCTGCATATATTTATTGACCTGCAGGGTTTACCTCTTTCTCTGACTTAAAGTTCTGGGGCACTTATGATGTGTTTTAAGTTACACAGGTCATAGAGGAAACATTCTACCAAAATGCACCAGCAACATAACATCTGCTCCATCCACTCATAACCTCTCCGATCACAAACAAGAGCTATTGGTCTTAGTGCCAGTTGCACACATGATCAGAAATATTTAAGAGATTGTTTTCTGAAGTATTACGAGAGATGTGTCTTCAAGAGCACAGGTTGCCCTGAGAGATGGTTGATGCTCAGGGCTGATGTTCAGGGTCAGGTTGGGTGGGGCTCTGAGCAACCTGATCTAGTTGAAGATGTCCCTGCTCATGGCAGGGCTTTGGACTAGATGACCTCTATAGGTCACTTCCAACCCAGACTATTCTGCTTGTCTATGATTCTATGAAAATGCAGCAGGTTTCCTCTCAAGGCTTTGCTTCTGCCATTTATTGAGCTACTCTGCCCAGTTTTCTGCCTCTTTTCCCTGATGATGGATTCCCCATTTTGAGCAGTTTTCTAGACATACCTGCCTGGGGTGGGTGGATTAGCAGAACAGAACAATGGGTTAGTTTTACTTCATTTGTTTTTCAGCTTGTATACAACTTTCTTTTTTTTTTTTTGTAATTGAGTCATCTTTACTGGTTCTGCTGCACTCGGAACACTACAGGGAAGCTGTTGAATTCCCTTCACATTAATTTACTGGTGCAAGGTAAAAAAAAAAGTTTTCCTGTTTTTCTTTTTTTTTTTATGCAAACTGTGCTGTCTTTCTGGTCTGCACCAATTGGAAAGCATTTGTAAATGCTCCTGTCTCAGTCGCTGAAAACTGCCTCCCCATATGTTTCCCTGATTAAGAAATTCAGTCCACCAAATGGCAGAGTTTGCTCAGCTGGAGCTGACTGTTTGGTTGGGATTAATAAGCAGCGTTCTTCTTCCCATATATCTTCCTGCTTAGCATAAAAGAAAACAAATTACTTTGGGGCTTTCCTACTTATTTGTTCTGACACAAAAAAGTATATTCTGGGAGCATTTACAGTGCGTCTGCCTCGTAGAAAGGCAACATGAAAGCAACTTGCTGGCTCTCTCCATCGGCCCTCGCTACCTAACGAGATCTGTGCCTGGGCAGCGTGAGAGCCAGCTGGTTAAGCCATGAATGCTGAGGGAGAGAGAAATAACTGACTGATCTGGGTTACACAAATTCTCATGGGGATTTATTGGTAGATTTTCTTTAACAAAGACAAGAAGCGGCAAATTTAGTGCTTGGATTGATTGCTCAGGAAGCTGAAAATCCTTCGAGGAGAGGACAAGCACTGCCCAGGCCAAGCAAAGCCATCATTTCTCATGCTGTCTTATGTGTGTGCCTATTTCTCTTTTAACTTTTCCCATACAGCAGCTGCTTTATTGACTCCAAAAGTCTGTTTTTCTGATTCTATTCAACTTTCAAAATGTCACTGAGTTTGACAAAAGGGTCATACAAGTTTCTAAAAGAGCAATAAATGGCCAGAACTTTTAAGTATTGACGCCTGCATTGGACATTAAAACAGCTCACAGCTTTTGAGTGTCCAAAATCCAGCCCAAACTCCATAGAGTTGGGGTGCCTAACACCCATAGGCCTCCTCTCAGGTTATGAACTTCCCAAAACTCTTCCTTTTGGGACAGCTGATCTGACTAGGTCCACCAACTGTGACTGGTACATGATGAGAGTTTTAAAGGATGATGCTTAGATGATGGCTAAGTATTTCTGCTTTTTCTGATTTCCCTCCTTCCCCCTGCTATTTTAATCTGAAGTTCCTCCTTTTCATCTTCATGTGTTGATTTTTTTATTTTCTGAACAACTTTGGCACATTATTACATGCGTGTGTATGTGCACGTGCTAATATACAAGCCACATTTTCTTTCGGGGCCGCTGTTACATTTCAGGTTACAGCTGATTCTTCTTTATAACTCTTTACTTTTTCCTGCCAACAAAGTTTCTGCAGAGATCATTGCATTAAATGAAATTTTCTGAAATTGGCTTCTGCTCAAGGGTGGAGTTTTTCACTCTCAGGTCGGAAAGCAAATTCTTCTCAGGCTTTTTCTCACATGTGGAAGAGCAGAGAAAGAAAATAGTGTTCTGTTGTCTAAATAAGATAGATCTGTTTTATTTTATTTTCTGAGCAGACTACAGGGACTTGGCTAAATGCTTGGTCGAGTGTGGGGTTTGAGATGAGAACTAAGCCCTGAATCCTCACAGCAAAAAGATGGGTAACTTGAAAGTAGAAGCTGACCTGAGGGAGCTCTTCCTGGCATCTAAATACCTTTGCACTTTAAAAGACTTTATTTTAGGATCTGTATTTTTCACTGGAATCCAGCCTCTGTCTGTATAGCAATGTTTGATGGGGATTTAGTGTGGTACAAGAGACAACAGCCTGTAAACCCACTGGCTGTGGAGGTGTCTTTTTTTTTTCTGAAAGCCACTTTAACGGGCTCAAATCATTCATGAAAACATCTTTGTGAAATACCTGTTTCGAAATGCATCTAGTGAATGCATTACACGCTGCTTGCTTAACACCAGGACATGCAAAGAGCCACACCAGGTAAGGGCAGAAGTCGACAGGGCTGTACCTGATTCCTGATGTACAGAGATGCGGGTACAGGACGGGTGTGTGATGCAATTTCCCCCTCCCAGCAACCTGCTATTCTGGGAGTGCTTGAGCCAGAGGTGGTATCTTTGTGTTTAATAGCCCTTGATGGATTTTTCTGCAGCTGTCTGCTCCTATTTCTGGCATGGATTTATGCAAAAGAACAGTACCGGAGAGCAGCCGTACTGTCTCATTATACACTGACCGGGAGAAACAGAAAATAGCTCTCAACCAAAGTTAGAAGTTTCCAGACTTTTCCATTTCCAGTTCCCATTACAATTCTAGCATTTAACCAGCCACTTTAGAGCACTCATATTCCTTGCCAAGGAGCTGTGCAAAGCTGCCAGGTTTCATTCTTTTGACTCGCGAAACACTTATGTTTTGTTGTGCCTCTTTATTGAAGGTAGTGTTACATGGGTGTTTCCTAATATCAGCCGTGTTCAGGAATCTCTGTTGTACAATCAAAGGATAATTTCCCCTTAAGAGTAACACTGGGCTTTTGAAAGGCTATAATATTTCCCGTTTCATCTGTCTGTAGCCTGTGGCGTTCTAGAGGGGGAGAAAAAGCAGCAGCAGAGCGGAGCCAGGTAAATTCTGATATATGGGCTGTTTGGCAGACAGCGCGGGTTTCATGCTGTTGCCCATATGTAGAAGCGAGCGGCGAAGCCCTGCTGGTGCACTTACAAATGACCTGGACCTATCTTCCCTGGGATATTTCAGTAGAGGACCCAGGTGTAGGGTATGAATGTTTTCAATGAAGTGCAATACAATCCTCAAACTAGTGCCCTGGATAGCTAAATGAATCCCTGCTTCTCTTCTATCAAGGCAAATCACCTCCCTTCTGGCCAGCAGCTCCCTCTGCTCAAAAGGCATTAGCAATCATCTTTCTCTCGAATTTTCTAATTTAGTAGCACAGATTAATTAAACTTAAGTGTGTAATAACCCAGTATGTTGCCTTTGGCACTAAAGCCACTTAAGAATTTCTTATCCCCGGCTTCTTGTTTCTTCTGCAGAGTCTGCTGTCCTGTTTTGTTATGCTATTAATAGGCCATGTCGTGTATACAGTCGCTCAAATAACTCAGATAAAAAGAAAAGGAAACAACACTTTTAAATCAACATCCTTTAATACACTTCTTTAAATCACAGTCACGCAGAGGGAGTTATTGCCCCAATTCCATGAACAGCGAGTAGTGGAGATATGTCAGGACCGAGTGCCTGGGAGTACAAAGTCTTAGAGCAGCTTTTCTCACAAAGTATTGTATAATGATAACTTTGGAGTAATTATTCTCGGTTTAGATTTAGCTTGAATTTTCCTGCTTCTACTTCAAACCTGCGCAAGTGCCTAAAAGCTCTTTCATTTTCTCCAAGTTTATTTGTTGGATTAATAAAAGATAAAATCTCTCCCCACAAGTGCTGCCTCTTTCAAAGCATATTTTTACTTTACTTTCAGTGCTTGTTACTGTTCTCATAATAACTAGAAACACCTGAAGGCAACATGACTGCAAACTATTCACGTGTGGAGTTTCCAGATTCGGTCCTGAGCACCATTATCACTGGATGAAGACTAATTTGTAAAAGTCTAAACCGAGGAAGCTTTAGAAGTGTAAGATCTTCAGTTCCTGGTGTTAAAAGTGAGTAACTTGAGGCAGGCTTGAATCCTGTTTTATGGCGATGAATGCTCCACATTATCGACCCCCTTCAGAAGCATCTCAGCTGCAGCAGCTAAACCCCGAGGCCCTATAAACAACCACACACTTTTGCAAATCTTGGCTTTCCTTTGGATCCTTCCTCATAACAGCCTTTTCCTTTCTGCTGTATTCTATACCACAGATGCATCTTCTCCCTATTTCTATTCGCCTTCAGGGAAAAGACTCTCTTTTATCTGGGTTTGTATGGTAGGCACCAATAATGCTGTTTAGAGTCTCCAGACACTACTGGAATGTGCATAAATAAAATCAGGACGAATTGGAACTACAGATTTACAAAACAAAACCATTTCAGGAATAAGACAAATTGTGGAAATGGGAAAGCTACCTAATCCAGCTGGAGTTTTATCTAAATCAATCATCTGTTATAGGATAAATAAGTGCATTTTCAAGGTCTTCTTCAGCACTGTTTACTTTTGTGGTTAGATGTTTCACTTTTGTTTCTTTACAGCACTGTTTTTTCTCCCCCTCCCACACACACACACTCCCGAGTTATGGAAACAGAATTTGAAAGAAATACATAAATAATAATAATAAAAAAGAGCAGCATTTGCATTATATTCTGCCTAATTTGTGAATGTCCTCATTGCAGTGCAGCAGGCACCTCCCTGCTTTCTTCCACTGCTGACAGTCATGCTTAGGGGGAGACTTGACCCCTTGATAGAAGCACAGCTGTATCACAGTCCTACCTGAGACACATTTTGTCTTTTTCCGAATGCTAGAGAAATCCCAACCAGCTGTCTGTGACAGGAGCACTGTGCTAGAGCTTCATCGTTTTCTGACGCTGTCCCATCTCCCTGTCTGTGTTCATCTCTTGGCTTTGACTTATAATTTGTCAGAGGCAGGGTTCCTTGCTGGAAGGGATCTCTTGGATTTGCAGATGTACTAGGTGGGATTCTGGTGAATAAAGATGGGTATATTCCACCTTTGTAGAAGTCTTGCTCTGTCTGAGCTTTCCACCTTGGGCTGATAGCTGTGATGTAGGATCCATAAGACATCCACCACCCACTGATGCTATGTGTTATAGCTCTTTCTTCCTTCCCCACATGAAGTGGTACTGTCTGGAGGAGTCTCTTTTGTTTATGGTAGTGATTACAACCAGAGATCACTCTAGTAGGTGATCCAGACATTTAGACTTGCCCAAGGGGCATGAGGTCTCCAAGGAAGTGTCCTTGTCTTCTTTCTTTGACTGAACAGCTGTGATTTTTTTACCAAATGCCTTTCTCTGTATGGGGTCTGACAAGAGAGTGGAGCATCTCTCTGTAAGGAGAGAGAATCTGAGTGAAAATCCCAGAGGCAAGTATCTCTAAGCATTGGGAGGAGTTCCAGGTGGGATCTGTATTTTGCACGGGGGCATGGTAGTCTCCCCAGCAATTCCTGCTTGGACAACACATTGCAAGTATTAAGGCCCTCAGGCTCACAAGCGAAGGAAAAAAAAACCCACAAAAATAAACCAAGCTCTTTGTTATTGTTGTATCTATGGGTTTTCTAAAAGAGGCTTGAGAATGAACAGGGAAGGTGAAAGCACCAGAGATGAATGCAAAGTGGATCTTGCCATCAGAGCAGCTGTATAGCAAAAGAAACGGTTTTCAGCTGTGCTCCTAGCTCCACAGCCGCTGGGTGCATTGATTCAATTTGCAGTGGAAAATGATGCAATTGTTTTACTAGTTCCGCAAAGACAAATGTCTGTATTTCATCAGAACAAACGCGCAAATGAGGAGCAGCTCTATAATCTATCCTTCTTGATGGCACTGGAACTGAACACATTTGGCTCTGAAGTTATCGGCTTAGCTAAGCTGGCAACTCTCTCATTTCAACAGAAACAACTTTAAAAAGGAGAGTTTAATAAGCAAATGGAAAGTTTGACATTCTTCTTCCTACCCTCCTTCATACTAAATCAAATGAATATTTTAACTCCATTTTACTTTCTGGAGCATGTTGCATTTCTTTAGGTTACGGGTAAGCATTGTAAGCTTCCTTGGAGCAAAACACATCTGCATGAGTTGTCTTTAACATGGTTCTTTGTCATAAGGCAATTCCAGATGTTGTTATTCACCCTGTTCGCAGGGTGATGTATGCTCCCCATATAAGATGTGGCTTTCGTGGCTCTTTTTTCTTAATGTCTCTTGTTAACCATAGGCCAATGGGCTGCCATCCATCCATCCATCCATCCATCCATCCATCCATCCATCCATCCATCCACTCATCCACCCGTCCATCCATCCATCCGTCCGTCCGTCCATCCATCCATCCATCCATCCATCCATCCATCCATCCATCCATCCATCCAAAGAGTTTCAGGAAGATGGGGTTGGTTTATAAAAGTGTTTTATTTAAGTACATGATTTAAAGGAGGGTGGCCATTGCTTCGACGTTTTCCATGTGTCAATATTTGGCAGGAGTTTGTTCTCAAATAAGAATGTTCAGCATCTTATCGTTGCACAAAGGGAAAGCTTGCAGCCAAACGAATAGTAAAGTTCTCTGCATGGCCCAGCAATCCCCACCAAGGTGAGGTTGTACCAAACAGCTCCAAGGAAATCAGAGTTTGTGAGGAAAATTCTGCCTAAGCATTTCCCTCCAGAAATGGGTATCTTGAAGAGGGCAGTTTATCAAATCAGAGCTAAATAACTTCAGAGCAGCAGAGGAAAGAGAAAGGCAGGACAAGTCTTCTCTTCTATAAAGAGACCCAGGCAATGCAATGGGAGATCTGCAGCCCCTATTGCTCCCCAGATAAGTCTGCTAATTCTGCATGTTCAGCGTGTTTTCTTCACCATTTGTATGCTTGCTGAAAAACAGATTTTATCAAACAAGGCTTGCATGAGAAACGGAGGCTATATTTTAGTTGTCCATTATTGCTGCCACTTTTATTAAAGTCTTCAGACAATCAGAGTGTCTCTGGCTGCGTAGGCAGCCTTACTTCTGTGACGTGCCATGTCTTTTGCAGAAGAGGACTAGTATTAAAATAAGAGCAAACCTCTCCGTTAGGTATGTGCATGCAGCAATTAAGGGACCACAATGAGTTCACTGTGCTTTGAGACAGAGGTCATCAAACTATGCTACTTGAGTTACTGATACTATGTGAAATTGTTGATCAGCTGTTTATTTACAGCTGCTGAAGTGTATTTAAAGACAGATAATAACCCACTGCAGTAGAATTTCTCCTTTGAACAACATGATGTGCCCAGGAATAAGTTTGGTGGTGATAGCTGAGGCAGTGTTACTGAGAAGGGATTACTCGTGAAGCAAGCTCCTTTCTGAAGATGCACAAGGGCAAGCTCCGAGAAGACATCTCTGGGAAATGCTGTCAGGCCTGCACAAACACAAGTGTATGTAACTCCAAAATCCATGCACATACCAGACGTCTGCTTTGTTACTAGTCTTAGCAGAAAAGACAAGGACTTTGTGAAAAGTGACTCTTCCCTGGAGCTATATTTTGAAGTGTTCGGCTCCGCTTGGTTTCCGAATAAATCCCACATCAGTGCCTGGATAAAAACATACTGACCACAATGCTCAAAGTCACAGATTTCCAGTGTGGAGCTCATAGCAAGATTTTCAAAGGAGTTAAAGAGCGGTGGGAAATTTTGGCCTCTGCTTGCTGGTATACAGTAGCACATCGTTTCAGGCTTAAGGAAAATCAAGTTTGTTTTAAAATCCAGTCCCAAGTGGGTGAACTGCTTTAGGAAGAAACTTTTAAAAATAAAGAGGTAAAAAGAAAAACTAAGAACTGATCAAATGTACAAGCACCTTCAGAAAGATCAGTCTTGAAAAGGGAAGACTCTGGGGGGACCTAAATGTCTACCTTCCAATACCTGAAGGGAACCTGCAGGAAGGCTGAGGAGGGACTTTTTAAAAGGGCGTTGACTGATAGGACAAGGGGAAATGGGTTTAAGTTGAAGGAGAATAGATTTAGATTAGATCTTAGGAAGAAATTCTTCAGTCCGAGGGTGGCAAGACTTTGGAATAAATTGCCCAGAGACGTTGTGGCTGCCCCCTCCCTGGAGGTGTTCAAGGCCAGGTTGGACAGAGCATTGAGTAGCCTCATCTAGTTGAGAGGCGTCCCTGCCCGTGACAGGGAGGTTGGATTAGATGATCTCTAAGGTCCCTTCCAGCCTAGGCCATTCTATGAGTCTATGATTCTATGACCTCTAGTGCTGGAATTTTAAATTCAGGAGTTGCTGAGAAAGCTCCATCCGGCAGCACCTCAATCCTGTACATAAGCAGGGGCCGTCCTTTGCCAAACCTTTCACACTCCAGTCTTTTGCTCAATTTTTTCTTCATTTGGGGTGAAGGCTGGGCTGTCATTTCCTATCCTGTCAGATGCCACCTCGCACAGCATGGCCTGCAGACAGTGCAGCACTGTGGGTGCCGAGCGCTGAAAACACTCTGGGAGAAAAGAGCAAATAAAGTGGGAAACGTGGAGAGGACGACGTGAAGGGTAAATCTCCGTGAAACAGTTAAGGTTAATTATTGAGGTCATCGTGGAAGAACTCCGAGCCCCAAGAGTTACTTATTAAATGAATACAGAATATTTCCTTCTTTTGTAAAATAGGACGGAGGCCTTTTCACCCCGGAGATCTGGAAGAAGCACGTCTTGACCTTAACTGACAGCATCTGTTTGTGTTTTGACTGTATTGATGAATAAGGCAACAGCAACGTGGTGGTGTGTAGAGCCCCAGGGAATATTTATAAGGCACATTAGTATGGCAATGCAAACTAAAACAGCTATTGACAAGCATGAAGTTCAGAAGCTGTGATTTTGCCCGTAGCCACGATTGCTCCCCCCTGCCTTGAAAACCCTTGTCAAGACTGATCACTACAACTTAAGGAGGCAAGAACAAGGTGCCATTTCCATGAAGCGAACCCAGAGGTATGGGGAAGGACAGAAAAGGGCTTTGGTAATCTTAATGCTAATTCCTTGGGAAAGTGCACAAGAGGGAAATGATGTTTTGCATCTGGATCCTTTCTCATGCTAGAGTTTCGGAAAGAGGTCTCCTGGATTTTTCGGCAATCCATCACATGAAGGAAATACCATCCGAGTACAATGGGATGTTACTTGCTCTCTGTGCTTTTTCACTTTTGTAGTTTTTAATAAATGCTTTTCTGGAGGATATAGAGAATTGTAACTCTTGTATGGGATCTTATAGGATGCTTTGAAGCATCCTGTAGTAAGGATTTCTTTATTAAAATGGTAGTTAACGTAATTTCCATAGAAACCGAATACCGCTTCAGTAGACTTTCAATACGGGAATATTACACTTTTAATCAAGACAAAAGTATTCCTATTGATCCTTTTATTTAGGATTCTTTTGTCAGACATGCTACAGGCATACATCCTACTTAAAAATGGTCTAGGGCACAAAACTCAAGGAAAAGACTTAAGCAGTTTTCATTCCTAAATTTGAATACGTCAACTTTTTTCTTAAATAAGGGTTAACAATATCTTTAGTCCTCAGTTCCCTCATCTGTAAAATGAAGGTAACACTTAACCACATTACAAGGATATATTCCTAGTTACATTAAATTACTTCTCCAGTAATACATATGAAATGTTATTATGTTGAAGCAAAAACCTGCGAGTGAGAAATACCACAGCACATTACAGTGAATCTTTGTTTGTGTCTTACAAATTCTGCAAGCTAGCTTGTGAGCACATATGCCTAAAAGAGTCCCTCTGCTCTGTAAAATGTAAAGTGTCAATTGTTTTGGCAAGCATGACTGACTTTTAGTTGTTTAGGGTAATTCCCCAGTGGCTGTTTGTGTGTTTTCTCTGGTATTTTTTAAAGAAAGAGGATCTCATAATACAAAGAACAAGCTTGAGGGTAAGGCATTTGAATTCTACTTTCACTACCAAGTTCCCTCCGTGACCCTGGCTAAATCACTTAATCTTTGAGTTTCCTTCCTATAACAAAAAATAATGATTGTAGTCTTTAGGTATGCTAATAGCAATTTATGCTTTACAAAAATATTAACTCCTAAGCGAAAAAACCACAGGGACTGTCCTTCACCTTACACCTGGAGTTTCACTCAGACCTCCAGATTTAAGATTCCAACTGCACGCTTGAACGAAGCCATGTGCCAACTATCAGAACACTCAGATTTTTGTGATTTTTAATAACATCTTTTCACATTAATGCATGGAAAAATAAATTGAAACTCACCCTGCCAGATAATTTTCTCATTTTGTGATCTCACTCCCTCATTTTCACCCTTATTCTTCCTGTGTTTGTTTAATCTATTCTCTCATCCAGACAGTACATACTGTTTGCAGAACATTTTTTTGGAATGTTTGTGTGTCTAGCATATAGAATAAGAAAACCTTGACTCCAGATTGCTCTGCGTGGTGGCTACTGGAAGATGAAGAATAAAAAATAACAACCAATAAATCTCAGAATTTGAAAAAAATATGAGAGGATGACTTTTCACGTTTCATACCAGAAAGTAGTTGCCAACAGCCCAGGGAGAAACAGAGCTTAGAAAAAGGAAATTAAACTTACCAAATTATGAGTTGTCAAAGAATTCCTATTGCTCTCTAACAAAAGATACGGTATATTTGAGGGACAGCTTTATCATTCTTGTAACAAAGAGTATGAATATTTTACTATGTCTGCACATCTTGTGTACCAGTGATACCAACCTAAAAGGCAATTTTTTAAAGAATTTATCCACTTACTCCAGAAAAGCATTGTTGCATACAACAGTATATTATGAAGCACACACCCACTATGCACAACTGTTTCATCAATCCTCTAGCAGATGACAAGCAACTTGGTGTGTCCATTTCTCTGAAATTGGTAGACAGGAATCAGATGTGGTTTTACTCCATATTCAAGCATCATGGCCATAAATTCATGTCCTTTTTGAGTCAAATTCCCTTTGGCTTCTAGTAGGAACTGCTCAGGCCACGAGTGAGGAAGGATTAACACAGGATTTGTCAGAGATTAGTAACAGATCAGCCCATGTTGTCTAGTGGGTTTGAAAGGTTTAGGTTAGCAAGAATGGGGGAGGATGATGGAGAGTGACGCTGATACCATGGGCTGTCTGAGCACATCAACAGAAGCAGATAGTGTAATCTCATTTGCTGCATTAACTAACATGGGGAAAGTTGCTGAGAGATACCACTGAGAAGAGGAAGAGGAAAAAAAATAATTTTAAAAAAAGTATTGCAAATGGATTCTGCTGAAATTATGACAACGCTTAAACACACCACCCCACACAGGAGCACATCTCTGAGGTGCAGACACCTGCACAAATATAGTATGCCCAGAAGAGTCCTCAGCCTGAGACAGGTGAAGAGAAGGAAGGCAGCAGACATGGAAAGGCTGTCTAACAGATAGGGAGGGTGAACAGTTGCTCTCTGCCTCATAGACCTGCTCAAGCTGAAGTGCTCATAGTCAAGGAAGCCAGAAGAGCGAACCATTGATGTCTATTTTGTTGCAATGACTACAGTATTTCACTGAGCAGCCTGAACTATAACATATGATGTATTTGTGCAATGGATAATTTCTCATTCAATGCAAAAAAAATGGCATTATTGGTTACTCCACTAGAACCTCTGTAAAGTTCTTGACTATTCTCACTGTTCTATGAGTTTATATAAAGTTAGTCTGAATTTATCCAGCTTCTCTTTTCAGACAGTAAGAGACAGTTACTCTCTTTCAGAAGAGACAGTTGTCTCTTCATAATTCCTCTACTAGCAGATGTATTTTACTTCATACCATGGATATTTCTTTGTGATACAATCTAACCCTGTAATGAAGGAATAGGCCTTTGAAGTTGGCATGGAAACAGGAACTGTTTATCAAGAGTTCTTCCAGTGTTCAGCTCTTTTCTTTGATACTGGAAAGAATTTGTTGATTTAAGTATGTCTGAGAAATATGACAAAGTCTTCTTTAGTCTGTCATATGCAGGTTCTTCACCAATAATTCAAATCACCATATCTGCTGCTTCCTGAGAGAGGCAACAATTTTTTAGGCTCAGATTCTTCCAAGCTAACTTATAAGTAAGTTTCTGTATCTGGTGTTCATTTTGGCTAAGTCTTCCAGAGCATGTAGCTAGTAAGTGTATAATATGTTGAATATCAGTTTGGGTCCAAGTATTCACATGTTAAGTCAAAGACATAATTCTCAAAATGTGATTATGGAAGGCAAGGGAGATGGAGTTTCTTCAGCAGTCATGACAACCTTAGTCTTACTTTTTCCTTCATTGCCCAGGTTCTTTCGATTGTGTTGATTTTTGTTAAAGTACCTTCAGTTTAGTAAATTGCCTTGGGAACTTTTGATATAAACATGCCAAACACAGTCAGTATTCTCCGGCATTGGGTGGTTCTGTTGATGGTGAAAGCTTGTGGACTCTGCCCAAGTATAAATAAATAGATTGATTTAGTGCATTTGGATATCTAGAAGAAGTTGCCTTTCCTAGAGGTGATTTACATTTGCATTTGCTTTTCTTCTCAGAGCTATGGAACATGTTCAACGGACTTTATATGAACCCCCTAAGAAATCATTTGTTTTGGCTATTATGATGCTTAATCCTTCCCACACTGGGAGTCTGTCAATTCCTTACTAGAGGGTATGTGTTCAAATTTTTTGTATTCTGTCAGGATAATGCAAGCTGACAAGTATGCAGGGAGGTGATAAATCTAGACTTGAGCTCTTTTTCGTGGTAGGTGAAGAATAAGCTAGAACTCTTTTCATGGCGAGGACCAAATTTCAGTGGTGATTTTTCCAAGCATGAGGCAGTGCTGTAGTCATGTGGTTGCCATGAAAAACAGTATGAGAGAGTCACATGTCTAATAACTCCTACACAGTCGCTCTTCAAAAATGTATCTGTGGTTCAATGGTTTAAAGATATGCATTTATATTAGCTGGAACGGGTTGTAGGGCCTGCATTTCCTATACTTTTGCCTAATTTCACAGCCTAAGGGGAATTCAGAGCATCCAGAAGCATCCAAGTGAGGTCTTAAGGTAAAATCCTAACCAAAGAGTATTACCAAAGTTTCATTCAATTACATGTTACAATTAACTTCTTGTAGGCATGACACTTTTAAGAAAAGTTGCCATGGAGCCTCAGTATCTCCTTTCTTGAGTACAGTAACCTCTTCCCTGCCATATCACGTACCAGTGTTTTCTGCTTGCTCAAGAAATTTCTCTTTACTGTTGTTTGGCCATAAAACTCTCTCCCATTGTCCTTCATCCACCTTTTATCTCTTTTGACAGTTCCCTTTCACACCACCTGATGTTCAAACCTCTTGAGGTGTCAAAAACCTCCACCCGCCTCCCCCAAATACTTCAAATATCTGTCCTTCTCCAGCCTCTCCCTGAAGACCCCCTTCTATCACTGCGCCCATGAGAAATGGATTGCGATCAGCCGCAGAGATGGCAAATAGAACCTGCTGATATTTCTGAAGCTGAAGTGACTGACATGCAGAGATGTAGCTTAGATAAACCCCTGCTTTTATGACTGTGACCTTCTCCACAAAGCTCCCTTGTATTATCTGCTTGAAAAAGTTATGTTTCTGTTTTTCCTATGCAAAAAGTCTCTGAAACTGTGACACAGGTTTCTTTACATTGTTCCACCCTGGGAGAAAAGCGCGCTTTTTTCACCCCATCAGAACATGTCCCTGTGAATATCTGAAGCTGAAGCATTTCAGCTTTAAGCCTTAGCTTCTCCTTCTACCTGTGACACCAAATGAACAACTTTGTTATACATGAACAACATATATATTGTATCAGCCAAAAGCCATTGATTTTTTCTTTTACATTTCTTTTCTGTGTACTGTGCCCCTAAGACCATGTTGTGCTTGCAGAGCCACACTCAGGAGACTCCACCAGCTATTGTGTTTTCACATCCCACGTGGAGCTCCCATTGATCTCCATGGGAGTTTGGTGTGGGATTCCAGCATAGGATGCACAGGAGGAGAGATAAGAGGGCGCCTGATAAGAGTTCACATATCTGATAAGAGTTCTGCAGCCTAGAGAGGAAAGCAGCATTTTCACCTTAATTATCAGTCACCTTCTTTTGTGTTTCAATGAAGGATGCTCCATTGTAATAGGACATCAACCCAGGCACCTAGGAACTGCCCGAAGTCCCACAGAAAATAGCACTGATACCATCTTTAACCTTTGCATCTCCCTTCCACTGTGTGGATTTTAAATAAAGCACTGTGCATCCTGAGCAGCACTCAGCAAGTGAAGGAGTACGGAAAAACCCAACGCTCAAACACAGTCCTTGGTGATAATCTCTGGCAAACTAGTTCAGTGCTGAGCAACAAACCAGAAAGAGTCTTTGGGAGGGATTTACTTTTTTAGTACATGCCTTAAAAATAAATTCCAATATTTCAGTTTGCATGACAGAAACGTGGAGATTTTTTCGAAAGGCAGTGGTGATAACAATAGGCTTATTAATACTAAAAAAACGAGCTATATAATTATAACAAAACAGTTGAGTCTCATTTCTTTTATAGAGATGGCAGTATGCAAATAGGGAGCCATCCGCCTTGATAACTGCAGAAGCTATGAAATTCTTATTTGAAGAATTTCAATCTGGTTTTCCTATAGCATTCAGTACTCAAAGTTAGAAAAGAAGCTTCCCCCCTCCTCCTCTTTTCTTTCTCAATATAACAATGCATTTTAAACTGCTCCAAAATTGCAAAGCTATTTCACAGTTTCATAGAGAGGAAATGGCTTGAGGGAACCATTTGCTTTTTTATGCCTGGAACATCAAAATAAAATACCAAATGGGAAAACGAATTCTGCTGTATAAAGGATGGGAGAGAGAAAGAAAGGGGTTTGTGGTAGAGGGTGATCCAGCTGGGGAGCCCGAGTGGGACTGCAGAGCCTAGAGAGGGACATCAGAGCTTGGCTTAGATATGTTGAGGTTGCGTGAGCATGGGAGAAGACCTTATGGGAACCCACGGCTCTTTGTTCCCTGTTCATCTAAGGACACATCCCACATGGTCCTTGTCACAAGAGGAAGGCGGGGTACGTGGGTTATTCAAAATCTCAGGAGATTTAGGTGATCTCTCTGTCCTCGTTATTATAAAATGGGGGACCCCAGACAAATCCTGTCACTTCTTTATGGCTTTGTTACCCTTTTGGTGTTTTTCATGAGCGATGAGCCCTGCTTAAAGCAACAAACCACCAGGAAATGCTAAACTTCATTAAGAACTTTAAGAGGTTCATTGCTCCAAATTAAAAAGTAGCTAATAAGCTTTTCTCTTAGTGACTTTGCTGGAAATTGGGATATGTTTAGAAGTCTCAAGAATGAGGGAACTGGAAATTAATTTCAGGATTATCGAAAATTTTGATGAAGAGTTCACTGGTGAGCTGTTAAACATTCATTAATCAGCAGGGAAGGCCCAGAGCTTGGCTGTATCTTTGAGCTTAACTGCTGCACATTGGTCAGGTTGAGATTTCAACTGGAAACTAGGCTGTTATTGTGTTCTCTTCCTTAGCCAGAGGCTTCAGTGAAATTCGAATGCTGCTCTTCTCCAGGGTGCAACACATGTAGTTGAACACTTGAATTCTGAGTCTCAACCTGCAGAATGACCTTGGGCAAAGTACTTTGTCTCTCCAGTTTTGCTTGCTCTTCTGTGCAGATTGCAGGAGAGCCCTCCTGCCTTTGAGCACTGGGAATTGTAGTCAAGGGCAATATATGGCTTTGAGCACCATGAGCGACATGTAAGTGCCCTCTCCCGAGCCAGTTGGAGAGAGTTGCTCAAAAGCTGACAGGATTCTCCTAGTGATCTTCACCTCTTGGTAGCCAAAGCCATCTTGGCCAAGAGAAAGTAGTGTTCACCATAAGGTGTGGTACCTCTTGCCTGCAGATTGTTTTGCTACCTTTCTAAAGGTCTGAAATACCTCTCCTTGGGCTTATCCAAAGGGATAAGACATTTACTTTAGCGCAGACTCACGGTACTTCGGAAATGTGGGATGGAACTCTAGAGCTGAAAGTGAAAGGGAATTGGGTATGTACAATCTCTGAAGTTGCTTTGAAAAGCTGTGACTGAGGGTTTTTTTATGTGACATATCATCTTGTAGGGAAAGAAAATACGCTTCTACGTGACACAAATTTAGAGATATCCGTGGGGCTTGTTCTCCTTTGAGGGCATAACCCTGATCCGCATAGGGACAGGTTTGCTGGTGCAGCTGTGCCTACAAACCTGTTTTATGAAGACATATGTTCATTTTGACCTCTCCAAATGCTTTTGTTTTTTTTATGTTAGTGACAAAAGTGATTTGAGGTGTTGTAATTACATCCTGGCAACAGGACTTGGGGATATAGGTTAATAACATCAAATCATGTCCTATATATATATAAATATATAAATATATAAATATATAAATATATAAATATATAAATATATAAATATACAAATATACAAATATATAAATATATAAATACACAAATATATAAATATGTAGATATATAGATATATAGATATATAGATATATAGATATATAAATATACATTTGTGTGTGTGCATATTTTTGTACTTAGACAACTGCTGTGCATACAGCATTATATATAAAGCTTATATATATATCGTTCTACATATGTGAATACATATTTATAAAAATCTATGCCAATATGCGTAAGAAAATAATGTACCCAGTGTTCACTGCCTTCCTTTACTGATGGAATTTCCTGCTTAATACACATTTTCTAAAAAAGTCCATTTAGAAAAGAAAGTGGATTTTTCACTCATGCATCCAGAAATGACCTTCAGACGTGCTTGAATTGAGGCCACCAGATCTTCAAAAGCACCGGGCAGTAGCGCTATGTCCCAGAACAAAATGATTGTCACAGTTTGGTTCCCCTACACAGAACAGACCTTCTCACACCATGTAGCTCTAGAAGACAAAGGACACATGAAAACAAACTGTAACTGTTTCCCTGCAACAAGTGACATCCTGTCTAACAAAATGGGTTTGGGTTTTTTTGTAAGTCAATGTAAAAATGGTTAAAAGCAATAAGCAATAGGTATTTTTAAAAGACTTATATAGCTGCAATATGTCATTTAAGATTCCTGTGCAATATTTTTTGGAGTGCAAGTGAACAGGACAAAAGAAACCCTGGAAGTCCAGGAAACTGCTTGCTTTTACCCAGTGAAGCCTCATTCTGTGAGAGCAGCCCAAATTGGGCTTTGTGACTCCTCTTCTTAATGACTTATTGAGGAACCTGTTTTCAGAAACCCTGACTTAGCTTGCCTTTTGTCAATGCTAAAACACATAAATGGTTGAAAAGATTAAGACAGGTATATATGGTAGCTAATACAGATATGACTCCGCTCTGCATTCTGGGGGTAAAAGTATAAATGAGGAAAAATGGAAATAACATACTTGCAACGCAGCACGTATCCTGGCTCCACATTGCCAGTTGGAGACTGACCTTGAAATCTGCTACCACATGGCAAAGGGCATCAATATTGATTCTTGCGTTCAAGGTGAAAGGATGTTTTTCAGTTTGGTATCTTTATTTCAAATAGCTGCAGTTCTCCACAGGCATTTAGGGGTACCTAATTCCAAGAAGACAGATGTGATGGAGATAAATAAAGGATGGAGATAAATAAAGGATCATAATCCACTTCTAGATACTTTTCAATTTTTTTTCTCCTTCACACACAGGCATTCATGTGCAGTGTTTCTAAAATACATTCAGATGCTCAGGTTTAACTGTGTCCCAAAAGTGAAGGATTTTACAGACATATTTTCACTGGCTTATAGAAGACATGACTATTATTTATAATTTCATGGTCTAGTTCAGAACTGAAAGTGGCTGGAGACATTTCTTTGCATCCAGCAGCTTGCTTCGGTGAAACCCAGTTTAGTAATAGCAAATTAGAATAACATAAATTATTGCTCTGGGATTCATCACATTCCAAATGAGTCACCAGATAAAAATCAGTGTTAGTTCATTATTCAGTTAAAGAACCAAAAAAAAAAAAAAAAAAAGAGGAAAAATTTATCCATGTATCTGGTGAATTTTAGCATTTTTTTACACAGATTTTATTAAATCTTCCTATTCTTTTTCTCTGCTGCTTCCCTCTCTGCCCTCCTAAAGAAAACACATCTAGTTGCCTTACGAAGAGACAATGCATCAAATTTACAAAATAAACCAGAGCCAGATTACCTGCTAGCTATGACTGGGGGAAATTCTATTGAAAGCCAGATACCATCTCAACTTTTAAGTCTGTATCCAAAATATACATGGAGGCAGGTGAGGATTACAGCCCTAACTGGAAATCACATGTGGGAGACACCCTTTATTGGAGCAGCAAAGGAGCGTAAAGCCAAGGCTTTATCTCTTCTTGCATTTCTGAAACTGAGTAATGCCACTAGCTCATGTTCCTACATCACTTATACCTTTCTCCAGGCTACCAAGGAGCAGTACAGAAATAACCAGCTGTATTTTGTCGTAGCCTGCGTTGGTGGTTCTCCTTCTCTGCTTAAACCTCGGTATCTGTAGAGCAGCAGCATGTAGTCGGTGCCGGTTTTCAGCAGCGCTGCTTTAGAGGCTGCTGCATCACACGGGGGTGAATATCACACTGCACAAGTAGGATGTAACTGGAATACGTATGTGAATGTACCACTGCTTCTCTGAGCAGGTACACACCGATGGGTTCATTATCCGTGTTAACCAGGCTGGTTTTGCAGCTAGTCCTGCCACTGCAATGCCAAATAAGAAGTAATGCAAGCAGCCCAGGAGATGTCTGTGTCAGTGCTCTCACCACAGCCTGGAAATCCCTTTTAAAGAAATCAGAGATAAGTCTTATTAAGAGCCTGGGAAGGAGGAAAAGCCCCCTCCCCAGATGCTCTGCAGCAGTTCCCAGGGCTCCAGGTTGCAACCCCTGGGCTCTCTGCCCTCTCTGGCTGTTGACCCAGTTCTGGCCAAATCACTTGAGTCCTTCATGTCTGGATTTTCTCTCACTGCTCTTAACAGTCAGACCAGGCAAATCAAAGTTCTGTCTGTCCTCGTATCTGTCTCTGACAGTAGCCACTTGTCAGCGCTTAGGGAGGTGTTTGAAAACAGGGCACAAACGTCGTGGTATTTCCCAAATACTCTTCCAGCCCTTTGCCTGTTCAGGATCATCAACTCTTCAAGGGCAGAGAACGAAATCTTACACTGCGCTTCTACAACAGGACCCCAGTCAATTTTGAGGTCAGGTAGTGCTCGCACCATATAAAAAAATGGTAATTAGTGACTGGCAAGTGGTGTTTGGTTCACAGGACAGGACATTGTAAGTCATTTCCACGCCATGGACATCTTATTGCTCTTTCCCTGCGGCAGGGTTTAACATGTAAGCTGCCAGCAAGGACCCAGGGAGGGTCTGAAAGTGTTACAGATGATAAGTGTACAACAGGAAAGTCAATTATCAGCTGGTAGATCCTGGTGTTACCTTCCAAGGCACAGAATTATAGCCTGCCACATGCCTTTTGCAGGTCATCTTTCACGGTGTTACAGACCCACATTAAAATGACTTGTGACTAACGACGGAGCAGGGCTTAGTGCCTCTTTATCACTCCTCAGTGAAAGGAAGGTCTTCTCTTTAATACTGCAGGAAGAGCTTTGTGATTGAGACTTCAGACTGGCTACAGAAGATTTGCATGGCTAAAAAGAATTGCATGGTTTATGTTTTGACACAGTTCAGCTCACTGTTTGCATTATTCACGGGCCTGACAAAAACTATGTATAATTTGTATTTTTTTTCATTTTACACACAGTGTAGTAGATGTTTGTCTTGGTCTGTTACCTTCTCGGCCTAACCTTTTCAGTATAAATTCTGTATTAAGACATTCAAAGAACCAGAGTTTTCTATGATGCATTTTAAAAAGTAGGTCAGTGGTGCAGGTTCTCTAGGACGGGCATTTTAAAAAGACAAAGAAAAAAATAAATATGATCACAAAAAAGGAACACACTAAGAAATGCATGCTTGGGGAGACCTCCCCTGAAAAAAAAGATGGCTTTTCTCTGATGTCTACAGCAATTTCCATACTTTTTTGGGGGAGGAAAAAAAAAAAAAGGGAGGAGAGTAGAAACTTAGGGACTTATCTATAGACTAGAGGATGAGTGGCAAGAAGTTCACATCCTCACTGCTACCCCCTCCAGAGCTGATTTGTTTTGGTGAGATCTAGCGGGAATGGCTCAAATCACAGCTGTGGAGCATCAGTAGCCAACCAATGGCAGCAATCAGGGAGCCAGTGCTGGAGCTCGGTCTCTGGCCCACTCAGTGTTGGAGTGATAATTTCCTCCATGGCTGCCTCTTCCCTACAGCTAAAGCAAAAAACAGTCAACATTTTGCGTGTCACCTCTACACACCAAGAAAAGCTGAAGAGGAGCTCAGGCTCTGTCCAGACGTGCTCTCTCCAGCCTGAAGCAAGAAGGAATGAAGCAATACAGCTGTGTGATAAGCTTGGGATTCACCTAATGTTCCAAAAATAGAGGGTAGAAATATTATGTCAAGTAGACCTAAAGCAGATATGCAAAGACTTACGAAAAAAACCCCAAAACACAACACCCAAAGCACACGCATGTGTTTGGTCTTGATTAAAATGCCTCCATTCTTTGAGTATGTGTAAACATTTTGAAAAAGAATACTATGAATAACCTAGAGCAAATTTATAAAATAAGACCTTTTTCGTAAGGCAAGTTTGGAAGCTTTGGTAATTCAACAAATTCAAATTTGGTAATTCAACAAAAATTTGTAAAGAGTGATCCTTTTTGTTCTGCTGAAGAAATGAAAATCACTTCCCTGGACAAACTGAATATTTCATCCATCATATGTGTATTAAAAAAAAAAAAATGGAACTAACTTTGAGATAGTGGATATATTTTACTCAGCTTAGAGTGCATGTTAACAAGACCTTTTTTTCACAGAGTTCACTGCTAAGTTTTCATACAGGTTTAGAATCATAGAATCATTAACACTGGAAAAGACCTCTAAGATCATCAAGTCCAACCATCAATCCAACCACACCATGACTACTCAGCCATGTCCTGAAGTGCCACATCTACTCGTTTTCTGAACACATTTAGGGATGGTGGCTCCACCACTTCCCTGGGCAGTCTGTTCCAATGGTTCACTCTTCTTTCAGGAAAGAAATTCTTCCTAATATCCAATCTAAACCTTTCCTGGCACAACCTGAGCCTATTTCCCGTCATTCTATTGCTTGTCACTTAGAGAAGAGACTGACCTCACCTCACTGCAACCTCCTTTCAGATAGCTGTAGAGAGCAAGAAGGTCTCCCCTCAGCCTCCTTCTCTCAAGGCTTAACAACCCCAGGTCCCTCATAAGACTTCTTCTCAAGTCCTTTCATTGCCCTTCTCTGGACACGCTCCAGCACCTCAATGTCCTTCTTGTAGTGAGGGGCCCAGAACTGAGCACAGGACTCAAGGTGTGGCCTCCCAGGGGACAATCCCTGCCCTACTCCTGCTGGCCACCCCACTGCTGACCCGGGCCAGGACGCCGTTGCCCTTCTCGCCCCCCCGGGCACTCTGCTGGCTCCTGTTCAGCCCCTGCCCACCAGCACCCCCAGGGCCTTTCCTGCCGGGCAGTTTCCAGCCGTTCCTCCCCAAGCCTGGAGCGCTGCCGGGGCTTGGGCTGACCCAGGGGCAGGACCCGGCCCTTGGCCCGCTTGAACCTCACACAACTGGCCTCAGCCCATTGCTCCAGCCTGGCCAGGTCCCTCTGCAGAACCTCCCTGCCCTCCAGCACATGAACATTCCCACCCAGCTTGGTGTCATCTTTGAACTAACTGAGGGAGCCCTCAATCCCCACCTCCAGGTCATTGATAAAGATATTAAACAAGACTGACCCCAACACTGAGCCCTAGGGGACATCACTTGTGAGCGGCTGCCAACTGGATGTAGCTCTGTTCACCACCATTCTCTGGGCTCGGCCATCCAGACGGTTTTCTTGCCCAGTGAAGCGTACACCTGTCCAAGCCATGAGCTACCAGCTTCTCTAGAAGAATACTGTGGGACATGGTGTCAAAAGTCCTACTGAAGTCTGGAGTTAGTCAGATTGCTGTATGACAGTTCTCCACAAATTTCAGTTTGTAAAGATCTTCAGGGTCTTCTGAAATGAAAGGCACTCAAGCTACGTAAACTCTTACTATCATTGCTTTAGCAAAACTAAAATCATGTTCTTAAACTGCTTAACAGTGTTCTTTTTATCCCTCAGAGGTATTGCTCTTGTTCCTCACATGACTACCAAAATAAGAATGATGTCCTTGTATTTTTTTCTTTCCTGAAATGTAGTTATTGTTTTATATCATCTCGGGGGAATGGAAAGAAAAGGAAAAAAAAAGACAAACAGTGCAAAACCAAATCAATTGCATGGTACAGCATTTACAGGTAGGTCTTAATTCAGAGCAGTATTGGCAATGTTATTTAGGAAGTACTTTCTGGACTCACTGGCCTGAGGGATTAAATTTTAAAATCCTATCAATGGGCCATGTAACAGGGATCATGAAGAAAGTGTAGCCGTAACAGAACTGAATGCATGCATGCAATCTATCTACAATCTGGAGGTATTTTATTTACGTGCCTGCTCTGAAATGTCCAATTAGTGAGTCCCAAGCGATAGAGATTACTGTAATGAATGCCCAGCACGTAGTTTATGGTTCAATCCCATCCTGCTTGTTATTGCTCCCAACCCATGAAAGTATCTTCCCCTTGCACTGAACCTGGTATTCAGTATATGCACCCATCTGCTTTGATCTGGGAAATGTTGCTCTCTTGTTCTCATTATAACGCTCTGTTGGCATGAACTGACTTCTGAGGTGGAAAAAAGTCATCATTATCAATTAAGCATATTTACAATGGATTGATAATGAGTTTAACCAAGCTGATGGCCTTCTCTTCCTTCCATTTTGCCTAACTAAATGCCAGCAAGCAGCGGAACCTCTGGTTACAAGTAATGGAGACTATCCCTTCCTTAGTCCTGGAAGACATATCCAGCTCTGAATAAGCCCTGCAGTGAATAATCAGAATATTTTATGACTGAATGAGCCCAAAGACAGTTGCCTTTCATCCCAATTATTCTCTTAATCTCATCAGACAAGTATCTCTCTAGACTTCAAGGGGGAAACAGATGGGTCTATCTGACTGCATCTTCATTTTCTCCAAGCAACACATTTGTGACTATTTACTTCCAAATCCAATAAGATCTGATGACAAGAATAGCTTAAGCTGATTCTTGCCTTCTAGTAAGATAGGAGAAGGAGGAAACTTCACCTCATACCTGGACAATGTCAGAGAGTAGGAGGAATCAAGACTGCAGACAGACAAGAGCAGCCACCAGTATCTGCAACTGCTCACAAGGATTCGAAAAGCAAACAGTTATTTCTGTTTTCTGTTTTCTTTATCCTTCACATACAAAAGAGGGAGGAAGAAGATCATGATGAAGGAAGATGAGTCAGGCTTCAACTCAGGAACAATAGACAGATGAAGAGGGCTTTCAGTCACCTCAGGAACAGGGGTGGATCCAGTCATCTGGTGTAGTGACTTAAACATCTAAGGAAACAATGAGGGCAGAGAACTGTATCTTGGTGTGAGCAAAGTCTGACATGAGCTGCACCCTGTTTTGTCATGGAGACAGCATCAGAAAATAGGAATAGAAGTTGTGCTATAATCGGCTCTTATGCAAACACTTCAGCCACCTCTAGGAAAATCCCATGGGAAAACTTGAATTGGGGTTAGAGTGAATCCTTTGCCATTTTCCTGGATGCTTTCTGAGGCTGCTTGTTTAGTACTTTTGCAGCACAGCCCGCGTGCCACATCCATCATGCCTGTGCTTCCACACTGAGGGTTGCCCAAAGACAGGGAAACGGTGTTGAGTAACCCACCACTGCTCATCCAGACATATTATAGTCATTCTCTTGTGCAATGTGCAAAATAAACAGTCTAAATTACTATTTACCCTCTTCACCTTGGTCATATGTCAGCTTCCTTCTCCCTAGAAAGCACTCTTTGGTGAGTGGTAAGCCCTTATAATGAGAAGGAGGGAAAAGTAGTAAGTTTTTTTCATAGGCAGTGAGACTTGCATTGCGAAAAGACAGGACAGTCAATTTGCCTTCAGTTGTTTAAAAATATAACTCATTGCAGTGCTGAAGTGGGTCAGCTAATGTTATCGCTGAGCATTGTGATGGAGAGGAAAGTTAGTTCTGTCTTTGTGTCCCACAGGCTTTTAGGAGACAAAAGCAAACCGGCTGAAGAAATGATATGCTGATGAAAATCCTTGGGTTTTTTGGTTTTGTTTTTTTGCTGAGGGTCACTGTGTTTGGCAGATATTATGAGGGCTTTTTTTTCTTGAGCAGTACAGTGAATTTTGCTTGGAGGAAGCCAACTGAATCCAGGTCAATCTGATTAGAACAAATAAAATACGCTTTAGGTATGCTGGAAAAGAGATTTGTCCTGGCCCTCAGTTGCAAAGGGCACAAAATCTCTCAAGCTCATGCAGGTTAAATCCTGAAGAGCAAGGCTGCAGCCATTTCCAAGTTAGTTAAATACCGTAATGCATTTAAAGTTATTTTGATCTCCGTTTCTGTGTTAGAAGTCTGAAGCGTTCACTGGAGTCACTCAATATTCACAGCAGCATAACAAGGATCCATAACCTGTCGTGGCTGCAGCGTGACGGGATGTAAAACACCATTGCCTGTTCAGCTAAAACAAGGTCAGATTATTAAAATACAAATCAATCTGTTATGGCTTAATGTGCTGCTCTCTGTGACTCGCATACATGACTGGCCGATAGAAGCACATTGTATAAAAGCAGGTGTTGTGTGGAAGTCATTTTAGGTAAAGACAGCCCATCAGGGATGAGAAGGTTAAGAGGTCTGCACTTTTTGGGGGATGGCAGAAAAATAGAATTTGATTGACCTTCCTCGGAAGAACTGAAGTCAACAATATAACAAGGTAATGAGCTATTTATTAAAAAATACTCCTTCGTGCTTTCATAGCTCTGTTTAAATGACAAATATTTGCCAGCTAATCCTCCCCTGCACTTTGCACAGTGATTATGTAAGTACTGTCCCCGTTTTGTAGGTGGGGAAACAAAGGCAGAAAAAAACCCACCCCATTCTCATGGCAACAGAGGGAATGTGTGCAAGAACTGGAGTCTGACTGCAGGAATTTCACTTCTCCCTTTGCCTTACTCTTACACGTACAGTATGTTCTCTCAGTGGTGATTTCTGAGCTCTGTGTTTGTTTTACTCTTTCCTCCCCCTGCCTTAAGTGACCTGATTTTATCTTTCTTAACAGGCCAGCAGAGCTCTTGTTTGTGTGCATAGGGAGGCTTAGAGAAGCACTGCAAATGTGGGGCATCTATAGTTGTAACCCTTCCCTGCCCATGGTGCCTCCTTCCAAAAAAATACCCAGCTCCATCTGCCTGGCAAATCCATCTGCAGGATCTGGCAGAAGGGGAAAATATAAGGGTGGGCAAACTGATTGTATATAAGCACATTCTACAATGGGGATTTCCTTAGAGGCTTGGCAGTTTTGTAAATTCTCATAATTTAACTCCATCAGTTCAAGAAAAATCAGAGTATCTTTTTCTATCACATCTACAGTCATCCCATCTTCTCTCTCCCCCTTCTTGAGATTCTTTCACCCAGAAGAAGGGTTTTCATGATCAAAATGCTGCTGCTCTCTGCTCTTTGTAGCAAGGTGTAAACACCACGCTGGCAGCTTTAAAGGTTTGGGGAGTCTTTATTCTACAAGTGTGAGGAGTGAGAAAGAGCAAAGGAGGCTGTTACACACTCTTGCCCTCTTGCAAATGAGGAATTTTCACCCAGCCCACATGCATTTAATTCTCCCAAACACCTTTCAGAGAGGAGTTGTACTTGGTGCAGGGATTAACTTACCTATTTGCATATGCTTCACCACCTTTTTAGATTGCCCTTCACACAAGGAATCATCTAGCTTGATGAAGTGTAAGCTCAAAGGAGTTTTCTGGGCATTATGTACACTATCAACCAGTTCATCAGGAGACCATTTTTGCCAGATACCTTCCCCAATCTCCTTTTGTTTTACTAAGTGTCCTATCAAAGACTTCATTTAGCTTAGGAGCCTACTTGGAGAGGCATCTCGGAAAGGAAAGGTGTCAGACACCCGTCCCCTGCCAAAGTGCTTTTGAACTTATCTTTCCTGCAGAGCTAGTGGGACAGAGCTCTGGGTTGTTTCAGTTTTAAAAGATAAGTGTTGGATCTCTTTTCTTAGAACAACTGTACGAGTGCTTAGGAAGTTGTCATGAGTCCAACCAAGTCTGGAAGTCAAGTGAATCCCATGTGGCTGTGCTTGGAGCTCTATGTGAAGAAAGCCCTGAGCAGAACCAGCCAGCCCAGCCATCGCGCAAAGCACGGAAGCCTCATCCCCATGTTGGTTTGCTGTTGAAAGAGAAAGAGGTAGCTTGGGGTTTTCTTGTCTTAATCAAGGATTTGGACGGATCTTCAAAAGTCCTGTGTCTTGAAACTGCCTCTCTGCCACAAGATCTAATGCTTGCAAAAAAAATTAATCTAGAGTTGGTGGCCCAGTGATGCAAATGTGGAAGCCTAAACCATTACACAAATGTAGAACTGGTCTCAGACAAGAAATCAGAGAGCTTTATATGAGGCATTAGGAAAATCTAATTTAAAAGGTTACAGCTTTGGATCTTCAGCCTACAAATAAGAAAAATCTTGAAGATCTGACATCCATACCTAAGTGTTATTTTTCTTCTTATGCTTGCTATGGATTGAAATGCATGATCCTCTCCCCATGCTGCAAGCCAGAGATAGTAAACAAGTTCTACATTGGTCACAGGCTTTCTTCTCCAAGGACTGACTGCTGTTGGGTTTCAAGTAAGAAAAAAGAAGCTTTCTGCAAAGTCTGCTACCTCATCACAAATTAGCCTGAGGGTGAAACTGTAGCCTAGTATAGACTGAAGAGCATAGGCATCCACTGCTATGTGAGACACCACAAGGTATTCCGAAAGATGGGCAAGAAACTGGGGGTTCACCAGGAGATCTCAAGCAGAACTAGATTCTCCTGGTTAGGCAAGTGAGTGACTCTTCTGGAGCTTTACTGTTGAACTCATCAAACCTTTTCTCTGCATCAAGCCTTTTCTCTGCATGTCAATCCTGTAAGTAGATATATGGCCTAATAACTGACTTTCACATAGAAGCAGCATTATTCTAGACTTTTTGTAGTTTCGAAATAATTTCCTCATTATCCTCAGCCACTGTGGGAAAGTCAGGGTGGAGTCTGAGTGTGTGCAGTGATGGTTTTGTGAAGCTGATGGAGGGTGTTGAGTTAACACCCCTCAGCCTGCCCAGACTGCTGTCTGGCACCTCATTCATCTGAAGACCTCTGAACGTATAAGGTCTGTGATAAACAAAGGGGGTCTGTATTGTGCCTCTGGGTTTCCAGTGGCTTATTAAAGATTGTATTGTTTAATATTTTCTTTTAAGGGAGAGATATTTCTGTGGATAGGGAGACTCCTGTATCCTTGGATGAGAAAGAACAAGACTTTCATGTTACTTGTGTAAACCATTAAGTGCTGATGTTTTGCTGTTTGACATGCCATTGTTTCTTGCTCTTTCTAACCACTCCTGTTTCTCCATTCCTTGTGGTTAATTATTGCTCATTTTCTTTCCAGCATGTCTTCTCCTGCTCTGTTACTGGATCTGCAGGGGGAAAGTGACTGAGGGAACTAAGCACACGACTCAGGAGCAGAGGATTAACTGTCCCCATGGGAAGCTTGAGTTACCAGCTGCCACATACGCACATTTTCAGTGCTATCAGTGAAGGAAAAGTTAACAAAGAGCTTGTCACCTAGAGCAGAATACAGGGGAGTAGGAGAAATTTCTGTGATTTGCATTGCCTACCCATGACAGCACAGTGCATGCAGTCCATGCCTAATTATTATTTTTTATTATTCCTTATTGGAATTACGGTAACATCCACAGGTATCAGTTAGGATTGCAGCAGTATTGTGAGGGATTCTACTCCAGCACAAACTGGAAGTTTTTAACAGTATGTCAGCTGAGAATATAAACATCCTACTAAAATGACTATATCGTTACCGGTATTGCATCACTGCAGACCTGCCTTCTTCTTTTGCAGCTTATTCCTCTTCCCACAAAGGAAAGATATGATGCAGGTGTAGACCTTTTTCTGCCATTTTGAGTATTTATGTTTGAATGCAGCAGCAGCAGTTTAATGCTGCTGTAGTTTCAGACAACATCAGTCCACAGGTAAATGTATGTAGGACAGACTCTGCCTCAGAAGGTATCACATCTCGGCAGGCAACAAGTGGGAAAGGAAACAGAGGCATAAATGAGTCATAAATCTGTTGAATGATGGTGCTGGACAAGGTGCATGTCTCATATCCCTAAGTGCCTCATCTACACATCCTTTAGATACCTCCAGGGATGGTGACTCCACCACTTCCCTGGACAACCTGTTCCAGTGCTTGAGAACCTGTTCCATGAAGAAGTTTTTCTTAGTATCCAATCTAACTCGAGGTGATTCTGCTTTGGCAGGGAGGTTGGACTAGATGATCTTTCGAGGTCCCTTCCAACCCCTAACACTCTGTGATTCTGTGATAAATCTCCCCTGATGCAACCTGAGGCCATTTCCTTTTGTCCAACCGCTTATTACTCAGAGGAGAAACTGACCCCCAACCTCACTACAACCTCCTTTCAAGCAGTTGTAGAGAGCAATAAGGTCTCCCCTTAGCCTCCTCTTCTCCAGACTGGACAATCCCAGTCCCCTCAGTTGCTCCTCCTAAGTCTCGTTCTCTGGAGCATTTAACCAGCTTCATTGTCCCTGGATTTAGACTGGCATTTGCCTGATGGAGGAGGACACAAAGTAGTCTTCACTCTAATTTCACATCAGTGTCAATGCAGCTCTACTGAAGTTAATGAAAAGATGGGGTAATTATAATTAGGTTTCACCTATCTAAAGGTCTGGTTTGCTATCTTCAGCTCTCATGACTTACTGTGCCAGGGGCTTCTCAAAAAATAGCTGGCTGGCACCTTAGCTTTTCAGCCTGAAAGAGCACTTAGAGCTTGATGTGCCTTGAAGAGTGTCTTGGGCATCTTCTTTGCAATCACTTACTTAAACAGAAATAAGTAATTCAGCTTCTCTTTGAGTCTGATACAGTTTCTGGCACGTTCTGCCAACAGGCAGGTTGGCTTCAACCTGTGACAAGAAGTGCTTGGGAAGGTGTGAGAGTAAATACTGCAGAATTTTCTTCAAGGCTGGGTGTGACAAATAATAGAGCAGTCAACTTCTGTTGACTTTTTCTCCAGGATTTTTATGCAATGGCTCTGAGGTTGGCTGAGGGGCAGCTCTGGAGTTTGCTGCTCCTGCAACTGGAATAGAAAAGGTTTTTTTGTAGAATGGATTCCTGGCACAATACTGGTAACCTGATCTGTGTGGCATGTGGCTCAGTGCTTCGTATATACACAATGTTTTGTGCTTGAGATCAGTTCTGTTGCTATCAGCTGTGTTCTCAGAATATTCTCTTTTAGGTTGGCACTGACAGCATGGCACTTGTTTGCAGTAGGTGCAGAAGCATAAGGAAAATCTGAACAAAGCAAATAATTCTATCAAATCCCAGCAAAAATGCCAGGCTGGAACAGCAACCTCTACGTTTTGTTGAATATCTGAGATGTTTTGTTCAAATGCAGTCATGAAAACAGCGAACGCTAGTTTAGAAAATTTTGGTGGCTATGCGAAATATTTTTATGGATCTGTACGTTTTAAACAACCTACTTGTACATATAGATGTATTGAAGCATAGAGATTAGCTTGTTTTATCACTTCCTGATTGATTACGATCTCTGTAGTCCTGGTCAATAAACTCTGCAGATTGAGGAAGCTATCTGATCCAGATTATAGTTTAAAGCAGACATAGACATGTCAGAGCTAAAGTGATACATGACTTGGTACAGGGTGGCAAATATGAGTGAGGAAATTTCTGCTATGGCTTTAAAGCAGGGAAAGCAACGGGCTGAATTATCAGCTCATGGTAAGGCATAGAATTGAGTTAAACTGCTTATGTGGCGAAATACCTGCATGTGGCATTTCAAAATATGCCAGGTGGGTATGATAAAGACATGATGCTCAAATATAAGCAGTTGCACGACCAAAAAAAGGTAAATCATCAGTGGGAGAGTGATTGTCACAATACCATAAGAATAAAAAAAAAGACTGCAAAAGGAGCCAGGGTCATAATCTTCAGGCTGAGCTACTGAGCATTAGAAACCTCCTGGGATGCCAATATGCCAGTGCTGATCAGTCATGTAGCTCAGGAAACTAAAACTTATTCAAAATCGTGTGAGCATCAGATTCATCACAAAAGTGTTCCTGGTCATGGGAAAAAGAGACAAGTGCTGGAACAACTGCTTGAGACTAGTAGATGGGCAACAGCGTCCTTTATTAGCTGAACTGGAGTGTCAGCAAGGTAGGACTGGAAAACTGTGGGCTAATATCCCTGGAAAGATTAACATATGGAGATCATTCGATACAGATAGGAAAGAAATCTGTGTATTCTGCTTCCTGGTTAGTCTCTAAACAAAACTGACTCATTATCTCCTTGTTGATTTTGTCTACAAAGTGGACGATTACTTGTGCATCAGATTTTAAATGTTAGTTAAATGTTAATTTTAAATGTTAGTTTATCCGGAAATGTCTGCATTAACTAGGCAGAGGATTTAGGTTTCCCACTTCAGGTCTTTTGTGTCACATATAATTAGGTGCCTAAAATATTCTGAAGTGTGTTACATGAATTCTTGCTTACTGTGTCTGTTGTGGTCATCTTCAGCATATGGCCATCTAGCCAAAAAAAAAATTGCCTGAAATATTCACTTACTACACATTAAATTATTATGGTGTGAGTAACTCCAAGTTTGCTTGCAAAGGGCCTTGCTTGGTGTTTTTTTCTGATAACCATCACTGTGGACACTGGACATTTTCAGGCATATGACTACAGAAAACATCACCACTGACAAGAAAGGAAATGCTGTATAGAAAGCAGTATTTGGGTATGGAAAACACACCCAAACAGCTAGACATTTGCAGAGACCCACCTACTGTTGTGAAGATTACTTTCAGAAAATGTTTTTTCTTTTCTCTGTCTTTTTCCTGGCTTCCCATTTACTGCCCTAACTATGGGCGGTGGTGGACAAGCAGTTGTCCCCATCTCTCTACCAGAATACATGACATGATGGTGTCAGCAAGGCAGCACTAAACTTGTTATCCAGAACATTTCAGTGGTGACCAGCTCCTATAAAAAGGGAAGGAAAAGGACTGGAGATGGGTCATTGCTAGGTTAAACAGAAGAGAGTAACTGATCATTTTACAAAATTTCACCTGGGTTTGACATCAACTATCGAGACTGCACTTTGCACAACTGAATTTTGGACTAGCGTCTACTGACTGGTCTACTAGAATCATCGGAGTGTGCAAGAGCCCAAATTGAGTATTAGGGTGCAAGAGCATAGAACTTCTTATTTCGAATTTATTTTTTAGTATTAGCAATAACTATGCTGTCTTTCTCCTTGCTGGATAGCCCGTGCTGCACCACAAAGGTCAGAGCTGATTTTCATCTCACGTTGATTTAATTCAGAAGTTTTTCTGCTGGTTTAGGTGAGGTACAGTGCGTGTGGAGGGAGAGGTCCAGTACTTTGGAGTGCTCCTGTTAAGAATTCAGACTCATTTGGGGGCCACATCATTTCTGAAGTCAGCTTCTCAGATTCTCCATCCGTAATCTACATATTCGACAGGCAGGCAGGGATCAGCTATTCACTGCACAGCCAGAAACGCCTCAGGCTCTTGTCTCTGCTTATATCCATTAGAGGTAAACCAGGGCTGATTATAGGGAACACTGTACTTCTGATCATGTCAATGAGCATAGCTAGCAAGTGGTCTGGGGGCAGATTCTCATCTCATTTGCATTGGTGCAAATCAAGAGTAATTGTGTTATTCCAGATTGAGAGCAGACGAACTTCCCTAATAGGATTTTCTGTCTCAATAAAGATATTATTGGATTCAGCCAGTGACTCTATTTTGTCACTGTTTTCCTGTGATTTTACACTGATACACAGTGTTTAGCTTTGGTTCAGAGCGAAGCCTAGAGCACGCACAAGGAAAAGGCCACTTGGGAAGGAAATAAAGTTGAGTCTCAGTTTTGGGACCACTTGTTTGTGAGCAGGGTTTGCAGCAGTTTCTCCTAAAACAGACTGGTTCTAGCAAGTCACGTACCTGTCTGCTGGCCCTAATCAAAGCCAAGCTCAGGGGAAAGCAGTAGCCCTCATGCACCATGATCACTCATCACAGAAATGGGTGGAGAGGAAAGCAACCCATGCAGCAAAATGACATTAAGCTGAGGGATAAAAGGCACACTTATTTTTAAAGAAAGGGACCGTCTTGAAAGATGATTTAAAAAGAGAAAATTCTTCACATGACTCTTTAAGACAACATAAGCCCCTTTTGTTTCCTGCCTGTTGCAGCCTGTTCCTGGTCAAGAACGCCACAGCTAATAATTGTGTCAGAAAACCTTCCTGTCTGAAAATGATCTCTTCCTAATGGGTAGATGATTCCATATGGTTTCACATGTCATAGATGGAGAGAGAACATATTGGACGACTGGCCACAGCTGGCAGTGCCATATGGATAAATGTGCAGGCCCTACTGCATTGTGTACTTCAAGTAAACCATTTATCTAAACAGGTGCTGACCCACTGGGAATGCAGTTTTATGGTCAAATTTACGGCACGCAGTGATACGAACCGCTCTGTTCTCCCCTCCTATTTCTGCAGGGCTAACACAAGACACTTAGGTATCATTTGAATCCATTCTGTGTTGTGCTGTGTAACTCCATCGACGGCCATAAAAGCACACCTGGACAGAGCCTTTGTAAATGAGACCAGAATGTGGCTCTCTGAGCTGTAATAGTGGTAGAAGACCAGTCTCCAAAATCCTCTTTGGGAATCAGTCTCTGATATTCAGTTCCAATAGATTTGCTATATCATATTCAGGAGATTAAAATCACCCCATTTATGAGTCTATACAAATACAGAATCAGACCTTCCACCTCCTGGAGCTACTGTGCTCCTTCCCCAACTCCAGATGAAATTTTTGCACTCCTTTTCTCTCTGTGCCATAATTACTTCTTTGTCTAAACATGCTTCATTTTGGAATTCCTCTCGCTTGCATTCCTAATATGCGTGGTTCAAGGTACTTACTGACTGATTTACGCCGGGCTTGTGTGGCTCCCTTGGAAATGGAGCAGAGCACATTCCATCCACCTGCGTAATAAAACAGCTGGTGCAGGGTGGGAGCCCTCAAACCACAGCAGAAATAATCTTCACCTGAGTTTTGACTCAGTTATCTGTCTCTCCATCAACTCTTCTGATTGTCTGTGGTATTAAAACCATGCCTAGGGTGCAAATCTTTGTGAACAAAAAAAAAAAAGTCTCTAATTATGCTGTTTATTCTAGAGCTCTGTTTCATTGCCAGCAATAAATACTGGTGTGAGGGAAAAATGCATCATCTTCATTTCTGAGCAAGTAGTTTGATAAGAGCTCAGCCCTCTTAATCTGGCCCTAATATACAGAAAGTTGTAATATCAATTAAACTCTCTGGGCTCCTTATAGAATCATAGAATGGTTTGAGTTGGAAGGAATCTTTAAAGATCATCTAGTCCAACTCCCTGCAGTAAGCAGGGACACCTAGATCAGGTTTCTCAGAGCCCTATCCAACACAGCCTTGAAAATTTCCAGGGATGAGGCTTCCACTGCCTCTCTCGGTGACCTGTGCCAGTGATTCACCACCCTCAAAACACTTCTGCCTTATATCTAGTCTGAATCTCTCCCCTCCAGTTTAAAACCATCACCCCTTGTCCTATCACAACAGGTCCTGCTAAAAAGTCTGTCCCCATCTTTCTTATAAGCCCCCTTTATGTCCCAAAAGCCCACAATGAGGACTCTCCTTCGTCTCCTCCCATCTGCTTTACGAGCAACATAACTCACTTGCCTTTATCACAGGAGGTAACATGTTACACAAGAGTAAATTAGGCCATCTTGGAGTTAAACTGACTTACAGTCTGAGGCTCAGATAAATAAGTTCATTAATGAGAAGTAAGTTGGATTCCCCATTAGCAACTGTACCAACCCTATGGTGTGCAAAGGGGCAAAGAGTCAGTTTGAGTAGGAAAATTAGTAATTCTGCAGTGGTTGAAGGAATAAGCCTGACAGTCACCCCATGCTTTTTCCTGCTTGGCGGTTTCACGTCACTAAGAGTTCACTTGCTTCTCCTTGAGAAGTGAGAAAACAGAGTAAGCCATTAGAAAGAGGATGGTGACACTAATTGCATTCTCCCATCATCCACCTAGCTGCACCCACATCCGAGAGTGTCTGTTCCCTCGCTTCAGTTTATTTGTGCTCATATATTCTAAACATTAGTTAAGCTTTCATAGCATAACAGTAATAAGGCAGTTTAAATAGCAAGTTCTCAGCTGTGTTTGGTGCACACTGTGCTGCAGGAGATTAAAAAGAAAATCGAAAAGTGCATGACGGAGATTAAGATGAATCTGAATCACTGTGTATAAGACTGAGTGCCCTTTGTGCCTCTTATCTGCTGTTTGAAGTACCGTTACTTAAGCTCAGTGTTAGGGGAAAAAAAATTAAAAAAAAATTAAAAAAAAGTCTTTCTGAAAGGATGTGAGAAGCCATTTCAAAAGACGACACCTCTCCAGTAAATAAAGTACAAAAGTTTCAGGTCGGCAATGAAATGATGGAGGAGATGGAGTTGAACCCGAAAGAAAACTTGTTCATCCAGGAGGCTTTCAAATCTCGTCGCTGAGATAAAGAAGATCAAAGTGTTTAAACACGTTGATCCACTACTGAGGAAAATTTAGTGCTGGTAACAGAGAGCAGCTGCAGTATAGCTGGCATGTCTAAACTCACAGCAGGGGACTAATTGCTCCTATGGATATAGGTTTGCTTTACAAAAACAGGTCTGGAGGAACGTCTTTCTTATTCACAGAATGATGGAGATCTATTGATAAGCAGTAAAATGCTGATTTGCTGTAGGCAGCATTGGGACAGAGCTGCTGGGAGCAGAGCTGCAGCATTGGCAAGGGGGATGCATGAGGATCCTCTGCTTTTATTTAGCTTCTGTTGTGCAGGGAAAGATACCATCAATTTGCTCAAGATGATAGCATTAGCTTCAAGCCTTCTTTGAGATGTATTAAATAATGAAATGAGAGAGAGTCACTCAAAGTCGAACCTTAATGTTATTTGTACAATGTACTGTCCTGAGAGTAGCCTGGAGAGCGGTGCTATTACCATCCCTGAATTCCAAATTTTCTCTCAAACCTGAGATGTTATTTTTATACAAATTATTAACTTGGCAGGGGGTGGAGAATAATGAGGCTGGATGTATAAAAAAAATCCCTGATACAATCACAGACTGTAAAGATACTTATGACAAGTCTGGTGGAGAGGCTCTTACAGCATCTCATTAAACAGATTCTTTCTTGCAGCCCCAGCACTCTGCAGAGGGTGTGTTCTTGTTTTATTAAGGAACCGAGTAGAAAGAAGGTCTGAAGCAAAGGTTAGTGATGGGGCTTTTCCCATGACACACAAGCTATTTCTAGAAGAGGTAGGAACTGAATGAGATTTTTGCATTACGGTGTAAATATCGAGTCCTTCTGTGTAGCTAATACCTGTCAGTTTTGCGGTTTTTTTCTTATTCTAAAGGAAATTAAGAAAAATGCTGCAATTCTGATCCACAGTATCTTGCTCGTAAGAGTATAGCTCTTAGTATCATCATATTTACTCAGTAAAGAAGCAAAGGCTGCTCAGCTACCCCAGTCTTTGCAGTTGAGGAGAAACATTTTGCCTCTGGGAGGGAATTAACACTTCTGTGCTGAGTCACTGCAGGGCGGCATAATATGCCAATCTGGCTCCAGCTGTTCAGCCCTCATTTGGTGTTTGTAGTTCTTAGGATAACAGCAAATTTCACTATGTGTGTATAGATTATATGTATATGTATGTAGATACATTTGTGTGTGCATGTCCAGCCACATAAGTAACTTTACGAAGTGTATGCTTTGACGCTTTTTAATACCACTGCATTCTTGGGACTTTCCAGAAGTGTCTAAATTATTCTCCCTTGGCTTCCACGGTAGGCAATGGAGGGAGAGAAGGGCACAAGGCCAGGCTGGATGGGGTATTGAGTGGCCTGATCTAGTGAGAGATATCCCTGCCATGACAGGGGGGTTGGAACTGGATGAGCTTTGAGGTCCCTTCCAGTCCAACTCATTCTCTGATTCTCTGATTCTATGATTCTCTGATTCTGTGATTCCATGATTCTATGATTCAGAGGCCACAGAATTCTCCTGTCACCACAAATGAAAACCTTTTCATACCTCTACCCTTGATGGCTCCTTTGTGGTGGGAATCCTCGTTAAAACCATTCAAATGTCAATAGGGCACCTAAATGCAGGAGGTAAATTCTTCCATGGTTTCCAGAGAGGGCATCACAGCATGCCTACCTTTGCCTCTGCATGACAACCAAGAGGACAGGCTGCTAAGCATGAAGCAGTGGGGTAGCCATAGCATATGGTGGGCTGCAGAGAAAAAATCAAGTTATGAAGGTATTCTCTGATGGATTAAAGGGTTGATTCATTTGGGATGTTCTAGGACATCTGACCTGGCCTCTCTGCTGGTTTGGAAAGATGCAAGTATTGTGTCAGACCTGCTAGCCCAGAAGATGCCTCAAACAGGTGATGGCATCTCTCAGGGTCAGAAGCATCCTTGGTTAGTCCCAGGAGAATCTCTGCCCTTTCCTCTGGTGACCTGTCATGTGTTCGAGTGTGATCACATTGAGCTGAAGGAAAAAATCTGTGGCAGAGGTACAGTGGACAGTGTGTGAAAAAGTCCTTATGTGGTACATCTTGAGTGTATCCCTTTCTCAACACCCTCCCCAGTCATGTTACACTGCTGAGGAGCACACCCTTCCAACAGAAGCACTGAGCTTCAGCAACAATGTCTTCTGTTCACATGAGACTGGTCTCACTACTGGAAAAAACAATTGTTTTACAGCAGTAGATTAATTTCAAATTAAGGAATGGGTTCAGCAGCACATTTCAGGTACAATGTGCTCTTAAGCAGCGCAGAACTATCTAACCCAATCTACCTGTTGGTCCACTCCAGCAGCTATGCTAAGTTTTAATTTCTGAGAAAAGAGCTTTTAAGAATATGTTAAAAGAGTATTTAATATTAATTTCACTGATTTGTTACAACGGTTATACCGGGAGCTTTTGCTTTGTACACCTTGTAAATCAGTGGTGTCTGCCATTTTTTATGCTTATTCCACTCTACTGTTTGAAGTTTTTGTGGAAAACGTGTTATCTGTGGCCAAGTGGGATAAAAAACATAGTGAGGAAGCTGCAACTTTCCTCACCGTTTTCAAGCCAGAGAATGTCAAAGTTCAGATTTACAAATAACGTACAAAATGACCAGAGAGCATGTTTAAGGTGATATGCAGGAAGGCTTAAAGTCTGTGAGAAACACGGGCTCCACATAGCTTAGTCCACAATTACCAGCTTTTATTAGGGTCAAGTTTTCCACCCCTGAGCTCAATAGCTGTGCTCCTGTAAACTTCTCAATGTCAGCTTACCTGCCTACCGGCAAAAAAACAAGGGAAGGGCAGCAATTCCCCTTCATTGCAAAGCGTTTGAAGGATTTTGGATTATAGATCAGCATTGCATAAAGGGAAAGATTATTGCTCCAATTTAACAGCTTTAACGCAATGTGTATTGATGGTGAGATTATGTTTTATTGTTGGTCAAGACCGTGCTGAAATACCCGAAGCCATTTACAGGACAACAATTGAGCAACAATTATAGAATCATCTGTTGTGAACTGGGAAACATACTGTGATACTTTTCTAGGCTATACCAGAGTTCTTTCTTCTACAGAGATGTTTTTAATATACAGTTCAAACAGGCCAGGAGAAATGTTTTTCCTTATGAAATGAACCCAAAAGAAAAAAATATTTTTTTCCCACAGAAGAAGGTGTAGCTGAAAAAATAATACAGAAGCCAAAGAAGACTTTTTCTTTTCCCCACAGTAGACCAGGAAAATATTTATTCTGGAGACGCTATTGCACAAAAGATATATTTTAATGCTTTGAATTTAGCGATATGGATGATGAGCGTTTCAAAGCAAATTTTGTGGTAAAATCCAAAGAAAGGTTTTCTATGTGCAGGAAACGTGGCTTTCTGAACTGCTTTTCAAGCCTTGATCACATGAGTGTGTAAATTTTAAACTCTGCAAGTATGGGATCAGCTTCACTATGATAGAGAAGCTGTTGTATTTTGCTGTAATTGCTTAGGTGACCTGAAATTTAAATTCAGTGAACCAAATTTCCGTAACAGAAGCAACTCAATTAAAGTCGCTACACTTCAGGCTGATGACAATGCCTATTTCTTTCTTCCAGCTGGCCAAAACTACCTATTCTGTCCTCTAGTTCTGGCTTGATAAAAATCGGTTCTTTACCAGTTTTATTACTGCGGTCAATTAAAGTTTTGTACAGTGTCACTGATGGAAGTGTTCAAGATCAGGCTGGATGACTCTTTGAGCACCCTGATCTGGTGGCCAGTGTCCCTGTCCATGGTAGGGAGGCTGGAACTAGATGGTCTTTAGGGTCACTTCCAACCCAAACCATTCTTTGATTCTGTGATTACTGAGATGCTACTTAGCCTTTGTCAAAGCCACATCACAAATATTGGCTGAAGGTGTAGGTGCTCATTTGCACTGAGAAAGCATAGCTCAGGGTGAGACTCATTGACCGTTAACTCACACAGCTAAGAACTAGACGTCTAAGTTGATAGCTCTTTAACGTCTAATATGTAGATGTCTAAAGTTAGCTGAGATAAATCTGTGATGACCAAGGCATACACAAGCAAATGAAACTTAGATACAGCATGATTAAAAGCAGAACATGAAAACCAAATTTTTGCACAAAGCATAACCAGTGATCTTATGAAAAGTGAGGAAGAGCTTGGTAAACAAAGACCACAGGACAGCAACTCTTTGATGAACATTAACATGTAATTCTACCAAAGCTCAATGGGACACATTCCATGTTTCACTTGTGTTGCCATTTCTCAGAAATCCTTTTTTTCCACCTGAAATTATTACACACTGAGAAAATTATATTCATTCTGAGAAAGCTCCACTGTGCAGCCTTTTCCAGCTTGCTCTACAAACTACTTAAAAATAGCCTCACCCTTCTTAAAAAACAACAACAAAACAGCAGAAATAAAATATTATGAAACAGCCCCTACAACACAATTGGAAAAGACTGGGGTGTTTTGAGGTTTAGGGCTAGGCCAGCTAGTAAACTCTGAGAGATGCTCTCTGTAATCCCACCACTACCCTAGCTGGGGAGGACAACAGGGGAACAAGGGAGAAAGACTTTAAGGTTGGAAAAAAACAATGAAGCAGTTTATATTCAATGATACAATTGAATATGTTAAAATGTGCAAAGCACTGGGAGCCATCCTGGCTGATGAGGCTCAAAATTCACTTGATGTGTGGGCTAAAAAGAAGACATGCATAGGGGAAGAGCAGCTCTCCAGGCTTAACTGCTCCTGTAGTTCCTCCCCAAGGGTGGCTCACCCACCACTGCTCATCCTCCCTATAGGTCCTCCCTTCTTTCCTTTTTTTATCCAAAAGGGGAATGGATAACAAGCCTTAACTCTTTCCCATCTGAATCAGTGTCTGGGGATGACAAGGCAAATCTTGTCAGATGGTATGGGTTGGTTATGAAGGACCTCCTCCCAGATTTCTAAGCTCTGCCTTCCCCACGTATCTCCTGCAAAGGGCTAATTGGGTGGATGATGATCATTATGATAATTATAATAATTTGGCTTGGTTTGTTTTTTTTTTTTTTGATGACAAATTGTCAACGTATATAGCAATGAAACTTTAGGTCAAAGCCACTAAATATTTCTACCTGGGGTGTTGATTTGGTATGAAAAGAGAGGACGTGCAAGTCTGGAGAATGTTAATAGGATCATAGGATAATTTAAGTTGGAAAGGCTTTTAAGGTCACAAAGTCCAACCATAAACCTAACACTGCCAAGTCCACCACTAAATCATGGCCATGAGCCCCACATCTACACACCTTTTAAATACCTCCAGGGATGGCGACTCCACCACTTCCCTGGGCATCCTGTTCCAATGTTTAACAACCCTTTGTGTGAAGAACTTTTCCCTAATATCCAATATAAACCTCCCCTGGTGCAACTTGAGGCCATTTCCTCTTGTTCTGTCACTTGTTATTTGAGAAGAGAGACAGACCCCCACCTTGCTACAACCTCCTTTCAGGTAGTTGTAGAGAATGATAAGGTTACGGTGGTGGTTGGGCTTCAGTCATTGCAAAGGAATACGCTGCCTTACAGAAAGATGTCCTTTGACTCTGCTGAACCCAACAAAACTCTCTTCTGCTCTCATTTGCTGCCTTTTGGAACATGCTTATGATCTCCTAATACATCAGCCATGTCTTTCTATTCTCCGTGGGGGAATAAAATAATGAGAGGTGGTCCTGTGAGCCCGGGCTTCTTTTGGGAGGATGATTTTCAGCTCATTTCCACACTTGCTTCTCTGCTTCCCACCTTACCCCACTTAGCTGCTGTGTTAGAGATAAAACCCCACCTTTTATAGCAGAGTGTGATAGTGGAAAAAAAAAGATGGAGAGAAATGTGCGGCACTGAGGCAACCAGAAGCAGCAGTGATCGGTTTATGTATGCCTGAATTTCTTTAATTCTGATGATGTGCAACTATCTCTGAATCATCAGACTGTCCCCATTTTGAGGAAACACTTGATTTCAGGCACACATTGAAGCTCTGCTGACTCCAGCAAAACTTGTGCTTAATGGTAAGCATCTGAGAAAACATGGTTTGGGGATAGAGTGGACTACAGAACACGTTTAACTGCTTTGCAGGATCCTCAAGTCAGACCCAGAGATGGGAACTAAAGTATTCCTGGCCAGAAATGCATAGTCAGTCTCAACATCCTTGGTAAGGGTCATGTCCATGATCTACCTCGTTCCCTCCACCTCTCAGCAGCAACCAGGCCATTTACTGCCATTCCCTGTGCTGTTGAGGTCAGCACTAATTACTGTCCTCCTGGGATAGGCAGAGGGGATGGGGAGTGTGCAGGGACAGTCTTGCAAAGTGGACACTATTGTTAGAAATTCGATTGATACCACAATAATTCAGGAGTATCTCACCAGCGGTGAGTTATCCTAAGATGGACCGAAGCAGCACGCTAGCTGGGAAAGCTTTTGCTATTTCCAGGGCTGAACACTGCTTAGACTCCTCAGTTGCTTTTTTGAACATATAATACATTTGGAAATAACATAACCGAAAAGCCCCCAAGCAAGCAAACCCCAAAACAATCCAACCATCAAAAGCCTGGATTAAAGAGCACAGGTGGCAAGATATTGTTGTCTTCTTCTGTGTGGTCCCTGATGCAGATGCCTTGTTTTCACAACACTGGTAATGAAAGTATTTTTGGTTTTGTACCCTCTTTAGAGTACAATGTAATACATCAAAATAAACCATCTCATCGTATGCTTGTTACAAATGAAAGCTGATGCACCAAATGTCAAGGTTGCTCACTTTGATTAATCAATGAATATCACCAATTTTGCTAACAGGAGAGGAATGGCAATGAAGAGAAAAATGTTGAGTTGATACAAAAATATAAATATATAGCTAAAGATTTGCTAAGTTTGTATAGATTATATTGTCAAGTCAGGAAAAATCTCCCTTGGATCTGTGTATACTGTTGTCCCCCCTCTATTTTTGCTTGTGAAATGAATTCAGTACCTATCATATTTGAAAAAAAAACATTCTTTCAGCTGCAGTGGAGAAAACTGATCAAATCAAGAGCATTAGCTTCAAGGCCCCCCCTTCTTCCTATGAGTTAGGAAGTATCTGTGTGATAAATTAACTATGGGTGAATGCAAAATCTTTAATGAGAAAAACCGTGCTCCGCTGAATTCAGCCTTTCATGTGGAAGCTGTTTGGGACCTTACTGAAAAGAATGTGTTAATCAAGAGAAAAGCATAATTACTGTCTTGTCAACAGACACAAATGGGAAAGCCTGGTGAAAATGAGGTTGAAACTGACTCCAAAAAACACACACAAAGGGAGTTTTTCTATACAGTTTTCGGAGAGCTTGCCTTCGCTGCGCAGTGATTTATGACAATTGGAATCTCGCTATTTCTGCAATTAATATTACTGGATGCTTCCTATTCAGAGGAATTTTAATCATAATAATGCAAATGGAAGTATTATTGCATCTAGGCCTCGGAGTTCATATTTCATATTGAGTCAAAGGTTCAATATTCAGCATCCTTCTCAATGGAGCACTCGCATTGTATGGATAGATGAATGTGCACCAGAGGTAAAATAACTGAATTAATATAAACCAGAATAATAGGTCTGGCACATAGCTTCCCATTTTCCTATTTTGCTCTAAGGTCCTGATTGTTCAAGCTTTTTAAACCATTAATAAATTATTGCAATGTACTGGTAATTACACCTCACTGAAGTTGTGTACGGTATAAATTTCACTGGCGATGGACTTAGATAAGTTCCTTGTGCTTATTTTTAGAAAGTCAAAGGCAATTCATTTCCAACTAGGCCATGTTGAAAAGTTGAAAGTGAAAAAAAATGTGCAATTATTTCCTAACATGAGGAGAGTATTAGTGACAAACATTTTGTCCTGCAAGTTTTTTTTGCACTAAATATATTAATAAGAAAGGCAGAAGCAAGGACACTTACTAATTTTGACATGTGCTTAAAAAATATAGGTATTTATAAATTTTGTTCCTGAAAATATTTTCTAAATTGTCTTCTTCATGTTTTTACCTTTGTCTGTGCTCCCCTATATAATTTCTTAGCTCATGATTAGTTTCTTTATGACTGCTGATGCTCCTGGAAATATTTTGGGTTTTTTCCTTTTCCCTTCTTTTTCTTTCTTTTTTTTTTTTTTCACATAGGAGGGAAGAGGGGATAATTGTAATTATTTTTTTTTTTTAATTCCTACTGGCTTTTATTAAAAAACACAAACGTGAAGTTTCTGAGAATGTTTCAGAGCTAATTCAGAAACAGAATTAATATTTCAAAAAATAAACAGCCTACGCAATTTAAGTCCATACTACAAATACATTTCCTAGTCCTTTTCTATGTAGCAGAAGCATGTTTTCTATTTTCATCCAAAAGGAATGTAACTATTGCATGAAAACTATTTATCAAGAGGTGACAGTGGAGGACTTTGTGCATGTGGGCAAGATGAGACCCTACTTTTTGGGGAACAAAGAAGTGCAGTCATAGAGCTTAAATGCCCATCACATGAGATTATTATCCTCTTGATAGCAAAGAAGTCCTTAGGTCAGAAACACATTTTAAACTTTGCAGATCTGTGTTCAAACCCAGTCCCAACTTCCTGTGTAACATCAAGGGAAGCACTTTGGTCCTGGTCTTCAGAAATATCACAGCACCCAGCTGAGTGAGAAGGAGGTGCACAAAGAACTTTTAGGACAAGATCCAAGAGATATCACTATATGTCTTATTCTATATCCTGTGGTTCGGATCAAGCACTTTCGTGCTCTGGGTACCTGATGCTCGCTTTTTCTGGCATCACTTTATATCCAGTTGGGCTTGGTCTTTCAGAATGGCATTTGGGTCATGATATAGATATGTACCTACTAGCATGAAAACAGAATATTTAATTTATTTTTATTAGAAGAGATAAAATCACTTTCATAGTGCATTTGGTGGGTCATCCCAGTGATATACGGACAGGCATGGCACAGTAGCTTCTGGAAGAGGGGTGTAAATGCAAAAGCAACTATAACCTTTCAATTTGTAACCATGGCTGCTGAAGGAGCAGAGCTGACCACCTCCTTATTGTCTCTGTGCTGGAGCTTATTTATAAAAGTGGAAATAATAGCACTTGCTTACCTTGACAAGTAGTATAAAAATACATATATTAAAAATTAGGAGAAGTACGGATATTATGGCGGTGGGGGATCATAAGTGTACCAGATTCCTGAGAATGAACAGTTTATTCTCACCTCCTCCTCATTTCCAGATCTCCCAGAAATGCGTTCTGGTGAGCGGTTGCCTCTTCTACTTTTGTTTTCACTCTCACTGAAGTGAACGCCAGCGAGAAAGGAGACTCACAAAATTAATTCAGATTGGTTTAGATAAGGACCCTGTGATGTTGATTAAAAACCATCTACAGGGCCATTAGCAAAGTGAGATAATAAATGAAAATGTGTTGAATTGCATGAGTTTTCTAGTGGGGGAACATCAGGGAGCAGTCTTGAGTCCAGTCTTTAAACATCTTCATTCATTAGCTGAAAGACAGGAAAAGAGTATATGTTAATTAAAATCACAGATGATACAAATTGGGAGGCACTGCATAAATCAGTGAAGATAGAGAGATTAGAAACCTTAGGCAGGAGATCACAAAAGGAGATGAAGCTTAGAAAAACACGTGTGAGGGAGAAATAATCCATGCGAGGACACAATCAGCAGAAAGGAGGGTTGTGCAAGAAGCAGAATTAATGGGAGGAAGCCAAAGGATATGGACCATGGAGTAAAGGGCAATGTAGCAGAGCAGCTATTTAAAGGTGACCTTTGCACCTTTCCAGTGGACTGCTTGGATTCAAAATTAATTTACAACTGGCAAGACTAAAAGGTCAGTGTAGTTTTGCACCATGTATGCAGAAACAGGTTGCCAAGGAAAGACATGGAAGCCCACCTCTCCAATAACATATTACCACATCATTCATATTTCCTAATTTATTTTTTTTTCCAATTCTGCAAGACCTTGTGCACCAGAGTGCGTGTAAAATGGATGCATATCAAGGAAAGTGGGTAGCCTGGGAAAGTTGCTGGCCCTGGTAAATGTGGCTTTCAAGGAAACTACACAATCCCAGTTGCTGCCATGTCTTCTCCACCTCCCTGGTCCCTACGGGACTTTGTCTTCCTGAGACAAGGAAAAGAGATGAGTGAGGAGGCTTGAGGCTAATCAGCTAAGAAGAGGTGTAAGAGAAAAGGAGCCCCAGTGCTGTGCTAGTCTTTGTTTGAACCTCCTGCTTGTGGCATGACAGGTTTGTCACACATGCATCATTACTTTTAAATCGGAATTCTTCAATACCACAAGCAACTCAGATAAGATAAAATTTACTGATGGGGGTGGAAACAATAAGAAGCATCCGTGTAACATCTTAGTCACTTCACTCTTACAAAGGTAAAAGATTCAAGGAAGGAAATATTTGGGACAACCACGTAAACAAAAAAAAACCTTTCGTCTCCTGACCTATGACTCTATGACTGTAAAATCACACAATAAGAAAGGGAATAACTAGTCTTGAAACTATTGGAACTACAGTAGAGGAACTGGTAAATTGCTCTTTTGGTAAAGAGACGGGTGTTTGCACAGGTAGCCAAAGACAAGGATATAATTCTAAGTGCTGTATAGAAAAACCTTATTTTGTATTTAACAGATACATTTATTTTCATGGGATGACTAAGTATGCACCAATACATCGCTGATGTGATATTACACTAGGAACCACTTATGCACAGATGACTGTTTTATTGTGCCCTGTCTAACTCTTAGCAATTGGGTTTAATTCATTTCAGATAGCAAATAAGTTAAAAATCACTGAACAAAACATTGATTTTTTTTCTCTATTGTTTACAGGTAGACTGAGAATAACACACGTCCAGGTTAAAATTGTATTCTACAAGAAGTATTTGATGGATTATTCCTAGATATTTCTGAGAAGACAAATAGGAAAAGTGAGTACTAATTCCAGTACTTGGGGTGTTCTAATTGTGTTTTGTTGATTTAAATCAAATTATGATAGTTGTAGTGTTTCTTATGCATATTTCTCTAACTGGAGTCGTGAGGAATTTCACTAATTTCTTTGGAACAAGTCTTTCATTGATCTGTGTTTATTTTTTATTATCTGACAATGACTGGTGTTACAGTCCACATCAAGGACTCATTTTTACTGGGACAGGTACTCTAGAAATATCGACGTTCTCTGGGTGAAACGACTTACTTCTAAGAAAGAAGCCATGGATAGTGACAGGCAGATGGAGACCCATGGATGTAATAAGAAAGTGCTGGTCAGCACAACAGGCAATTCTAATCGAGCATCTGCAGCCTAGCCCTTGTCAGGGCTTTCTAGATATTTCTGCAGAGAAACATGGAGAATAACAAGGTTATTTTTTAGGTATTTATGGGGAGCCACATGGAAGAAAATACAAAAGCATTCATTTGAAAATGCAGCACATGGACTGTGGAAAATGGTTGTGTGGGTTGATTGGATCCAGACAGCCTAGTTTCGATATAAATGGAGAAGGGAAATCAATGCTATATCTGGATTTTTCCAGATATATGGCCTTTGCATCTGGGCAATAACACCAGGGCATATTTACAGCTGTGAAAAATGAGAGAAAGGGATTCTGCAGGAATTAAGATGTTCAGTGATGAAGTCTGAGGTAAGGGGTTTACCTAGGTGGTTAGATAAAGAGAGGAAAGGTGTTACCTAAAGTGTTACACAGAACAGATCTGCAAGACTTCAAAGTAACTGGGAAGTGGCATCGGAGAGGAGTGAGAGTTGAAGCTGATATCAAAGTTATGGGCATTTAACAAGATGGTGGCGTTGTCTGCAGTGATAAAGGGGCAAGGCTGGTTGGAGGTCATGGCTGGGACTCCTCAAATGGAGAGAAAACAAAATTGAGACTGATGAGTACATAGAAAAAGAAAAGCAAAGAGAAGAGAACCACAATTCAAAGAACCACAGAACATTTGTGCTTGGCAGGGACCACCGGACATGACCTAGTCCAACCACTTGCACAAAGCAAGCTTTCCTAGAGAAGGTTGCTCAGGACTCTGTCCCTCTGACTTTTTAATAACCCAGTGAGTGAGGACTCCACAACCTCTCTGGGAAACTTGTTTCAATGTTTGACCGCCCTCAGCACAAATAAGGTTTTACTAGCATTCAAATGGGGTGTTCTATTTTGTATTATCTGGAAACTTGCTGAAGATTCCATCTGCCTCATCCAGGTCATTAATGAGAGACTTAATAGTGTTGGACCCAGTATCAACCCTTGGGGTCTGTCTCTCACCAGTGACAGGCCTCTGGCTGGACTTAATGTCACTGATACTTCGAGCCTGGCATTTCAGGCAGTTTTCAGTCCACCTCACTGTCCATTTATTTAAGCCATACTTCAACCATTTATCAGTAGGGATGTTCTGCAAGAGTGTCAACACATTATTAAAGCCAAGACATGCAACATCTGCTGCTCCCCTATCACTCACTGAGCAGCTCGTCTCCCTGCAGATAGTGATTAGGATGGTTACGCATGTTGTCTCTTCCATAAATCCATGCTGACTACTCCCACCTACCTTCTTGTCCTTTATAAGCCTATAAATTATTTCCAAGATTGTTTGCTCTATAACCTTCGCAAGGACCAAGGCTGAGTGGCCTGTAGTTCCCTGAATCCTCCTTTTTGCACTGCCTAAAGATAGGAGTGGCATTTGTGTCCTTCCAGTCCTTATGAACCTTCCTCAGTCGCTACAGGCTTTCAAAGTTAGTTAAGGGTTGCCTCACAAGAACATCAATCAGGTCCTTCAGCACTCACGGGGATGTTCTATCAAGTCTCATGGACCTGTAAATATCCAGTTTATTCCCTAACCTGATCCTCATTCACCAGGGATAAGTTTTCTTTGTTCTCGACTTTCCCACCACTCTCAGACACCTGGGGTGGCTGAGGACAAGTCTGACCTATAAAGACCAAGGTGAACAAGACTTTGAGTACCTCTTTCACGTCCTTTGTCACTGTGTCCTCTGCCCCATTCAGCAGAGGAACAGCATTATCTGTCTAATGTATCATCATCTGCCTGATGTTAACACTGAAGTTACGTTTGTGGGTTAGATTGCAGAGATTGAGAGTAGTGAGAGTAGAGAAAGGATCCAGAGCATTCAGAGTTGGAAGGAGGCATAATGCAGATTTATCAAAGGCGAAACAGACAAACAAGACAACCTGGAGAGGAACTGAGGAAGCCAAAGGAGAGCAGAACATCAGAAATGAGAGAATAAGTAGTTGGCTGCCTCAGGCAGCTGATAAAATAGGGAGGAAATGTATGAAAAGCAAGTTGTTCTGGCAAAGGAGATTGACTCATTAGAGATGCTGGCAGGAATGGCTTCAGTGAGATGCAAGATAGGGAAGGCAAATGGAAAAGGTTTAAAACAGAGCTGGAGGTTGAGGTCTGCAGTGTTTGCAGAGTGTGCTAAGCTTTAGTCAGACATGGAGGAGAGGAGAGGAGAGGAGAGGAGAGGAGAGGAGAGGAGAGGAGAGGAGAGGAGAGGAGAGGAGAGGAGAGGAGAGGCGAGGCGAGGAGAGGAGAGGAGAGGAGAGGAGAGGAGAGGAGAGGAGAGGAGAGGAGAGGAGAGGAGAGGAGAGGAGAGGAGAGGAGAGGAGAGGAGAGGAGAGGAGAGGAGAGGAGAGGAGAGGAGAGGAGAGGAGAGGAGGAGAGATTGTCTGGTGGTTTTGTATTTTGAAAGGACAAGTGTATTTGTATTTTGAAAGGACAAGTGTGCTTGAAGGGAATGGGACAAAATGGGGCAAATGGGAGGTCCAAGGAGTGAGTGAGAAGGTGCTGCATCTCACATGAAATAGTAAAGATGAGGCAATCAGAGGAAAGGATTGGAAAGTGATGTATAATGAGAATCTTGTAATATTATTATTAACATTATTATTAAATGAAACTCGCAAGATCTTGTACTTGGAGAAAGGTGGAGGCAGCAGGAAAGGAGGACCCCAAAGACAGAGACAAAATGGTAAAAAGTTTTCAGAAATGAGTTTTCAGGCTAGAAAGCTAAGGTGGACTCTAAGCAGGAAATAGAACGGAGGAAGAGGATAGATTAGCAATAGGGAACAATGATCTGATCAGATTTTCCCCCAGGATGCTTCAACAGGTGAGAAAAATAGCTACGTGTGTGGATATTCTGATAATGGATACTTGCACCTAAATTAACAGCTGATTAATCCAGTCTTCCTGTACAGGCAATGGGAGAATGTTGGATCTCTGAAATATTTAGTCCATATAGCACATGATTTACTTGTAGACAGCTCTGTCTTTCTCTTGCTCTCTCTTTCCTTGTAGACCACTGTCTAGGGCAACTAGGTACCTGAATTATGCATGGCTGTTGTCCAAAGCTAGGTGGGATGGTTGCAGCAATTAATGTCCCTAAGCCCTTATTTCTCATCTGTCACATGGGGTCGAAGTTTTGCTTTGATATTTATCTTCTTTATACAGATTTTAAGAGCATTTCCCCTGGAAGGTGTGCATACAGCACCTAGCACTACAGATGAGGACTGGGGCACCTATAGGCTCCTGCCATATAAAGAAGCAGGAAATGTTCACCTCGACCTGGACAGTCTTGACGTGAATGATGAATGGAGAGAATGAAATGCCTGTTAATGATAAAGCTGCAAGTATGGTAGCAGGAGTTCTAAAACTCATCGCCCTGAATATAAAGTGAAATTTAAATGAAATTGATGCAGGATTACACTGACCTGCAAGATAGAATGGAAGTGGTTAGTGACCACCAGTTCTTTAAGCACCAGCACAGTAAAGATACTGACATAAATAATACTGACATAAATAATAAGAGACAGTTCCCAAAGCGTGGTGACTTTGCCTGCAGGTTATGTTCAAGAGTTCATTCTCTACTCTTTGGGGACAAACTGCTTGCTGCTATAAGGAATTAAATTACTTCTTCCCTTAATAACAAGGATCGCTGTGAATTCATTGGGAACTCAGAGACTGTCTCACATATATACATATATATAGGACATATATATGCGTAGCTAGACTACTCAAATAGAATATACAGCGTGTTGGGGTTTTAGTTGCTTGGAAGTATTAGGGCTGGTGTGAGATGAAATGTTGTGTCTGTAGTCAGGATTCAAAAAGTTGAGCCCTGAGAAAGATCTCTCTGCAAGATAAAGACTATACATCAAAGAAAAGAAGAAAAGAAAGAAAAAAAAAAGAGGTGAAAAATTGTCAGAAAAATAAGTGTTTTCAAAGTCAGGGTTTCATGGTAAGTGGTAACAGTATAATGAGGTGACAGCCTACAGCAAATTGAGTGGAGTGAGGAGAAGGAGAGGAAATCTCTAAAATGAAACTTCCCAAATTGCTGAGAGTCACTGAACATGACAAGCTCTCTTTACTAAGAGATGAGTAGGTTCACAGGACATATCTAGACAACTTTTCACTGAAGATGCATTCTTACTTGTCAACATAATCTGAAGAAGTTGGAGCTTTTTCTTAAAAAAAAATTGCTACAGAGTTTTTCTTAACTTTGATGCATTTAACAGCCTTTTACGTGCCAGCTGATCTGATTAGTGGCAAAGGGTCAGAGAGTCAATAATAAACCCCGAATCAGTCATTTGCTGTAGAATCACGGAATTTTTACCCAGTTATGTCCCACTGGGCTGTGGAGTCAGCTGTGACAATCACATCTTGATATAAGGGGCTGATCCATACCCATCTCCCAGACAGACCATGCTGGCTTCCCCAGTGCTATCTGCTGAATCAAGCTGGCAAAAGACAACGCGCACAGAAAATGAGTATGAACAGCACAAATAATAGGAGCTGTTATTTTACCGTCTCGTTAAAAGGAATGAAATGTCTCAGGGTAGGAGTATTTATCAGGGTGCTTTTCAGCCAGCGCTTTTGCTTTGGGGAAACCAGCATTGACCCAGAAACAGGCTGGTTTTCAGAGCTGCTGCTTGCTTGCAACTCTCGATGGAAAATCTTGTTCATTGCTGATTGGACTATTTTTACTCAGGTGAGGAAAGATAGCATTAGCTGGCTGGCACTGGGTTCTCCAGCTTGAAAATGTTGGCTGTTGTTGTTGGCTTTCATGCCATACTGCTGCAAACTGTGCACTCTTTTCCTATCGCTTTTCCTGTTACAGCTCTTAAGTATTTTGGGATGTTTACAAATACTTTATATGAATAAGTTTTAGAGAATCAGTTTTCATAAAAACCTCACTTTGTCCAGCTGATTAGAAACTGCTAGATAATGTGTACATCTTTTCAAATTTCCTTAAATCCCTTGTTTTCTTAGTCTTGACCTACCTGTCACTGGATCTACACGGCATATGTTCTTGTTTACACTGCAAATCCAAGATAAGCATCGTTACCAACAGTATATTTATACAGCATCTAACATGTTTTACTAGTGATGCACCTAAAGCCTCCAGGTGCTACAGCTATAGAGAAGGTATATAATAATAGAGAGCTGCCCATTCTCCCACAAGGCATCTTGTTGCAACCCACAATGTAGAGAGACATTAATTTAAAAGGGTTTATTTATTCAAATCAATCTGTCATGCAATGTTAATTAAGCGTGAATTGATAGTTATTTCTCTGAGGCACCAGATCATCATTTTTCTTGAATAACCCCTGAAGTTTGGCTCAAGATACCAAAGGAAGGATGAAACAGGCTTCTCTTTGTGACTACTAGAGGCATTATTTATTTAATTATTTATTCATTTGCTTATTTATTTTTTACTGTCAAGTGCATCAGTCTCCATAATCCTCTCCCCTCCCATTATTTGCCAGAGGAGCAACTGGCAAAACAATAGGAAGGATGTAATTAGCAACTTGGCTGTGGAGCGCGCAGAGGAGTGGGTATAGAAACCAGTACGAAATCAGAAGTTTAATACAAGACCTGTTTGCACATTGTCAGTCAATCATTTTCTCCCTGTTTGGATTTGTGAGTGAATTGCAACCGTGTTTCTTGGACACGTTAGATTCTGTGGGGTTTCTTTGCTTTGCTTTGCTGCAGAAAGCTATTTTCAGGCTTGGTTTTGCTCCTCCTGTTGTGACACGCAGGAGATGTGATCTCACGCCCTCCCAAGAACTAATACGCAACAGCAACGGCATCACAAAGATCCCGTCATCGCAGTGTTTGGAAAAAGTGGTAACTTCATAGCAGTGGAACCGCCTTTAGCTGCGGATACGGAGTATCTCGGAGAAATCTACCTCCCTGGGGATACCTATTGCTCATCAACTTGCAGTTTAGTAATATATCGAAATATCATAGCATCTCCCTTCTGGAAACCACGTGCTATTTGGAGAGTATTAATGACACAGGCTTTACCCACAGCCTGCACAGCGCAACGCTGTTTACATATACCACCCACCTCCACGAAGAGGCTGATTCATCCGGACACTCGAGCGTGATTTTGCTGCTTTCAGAGTCTTACCGAGTTTCTTTCGGGGCTTCCTTATGTATCTCTGCATGATCTCATGGTGTCCGTTATAGATGGATCTAACAGCCAGTGCATCACAAGTGCTGCAGTCACAGCCTGTGACCCTGGACAGAGCAGATGCCGCAGTGGCAGCGGTTGCATCCTCGGTTCCCTCTCCATCGCTGCATTATCCTTCCCCCTCGCAGCAGACCTGTAGCTCCTGTTAGCACTGTAGCACTACCCCACTGTACTGCAACCAGAGCTCCTTGACGCTCCTTACTTTGCAGCTCTGAGTGAGCAGAACAGCCCGTGGTGCCATGTGCCACCCTCGGAGACTCTGTGCAAGCTCTGGCTTGTCACCTACAGCCGTGCTTCCGAGCGCTGACTTCACTGGGGGCTCCAGTTTTCACCCCGGTTTTCCTTTGCTCTTTTGTGTTGGCCAAGGTAAACTCGTTTTGTTCGTGATAAAGCTTTCAAATGCTCTGGCTGCCCCAGACTGGACTTGTTTTAATTTACAGATTCTAATTAGACATTGACTGATAGAGACGGGAGTACGGTGGGAAGAGGGAGGGAAATTTGCTTTAGGGCACGTAAGCATCGGTTTCCATTCTGCAGGAAAGCACAAAATGTTTCCGTATGGCAAAGCAGATATTTTTAGTCTAATTTTAATACTAATATTTCAGCTATGTCTGACTCCATCCTTGACTCTGCTGCTGGGGACGTTCAGGTTTTTTGGTGCTTTCTCACTGGGGTTAAACCACTGCGTACCGTAAGGCAAAACAAACAGGAAGGTGAGCAGAGGTGCTCGTTTCTCATGCAACTGGATAACCCAAAACACAGAAGTATGGAAAAATAAATGAAAGTGAGTTACAGGATCTGTCTTCACCTGCTACAAGAAAGCACCCTTGAGTAATGCTGCTGCAGAACTGTTCAGCGTGTGTTTAGCTCCTGTGAGGAGTGCTATTAAGTCCTAACATGAAGGACAAGCTTAAATAAGGAAAGCAATTTAAAATACACTTCAACAGGTGAGATCCTTCCCCTGACTCAATTTTGTAATAACAGCACAGCATTGCCAGTGATAACAATGGACAATCATAAATTTATGTGCCTTTGTAGTGGAGCAGTCACCTTTATTACTGTATTTCTAAATTAAGTCCAGTTTATTTTTTTGCACTGGATGCCATCAGGCATGACTCTTATCTGGTCTAAGCAAAGAAGCAAAGTCTTTATTTTATCACATTTAACCTGTTAGCAGGAATGGACAGCCTGACTCAGCTGAAAGTACTGTCCTGAACACTATTAGCAGTATATTAACCTAGTGTGGCTTTGTTGGGAAAGATAAGTACATCAGATTTTAATACAGAGATCAGCACATCTGAACTGCAGCCCAGCTCAGAAAAGATAAGTAACAGTATGTGGCAGCGTTCTCAAGGGTCTTCCAAATTTAGCTGAAACAAGAAATAAAGTGCCTGTGAGAACAGCAGCCCAAGTATAGATAATCCAAAGGGTGGACAAAAGTTTTTCTGAGGTGGACATCTGGCTCACAGAGGTTTGTCCACGCCTGGATGTGCTCAGATCCGCAGAGCATCCAGTCCTTTTGGGAAAATAAAAATTATCTTGACAGAGTTGCTGCCCTGTTTGTGGCAAACACACAATCCACCTGCAAACCTCAATTTTTGCAGTCTGTGCTTGGCAACTGGCAATTTTAAGTGCAATTACCAGGCACTAAAGAGTAATTTTTCTGGTAGTCCCATCAAGGACAGAACAGGAAAGGCTCCCTAAGAATCTCCTTCAACAGGCAAACGCAGAATATGCTACTGATTTTTACAAGATCTGAATTCCCTCACATATGTGTAAAAAAACTGCAGTGTGCTGGGCAGTGCTCAGCTGCAGAATTTGCTCCAAGTGATTTTCTCAGTAAGGGTCGGCCACACTGTAGAGGATGCTGGAGAAATGTTGCTCTGCAGTCATAGGTGATGACCTTGATGAGGTGAAAGAGCTTTTTAGCACTTTCACACACTTGCTTACATGGCCTCATCCACAGCCTTGGGAGTCTAAGAACTGAGTTTCAAGATGTCATTTATCTGGATGATGTTTCTGAGTTTTATCTTCTTATTTCTACTGTTTGTTGGGGTTTTTTTCCTGTTTGGTTGGTTGTTTTGTCTTTTTTTTTTTTTTTTTTTTTTTTTGCATTTTAATGGTGTGATATTTGCCAAGCAAAACATTTGCAGCAATAAATCTCATCAAAATCTCATCTATTGCTTGACATTAATTTCTTTCCTTTCCACCGCAGCTGTCTCCCTGCAGGTTTCATCTTTGTGCTGGGGGACAGGGATTTGCTTATCCTGCTCCATTGCTCTCAGAGCAGCCTCTGGGCCTTATGTGGTGGGAGGACACAGAAGGAAATTTTGTATTTTTGTAGTGAAATACAGTGGCATAATTTCCGCATTGTTCCCCCTTGTTTGAACCTCTTCTCATCTCTTTAAGCAATTCCTTACCATTTTCTTGGTCATTTGTCCCCCTGTACTCAGCACTGGTGAGACCACACCTCAAATGCTGTTGTTTAGTTTTGGGCCCCTCACTACAGGAAGGTACTAGAGAGTGTCCAAAGAAGGGCAACGAAGCCAGTGAAGGAAACTGGTCTTATGAGGAGCAGCTGGTGGAACTGGAGCTGTTTAGCCTGGAGGAAAGGAGCTTCAGGGGAGACCTTATTGTTCTCTACAACTACCTGGAAAGAAGTTGTAGAGAGCTGGGGATGGATCTGTTCAACCAAGCAGCAAGTGATAGGACAAGAGGAAATAGCCTCAAGTTGCACCAGGGGAGGCTTAAATTGGGTTTTAGGAAAAATTTCTTCACCGAAAAGGGTTGTCAAGCACTGAAACAGGCTGCCCAGGGAAGTGGTGGAGTCCCCGGAGGTATTTAAAAGATGTGTAGATGTGGTGCTCTGGGACATAGTTTGGTGGTGGAACTGGCCTCACTAGCTTAACAGTTGGAATAAATGATCTTAAAGTTCCTTTCTAACCTAAATGATTTTATTATTCTATGATTTTCTAACGTGAAACTTAATAAGCTCTGGAAATTTTGACAGAGATTTTGCTTGTGTATTTGTGACTTGACCCTCCCTTAACCAAACCAGCAGCATGAGGATGGCCAGAGGGCTGGAGCACCTTCCCTGTGAGGACAGGCTGAAAGAATCAGGGTTGTTGAGCCTGGAGAAGAGAGAGCTCCAGAGAGGCCTTATAGCGTACTTAAAGGGAGCTACAGGAAAGATGGAGAAGGATTCTTTGACAGGGAGTGCAGTAATAGAACAAGGGGTTCAGACTAAAAATGGTTAGATTTAGATTAGATATTGGGAAGAAGTTCTTCACCATGAAGGTAGTGAGACACTGGCACAGGTTACCAGAGATGTAGAAGCCCCCTTCCTGGAAGTGTTCAAAGCCAGGTTGGATGGGGCTTTGAGCCCATGGCAGAGGTGTTGGAACTAGTTGATCTTTAAGGTCTTTTCCAACCCAAACCATTCAATGATTCTATGATTCTACGAAAATATGTTAGCTGGACCTCTCACATTTTGAAAATGAAGCAGTGGAATATCCCAAAGGAAAAAAAAAAAAAAAAAGAAGAAGCATAAACTTGTTTGTTTCCTTACTCATTTTTTTAAAGCTCGTACCTACATTTGCGGGAAGCTGAGGGCTACAACTGGGGCATGTATTGCTTCGTGATGGCATGGCTTACTGAAGCGATAAAATGCATGACGTTTCCTGACACATGCATATTCTTAGTGGCTGCTGATGAGACAGGATGAGTGGTGGTGCAAATGTTTGCTAACTTGGGAATGGCTTCTGATAGGGAAGGTATGCAGAACTGTCTTTGAAGTCTGTAATAGCCAGGCACATATGTAACTGGGATCAGCAGTGGGTGTTCATTCTCCGAGGACAGCTCAAACATTGGGTCGAAAACAACACAGAGGACAATGTCATTGGAACTCTCTTCAAGCCATGGCCATCTTGGAGTACTGAAGGTCCATGTGGATGTAGGGGCTGTGGGAACTCATGTGTCACTCATAGCTTTGCAACATTCAGCAGCAGGATATGGATTGGGGACTCACTGAAAATGAGTCTTTTTGTTTCCCCTGAGAGATCTCTTCATAGTTATGCCAGAGGAACCATACTGGAATTGTCAAGTTCATGGTTTTCTAAGGCATGGGCTTTCTGGGTAGACACCTGTGTCTTTCTTTCCTCTTCTTCTTTGGCCATCTCCTTTGTATTTCCAGGCTTACATCCAAACTCCATGAGTGCATTTTGAATCTTAGGTCAGTTACTCCCCAGTGAAGGGAAATGGGTTTAGAAAACTACCCAGAGACACAGATCAAATGTTTTTAAGAAACACAGCACTTCAGCTCACCAAAGTCTGGACCACTTGTGCCTCCTTTGTTTTCTTTTGATCTTTACAAGAATTTTTCATAAGAAAAGGTAGCTGCTCTCAGACTAATGCTTCTCCTCTCCCTGTCTATCTGTTAGATGAGGATGCTAATAGCAAAAGAGACATAATTGTTCTTTAATTGGGTTCTGCTTGTTCAAAGAAGGAGGGGGCAAGGGCTGCCTTTTGGTTCCCATGGCCTTCTAGATAAGTTTCCACATAATGCCAATTAGGAGCAAAATAAAGAGTATGCAAAACAGATGACAACTGCTGCTCACCGGGAATCTTTCTTTTGTGACTAAAACAATGGGGCCTTCAACCACGGGTGCGCTTTTTGCTGCTGTTGTTTCCCTTGATTTTTTACTCCACTTTGCATAAGATTTGCTGCCGAATATATCAAGCCTAGAAAAGTTTAAGATGAATGTGACAGTGGGAGCCTTCTAATTGTATATATATGTATGCATGTGTGTGTGTGTACAATTGCCAAAAGCAGAAAGCAAAGTCAAATTAAGTTATTTTTTTTCCCTGCAAGTTATTTTTATTTTGTTTTTATTTTAAAGGGAGCTATTGTGTGCAGGGAGGGGTCAAGGGTTTTGTTGTGGGTTTTTTTTCTTCTCCTTTTCTGCATTTTTTTCCTTTCTTTCTCCTTGTTTGTTAGTTTTAAGGGTAATTATTCACCAGGGCCTTTTCAACTGTCAAATGCAACAAAAGGTAATCCGGCCTCTTCTCTTCCCTACCCCCACACCCGCCTTCTTCTCCAACAAAAGCAGCCCTTGTTGGGCAGTGTCATCATTTCACAAGGATCCTTCTTCGTCCCACAAGTTAGAAACGCTCTTCTACTTTATATCAAGGCGACCTCTCATGAATGCTGGGAGACTCGAGATGTTTCAGCTGATGCTCTGCCCTGGCTGATGTTACCCGTGGACAATTGCCAGCTTGACAAACTGAGCTCTGATAGGTACTCTGAATGGTTTCTTTTCCTTCAAACAGGATTTCTAACTTACTACATGAGCTGGTTAGCAATTTATCTACAATACATACCCTGGCATTACCCAGTCTCCATTGAAAGGGTGGTCCTTAACCATGGGCTTGAGTTCACAGCTCCATTTGACTGGGATGAGCCCTCTCTGGGTTTTTTTCCTTCGTGACTTGCAGGTCCTTGCTGTTGAGGAAGCGCGTAGTGGCAAGAGCGTTGTTCAATGCCAGTGGATTTTACAGACAGAATTATGCTCTTTATAAGCAGATCAATATATGCCAATCTCCTGCTTCATATAAATATTTGCTTAGACAGTAAATTGATCTTGTCCTAGATTTGCCATAATTTAAGTCTATGAAGCTATAATCAAGACTCCTTGATAATAAAAAGAACCCATCAGCAATTATACTAATTCACTTTCCCATATTCAAGGCCATTTCAGCATTTCACTGATAAACCCCTGTTTTCAATCAAATTTGCAGTGTGAAAATCAACATTGCACACCAGTTAATGAAGTTGGAGTGCTTCGTGTGTGGCATTTTGAAGTTATATCAATGTGGAGAAGCGAGTGATTTCTGAGGGCTTTTGTCTGATATGGAAACTAGATTTCATAAAAATATACCTAAAACCTTATTATAAAACTCTGCATAATGTCCTTGTGGATTTGGATGTATTTTTAAATTTCCAAAGGTTTCCAGTAGCCAAATCTCTTGGAAACAGAAGCATCTGAAGATGCTTCTGCCACATATTTCTCAACACCATGATCACTCAGCATTTTTAGTATGGGATTATCTGTTAGTGTGAGTTATATCAGAGACCCTTTGTGCTAAATGCTAGACTTCCCATCCCCAAATACTTTTGTTCTAAATATAGGAAATGGACGGGAAAGTGTGTCTGTTAAGGAATGTTATTTCTATTTTGCAAGTGGGGAATGTGGTCTGAGGGAGATTCGTACCCTCACAGTGTCACAGAGGAAACCTTTTAAGGAAATAAACTGAAGTATCCCAAAGTTCATTCTGGACCAGATTACAACAGGGAAATTTTGTTAAGAGATTAGAAAAATAATATTCCCAATGAGTTTAGTCAAACACTGGACAGGAAGAAAACTCCATCCTTGGAAATATTAAAATCTGGTTTGTGTGAGTCCCTGAGCCACTTGATCTAATTCCCCAGTCAGATCCAGCTTCAAACTTCACCCCACTCTGAGCAGGAGGTTGGGCTAGATAGCCTTCAAAGATTCTCTCCAATCTAAATTACTGTATGATGCTCTGAACTTTGGAAGTTCCCTTTCCTGACTGTAAGTGCTTTACAAACAGACATGTTAGGTCATCCTCTGAGTCCATCCCAGTATCTCAACAGGTGTGGTTGTAGCCAGTATTAAAATGACCTCTGTTGGGAGTGCTGTACAAGACATGCTGAAGAAAATCACACTTTGGAGTGAAGAACCCCAAGTGCAAATGAAAGTTTTAAGCAGGTCAGAATATTATATAAATGATGAACGAATCTATAATTAAGTCAAAGGATAGCCTAACACTTTCATTCCCACTAAAGATTCCTTGGGATTTTTAGAACTAAACCAGATCAGGTTTAGTTTGATGCCTCATTTGAATTTCTTTCAAACTGCACTATACCTTTATAGTCTTTCCCAATTCTGAAAAATATCTGTTCAGCACTTGCTTTTCCTCTCTAAACTGGTATTAGCATCCTATATGGATGGGATGTACATTGTATAGTACAGAGCGCACCTGCACTCACAGCCCTTCCATCACTGCTTGAGTATTTCATATTTCCTAAGAAGCCTGAAGCACCCAAAAACCATTAGTAAACTAAATAGGCATGTAAGAGAAAAAAGAAAAATGAGAGAGAATGTGGGACCTCTCCAGAAGGATACAAGTGACCTGGTTACTGAGGACATGGAGAAGGCTGAAATATTAAACAACTTTTTTGCCTCAGTCTTCACCGATAACCACTCGAACCACACCACTCAAATCACAGAGGGTGTTGGCTGGGTCTGGTTGAATGAAGAGCCACCCAGGGTAGGAGCAGATCAGCTCCGGGAACACCTCGAGAACCTGAAGGGGCACAAGTCCATGGGACCTGATGAGATACATCCACGGGTCCTGAAGGAACTAGCAGCTGAAGTTGCTAGGCCACTCGCCATCATATTTGAGAGGTCCTGGCAGTCTGGTGAGGTTCCAGCAGATTGGAAAAGGGGGAACATAACCCCCATCTTTAAAAAAGGAACCAAAGACAACCCGGGAAATTACAGACCAGTCAGCCTTACCTCTGTGCCAGGTAAAATCATGGAACAGACTCTCCTGGTAGCTCTACTAAGGCACATAAAAGATAATCAAGTGGTTGGTGACAGCCAACATGGCTTCACCAGGGGCAAGTCATGCCTGACTAATTTAGTGGCCTTCTACGATAAAGCTACAGCACTGGTTGACATGGGAAAATCAACAGATGTCATTTTCCTGGACTTGTGCAAGGCATTAGACACTGTCCCACATGACATCCTTGTCTGTAAAATGGAGAGACACGGGTTTGACAGATGGACCACTCAGTGGATAAAGAACTGGCTGAATGGTTGCACTCAAAGAGTTGTGGTCAATGGCTCAAAGCCCACATGGAGACCAGTGACAAGCAGGCTCCTCAGGGCTCTGCTCTGGGTCCAGTGCTGTTCAACATCTTTGTCAGCGACAGGGACGACGGCATCGAGTGCACCCTCAGCAAGTTTGCCGACGACACCGAGCTGTGTGGTGCCGTGGACTCACTTGAGGGAAGAGGTGCCAACCAGAGGGACCTTGATAGGCTGGAGAAATGGGCCAGGGCAAACTGCAGGAGCTTCAACAAGTCTAAGTGCAAGGTCCTACCCCTGGGTCGGGCCAATCCCAGGCACAGATAGAAACTGGGCACTGAGTGGGGTGAGAGTAGCCCTGAAGAGAAGGATTTGAGGGTGTTGATAGATGAGAAGCTCAACATGAGCCGGCAGGGCGCTCCTGCAGCCCAGAAGGCCAGCCGCATCCTGGGATGTATCAGGAGAAGCGTAGCCAGCAGGGCAGGAGAGGTGATTCTCCCCCTTTACTCTGCTCTTGTAAGACCCCACCTCAAATACTGCGTCCAATTCTGGTGCCCCCACCATAAGAGGGACAAAGATCTGTTGGAGCGTGTTCAGAGGAGGCCACAAGGATGATCCAGGGGCTGGAGCAGCTCTGCTACGAGGACAGGCTGTGGGAGCTGAGATTGTTCAGTCTTGAAAAGAGAAGACTTCGGGGGGACCTAATAGCTGCCTTCCAATACCTGAAGGGATCCTACAGGAAAGCTGAGGAGGGACTTTTTACAAGAGTGTCCACTGATAGGACAAGGGGAAACGGGTTTAAGTTGAAGGAGAATAGATTTAGATTAGATCTTACAAAGAAATTCTTCAGTCCGAGGGTGGCAAGACTTTGGAATAAATTGCCCAGAGAGGTTGTGTCTGACCCCTCCCTGGAGGTATTCAAGGCCAAGCTGGACAGAGCCTTGAATAGCCTGATCTAGTAGAGAGGCGTCCCTGCCCATGACAGGGAGGTTGGATTAGATGATCTCTAAGGTCCCTTCCAGCCTAGGCCATTCTATGTTTCTACGATTCAAACGCATTGTGCTCCCCTGGAGAAAGCCAAATATAATTAGACCTATTTTACAGATAAGGAAACTGAGGTCATTTTCCAGCTGATGTCTGAAGTTAAGCACCTATGTCACCGCTTTCAACTGGAAAATGATCTAATAACTGACGGCCCCACAGTGCTGGCTCTTTACCTTCACTTTTGATACTCAAACATTCCACTCTCACCTTCCCTGTCACCATATATCGGGCTTAACTGTCAGGAGAGCAGAGTCTCCTGCTAACCATCAAAACACCATGGATGTGCATCCCCTTTTGAGTCTCTTTCATGCCTGGCACTGTGCGAAAGCTGAAGGTGACTTTTTCTCAGGCTCATCACGCGAACGTGCCGCAGACAATTGAGCTCCGGCCAGAAAAATAAGAACTGCAGAGGGGTCTGGAAACATTTGCTTGCTTGGTCTCCAAAAGACCTTGCAAACAGTTTTTCTGATAATGTGAACAAATTGGTATTTAGAGCCTGGACTTTAAATCAAAGAAAACACATGCAAAAGCACCTCATAAGTAGCACTCATTATCAGATTATCACTGGCTCCAGAGCCAGGGGCAGGATCATATTCTGTTTCCTTTATCAGTTGCACCAATAGCTGGAGCCAACACTGACATGTGGAGTTACCCCTCGGGATTAGTTGCCACCTCCTTATAGCTGATCATTAAAAAATAAAAATAAACCCCCGTGATTGTGTATTTCCATAGAAAAATCATGTGAAATAATTTTGACTCCGGTTTCTATACCAACATGCTGAACGCAGTCCTGAGATGCAGTGCATGGGTGAAGCAATGAATTTTTGCACAGCAATTAACAGCTGGGAGTATCTCTTCTGCTGCTGTAGAGATGTGTGTGTGTGTCCCAGCACCTCAGCACAAGCCGTCCTGCCCCAGGCGTGCCTGAACCCGCTTTCTCTTGCTCGAGGGTTGGCTCCCAGCAGCTGTGCTGGCACCGGAGATTAGAAACTCAGCTGCACAATAGCAGGTGGAGAGCTTTATTCTTTACTGATCCTAATAAATGAATACTAAAATAAAGGCAATTCCTTTCAGGGTGTGGCTCCCTTCATGGTCAACACTTGCCCAGGGTGGAAAGATGGAAGCACTTGGGGATTTGGTATATTCTTTCTCAGAGCAGCTGCATAAGTCCTTGGGACATGAGCAAGAGGAGAAGGATGTGTTCAGGAGGAGGGATGTAATGCAGAGGAGAGCAGTGCCTCAACAGTCCCTTCCAGCAAAACCATCCTGCATTTCTTCTTACAATAGAATTTTCAGAACTATTTTTTTCATAGGATTTTAATAACCCTTTTCTGATCAGCAGAAACAATGTATTTCCATTTTCACAGCACAGTAAAATAGTGAATAGAAGAGCTATAGCCTGGAATCACACCACTTAATCCTATTTGAGGCAGTATTCGTCTCACCTGAAAAACCCTCAGTGTATCTTAAAAACTTTGACAGAAAAAGGCATTTTAAATGTCCAGTTCCTCTCATCTTCAGTGAACATATAAGACAGAGTGGCTAAATCAAGCACAAAAGTGTAACTTTTTGTCTATTTTCTATACATAAGGGGAGTCTAGAAAACCAGCAAGGGGCATCTGTCTCGTGAGATGAATCCCATTTCCTAACTCCCCTGGGCTTCCTCCAGATATAGACACCTCCAGAGGAGATTTGTGGGTCTTAATGAGGAAATTACCCTCAGGAGCTTCCATTCTGCCTGCGCTGATTAATGGAGGAAAATCCAGGCCAAATTATCTTCTTACTTAGACGCATCAGGCAAGTTGGGTGAGACGAAGCTGCACCCTAGTTTGCCCAAAGGCAAGGCAGGTGTGAACACTGCCTTGGCACCTTCGTGGAATCACAGAATCATTTAAGTTGGAAAAGACCCCTAGGATCATTCAGTTCAACCTTTCTCTGCCTTACCCAAAAGAAAGTCGACCACTTTACTCTGTGCAGCCGCACGGCCAGGGCTGCAGGAATGCCATCTCTCGGTTACCGTATGGAAAAATCATTTAAAATTAACCTCAAGGTTTCTTGATAAGTGTTGCATGTTGATTGATTGAAAAAAACTATAAGTAAGCGATGGCTAATGGATGTATTAATCATAGCAGGACATGCAATTTAAGAACATTAAGGTAAAGGAGCTGTTTCAAACACAGAGAAGGCGAGATCAAAGCTGACTTGTTGTCCTTTCATGCCTGATAGAATTAAGGGGATGACTTCCAGGGAGTGGAGAATGGCTGCAGCTCAGCATAGATTATCTTAAAAAAAAACGGAGACTAAAACTATACAAAAAGCAGTAAAAATACCAGAATGTGATGATATGAAAACCTGTGCTTTTTTCAGCATGCTCTGTAAAAACGCAGAGGAATTAAACTTGGTTTTGAAGTTGTATGTTTCACACATCTTGCGTGTTCATCCCAGGGAAACACATGATCCGGAGGTGTTAAACTGAATATGGTTTTTCAGTTTAATCAAATAATAAAATACTGTCACATTGATCTTTTTAGACTTTGAATAACTCCCATGGGCTTGCTGAATGGTTACAAGACCCACCAACGTTTTGGGACCCAAGGAATTCAGGAGATTTCAAAAAGCTCTTGGTGATTTACAAAGGCAGGATCTGCTTTGCCTGATTTTTCAGCTCTCTGCAATGCAGACATCCACATTGCAGCTGGTCACCCTGGACTTCATCTAAAGTCAGTGAAGGGAAAGAGACTTCTGCAGACCTCTTTAGCTGACGTATTTTATATGTGTGCATTAGGATAAGATGAATTGCACCTGTAAAATCCATGTAGATAGCTATACTGCGGGCAATTTAATGTGGGTGGCAAATTTGTACCCTTTCCGTTATTTGAACTGAAGCCCGATGTTATCATCGTGTCACATAGAATTGCAGGCTCTGTAGTTTACCTTTCTGATGTTGATTACGTATCTTTTAACCAAAATAAATACAAGTGTCCATCTTTGATGTCCAATTACACTGAAGAGTAAAGCTTGTGCCTTTGTTCTTTATCTCAGCATTGCTCTTTAACCTCGCAGGAGGCTCAATACTAATAATCAGCCCTGTTCCCTGTAAATTTAAGCCATGTTGACTCCTATTTAAGTTTGTGAGAGTTCAGGTCAGTCTGTGCTTCCCACGGCTGGGCTGTGGGGAAGGAGTGAGCTTGAGGAGTTGGAGAGTTTGAGGCACTCACGTTTTAGCAGTCTGAATAAGAAGAGCTGAGAATATTACAGCAAACAACCTATTTCCTGAGGAGGTGGGAGAAAACTTTCCTGAGGAGTTGCCACTTACAAACTATTTTTCTCTCCACAAGATTTAAAAAGAGGCATTTTTAAATAACATAGCACACCTCCTCTTCAGCTGGGAAGCGGAGACGTAGTGTGGGTAAGTGGTTTTGAGAGAGCATTTTCTTGAATCGGCGTTGAAGCTGCAGATAGGACTTAACAAAAAAAAAGTCTCACTCCCAGTAACAAAATTGCTCTTTTTCTGTTGATCCCCGTGACCAGTCAGAAAACCAACACACATTAAGATTTTCCAAAACTGTGTGTTAAAAACAAAAAAAAAGAAAAAGAAAAAATGCAACTAGTTGAGCTTCTGCAGTTTCTCCTAGGTAGTGGTGATAGGATGTGAATTTAAACACCCGTTTTGGGGAGTTGGACGGCAGGACAGATGCCAGAGTGGGTGTGATGATCTGAACTGTGTAGTGTTGCATGTTCATGTTTAAAAGGTGGGATGGGCATTGCATGCTGGAGGCTGAATGTCATCTTGAGGGCCCTTGCTCCTCACAAACTCAGCATGGATATGATGTCTAGTCCTGCACACCTTCCTAGGAAGCGGTTTAGGAAGAACATTCCTCCATGGGCTCTACTACTGGACACTGTACGTCTCCTCTGTGGCAAAAAATGTGGCAGACAAGACATGATCCCATGGGCCCTGCTGACATGCTGGGCTACCTTCACATAACATGCTACATCAATGTCAAGTCATAGCTTCGTTCAACATTTATGTGTACATATATCTCAATGGAGTCGGTCTTAAAAACACTCACGCGCACCCCCCAAAGAAACACAAACCTTTTTGGCATTTGTACAGATAAGGCCATTTTTATTGGCAAATATTTTGCTTGGCACCGATTCAGCGTGTACTAATAGCTTAATAATTTTGGCAGACACACCAATGAAAAATGTTACTGAACCAGACCCAATTATGCGTATAAAATGTAAACAGTTGTGTCTGCTGGGGATAACTGCAGTATGTTGTCAAGCCACGGCTGTAAATTACATATGGTAGATTGCTCTAAATTTGTTTTTGACAAACTACCGTCTGATGAGGTTGTTTCAGGGCCACACAACTGATGGAAGGACATTATCAGCAGTGCATAATACCAGCGTGGCTTTTGTTTCGGCTCTCGGGACAGCTTTCCAAAGTTTGGCAGCTCTGCCATAAGTTTCGGGCTGCTTTTCTGCCGTTCGCTTTCAGTAGAGCCTCCGCAACCTCCTCACGCTGAAGTTATAATGAGTTAATTCAAGATAATTATTTCCTATGTAGCATAATCTAGGCGTTCCTGCTCTGGCAGGGGGATTGGACTTGATGATCTTTCGAGGTCCCTTCCAATCCCTAACATTCTGTGATTCTGTGATTCTGTGAATTATTTCTTGTTCTCCATACTAGTCATCAGTGGAATAGCTGTTTAGGCTATTTCTTACTCTGGAAAAATTCCTATAACACTGGCAGAAGCTGAAGTTTTGTAGCGAAGCTTTGAAAGCACAACAAAGCCCTTTCTTACCTCTTTTATACACCCGCTCTGCTAAGCTGGACGTGCACACGCTGTTGAAGCCACCATCCAGCCCTCAGAACTGAAAAACAACTCTGGAACTGGCTAAAAATGCTTTCAGGATAAAATTGAGTTAAGCCTGGGCTGCAATTAAAGAATCGCCGTACTGCCGAAGGCAGGGTGGGTGGGCAGTGGAAAAAAGAGGACAAAATAATGAAGCTTTTCAGAACGTGGCACCAGCACCTGGTGAAACCATCGAATGTGCCTTCCCACTGGCTGAAATTAGAGTAACCCTGCCACGCCGCAGGCTCCTGCTAAGAGCAGGCAGGGAGGGAAAAATCTTCAAAAAGAGCATTTTCTGATGCATTCAGGTAGAAGAGTGTCGATTAAATAATGAAGCCGAAGAGCATGACTGCATTCCTTCCGTGCCCTTCTGCCAAAGAACGGAGAGAGTTCTGCTCCAGCGTCGCCGAGAGTTGGCGTCAACGGGAAAGGGAAGTTCGAGCACCAGTTTGGAACACAGCCCTCCACCAATCACGGCTCTTAGCAGGCTTTTCCTGAGGGCCTATAGACATGCACAGTTCACTAAATGACAGGTTATAAATATTGGTGAGTAACAGCATTGTGGTGGAAAAGAAAACAGACTGTTATTTATTACCACCTTCCTATGATCATGATTTTCTCATAGAGGCTATTGACAGGGCTTTGTCAAGCTTCATATGAGCAAGCTTAATCTTTGAATAACAACAGCTTATTTATTCAGTAGATCCAAAAATCACATTTTCACCAAAAATGCCTCAGCTTTGGAAGTCAATTTGTTTCGTTAGTTCCACGGTGAGAGTGCAAAGGAGAGATCTTAGAATCATCATAGAATCATAGAATCATAGAATGGCCTAGGCTGGAAGGGACCTTAGAGATCATCTAATCCAACCTCCCTGTCATGGGCAGGGATGCCTCTCAACTCGATCAGGCAACACATGGGGACCCAACGGGGATCAAACCCGCGACCTTGGTGTTATCAGCACCACGCTCTAACTGAGTGAGCTAACCAGACCCCTATATTATTAATAATTAGGTTAACTGGAAAATATTTTTTTGGTATTGATCCAGTTGATCTTTACTTGTTTATAATTATACACATTGTAAAATACAACTGTAATGAGGAATGAAAATTGAATGTGGAATAATAATTATGCAGCACAGAAAAAAATATGGAACTGACTTGCTTTGTGTTGAGTTCAATGGTTTTTGAGCAAGATGAGGTTAAAAAAATAAACAAAGCTATATGTTTGAACAAACATAGTTTAAATCTTTGAGTGTTACTGATAACAAAATGAGTAATTGTTATAGGGCATGATTAAACTTCAGGCAGAGATTCATTAGAGAAGATAGAATCGAGAGCAAAATTCTTCAAACCCAGGACGGTGTTTGGTTAATGAGGTTGACTTCAGCACAATCTTCCTCCTCCTCCCTGAAATGACATATAATGACCTCCAATGTGCTTTAGATGCACATTTTTCTTGCTTTGACGAAGTTTTGTTTTGGAACTAAGCTAATGAAAAATGAAAAGTAATCACACTATGGGACTTTTCTGAGGTCACACTCCGTTTGCTCTTTTGTTCTGAATCTTCACTACAACGGCTGAGAAATCGACCCCAAATGATAAGTACACAGGTCAGGACTCCTGAATCTCTTTTTCTCTGTTTGTCAGCTTGGAAACTGATGGGAACTCTCTCTTCATCCTCAGTCAGGGTGTGGAGCAGGAAACTGGGCAGTTGTTGCAGCTGAAGAATAGGTCTCACAGGACTCGATCCAGGGGGATGCAGAACTGTCTCGAATACTGCACATGCAGGTTTGGAACCTGAAGAGGGCTGGGCAGGGAGAAATCTCATGTGGTTCGACAAGGGCAAGTGTAGAGTTTTGCACTTGGGAAAGAACAACCCCACGTGCCAGCACAGGCTGGGGACTGACCTGTTGGAGAGCAGCGCAGGGGAAAGGGACCTGAGGGTGCTGGTGGGCAGCAGGATGGCCATGAGCCAGCAGTGTGCCCTCGTGGGCAAGAAGGCCAAGGGCATCCTGGGGTGTGTTAGAAGGGGAGTAGCAAGTAGGTCGAGAGAGGTCCTCCTGCCCCTCTGCTCTACCCTGGTGAGGCCACATCTGGAATCCTGTGTCCAGTTCTGGGCCCCTCAGCTCCAGAGGGACAGGGAACTGCTGGAGAGAGTCCAGCGCAGCCACAGGGATGATGGAGGGAGTGGAACATCTCCCTGATGGCTGAAGGAGCTGGGGCTCTTGAGCTTGGAGAAGAGGAGGCTGAGGGGTGACCTCATTCATGGTTATAAATACATCAAGGGCAAGTGTCAGGAGGACGGTGCCAGGCTTTTTTCAGCAATGTCCAATGACAGGACAAGGGGCAATGGGTACAAGCTTGAACATAGGAGGTTCCATAAAAATATTAGAAAAAACTTTTTCACTGTGAGGGTGACAGAGCACTGGAACAGGCTGCCCAGGGAGGTTGTGGAGTTTCCTTCTTTGGAGACATTCAAAACCTGCCTGGATATGTTCCTGGGCGATCTACTGTAGGTGACCCTGCAGTGGCAGGGGGCTGGACTAGATGATCTTTTGAGGTCCCTTCCAGCCCCTAATGTTCTGTGATTCTGTCGTTCTGTGAAGTAGGTAGCCTGGGGAATTCCTCTCTCAGTGAGTTTTCAGTGAGTAAGAAAGTCATCTGCAGTTGCCTTCTCATCACTTAGAGAAAACTGAAATTTGCAGTGTGTTAGTTTTATTTGTGACTTTATTTTTTTGTACAAAAGAGAGGATTTCTTAAAATGATAGGTAGATTTTATTGGGATAATCCTTGGACTTTTGATTAGATTGAGTCTTATATTTTTCTGTTACTCCTGTTATTTCTTCTCATCTGCCTTTGCGGAATGAATTTCACATACGTACTAGCTGGGTTTTTTGATTGCTTCTGATCGGTAGATAGAGAAGTTCTCCTTGTATATTAAGGCCACCCCTGTGTCCTCATCCTCAAAGCTCTGCACAGCTTTGCAGCTTCCTCGTCCTTCAAAAATTGTTCCGTTCTTTTTCCTTTCCCTACACAATACCTGTTTTTTTTTCCTGTTGGCCAGCCTTCATTTCCAAGTACTGAGTTACTCTAAATTTAGATCTCCATTTGCACTGGTCAAACACCTTTTCTTCCCTGATACATACATGTGTTTATTTGGAGCTATAGGTTCATGAGTATACGTTAATAATATATCTCTAAGAGGCAAAAAACTCCTCAATATTCTTAAAGTGGGGAACAAGATTGTCATATTATGTTTTCCCAGGTAAACAACAGTGCTGGATCTTAGAACCCTTGAGAGAGCTGATTTAACACTGCAATATTAATCAGATATATTAAATTTATCACATGCAAGGAACTTATATTCTGGTTTAGTTTTAATTTGTTGAGTAGGACTAGCTGGAGGTTATTGCCTATTTGTTTTAATATTAAAAATAATCCTTATCTATCTATACTTAGGTATAAAGTATGCATATTTAAAAGGGGGAAATCCCGTAGTGAAAAGTATTGGAAGGGATAAGCATTACTTCTTACTTGACAGACAGCCTAATTCATTTCTCTGGGCCTCATACATGATGCAGAAATCGTTATAGTATTTGTTATTTTCTGTCCTATGGTGGGAGAAAACATGCTATACTGGCTTATATGTTGCATTGCTTTCCATCTCTGCCATCACAGCAAATTCTGGCGGTTGTAACCTGCTAGACTGAACCATTTAAATGGGGAATAGTGGCAAAGTCCATCAGGGGTTTGCAAATCTGCGAGGAGTGTCTGATTGCACAGTGACCTGATAGCACAACGCAAACATCAATAGACTGATCGTCAGCAAGAATGATTTACAATGAGGCTGAATCCTGCCCCTCTGAAGAAACTGATACTGTTGGCTAGACCTGCAGCCACAAGGACTACTATCCTATATTTACTGTACTGGCTTTTATTTTAAAATATCCTTGGAGATTTTTCATATGAGTGGCTCATGTGTTGTTGACGTGCCATCGTTTGGGGGTGAGAAGGATTACAAATGAAAAAGAAATGGTTAGAGACAGGAATTTTTATTTATTTTTAAGAGAAGAATGATTAACATGCCTTGAAGTTCACAAAAAATCAGACAAATTTAGGGAGGCTTTAGTGCTTACGTAAGAAAGAGTAAAACCACCCATCCAAGGAGCTGCATGAAACCGAGTTTGTATGAGAAAGATGGAGAGCAGACTCAGGAGAGATCTACCAGTATTTTCACCCATCACACCCAAAAGTTCCACTCCTCTAATTCTAAACATTTAAAACTTGTCTAAGTTTGACTTTAGCTGCCCATTTCATGATGAATTTATTAATCTGCTTAAAGCTCCTGCTCCACTCTAAACAGAGTATCGAGTCTGAGCATCTCTCACAAATGTAAACAAACAACTACTTGACCTGGAGACTGGGTGATCTGAATTCCATCTGACTACCCTAGAGACGAAGTACACTCGGAAATTTTAAGTCATTTTCTGACTTATCCATGATGGGATTTAAATATTAGAAATATTCTTATGTCAGTGTTCGGTGATCTTCTGCAGGATCTGTGGTATTCCCCAACATACTTTCTTTCACCTTCAGACTTTAGCTGGAACTAGGAGGTCTTAGGGAGCATTTTTGCTGCACAGTTCTCTAATGAAGTAGAGAAAACAAAAAACTCAGCAGATTTTTTTGTTACAGCTGTACTAAAGCCTGGCCATGCTCAGGACTGTACAAACTTTTAGTAAGATACATATCTGGCCATACATAAGATAAATAGGAATAGGTTTGGATTCAGACATGAAGTCTGTGCAAGGCTGTTGACAGTAGCACCCCAGGGAGAAAAGCAAGTCCTCTGAGCTCGCTGATAACATCCTATCCTTAAGTTTGCAGAGCATCATTCATTAACTGGATTAACCGATTGACTGGAGATTCCATCTTCGGCAGAGCAGACTGCTGTGCCACGGTCACTGAAAGTCTCCCAGATTCAGGGCTGGAAAAGCATTTTCCCTCGGGTGATATCAGCAGTGTATTAACAAGTCCTTCACTGAAAAGGTTGTCAAGCGTTGGAACATGGTGCCCAGGGAAGTGGTGGAGTCACCATCCCTGGAGGTATCTAAAAGGCGTGTAGATGTGGTGCTTTGGTTTAGTGGTGGACCTGGCAGCACTAGATTTACAGTTGGACTCAATGATTTTGAAGGTCTTTTCCAACCTAAACGATTCAATGATTCTAGGGATGACAAAGCTTTTCTGAAAAAGAAGTCGAGTTCTTTGTGTTTCCCATTGAGGCATTTTCACAAGATATTTCCCACCCTTACAGGGGATTTACAAACCTGGCCGTGCCTTTAGTCTGCCCTGGCTTTTATCTGCAGCCTAGTGTAGATTTTACCTCCCATGATTACAGGTACTGAAGGTTTTAGCATTTTTATACTGTTATTTACTCTTGTTTAGCACTTTATACACCTGTGCTTGGTGTGTGCGAATAGGTGTTGTGTGGACAAGGGCTTGGCTTTCCTCCTGAATAGTTTGGTGTCTCCATTAGGAGCCTTCCTGCCAAACCAGGCATCTTTGGGGTGGGGCTACCTTTGTCCCTGCGGGAAAGATGGATCCATCGACTGAGTGCCTTAATTTAGGTGGGTCTTAGCATTTGATATAATTGTCTCTGACTGTAGGGGCCTAGACGTGGAGGCAGTCCCTTCTAGTACTCAGGGTGATAATGATGACTTAGGAATGGTGCTGTAGCTCTTTTTTCACCCAATTCTTTCTGCGTTTGCTAAAGAATAAAACAATACAGTGCAGAGTTTCAGCTCTCTCATGAGTTTAACCAATTACTGTTTTCCTTCAAACTATATAAATTTTGTGCATTTAATATTTAGTTATCTCCAGACTGTTTACACTAATTTTCATTTATACAATGCATCTAGTAACAGAGGTAGAGTGCATTTCTTTTTCTAGCTCTCTTTTGAATGAAAGCCTTGAGGGAAGCCCACAGTTTTTGATCGTGCTCCACTTTGATGTAAGCAAATGTTTAAGTTATGCTCTGGCAGAATGTCTGAGACTCGTAGTCATGAATGATGCAGGATTTGTCCTCCTTCCTCGGCAGCTCTATTTATAGCCATGACTGTTTTTATTTTCTATGCAGTCATAAGAGAGAAGGTGAGAAGGAAGCAACCACATGGCCTTTGTCTAAGCACAGCTAAGTTTGCTTTCGTGCTTCGCTGTATTTTATATTCTTCCATGCAGCGTTTCATCCATCTATCTATAGACCAGATGGAGGTCCTTTCCCAGCCCTGGGCTCCAGGGACCTAAATCTCTACTGCTTTGTACTCTACAGAATCACATAGTCTACAGGAAAACAATGAACCTATTTCTGTGTTCCCTTACAGCACATTCCCTCCCCTGACCCATGTGTTGCTGCCGATTTTGCCAGTGTGTAAATCCAGACCAGCCTACATCCATATGCAGAAGAGACCAAATCACAAATTCTGGTGTGGTTTTTTTTTTCCAGCATGATTTTTTTTTAAACCTCGTTTTTCCCCCCCTCACAGCTGCTCTTTTTTTTTTGTTAGAGAGTAACCCAAGGCTGTGTTTGGATCAGAATGGTCTGCAGTGTTAAGGGCTGGGATGTTGAGATAAGATTGCGCAGGGCGCTAGCAATGGACAGTCATTCTCCAGGGGAGGATGTGCAGCTCTGAGCTGCTGCAGGATAGTAGGAAAGGAGGCAGGATTGCTTCCAAAGTGCACATTTTTGGTGGGGTCAGTGCATTGCTTTTCCAGCCTCTGATGGTAAAGCTTCCACTTAGCTCCCCAGGGGAATGAAACCATGAAATACGGCAGTGTACTAGTTGGGAATTTGCTCCAGTGCACCTGGCTCTTTTGTCAAATAAAACCTGCTTTTCCCTGTCTTTCCATGATTCGGGATTGCTGTAAATGTCTGCACCGGGGGTATAGTGGACCCTATGAGGCTGAGATGTGGCCAATAGATGCCTTTAGAAATTGTGATTTATAATGACAAAATGAGGCAAAAAGGGTTGTGCTCAGTTCTCACCCAACAGTCAGTTCCCCTAACCAAGGCAGAAAGGGGAGGAGTTGGATACATCCACAACTTGGCTTTTTCTTCAGGATAAGAACAGTGGAAATAAACTCTGAACTTCAATGGTGCTTTCAGGGACACAATAGCAAGACCCAAGAAAATGTGGCAATTAGAGGCTTAATTAAAAACAAGTGACTCAGAAATGCAAGTTAGAGAAGAACCCAACAATTAAGTTGTATGTACAAGAACAAAAGCTTTGCAAACCCTGCAGAGTTTGTTTTGCCAGGATGCCCTTTCTAAAGGAGCCCTACCTGATTCTGTGAGTGATCAGATCTGTGCCTGGAGTTTGTAAGTGAATTTGTTTTCCAATTCCTTTATATTTCATCATTTCCCCTGCTTTTTTTTATCTTTGGGAACTTGCATTCCACTAAAGCCAGCACTCAGATCCCATTCTGCGTCCAGGGAAAAAATAACTCAGATGGATGGGGACTGGAGAGAGCTTCAGCGTCTCGCAAACCTGGATGTCTCATGGCCAGTTTTAGAGAAACCTCAGTGGAGATCCAGTTGCTTAGAAGATATTTTGCAGTCTCACATCTCAAGAGTTTGATACACTAAAAAACCCCACCCGTTTCCTGAGCACAATGTATTCTAGTTCTTCACTTTTTTGGCTGTGGTTTAGTACTCTGCATGGTAGTTTGACATTTGAAGTCTCTCAGTTACATTTCCAAACAAAAACTTACAGCCTGACTTGCTGCTTCCCAAACTTTGGGAGACTACCCTTCATTAAAATGGAACCATTCAACCTCTCTCACAATTTTTTGAGATTAATTCCTGACCTCAGTCTTTCTGGGTTGTTTCTCTACCTTTTGCTTTTGCTTTTTGGTAATTTTTTGTGGGGTTTTTTTGGGGGGAGTGTTGATATTTGGGGTTTTTTGGTTTTGCTTTTTCCCTTTTTTTCTGTGCTATTCTTCAGATTTGGGAAGGTTCTTGTCCACTTCATTATTCCAGTGAGCAGCAGTTATAGTGACATTTATATAACACTCATTATTAAATATTGGCAAATACAGCTTTTTAATGGTACACATTTGCTGTTGATTTGCCCAAGGTCAAACATCAGGGAAGTGGTAGAGTGCAAGAGGTCACTTACCTGGGTGCCCCTGTCTTTGAAACCCCCTGTCTTTGAAACCCCTTCTCAAATCTCTGGCTGACAAGCTAAGTCAGGTAATGAAAGAATATATAAAAGCACATAGTGAGTGTAGGGTCAGGGAAAGGATTTAAATAGGACCTTCTTGAGGATGGACACCTGCTGTAAGGAAAGAATAGAGACAGTCCTTGAGAAGGACCAAGAAGCAGATCTTGGGTTTCAGCAGGGGGGTGGTTACTTTGCAAAAGACTGGTGTTGATAGCGAAGTGCTTCTTCACGTAAAGAAATACCGCGAAGAAGTTATTGCATTTCCCCTACTACAGGATTTGCTATTTGAGATGCTGTACAGTGAACAACCCAATGGACAACACAAAGATCAGACCCTTGCTTCCCATTCCTTCTTTTCCCAAAGGCAATACTAATGAGCGCTCATCAAGAAATAATAACAGAAGCCAAAAGACACAGGCTTCCTAGCAAGCCTTTGAGCCTTGACCACCTCTGAGATTTGTCCCGCTACGTTGCAGCTCTGTGAGAGTCAACTGCCGTGTTTCCCCTCCCCTCTCCCTTGTAATAAAATAAAATGCAATAAGAAAAATACATGAAGAGAAAAAAACATGTGGAGAGAGAAAGGGGGTGAATGTTACGTGGGCACTAGAGACAGCAAGGCTGCATGCATCTGTGAGACACTTCTCTAAGCCTCGCAATAGTAGCTGCCGAACCATGAGTGTACTCAACATGGTTCTCCTTGAGTTTCAGTTAATATAATTTTAAAAGCACTTTAAAGTGCTGAAACCCATTGGAAATAAATCTCAAGTAACCCAGTGGATTGATTTTTCTTCCACCAGCTTCCACTTAAAAATAATATATACAAACATCCTATAGCAGGGGGTTAGATCCAGTTTCCATTTGCACTGGTGAAATGAATGCCACATGATTCTGTCAGTAAATAGCATTAAAATATTCAGAGAACTAGATAGCAAAAAAGTTGTTTTTATTTTTGTCTCATACATGTTTGTAATTTTTAGCTTGCTGTTTCATCGCACTAAAATGCAACGATGAAATCAACATGAATACCAAATGAAATTATTTGCATTCACAACCTTCCTAAAGCAGCAAAATTTAATCCCATAAGCACAGCATTGATACAAAGGTGAATGAGGATGCTTGATATACTTTTTTTTTTCAGATATATTCCTGAGGAGATCGCCAATCCTCTAATCTTTCTTTTCATTTCCATGTTTTGGCAATAAGACCTGGTGATAGTTCAGTACAGATGTGTGATGGTACATTGTTAATGTTTTGAAGAAGACACACAGAGTTAGGGATTATGATGTCAATTTTTGCAGGACTCATGTAGCTGAACATTAGCTGAACAAATTACCACTCTCTACAGTTTAATCAGCTCCTATGGATCACACTTTCAAGCTAAAAATAAATGAAGGTGAATTAATGAAACAGTCAAGGAATATAGTAAGTCCAAACACTCCGATGGTGATTTCTTTTTTCAGTGTTTTTTAGAGTGTTTTTTCAGTGATGCACTATTGAAGTTCTACTGTAAAAATGCTATCAACCCTTTTTCACCACATTCCCTCACCTGTGTTCATTTACTTTTGTAAAATGATGTAAAACCCCATCAGATGGGAATGGTAGGCAACAGCTTTCCATTGGCATTTGCCATCACCAGCTCCACGGCTTTGGTCTCCTCTCTTCTCTCCCTACTCCCAGACAGCAACTTCCAGCCCCTCCTGGTGACTGGAGACATCTCAAATACGTCATGAAACTTCTTTGATCATCAGATAGACCTTTTCTGTCGTCTCCTTTTACCAGTTTAGAGGACAATCTCTTTTATAATCTTTTTTTCTTCAAATGCTCTTCAGTTCTTCTCAATAGCAGGGGTGTCTTCATCACAGAATGGTTTGGATTAGAATGGACCATAAAAATCATCTACTTCCATACCCCATTGCCATGGGCTGGGACACCTCCCACTAGACCAGGTTGCTCAAAGCCCCATCCAACCTGGCCTTGAACACTTCCAGGATGGGGGCATCCACAGCTTCTCTGGGCAACCTGCTCCAGTGCCTCATCATCCTCACAGAAAATAATTTCTTCCTCATACCTAAACCTACCTTCTTTCACTTTGAAACCCTTACCCCTTGTCCTATACCTGTATTCCTTCATATAGAGACTTTAATCGCTCCTGTAAATCTACTCACGTAAAATTTCCACGCCACGTTTACGCAGCACACTTTTAAGGCGCAAACTCCACCCGTAGCCAAGTGTGGAGGATCTGGTTGCCATCACTACTTAACTGCAAACCATCCTGAGTCTTTCCAGTGGCTGGTTTGCCAGTTCTGAGGAATCGTGTCTTCCATTCATGTGGCAGAGGCTGATACATCTGCTGCTGGACTGGGCTTGTCTGTGACTTCCTCCAGTCCGCCGTGAGAGCTTTCGCGCAGCTGCAAAACCACTTTTTGAATTTTGCATTCTACATTCTTCTCCAGGAGACACAACTTACGGCCATGATCGTTTCAAGTAATAACTCACCACACAGCAAACAGTTACTACATGTGAACAATGGAATATACAACTATGTATATACAACTGAATATCTCATTTTGACATGGCATATGTAATAAAAACAGAAATCAGAGTATGAGGATGTGAATTTCAACTCTCTGTCAATCTTACACCAATCCATGGAAAGATTTTTAGTGCATGTGCCTAGAGATGAGACACTTCAAAAGATAGAGGGTTAACAAGACAAATTTTCATTTTATTGCAAATATTTCAGCAGCTTACATGCTGCGGTTATCTGGATAACTTAGGGGTGGCTTTATTTAAAAGAAAGTATTTATTTAAAAGAAAGTAACTCTGCAACATTGAAATCCACAGGAAAATGGAGTCCACAGAGAGCCGGCTGTAGGATAAAACTGCCTCCTCTTTTCTGGCCAAAGATTATTAAAAAAAAAAAATTAACAACCAAGAGTAAATGTCTTCTCTTACTAGGCTGGGAATAGAGTTACAACACATTTACACTCCCATAAATGAGATGAAATTTGGCCCTTCTTAATTAATCCTCGGTCATAGTGAGACTTCACAGTTCTTTACTCTGAAAAGCTTGAAATAACTTCAAAGAACGTATTTTAATTGACAAGTGTATTCATTGCCAGAGAGGGGTATAACATGAAGAGGGGATTAACACCCAGCTGTGCTCTAGAGGAAATTTAAGGCACAGGCATACTGTAGATCAGATAAAGTCTGCATTAATGCACAGGAATGTGAAATTTCATTGTCTTCGCTAATGCTAAGCAGTGCACATCTGCCAATTAAAAGCCTCTCCGTCCTGGTGTCCTGTCTGTAGTGGTAGGTCTGTTCGCCCTGACTCACTGTTACTATTGAATTACTGCAGTCGGAGCTGCACATCTTCATCGTCAGCAGAGTATTTGCTTCCTCCCTGAGGGTACTACAAAGCTGGAACAAGCTGACAGTTTCCAGATCTCCAACGAATATGCCTCACAAAAGCAAGAAGACCGGGATATTTTCGAAGCTTAGGGATGTTACTCGGTGGCTCTGATTCTCCTCTCCGTCAAAGCTGCTATGAGAAGCATCTCCTGCCTTCAGACAAGCTATCATCTCAACCGCCCTCCTGGGCTGCCTTCCAACAGCTGTTGCGATAAGTTAAGGATTATTTAGGGCCCATTACAAACTGCTGGGGATTGCCATCGAGTGAGGAATCTAGCCCACGCTCCATACAAATAACAAGCAGATGTTTGAAGGGGGGAGGAGGCTTGTACAGCAGTTCTGAAACTCCAGAAGTTTTTCTTGCGGAGGATCAATCTTCCAACACCAAGGCTATGAATTTGGGCTTTCTTTGGGTCAATGAATTGCATTCTGTTTGTATGGAGGGTGCCACAACGTTGTGAAGTGGAAGCAGCTTGCTTTCTTCTTCTCTTTCAATACTGGGTGGTGGCAGAGTGGTTAGGACCTTGTCACACATCTACCCGGTTTGGGGTACTGAGAAACAGAGACAGGCTTTTGCAGTCGTTGGTACAGATTTATCTACCTCCTCTGTGAGGTCTGCAGTAGTGTAAACCTAGGAAGTGGAAGAGAACCTACCAGGCTATTCCATTTCCAATCCAACATAGGATTGCTCATTTCTATAGAATACTCTTTTTCTATAGTGCTTTGGGAAGTCCAGATTCAGATGTTTGATTTTGTTTGGTTTTGTCATTTATTCTACTTCCCTAAGGTATCTGCTCATTTGGAAAATATTTCATTATATTAATCAGAAATTTCCTTTTTCTTAATCAAATCTTCTTCTTCTGAATTAAATTATAACACTGACATCCATTCCTTTTTTGCCTTGGTGCTTGAATCTTTCAGATTTTTGTGGATTTTTATAGCCCCTTTGTCTCTGCTGCTTGCCAATCTGCATGCATTTATTGCAGATCTTTAGTAGATCAGTTTTTCTTACCTAATCCCTTCAAGCTATCCTCCACACACACACTCTCTTCAACATATTGATATGTTTTTGGCAACCACCTGAGGACATACGACACATTCTAAACCTGCTTGTAGCAGAGTCATGTTGAGAGAGACACACACTTACCTGCTGTAGGAGATAGTAAAGAAATTATGATGCCACCAGGTCTATGAATTGAATAGAAAGAGACACTCTACCTTCCCTCATCTGCCCTCCCAGGAACATCTTCCATCAAATGTAGGAAACAACACCACCACTCTTGGGCTTACTCATGTCTTGTATCTTGACTGTGACATAGGACTGTAATACAGAGAATAAACCCCATCCCATTTTTTAAATTCTGGGGAGTAGCAGAGCAGCTGGGACATCTGCTGAGAGCCAAGAGATCGTGGTGTACTCTCTCCTTCAGCCTGAAGGGACTAAAACTCGCATTTCTCCCAACAGAAAACCCATCCACAAGCAATAGTGCAGGCATTGTGCAGGTGTGATTGTCTTTGGGAGAGAGAAAGACAGGGAACAATGCATGGATAAAAAGAACAACCATGGTCTGTGCTCTGCACTATGGAGCCCATATACAGGGATGAACAGTCCTTGGTTCTCCTCTACTTCTAAGATCACCTGTTTTATAGAAAGTAAAAGCAGATTTTCAGGCAGCCCAGTAAGTATTGAGCTATAGAGACATAATGAAACCATCTTAACTGTATTAGTAATAGGGTCTGGATTTACACACGCCGCACTGGGATCATTGGGACTAGGTCAACATTTACTGATCTGGGACAAGGCAACAAACATTTCTGGATGGATTAAGCCAAATTTCCCTTACCTTAGAGCTTATAATATACCATGAAAAGTTCAGACAGACTCTTTCATCTGTTTCTTCTATTCCCAAACCAAATTCTGGAATATGTGCCCCCTCCTCCCCACCTTAAGCTAACAGATAAAACCACCATTTATTGCTATTGTTGTTGTTTTAAGGCAATAAGAAAGTATCTGTAATATTTCTGCTATAATTAAGAAGATATGATCATTACATTAGTACCCTGCCATCACTTTTTGACAGGCATTTCAGTGGCTCAGGTCCTAATAATCACAGAAATAATCATAGAATGGCCTAGGCTGGAGGCCCCAGAGGAAGTCAGGGCAGTGGAGGAGTTTGCTTTAGTCGATGAGGACTGGGTTAGGGACCAATTAAGCAATCTGGACATCCATAAATCCATGGGTCCAGACGGGATGCATCCACGGGTGCTGAGGGAGCTGGCTGATGTCATTGCTAGACCACTCTCCATCATCTTTGCCAAGTCTTGGGAGACGGGAGAGGTGCCTGAGGACTGGAGGGAAGCAAATGTCACTCCAGTCTTCAAAAAGGGCAAGAAGGAGGACCCGGGTAACTATAGACCGGTCAGCCTCACCTCCATCCCTGGGAAAGTGATGGAACGACTTATCCTTGGTGCCATCTCAAGGCATATCAGGGATAAGAGGGTCATTAGAGACAGTCAACATGGCTTCACGAAAGGGAAGTCGTGCTTGACTAACCTCATAGCCTTTTATGAGGATATAACAAGGTGGATAGATGATGGCAGAGCGGTGGATGTGGTCTACCTTGACTTCAGTAAAGCATTTGACACAGTCTCCCACAGCATCCTTGCTGCTAAACTGAGGAAGTGTGGTCTAGACTCTCGGGTAGTGAGGTGGACTGTGAACTGGCTAAGGGGAAGAAGCCAAAGAGTTGTGGTCAATAGGGCGGAGTCTGGTTGGAGGCCTGTATCCAGTGGAGTGCCTCAAGGGTCAGTACTGGGACCAGTATTATTCAATATATTCATCGATGACTTGGATGAGGGACTAGAGAGTACTATCAGCAAGTTTGCTGATGACACCAAGCTGGGAGGAGTGGCTGACACACCAGAAGGCTGTGCTGCCATCCAGCGAGACCTGGACAGGCTGGAGTGTTGGGCGGGGAAAAATTTAATGAAATACAACAAGGGTAAATGTAGGGTCTTGCATCTGGGTAGGAACAACCCCAGGTTCCAGTATAAGTTGGGGAATGACTTATTAGAGAGCAGCACAGGGGAAAGGGACCTTGGTGGACAGCAGGATGACCATGAGCCAGCACTGTGCCCTTGTGGCCAGGAAGGCCAATGGCATCCTGGGGTGTATTAGAAGGGGGGTGGTTAGTAGGTCGAGAGAGGTTCTCCTTCCCCTCTACTCTGCCCTGGTGAGACCCCATCTGGAATACTGTGTCCAGTTCTGGGCCCCTCAGTTCAAGAAAGACAGGGAACTGCTGGAGAGAGTCCAGCACAGGGCAACTAGGATGATTAAGGGAGTGGAGCATCTCCCTTATGAGAAAAGACTGAAGGAGCTGGGGCTCTTTAGCTTGGGGAAGAGGAGGCTGAGGGGTGACCTCATTCATGTTTACAAATATATCAAGGGTGAGTGTCACGAGGATGGAGCCAGGCTCTTCTTGGTGACAACCACTGATAGGACAAGGGGTAATGGGCTGAAACTGGAACATAAGAGGTTCCGCTTAAACTCGAGAAGAAACTTCTTCTCAGTGAGGGTGACGGAGCCCTGGAACAGGCTGCCCAGAGAGGCTGTGGAGTCTCCTTCTCTGGAGACATTCAAGACCTGCCTGGACACGTTCCTGTGAGGCATAGTCTAGGCATTCCTGCTCTGGCAGGGGGATTGGACTTGATGATCTTTCGAGGTCCCTTCCAATCCCTGGAATTCTGTGATTCTGTGATTCTGTGACCTTAGAGATCATTTTAATCCAACCTCCCTGTCATGGGCAGGGGTGCCTCTTAACTAGATCAGGCAACACATGAGGACCGAATGGGAATGTAAAGGAAGTCTGAAGAACAAGATATTGCAGCAGGTATAGACTGGTTATCTCCACTGCGCAGGTTTTTCCAGGGTCTTCTTTAAGGTGCTATTTCTTATCACCAGCCATGATTCACAGGGCAGTGACAGAAACAGCATGGGCTACATGGATCTTCTGCTCCACACAAATCCCCCTCTCTGTTTCATGGCCAGCATCCCCAGCCAAGCATGACAGAACACATCTGACCCATTTATCAGCCAGCTCGCAAGTGGTTATCAGGACTTGCCAGCCTCACGCTGCTTGAGCCTTAAAGAAATAAATACTCCTGATACACATCTCACAATTCTGCTGCATATTTCTTCCACCACACCAGTCTCTTCCTTCATTCCGGCAACCATTACTCCCTCTTACAGTACCCACAACGATTACTCCAGTTTACATTTCAGATCTTGGAGCACACACACTTTTTTTAAGCTCCTTCAAGTCCTGTTTGCTCCTTTCATTGTTCTGGAAGCTTATTCTTTTGATTTGGGAAGGTAAACTCCACAGTCACTATAACGAGCCCACACCCATTGAAGGTTTCTCCTTTGCTTCCCTTGGTTAGCAAGTATCTTACCATCTCTTTGTAGGTTCCTTCAGCCTCTGCGTATATTTCTTTCCTTAGATGGTATGAAAATATTTCCTTTTGAGGCTTGGGCCCTGCAGGCAGGACCTTCAGACATTGTACTGGGAACTCAGTGTCTGATCTTTTCTCCGAAAGAACTGTGGAATATAACCACACCTGAAGGAAGTCATCATATGCAGGTGCTTCCCACAGACCAGATTTGTCTTTGGATGGTCTTTAGAGCTGATTTGATCTGAAATAGCAGCAGTTATTTCACTCTGTGAATCAGGCTGCTTCTGACTGAGGAAGTTGCCCAGTCCTCTGCTGTCAAACTGGAGTCTTTCTAGAGGTAAAGCATATGTCTGATAATTGCTGTCTGGAGTCTATATATTAAATGAAACCTTAAAAGAAATACGGATAAAATGAAACATCCAGCAATCCAGCTCTGTTCTATTTAAAAGACAGTTAAAGAAAGAAAATGGCTTAATAGTCAAATTTAGAAGCATGTGAAGTCACCACTGAAATATCCACTCTTGAGTTCACTGAAGCATCTGCATATTCGAATACGCTTAACTAGGAAGGAAAAAAGCCAAGATGTGTCAAGGGGCAGGAGGAAGGGATTTTAGCTGTTAAGCCTACAATCTTGGGATGAAAATGTGCTCTCCAGTGGATAATGCTTCCCCCGCAGTGACAGAAAAGCATAAACATCTCCAAGTCGAGACTAACCTAACTGCAAGACTTAGACTAAGTCTGGACTGGGAAACAGAAGGTTTCTGTTCAGTTCCTGTTTCTGCTGCCAGCTGAGGCATTGAGTGCTTTACCACATGGGTTTGTCCCTCAGTTTTCTTCCTCTGCCTCCTCTTCCTCAGCTGTAAGAGGAGCTCTGCTTTACAACACACCATCAGTGGTCATATCATAGACTATCGAAAAGGCATTTTTATTTATCACAAGGATATCGTGGCAAGAAAACTTCTATTACTAATGAGTGTACAGTCTAGTTATTCTACCTTTCAGTTTACCTTGGTGTGACATTCATAACTGAGAACGACAATTGATAAAAACAAACAGAACCTGAAAAGTAGAAAGGGCTTAGCCAGAAAACAAGCTAATCCTTTTCATGGTGATGGATAGTCAGGAGCATGGGTCGTTGCTACGAATAGCCCTACTTAGCTGCCTGTTTTCTGGCCAGGGCTAGAGCATTTGACCTGTCTTACCCACACTTTCTGTCACCTTGTGATTCATGATTAATTCACTTGATGGATGGCACTTTACAGACGTCAAGCAAAGTCACAGCCCTGGCCTTCAGGGAGAGCCCACCTCTGTGTCAAGCATCCTGAAGATAAACAGCAGCATAAATACTGCTGAGGTAGATAGCCTTGATCCTGTTAGGTCTCTGCTAAGTGGTTTCTCATAGAAAAATGCACAAAGAATGCCGGCTTTCATTCATTTCTTGTTACGCCCCTCCAATACATGCTTATTCAGCTTTCATTCAAAAAAGAAAGTTATGGGTAATGTATAGGTAATTTAAGATAATGTTGGGAATTCAGCTTGGACACAGGCTTTCAGAATCAGGCCTCTGAGCTGCTCTGAACAGTCATGGCTCTGCAATCTTGTCCTGTAGCTCTAAGGGAAAGATTTTCTTTGTTTTTTTTCCCTTGTTTTTCCTTTGAGAGTTTTCTTATGCTCATGGCTAACCAGCAGTGGTGAAAAGGCCAATCCTGGAAACATGGCAAGATTAAAGTGCTTTGTCTCCTGGTGGATTCCATGTGCTTGCGGGCTTCAAAATCAATTGCTCATAATGCACCTTATTAAGGTGAAAACTTGGAGTGGAAGGTAGAGAGGGGAGGAGGTAGAAAGACATCTGTTCCAGTGAGTAATGAAATCATAGCTGCATGCAGGCACGAGTGAGATCAAGGGCTGCTTTTAAAATATTAACAAAATTACAAAACAATCCCTAGGGATGCTTTAGGAATATCTGATTTGATGACAACGCGATTCCAATTTGCTTTTTGCCAAGAGCCAGTAGAGAGAGCATTCATGTCCAGTAATCCCCCCAAATGACAACTTTCTCTCTTAAACACCCCTTCATTATTGTTCACATTGTTTGTTGATTTGCAGGGCTTCCTGTAATAGCTTGAAATCAGAGAACTGAGTCGGGAGCCAACTTTTTAAGATTTCCTCTCTGCCTGGTATTGCTTTCCCTCCTAGACAACCTGCTCTAAATGATATCTGCTCCATCAACGGACTTCTTCTAATGAAGGATCAGTTCCATTTCACTTGCTCTTTTTACTCTTAAAAAAAAAAATAAAAGGGGAGGAAGAAAATGAAATTGAGTGCTGAGAAAAATTACACTGCCCGACCGTCTTAGGAGGAAAGGGAAGGAGCAGGGATTTCCTTAAGAAACAAATCCAAGGTCCCAATTATTGTTCTGTTCGAGCCTGCCAGCTGTGAGACTACCAACACTTAGCTCCTCCAACATCTCTGCAATGCACGTAAGGCAACATTAGCGTGGGTGAAAGAGTAGGAAATCACACTGATTTCATGGCTTGCATAATTAAGTTTTGATCAAAATAAAAAGCACATTGCCTTTTGCAAAAGAATCCGAAAAACCACTCTAAATATGGAGGTGCTTATTCCCTTACAGTTTGGCCAGCTGCAGTTTTGGCTTTCTTTATGCTCGTAAATTAAACAGTACCAGAGAGATATTGTTTATATTGTTGGCTAACAGCTAAACAACAATCAATAGAGGTTCCTGGCAATGTTTTGACCTGGGCCAAACAATTTCTGAGCATGGTTCAGGCATCAGCACACGCCAGGGACCAGTCCCAAAATGTGGAAGACTACAGACACTCTGTTTTAGATACTACAAGAGTTTATTATATAGATGAAGGCTTCTCCATGCCAGTTGGCCTCAGTAGCAGAGAACAGTCCCAGACTGTTATTTACTGTAATAAAATATTTAATTTACTTGTGTAGATATCTCCTTTGTGTCTCTGATTTCAGCTAAGCCGTTCCCAAATTAGATTGGTGTAAAATCTGATTGAGAACCAATACATTATTAGTATTCCTGTTTAGCAATAAGTGTAACCATCAAAGCCATTCACAGCTTTTGTTGTTGTTTGCTTGTTTGTTTAGTTGGTTTTTAAATAATAAAACATTTAAATACATTTGTTTCCAAATTTACAAATTGCTGAGGCCATTTCTTATGTCATAGTAAAATGCTTTGGTTTCAGTCTTAGCCTATATAAAACCTTGGGCCAAACGAATAGCTGCTATAGTTTTCATACCCATTTAAAAAATGCAAACACAAGACAGAAAAAAATGTGGGAAATGTCAGCTAAGGAAGGGACACAGACAGGCTATTAATATTGACATAATTAATCTACTGCTTAAACACTCTATTCGAGTGTTTCTTCCACTGCAGACCTATAGAAGAACACGTTGGCCAGACTCTGAGCCCAACGCCAGGATCTCAACCACTGCTTCTGCCCCTTACCCATCTCATTTACCTTGTTTCCAAAATCCTGGAGTCAGATATGTGGTCTACACCTTCCCCTCTACCTTCCCGCAAGAAACAGCTGCCCACTCCGATGCGGCTCAGCTAATTTGAGCTGAAAAGCATGAAGCAAGTGAGCCACTGGCATGTTTGCCTTAGGCCAGGATCTTGATGGTGTCTGTCTGTGATCCTAACACCCCTTCTCCGTACATTTATGCAGAGCCCTCCTGTCGAGAGCAGCTTTGCACTGCGCCAGAAAATCAGGAGCTTGAAATATTACCAAGCTCAGCTCTGTGTCTGCTCTCTTGCCATTGCCACAGCAGAGATGATGGAAGGGAAGGTGGAAGTAGGCTCTTGCCTGCCATCCTCATGCCAAACCAGCTTGTGCAGGATAATAAATTGAATTATAATGCTGGGCTTTACACTAATGAGGCTACAGGTAGACGTTTATTTATTGCTGCTACCCTTATAGGACCATTCACCTCTAGAAGAGAGGATGATGTGGAAAACCAGGCTGGGACTGAAATTCTCCATGTCACGACAAGACCAGCCAGATCACTTCTGTCCAACACCTGGTCTCTGCTTTTGGCATCGATGCCACCACGTGCTTCCAGAGCTGCAGCTGGCAGGCCCTCAGTAGGGCACGATGGCCACTTGGTGCAATATTTTGTCTTTATTTACCAAGTCACTGACTGCTGTTCGAGTGGGCTGGGGAGCAGAGCAGAGACCTTAGACCATGTGCTACCACCACAACTGGTGCCTTTTCAATTTCACTCCGTCCCCCCTCTTCCTCAAAGGCAACTATTTAAGAGATGATCCTCTCCAAATCTAGGCCATGGAGACCTCTGCTTGCTTTCATTAAGCATATAATTACACAGAGAATGTCATTTGACTCATTGGCTTCAGTCCAAGCCAACGCACAGACACTAAACAATGCCAGAGTAGGAGGTGAAACACATGTGAATAAGATTTCCATTTACAGCTCCTTGCTTTGATGATATACTCATCCCCCTTTACACACATGCTTCCCTGAATTACAACTTAACGCCAGCTCAGCTGAGAAAGCTCAGCTACGGGCTTCTCCTCCACATTCCTGGACAAGCTGAGGTGCAAGGGACACAAAAAGACACTTAAGATTCTCCAATCTGGCTGAAATCTTCACACCCTCTCCATCCAGATGTTGCAACGTCTGAGGATGCAGAGCAGATAGCAGTTATGGCGCAATCCTGGCCGGGACAGCACCGTGACAGGGACGTTGAACCTGCTTTTACCCTAAACACAGCATTATTTTCTCTCATAAATCCTCCCTCAGGCCATAGCTTTGGCCAGCAGCAGATCCTGGCTGCTCTACACCCAATCCCACTGTGCAGCAGTGAACCAGATTGGACGCCTGGTCTGCAAAAATGCCTTTGATCTATTTTCATTTCTGCCATCATTTTATACCAGATGAGAGTCACACAGACGCTTGTATTATCTCAAGGAAGGAGATATGCATGCACAGGTAAAAATGACCAGCCAAAGTGAGACAGGGAAGGGTCTTTGCTTTAATTTTTAGTCTATACAAACATTTGCCTGCCTCAGAAAACTGTGAGGTGCCCAGACCCTGTGGTGCCTGAGACCACTCAAAAGTGGTCACATGAAAAGCAAGTAAAATTCAGACTTTCATATCACAGCGGAAAACGGAGAAACACCTTTGAGAAACAAAGATCACAGAGATCTCTTAATTAGATTCGTCTTCAGACTAGGGCCAAATCAACTGACCTACAGCTTTGGCTTTTTATGAGATTGCCATTATCATGATATATAAGTGTCTCAATATTATCCCTTGACAGGGGAAATAATTGACTGCTCTTCAGTTTATGTCCCAGCACCATATTGCCAGAACTTGTGCAACCAAGCGGCTGAAGATACTAGACTCACCCGCAGATGAGGAAAGAAGTCAAGGAGCACAAATCAGCCTCTGTGCTTCCCTAAAAGCAAACCAGACTGTTTGAAAAAATCACATATTCCACCTCATTTCACTTTTAATTACTGTTTGCTGGTTGCATCTGCCAGCAGCAGGACTTTGTGTGCGTGCGAGGGGTCGTATCTACACACTCCTTCCAGAAAGCTGCAAAGGCGTCAGATGGCGTCAGAAAAAAACACATTTTCCTCTGCTGTGGGGCTGCGTAAATCGCCATTGCATGGGCCGCGAAGCTCTGTTAGAGTCATGGAATGGTTTGGGTTGGAAGGGAGCTTTAAAGCCTGGTCCCACCCCCCCAGAGTGAGCAGGAACATGTTCCCCACCTTTAGCATCACTGTGGGGGTTTGCCTCCAGCCTGCTGTGCCTATCAAGGAGAGGTATTTTGTCTTTTTTATTCCGTTCCCATGAAAACAGTTGCATTTTGTGAGGGGTTTGTTTACACGATTCTTCTCCACTCGCCTTTCTCAGGGGAGCCATTAATTTATCTGCTTTGCTTTCTGTCAACGGGAGTTGACAGAGGGAGTTATGGGTTAACTACTCTGTTTAGAGCGAGTGGCAGGTGCTGGTATCACTCAGGCTAAATGAAAATATAAATATCTCTTCACCTAACCCAAGAAATCAGCTTAAATGCACAGGCCCCTGTGTTTAGGTTCAACCTGTATATAAGCCTAATGACCCAACGTGACACTGAATGTGTTCAGTGACAGCTTGAACGTGAGGCTGCCCCGGACCCCGACTACATATAATTATGGAATGAAAATGTCAAAAAAGCCTTAATTATAGTGGGCACTACACTTATAATGCCAGAAATGAGCCTAATTTTGGAGAAATACCTGCTCCATCAAACCCAGGCCCCCTTGAAGGTCATCGGGGAGTTCCTTGCAAATCGGAGGCTCCCAGGGTCACGGGCTACATCTGAAAAAATTGCCAATGTGCTTTCTTATACAGTTCTTCATGGGTTTCAGTTTGCCTCACTCTGAGAAGGAGATTTGCAGAAGACTCCGATTTCTTAATTTTATTCATTTTCAGGCTCAGCACTGACACTTTTGAAGGCTGAAATACGATGCAACGCAGCCCATACCATAAATGTGAACGTTAAAAGGTTTTGTGCAGGGAGCTGAGCTTATAAAGCCCCATTTTACTCCCCGAGTGAAATGAATGGAAAATACGTTCATGCAACTTAATGGGCTTTGGATAAGATGCACAGTTCACAGAAGCCATTGCTGATGTAAAAACCAGTGCCAGTCAGGAGACGACACAACAAATTCACTCCTCACCGGCCTGAAATATAGGAAGAAAAAGTGGCTTGTAGAATATGTTAAAATATAACTCATATGAAGCATCATTTACAAAACAAAAATCTCCAAGGCAGTAGGGAAGATCTAATATATATATACATTTATTTTATTTTTTTTTACATTTATTTTTCCTTTATGGTGTACCATAAAGAAGTTGGCACCGAAATAAAAGGGATGAAAAAGAAGAAGGAAAATGCTGACTGCATTTGACTGTTTTGCTTTCAACAGTTTTCTACTTCTCTTGAAAACAGCATGGTAAAGGCATTGGAGAGAGAATAAAGTATTAACAGAAAGTGTAATTGGACAGAGGAAACTTTGGTCTGTAAGCAAAGAGAAACGGATGGGCTGTAGACGTGGAGCAGAGGGGTTTCAGTGAAGCAGCTTCGACACAGCAGCAGCTCTCTTGGAAGAAGTGGAGCAATATTATCTCTCAGAATTCCCTCTAGGAATAGAATTCCTGCTAGGACTAGAGGGAATGGATTGAAGCCAGAGATGGGTCAGTTCAGATTGGACGTTAGGAAGAAGTTCTTCCCCATGAGGGTGGGGAGACCCTGGCACAGGTTGCCCAGAGATGGGGTGGCAGCCCCATCCCTGGAAGTTTTTAAGGCCAGGCTGGATGGGGCTCTGGGCAGCCTGATCTAGTGGGGGATGTCCCTGCCCATGGCAGGGGGTTGGAACTGGATGATCTTCCAGGCCCCTTCCAACCCTGACAATTCTACGATTCTATGATTCTATGAATTACAAAATGTACCTCTGATCACACGTGGTAGGGGCTAGAGATAGAAAACATGAATCAGAAGGGCTGTTAAGGCTGGCGCTTGAAAGCTACTTAGAAATGCCAATTTTAGGGGAGATATTGCATGCCACAACCTGAAATGAATCTGGTTCCATCTTCCAGCTTAGATGGCAGGAAAGGGTTTTGCATGTTGTACTTGTATTGCCCTCTTGCCCGAGGCAGTGCAAGTACTTGTGAAACCACGCTATAAAACCAGATTGATTTTCATCTAGCCCAATTAAAGTCAGTTAAAAAAAAATAAAAAAAGGTACAGGTTTGGCAGATAAGGGCTCTTTTTATTTCCAGACCATTTCCCTGATCTGCTTATGGTGTGGTTTTACAAACAGCCGCATCGGTATCCCCGGGGAGGCAGAGAGCAGCAGGGTGTCTGGGTCCTGGCAGGAGGGAACATCTCAAGCTGGGTTTGTCATCAGAAATGTTGAAACGTGGAACCATTCCTCCAGCGAGGTTGACATTTACAAACCCAGGAGGCTGAACTTTGGTAGAAACAAACTTATGTTTAAAGGATTCTTGGCAATTGGATTTCCTGCGGATTTCTGCACCCAACAGATGTAAGCATTGATCCAGCTCCACTTGGGCAATGAGACATTTGGCTTGAGGAGCTTATGACTGAGGATGTTGCTGTCTCCTCTGTCTCCATCTGTACCTTTTCCTTCTTTACAGATATAATTGTTAGCTAATAAATTAACATTTGTACACCGCTTTGAAAACCATGAGCACTAAATATAGGTTTTTATTAGCTCATGTCCTGGCAAACTACTTCTTCCATATAAATTAATTTTTTTTTAAATTGAATTAGCTTTTGCGATTTTTAAAACATACAAAGTGGCCGGACTTCTGCTATTTATCATTCCTCTCTGTGAGACTTTGACAAGGTAGGAAGGAAATTGGGTCAAGAATTTATTGCAAAAAACGCAGATAAGCATTTTACTTTAGGGTTCTTTTATGTCCATGATTCCGACAAACCTAATAATCTTTGCAAATCATCAGCATGCCATGGCCCAGAATCCATCCTGAAAGTGTATGATCTCACCTAATAAGTTTCTTGTTAGACTCCTAGACTCTGTCGGTCACCTTCTTAATAGTGATACATGTCTCATAGATTATTTGTTGAAACGACATGCTTGAAAGCATCAAACAAGACCCTTTAGTTGGCTGTGAAACAGCTAAGAATGGTTATATATGTTTTTCATACTATGGGCCCAGAAGGTTAAATGCCTTGTCCGGGATCACACAATGAATTAGTGGTGCAGCTACGCATAAGAGAAACTGGTGCTGTTTCCCAGACTCTTGCTTCTCCGCAGCAGACATGACTATCTCTTTCATCTCAGGAATGCTTGCGTGGCCCAAAATGAAGATGGTTTACTTGTTACTTAAAACCGTGGCCTCAATCTCTTAAATTCTCTTGTCTTTTGACCTTGTGCAAGGTCAGAAATGCACACGGGACACCGCAGAGATAGTGGTCTCTTGATAACTATCTAGCCTTGCTGGTTTGGATGGTTTGGTTTGGTTTTTTTTTTTTCATTTTCCAGAAGACAGACTTTCCAGAGATAGAAAGTCACCTTATGACTTCAAATGAAACATTCACGATTCAGAGATAGCCACTGAATAAGAATCCATTTGTTTTCCCAAACGTGCTCCGCTACCTTTCAGTTACTGAGTTTTGTTTTTTTTGTCTTTTCCTCCTAAGACATATAAAAGACTGTGTTTGTTGCATCTATTTGAAACAAATAGTAATAATTAACATTTATATAGTACTTTCTGCTTTCTAAGCACTGCACAAACACTAACTAATTAGTCTTGGTTTAGTGTAAATTAATGTAATCCTGCTCTGCTTTAAAATCTATTTGCATCTTTTGTTGACCGAGAGCTAGTTCAATTACTTCTAATCTTTGGTCTAACTAGTCATTAAAGGCATGGGTAAGAAGAGCCATTTACATCGTCAATTGCCTTCTCTTCTCCCCAGCTCCTTCATTTGCTTTTCCCTTTTCTTCCCACAATGTCTTTTTGCTGAATATTCCTCCAGACGTATTCCTGAGCATGACAGCAAAGTTCTCCTTCAGCAGACTATTCTTTTCCACTCATTTTGTTAAAAAATACAAAAATTTTATCTTCATTATGAGAATAACTTAATAAATCACAGTTTTGCCACAGAAAGTCATATACAGTACCTTTTCCTATATCAAACTAAATAACTTATCAGTCATTAAAATAGTTTCCAATCTAGATTTGAATAAACCACTTAATCTCTTACCTAGCGTTCTACCTGCTGAAAGATGTGAGAAATATTTGGTTTTCAGGAGTACTGGCACAGAATGCAAGAACCCCAGCAAACAGGCTTCTGAAGTGCAAAGGGGAGCTGGGGCTTGTGCAGTTTCTGCCACTGAACCTTGTTCAGGTCACCTCTCTTCTGTCTGTCTGTTCTGTCTGTAACTTGGGGGAGATGCAAAGGTACCTCCTTGAATGGGTAAATGATTAAGAAATCACTGTCATGCAACAACATGAATGAAGAATGCTACAGTACGGTTAATCCCACTGAATTTAGGCTCCTACTCTTGAACGAGTCAACCTAGAGTCCACTTGGAGTCACTAAAGAGAAAAAGTCGCTCTAGGTAATGATTTATCTGTGTCTGTAATTGATGTCTAAAATATTTTTTAATGAATCTTGCTCTAGAAATGACTTTTTATTCTGCCCAGATTGTAGAATGAATCAAGTGTGACCAAATTGGCTGCAGGTGTTTGCAGGATTGATATTAAAACTTAGATGAGACGAATTCTACTCATATGGGAAGCCTGTTCACCCCACCATGTAGATTTACAGTTGAAGAGTAAAATGAGAATCTAAATTTTACCTTCTGAGTTTTTACTTGCCTATAATAAAACCCCAAAATAAATAAAAATAAACTGCTGATTTTCTGATACTTTGGGCAAGTAGGCATGCAGAATTTTGCAAGGATAGTATAAATGCAACGTTTTGTCTTTTCTACTTGAGCTACAATATCACTTATCACTACCTTATTAAGCCCCCTCCTTAAGACACCTTGCAATGCTGTAGCATTTGTACATCTGGAATGGTGCATCAGGGTCTGATTTGGAGGTTCATACCTTGTACATGTCAGCACTGAGCTGCAACCCAGCAATCTGGTGTAAGTCCTCATGCCAGCCTGCAGCCTGTGTAAAGCACACAGTGACTTGTGGGGATGTCAGATGGAGTTCTCCTTCTAAGAAGGATTGCATCTGTTTAAAATCTCTATTTGCAGGTGATACCTCTCCTTGTTATTCCAGGGAGGGAGCCCTTTGTTTAAGAGGAAAAAAAAAAAAAAAATAAAGCGCAATTATTTTCTAGCTCCAATTTACTATTTTTATCTCTCTACTTTTCCCCCATAGGCATTTCACCTAAGAAAAATATACTGCCTACTGCATAAGCTTGATGTGTAATTGAAAGCTAAGCTTTGGACACTGTAGGGGTTACACTGATTAATCAGTCCCTAGCATCTCTCAATGCACTCTGATTATCTCACAGAGAAGTCCTAAAATAAGTCCATAGAAAATCAGAAATCAATTCATGGGCCTTTGCAGTCTTTCTACTGATAATTCATATTTTAATAAACTTAGTTTGAAGTCGGACTCTTTGGGGGATTTTATCAACACAAGAAAGGAGACTTGTTTCTTTGCCTGCTGTAGGAAAGCAAGGACAGATTACCCAGTACCACAGCATCTGCAACAAGACCAGGGACAATTTTACACATGATACTGTAAAAAGACAAGGACAGGTTGGCCTTGTGACTAATCCTGGAGGAGTTTGGGGTGTTAGTTACTTGAATCCTATGACCTGGACAAGATACTTGTTTTTACCTGCAAAATAGGGATGGTAATACTCTTTTCCTATGCTGTTTGTCCTGCCTGCTTAGGTGAGAGCTTCCCTCTGCTGCAGGAGTTCTGTGTCATGTTCTTCTGCAGAGTGTCTATATAAATAGTGCTAATAAATAGCTGGTTGCAAAATTAACCTGTCCCTAGTAAAGCTTTTTGAGCATGCCTCTGGGTATGTTCCTCCAAATTCAGTTAAACCTATGACATCCCCTACCATTCAATTGCAAAGTGAAAGCCAGTGTAGGCATAAACTGCTATTCTATTTCTTTTATTGGCCAAGCCAAAAAGAAAAAAAAAAAAAAAAAAAAGAATTCTCATACTGCAAGTATTATATTACACCTCTCCTTCAATTCAAGCTGTGAATTGTGAGCAGCTCAGACTCTGGGCTGCTTCCAAAGGGAGTAGAACAGGAGACGGGCTCTGAGTTCTATTTCAAATACGAGGTGCACACCAACGTGATGCTTTTACTGAGGGACACAGATCCACGACAAGGTTTACGCTTTAAGCTTTGTCTGCCAACAGTCTTCTCTTTCTTAGTTTTCCTGCAGCAAACACAGCCACTCCTGATAGTGTCAACATTTTTAGAGGCAGGATTAGAGCCTGAAGTGGTGACTGCAGGGAGAAGACTCAGACATGATTTCTTTCCCAAAAGCATCCCAGCCTTTATTCAGTTCCCTTCTGTGAGAGCAGAAATAATGCACAGCAGTGACAAACGATGTACCTCTGAGAGTGGGTATGAGTCCAAAGCCTTGGTCTTATGGAAAAGGCTGTAAGCTCATCATCCTCCCCACAGAAAAGACCAGATGTGAACACACCAGGCAGGAGTTTCAAGAGACAAGTGCTTTTTCACACAACACATAATCATGCTGTGGGGCTACCCAAAAGATGTTGCAAAGGCCAAAGGTGATAAGTGATAGAGCAGCTCAGGAGGCACCTGGCACCCATCCAAGGTCAACCTAGCCCAGTGAGCCTTGTACCAGTCTGTTCTTATTGTCTAGAAGATGACTAGAGGTTTGTCAAATATGCTTCTGTTGTTTTGCAGAAGACAAACCAGACTCCATTTTTGTTTTCTGGAGGAAAAAGACTCCCCCAAGCAAACTGAGGAAGCCTGTGTCTAGGGCTTTCACCTGGGATGTTTGAGATGCATTGAAGACTTAGGTCCGTCCGATTCAGATTAAGGATTTAAATTCTCTATCCCTGGTAGAAGCACAAATCACCAAAGGATGGATGATGGAGGAAGAATGAAAATGCTTTAGTGGAAATCATGACTATATGCACTTCTGCATTTCATGCCACCAGCTTTTTCTCACTCTGGGACTCAGTGATGCACAGGCTGGTTTGACTGGCACATCACACACCCAAGATTGTCTGACATAATGAGCCAGGAAAAATTTGCAGGTTGAGCCTAAATCAGTCTACATTGTCAGGCTGGCTCCTCTGGCATTCATTATTTAAATACCTCTATGCATTATCTATTGAATTGAGGTTCTGAAGAAAACCTGCTTCTTCCAAGAATGGCTAAATAGGCTAATGAAGAGTGTTTCAGTATAAAAATAAGATTGTTTCCAAAGTAATTTCCAATTTTGGGGAGGCCAGAGTAGGGTTCTGGTGTCTGCAGCTGCAAACTGCTTACATTAGTTAAAAACTATTTGAAAGCTTTTTTAACTACAGGCCCCAAAATCTTTCCCCAGCACAGAGTAAGGGCTGCAGCCTATAAGGGAAGTCTTAGGGCTTTGCAAACCAGAGATAATTGAGATAATTGCATTCCAGCCCCCTTCATGTTTTCCCACCGTACTTCAAATCTCAACTACTGTTTCAAGATTTCTGGGCCTCTGGCACATTGCAGTTTAGATTTATTCACAAAAAGGTCACAAACCACAGATTTTGGACAGGACGTTACCAATTGACTAGCAAGTCTCTTGCCAGTAGAAGAAAGGCTTAGTGGTTGAGACCAGAAAAGGGAGTTTTTGTTACTTTCTTTGAGCACTGGGTTAAAGCCAAGCAGTGTTAACTCGACTCTTCATTCCTCTCTCTCGTGCCTGCTTCTTTCCAAAGCCTTTGCCAAAAATGTGAGGGGATGTTAGACCTACAGCTTAATTTATTTCCTACAAAGACCTCCTGGGATTTGAACCTCTGTTATAAATCTGAAGCTTAAAGTTTAATAAAAAACACAAGAGTCTCTCATGTTATAGAAGAATCTCCCAGAAACCAGGTAAATAGCATCACACTGTTTAAGCCATGATTGTGTATTTGCTAAGATCAGATCATTGCAGTCTCTGATCACTTGGCAATACAAATTTGATTTGAATCACCCCTAAGTACATACCTAAATATCTGCTGAATACATCAGAACATTCAACACTAGATTTATGCCAGCTTTGTGCTTTAGACCAGGTGTGGAATGACAGGCAATATCACAGATTTTTCTGGACAAGTTGAAATGACCAAGTAAGATTTCCCAGGTTCAGTATTTTGCATCATGAAATGAGAATATGGAGCCTTGAACTAGGCATTTTCATCCTCATGGAAGTGTTGTGGGACTATCACAGTGGATTGCATTTTTTCAAATAAGATGTTAAATGTCAAGTGATGACTTAACTGGGTGTGGGACGTTATGCCACTGCCACAAAGTCATTTATGAAGCTGAACGCACGACAGCTTAGGGTCCTGAGTTGGAGCTAATTTCCCAAATAACAATGCTGGTCTGAACCCAATATCTGTTGGTGTTTTGGAGAAGATTAAATGTGATTAAAGACTGTCTCTCTTTAGGTTCTTCATCATTCATCATTTAGGGTTTTCATCATTCACCATGGGATTTCACTGACCAGACACAACTGCGATTGTACACGCTCCACAGTCTCTGACTGAAGGGCACTATCCAAACATGAAAGAGCATCTTGTTAATAATACCTGAAGTTCACACTACTCTACTCACTCAAAGATTTCAGGCATGCACTGGCAAAGATTTTTTAAATTAAGTATTCTGCTGTGCTTATGTGACTGATTCTCAACAAAGCCAGGGGTCAGTACCAGACTCTGCCAGGGAGATCAAGAGTCTGCTCTCAGTTCTGTTGCTTTCTTCTTTCACCACCTTAAGCAAGTCACTTTGAATCATCATCATAGAATGGCCTGGGCTGGAAGGGACCTTAGAGATCATTTTAATCCAACCTCCCTGTCGTGGGCAGGGACGCCGCCTCTCCACTAGGTCAGGCAACACGTGAGAACCGAACGGGAATCGAACCCGCGACCTTTGGTGTTTCAAGCACCACGCTCAACCCACTGAGCTAAACCAGCCCTCAACCCATGTCTCATCTCTTCATTGAATCATAGAATGGTCTGAGTTGGAAGGGATCTTAAAGAACATCTCGTTCCAAGCCTCCTGCCGTGGGCAGGGACACCTCCCACTAAACCAGGGGCTCAAAGCCCCATCCAGCCTGGCCTTGAACACTTCCAGGGATGAGGCATTCACTTCCCTGGGCAACCTGTTCGAGTGCCTCACCACCCTCACAAAAAAGAGAATTTCTTCCTCTTCCTCTGTAAAGTGAACAAAAGCATACTTGCTCCCTACTTACCAGCATTAGGTCTCAGTTAATGATTCAATCTGTGGAGCCCAAAGGAAGGAAAATAAAATCCAGCTTGTTGCTTGGTATTCTGTGGCTGCGCTCATTCTACAAAGGCCAGCAGCAATAAAAAATATTTAAAAAAAAGTAGGGAAAAAAGATCGCCCTAAGCAGTGGGATGAGAAGATCTACTTTAAGGAGACAAAAAGCAGGTCCTACCAAGCAAGACAATGCCATTTTGGCATAGACAACTTTCCAGAGGAAGACGAACAACTATGGGAAGTCGCTTTGCTTCCTCCAGCCCAAAGGTGCGTCGATTCAACCCACCGGGATCCGTGCTCACATTTTCATGGAGACAAGATATTTCAGCCTTCCAGCTTTCTCATCACCCCGTTGCCGTAACTATATAGGAAACACATAAAGCTATCTCTGCCATTTAAACCCCCACATTTTGACAGAAAATTGGATGATATGACACGCTGCCTTCCAGAACAGGCGCTGTCTATCACCTTGCTGCTAATCTCTGTGATTAGTGACCTGCAATGTAAGTCAGCTATCAAAGACCACCTGTCCCTTTTGCTGTAAGTGCCTCCTAGCATATCGCTTTGTGGTGTCACACTCTCTTGTCTGGTTTTTGATTGATGGAAGTTTGTCTTTTGAGCGGTGACTCAGAAAATAAATCATTCCTCTTGCCATTCATTGAGTGCGATTCCGCAGCACAAAGCCGGTGTGGTTAATCAAAGCTCCAAAGGGCAACAAAAAGCAACAGAACCGAGAATGAGGAGGATTGATATAAAGGAAAAAAACATAATAAAAAAAGGATTATTGGGGAGCCAACCAAAGCAAAAGCAAAATAAAAATTGCTGCAAATAAGCATTGTGTTCACGGCACTGCTGCACCAGAATTAGAAAGCTGATTTTTTTTTTTTTTTTTTTTGCTTCTTGACATATATGTAAGGAGGCAAGAAGAGTCTGGCACCTCTGAAATATATAACTATGTCAAGGAGTTGGATTTTAGAGGCTTTAGTGTGTGAGTAACCCTTTCTGGGGTCAGCAGCATTTTTCTGAGTTGAGCAAGTAAAGCCTGAAGGATGGTTCTGTTGTGAATTATACTCCAAACCAGCATGTGGTTCAGCTGGGATTGTACACTCAGAGGGCTGACAAAAATAAGAATGGCTATTGCCATTAATTGGCCTGAAGGAAAAAAAAAAAAGAAGGTGAAATTTGATACGTTATGCGGTCAGCAGTATGATGAAAGAATCAAACTGAGCCAGAAACACTGTATTATAGGAAAAGAAAGTCCTTTCCAAATAGAAGTGGTTCAAAGCAGAACGCTTTTGTGCTTTTATGGAGGGAGAAAGACCGAAGGGATGGAAAAGACAGTATTAGCAGCCTTGGGGTATTTTTTTAATATATGAGGTCCAGCAAGTTTGTGGAAGCTTTTAAAACTATGAGGAGCAATCATGAGCTAGAGGCGGAAAGAAACTGGTGGTTGAGTATGTAACTGAGACGAGTGTGATCCTTTGTATTCACCGTGTGCCAGAGCAGTCAGGAAAAATGTGAGGTGTTGATGGCACAGGTGAGATTGTAGCAGAAGTGAAATCAAGACACAAGGAGTAGCAGATAAAAAATAATAATCTATCACAGAAACACTATGAGGCAAATTCCCTGATTTCACAACCTCACTGAGGTCAAGGTATCTAAACCCTCTGGGAATCAGGACATAAAAATGAGACGACAAGAACTGCCTGTCCGTGGAGAGGTCCTGGAAACTTACTTAAGTCGGTTAAATGCAACAATTCCTTCTTTGAAAATTAAATAAATAAATAAGAATCTTCATTATGTGTTTTGGGAGTGACCTTTCTAGTTGAAAAGTGTCTCCTTACAAGCAAAGAGAGAGAGAGAGAAAGGGCTGAGGAGAGTTAAATTTCTAAAGACATGAATGAATTGGGAATTGAAGCCCTATTATAGAGGAATGTGTATGTGAATAGTGTAAATTTACAGGGCTATTTCTGATGAACTGTAGGAGGAATTTCAGTTTTTCAGCACCTTTCTTTACAAAGAGAAAAAAAAAAAAAAAGACCTTCATCTGGTGGGAATTCAGGCAATTTCCTGATTTTTTTTTTTTGCCATTTCCTAAGTTGCAAAGTTCCTAATGGTAATTACAGACCCTGTTTGTACCTTGTGGCTCCAACTGTGCAGAGAGGTTTTCCGGGCACATGTGCCTCTCCTGCGAGAGGGTTTTTTAAATGACTGTTCCTTGTTAGGAATTGCTGCGATAGGAACAGAGAGAAGCCACTTTTCCTCATTTCTTTCTTGGATAGTAACTGCTTCTCACTCACATCCTGCTATCTCCATCCCCCATGATGATAAACCACATTTTCATTACTAACAGCTCTTACTACGCCACCATTGTGAAGGAACCTGTTTTGAGGTATTTTATAAAAAGGTAAAACAAACCTGCTCCTTTTGAGGATTTCACGCAAACAGAGGTGGTATAAAGGAGACAAAGCAATTCAATAGCAATTGCAAAAAAAAAAAAAAAAAAAGTCACAATTTTTCAAGCTAAAAATAAGCTTGGTTTGGTTTGGGTTTTTTAAGGGAGGAATACAGTGAAAAGCAATCATGCTCTATCCCTTTTACGTCTCTCCAGTGTGAAAGTACCAATATGTTTGATTCAATACAGCACAATACTTGGTAGATCTCTCACACGCTATTATGATGTTAAACTAGAATAACAGCATTTCCTTCACTATTACTTCTGCGTTCAGGCCTTGGGTTTTGTACCTCTCAGGCCCTTATTCTGCCAAATATTTAATGTGTGTAAATTTTGACTGGTGAGTAATTCCATTCACATTCACTGAATTTACGTAGTTCATGAATGAATTTAAGTCAGGGAGTTCGGTGTGTTTAAACACATATTTAACATGAAAGTGGTGCTTAGATCTCTAAAGATGATTTAAGCAAAGCTCAATTATAAGACACTCTCCCCTTCCCTGCATCCTTCCACTTGTGTTCAATATTTTCTGTGTTTTGCTGACAAATAAGTGTGAACTTGGTCTGCTGCCATCACTGGAATAGCTTGGGAGAGAATTAAGGGGGATTTTTTCAAAGTAGCGTCTTAATTTCTGGGAAGGGTGCCACAAAAAGAGTCTGAATTGGGTTCTGCCACTGCAAAGTTCATTGTGGAGGTTAAAGGGACAAAACCCAGAAAGCAGTCTTAGCAAAGTCAGAATTGAAGAAATAGGAGTGGGATCTTCTCTTTCCTTGCCCAGCTGCAGGTATTTCTCTGAGACATCCTACAGCTCTTGCTCCCCTCCTGCAGCCTCTTTTCAACTCAAGAATTTTCTAATATATACTTGGGTCAGACAGCTTGGCAAGTGAGGAATTCATAATAAACTGTTGTCTTCAGGCTTCTGCATTAACATTATGATTTGTAGGTTATCAGAACCTGTACTAAAAGTCTTCCAGCCTCCACAGGCTCATAGTTTTGAGAGCCCCAAACGCTACATTGCACTGCATCCCTTTAAACAGACCTGCAGAGCTCTCAGTCCATCCATCTTTGACTATTACACCATAGATGTGTTGTGGAGCATGAGCATAATTTAGGGCATAGAGTGTTAAGGCTGGAAAAGACCTTTAAGATCATTGATTCCAACCATCAATTCAGCAATGCCAGGACCACCACTAAACCATGTCCCTAAGCACCTCATCCACCCATCTTTTAAATACCTCCAGGGATGGGCACTCCAACACTTCCCTGGGCAGCCTGTTCCAATGTTTGACAATCTTTTCCATGAAGAAAGTTTTCCTAATATCCTTTCCTGATGCAACTTGAGGCCTTTTCCTCTTCTTCTATCACTTGGTTCTTGGGAGAAGAGACCAATCCCCATCTCTCTACAACCTCTTTGCAGGTAGTTGTAGAAAGCAATTATGTCTTCCCTGAGCCTCCTTTTCTCCAGTTCCCTCAACCATACCCTCATCAGACTTGTTCTTCAGACAAGCTTCGTTGCCCTTCTCTGGACACACTCCTCAATGTCTTTCTTGTCATGAGGGGCCCAAAAATGAACACTGGATTCAAGGTGCTGCACCACAAATCTAGGGCGCAGCACCTGAAGTAAAGGTCGGATCTAAGAGCCATGGGGGAGTAAGATTTTATTAGTATGTTCAGGATTTAGCCTTTCAAGAGAGAAATGGGATCAGAATGTGATTCAGTCCCTGCCAATGCATTTCCATATGTACTTGCAATGAAAAAGACCAAGAACTGATAGGGGATTTCTGCTCCTCTTCCTTTCTGTTTTCAAGTACTTCTAGTAAACAACAATATCCTGGTGTAGCATTTAGAGTCTGGGCTTCCGTTCTTTTGTTGGTCAGGAGGACTCAGTTCCTGAGAAAGTCAGCCCTCAATTACAGATTTCAATGTTTGATTTGTGGGTTATATCAGTATTTTTCTTCATAAACCAGACTAGGTATTCAGAAACATATTTTACCATCTTGCTGCAAGTCATTGACTTGTTATTCTGCAGCTTCTGTTGCATTTAATAAACTTGAAAAGACAATTTATTAATTATCTTGACAAAAATACTTTTAATACATGTGGTTTTTTTTTCTGAAATTGCTTTTCTCTGTGTTCAAATATGCATGCTGGCATACCAGGGCATAAATACGTTGTTTTTCCAACCAGCGTAAATCCCAGGCCATGCTGTTACATGAAGCATTATAATTTATTTACACTTTCTCAATTCTGCTGAAGTTCTAATATATTTCCAGCTGGGTAAAGATGAGTCCTCTGAATAGGAAGACATTTTCATCCGATTTCTATCCATATCTCAGCCCTTCATTCTTCTTTTATCCCTCTTCCTTCCCACTCACCTTCTTACACTGACCTATTCTTTTGTTCGTTCCTTCTAACCTTGTGATCTGTCAAAACACTTTTAAAACAATATGACAGCATTTTTCCAAAGTTGTCTGGCTGCCCAAATAAAGACCTTTCAGCATGGCCTGATTTCCCAGAAATTAGGTGAGTGATGTACCAAATCCGTTCCTCCTGGAGGTGCCTGAATCACTTCCTGTGGAAAGAAGACTCAGAAAATCAACTTCGGTTTCAAAGCCCCAAATATGTGCCCAGTTCAGACAGATGCAGGTTTCTGCATGCACGTATCCCACCCGATGTGGCAATTATTAAATGAGTCACACATAAGTGGGGCTTTCTTTCCGTTGGTAATTGTTCTAAGAGGGTTTTCCTGCAGTCCATTAAGTAGTGTCTCTTTTGTTCAGGGCAAGAACGTATAAAAAAGGCAGATTAGCCTTCAGGTGCCCAAAGGCGTGAATATAAGATCTTATTTCTTTCGTTCTCTCTTTCAGGTCATTCCAACCTGACCACCACACGGACATCATTATTTTCATGTTGAATACTCAGACAAGGGTGCCATGGATGTAAAAGAAAGGAAACCGTATCGATCTCTGACTCGGCGCCGCGACACTGAGCGCCGCTACACCAGCTCTTCAGCCGAGAGTGAGGACAGCAAGGTACCACAGAAGTCCTACAGCTCCAGCGAGACCCTGAAGGCTTATGATCAAGACTCCAGGTTGACCTACAGCAACCGGGTCAAAGACATGGTGCATCAGGAGGCCGATGAATTCTGCCGAGCGGGTGAGTACATTTCAGCAGATGCTGCATGAGTTAATCAGCTGAGAGCCAGGGTTGGGAAGCTGCCTCTGGAGGACTCTGAGGCCAAGAGCAAGATATAGGGAAAAATAGCAGCAAGGAACGTCTTTATTGTATTGCACAGATGTGGGATGGGTGCAAACCAATGTCCTTAAGTGGGATACTACTAGCCTGTGTTCATTAGCATCTTTGTGCCTCCAAAAACCCTCTACCACTTTCACCATGAGACCAGGTCCCTTGCTGCACAGTATTGACACGGTGTGGAAAGTCCCCACCTGCTCAGAAGATCTTTTCACTATGTCACATGCTTGCTCTGTCATGAAAGAAGTCAACAAGGATGCCAAAGCAGAAGACAATGAGGGGAGAGTACCGCTGTCCACACTGTCTATCCAAGCTACATCAAAACCCAAGAAGCCTGGGAGAGGCTGCTGAGCTGCAGATGGGATGAACCACCCAGCATGGTGCAGGGCTTGCAGACTGTAGGATTGGAATGGGAACATGCTCCAAAGAACCGCTTTTAGGAGGTATCTGGGTCATAGTAACTGTGAAGATGCAGCAGTTCAAGGGTCAGCATGGGTTCCACACTCCTAACAGAGGTTGCAGATATTCTGGTTTTTAGTGCTAGCTTGTCAGCACAGTTACATCTTCACTGCTGCTGTTGCCTACATGTGGTAGATTTCTGCACCGTCATAGTCTCATCTTCATTTTTCCGTAGAGACACGAGTGTCTTAGTTCAAAAACCAAGCAGGGCTTCACGTAAATTATTTTTAGAAGTCTATCAAGAAAAGCACAAAACGGCAAAGAGAGTCAGAGTAGGCAACATTCCAGACAATGAACACAAAATAGCTGATTTGGGCCACTCCAGGTGCACCCTCTCCAGTTTGGAGAAGCTGATTCCCCAAAGGGAATGTATATAATTGCGCTCGTTTAACATGGGGGCTGCCTGATTTTACTCCTCAAGCCCCACATGCTTGTGGTTTCGGTGCAAGACTCATCTTTAAGGCATGCATAAGTGAAATGACTTGCAGAAGTAACTTCGTCTACCTGGCGTTGGTGTTTGTATTTCAGGCTAATTGTAACAGGTAATAATTAACAAAAGGGCCAATAGGTGTTGTAAGTAATACTTTGCAATCATAAAAGGAGTTTCCCTCTTAGCAACTGTGAAGGATTTCATCCTCTCTAAGGAATCTATGAATTTATAAAGAAAAGGAAACCTTTGAGGTCATTGAGTTTGCTCACTTCATACAATATATTCACCATGCAGGATAGATGTGAATTAGTACAGGTCAGCGCTTTTCAACCTGAGGTCTATGAGGCCATGCAAGTCCACGGACTTCTCCTAAGAAGCTCACAAAAGATAAATAAGAAAAGCCAGTCTATTGACAGGGAGTATAAATTTGCTATACGCAAGTTCATACTTCCCTAGGAAATCTCTGTAGGGTACTGAGAAATAATAAAAGCCACTGGTCTAAGTGGCTGAAATTAATTGAAAAGAAGTTAAGATTAACCATGTCAGGGCATCAGTTCTATTTCTAATATATCACCCGCAGATTTTTCAATTTATAATTTTCTCCCAGTTTATCCTGAGAGTCCCAAAACTGACCTGAAGAGTGTTATCGATAACCCCAGACTTTCTGTGCCACATTTTCCACTGGCAGAAAGCCATGAACGGACCTTGTTTTGTGGTGCTGCTTGGTCTCATGCCAGCTGAAACCAAGCCTTATTAGCCTGCTTGACATCAACAAGGCAAAGTGAATTTCTCTCCTGCATTGGTTTGGAATGCAGAGGAGGGAAACATTTCAAATTGACCAAATAAATTCAGTAAATAAACAAGTCAGCATTTAAATGGTTTTAGCTAGAGTGAGAGTGCCAGCAAACGTGCAAGTCAGCACAGGAAAAAATAGACCAGACCTGAATTAAAAAGTCTCAGATATTTATTATCTTCCTTTTATTGACTTGAGTTCTTCCAGCTTAAAAGGCAACAGTGAGCATAGAATATGAAAATCGATGCATCTCCTGCTGTTTATTGCAAATAAATTTGATTTTCAGTTAATTGTAGCAGTCATTTTTCATAATTTATGAGCTGCTGTTACTGGAGAGCATCAGTCACACTGCACATTGATGTGTCTGATGATGTTGAGTGTGGCATGTTTCAGGGGAAGGTGGAACTGGCCATCAGTGAATCAAACACGCAAGCAAAACCAAAAGATGACGTTTTCCACCACTCCACAGGGGATGGTTTAAAAACTATGCTGGCCTTGCACAAAAGTCAAAACTGGAAGAGTGAGATCTCTGGGGAGATACTTCTTCCTTGTGTTTATAACTTAGGTCAAGTTATTTGCTACCTCACGACGTGGAGTTGGAGAGGACACTCTCTCAGACCACTTCGCAATCAAATTAAATGGATTAATTTGCCACAAACTTACAATGTGCATCCCCAGCAAGGCCCTGGGGTTTGACAGAGGTGTGAGCCCCAAGCAACCTTATCTGTCCACTCTGTCTGAAGGCTTTAATCTTGTTCGGTCAATTAAAAAGGTGTGAAGTTCATAAATGCTTTATGTAGTTTGAGTGCTATCAGCTGTAGATCAGTAACCAGCTGAACCACGGTCATGAGGTCAAACAGTTCCTTCTCTGAGCTTTATGTGAAAATGTTGCCCAGTCCCATTATTCACCTTGTGTTCGAACATCTTCCCTCTAATCCCTATGAACACCAAAGTCAACTGAATGAACAAGTAAAGGAAAATAGCACCAACATGGGTCCAGCTCATCATTCGATGCAAGTGTACTGTGATAGGACACCCTCCCTGTGCAGCAGGGCTCAGGGACAAGCCAGGCTGTTTCCACAAACATGAAACCAGACTCTGGACAAGTAGAAATCTGATTGTTTCTATTGGATACGCATTTTCCACAGTGTGATATTTAACATTAACAAATGGAAGCGTGGGCAGAACCACATAATGGTGTGGTTTTGACCAAGAAGAGAGTCATAATTGCTTTGGATACAACCCAGAGGTCCTGACCTGAAGGCCAGATTTCAGTAACACGTAAATACTAACTTTGTTGCTCAAAGCTAGATTTGGGCCTGGACTTTTCTGGAGATCACACATTCAGATCTATCTTGTTGAAACACGTCTGAGCTGCAAACACTGCTTTAAAACTGAATCTGTGCCCTGCGCATAGATTTGGCAGGTTCCACCTCGTTTTTTATTGCAATAATGGGAAGAAGCCAGCCAGACTGAATTTGATCACCAGTGTTGGTATCTGGCCATGATCCAGGGTCTGATGCCTCATACCAGTTATAGATAAATTTCCTTAATCCATCCAATCAAGGTGTAGCGCAACAGGAGCAGGGAGGCGTTGCGCTGTATAAATGCACGGTGCAGCTGAAGGCATTCGTGGGTGGCCAAAATCTTTTCAAGACATTCAGGGCTGAAAACCAAAAGCGCTCTTTAATAAATAAACATGGATCAGAATGGAGCCACTAATTGTCCTCCCCAGCCTCCTTGTGCAACTCCCCGAACAAAGTGTGCTCGTATCTGAAGCCTCAGTCACATCGATTTGGTCTGATTTTGAAGCTCCGTGGGTAGCTAGATGTGAACTCGAGAGTCATTTTTCAGGTCGTATTTTTAGTCAGCTAAACAATTGCATCTATTTGCAGCCAAATAACCTCTGCTGTGACTGTATCCGAATGAACACATAAACCGAGTCAAGGTGTGGATGGTCAGCAAGGGGAAAGTGAGATCGCCAAAGGAAATTTAAATCCCCAGTATGTAATTTCAGGGATTTCAATGAGCAGAACTCACTCAAAGTTCCTATTGAGACAGAATTGCCAGGTGTTTGGTAGGACTTTTGATCGTTGCATGCCTCATTTTGCTTTACTTCCAAGAAGATTACTCTTCCTAAAAAAAATCCACCATTTCTCCATCCGTCTCTGATTTCAAATTTGATGGTTTCACTGAACACACCCTGAGTTTTTGTCAGGTTCCAGAAGCAAGAATCCAGCAGCCTTGTGGTCTTCGTGTGGCCACTTGGTTTCACACAAAATAGGGGAATATTTGGTATGACACCAGGACTTAGGAGCTGCTGTGCCTCAAGAAAGGCAAACAAACGGTTCTGCCATTGACTTGTGCTGGTTGAAACCATCCCCTATTAAAGAGTAACCAGGCCACTGTGTTTTCTCCCAGGAGCCAACTTCTCTTTGCGAGAGCTGGGTCTTGAAGACGTGACACCCACACACGGGACTTTGTACCGGACTGATATCGGGCTGCCTCACTGCGGCTACTCCATCAGCGCTGGCTCGGATGCCGACACGGAGGCAGACGTGGTCATGTCTCCCGAGCACCCCGTGAGGCTCTGGGGACGCAGCACCAAGTCCGGGCGCAGCTCCTGCTTGTCGAGCCGGGCCAACTCCAACCTCACCCTCACCGACACGGAGCACGAGAACACTGAGACTGGTAAGTGGTGACAGCGCACGCGATGTCGGCCTCGAGATCTACCAGGAATGGCTCTTCTTACCACTCCACCTTAATCTTCCTTAGGTTTTGTGTTGTTTTTTTTTTTTTTTTATCAGACTCAGCGAAGATGCTCTTCTAATAGCCCCATGTCGTGGCCTTTTGTACTGTCCTACAGAGTGTTTGTTAATAAACTGCTGGAGAAGGTCCTACTTATTTATCACAGAGACAGAGATCATTAAGTGGCTGTAATACTCTCTCTGCTTTTTGTAAGCGACCTTTCAGGCAAAAAGCATTTAAATCTCCCCTCCCCTGGCTGATGCTGCTCTTATCTTTGCTACAGATTTTCAGGGCAGATAATTTCCTTCTTTTCCTTGCTGATTCCTTGACAGGATCCATTTCATTTATGTAAATCACCTGACTGCTCTCTGAAGGGAAACGATGGTGAAATATTTTTAGAAGCCCTTTTTTTTCCCCTTCTTGTGAAATAAAAGCTGAAGGTCGCAGATTTTTATTTTTTTTTTTAAAAAAATCTCTGTAACTTCGTGTCCCCAGCTGTGGGGACTCCCGCATGCATTTTGTAGGTCTGCGAACCTTTTGGTCAGCAGTTCTGCCAAGCAGTGTAGGAAGGAGAGAGGATTTTGATTCAATTGCAGTTTGACCCAGGAGTTCACACAGCCCTATATGCCTTTGCACCTTTAATTCAATTATGGCACAGCCTGCTTCTTAATATAGCTGCTGCATACAAGTCATCGGGAGATTGAGCTCAGCACAGAAAGCTGATGTGAAATGACTGTATTGCTTGTTCTCTTTCTGCTTTTTGCCACAGTATTATAGTGACAAATGATGATAACTTTTCCTTGGGAAGCCGTGACACGGTGAGACATACACCACCCACATGATTTCATGTTTAACTCCAACAAAATTACAGTAGAAGCTTATTAAGTTCCTGCTCAGTGATAATGATATATTAGGTAAAGTTCAAAGCTAACGGCCGTCTGTTTAAAGGATGTACAGAAGAATCTTTTTAAATTATCTTTACAACGCATTTTTCTTAGTGTCGTATCTTACAAGGTTGCATCTAGTAGGACAGGCAGACATGCAATGCCAGATTATATTGTTTTTCTTCCAAGCTTTGTGTTTTGATGAAACACCAGAAGAATCATCAGGGTCAATGAGAATTCTGTACACTCCCAAGAAAACCCATTCTCCTGCACCCAAAACTCTCTCTTGTGCTTTCCATGGCGGTGTATGATCCTATTTTTCTTTCCACAACTACTAAGAAAAGCAAAGTACAGAATTTTAGTCTTTTTCAGTTGGTTGGGGTTTTTCTGGTCTTAAGGGAAAAGAATTACATTAGCTGCTGGAGTCTTTTTCACTGATTTCTGTAATGCTATTTCTACATGTGCTAATGCAACTTCGTACCTACAAATGAAATTATATCAGCAACAACACATTAACAACAGCACATGCCTTGAAAGGCGTTACTGGAGGTAATAACAGAGGCAGCAGTACTCGTGTCAGGGCTGAGAGAACCTCCAGTTCCTCTTCCCTTAAATTTAATGACACACTAACTATTTGTTGAATCACAGTGATTAGAAAAGGGAGGACAGAAAAGCAGAGAACACACCTGCAGGTATTTTAAATGCTGTATAAATGCTGAAGGAGTGTCTTTGGGCCCTAGGCATTTGCAGTCTTAGATGTTGAGTGTTTTGATTGAGAAAGGCTACATCATAGTCAAAAATACAAAGCCTGTGTTGCATAGATAAAATCTAGAGAGTGGTGGTGTTGTTTATAGTTGTATTGAAAAGTTGTGATGGAACTTGAGAGAAAATATTACTATCTAAACCGTGTTGTTAGGAAGCTTCTGGTGATGCTTAGTCTTCCCTGTCAGAGATATCAACTAGGTCCAGGCCAGGAAAAAAATGATGCAAAGCTGAGAGAAAGAGGTATCATTTCGATATACAGATTGTAGCTGAATTGGTGGTATAAACATATCCAGACAGGAGTAGCAAGGGAGGAGGAGAAGAAAAAGAACTAAAGAAAAGTCTGAAATGTACACAAAATTTGGGCATTTTTGGTTTGTAGTTGCTTTGCACGGATAAAGTTGTGAGGAACTTCTGCACACAAACCTCTCATAGCCTGAAACCTGCTGTTGGAGCAAATGATGCTTGAGATCCTCTCAGAAGCTTTGTGTAGCAAACGCAGAGGTTGCTCCGTGTTTCCTCCCTCTGTACATAAGCAGTGTTACTCTGGGCCCTCTGCTGCTAGCTGTGACACAGGCTATTTTGAGAAATCCCAGATTTATAGGAGAAATGTTTTCAAGAAGACATGAAATTTTGCTAATGGCAGCATAAAGTAACATAATGCTATGACTCAGTTTACAGGATACCTTTATTAGTCAATATTAAGTGTTGACAGTATTGATAGAAGTTATAGCCTTTAGCTGAAGTCAATATGGAGCTTTATGAACCTGCCATCAATAGAAGATTTTATGGACCCATTAAACCAACTTTTCCAATGGAGGTTAACATCAGCAATTTTTATGCTGTTCATTATTTATCCAAAATAAATAATCAGAATTTACTTCTGATGTTTGTAAATCCAAAGCTGTCGAAGCAAGATTCTACCGAGACATTTATGGTGTTCTTAGAAAATGAGAGGTCCAGCTCCTGTGAAGAGCTGGTTTGCTTGTATTTCTGGAGTGGTGATGCCTTGAAGGAACAGACACGCTGCTCAGTCAGTGCAGCCACAATCCACCTCTCTGTCTTTAAGGAAACCAATGAAGTGCTCTGGTTCCGTGGCATATTACAGCCCATAAATCACTTGCACAGGCAGATGGCATCAAAAGCTATGAGTTGCTTTATCTAAGTGGTTCTCAGGCTTTCCAGGAGGTCGAATACTTTTACTGGGTTAAGAGTTTTTTTTTCCACTGAAGAGTTAGATTGGGTTATAACTCTGGCATTGCCCTGAGCTCAGATCCTGCACATCCAAACAGCCCCAGTAGGATTCCCTCTGCTGGGCAGCGCATTTTGCTCAACCTGGATGGTCACCTTGCCAGGTAAGGGGACAGAGGTGACAGCTCAGGATACAGCACCTTATTTTGGAACAAGCAGGCACCTCGTGTAGCTCAAGGGTTATTCTGCAGCGTGACCATCTAGGCTAAGCTGAAATTGTCAACTCCCATTTACAGTTCAGACCCATGCACAGGAAGGAGCTTAGTTCCTGGAAACCTAGCAATGAAGTTAGGAGAAACTCTTCCCTCTGCTAGTTCACACCATTTCTCAGCAAGAACGATTCAAGCGAAAGATGTTCCTGAAGTGGTCATTTGGATCTGAGCCTGGCGTTAACTGGTTTTACCTTAGGCAACCCTGAACAGGCTTTGTATCGAGCCAGCAATTGTTTCATATAGAGAGGAGCACAATGAAGAGGACAAGGTAATAATCTTCCAGAAACTGACTTATTCTGCATCAATTCAGCCACATACTGAAAACAAAATACTTCTAATTTTAAAGACATCATCATAAAAGTACAGTACCACAGAATAATTTATATTGGCAAGCATCGCTGAAGGTCTCTGGTCCAGTCTCCTGCTTAAAGCAGGGCTGAGTTTGAGGTCAGATCGGGTTGCTCAGGGACTTGTTCAGTTACACTTTGAGCATCTTCCAGGATGAAGAGGCCACAACCTCTATGTCCTAGTTCTGGTTCTGATCACCCATGCTGTGAACAACTCTTCTTCTAAGAGATAGTCAGAATTTCCACTGCCACAACTTGTGTCCGTTGCCTGTTGTCCAGTCATTGAGCATCTCCAAAACAGTCTGACTCCAATTTCTGCATATCCCACATACCTACAATTAAAAGACAGCACCTAAATCTCCCTTTAGATATCTCTCCTCTGAGCCTGAGCTGAACTAAGCCACCCAGATCTTCTTCTCCTTGCAAATGGTTTGTAGGCAGCTAAGCACTGGAAGAGATGGTCAGAGGAGTCTAAGAAACTCTGGTGCTAAAAGTTTTAAGGTACAAACTAGATAAATAGCTGCTGAGAATGATCTAGGTTGGATGCTGCCTTAGTCAGAGTGGCTGAATGTGCTGGCCTCTTAAACCTCTCTCATTCCCCAGCTTCAATATTTTGTAGCATTGCTGGGCTTTCTTTGACTTTAGGGCCATGTAGGACTGTTCAGATTGGGCTTTGAGCACCTCGGGCTTTTGTGCTGCCTGGGACACTCCTAACAGATGTAGGGATGGACAGTGCTCGTGTGTAAGCACCCATGAAATGGGCATGGAATATTTCCTTTCGGTCTATAACAGAGACAAACGAAAAACACGACACACCACGAAACCACTTTTTTTTTCTCTGTCTTCACCACGATTATGAGTTTATTGGTTTATTCAGTGCAATTGCTGCAGGATTACTTTAGACCTGGGTCAGATGTCTTTTTTTTAAAATCTGTCTTTGTGAAACTGGAGTTGCAGCTTTTTTTAAAAAATAAACAAACAAACCCACAACACATACATCCTAACTTTCAACTATACCAAAGAAATCATGGCAAACTATGGATTCACTTTAGTTTTAACCTGTGTTTAATGTTAATTTCCACCAAGGCACATAGTAGGTTAAATATGAGAAGGAGTGGGAGAGAGGCGGAGAGGTTTTGGTCATTAGCAGGACAAGTCAGCAGTGATTAATGCTGTGTATATGTGCAGAGTGGAGCTGATGTTTCTCTCTGTCATCATCTCCTCTTGGGAAGAATGTGGGCAGTATCAAGGGGCCAGAAGGATCTCACAGGCAGGATGAGGAACATCAGACGGCTCCAGACAGTTCAGCCGAGCTGGAGGTACTCAGTTGAGATATATTATGCAAAAAAAAAATTCTTGCAGCAGAAGCGTTGCAGAAGTGTAGCATTTCCTTACCTAGTGGACTGAAAGATTAGTAGACATGACCTAAAATTCCATTTCCAACCACCCTGGAAGCCAAAATTCAGGCTGTGGGACCGTTGCTGTCAAATTGCTGCTTCTTTCCATCTTCACAATTCAAAAATATGAAGGAATCATTCTGCAAACAATTCTGCATGCATCTCATGCAGAATCTCATGCAGAACGTCACTGCTGGGCTCCAGCTTCCCATTTCACAATGAACTGGGCACAGGTAACACAATGAGCCCCAACACTTCCACCACGCACCTGTTGGCAACCTCCGTTTAGGAAAAGCAGATTAATCTCCAGGTCCATTTGTCTTTGCCTTCACCTCTGAAATCACCAGTCAGTGCCAAAAGTGGAATGGTGACTACAGCAACACAGACACTTACTCACTGGTGACAAGATTAAGAGTGCCAATTCATTTTACTTTGCTGGACCCACATCCTACAGAAAGGAATAATTTTTCTTTTAGTCACTACTGTTCTGGGATGCATTTAAATGAGCTTTGAAATTGTCGAGCGAACAACCAGACCAATACCCAAACCTGCTCTCCAAACCTTACCAGCCTGACCAGAAAGGTGGTGGATATGTCACTTTTGCTTTCCGATCAGATAAATTGCCTTTCTGGAAAATTCTCATAGGCTTTTGTTAAAAACTGAAGCATGCTGGGAGCTGGGAGCTGGAAAGCTCATACGATAGCTCTGCCTGCTCTACCATCACAAACCCAACCCTCAGCTATTTTAATTGACATAATACATGATTTAAAGCGTATTTCTCGCAGTAACCACCATACTTTCTGCTTCCACGTTGCTTAAGCTGTTACTGCTGCTGGAAAGAGTGCTTAAGAAACTGCATAGGGAATTAGGACTCAGTAAAATTGAATGCTTATAGAAGATAGTGAGAAACACAGGCTTACATTAGAGTGGGAAACAATTAAAGACAAATCTTTCAAACAAGGGACACTAAAGAAATATAATCTTGTATCTCCTGGGTAGTTAAGAAATCTAACTAAAGCTTTCGTTGAAAGACCTCGTTGAATTCTTCCAATACTCCGGTTGCCATCAGCAGTGTTAGATCAGGTCCTAGACCTATGGTGTTAAACATCTATTTTTGCAAAATAGTCAGCATGCCAGAGTGGTATAAACCCCAGTTCTCTGTTAGATACACCACAACATGCTGTTTGCTGCTAGGTTTCTTGTATACATTTTGGCTTCTTATTAAGTCAGAAACCTGTCCTGATGCCACAGCTTTTTCCAAATATTTTCTCTTCAGAGCTGTTTCATAATAGCTAGGGGAGCTCTAGTGAAAGGGTAATTATTTATAGAATCATAGAATCATAGAATTGTCAGGGTTGGAAGGGACCTCAAAAATCATCTAGTTCCAACCCCCTGCCATGGGCAGGGACATCCCCCACTGCTGCCCAGAGCCCCATCCAGCCTGGCCTTAAAAACTCCCAGGGATGGGGCTGCCACCCCCGCTCTGGGCAACGTGTGCCAGGATCTCACCACCCCCATGGGGAAGAACTTCTGTGTGTTCTTCCTGTTCCCCCTGGTTGTCCAGAGCTCATCTCCTATTGATCTTTGTACCTGCTGCCACAGGCCTTGCAAGGTTCTCCTAAATTGCTCTGAACTTCTGCAGAAGGATTTTTAGTCTACCTTCTTTACATTCACCTTTCTGTTTCTCACATCGTGTTGACCCAGATCACTGGCCCAAAATACAACTCAGTATATCAGTGCAATTAGCAGTGCCAGAATTACTGTGTAATCTCAGCATTACAAATTATTTGTTAATACCCCAGTTGATAATCCATGGTGACTTTTCTTTTTATTACCATGTTTTGCTGACTAATTTCCTTTCAGGCTTCATACGCTCCATTGTTAATATTGTTACCGTGGTTGCAGCAGCAGCATCTTTTTTTCTTTCTCCTTTGAATTAAATAGTGCATTATAAAGTATTTCCAGTAAATGAGTGTGTGCTTCAGACATGCTTCTTCTGCAAACCATGTAGGCAAAAATGTGATACTTAAGACTCTGGAGAATTCAGAATGGAGATTTTTTTTTAAAAAAAGAACATTCTTCACAATAAATAAATTAAAAAAGTAAATAAAGGAATGTACTATGAGCTTTATTAAGCTTCCCTTATGTCTTTTGAGTAAGGGAAGAGAAGAATAAATTAGAATTATCAGGTCAAGATCAGGCATCTGCTGACTGTCATCTTTCACTTGCCTCCTCCTATCAGTTGTAACCTTAATAGTAAAAAGATGTTTCAGCTTGAAATAAAAATTAGCCACAACCTTTACCACTAAAGATCCATCATCAATTACAGAAGTTAGTGAAGAACTACAAAAATGAGTAGCAGATCCAGAAGGGAATTTTCACTAATTCCCTTCCCTGTTTCAGCTCCTCAACACTCTCGCAGTGCTCCTTTCCAGGCAGGATTTGCAAGAAATTCCCCATTTCAGCAGTACAGGAGGATTGCTTGGATATTGCAACCTACTGAAGCCACTTTATAGAGATATGCCAAAACTTTGTGATCACTTGAAATGTGAAAGTCAGGGGAAGGAATGTGCCTTCAGGCTCTCCAACCATAAAGATACCAATATTCCTATGAAGAATATTAGTCCTAAAAAGGAGATTTTAGCTACACGACCATCCCAAATGCTACATTCTCCACTGAAAAACGGCTCCCTTGAAGGCTGTTACATCTTCCTTACTTGTGATCCAACTTTCTAACCACTGACATTCTCGATGATGGATTCCTCGTATTTTCTGTCCTCTTATCTTTTTTGTCCTTTTTAGATACTAGCCCTGAGATACTGCTGAACAGTGAAAAGGTGAGGCATCACCTCACTTCTTCACAAGAGTCTCTGAGAAAGTTTTACCTCAATGGGGCAGTAAATTGATGGTGTTGAGGGCAAGAGACTTTTAATCTCCTTCCACGTTCAACCAACCCCCTTCTCCACTGGGTGTAAAACAGCCTTTCAAAGGAGGGTACTACTCTCTCTCAGGCAGGATTCAACCACCCTCAGAGCTGATCATCCTTTTGGTAGCACCCGGGTCACCCCAGAGACCACAGAGAGAGCCAGCAGCACCCATGCTCCCAATTTAGGAGGTGAAGGAACATGGGATTAATCTGAATTTAATACTTCATTTGCTGCGTTAGTGAGAAGTGCCTTGATTTTGCTCCACGGTGAAGGAACTCCCACTGATTTCTAGTGATCTATCTCATCACTGGCCTCTTTGCCTCTACAAGAAGCCTTTCTATTTTCTTTTTTTATCATTTTTATTCCCAGATGGTATGTCCCATAGAAGATGCATTTTCTGTATTCCTGTAACCTGCATTTGAAAGGATGCTGATATTAAATCCCTTCACAATGTTATTTTGCCGTAATGAACTGCAGTTCAGTATAGGTTAGTGTGTAGGTTTCACATTATTATTATTGTGATGATGGTGAAGCCATTAAGCAGGGAAAAAAAAAGGCCCAAACTCTAGAAATTCATTAATAGCCTGGATATTGGGGGATGAGGCATGTAGAAACAACATTAACAGGTAAGAATTTACTGCTCCTTCCAATTATGCTGTTCATTTCGTCCTTTCTTTCTCCACTTTTAAACTACTGTGTCACGGAGAATTTTTCTAAAGGCAAATAATTGCATTTATTAATATCGCTGGCAAGCTGCCAGGTGTTCTGGAAGTAAATCTGTGCATTCTTTTTACTATTTCCGAGTGCCGTAAATAACTTCTTTTCGGTGTGAAACACCCTGGGGGGAACACAGCCAGGTTCAGCAGCGTAAGACCTATTGCTCTCTTTTGACAGCAATACTTTGCTTCCAGCCTGCTTTTGGGGTGGGATTTATGTGCAGTCTCAATAGGGAATAGCTAACGCCAGGGAGTGAGGGTCGTGGTCAGGATACCGAGGGCTGGTGTGGACATCAGAGCACGGGTCAGGATGGACCTGCAGCTCGACAGGCATTTGGAGTGGGATTTTGCTTTTAGGGCCAGGCTTGAGCTCCATCCTAAGCAAAAGACTGAGCCCTTCTGTGACAGAGGAAACAACGTGGAGAAAGGCAAAATATTAGAGGGGACAATAAATCCAAATGAGGAGGCTGGGGGCTCAAAATGATGATACCTCTGTGGCCAAAGGAGCCCTGCAGCGTTAAGCACAGAGAAGGAGCCCAAGATTATTTTCATTTTGCCTTTTCTCTTTTTTTATGGGTCGCCCTGGATGTGTAGGGGTCACATCAAGCTTCAACAGGGGACAGGACAAGTCAGTATGCCATCCCAGCCTTTCCAAGAGGTGCAGCACTGTTCCGTGCTCAGGGCAAAGGGACATCAGGCTTTCTCCCCAAGCTGGCATTTCCAGACGCTCATGTCTGTATTTCTGAATTCCCATTTGGTGAGCTGCATCTATTTCTAGGTCCAGCACACAGAGCGTTACTCCACATCTGGTCCAGTCTCCTCCAGTCCCCCTTGAGGTATCCTGCTGGGCTCTTTTTTTTTTTTCTTTTCCAGGGAAGATGCTTCTCCACCCATTAGCAGAACAACGTGAGAGGAAAGAGCACATTATTTTTGTTTTACCCATCCCCAGAGGTGTACGCTGAGCTCCAAATAAAAGAAAGCACAGCTTCTGCCATGAGAATTTGTTCATTAAAATCTCATTGCTTCATCTCTCAGAGGCTTTTGATTAACTTTTAGGCAAAAATGCCATTTTATTCAATTGAGGACAGTGATTGAAAATGCAGCACTGCCCTAATTCTGCAAAGTTTTTAGCGTTTCTTTGAACTGCCCCTAAAAACTTTAATTATATGCTCTAAGGCAGGTTTGTTGTTTTGTTTTGCCCAGCACAGATCATTCTGAAATGCACCTATAAAGAGAAAATAGTAATCCCTACCTGGTGTTCATGTAGATTATGTATTTCATAAACCCAACTTTGTTATGGCCCAATCAAAAAGTCTTTGCCACACATGTAAATTATACAAAGACATTTTGGCAGCAGATATGTTATGCAACTCAGAAAAGGGCTGCTTTTAGGTAGGCACTGGATGGCAGTTTGAGACATTTAATCCTTGGTTCTGCTACAGACAGTGCTTAACCTTGGCTGTATCACTTCATTTCTCTTTCTTTCTTTATCTCAGTTCTCTGACACAAAATTAGGAAGTTTTTTTTTTTTTTTTTTTCTCCTCCCCTCCCCTTTTTACGTCCTGAACCTAAATATTTTCTAATCAAACACATAGTTAGCAGTAAATACAGCAACTACACTCTTGTTCTATTCGGTAATGTATTTATTAAGTGAATTCTCAGCATTCAAGTTTTCAAAATATTACATACTCCCTCAAACATAGCATGGCGAGGGTGGGGGAAAAAAAAAAAAAAGATGCTTTTTGTTGATGCTGCATTTATTTACAAGCTGCGGAAATGGGTTGAGAGAGCGTCAAAAAAATGTGCAACAAGAGCCTTTCTGCCAAAAGCTCTTCTGGAAAAGACAAGAGCTTCCCGGGTTCTCTAATGGTCTCAGGCATCCAGAGTGCTTGCTGAAAACAGCACAAAAGAGTCCAAAATGTGTTATTTTTTCCCCATCCATAGCACCCAAGGGGTGGCTTTTTTCTCCCCTTGCAACTCTCTCCATAGGTGAGACCTTTCTGTGCCCAGAAATGTGAACCAGGAGCCAGCACAGCCCTCTTGTCGCTGTAGTTAATAACCCCCCAAAGTGCTGCAGGGCTTCCCAACATTTGTAGACAAAGAAACAAACTGCTTCATCCAAATTACAACCTTCTCCTGCGTCCAGAAGCACATACTTTGATTTCTGCCCTGGTTTGTTTGCTTTGTGTTGGGGAGATAGAAACGTTTAATTTTTTTTAATTTTTTAAAAAAAAAAAAGTAATTGAAGTTAAATACACATTTCTTCTTTTAATAGATAAACTGTTTAAATAAAATGGGAAAATATGGCAGGCTCAGCTAAGGCTCCAATTCAGAATAATACGTTAAAGGCTTGTAAATCATCCTTAGATCATTTCCATTCAACTGTGTCTTAACTGCCAAAGCTTTAAGGAAAGTCAAAGGAGGGAATTGGCTGCACCTAAACTCAGTCTGTGGAGGTGCCAGATCAGCTCCTGACAGCAGCTGCTTCTTCTGCAGGTGGAAAGGGAGATTTTTTTCACATCAAGTCATTTAAGTAGTTCAGCTCAATGAGCGTGTACTGAAGTCAGAAATCCACCAGCAGCTGAAAAGGAGGGGAAAATCTGCATGAATAAACAGAGATGAGACATATCACAGCGAATTCCAGGACACATTACATCTGGGGAGAAAGCTGGTTTGAGAGGCTGCCACCCTGTTCCTGTGCCTTTGCAGGGTTCTCCACGGTCATGACGGTGCAACTGCTCACTGAGCCCAACTCTGATTTAATCCCTCCTGAAAAAAATGTGGGATTTAAAGCCTTTCATTGAGGACGGGTCGGCGCACAGACCTGGGATTTCACGGCTCCCGTGGGACCGCCGCCGTCCCACGTAGAGAGATCAGTTCAACCCAGCGCAGAGCAGCAAAAACCCCCATCCAACAGCAAATCTTCCTGATCTGGGTCAAATAAGGGCCAGTGGCTGAGGGTGGGGTAACAGTCCCCCCTCCGGGTGCTATTTAAGCCCGCGTTGCCAGCGAGGAAGAAGCATTGCCGAGCTCTTTTAGAAATGCACCTCTGCTCCAGTTCCCCAGCGACAGCTAGCGCTGCCTTTGTTAATGCCAACTCATTTTCCCGTGCAAGACTTATTTTCTTCGCGTATCTCCAGCAGGTTCAAGTACTTTTATTACCGTCGGTTTGGGAGGAGGCAGGCGGGGAGGGGTGAAATTACGGCTGAATTCCAGTTTCCATTTAAATGCAGCTTGACGTGAATTCCGAATAAGTGAAAAACAAAACAAAACAGAAAAGTCCAGCAATCATCTACTGAATGAGAAATCTGTTGTTCACCATTTTCTCTTCATAAAGAAATGCAAAAAGTAAGAATTTGAATAAATGCATGCTAAACTATATAATCGCTGAAATAAATATGTATAGATATAGGACATTCTTTGATTTAGCATAAAGAAGCAGCAAATTATACCAATCACTGAGAACCAACCAGTTTTAAAAGAAAATAACTGAAAAGCACACATACAAAACAAGATTAAAACTGATTATTTAAATCAAAATTCTCTGTTTGGTGGTTTAAACCATGATTACAATTTTAATCAAGCCACCCTGCCATGAATAGTTTTAGGGACAATGATTTCTCCCTCTTACATAACGGGCAGATTTTAGAGCTTACAGACCTCGTGCTGCTTGTAAGGAACGTGGACACACAGAGCCCCCATCTCCAGCCACATTCTTCATTTGGTTCTAGGTTGGTTCAGGTGTACGAAATAAGCAAATGCAATCCTCAGCGGAAAGAATGAGAATCTGGAAAACCACAAAAAGAAAATCTCCAAGATGCCTTTTCTTTTGGGAGCCTTAGGATGGAAATTAAACTGAGATTCAACTGCAAGCCGACAGCGAGGCTGCGAGGCTGATTCCCCAACAACACTGGGGGCTGGGAAAGCAGCTGTAGCCCCATATTAGAGCAACAAGGGAAATGTCTCGCTCTCTCCTAGGTACCACTGCTTTGGATAATTACATTCCACTTAACAAAATTCCCTTTGCACCTGCAGTTGGACGGGGTGTTTCTCCTCCATTAAATTGCTGTGTTTTGCTGCTGTGCTCTACCAAGCAGCTGTTAATGTTCCACCCCAGAGGTGTCTGCAGTTCAGTGATGGGTGAAATGATTAAGGCTAGCAAGGCACTTGATCATTTGGAATGAAAGGTGCTACATAAACATACCCCATTAGTTTTATTAATGCTCAACAAAGCAAACTTTTCTTGTAGCTGGTTCTACTCCTCCTTGGCAGTTAATGCAACGTGTTCCCCCTGGGTGACATGGCAGGTAAAGGAAGCACACGTGCAGGTTTTTTTGATGCATTCTTCAGCTTTTCTTAAAGCAACCTGTTTCCCCAACTGATGATTTGACCCATAGTACATTGGGAGACTGTCATGAAGTGAGCGCTGTGTTTGTAGAAGTCTGAAGGAGTGTTAATCTTGGGCCACTTCTCCGGAACAGGAAGGTGATGACCTTGAGTGCTGCAGACACTTACCCTGGCATCGGGAGAGGAAACTTGGCTTAGGATGAGTGTACAAACAAGAATAGGGAAGAGGCTTAAAGGAATGCCACTTGATGGAGCTGTAGAGAAAACAGGTCTTTTTAGGCAAATCAGGCTTTAAGCATGTTAGAAGTTTAGTTGGTAAAAGGAGGGTTACTTATGTATTTGCAGAGTGCTGAGCTCTGCATGGCATTGGCTCAGGCATCTAAAGGTGGACATCGACATCTATGCGAACATAACATACACACATATATATGTGTGTATTTGTACATTATATGCCTAAACCAGATTTGTTGTGACACACAGCAGCAGGGGAAATGTGCTCCCCTTGTCCCCTCCCAAGTTGTAGTGACCCTCGGCCCCACCTGAATGTTTTTGGCTGTTGACTGCCCATTGAGGTTGGTTATCCCTGACGACAGTCCTTGCTATTCCATCTGCATAGAAGCCCTTCCACTGGTATGCTGTCATGACCAATTTGCTTTCTTCGGTAATTTTCCTTCTGTTGGAGATGTGAATGAAGAAAACTGAAAGTAGAGATCAATTCACAAAAAGCTCCATGGCTCCTATTAAGTCCGGATGGGATGTTTTCATAACACACTTAGACAGAGGTCATGCGTATTTGTGGAGGTGTATCTTCTTTCATATGACCTGGTAGCAAATAGACTGGCTTCCCTAAGAATTTTGGATCATTAAGCTCTCCCTGATCCTGTTAGACCTTGGGATTTGTATGAATTGAAGCAGAGCCCTGGTGAAGCATCAGTGGATGGTCCCACTCCCTGAGTGTAAATGGATAAACAAAGTCCTTATTTGGTGAAAAACTAACAAGGTTTTGACAAAAAAAAAAAAAAAAAAAAAAGTGGAAAGAAAAGAGTTATTGCTACATTAATTATTGGATAGAGATTTTCTGGGGCCAAAAGGGTAGGTATTGGGGCCATAGGTATTGGAATTCAGTATGATGCTTTTCAACATTTTAGTGGCTATCTAGTGGGAAACTTAAACTCATAGCTGGTAATGAGTGTGGATGTTAAAACTCAATAAAGTAGTAAAACAATACAAATAAAAAGCTGCAAGGACAGGGCCTAAACAGGCACAGTACAGCACAAGCAGGTGCTGTGATCTACAGCTGTACGGGAGCGGAAAGCTATTGAACGCAGCAGGGTGACAGCCCGGAGGTCTTGGCTCTGTAAAGAATCATGGGGTCAGGGAAAGCAGCCTCCCAGCAGCATCCCCACGTGACGCTCTTGGTGCCTTTCAGCTCAGGCCTGGATGTCTTGCTGGAAGGCAAACAAAATGAACAGGACAACAGGATGAAAGCAGTTGTGATATAGGAGAGTTCAGACTGACTTCCCTCTGTTAAGCTGCATGACTGTGGAAAAAAAATAAAATGTTTCCAAAGGTATGTTTGAGAAGGGATTGGTGTTTTTTCCTGGGGATGTTTTTTTACCACCTCAGAACAGAAGGGTGTTTTCGGAAACTTTTTGGAAGAGCCACAGTCTGCACTCTGAAGCAAACGTAGCCCCCTATTGCTTTTATCTCAGTCTGTGGCACCGGAGGTTCCCATTCTTGGCATTAGATTATGGTTGGTCCCACATGAACACAGAAGGTAAGAGAAGATACTCAGGAAGTGTTCCCAACGACACTCCAGACCCCAGCACCTATTATTGCCTCTGAGCAGCCCCCAATAGATTCGTGTCCCCACAGACAGTGATGAAGCGAGTCCTTAACCTTCTTTCAGTTCTTTTCTTCTGCAGTGTCTCACTGTAAGTAACGTTTTCCAGACTTTTAGCACTCTTAGCCATGCCCTGTTTATCACTGTCCTCCCTGAATTGGATTTGGTTAATTCATTCTTGGCTTTCTCTAAAGTTTTTGCAAATACTTTTGCGTCCTTCAGGAGAAGAATGTCCAGACCACAGTAGAGATGGGGAGAGGTCAATACCCCTTTTTCCCCAGCAGACACAGAGAGCAGATAGATTCAGCAGAGGAATCACTAGGATACTCTTCCTGGAGAAACTACTAAAAAAATCACTCCCAGAGCTGCTTCACAGATTGATGTCTTATCAATGGTGGCATGTGGGGGTTGAGAGGATAGGAGGGACAGATGGTCCATAAGGTTCCTTTGAGCTACAGCCAGACTCAAAGAAGAAAAAGGAAGATTGGTGAATTTCTGGAAGAGCTTATTTCCTCCTTGGACTTGAACAGGGTGTTGAAATTCATCCAACAGACGCTGTAAAGCCTCTTGGATTCTAAGAAGAAGACATAGATCTACAGCCTCATTATTGCTTATTCGGCTGTAAAACAAGGGCTGTAAGGAAGGAGGGACACAATAGGGTTTGCTTCCTTCCTGTGCATATGAGCTCCTCTCCAATGGGAAATTTACTGATATGACTATTAGGAAGAAAATTATTTCAACATCGTTTCTTTTGGCACAAGTATCTGTCTGATCATTCTGATTCCACGTAGAGAGTTGCTTCGAAATGAATATTTCCAAATAACTTTCCAGGAATTATTATATTGGTACATTTCCAAGTCTAGATAAGCCTGTGAACAGGATTCCAGAATAAGATGAAAAAAAAAGAAATTAAAAATTCACAGATTCTTTGCTTGCATGTTTTCTGAAGTATGCAGCCATACCTTCCCCTTTCAAAAATACTGTCTGGAAACTGGCTAGTGACTCTGTTTTCTAATATTTTTAAGTGGGAGTGTTAGGAATTGCAGGGAATTCAGAATGTCACTAGCAGGAAGTATTTTGAAAATATCACTGTGTTAGGAAAGCTGTATGGGAAGACCAAAAGTTAGGATTTGTTGAGGTCTTGTGCAGGAAGCATTCCATAATTCTCTTCACCATGACACTCCATAAAACCTCTGAGATGCCATTTGAAACCGCTGAGATGCCAACCCACTTGGGCAAGAGAGAGAAGAACACAAGAGCTTGGCTTGGTCCATCTGTTACTGAAGGGTAGTTGGTGGTGGCTGGATACCCGCTGGCCCCATGAGAACAGCATCGAGTGTTCTTCCCCGCTAGCTCTAATGCCAGTCCCTGAAAAAAAAAAGACATGACCTTGCCCCAGGGTCTTTTTTTCCTATAGCGATTGCATGAAAGGTTTCAGGGGTGGGTTTCTGCAGCGTCTTTTTACACAAGCTTCGGGGGGGGGGGGAAATCTGTTGCGTGATTCAGACTCATCCAGCTTCTTCTCACCATTTGCTGTTTCTTCCACTCAGATTTTGCATTCAGTATCTTTACTCAAACAACTCTATTTCCTCCCTCCCTTTCTTCACCTTTATTTCTTCCTGATGAGCAATTCAGGCAGCAAACTGTTCCTCTCCTTCATTCCTATCAGTGACTCCATTCAAAGTCCTGCCCATGTTCTTATTTTCTTGGCAGAGCTATATTCAGTGAAGACATTTGTTTCTCTAGCTAGACAACAAAAATATCTGCAAGCAAACTCATTTCCCTTCTGAACCGCTTAGAAGAGTAGTGCTGGGAAGGGGGAGGAAAACACTTTGTCAAGTGTTGGAGGAACAAGAGAGACATCTTCTCCCCCCCTGATATCCCCCCTTTATTATTATTGGGAATACTCTGTTAGTCTCTCACCTCCCTGGGGACTAGAAACATCTTGAAAAGATCTTTCATGCGGGCAGATAACAAACTCACTGCAGAGCTGCATCAAAAAGGGAAAAATTACTTGCTAGTAATGATGTTTATCACAATCCTTCCTCCTTTCCCAATCCTACAAAAAGGAAGCTATCTCTCATACAAAGCAGAAGTGTTGGGCTTTTTTTTTTTTTCTTTTTTTCCTCTGGCACAAATTCAGTGCACGTAAGCTTGGCTGATGGAAGTTTTACCCCCAAAAAAGTATGCTGAAGCAGGTGACAGCATGTGATTTATTTGTGATACACCCAATCTGATAATACACTGCACAAAAAAAAAAAAAAAAGGTCATTTTTTTTCTGCTCAATGAATCGACACGAGGGCTGTTCCCACAGCGGAGCAGACTCGAGCCAGATGTCAGAGGGACTCACTCTTCCACGGGACTGAACTCTTCAGTGGAGTCCACTTGGCTTTTCATCCCTCCGGGACAGGAAAACACAGTTACGTGGCACTGTCAGGTGCTGCTTTGAAGGAGACTTTGATTTCATCTGCTCTGCATGGATGTTAAAAATCACACGGTGCTTTAACGGAAAGGCTGACCCAGGTGTTTTGTGCTCAGGTGTCTTTCTCATCAGCGACATACAGCTAGCGCTGAACCAGCTGGCTGCCAGCCTCAACATCGCAGGCATCCACATCCGAGAGGGCTAACTACCTGTTGCTAAAAGTTAAGAGAAGTAAACTTCCCAAAACCTGTGGCAATGTGTAAGCCTGCAAAGTGCGTGTGTGCACGGGCAGCTGCAAGTTTTCCAGGATGCATTTCCAACCTTGTTAATTATGTCTGCTTGGTGTTGTATGCTCTGTCAGTGGCAAGACTGAGACTAAAGCCCAGGAGTCTGACACCCAGGCCCCTGAGTAGTCCCAAAATGCTACTGAGATCCTCACTCAATAGGAATTGATCCAGCACTACTGATCCCAGCCCTCTGAAACACTCAAGAAATGATGGGGTACACCTTCAACTTGGTCAGCCCACTGAATTTATAAGACTGACAAAAAAAACCCAAAACGTTCTGGTTTTGGTAGACAGTGAATCTAATTTAATAAGTTCAGGGGAAAGGTATCTGTAAATCAGCTATCCTTTTCACAGATGCAAAAACTACTCCAAAGTACCTGTTAACGAAACAACCTTAAAGAAGGCGTCCACGTAGGAATATTTCAACTAATGTCTCATTATATGATGACTGAAACATCAAGGCCAGTCAAATTCAAGATGCTGAAGACATAGGCAACAGGGTGAGAATGAAATGCAGTTTTCCTGGAGATGTTCTCAAAACCAAATAAAATTATTTACGTATATACGTATGAAAAAAAACCTAACCAGTGGCAGAGAGCAAATTTTGGAGAATCACAGTTCAATCTTCAGTAGCTCCCTGTCTGGATTTCGTAATAAATGGCTAAAAAGAACGATCAGGTATACAACAAACAAATCCAAAGAGGTCAACTTGTCTGTCTTTAACAGAGAGCTTTCCTTTTTCAAGAGAAGGATGTTTCTGTTAGAAATGTACATAAATATATGACTTTTTAATAAGGGCATGTAGCTCATTACCCTCCTCAAATTAACCATATCTAATCATATATTTCCTAAAAAATAAAATAGCACATTGCATCTGTTAGTCTTCATTCAAATACAAACCAAATATGCATGAGTACTGTAGTATAAACTGTTCCATCTGTTTCCATGAATGTATAGTCACGTTGGTCACCCCCCCACACACACAACAGAAGGGTCTTTCGCTCATAGCATCTGTCTTCACTGAAGAACTTTATTTCAACTGGGAGTAGTCAATCTGGAGTAAGAGCAGCGGTACCGTAAAATAACTCCTGAATCCTGGTGCCCGTGCTGCCACGGTCATCGTATGTGCCCGGCTTTACGGGTTCCTGGGGTTAAAAACTTTGGGTTTGAGCACTGCCACGAAACTGAGCTTCACCCCAAATTCTTATAGAAATGGTAAACAAAACTGTCTGGGGATATGGAGGGAATTGTGAGAAGGTGTTGAAGGACAGGCATTACTTGAGGGACACACTAGACAGTGTTAGCAGCTGGTATGTAACGCTGCCCCGAGTTTCACCCTCTATATACTTCTGAGCAGGTCACTTCAAATTTATTGCGTTGCCGCGTTTGAATCAAGTGGGTTTGTCTGTGACCGAGAGGAGATTTACAAGCAAAGCCGAAGCTGCGGCGCAGGTTAGTGTTGTGGGAAAGGCGGGATGCTATTTTTAGAAAACACGAGTTTGCGATTCAGCGCGTGACAAGGTCACCACCGTTCTCGCTTTCTCTTGCTCTTTCCCTCCGCCCTGCACGTCTCATCCACTCACACCTGCATCACTGCAAAATCAGAACAGGAACGGCTCTCCAAGAATCGGATCCTACTAATGGATCACAAACCAGTCAAAGATAACTCTTGGGAGACCCCGCCTCAACTCCTGCTTCCAGCTCTGGTGTCCCCACCGTAAGAGGGACATGGAGCTGTTGGAAAGAGTCCAGAGGAGGTCACAAAGATAACCCAGGGGCTGGAGCAGCTCTGCTGCGAGGACAGGCTGAGGGAGCTGGGGTTGTTCAGCTGGAGAAGAGAAGACTCCGGGGGGACCTTATCCCTGCCTGCAGTGCCTGAAGGGACCTACAGGGAGGCTGGGGAGGGACTTTTGACAAGACTGTCCAGCAACAGGACAAGGGGAAATGGATTTAAGTTAAAGGAGAACAGATTTAGATTGGATCTTAGGAAGAAATTCTTCATTACGAGGGTGGCAAGACTCTGGAATAGATTGCCCAGAGAGACTGTGGTTGCCCCCTCCCTGGAGATGTTCAAGGTCAGGTTGGATGATACCTTGAGCAACCTGGGCTGGTTGAGAGGCGTCCCTGCCCATGGCAGGGACATTGGATTAGATGGTCTCTAAGGTCCCTTCCAACCTAGGCCATGATACTATAACCTATTCCTGTACAGGAAGGGGAAATCACAGTCGATGGAGATTATTGCGTCTATACCAGGGACTGTGTTCATACTACCTCATCGCTGAAAAAAGTCAACCTGCTCCCTCGTATAGATAGTCACCATTGCCAGTTCACCTCATCAGGCTTCAGGATTTGTCTCTTAGCACAACAATTGGCTTTTTGGCTTTCAGTGAACTGAAGATCTGCTTGGGCCTTTGGTTTTGGGGCAGTGAGAGCTGTGGCAACCAGTGCCTGTGAGATGACTGTGGCATGACCAGACAAGTCCAGCAGAAGAGATCACAGGGTGAAATGCTGAGTTTGAGATCCAAATACCAATTTTGAGATCCAAAACTGTTTCAGAGCAAAACTAACTGCACAGACCAGAAAATCTCAGATAACATCCCAGGAGAACACTGTGCTGTATTATGCATATCTGTGTTGGCCCAGCACTCAGAGGTGTCCCAAGTTTCACTGTGCTAAGCAAAGCAGATACATTTCCAGATGCTTCTCTGAGACAACTTTCTACCCTCCAAAAGCACAGCTCTTTTGCACATAAATGTGGTCACCCCTGTTTGCTCCAGTTACCATCTTCCTTTACATTCCCAATAGTGTGGCTGTCGCAGTCATCACATTTATGACTTATTTCTGGACAGACAGGATCCTTCTTCTCACGGCTTGGCTTTGGTTCACTGACAGTACCTCAAAGCGGACAGAGAAATGGCATCTTCATAAAACGCAGCCAAATTCCCGAGCTGTGTCTAGACGGATGCCCTCGGTCATCACAAGACCACAGAAATCAAGTCCTGAAAGAGCAGAGATGGTGGCGGCACCTCGGGGACTGGCAACCAGTTGGGGTGAGGGGGGGGAAGCTGATGAAGAAAGGTGCCATGGAGAGATCTGTCCCAGCTGGCCACTGGTGCCAGCGCTGTCACTTTAATTAGCTGTGTGTTTATATATGCATATATAATACACACTGCACCTCCATCACCACGATGGGTTCACTAAATATATGTCAAGTGAAATTACTTTAGAAAGAGTCTCAGCACTCAGTTTCCCACCTGCTTCTCTACGACAGCTGCCCAGGCTCTGTAAAACACATCAGATGAAAGGCACCGGAGAGCTACAGCGAGATACCATGATTACATCTAACAGATGAGCAACCAGATCTGAACTGACCGGGGACTGAGCATCTGAGGCAAGAGGAGAATCCTTTGGGGAGAGCGTTACCATGAAAGTAATACAATTCAGTATTTGTACCAGCGACTCTGAAATTCAACAGCAGTCAACCTAGTGCTAGCATCCTTTTAAATATCATCTTTCATTTCTTAGCAAACAGCAATATCCTATAACAACATTAGGACGGGAAAAGGAGGGGAGCTGCACAGCGACACAGCACATGCACAGGAGGCAGTATGGGCAGGTAGGAGCGTAAAAAGCAAAGTCTCGGTGAATTTATGGGTGTTCTGAAAAACAAGGGCAGTGATTATACCGGGCTGAGGTGAGTCTTAAGCAAAGGGCAAGTAGCAGAGACCACCAGTGAGATGGTCGGGGGAAGGAGCATTCAGCCAGAGGTCGCAGCCCTGCTGGTACCATGAACCCACGATGATGGTTTTGTACTTGGGACACAGCGAGCTGGAAGACAGTCGAGCAATATTCATGGAGCGAATCCAAGTTGGAGAGCTATCTGAATATTTGTGTGGTGGGCATTTGTTTCATATTCAGGAAAAACGGAGGGGGAGGAGAAAAAAATGGAAATAACGGAACATGCTTTGACCATTAAAGACAGCTTTAAGGAAAAGATAATGTAGAAATAAATGAAAACAGCTGCCCATGAGTTTGTAAAGCAAAGATACTGAAGCTCTCTTTAAAAAAATTATTTTATTCTATAAGGTTACCTTTTTAATATGCAAAAAGAGCAGCAGGCTATCGATTAGCCTTACGTTGCACTGCACTGATTTCCTGGACAAGCTCAATATCAATAACTCAAAATCTGGGAATAAACCAATAAACATGGACTGCAGTTGACCTTAACTGCAACCTTCACACTGCCTCGGTGGAAAAAGGGAAAAGCAAGCACTGAAGATGGTAATGAAAGCTCTTGTTTTAGCACACATTAATATGCACAGCCATCAAACGCTTCCTGCTAGATTTTCATTTCATGAGCAAATTGGATGAGACTTAGAAGATCACAGGGTGAAATGCTGGTTTTGAGATCCGAGTGTCTCACACCTTAATAACCCTTTGCTGCCCTGGAGGTATGACACGAATAAAAGTGTTTAAAGGGGTAGGGCAGTGGGTTTGGGGTCAGGAAACTCAAATTTGCTTCAGCCGCTTCTTGTGCCTTCCCAAATGTCTTTTTCTCTCTGGACTTTCATTCCCATCATGGCAATACTGACTGTCTTTGTTTTCTTTCCCTCCATCTATATTCTGATGAACGTGGTCAAGAAAGAAGTATTTGAACTGAAACCATTGCAAAAACAAATTGGCAATTTGGCTATGGCACAGGGGAGCCTGGGGTTACTGCAAAGCCTGTCTGGGTTTCATCTATCACACAGAGGAAGGCAAGGAAAGGATATGACTGCAAATTCTAAATATATCAGCCAGGTAAACACCAGGGAGGGAGCAGAGGTCTTTAAGCTAAGAGATGATGTTGGCACAAGAACAGATGACTACAAACAGGCCAAAAATAAATTTAGACAGGAAACTCGAAATTTTTCTAAGTGTTTAGAGAATAAGTTCTGGAATTCCTTCTCAGCCAGATTAGACAACAAAATAAGTAGCTTTAAGACAGTCGTGAGCAGGCTTGTATGGGACGCTGCCTCTTATATTTGAGGGATAGAGTTGGTGACCTTGAACATCCCTCTTAATCCCACGTCCTTCTTTCATTTCTGTGTCAGCCAACGCCTGCGGTGTCCTGTACAAGGTGCCAGGGAGAGCTGTGTCAGACAGGTCACTTCTTCACACTGGCAGCCCCTGTTTCAACACACTGCCAGTTCACAGGGCTGAGAGCCACAGGCAGTGGGAACGGGTCAAAGACGAGCCATATTTGAAGGTTTTCTTGCCGTGCAGGAAAGCAGAGGGCTTTTTGTTTAATTGCAAACTACCCCAGACAGAAGGGATGTCTCTGCATTCAGCACGGGAGTACAGGAACAAGGGAGATGCGAAAGGAGCTTGAAATTCATCAGCCCAAGTACTGTTACTCTTTCAGTTTGTGTGGTTTCGCCTTGATGCAAATTCAAACTGTTCAATGAAAAGTCAGAGCCATGCTGGACAAAGCGCTGCTCATTTCACGTTAAGGAACAAACCTCATCCTAAAGGAATTGCAAAGCTCGCTGGAGAAAGAGGTTATTGTCCCCAGCTCACACACGGGGAACTGCAACAGGGGCTTCATTAGGGCTTTATATTTCTAAAAACAGCCTCAGCTTGGGTCCTTACAGGCTCGATCAACCTTTCAGCTTCTCTAAAAATAAGAGCAATTGAAAATGAAGCCTGACATGGAAAATGGTAATTTTTTTTTTTTTTTCAGTAAACACGTTGCTGTTCTGCTTCTTACACTGTTTGACTCCTGGACCCAGCCTACCACCCCTGCTGCAGTGCGTTCCTCCTCGTGCTGGTGGTTCTTAAAGCCACTTTCGAACTACTTCAAGATTAAGCAAAGTGATGGATTTTAAATGTGCCTCCATTAGGCAGAGCTGTCTGGCCACGTAGTTTAAGAACTGAGGCAAAAATGTGACTCTCAGTTTTCCAATTAATAAGACTTTAGTGTGAACACTTAATATTTTGTATTTTTTCTCTACTGCTTCAAAGCTACTCAGTCTCTACATTTTTATCTCCCTCCCTTCACCACTGATACTTCCAGCTTAACAGAATTATCATCACCCCGACGACCATTTTGTTCAGTAGTGATGGCTTAGAATTTATACCTAGGATTTGCCCTCAAAACTTTTGACATGGGATAAGAGAGCAAAACAATTAAAACATAATATTCTGCTACATGATGATAATTTTCCCTTATTGGTGAACATTAGGAAATGGCATTATTGTAAAGACCCAATTACCTTTTTTTATGAGCATTGTATATTTGGAAAGTAATAAAACAGAGTTATAAAACTCAGATGATTAGGAATCTCAGAGATGCTCTGCATTTTAAGAGGGGAGGGGTGGAATATTCTCTTAATTGCATCTGATCACAGCCCAACCAACGATTAGTTACTTTCGAAGCAATAAACATTACCTGGGAAGCAATAAAAGGAAATGCAGGAAAGTTATTTGATGGATGATTCCCAGAAGACATAAGGCAAAAGAAGGGAATGTGGTTTAGTGGTTAGAAAAACAGTCTAGTAGTCAAGACTCCCACTGCCTCATCCAAGTTGACTTACTAGATGCTCTGGAGTTGAACATTTCATTTTATTCGGTGTTAAAATGAGTCAACTAGGATGATTAAGGGAGTCACAGGGCAACTAGGATGATTAAGGGAATGGAGCATCTCCCTTATGAGGAAAGGCTGAGGGAGCTGGGGCTCTTTAGTTTGGAGAAGAGGAGGCTGAGGGGTGACCTCATTAATGTTTACAAATATATCAAGGTTGAGTGTCATGAGGATGGAGCCAGGCTCTTCTCGGTGACAACCAATGATAGGACAAGGGGTAATGGGCTGAAACTGGAATATAAGAGGTTCCGCTTAAACTCGAGAAGAAACTTCTTCTCAGTGAGGGTGACGGAGCCCTGGCACAGGCTGCCCAGAGAGGTTGTGGAGTCTCCTTCTCTGGAGACATTCAAGACCCGCCTGGACACGTTCCTGTGTAGCATTATCGAGGCGTTCCTGCTCTGGCAGGGGGATTGGACTTGATGATCTTTCGAGGTCCCTTCCAATCCCTAACATTCTGTGATTCTGTAATAACGCCAAAAGAACTGATGTGAAAGTACATATGGAAGTGTTTGTCAAGATTTTGAAAGCAAGGATGAAAGAAGTCATTATAAACACAAAGTATGAGGGCCTGAAAACCATGGCAGGTAGTTTGTTGCAGTCTGACTATGTAAAGTGCTAGCAAGAGTGATAATGGATAAGGCAAGCTCCTGTCATCTACAAGTCAGAGTTCAGCTGCTGAATTTTGTCAGGTAAAACATGACTGTCTTTAATTTCAGTTACTGGAGAACTTAGTGAAGCCTCCTCTCACTTGTAGCGATTTCCGTAATGCCAGTTTTACAACCCCAGTCTGTTTCATGCAATCCCATGCCCTCCACACCCTACAAATACCAATTTCTCCATTGCTAACACGACCTGTGAGGGTGAGGACAGAGCGAGAGCACAAAGCACACAAGAAGGATACACAGAAGTTCCTAAGACACAGCATCCTTCTGAAGAGTCTTAGAAAGCCAAAATGAGAACAAGAAGCGCCCATGATTCACCATGGCCCAGGAAATGCACCACAACAATTTTCACGTTCCAGTTCTAAATGTTCTAAATCAAAAAGAAAACCTCAGGAAAGAAAAAAAAAAATCTGATGTGTTTACATACCTTTGATAGCTATTCTGCTGCTTTATCCTTCAAGGCTAAGAGAGGACACGATGCAGTGGTTGTTACTCCATTAGTCATCTCCATTCCTAGAACTGTTTTGGAAGCACTGATGAGCACAGACATGAAAATGAGGGTTTAGACATATTAATTGAGTGATAAAAATAAATCTGCTGAGAAATATGAAAGAGAGCAAGAGGTAGAAGCAGCCAGAGACAAGACCACCCCTTATGTTGGGTTCTCCTGTTCTTGTCAAACTTCAAGTCTGCTTTTTCCAACACAGCTAGAAAAATGTGGCCTCTGGCTGCCCTTTTTGAGCAGATGAAGGCCATTTATAAGTACAGAATGGAGTTGCTGGGTCCCCGGAAGAATACACAACCCAAAAAAGGTTTGTCTTATCATCACTGGATACAAAAAAAACAAGGGCTTTAAGGGAGTAGTTACTTTTTCATCCATACAAGTCCCTATGCAAACCTGGAAACAAAACTGTTTTTAGTCTTTGGAACTGATTGTCCCAATTTCCTCCACCATAGTCCGGTTTTGGGTGGATATCGAACTTTGTAAGTATTATTTTTACTTTGCATAACTCATTTCACTGATACTAGAACCAAGAAAAACATGAACTGCTTCAGATGGACGGTTTTTTCCCCCCATGTTCAGGCTGTGATCTTCAGGGACAAACACTGTCCATATACTAATTAGATCATTTCCTTCCACTGATACGAACAGCCTGCAAGAAAATGAGATTGCACGCATGCTTGGTTTCCTAGTTTTTCTGTTCCTGTGCCAAAACATTTATTTTCCTTAATTATAAACAATTTTGATCAGGCCTATGTCAGACTTTTACCACCTCTTTGTATGTAGGTACCTGATATTGCAGGGTTTTTTTGTGTAATGCTGATGCAGCTTTCTGAGGACTTGATGTACGCTTTAGGATCCAATGCTTGTACAACAGTGGAGAGAGGAATGTTCTGTCCAAAGCCCCCGACATGTTGTTTGAGATCATCTGGATTTGTCCCATTACTGCCATTATTTTTCATGAGCATTCATATCACGTAAAGCATTTTAAGGCAAAACACAGAAAACATTCTGAAGCTGTCTGTCCTTCTCCAGCGAAGCCGAGGAGCACTGCTCCTGTCTTCCCCGCTTCAATTAAGTGTGGGTAGTCAGATGGCATAAATCTGGAACAAAACCCTGTTGATCTCATTGGGATATAAGCAAGAGCTTAAAATTAGGCATAGCTGAAGTCCTCTGCAAGCTCGGGACCTCAGAGTGTAATGCTACAAGATGCCAAAAAACCTTTATGGTTCATTTAATCATCAAGAGCATAGGATATCCAGCATTTTGCCAAGCCAGCCTCTCCAGCTGTGTTATATTGGTTGTGATTGCTCTTAGCTCAGTCATGTTCATGCCCCGTTTCAATTTGGTTTGAACAAAAACCAAGTCTCCAAAGGCACTCTGCTGAGAGCTCGACAGTCTACCCAGTTTTGCCTGGAACCACAGAAAAAAAAATATTTTAGCTGCAATTTTAAAGGAGAGAATCGCAACGGTTCTTATTCAACCACTGGTCTTGCACGTGGGGCATCAGTCGCTGAAAATTTGAAAGGAAGGGAAGCACAGAAAATCACGGAAAAGTTATTTGAGGAAAGATTATGGGAAACTTAGAGTGGAGAGGAGAGAAGAAAGCATATAGTTTGATGATTTGCCCATTACAGTCAATGATAAAAATTCTATTGACTTTAATAGCACATGATCAGGTCTCTCATGTGTAAAGTTAATATTGAATGGGAAGCAGCCTAGTTTCTGAAGGATTCTTCTGGTGTTACCAGCTGGAACCTAAAAAGCCATATAGGAGCAGACCTTTCATTGCCTTGTACTTTAACTAGCTGTATATTAGCAAAAATCAGGTTCAGAGTAGGTATAAAAAATTCAGTTTGATATAGGAGCACTTTAGTACCATTTTAACTCACATCGCTCCCATAGAAATGATTTCTCATGTTGCAAAGAACCAGAGAATCAAGTCTGAACTTTTTTTAAGTCAATGGCTCTTGGGATACCTTGTGCTCTGCCAAATTAGCTGAGGATCTGGCATGAAGAGTGCAGCTCACAGGGGAGAAACAGAAAGATTCATAAATTCAGACTTGTTCTGCAGACCCAGGGTGGTGAGGAAGGAAGAGGCATGTGGCAGATTTGCAGTCACTCGGCTTCTATGAGGTTAAATTACCTTTTGAAAAAGTAAGACGAAAACATGTTTGAATTATTTGCTTCGATAGTCATAGATACGGTGACTTAGTCCAGATTCAGTCTGCATTCTTAAACCTCTGAGCAATTGTTGGCAAACCCCATCCAAGTGCTGGGATCGCAACTAAACGTTTTCACAAACATCTGCGAGGGCTGCCTGATAATCACCTTTATATTTTAATTTTGTATTATTTTTTTGGGGGGGGGTGAGGTTTTTAGAGTCAAATATCTATTTTAAAAGCCTCAGACACTAGCAGTCGAACCATGGCATCATCTATAGGAGCTGGAAACACTCATTGCTTAACTGCAAGGAACATTCGAGTCTTGGACATCATCCTGGTTCATACTGTTATTAAGTTGATAGGGGAGCTGTAAAGTAGGCCTATTATATCCACATTCTGTGATCTTCTGCATCTGATATTCCTAGATACAACAAAAATCCTGCATATTTCTCATGTTGTTCAGTAAAGGCGAGATGACAATCGATGAAATAAGTTAAATGAGAATGTAGACCAGATCTCCCGACATTGTTTCAGTGTTTCTTCACCTTTTTCCCCCACCGAGTATACATTTTCTTGACTGCTTATCCTAATCACCAGTACTGTTTGTTCTAGACACTGTGTCCAACTCCAGAAGTAGCTGCATTTTAATAGAAAACGACTTGTCACTTGGGCACTCTTATGTCTCTTTAAAGAGGTTCTTTTAGAGCATTCAGTCATATGCAAAGGGATTTAATGACCCCTTCTTAAACTTGCTCAAGCTCCAACAAGAGTCAGTATATGACAAGGAATGAAAAAAATCTGCTTCTAGAAACAACGTAAAAGACTGTTGGATTCATTCAGTGAATGCAAATAGTTTTCCTGTGTCTGCATGAATGTAATTCCATTGTAGAATCATAAATACAACAGAGATTATTGGCGATACGTGGCACAGAGTCTGTATAATCTCAAGATTATCAAGTAATAATAGTTATTATGAACAAGGTTATGAATTTTTATACCCACACATACTCACAGGCAAACACTCAAAATCCTTCAAAAAGCTTGAATATTTCTAATTCATCAGAGGCTCTCCCCTCATCATTTAGAGTTTTCTGGACTGTTAATTTTAATTTTCTCATCCATTTTGTTTAAATTGTTCATTATCTCATCACTGCCAGAGTATGTTGAGGTTTGTTGAAAGCACTCACTGTGAAGTTGTCTAACATCTGAGGCTTTGAAAAGTTGAAGGCACTTCCAGAACTATCAAGAATTGCATTTTCTAAGTTACTTGACATGGACAAGAAAATCCCATATCCAAGTGCCATTGTGAGGACGATGAAGAAATACACAAAAAAAAATTAACTTCAGGTCTATATTGGTTTTGCACAGTTGGTGAATGCTGTGCTTCAAATGTCCTGGCATTTGCATAACTCTATGCAACATGACAGATAAGAATAGTGAAGTAGAATTCATTTACGGCCTTTTCTCATTATTACAGGGAAAGTGATTTTACCACGTCGTTGAGAATGGATTTTCTTTTTGTATTACAAAACTCGCCTCATCTAGAGCATATTGAACATTCACCTTATTAGCATGTGTAAACTGATAAGTTTGCAAGGCATTTTGTTAGCAGTGCTGAAGCTGGGTCCGGGTAAGAAATGAAGTTGCTTTCACACTCCCACGGGGAAAAAAAAAAAAAAAAAGCGCATTATTTTAAGTCAAAAAATGTCACAGTTATGGCAAGATCAATGTTTTCTGCTGAGTGGATTTCATCTCTTTTGAAGGAGAGCAGAGAAACGCGCCGTTCCCAGCCCTCTGCTGATGCTGCAGAGCTGAGTCACCTCGGAAAATCCGTGTGCACACACACACACAAACCTCCCTCACTGCTACGAGACTTGTTTTGCTCCAGCTTTCAGGTTCCCCAGCCTACAGTAAACCTTGCTGCCCTTCAGGTAGGGAAATCCTTCATCGCTGTCCCAGCTCCAGCAGCCTTCCCCCTCCTTTCTGCCTGCAGAGGACTGCACCCGTGCTTCTCAGTTCATCCCCTTACTCCTCATTAGCTCATCGTTCAACAACCCTGTCTTGTGCAACATCTTTCTTTCTGCCTAGGTATAAAGAGGAATTTAACTCCCCTTTTGCCCTTTCCCAGGCAGTGAAGGGATTTATTTCTAACTAGGTCATGAAAGACAGATCGGAAATTCTCCGTTATTTCCTTGCTTTGCCCCTGCATCACCACACGACCCTGGAAAAAATCATCTGCATCCACATTTAAATGCAGTAAAGGTGCACAAAGTATGAGTGAGGGACTGTAGAGCTCCCAGCTCGTGTGGCAATAGGAAAAGGAGTAGAGCAAAAGCAACTCTTAAATATCTCCTTCTGCAGCAAGTCTCTGTGTGCTCATCTCTCCGGGGTTGGTACAAGATGCCACATACAAACAAAACCAAAGTGCTTTGAAATCTGCTCAGCCATGCAAATGGAAGTGGTCGTTAGTGGTCCCTGCACTGGAATATTTCCTGGCTTTGCCTCCTTTGATCAATAATTTTCAAAGGGAAAATAAAAGAAGGAAAAAAAAAAATGCAATTCAGGGGAGAGAAAATAAATAAACTGCTTTTCCTTGTGCCCACAGAAGGTGAAGCAGACGGTTAGGTGATGGGTCACAAGACAGGTCCTCTTAGCAAAAAAAATAGGGGGACAAGAGAAAATCTGAACAAGGGCTTCGGCATTTCATCTGCCTCTGACAACGCAACAAAAGGTACAGAGTTAGAGGCAATTACCAGACCTTAGCAGCAAAGTTGTGGCTGTCCTGGAAACTGCACAAGGGCTCCCTTTTCCATCATTTTGCTTTCCCATTTCATCCTATCAAGAGTTCATTTGTACATCTGGAGGCAATCACATTTTCCCCCCCCAGTCCCACTGAGAGCAAACTGAGTTCACATTTCAGTTGCCACTCTTCCAAACCTACAGAGTTTCTCCTTTCTCTCATCACCCCAGATATACAGATATTTATATATATATAAAATTTTTGTCTGTTGTGTTGCAAGCCGCCAGTTGAGGTTTTTCAGCAGGGCAAGAGAGGGCAACTTGGGCAAAGAAAGGCTCTCCAGGTCAGCTCAAAGACTGCAGCAGATAGGAGCGTTGCATGAGACCCTGCTTACATCAAACCAGCTTCATTTGGGATGCTAACACTCAAAAGCCTTTGAGGTACTTTGGTGGTTTCCAGCCCCTGGTTGGCAAGAGGTGAATGCCGATTGCTCTTGACTGGGGAGTTGACTAAAAGGCAAGGAAACATTACAAAAAATCAATGTATGATTGTATTATTCTCATAAACCAATTTTTAACATGCAGCAAATATAGAATATTGTGTCTGGACCTTCCTACCTGCACACAGTTCTCATAAAATCTCCGTGGACAAACTGTTGTCCTCTGCAGGCTTGCTTTATATATCCTCCCATTTATTCATGGCAGGCCTTTCCAGCCTTAAATCTGTGCCTACACCGTATCCATGCCCTCTCTTCAGTTTTCCTAAAGGGAATTTATGGTAGGGAGAGGGAGTGGGTGAAGTGATACGTTGATATTGGTAGGGTTATATCAGCAGATACACAAGTTAGAAGGCATCAGGCAAACTTCTGGGATTTTTATGTTCCTAATGAAGTCTGCTGGTCCATGGCGTATGAAACAGGGCCCCTCTGGCTTTCTGCAAATGCACAGGGAAGCTCTGCTCCCTCTTACAGCACTGCCCAGAGGGCAGCATCCCCTCTCCCTCCAAATTAGGCTGCAAATGCACATTACTGGGGCTGCAATCACATTGATCAGAGGCAACCTTAGAAAGATGCCTCCCACAGCTCCCACTGGAACTCAGCAAAGGTTTGTTCCTTATGGCATGATCACAGATGCACAGAGTCACAGAGTGTTAGAGGTTGGAAGGGACCTCAAAGATCATCTAGTCCAGCCCCCTGCCAGAGCAGGATCACCTACAGTAGATCGCACAGGAATGCGTCCAGGCGGGTTTAGAATGTCTCCAGAGAAGGAGACTCCACACCCTCCCTGGGCAGCCTGTTCAGTGCTCTGTCACCCTCACAGTGAAAAAGTTTTTTCTAATGTTTTTATGGAACCTCCTATGTTCCAGCTTGAACCCATTGCCCCTTGTCCTGTCAATGGACATCGCTGAAAAGAGCCTGGCTCCTATGATCTCCTCTAGGAATGAGATGAGTGAACCCAACATATCCTATGTCAGAGCAAAGACCTCGGGAAGAAAGGGAGACATGAGAAAGGAGGTTCTACCTTGGCAATGCAAAGACCTTTTCCTGTATCGCCTTGGTGGGTCTGGCACACCACGGGCACCATCAGAAACAAATAAGTATCAGTCAGGTCAGAAATAGCTATGATTGCATTTTTGACAGCGATTACACGGCCAGATGGCAAGCTGGTAAGCGATGCTTGGTTTAACAGCTTTCTTGTGCCAACAACATTTTCATGGGAGTCTGGCAAAGCAGCCATTTGATTCATGGGCCCTTTTCCATCTCCAGGTAAATGCGAGATAGTTTATTCTTGTTCCACAACTAGCTACATATGGTTTCTGACAATATCTCAGTTTTAAAGTGGTTTGCATATATTTCAGAGGATTCCTGGGGAGCAGCTGACGCATAGTAACCTCTCATCTAGGCGTAATTTTTCTGTTCCTCAAAGCCATTCTCAGGTGCTCCACACAGAGATTATTATTGCTGCATGTTCAAATTCTGGAACTTTATATCAAGCACCCAAGCCTTTCATACGGTATCTAAGTGCTGAATCAGACACCTCAATACAGAGCCTCGTTCGTAAGTTGTTCTGGTTTGAAGCTGAAGTCCGTCTTCCCAGGGACTGTTTAACCCCTTGTGCAACCTCCTTTACTTTTCCAGTGATCAAGGCCATGAACGTGAGACAGTGGAAACCCTGGCACAAGTTGCCCAGAGGGGTGGTAGAAGCCCCATTCCTGGAAACATTCGTCAGGTTGGACAGAGCTCTGAGCAACCTGATCTAGCTGCAGATGTTGGATTAGATGACGTTTAAAGGTCCCTACCAACCCAAATAACCTGTGACTTTATGATCTTTCCCACTACCCTTCTCTCTCCTCCTCTTTATTCAGTGGCAACTTGAGGGCCAATGTTGCTTACATGGGCAAAACTTGCTGGTAAAAGTCTGAGTCCTGCCTCCTTACCAGAAATCCAGCTGTGATTCCAACCTGTGACTGGACGGGGACAAAGATGAAGAAAATGCAGATAGAGAAAGCAACACAGATAAATTTTTTGGGGTTTGGAACTAGATGATAGGGGTTGGAACTAGATGATCTTTAAGGTCCCTTCCAACCCTGACAATTCTATGATTCTAATTTTCATGTTATTCAGGCAGATCCAGTAAGGCTCCAGTAAGGAACAAGAATGGGAACATCAGCAGACTTCTAAAATCTTAGGGGAAAAAAGCACAGCATATTTAGGTTTTTTTTTTTTTTTCCTATTTCTTTTTTTTACACAGACATCAGCTAGTTAGTGGTTGTTAATTAAGAAATGATCCCAGCGAAAGCTGCTGCCGCCACTCTAATAAATCATTCATTAACAGGCCATTTCAGAGGGGTTGTTGTTTCCAAGCACTGTATTTAGCTGTTTGAAACAACCTTCATACACCTAAGGGGGGGAAGCAGTTACGGCTTGGTCATTACCTGATGGTTAATGATGCAGGGCTCCATGAGCTGAGCTGGGAAAGCAATGGTTGTGCTCTATTTTTTATTTTTTTTTTGCAGATCTGGATGGTTTCGGGGGAGTGTTAGGGGATTTGTGGGGTTACTATGGTGATTGGTGGCCAGTAAAACCACAGACAGATGATGGACAAGCACAGACATAGAGATCTTGCTTCTCCCTGTGCTGTTAATATTCAAAAGACTGCGATATTGCTAGACTATCAATAAGGGTGAAAATACCACTTCTGCCACTCCCTCAGGTTAACAGCCCTTGAAATGTAAACAGCTGAATGCTTTTCATTGCGCAATTACCCTGAACCGCAATTACTTTATTTGCCGCAGTACATTTGGTTTGTTAAGGTTTTAAAAACAGCAACACGTCGCGTTGGTTACAAATTCGTTGGACTGTCCGTCCGTTCCCACTTTCGCTCTTTGGCTCGCACTTTTGCCTTCTCTCTCAGAAATCAGAGGCTGGATCCAGAGATGCTGCATCAAGTCTTTCAGCCTGTGGGATAGAGGGATCCTCTCCGCTCTCATGGCAGGCAGAGGCTGCATCGTTTCCTGCCTTAACAGTGGTGATGTGACCCTAAATGCCAGCCCCTAATTTTCTTGAGTGTCCATTCCATTTCACATTCGAATCCCCATTTGGGCTCACGTGGAAACCTATTCCACGGATGCAGTTTCCACTTCCAAAAAGCTACATTTAAGAATTTCACTACCGAGCAGATTACAAGTGTACGGACACATGCATATGGATAGCCCACCTGCAGTCTGTAAATAATTCAAATGTTAATTGTTGTGCTTGGCACTTCAGTGATGGCTTTTACTTCAGTAACACCTCAAGCCCTCGAGCAATTATCAAGATCCTGCTGTGCAGTGTGACACACTCGGTTAGAAAAAAAGCAATCCAAGACCAGAGTTTGCTCTCTAATTGCAAAATCCAACCTTCAGTGTACGTACCATTAAACAAACAAACAAAAAATATAGTGGGATTCTTTTATTACTGTTTACCAAGTCAACTAGCCATGATCTACTTCTGATTAGAAGTGTTCGGTATGTTGCTGAGTTGATGGAGAACTGTTCATTGTCTTGTGTCACAGAGGTAGATTTCCAAAAACGTCCATTTCATTGAAAATGTTGTGGCAAATAAGGCAAATAAACCCTTTTCTGATGCTCCAGTTGACAGCATTTCGAGGAGCAGAGAAGATCAATCTGGGCCAAGTGGTATTTAAGATGCACGAGGCTCACCTTGACCTCGCTCTTGGTTTTGGGCTGGTTTGTCTTTTGTGTTTAGGTATCGATGTGATTGAGTGTCTTGTAAAAATGTAGGATCTACTCTTGTCCTTTCAAGAGGAAAGAAAATAGAATCTTGCAATGAAAAACCCGAGCGAGATTTGTCCCTGGTACTGACAATTACCTTCACGGTTGTGACACTGCACCTTGATTTCCTCTCTGTTTTTTTGCGTCGGTGTGCAGGCACTTGGCTGGTGCAGGAGATGCTGCACAAGCCTGGTTATCCAGACAAAACTCACCAGATACTGTGGGGATGAGTTCTTAGAGACCCTTCCATGGTAGAGCTTTTTCTTCTTTTTCAGTCTAGTCTAACACGAAGGCGAAAGAGCCGCCACTGGCCTTCATGGTATTTTCTTTGTTTACTCATCAGCCTTTCAAGGTCCTTGCTATACCTTGAAAAAACGCTGCTGGAATGTGTTCCCCTTTGTGTCGTGAGTGCATGGCTCAGGAGCTCTTCTCGTCTAACGAGTCTTTATTCCAAGAGGCCAGATTTCCTGGGCTGTATTCTGGGATTTCTAAATAAAACTTGCTGCAGAGCCTTTTACAGTCTTTTCTAGCCTCCCGAAACACACACAGAGGCTCTCCCTCTTGTTAGCACTCCTGTTCCTATCAAATAAAACTTTCATGCCCACATTTATAAAGGCTATCACTGAATTCTCTAATCAACTTTACCCCTTTCTCTGCGGCAGTGAATTATTTATATCTTGTTGTGGGGTGTGGGGGGTTGTGTTTTTTGTGGGGTTTTTTCATGCTGGACTGCACCGCGGTGTTTTCTTAACTCATGAGTGGTTTGCCACTCAAAAAAAAAAAAAAAAAAAAAGACTTAAAAGCATAGCAGTGTTACAAAGAGAGGATCAAAGTCTTATCCCAGCATCCTGGTTGGTTTGCCCCTTTCAAAACACTTGAAAACAGACAATATGCTGTCTGTGATTTGATCCTACCTACTCTGGGGCTTTGTGTACTTTTCTTGTTCACATATTATATTTCAGTGATGCCAGCCCAGTGTTTTATTTATAAAGATATTTCTTTAAAGCATGTATTTTAATAGGTGCTAACATCAGATGAGCTGAGCGCAGGCATCCTCGAGATGACAACAAGTGCAGAAATGAATAAAAACTAAGTCTTGGTTTAAATAGATAGTAAACTATTATATTCAAGTTCTATATGAACATTAAGAGAAGCTTTGCGAGTGACCTCAGAGGACCAGTTTAGGGTCTGTGGGTCACTACATCTTCCCGATTTCCACATGCAAGATACGTGGGAGCTTTGGCACAGAGAACTTATTTTTCCTAGGGGTGTGCAGTCTTTTTCAAGCCATATGTTACTAACTTTTCTGAGTCAGAGGGATTAATTTATATTCTATTTAGGAATATTTATTGCACTTCCCAAATTACCTCTGAATCTGTAGATCAATGCTCGTATATATATATTTATATATACATACATATATATATATGTGTGTGTATATATATATATATACAGTTGAGAATATCTCACTGTTAAAAGGTTGCAGCAAGCTGGAAAGGGAGAGAACCACAAAGCACATAAAATGCATCCACCTCCTTTTTAGACCAGGAAAATCACAAGCATATTTTCCTACCAACTTCCATTCTGCCCTGGGATTTTGAGTACCTTCCTGTGGAGGGCTTCTCACTGTTTCCTCCTTCCTCCTCCCTCCCGTCCTGGTGGCCTTTGCGTCCTCACCAGCCAAAACGTGGAGTTCATCTTTGCCTGCCTCCATCTGTGAACTTAACAAGGAGTCAAGCACTTGGGAGCACTCACACCGGTGCTGTCAGCCTATGGCTTGTTCCTTGCTTCTACAGGTTCCAGATCAAGAGAATGTTTCTGTTCTGGTTTGCTTTTAAATGGAAATCTGCTTGGTCAGCATAAAAATCAGGCTTTAAATAGATGTCTGTCATTCAGTCTGGGTTGTTGCAATACCACAAGACAAAAGTGGTTGAAACGCCAGGAATCATCACTCGGTCATTGGGTATTTAATAGCTCTGCCCTTACCCACCAACCCATCCTGCAACTGAACCACCTGGCACTTCCCAAAAGATAGCGCTTCCCAAATCCTGTGAGCAATTACCCCGACCAGTCTCGTCTCAAGATAAAGAAATTTTGGTGAAATTCCCAGTTAAGGATGGAAAGAGGAGGAAGGTGAGACCTAACCCATACTAATGATAGGAGGACAAGTGTTCACGTCCTCATCTGATACTGGTCTCTGTGGCTACACTTCTAGTGAGATGAGAACGCTCTATGTCATTGGAAAATCTAGTCCTGTGTCTGTCCAAGACCATTTGGCCACTCTAAGGAATTGCTGATTTGTGCTTCGATTTCCAGAGTCACTGCCAGCTGAGCAGAGATAGATGAGGAAAACTGCCAGAGTCATTTTCATCCCTCTACCCCACACAGCACATCTGGCATCTTGGGGAGCACAGCCCTTGGCTCTTAGTGAAGACAAACTTTAGCCTCGTTCTACAGAAGAAAAGTTTCTGAAGCATCACAGAAAAAAAATAGATAAAAACAGTGTCATGAACTCTGCAGGGGGAAAAACTATACCTCCTTCAGCCTATCACTATACAATATAACTGCAGTCCTATAGTGCACTTTCAGGGCATGTCAGATTACATCGTGTAGGAGATGGAGCTTTATGTTAAATTATGCGCTGCAGGGGAAGAGGATCAGAGCACAAAAGACAATGGTTAGGCATTATTGGATTTACTTTATTGCCTATTGTATAGATTGGAAATAACTCAGAAGCTCATAACTCCTTGAAGAGAGGAAATGTTGCCACTCTCAGGTTGAAAATTCTGGTGGGAAACTTGATGTCATTGCACCAACAAGTGGTTAAAATGACTGTTTTCTTCATTGCAAAAGACCAGTTCTCAAAGACTTTGAATCTCTTTTAAAAAGTCATGAAATTCACTTTATAATCCTAAATCTTTAGGATTATAATGAGAATACACATTGCCTCTTTACCTTGTAGTTTCTGAGTTTGCCAAGCACATATTTTCTGGTTTTCTCCTGTAAATCGACAAAGAACCCCTGCAAAGTCAGGCAACCGAGGGAAGTGACAAAGTTTTCGTTTGTCTAGACCAAGATTTTCAGCACAACTGTGAAGTTTGCAGCACTGTCTTGTCTTGTGCACAGGGAGCTGGAGGAGAATGACAGGGACATATAGAAGAGATGCATTAGCTGCCAGAAACGACTCTTCTGTGTTACAGCTGGCAAATACTGACATGCTGCTAGTTATAAGGCACTCAACAAAAGTGGAGAAATTAATCCTTTTAATACAGGGTCATTAGGAAACTGGTGGAAGGGAGAAAGTTTCCCTGTTTACCTTAAAAGCATGAGCTAAAGAGTGTGTTGCATATAAAATACTAAATAAGGTTAAAAAACTCAGATTCTCATAGTAGGAAAAAAACACGTGTCCGTGTGTGTACACATGCCAGCAAAGACTTTTTTTTAAAGTGTTTGACTGGAAAAGTTATATATTGATTCATGTCAAGTGGAAGTTTGGCTCAGTGGCTAAGCCCATCTCTCTCCTCTGTGTCAGATCCCAATTGCTCTTGCGGATGGTGTTTCATATTTGGAATGACGAGTTTCTCGGCATTAGTGAAGACAAACTGAAGAACATTAGTGAAGAACATCCTGAGAGAGGATAATTCAGCTTAATTCGTATCATTTTCAGGAACTTTTCTCTCCATTACTTGTTTGTTTTGCCTGGGAAAAGACACCACTTTTCCCATGCTTTCAAGGTGAAATCTATCGATCCCATCCATGTGATTCCTGACTCGAACCACAAGGTACAGGCTGAACCCAAGCGTCTGGTAACGACGAGCTGTGCATTAAGCCAGAACATAAAAACAAAACAACAAAACTCCCACCAGAAACTCAGAGAGTCTTAGAGGCTCCTGCTGCTTTTGCCATTTAATTTGCCACAGGGTAATTAGGGCCTCCTACGACGATTTTCACTTTTCAGGGCGGGAGATAGAGACCCTTCAGCACACTCTCCCTCAGTGCAGAATCGGTTGCTCTCCTGTAGCTGTTTTCTTGCCAGCATGGGGTGCAGGGGCTGGCAATTGACCACAGCACTTTAACCCATGGGTAGAGCAGTGTCTGTGCCTTTTATTTTTCCGTGCGAGATAAGCTTGTTAGTTTTGTTGGTACGTTAGAAAAATACATTGAATAGATTTGAAGTGGTTGGAGAAGGGAGAAAGGAGAGTTTGCACTGTGTGTAAGATTTCATGTCCATTGCAGTAAAGCCTCATTTTCTCCCATGGAGTTCCACAGGTCTTGAATTCAGCCCTTCAATTTTTTTTCTGCGGGTTCATGACTTCTCTGTGAAGTGGAACCAAGTGTATATTCCTATACTGTGACATGTTACAGAGATTCCTCTTTTTCCCTTGGGATTTTGGCTCTTTACTCTGGTGAGTGGCAGGTTTAACTTCCAAAAAATGCAAATTTCCAAGTTAGAACGAAGGACTTACATACCCCTGATCACAGAGACAGAAATATAAACACGGATCGGAGCAATGCCACCAGCTTCTACACGTCTGTGTCTCGAAATAGCTCCTCGCAGTAAGGGTTAATTTTTTTGTAACCTACTTTGTGCTGTACACAAGCTAGAGATCACTAAACAGAAATCTGTGCATGCAGCATACTGAACTATCTTTGCTCTTAGCTTGTGGTTATTTTAATCCACTAGATGAGATTTCTTCCCAATCCTATTTAATATATTACATCAAATACTCCATTCACTTCTATTTACTTAATGAACTGGCTAACGTTATTGTTAAAGAAAGTCCGTACGTTGCATGAGTCCTGCAGCTCTCTTCTCTGGTACTATTATACACTTTATACTGAACTTCATTTGCCCATATGTAACCCCATCTCATGCTAGAGTTTACACTACTAAATATAAATTACATAATCCAACCTCACAGCCACTGTATGCATCACCTTGCATGTTAAAATAGGCTAATCCCTGCCAGTGACACTAAATGTCTCTATGGGTGCAAATTAAAACTAGTTCCTAAGCAGCAACACTCATTTTAAGAAGAAATCCCTTTTAAATCCCAAAAGATGTGTGGAGATGCTGACTGCATTTTTGTGGCAGACAGACCTCTGCATTTTTCTGTAGTTTCCAACAAGTATCAAATATATCACACTTCTAAAGTGGAATAATCTGTGTGTGTGTGTTGGAGGTACGGCCACATAGAAAGCGTTACGCTGTTTTTAAGTCTATGCCAGTAATGGATTAAACCCAGTTTTCATACTTAAATCTGAGAATTCGATTTCTCCATAAAACTTGGCACAGACTTCTTATGATTTCTCAAAGCCATGTTTAAGCCTAGTCACGGCATTTCCAAATTTTGGCTCTGGTCAGATGTGGATGAAAGATTCTGGGACTCCAGGCTCCTTGTAAGACAAACTCAGAGAAGAAATCTGTACTGCATTAGATACTGAGAAAGGAGCTTTTATTTCAAATGCTCCTTTGAAAGCGACTTTCTGCACGCTGGAGAAAGAAGTTCTTCCAGGTTACTTCATGCAAAAGGGGCAGCCCATGGATTTGATGTGAATCTGGGAGCCAGGAGAGCCAAACTTTCTTGACTCTGCAAATGTTCCGCAGGGTGAGTCTGTGGTGTTGGCCTGAGGATTGTTTCACCGAAAAGTCTCCTCAGAGGAGACCATTTGGAATAGAGCATCCAAAGACTTTCGGTGGCTACACTGTTTCAGGGCAATATGGATGAGATAGTCCATATCTTCCTCATCACTGATGTGCTGGCTATGGAGTAGCCCTCTTGGGCATGCTATAAAGAGATAGTAATTCTTTAATATCTTGAAAAAAAACTCTGTTTAACTGTCCAAGGACCAAGGAAAGACCACAGGGAGCTAGGAGGAAACCCGAACCCTTGTAGCAGTATACCTTGAGCTATTCCAGATGTATGGAGAAGGGAGGAATTCATACCCCTGGCCACCTATGTGAGGGATCCAAACAGTTCTGAGTAGTGTTTCCCATTGTTTTTAAGAGGTTAAGAGTAGTAAGAATGAGATAAAAACATGACGAGGCTCAGCTGGTAACATGGCAAGCATGGCAAGGAGGTGCAAATGTGTGGGTTAGCTCCTGGTGAGCCTTCAGGTCTTCTCTGGGGTGGCTAAGCTGGGTGTCTCAGATGAGCACAAGAAGCCAAGATACAGACCAACCCTCGTCAGTAGGCACCAGGGCACAGGCATCCTTCCCTGGAGTCCAACAGAAAGGCAGGCCAGTCGCAGTGGGGTGTCAGCTGAAATAGATATAGTTTTGCTCGTGAGTCCAGACACCAGAAATCCTGGATGCCATCCCCTGGAGCAGGAGCTACAAGCTGTCCACGTCTCTGACGAGCTTGTGCAACACGAACACCCACCCAACCCACATCCAAATACCAACATTTAACAGCTCGCTCTGTCTCACCTGCTCTGCCTGTGCATCATGTTTTATTTTTATAACTAGAATTTACGGTTTCACCCTGCAGCACCCACAAAAGTGCACAAACATCTAAGAAGGAATCACGTTTACTGGAGCAGTACTAACTTTGGCAAATGGAGACGACAACTGCTGTTCCTCCCTCTGGCTGCCCATCGACAATGAAAGGAAAGGCAGCCCTGTGAAAAGAGGGAAGACACATGAACCAACACAAATAGCAACATCTCACACAAAGAACAGAATCAGGCAGGCAAGGGACCTGGTGGGAGTGACGTGCCCACCGCGCTGCCAATTACAACATAACCTAATGGCATTGTGATGGAAAATGCACTTCTTCTTTTTTTTTTTTTTTTTTTTTCCTGTTATTCTTCCTTAGAGCTACTTTGGTAATAGGTGATTTCTCTTAATAACAGTGTGAAAGAAAATACTCTAGTGGAAGTGGTGTACAGCAATTGGCTGCGTCCCCATCACTCTGTCTCAGCCGCTGATAAGGTTAGCGAGAGGATGTGATTGCTGGAAGTATCATTTAAAACAACACTGCCGCATTCATTTGAGGAGACGGGAGCACAACGCAGCCCCAACAAGAGAGGCGGGCAGAAAGAAATGCAGAAAATTAACTTTTGCTGGGGCCACCACGACTCCTGGTTGCCATACAATATTTCCTTTAAAAATAAAATAGAAGGTGGGGAGGGGGGGGCTTTTTATCTTATGTTTGCCCTCCCCAGGTGCTAATGCTACTCCCTCGGCACCTAAAACGGGAATTCAGATGGCTGAATCTCACCCACAATTATGGCACCTCTCTTTGCAGCATCACAGCAGCATCTCCAAACCCAGTAGCACCCAGTAGACCACTTCTGCCTGCCTTGATCTACTCTTCTGGTGATTTCTATGTGCTGTTTTGCTCTGCGGTGGGATCTTCAGGAATATTTTGGCCTTAGAGAGTATTTTCACTATTTGACCTGCCTAATCAGAACCAGTTTTCAAACTCCGTTTTTATTAACTTTAAAAAAAAAAAAGTTTCAGACAAAGTTGATGGTAAACAGATGCTATTCAGCTAATAGTGCTTGGTTCTCTAGGTACTCAAAACACAGGGATGGGTCTGAAAAGAACAAAACCTTCCCGGTACTTGTTTTAATGAGTAGGCTTTCTTGCATTTGATCATCTGTTTTCTCAGAGGAAAATGTTAAGAAGGCTTGCGATTAGCCGGAGGCAATTCAATACCCAGTGTAGTACAGACGCGGGGGGAGTGAACTGCTGATGCTCTGTGTCAGACAGCCCCGGTCCCCCTCCCTCCTCATCCTCAACTACTGTTGCAGCTGCAGCCAGCCGCTGGATGCGCAACCTGGAATCCTAAGATCAAACTAATGGAGAAACAATAACTTCTGTAGCTAAGCAAACCGAGGCAGCTTGCAGAGCCTGTCAATCTCCACACTTACAAGCCCCAATCTATTTTCACCACCGTAGGCTGCCAGGTTAATTAAATGGGACTCCTCGTGGTGTCAGGAAGCAAGTCAAGCAGCAAGTGATTGTAGCGACGGGCTTTCAAGTGAATGGTGTATGAGAAAAGGGAGAAATTTCCCGCACGCACATGTTTTTGCACTTTTCTCGGGAGATGTGTTATGCATCGGCTGCTGCAGAGGTTACGGTCCCTTCCTAAGTGGTCTCCTAGTTAACCTGGTAGAGTAACACCTCTGTTCGTCGCACCAGGGATGCTGGGATGAACCCACAGCTCCAAGTGTTTTGTCATCACTGCTACCCCCTGACAAAAAGCCTCATCCAGATTGCTGCCAAACACCTCAGCTTCCATGTTATTCAGGACAAGCCCTAAAAGTCTTTACTTCTTCTTTTTTTTTTTTTTTTTTTTACAATTGGTTAAATAACATTACAAGTTTCCTTCACCATTATGACTCATAAAATTCACTCTCCCTTTAATGTAGAAGCAGCAGCATCCTTCTTCTTTGTGCCTGGAAGAAAAACTGCATGATTACCACAACTGAGAACACGGTATCACATCTGACTGCTTTATTTGTCACATTATGGTGAAAATGCTGCAGGGTTTTCCTAGGTTTGGTACCAGGAAAAGAAAAAAGGCCATTTTCAGCAGTTGCCATTTCCTTATCCAGTATCTCCTCACTTTGACTCCTCTGGGAACTCAGAGCACTAAAGATCCAAAGTCACCCGAGTAGGTTTTGTTATTAATCACATAAACTTTGCTAACTTCTTTGCTCAGTGCACTTGTGAACACTTCTCTAGTTTGTCTCATCCATTGATGGTATTCCCTCCAAATTAAGGCAAATCCATTCTTGAGTATTTCTCTTGAGTATTTTTCCACACCAGGTTCCTGTGGTTAGAAAAAGGGAATGAATGCAACGTTTTTTTAGGACATCGTTCAAGTCACATCACTCATTTTGTATATTTAACCTGTGAAGTTGTATAAAAGGGCAGTGGATTACCTGTTGCAATGCTAAATTGCCCCCAGAAATTTCAGAATGATGATAGGGAAAAGTCACAGTTAGATTTTCAGACGAGGTTAAGCTGCAGGAATGTCTGTTAAGGTGGGAGGTAAATGCACTGGCTGAATTGAGCGGATCAGGTGTGAATGAGTCTAATCCACTTCTGTTCATCATTAAAAGTACCCAGGGACTCTGAGAGGATTGTTGTTGCCCAAGCAGACACCTTTGCACTTGCAGAGCTGACCCTGACTTAACAAATCATGATCCCTACGAGATCCTTTACTGGTCACTTGTTCATGAAGTAAATGAGTTCTGAGGGTTCGTCTGAAAGGGTCATCTTGATTCTTACCATGGTTAAGGTGGATTCCCTGTACCCTCCCATAACCTCCATCTCAGACTCCCCTAGAATAACTTCTTTTCTATATTCTTAATATTTAGACTATTTGTCTGGATATAAATATCCACTCTTATTTACTGTGCAAAACCACTTCGTACCCATAAGCCGAAAGTAAACAAAATCCATCCTTTCTTCTCATATGGAAATGGAATTTAATGGAAAAATGATGGTTTCTCTATAGGTTTCTGAGAAGTCTTATTCAATTTAGAACAAAAAAAGACCTAACTCTCTGTCATGTTTTATGTGAGTTCAGAGTCGTTCCTGTGAAACCCTTTGGCATAATTCCTGTTCACCCATTTTACACTTTCCATAACAGCTGTATATGTGCAAGAAAGAAAACCCTGGCTGTTTTTAATGCTTCATTCCTTTCAAAATAAGTATAGAGGCTCAGCAGAAATGCCTATCAGACCCTAAGTATCAATGACCATTCTTTATGCTAATCTTTCCATTTCCTGCTATTACCAGTTCCAGGGTCAGCAGTTAAAAAAAAAAATCCTGAACTATTGTAAAATCATCTGTCATTTTATTTTCTCCCCCAAGTCTCTTAAAGAGTGTCTGCAATGAATTACCTCCGTGTCTGAAATGAATTACTACTCCATCCCACACAAACACACCATCATTACCTGCCCCAAGCAAGGTCTGGAACTATATTGCTCTTGTATGTTAAACAATAGTCAAGCGATGGTGAGATGCAATTGATTATGTGAAACGTTAAAGAGCTTGAGTACATCAGCTTCTCTGAAGTCATCTGGGCTTTAGGTGTAGCTGGCTTTGGTTTAAAAGGTTCTTTTCTTTCTTTCTCTCTTTCTTGCTCTCTTTCTCTTTCTTCCTTTTTCTTTCTTTCTCTCTTTCTCTTTCTTTCTTTCTTCCTTCCTTCCTTCCTTCCTTCCTTTCTTTCTTTCTTTCTTTCTTTCTTTCTTTCTTTCTTTCTTTCTTTCTTTCTTTCTTTCTTTCTTTCTTTCTTTCTTTCTTTCTTTCTTTCTTTCTTTCTTTTTTCTTTCTTTTTCTCTCTCTTTCTTTCTCTCTTTCTCTCTTCCTTTTTCTTTCTTTCTTCCTTTCTTTCTCTCTTCCTTTTTCTTTCTTTCTTCCTCCCTTTCTTTCTCTCTTCCTCTCTTTTTTCTTTCTCATCCTTCCTTCCTTCCTTCCTTCCTTCCTTCCTTCCTTCCTTCCTTCCTTCCTTCCTTCCTTCCTTCCTTCCTTCCTTCCTTCCATCTTTCTCTCTCTTTCTTTCTCCCTTTCTTTCTTTCTCTCTCTCTCACACTTTCTGTCTTTCTCTCCCTCTCTCTCTCTTTAATTCCCAGCACCATTATACAAACTACAAAAAACATCCATACACATCCATTTCTATAATTAAAATCCATGTATACTGATGTCGGTGCAACGAGATCCCACAGACGCAGTGTCTGTACCCTTTACAGAGATCACAGTGGAAACAGGCTTAGTGTGGGATTTAATTTTAATGCAGTGGTGCTCAGGAACTTTGTTTCCCACTGTTTTGACTCTTGTTTAATTTCTCTGCTCAGGCATTGCTTCTATTTAGAGGAATCAAGGTAGTCTGAGGAGAAAATACGCTGGAGCGTAGTATAAATAGGAATAATCTCTCCTAGAGCTGCTGTACAAAGCACATAAATCATGACATGAAGGGATGAAGGCTGAACTGTGGGGAAGTTGTGGATGTCCCATCCCTGGAGGTGTTCAAGGCCAGGCTGGATGAGGCTCTGAGCAACCTGGGCTAGTGGGAGGTGTCCCTGCATGGCAGAGGGTTGGGAAAAGATGATCTTTAAGGTCCATTCTAACCCAAACCATTCTGTGACTGTATGATTTTATCAACTGTGCTGGTGTTACTTCCACTCTGACATCAGGGAAGGAATGCAGGGAGACACAGGAGGAACGCACCGTGGGGTCGTGTTTTGTACAGCAGCACTTTTCTGGGTGACGCAAGTGAGAAAGTCAGTTTAGGTGCTGCGTGGTATCAGTAAAATGGAGGTCAGGATCCAGAGCAGCAGCACTGTGTCTCTTATTGGGAAACAACATACACACAAAGGAAGAATCAGAGCATCGTTTAGGCTGGAAAAGACCTTTGAGATCATGGAGTCCAACCATTAACCCAGCAATGCCAGGGCCACCACTAAACTGTGTCCCTGAGCACCACATCTACACATCTGTTAAACACCTCCACGAATGGCGACTCCACACTTTCCCTGGGCAGCCTGTTCCAAAAATCAGGCAGTGCTTTGCCCTGCAGATTTCTTACTGATTTCAGTGTGTCTTTGGATCAAATAGCAACACTGCGTTTCAAGTGGTGTCCAGGCAAATGTGTTGGCTTTGAGATTTTGGGTCTGATATGCAGCGAGATGTCTCAGGCAGATTTCAAAAACCTACATGGCAAACACTGCAGGCATAGAGGAAAAAAAAAAAAAAAGATTTGCAGTGTGATCTTCTCTACTCTGTGATGTTTCCATGTTCTGGTTGCATATCTCATGCAGCTCAAAAAAGAGCTTGTAGAGCTGCTGTTTGTGTCCTCTGATATCTGACAAACAGAAAAGCAAATAGGTAAGAGATCCTGGCTGAAACACAGACCCAAAATTCCTTGGAATGCTTCAAAATTTTTCATGGGCTTTACGCGCAGCCCATACCTGCATGAAAAGGGTTCAAGTTAGGGTTCAAGTTGTGCCAGGGGAAGTTTAGACTGGATATTAGGAAAAACTTCTTCACCGAAAGGGTGGTGAAGCACTGGAATGGGTTGCCGAGGGAGGTGGTGGAGTCACCATCCCTGGACGTGTTTAGAAAACGTCTGGATGTGGCACTTGAGGAGATGGTTTAGTGTTAGGGTCGTGTAGGGCTGTAGGTTGGACTTGAGGATCTTAAGGTCCTTTCCAACCTTTATGATTCTATGATTCTATGAAAGGAAGTCATCACCATGTCCATGTCTGAAGCATACTGTGCAGTGAGGTGAGGGGACTTGCCAAGGTTTTGAATAGCAAAGGTTGAAAATTCACTGCTTTCAGGGCATTGCTTGAACAAGAAATAGACAGGACCCCTGAAACATCCTCAGACAGCCACCTAACCAGCGTGCAGGAGCTGGTTTATTTTATGCAAAGCAGGCAATGACACCAGCAGTGTTGAAAACACAAAATGCTCCCACTAAAACAGAGAAGCTCTTTGCTGGTTTTAGCTGCTTTTCTGTGCATAAAGGAGCTGAGAGCTGGTGGAGAACGGGGTGAGGCTGTTCATGCACGGGTGCGAATGCACAGATCTTTTCCATCATTAACCAGAAACCCTAATTATGCCTTAAGAACAAAAGCCTGAAACAAAGACTGAACGGTGCAAGGGGTGTGCAGGGTTATCACGTTGAGTATCTTCACCGGAGTGTTTCTAAGCCAGGGGAAAGCCTTTCATACAGCTTGCGGCTGAGCCCTCACTTTATAACTGAACTTTAGATTTCATCAGTGATTTATCAGTGATAAATCGAGTGTCTCCCGAAGAGTTCTGTTAAACCACTGAGCGCTAGCAATTGCATCAGATCAGCAAACACGAGCAAGCAGCAGGGTCTGTCTGCGGAGCGGTGAATTTCTTGGCAAGGGCTCAATCGCTTGGGGTGATTCCAGTGTTTTTAACAGCAGGAGGGCAGCGAAGCTCTCCGCTCCCAGCCTGTGAAGCCCGAGCGATGTTTAGCACCTTACTCATTCCGATCAGCCCCCGATGCTGCTTCAGTGCCCCTCACCCCGCTACAAAACCTGCCTTCATTATTTACCGTTTGCAAGAGAACCGCTCTCTATAAAATAGCCATCGGGGAGTGGGAATTTTTATGGCTGGCTGCAGATTCTTCTTTTACGTTCTTTAGCATCCCTATTTATTGTCACCTCTTCACACCGCTCCAGAGTCTGTCTGTTTGTCTCTCCATTTACTTTAGGTATATTAGTCTTGCACCGAATAAACGTGCGTTTGCCAAGGGGCTAGTGGCAAATCGGTTTCCTTGGCCGGAGTCTACGGTGATCTGGCCCCTGTTCAAAACGTCCATCCTGGCCCATTGACAACGTCGTGTGGCCGGCGTTCAGACGCGCTGCAGGGCCCTTAATGCCGTTGGCCACGGCTCTCAGCAGCTCTCATCTCAATAATGCAGCAGAGCGGAGAGTCAAGAGGCCGCCGACACAGTCTGTGCCGACCCAGAGGTTTGGTTTTTTTGGAGAACATGGGCACGCAGTCAAACCTCACTGAATCGCTGCAGTCTCACGAGTTACCACCGTGCTGCTGGGGCACTGTTATCTCAGCTCGCTCCCTGCAAAAGAGAGGGATTCAGCATAAGGAAAAAATTTGCAAAGCGACGTTTTCCGCCTTTCAATTTGGAGCACGCCTCTAGATCAGAGCAGATTTACCAGGGTGGGAGATACCACGAGTGCATTTCTGTCCCTCTCGGCATCAGCCCATGCGCAGTGCACTTCTGCATCATATAACACTGTCCCCTCTGGATACACAGGACCTGCACCCGCCCTTTTGAGCTACAACAGCTCAGCTGATGGCCCCTATAACTCAGCTGCGTTTGACGGGGTGTCCTTTCCTAGAGACAGTCCTACAGTCGCTGTGGATTCATTCCCCCAAGCAGTCATTTTTTTCTTTATGAACTTGTTAGGGCTGCTGTCCCTCAAGGGGACTCTTGTCCCTATTCCCCTGCACAAACTTCTGGCAGATGCTGAGGAGGGGAACAGGATGGTTAAGGAAGTCTTCGAGAAGGACAAAGGAGGGTTTGCCCTCATGAATAAAGCAAAATTTGGAGGGGGAAAAAAAAGGTAGGAGTGAGGTGATTGAGGAGGTTCTCTCAAGCTCAGAAAATCACTGAAGCACAGGGCTGTGGTTACTCCAATGGCAGTTCTGTGGATATTGTGTCTAGGGCATCCTCCCTAAATCTACTTAGAGTACAGTAAGGCGATGATACTTCCAATCATTTCATAGAGCAGGAGTACCCTCAGAATTGTCTGCTGTTTCTGCCTTAATCAATAAAGGCCATTAGAAGCTCACTTTTCTGCTAATACTACTCTGAATACATCTTGTTGGGAGGTATTCCTTATGACATTAAAAGACACAGTGCATTGATTTCTCCTGAGACATACAGCTTAGGGTTTTTTCTCATCCCATCACATAACACAGTTCCTTCGCTCTGTTTCTAACTACTGGGACTTAATATTGACAGTCAGTGAAACACTTTCCTAAGTTGTTCTGGTTTGTTTTGGTTTTTTAACAGAGAAATGAAAGCAAATGACTTTAAAATGTTCATACAAGCAAAAATACAGCTCATGTGGTGATCACACACATACGTACAAAACACAGTTAGTTGATTATTGTTCTTTAAAGAAAATGAGTCCTAAATGGTCTCATAAAAAGCATCCAGTAGAGGCTCCTGAAGTTCTCTGACTATATATTGTGTACAGTAGGCCATGGTGCTTTTAAAACCTTTGTCCTTCCATAGCAAGTGGGACGGCATTTCTGGGAGGATGAGTACAGACCTCAGGACTTGAATGACCTTTGTCAACAAGCTCTGAGATCTGGAGTTAAGCTGGCAGGTTCTTAAACTCTTTTCTTTTTATTGTGAGATTGACAAACTAGTCCACAAACCATCTTAAGGTGCTCAGGCCATCCCAAAGAGAGCTTAATTCAAAATCACAGAATCACGGAATGGTTGAGGTTGGAAGTGACCTCGGCAGACCATCTAGCCCAAGCTCCCTGCTCAAGCAGGGCCACCTTGAGCCAGTTGCTTAAGACTGTGTCCAGGTGGGGTTTGAATATCTCCGAGGAAGGTCACAAAAGAGGCATTAGGTTAAAGACTCTCAGGTCACTTAGAGCAGCATCCACCTCAGGCAACTTCAGTCAGTCATAACTGGGTCTTTAGATCCATGGTGGTCCTCTGAGCAGTCCTGGTACTCAGCAGAAAGAGATCAGTGTCTCTGAAGGGCGATTATGCCACCAAAACAAGTGTCTGAGGGAGCAACTCACACTCCAAAGGTGCTATAGTATTTCTGTTCTTATTATTACAGATAGTGCCTTGGTGCTGAGACTAGACAGGTAAAATCAAGCACACTGGATGCCTCTCCTAACAGAGAGATGCTCATTCTCTGACTGCTCCTAGAAATGGAGCCGGTGTCGGTTGTAGAAAAGGAAATTACTTACTCAAGCTTAGGGGACTGGAGGGCTGACCATCAATTGTTTGCTTCTTTGAAGAAGAAACCAGGGTCTCTCAATGATGAACCAACAAACGTTATTCAGTTTGCCAGAATGGGAAATAGTGTTAGAACAGTGCTACAAAAGATTACAAATAAGCCACATGCACATGATGGAACAGATGTAGATGTGCTTTTCCAGTCTGCTAGTCTTTTCCAGTCTACTTTGAACTTTACAAAAAAGTGCATAAAGAGATGGTTGATTATATTTAATGTGAACTTCAAAAAAAACCCCATCTTTGACAGAAGATATTAAGGAAAATGAGTATGAACAAACTCTATTTAACATGTCCTCTACTGACTTGGAAAAGCACTGGAGAGGAGAGGGGCAATACTGGCAGATGGCAAAAAAGCAGCGACAAGGCTAGAGGAGGCTAAGAATGAAATCCAAAAACATCTCCAAACACAAGGGAACAACTGAGCAATTATTTGGGGAAATGCAGATGGGAAAATGAGAGGTCAAAATACAGAGGTTGGAAGGTCAAGAACATTGCTAGGTTCTGGAGGGGTTTAAGGAATAATTAGTTGGTCACTATGAACAACAGTTCAGGAAAGTCCTGTGGTCAGTGTTGAGCTGCATTTATAAAAATAAATGCATTTCTAGAAAATTAAAATTGAATTTTAAGAATAATACCACAAATGGCCTTGATAGAACACCTGGCCATAGTGGCAGGCACTTGGTAGGAATACAGTGACTGGTTCAGGGCATTCAGCCCTTCGGAAATCAGATTTCAGAGCCAAAGTCATTATAGTTTTTAAATAAAATAGGACAGAAGAAAACAGATCTAAATAAATAACCCATTTTATATTAAAAAAAAAAAAAGGATTTCAGGCTGGAGGGGGTCTCCCACAGCACAGAAAATGTTAGGAAGAATGCAAAGGTGAGAGAGAGACAGAAAGGACAGATAGTTTAAAGAAAAGGTGAATTAAAAGGTGTTTCATGGAAGTATATTACATCCCGAGTACTACAGAGAAGGTAAATTGGCAGCCTTATTTACTCCCACTCATAAAATCAAAACAAGAATCATCCAGTGCAACTGAAGGGCAGTAAGTTTAGCAGTGATAAAAGGCATACTTCTAAAGCTAATCTAACCCATAAAATTCACTGCAACACAATATTGTTAAGCTAAAACTTAATCAGATCCGAATTATATGAACAGTGAATATAACCAAGGTCAGGTTGGACCGGAGCTAATAGAAAACCTTCAGACTTTAAGCAAAAAAAGCTCTATTTTCTGCCAGAGGTCAGGATGAGCCTTCCTCTGTGGGAAGGTTGTTCCATAATTGGTCATGAAAGGTTTCTTACATTTTCCTGTGATGTACCAAAACATATAGTATTAGTCACTGTCAGAGAAAGAATACTGGATTATATGGACCATTGATCTGACCCAGCATGGCAATTTTTATGGTCCTGCGAGCAAAATCCAATGGATTTGCAGGAGACCTTACAGAATAACAACTTTGGTTTGAATTTTTCTTACTGCTACAGAGGCCACAGAAAGAGCAGCTGAATTTCTGGCAACGACAGGCAGGCGTGGTAGCAGCGCAGGTATCTAAGGCTTTTATGCCATTTGCTAAGGATTACACGGCAGTAATCTTCCCCATTAACGCTTTGTCTCATTCTGTGTTGAAGATCTCATAATCTTCTCCCTCCCTCCACCCTCTCAAAATGTACCAAACCAAAAACTAAATACTGGGTGCGCAGACCAAAGCTTAATAACTGAGATTAATTATCACAGTACACACCTACTTCCGACTAATCTCAGGCAATTTTGCAAATCAACCAATCCTCCCAGAAGCTGAATTACATCAACTGTGCTTTTCTTTCCTTTTCTTTCTTTTTTCTTTTTTTCTGCCTTGTTTTCCACCAGTTATTGATTCTCTGCTCGGATGAAACGTGTGTCTCTGCCACTTCCAAGTCCCTCTCTTGCACTGCTGGTCAGTGACCATCTGTAGTGTTAGCAGAGTGTGAGATGAGATACTTCTCAATCCATTTTCCTTCCACCTCAGGGAGACACTCGTTTGACAGAAAAGCATTTCTGAATGCATCCTCACACAGTCGGCAGGTTTTAACTTCGCCTCCGATTCTAAACTAAGCAAACCCGAGCACCACTCTCTGTTCCTCGGCACAAGGGCAAACAAGCAGTTTGGTGAAAGTCGCTTTAGGGAAGACGTACTTTTGCCTTCCCTTGCCAACTTTCCGAAAAATGTTGTCTGTCAGAGGTTTGTTTTTTTTTCAGTGGGGCGAGTCGGAACCAACAAAAATTTTTACTTCATTGTAAGCAAGTGGGCACACCCTGAGCGTCAAGAAATAAGTCAGGAATCTTCTCCTGGAAACTGTATGGAGGAAGGAAGACAGATTTGACCCCAGACACAGCCTTGGGAACTGGGCTGACACAGTGGGGTCAAGCCACAGCCCTGTGAGCCCAAGCCACAGTGACGTTAAGCAGGAAATTCATGCAAACTGGAGCTTACACCCTCTTTTACTTTCCACATGAGTTCAGCCACAGTGGTTTTGTACTGAAACTTAGTAGAGATTGCTTGAAGTCATCAGTATTGGAGGTGAACTTAATCCAGCCAAAATATTGCTTGCAACATTTCATTTTTTTCTAAGCACTAGCTTTCCTTTTACAGGATCTCATAAAAACAAAACAATATGTTGCTCTCTTACAGATAACCTAAGAGCAGTAGTTGGTGAAGTAGCCCCGGTGTCCAGAGCTACATTATATCTTTGATGTCTGGTTCTGCAGGAAAAATATTTCGGGAGAGCAAGACATAATGAAAGTTTAAGAGCTTGTTAAGGAACTGACTATTGCAAAGAGCCGTGCTCATTTTGACTCTATTAGAAACACAAGAAAAATAATTTGTCACTTTCCCGTGACTAGAGGGATCTCAGGGGGAATCTCAGATAAGACATCAACATCGTTGGTGATTACTCAGCCTTTTTTCATTACAGTTTATAAAGCCCTGAGTAAGAAACCAGTTTATACTGGCGTTCCAATCCTGGAAATGTGTCTTTACAAGACCCAGCTGTGGGAAGGACATTTATTTCCACTTTATAGATGAGGCAAGTGAATCATAGGTGACTGGTGACTTGCACAAGTTCATCTTAAAAGGGTTTCAACGTGCCGTGGATGATACTGTAACAACACCAATAATAATTCCAGTAAATAGAAATCCTGAGTTCCCTTCTGGGTCATAGCACGGGGATTTTTCTTATTTTTTGTCAGCTGTTTCTATTTGGTTTCTATTTTATTTTCCTAAACTGAGCATAATGTAGGTAAAAAAAGTCTTTTTTTTTTTCCTTTGTATCTAAAAACTTTTTCAGAAATATACAGCTACCAGATGATGTTCCTATCTGACTGATATTTAATACATTTGTTCCGCTGTAATTGAGAACATAGTCACGCTGGAGGATAAATTCCAGCATAGCAACAGCTTGAGTGTTTTCTCCATTATGTGTCTTTACAACAGAGATAACCTTTTGCTTATTGAAATATAATTGCATAGGGAGATAGTTGTTTTAAAACAGAATCAACAATACTTGCTGAACATTTCATAGGAACTTTCTATAATAACCTGTTTTTATGTCAGCTTCTCTAGAGCACAGCATCACTTGTACTATAAAATTAATTGAAAATCGAAAAACTGAACAACAGGAGATCTTTACTTTTCTTATAGCACATTCCTGGGATTATCTGCAGCATAGAAACTCCATTTAAATGTCAGTGATTTCTTTGTCAGCACTTACCCGACAGCAACGTTAGAAAGTGATTCTCTCACAATTCCCTTCCCATATATTGATAGAGGAAGGTATTGATATAGCTCCAGGAACCATGTATCAATAGGCGTGATATTGTGTACCGATAGGTATTCGAACTGACCATAATATAGGCAGGATGTGCCACCGCAAATATTTAATCACAAATCTTCAAACAATCCTTTCCCCAGTGTATAATTAAATTATTTAAAGTATTGATATATTATTATCACATTTTAATGCTGCTGGTGTAAACTTGTTTTACTTTAGTACATTGGAGACCAGAATGTGACCCTCCATATTTCTCTTCCCTAAGTAAGTCTGCACTCTGCTACTGCTAAATTTCTGAAAAAAAAAAAATATATTCAGAGCTGGAGATGAAATGCCTCTAACCCCTGAGGCTGCCCTCAAGAGCAAACTTGAGAGAGCAAACCCGCAAACAGAGCCATGAGCCCAGCCATGGTCTCCTTTTTGGGTCTGCAGGGCGCTGGCATGCCCTTGGCCTTTCGTTCCCGTGCGGATAAGTCTAATATAGACACGTGTTTGAGTTTGGTGCACGTGAGGAACCTCCCCGTAGAGTGTAATCATGGGGTCAGAGCAGCGTGGGAAAGGTGTGGTTATGTGGGGGAGAGGGCTGCTCTCTGCACCCACTGGCCTTTGGGATTTTAGCTGTGGTTGATGGCCAGATATTTACTGCACCATGGTATGACTGGGTTGTAACAGCACCCACAAGGTTCGCTTCTGGCTTCTGAAAAAAGGTCAGGTCCTGGTGTCCTACCTCCTGAAGACCTTTCCTTTCATGGGGAGACCTTTCCCTTTGTACGATGAGCTCTCTGTAAAGATTTACCCCAGGCTTTTCTCCAACCATCCCCTCAGTCAGGGTTCCAGCCATTATCCTCTTCTGTAAGTGCTCTCCTTGCACTTTGTCTTGCCCTCTCTGCTCACGGTGGTGCTGCCAGCCCTCTCCTACCAGATCTCCTCTTCCTCTGGTGTGGAGCTTTAGCAGAAATCTTAGAATCAATCATAGAATTATAGTATCATAAAATCATAGAATTATAGAATGTTTGGGTTGGAAGGGACCTCTAGAGACCATCCTGTCCAACCCCCTGCCAGAGCAGGGTCACCCAGGGCAGCCACACAGGAACGTGTCCAGGCGGGTTGGAAAGTCTCCAGAGCAGGAGACTCCACACCCTCTCTGGGCAGCCTGGGCCAGGGCTCCGGCACCCGCACAGCCAACAAGTTTCTCCTCATGTTGAGGTAGAACTTCCCATGTTCTAACTTAAACCCATTATTCCTTGTTCTATTGCTGGGCATCACTGAGGAGATTGTCGCCTTCTTCTTGAACTCCATTCTTCAGGTATTTATGTACATTAATAAGGTCTCCATCTAAGTCTTTTCAAGGCTGAACAGCCCCAGTTCTCTCAGTCTCTCTTCACAGCAGAGATGTTCAAGTCCCTTGATCACCCTTGTCGCTCTCCCTTGGACTCTCTCCAGTAGGTCCCTGTCTCTCTGGAACTGGGGAGCCCCAAACTGGACCCAGGATTCCAGGGGTGGTCTCCCCAGGGCAGAGCAGAGGGGCAGGAGAACCTCCCCAGCCCTGCTGGACACACTTTTCTTAACGTCCCCCAGAATCCCACTGGCCCTCTTCTCTCTGCTGAGGGCAGCAATTCTGCTGCTGAGCTTAAAAGATCCTAAGGAACAGGATAATAGTTAAATGATGATTTTTTTTGCCTGATTTTGAGCTGTCCTATTTCAGTGATGCAGTGAGCATACTCATCCCACAGAGCCCTGGCCCAGGCTGCCCAGAGAGGGTGTGGAGTCTCCTGCTCTGGAGACTTTCCAACCCGCCTGGACGCGTTCCTGTGTGGCTGCCCTGGGTGACCCTGCTCTGGCAAGGGGTGGCACTGGGTGATCTCTAGAGGTCCCTTACAACCTGGAACATTCTGTTATTCTGTGATTCTGTGACATCCCTGCTGCAGCCAATGGAGACAGTGAACCCTGAGGCAGAAATGGGACCCAGGGAGAGCTTGGCCAGAGCTTGGGGTTGTTCAGTCTGGAGAAGAGAAGGCTCCAGGGAGACTTTATAGCAACCTGTCACTACTTAAAGGGGGCTGCAGGAAAGCTGGGGAGGGCCTGCTTGCAAGGATGTGCAGCAATAGGATGAGGGGCAATGGTTTTAAACTAGAGCAGGCCGGTTTTAGACTAGATGTCAGGAAGAAGTTCTTCACTATGAGCGTGGTGAAATATTGTAACAGGTTGCCCAGAGAGGTGTTGGAGCCTCCATCCCTGCAGATGTTCAAGGTCAGGCTTGATGGGGCTCTGAGCAACGTGATCTGGTTAAAGCTGTCCCTGCTCACTGCACGGGGTTGGACTAGACGACCTTTAGAAGTCCCTCCCAGCCCAACACATCCTATGACTCTATGATTCTACATCCTCTTCTGCTACTGAAACTACCTGGTGCAGCTTCACCTTCAGGCTGCTCCTGTGAGCCACCAGTCACCACAGAAATACAAGGTTTCTTACATGACCATTGCTCATTCTGGTCACCAAGGGTATTCAACAGGGGTAAGTCCCAGTCCATTGCAGTGGCAGTTTTCTCTCACAGTTCAGCAAAATTCAGGACTGGGGGTGAGCTGTCAGTAGGCTGGTGGGGGAGCTTATTTTCCTTTGTGTCAGGCATCACTAATCAGACCTAGCACTTCCTCCCAGGCTTCATTAAACAGAAATCTCTAATCCACAAAACATTTCCAATATTAAGACTAATTGAGTGTCATAATGTCAGCCAAGGTAAATAAAGCACAAAAGGCAAGAAATAAGCTCTGGGAGTGGAATGTGCTTTATTGAACACACATCTGCTGCTCAGACCCACGACTGTCACTCAGGAAGACATCATCCAGTAAACCTGATCAAACAAATCCCTGCTGAACTGATAAAGCAGAGCAACTCTTCAGGTGGTTTAGCTGTCGCTTGAAAACCAGCTTGCCAGCCCGTGGGCTGACACTTGTGCTGGAAGGCAATGAGGGTTTGAAGCTCGCAGATACAGTCTCCCCTGGACTTCAGAAGGAGAAAGGTCAGATCCTGAGAGCTCTCTCCTGCTCCCTTGTTTTCCCTTGCAAAGGCAAAAAAAAGCCTCTTCAGGTTTACTTCTTCACTTTTCAAATGGGTTGTATAAAATTCAGGCAAAGCGAGTGATCAACATCCAGCATGTACCCGTGTCATTCTAGTCACTGCAGAGCCGGAGTTGTAAAACTCTGTTAATACAAGTGTTGAGTTGTGTGTACAAATACACTGTTTATTACATTACATTATCTTTCTGCTACCTGCTTAGTATTAAAAAGGAAAAAAAAAACCAAAACTTTCAAGAAGTGAATTGCTTGAGAAATGTTATTCAGTCATTCTTAGTCAAATAAGCTTGTACAGCTATATGTGTCTTCAGTTTGGCTTTTTCTGCTTTTCCTTGTCTTAAAAATATCTTATGCGGCACTATAAATAACGAACATAAGGGAAAGTGATGCTTCATGCAGGAGGGGAAAAACAGCAGCGGTTGAACTTCATCATATTCAAACACAGATCTCGAGAATGAATGAGTGTCCCTCCACACATTTCCAGGCTGAACAGGATAGACCAAGTCCACGGGGATTTCTGTTTCAGACCTTGGTGTCAGCGTGCATTACCGCGGGCTTTGAAAGATGCTCTTAAAATGTTTCTGAATAACCAAATGGAGCAACTCTCTCCAGCGTGATAATCTGTGCCGCTACTACCGCAAGCTCTGGGGGCAGGGAAAGAGGTAAGGGAGCGGAGCTCTCCTCCAGCTGTGCCCCAGAAATCTTTTGCCACCGTAAGCAATTAACATCAGGTTTGATCTTTCACAGTCTCGGGAAGGTAGATCACGGCGCAACATCTGCCCCGGGCTGGGACATGCAACGCCTGCACATTTTGCATCCAAACAAAGAGAGGCAACAGCTTTTGAAGTCATTGGCCAAACCAAATGGCATTAAGGTATTATGCAGGATTTCTCTGTGCGCGGGTGCCACAGTGAAAGGTCTCTCTGACACAGCTAAAGAATGAGGTCAAGCTTTGTTTAAGCAACACAGGAAGGCCAGTGCTTTTTTTTCCCCCCTTTTCTGTAGAACGCGAAGCATTAAGCATGTGGCCCTACATTCTGCTGGTGTTGTGCAAAAGACGCAGCTCTTGGGAGAATAAATCACAAAGGTGCAGCGCGAGGTGTGACATAAACTTTAGTAAACTCTTCGGAAATCTCCCTTTTGCCTGCTTGCCTTTCAGTGGTTGCATTTAAACTGATGTTCTCGGCCCCTTTTATGCAAAGAAACCTTATTCCTACAACGGCTCTTGCAAAATTCATGGCTGGTACAATTCCATGCCCTTATGACATGACAGTAACATCCATTTGTATCAGTTTGGCACTGTGCAAGTAGGTCACACGATTATGATGAAGTTAAAATGAATTTTGCCTTCCTTTAAACGGTAGCGGAACAGTTACCAACTGATTAAGGAAAACATTAGCAAGTAGCATTTTAATTGATTTGAATGCATATGTGTATTGTATTGGTTTAGTTTGAGGGCATTTTTAAACAAATAGCACTGTCATTGTGAGCCTTAATTAGATAATAAATTAATAGATAAATGGATTAGAAAGTTCAGTATGGCTTTCACAATCGCTGCTAGCGGCATAAAAATGAGGTGCTTGGTATTAGCAATGCTAATAAATGGCATAAGGAATGCACTTGGGGAGAATGATGATGTGGCAGCTGAGTGACTGGTGAGGGCCACGGTCTTTCCTTTGCCCACACGTAGTTTGGAAAACAAAGGTGCTCCTGTGCTTCCTTAGGAAAGATAACGCTGGTGCTGATCTTGAAGGGTAAATACGTCAGCTCCCCGGTGCACCTCAAAGCCTGCAGATTTAATGTGGGATTCATGAAAAATTCAGTAAGCACACAAGACGTATTCTAGGGGTTAGTCTGCACAGGGATCAGCTCAGAGATCTGCCAAGGAAAAAGGCTCGCTACGTGCAGAATATACTCAGTAAGGGGAAAACTGCTTCGTAGGGAGGGAAGCCTGGATGAGTTGGACTGGATACGAAGCGCGTGAGAATCATTAGGATCTTTCTGAAAAAGAGCAATTTGGTGGATGCTGTGCTGCTTACTTAATTCCATCAAGTTGTAAACCCAGCCACATGGGTCTCGGTGCTGTTCACAGAGGTAGTGACAGTAACTCAGATAACAGACATGGAGAGCTGCAGGTTGGAAAGTGATGCAAATAATCACTGGCATGAGTTCAGGCTGAGTGTCAAATACCTGAAATTAGGAAGTTGGAAGAGCATTTTCCATGGTATGAACTGAATATTATGCAGCTTTCCTGGAGACACGGAGTAACTTGGATTTGTTTCTTTGGGGTTGATTCGCCCTCACATATAACTGCCTACTTAATGGATGCCATTACCCTGCAGCCCTTGGTCACCAGAATTAGAGGAAGTTCTCAGAAAAGATTTGAAAACTGAATTACGTTAAAGTCACTTTTATGATTCTCATCAGAATATCAGAGAACAGCAACATCCTGCAAACTTCTCAACTGGATGGCCAGTATGGCTGAAATGTGAACAGTACTGAAATATTCTTAGCACATAGAATACTTGTGTAGACATTATTCCTACTTTTTAATTCTTTTGACGCAATCTCTTCTGTCGCTTCCCTGAAGCTTGACTTTTTATGCAGATTATTTTCAAGGCGAGGTGAACTTCTTTGTTAGAAATCAATCATGGTGGCAGAAACATCTTTGGGTATATATTTCAGGAGCATTTGGATAGATGCTTTCTTTTATGGTAGTATTTAACTACCTTGTGTACAGCATTCCGTTGCTTTTGTTAATGAGAATTATAGTTCCATCTGACTAAAGGCCAGCCTGGTAAAAAGTGAGTAGTGTTCTACTCACCTCGGCTGCAACACTAATAGTCTTATTATCAGTCTATCGAGAATATAAACGTTCATTCAGAAAATATTGCAATTACTGTACAGCATATTGCACGGTGTACAGTGATAAGGTGGTGACCTTATCACTTGAGTAATTTAAAGCCTATCAGAGTAAAGTACATGAAAATATATGAGGATAGAGTTGCAGTCGATCTTAGGTAGGAAGAGGTAAACAAGCTGCAAATGGTCTTTTTCACCTCTCGTTTTCAACGCTGGAGACATTTGTCATCTGGTAGGTTGTTTAGCAAGTTTCTAATTAGTGTCTTTTCCAAGTCTCTCTCCCACTCAGAGGGCTCCCATCCAAAGAAAATCTAAACAGGTTCAGAGATAGTAAATACATTGCACGGGGTTGTTGTATATGCTCCCGCAACCACACTTCTTTGCCAGCTCCACACACATCTGTTGTAAACCTTACAGCCATGCAGCCACACACGAGGGTGATGAAGATCACTAGTTAAAGCACAGTAAAAGAGAGGTCCATGACTGAATCCCTTCTGATGAGTTTGGTGCACTGGCAGATCAAGCCCAGGTCTTGTTGCAAAGACTATGTCAATGTATTTATTGACATATACTGACTGGTGAGGCTTCGCCTCGAGTCCTGTGTGCAGGTCTCTGCAAGAAAGACAGTGAGGGGCTGGAGTGGGTCCAGAGGAGAGCAACAAGGCTGGGGAAGGGACTGGAGGGAAAGTTTTGTGAGGAGAGGCTGAGGGAGCTAGGGGGGTTCAGATGGAGAAGAGGGGACTCGGGGGGGACCTCATCACTCTCTGCAACTCCCTGCAGGGAGGGTGCAGTCAGGTGGGGTCGGGCTCTTCTCCCGGGCACCCAGTGACAGGACGAGAGGTCCCGGCCTGAAACTGCCTCAGGGGAGGTTCAGGTTGGATCTCAGGCAGCCCTTCCTCACGGAGAGGGTGCTCAGGCACTGGGATGCTCTGCCCAGGGAAGGGGTGGAGTCACCGTCCCTGGAGGGGTTTAAGGAGAGGCTGGATGTGGCACTTGGTGCCCTGGTCTGGCCCATGTGGGGGTGTTGGGTCATAGGCTGGGCTTGATGATCTCAGAGGGCTTTTCCAGGCTCAACAATTCTGTGATTCTGTGATATTTAGCCTGAGAATCTGAGAAGAACAGCAAGAGTGCTCAGCTTTAGGATCCAGTCCATTTAGGAAGCAATGCGGGTTTAAACTTGTTTAAGAAAGAAAGGGAGCACACACGGCAGGAAGAATGCAGTTACGGTAACACAGTCAGGAGCTTGAGAAACATGAAAATCATAGGATCATAGAATAGCTTGCACTGGAAAGGACCACTAAAGGTCATCTAGTCCAACCCCCCTGCAGTAAGCAGGGACATCTTCAACCAGATCAGACTGCTCAGCGGCCCATCAAGCCTGACCTTGACAGTCTCCAGGGACGGGAGCCCCCACCATCCCTCTGGGCAACCTGTGCCAGTGTTTCACCACCCTCAGTGTAAAAACTTTCTCTGTTCTGTTTTTGGATGTTATTTCATTTCTTTCTTCTTCAAGTGTGCAGCTAGGACAGCCTAAATGAGTACATTTAGGCTGACTCTCCAGCATTGTACCTGTGCTCCTGCCTTGTGCCTTCACATCCCGGAGCGTTGAACTGCCGCCAGTCAAGAAGGCTGCGGTTCGCCTTCTTCCCGCTGTCTGCAAACTTCTACATAAAGTAATAGAGTTCGAAGAAAGGTTGAAGCCCAGCATGCAGAGACTGGGCATTTGTCAAGAGGGAGAAAAGCTGAGGGGAACTTTGATCAGAGGTCGGTCTCCAGAATCAAAATGACAGCTAGCTTCGTGGGACTTCTGAAAGGCAACAGAAACAACACTGGACCTCTTGTGAACAAACTGCCAGCACTGTTTCACATACAGTGATGGCTCTTACGACCTTACTTGAAATTTCTCTCTAATTGTGAAAGTTGGTTGTCTTGAACTGCCATAAAGAAAATGTTCTCCTGCTCTATTTCACACCTGTTCTCCTGCAGGTTGTGTAAACCAGCCCATATGACACAGCCACATATTGAGCTTAGGAGTGCTGCACGTGGCCACAAGCAGAAATTTCTCAGAAATTTTCTTCACATGCTCCTGCGCTTCCTTCCTTCTCTCCATCCCCAGTTCTGTAAGGATGACTTGGAGCAATTTCCTGCTCTTGCAAGATCTCACCTTTTTTCTACATACCTCCCTATTTCTACCACTAAACATCATGTCCTGGGGGAAAGGATCTTCACTCTGCATTCAGTCGGTGAAACAACTAGTTTTGTTTAGCAGGTTTTTGTTTGGTGTGAAGCCCTGCATTGTACGTACCTGTTTCAAACACCATGGAAAGAAAATGTTTTCCCTCCAGAAAAGAATTATTCATTTGGCCTTCAGAGAGTTTAATGCATGCTAGTGTTAAAAACCTATTAAAAAGGAAAAATAAAAGGGAAGGGAAGGGAAGGGAAGGAAGGGAAGGGAAGGGAAGGGAAGGAAGGGAAGGGAAGGGAAGGGAAGGGAAGGGAAGGGAAGGAAGGGAAGGGAAGGGAAGGGAAGGGAAGGGAAGGGAAGGGAAGGGAAGGGAAGGGAATAAAGCTAAAATATCTTCTTGTTATCTAAATCCCTGTTCATAGAATCATACAATCATTTAGGTTGGAAAAGACCTTTAAGATCAAGTCCAACCATCAACCTTACGCTGCCAGGGCCACCACTAAACCACGTCCCTGAACACCACATCTACACGTAGTTTAAATACCTCCAGGGATGGTAACTTAATATTCCCTCTACAAGAGATTGACTCAAGACCCTAAATCAAACCGATTGTACAGGGCACATAAGAAAATCTGCATTTGGGTCAGAGAAGTCTGTGTCCGGTTTGAAACACAGGACAGAGCACTGAAGCAGAATAATCACGGTTCACCCTGTAGGTCTTTTCCATTCCTAATGCCTCTGATTCTGTGAACCATCAACTAAGTATTCATGTTTGGGCCATTCATACAGTTGTTGCTCTTTCGAACCTCCCCTCTTTGCTCCAGGCATCAACAACGTTGTCCAATTCACTGATTCTTAAAGCATTTTTTATGCTTCAGGACTTGGCTTATGCTGAAGTTCACATAGTCCCCACCACACCAATAGAGCAGTTTCCCCGACACATACTTTTTAACCATTTCTTTAGACGACCCCACTCCTTCAGTGGGCTCCCACTGTGTACTTGGTTGGCTGAAGACTAAAACATCACATTCTGTGACATAATTGAATTGGAAAACCCCGAGTATTGGGAAAAAAAATTTTTGGAGATATTTAAATTATTCCTTTCAGATTTGGAGACATAACTTATGCTTTGGATGTATTAGGTGTATTGGATGTATTGATATTCACCTCCCTGGGATCTGTTTAGTTTTGTTGCTTCATCATGATCAAAAAACCACCAACACGCCTGTATGAGAAAATTCTGAAACTATCATTCTGTTCAAGTGAGTGGGAAACTTGCTTCACTCCCTGTTTACAGTCAGAAAGCTAAACAATTCTTTAAGAAAGCAATTTTTAAAGGGGGTTAAAGTTGTGCCCAAACCTGGCCAAGCAGTTAACTTTCCAGCACCTTTTATCCATCTCCGTTACAGTGCTTACTAGGAATCTGCACTCACTGAACCAGAACTATTCAAACATTTTCATACAAACATCCCATTCTCTCATTTAGCCCTCACCTGTTCTGCAAATAAACACAGGTCTCCGTTCTCCAAGGGAACCTTTACACCTAATATAACCATTTACCATGTGGGCATTTGACTCTGGTTTGAATATGCTGAGTGTTGGGAGAGAAGCAGGATGAGCTTTTTCTGTGTAGGAAATGCACGCCTGGAGACTGGTGCTGAGCTGACAACTCTGAAAACTGATGATTTACGTTAATTCATAAAACAGAACAGGATATGATGAGACAGTGATGGACTGGGGGTGAACATCTTAAGTTTTCTGAGTCCCCATGAAGAGGTGAACATTTCTGGTCATCATCCTTAGGCACAGGCTTTCAGACAAGGATCTGGAGGGGGTTCAGGTCCTGCAAAGCTGTTGTGCCTCTCATCATGCTGCGTTAGCATTTGGTTGTCCCAACCACTCAACTAAACCTCCCAGGCACCGTGAGGACATGATATGGACACCCAGCTCCCCATTCAAAAAAAAAGCCCAGAGAATGTGGGTGTCCTGTGCTGCGTATCTCACATATGTTCTTCCTGAAGGATTAGTTGCCATATTATTTTGATAAATGAAGCGAAGCAGGGTGATGGCATGGGCTTTTTCGAGTTGAGATGTGGCTGGAAAGGAGAAAGATAAACTTGTAGCTCTTGTGGATTAACTTCTGCTTTCTAAGAATAACATAGATAAGGCAGTCTCAATTAGACAGAGCTTAAAATCACATATAACTAATCTGAGACGGACGAGATTGCTCTATCTGAAAGAGAAGTCGCCACTGTTCTTTAGATAAGCTCCCAGATTTTCAGATGAGAAAAAATAAATACCGCAAAAAAGGTTTTTCCCTACTTGACCTTCCCAGCCAGACTCATCTGGTCCCTGTTCACTTGGCACATTGTCTACCACCAGAAAATCAAGGAATGGTTTCACCACAAATTATTCTGCTTATTCTCCTTTGTCTTTTTGGAAAAAACTAAGTTAACAGGTTTCCCTTCTCCACGCATTTGAGACAAATTTCAGAAAGATCTCTCCTCTCTTTTCTAACAAAAGGAAAGGTCCAAGCCAAACAAGTACAAGACGATCCCACAACCAGGCAGAGATGTCTCACCCGAAATAATCTGCACAAAATCTGCACGAAAACGATGTCTGTTTCTTATCTGTCATGGTAGTCGTTTATTTTTATGAACGCTAGTATTCGCTCACAAAAATAAAGCAGGGCAGCATTTCATCATGACTCTGTTTCCTCAAAGGTATTTCCTACAAGGTGTCGGATTCACTTTCTATACGATCAACAGCTATCGCTTCGTAATTACCAGCGAGCAGGTACCAGTTCTGAAGGTCACACTGACGGCGTACACGTCCCTAACACAGCTGCTTCTGTTTAACGGTCCTAATAAAGGCAGGGAGACATTTGATTTTGATCAAGGTTTTAAGAAACACCATATCTGCAGAGGCCGGACCTTTTCTTTCTCACTTCATCAGGCAACTTTTTCAAGATGGAAATGCAGGACTGAGCAGTTTATCACAGGGATGGCCTGGCTTTGGCAAGCGCTGGATAGGTCACAGGCTTCCCACTGCCGCTACAGGAATGTTTTTCATTCTCAACTACAGCAGAAGTTGGTTAGTATACATCTTCTGGGTTATATTTTGAGTCTGCTGTAGTTTTTTGAGTCTTTGTGTAGTTCTTACTTCAAGTTTAAGACAAAAGCATATTTGTTTGCGGAGGGATGGTTCATTTCTTCCCCTTCTTTTTTTTTTTTTTTTTTTAATTTAAACTGCTTCCTTCTAAAGGTCACGCAAGTCCAGAGCAAAAGAGGATTAATTACTAACAGCCATAATTTAGAGACAAATTACCCTCCTGATATTTTGGCCATCTAGGATACACCATGTAAAAGCCATCTATCTGAGAGAATGACACAGGTGATTGTAACCTAAAGTCATGTTGAGCACCGGTGTGCTTCATCTCCCCTGAAGAATGATGTGGGGCTTAACATATTAATAAGAAAAGGTACAAAAATAATGCCATGCTTCTATGTACCTTTTATCAGCCAAAGAAGTCTTTTTTTTTTTTTTTTCCTGTTAATCAGACTGGACAACAAGTTATTTTGCAGGGATGCACATTGATTTCAGTGGGGTTGTTCACAGAATAAAAGTACCTCTGCATGAACAACCTACAGGATCTATGATACAGTGATTCCAACACCCTTTTTCCCTGGGTCTCATTAAACAGTGTCTTATGCCAGTAGTAATTCAATTAAAATCAATAAGATTGGTCCCTGTGGAAAATAACCCCGCGTGTTCAGCTCTGTCGAGGCATGATACACATTTTGCACATGGTAAGCAAAGCTCAGATGCTCACACTTGCCAGTGGTGGATGTCGTACTGAGAATTTCAGAAATCTACTTCTTTCTCAAACCCTTATCCAGCAAAATACGTAGTCAAACCTTGAACAATCTGAATTTCAGCTTGCTATGTACTTCTTTAGAGACCTGAAAAGCCAGAGAGCAACAAGTGCACCGGGCTTTTGTGAGGGCACCAGTTGGTGCTGGTGAATCACTTGGTGACCCCAAAGAGCCAAGGATTGCTCTTTAGCTCAGGGGCACACCATAGGAAGGTGGCTACAAGGCAGCATCCTGTTTGTAGCCACGTGGCTTTTCCATTTCCAGAGCTGACCCATCCGAAGCCAGCTGTGGCATCTCCATCTCCTTCTGACAGACCCCTTCTAAGCATACTCCATCAATCTCCCATCGGAGCTGCCCATTTCTCTCTTGCTGCTTACAAATACATACATATTTCTTATAACGAACTTTTCTACCTACAAATCTTTTCATAAAGGACAGATTTTTTCTTAATCATAAACACATTTTTTAATCATAAATGCATTCATTCCACTTTATTATTTACAGTGGTTTCTACTTGTTTTCTGGCAAGTTCAAACTCAGGGACAAACTTTGAGGCTCACTTGTCTCAACTGCCAAGCTGCAGCCTTTTAAGAAAGGGTAAAAACGGCTCATGAAAGAGTTACAGGAGCCTTAAACAAAAAGGCAAAACAATAGGAAAAAGTTGTCAGACAGGAAGAGACTGGGTATACAAAACACCTGGCTTAGACATTAATCAGCACGGTGTCTTCTTTAACGCTTTCCTTGCTCTTTCATTTGGGAATAATGTACAATTCTGCTTGACGTTGCAAGACAGTTAATTAGCATCCATAGGCTTATAAACAGGATTTTACAGAGTAGCCGATAAGCTGGTATTATTAGTGTTCTAGTTCTAGTCCCTTTTGCGATGAAGGCAACTTTTACTAGAACAGACCTTTCACAAAACACAGCTATTCATCACAGATACCCGTTAAACACCAAGGTGTGAGGGGTAGATTGGTTTCCTTTGCTTTCTTTTCAATCTCGACGCCACTTGTTCGAATAATACTAAAGTTTCTTAAGCAAATGGGGTGATCAAGCGGGTAGAGCCCTGGGGTGGGAGTCCAGGGAAGTGCTGTACTCTTATCCAAAGATTTTGGCCTGGTAGCTTTACTGCCCATTCATTTTCCTCTCTTAAGAAGCAACCCTGCCTCTATCAAACCGTGTCAGATAAAACACGACGTGTAAACACTAAGCGTTGCTCTGCCAGGACACTTGGGAAAATGAGTTTGGAACTGGAGTTTTTATCCGGTGACTTCTTAGGCCTTGGTGAACAGGTGGGAGAGGAAGATGCTGTTAGTCAGAAAATATTCTAATTGGTTCTAGAGATCTGCGTAGTGCAACAGGAATTTCCAAAAAAAAAATAAAAGAAAACAGCTTATGCCAGGGATCTGAAGGGAAGTAATTCCTGCCTGCACAGCAATGTGCAGTTTGCTAGATAGATTTTAGTACTGGCCATGGTGATAGAGAGACCTGAATTAATGAACAAAGGTAACGGTTTGAAAAGTACTGCTCCAAGAACTATAATTCCAGTTCCACCAGTGATGGCTACAGAAATCACTCTCCCAGTCCAGTTTTCCATTACTTGGTTTTCCAGCCACCTCGTACCATTGGGAAGGATAAAATGGGACGTGTAAAGAAGATATTCACTGGTCCATCTCTTGGCTGACTCCACAGCGTTACAGCAAGTAAGAAAGAAGAATGGAATATAACATAAAACCCTTCCTGTTCCTCCAATGGGCCTTTGCCCACAGCAAAAGCAGATCCTGAATGATTTTTATTTTACAAAAGTCAGCAATATTTTTATAATGGTTGGCCAGGCAGGTTTGAAATTATTCTAAATATACCTATTTCTTGAGGAACCGCAGAAGTTAATGACTTAAAGAGTTGTTTTCACAGTCAGGGAAAATCCATGCCTGCTTGAGCTTTAAACCAGTATTATTGTATAATCAGACGCAACTGCTTTCTCTAAATAAAATGTTGCCCCCATCCATTTTCCAACTAGCACTAACAAAATCAGGAAAAATGTCTGTTGCTGTGGAGAGTTTGAGCCACAGACCAATCTCTATTCTTCTACTTGACTTAGTTTTCGTATTCTTGTACCTGACAAGTTACAGCCGCTGAAGGTTTTTTTCCCCATGATACATTTTCTGAACATGCATACGTTTTGCTATGTAAAACAGAGTGAAAATCATTTGCAGATGCTAGACATTCCCATCCCAGGAGTCCAATGGCCAAGTTCATCGCGATTATTTCATTAATTCCCTTTCTGTGCATATTTTGCAGTGTCATGCAAAACTCTCCCATCTTTCTGTCTCTTCCCCATAACCTGTAAGTTTTCTCTAGCAGCTTGTGGTGATCCCCCCCACTCCATTCACAGCAGATTTAAGTTCCAGCATCAGTGGGCGTTTTGCGTTTTCAGCCTTCAGCTCTCCATTTATTCAAAGTTGGGCAAATGGTCTTTCCTTCTGTTGCTTCTGTTTACTCAGTCACACGGATGGCATCGGTGATATGGTACAATGAAGGGCTGAAAATCAGATCCATGCACAAAGTATAGATCCTTCCATAAATTGACACATTCAGATTGTTGATCTTCTCTTTTGATCTGTGCTGTTTGAGACCTGTGGTAGCTTTTCCTGTATTTTAAATAATAGGATGATTTCACGTTAGTCACATCAGGTTTTTACATCGTTTTATCACTGGATGCGAGTGTTCACCAGTAAAACTGGGAGGATGTGAAGAAATCTGTTTGATGCTTTACTACTTGAAGAGCTTTAAATGGTTATAACTGTTACCAATACAATTAGAAAACCAGTATTGTAGTAGAAAACTCTCAAAATGAGCTGGAAAGCATCTGTATGCCATTGGAGACCTTGAAAAATCAGCCTCCTGGCATATTTTTGTAGGTGTGATAATCTGAGGAGTTAGTTAAGAAAACACTTATAGGCACAGGTAGTATCTTTTATTGGAAGTGATATACTCAGGAAACAGAGACAAGCTTTCTTCAAATCTGAAATAGAAACAGCAGACTTCACAGCTAAGTGCAAGCTTAGAGAAATTGCTTCGAGGTTATAACAGAGCTTGAACAAGTACATATATTTTTGCAGGGTAAATGGCATTGAATAATGGCTACCAGAACCCTTTTGTGCATGTGTGTATGTCAGGAGTTTTAGTGTTCACACCAGAATGGCCACTTTGATTATGAAGTAGCTCTATTGCTCCCAGATTCCAGAGACTGGAAGGCCAGAATACACAAACAGTGCCAGGTGCTGCTTTAGCTACCTCGGGGACATGCATAATAAAAATCACAAGCATATAACAAAAAGGAAATGTCATGCCATTTCACATTTATCTTTGCATCAGCTTCAGCATAAAAGAAAATGAAAATGGAAAAAAAAGAGAAGAAGGAAAAAAAAAAAAAGTAAAAGCAGACGCAGTTATTGTGGAACAGCAGAGAGATCCAACCAGAAATATCTTTGAAAAAGCCTTAGAAAAGGAAGGCCTTCAGGAATTTTCAGATGCAAACTGGTTTGTCAACAGCGCCTTTGCCTGTCCGTCGCTAGAATCCCAAATGTAAATGAGTTTTACTGTAGCTTCTGTGCACGCTGAGCCTATGGCGGGGAGCGACCAAGCTTTTCTCTCTCTCACAGCATCTCCAAACATGTGTTGTTTTCCCATGGGCGTGCGGCGGCTTGGCTTGTGCCCAAGGGCACAGGGACAGGCAGCAGCTTTTTTTCAGCCAACAAAACTAAAAATACCACCCCTTCCTTCTGCACAAAGTCTGTGCGCAGGTGACTCTTGATCAGTTAAGATATATTTAGGAAAAAAACATGTTTATGATTCCGTGCGTTAGCAATTTCAAGCCTTGGCCCTTAAGCACAATATCGTTTGTTTGATTGCTTATATAAAGAGCCACACAGCAAAATCCACTCGCTGTCTTTGCCGTGAGCTCGGGGATCTCCTCACATCAAAAAAAAATCAGGCGCCAACGTAACCGAAAGATCTTGATCTGTTTGTTGTCAGGGCCTCAACACTCTGATTTAAGAGGGCTCTTGGTCTCAGTACACACTCCAGCGAGGTTGGGCAAGAGACAGGTTTCTCTCTCTGATGATATTCTTTTGAATGTTAAAAAATCAGGTAACCTGCAGGTTAAGTGGGAAGAGACTTAATGAGCACAGAAACCTACACGAGTGGGTAACCCCTAGAAGTGATCGCGTTTGCTGATCACCAGGGACCTCAGGAATCTCCCCAGCATCATTTATGTTCATTTGGCTGCCTCCCATGATTTTTATCACTTTATGAACAAAAGACAACAGGTCATATGTAGCACAGAGAAGTCATGCATTTTAAAGAGCTTTTTCCACTTCCAGACTTCGCAAGCGTGTTTTATTTATGCTTTTCTGTCGTGTTCTAATATCATTTTACTTTACACATCAATGTCAGTTTTTAGATGATACTGAGCAGTTAAATACCTTAATTACAGTCCCTAAAAAAATACACTAAGTGAGGAGATTGGAGGTCTGGGTAATCATCCTAACACAAAAACCCCTTGCTTATTTTGTCCTTCTCCTCATCTATAAGCAGCAGTTGTTGTGCTTGTTTCAATTTTTCCAAATAATTTTCAGCGCTCCCTTTCCAGTCGGCCTGTGAATATTTTCCCTGTAATCTGGCGAAATGCTTCAGAGCCGCTCAGTAAATGAATTTTCCAAACATTTTTATAAGGCTGTGATGAAGGGACACTTTAGGAGTTCAAGTAGGAGCCAAGTTTACGCTATTATCTTCACTAATAGGATCGCTATACAGAATGTGACATCAGGAAAGAAGTACCCTCTGAGCTAAAGAAAGAGCCCAGAGAAATAACATGGCTACTGTATTTTTCTGCATGTAGAACAAGAAAACACTGTAATGCTGCTGGGAATTTCTATATATACAAGATTATTTGCACGCAATTCTCCCATGGGAATTATAATACAGCCTTGTGGAAAACTGGGGTTTAGATTAACTTGGATTTTTGTTGTGGGGAGCTTTGAGGTTTGGTGTTTTATTGTTTGGGTGGGGTTTTTTTTAAATGAAAAGCGTCACTCAAAGAATTGTCCAGGAGGAAAAAAAAAAAAAAGAGCCTCTTCTCTGTGCGTACGGCTGCTGCATAATCTAAATTTAAAGGAGTATGGGGAAAACATAGCTCATACGAATGTGTACAGAGATAGCCAAAAGGTAAAAATCAGGGCAAAACTGAAAGCTTATTAAAGCATGGTGGAACTGCTGTAACATCTGCAGAAATGCCTCAAGGGCATTTTATAAGAGCTTCTCCACTCGAGTCATTTGGCCGACAGGCACAGCGACCTGATGAAAGGCAGCTGGGTCTTCATGGCCCTTGCAGATCAGGGCCTTTGGCTTGAAAAAGGATTGGAAGAAAGCAAATAGCTGGATAAAATATTGGAGAGTGTGTACAAAAGGTCAAGCCTGTCAAAGAGGTCAGGCAGGTAATCATCAAAATTAGAGATAAAAGAGACCACTGTGTTACTTAAGTCTGGTCACCAGCCTGCTGAAGTGTGTTCAGCGCGGGACAACATGAGCACATTTGCGAGCGGGCGTAGTTAGACCTCTAAGGCTCTGGAACGAGCTGCCCAACCTAACTGATCAGGAGCTTAAAATCAGACTTGTTATACAAGGGACTTCTATGCTACGGTGAATAACTGCCTCAGAGATGGACAAAAAATAACCAACAGGGGCTGTCTGACACCCAAAACATAAGGTTTCTCCCCTCCCATTAGCATTTTATCATGATGAAAACTACTACATTTAAGAAAAGAAAAGCGGGGAATAATTCATCGCTAGCATGTGAAGCTGCTCATTACATGTTAGTTTTTGGGTAAGCACCTTAGAATGAGAAAAATAATTGCGTAGCGGTTGGACACCTAACACTCTCGTTGGACACCTAACACATACCCTTTTGACAGTCAGGAAAAAGAACAGAGGTTGTCACCTTGCTTTATTGCATAATTTTATCATGTAGCATCAGAAAGAGATTTCTCCCCGTACTATAGGGTGTAATTAAGTGCTTTATGGGAGCACTGCGTGGCTGGAATTAGTCAGCGATGGGGAAAGGACGGTAAAATCAGGTGGAGGAGCAACTTGTTCCGTTTCAGCAAAACCTGCAGCACGTTTTTCACGTGGGTTCAGGTGCCGTATTTCCAAGCACTGAATTCTTTTTTAATACCGCTCTCATCTTTTAAAATAGCTTTTTCATGAAGATAACCAATTCCTTTAACTGTTCCTCAGAAAAACAGACAGAGGCTGGCGGAATGAGAGATGGAGAGACTGTGAATTGAAGGAGACTGTGGGTATATTTTTCTCTGTATTTAGCTTTACTACTTAGAGCCCACACTGCTGGGAATCCTTCTCCAAAAGACGGGGATTTTATTTTTTTCACAAATAATCCTTTTATGTGTTTTGAATTATCATTACCTTCCCTCTATCCAGAAAATCTCTCTTATTTGGGACCTTTCTTTGTGTAGTGACTCAAAAGATTTCACATTTTTCACTGAGCAGGGAATTGAACAAAAGTCAAGGCAGAGATTTTTTTTTTTTTCCTACAGGGCAGAAGTCAGTAAAGCAATGATTAAGGTATTCAAATCGCAGCTTTAAAGATCTTAATCAAGGCTTTGGAGTAAAAAACAATAACATCAGCGATGTCCCTGAGATTTTCTGAAGTCTTGCTATCACATTTGCAAGTTGTTTTGCTCTCTGCTGAAAGACATGAAGTAATTTTGGAGGAAAAATAATTGTTTCCATTTGATAACTGGAAATGCTCTTCAATAACCTGAAACTTTATCGCTACTGACTTCCTTTTTTTTTTTTTTTGGCAGGTGACTGTTACTCTTTACTTGCTAATGTTGTTCCAAGTCTGAAACAAATGTAGCATAAATCAGAATTTTTTGGTCCAATATAATTTTTTTTCGGGCAAAATACTGCCACACTCCTGCATTACCTTCTTGGGCAACACCACAGGCTGGCAATCTTTCAGGGGAGAGAAAAGCATCACGTACAGAAGCATAGCTGTGTTTTGACTCTTTGCCTTAGCAAGAATACAGGAAGTTTTCTGGGAGAACAAAGCTGAAGTGCAGGTTTTCACGGGGAAATTTTGGATTAGAGCAATGTGAGCTACACATCTTCTTTGCAAATTTTTCCACAAGCGTGTGGTCTTTACTTTGACCTCCCTGGAAACATAGCACTTGTCCTGCCTTTGGATTGTAGCAAAGGGACACTCTCAAGCTCTCGCTGCCCAGAGAACATTGTGAACAGCGCTCCTCCACAGTAATTACAGCTACTCGAGCACAAACTACATCCCTACTCTTACAGCTTGAAGTGCAGGAACACCTAATGGCCAAACACAAGATCAAGGTCTTCTTGTTTTGCTGGCTTCACATGCACACATGGAGAGGCGGCCCATGTCTCGAAAAGCCTGCAGAATAAACAGACCAAAAAGGTGGAAGATGCGGGATAGGTCTGACTTTTGAATGAGCTGTGCTAAATTCAAATGCAATCTGAGGCGGATGCCAAATGAAAGTCCGGTGCATAAGGATCAGGCGAGACCGATCGGAAGAGTTCGTGCCCAGGTTACTCAGCAGGTGTCTCTCAGAATCAAAGGGAAAGGAATTACACCCACCATCAACCTGGGTGCAGAGGCAGACTTAGGAGCCCCCTGCTTGTGTCCAGAGCACTTTAGATCAGGCTCAACATCACTCTGGTGCTGCCATCCTGCTTCCCTTTCTGCAGGAGACTCACACTTCCTACCGTTTTCAAGCCCTGAGCCCCAGGGCTGGCTCACAGAAAGAAACTGCTATGGAAAATAATGTTTCTTCTTAATCAGATCCCTTTAGAAGTCCATCTAAGAAGAATCTTTTTGCACTAGATAGCCTCGATCTCTTTGCTGCAGAAAGAGAATGTTCTTCTGAACCACGGCTCTTAGATGTGGAAAGAGGGCCGTTTGCTTTGTGTGAAATTGTGCAATGGAAAAAAAAAAAAGGTTTCCCCCAAAATCAGAGGCATTGGTTGGAATATAAGAACTTACAGTCACTGGAATATTATTTCCATACAATTTTAGGGATGCAAGCATCCAACCTTAATGGGGAATAAAGAGTGAGATCAGGAGGAAATTGTCCCGGTAAGTGTAAGAAGCAAAACAAATAAGCTCATTAGCTTTATGTAGTGCAGAAATACAAAGCCAACAGTAATTTTAACAAAAATAGGAACAGATACAATCTCTTTATTCAGGCAACATTCCTCTCACCCCAAATTTCCTCCCCAGAGAGGTTACAGATAGGCGGCTTGGATTCTCACTGCAGTGTAACTTTGACACCACTTTGTCATGCTCCAGAGAACTGCAGCCGTATGTTTTCCTTGGACTGTACTTACTCAGGCAGGCTATGTTTCTTCCCAAGAGAAGCATAAAATATCATTGCTTCAAAGTTCTCCTTCACTGCAACTTTTATCTCCAGCTGCCTGTGTTTAGTCTCCATTTCCATCGCTACTGCACAGCACCTTTGTCTACGAGCGCGGAAGGGGAGTGTTAAGCCTGCACATATGATGGGGCCTCAGGTATCACGGGGCAAACCAAAATATCGCTGCCCAAAACGCCTCACTGAGATTGTCTTATCTTCAGGCAGGTTCCGGCCATTAAGTTCATGCCACTTTCACTCAGATACCTGAGTCAGGATCACCTACAGCTCCCTGTGTAATCAATGAAAAAAGACACTTCGACTCAAACTGCAGACAGGATAAGCAGCCTCTGGGAGATAAGGCTGCACTTCCCCCAACCGCTGGGACACCCTGTAGTGACTCTGCTGCACGATGTCACGTTATCCTTTCGTTTCTTCAAACAGGTCCCAGATTTCTCTTAACAACTGCAACCTTCTTTCCTTTCAAGAGATGTTCATTTGTGATTGCTTAGTTAACAGAGGGGGATATACATATTATTCCTTAACGGCACAGTTTGTCACACCATGTGCTGCTTTATCTACACTGTGCAAAAAATAATCCATGTGAGTCAGGGAGGTCCCTGAGTATATCACTGAGCATGCACCGAACTGGTTAATTTTTTTATGCTTTGGCCATAAGATGAATTAGTTTTGGTCCCTGGCACGTGGGCTCTAACATCAAGCAATTTTGGTCTGTTTCTAGCGTTCTAGCATTACTTTGGAAGTTCATTTTAGAAAATTAGTGCCAGCCACTCTATTTATTAGTGCTGACCCCACTGCTATTTGCTGGAGCAGGTGAAAAAGTTTTGCAATGGCTCATGTATAAAAACTCTTCCCTGCCAGGGTAACAGGAATACAAAACAGTGCTTTGCCTTGGCCAAGCATATCAGGAAGAGTTTTGCGAGGCTCGTGTAAACCTTTCTGTTAGCATTAGGCTTAGAGAAAGCAATTTCTACAAAGCCTGCGGTTTGGTGTTCAAATAAAGGAAAATGGACCTTTTAGGAGATTTGCATGTAATCATTCGCAGAGATCTTCGTACTTTATATTGGGTGTTCTGGATCAGACAGAGCATTAGAGTCAGACTGAGAGAGGCCATTTCACAGGCAGCTCATCAGCCTTCCTACTGATTACACTATTCTTTTACAAGTTCGGTTTGAGTAAAGCTGCACGAGCTTTTGTAACGCTGATCCATAATTAGGGGCTTGCATTACTCGTGTAAATATTTCCCATAGAACGATATAAATATTCTGCGGTGATTAGGACTGTTTATAGTGTCTTTGTCAGAAGGTAGTCTTTCTTTCTTTCTTTCTTGATCCTTATTTCTTTGATTTTGAAAGAGATGCAGGCAATCTCCCACACATTTGGAAATTACATTACCTGTTTGTGCTTTTGAATACCAGCGCAATCTCAGCCTTGGAGACCGATGTTTCAGAAAATCGCGTAGCTGGCTTACACAATCTGTTTCTACTGTTGTGCCTACAAATGAGCAAGCTGAGTATCCGGCTCAGGCAATTGCCCGTGTAATTTTCTGAAAATCTGCCGTATTATTTTCTTGTGTTGGCAAAAATTAGAAGTGCGGCTGTGCTGCTCCAGGGCACCCCAAGCCCCGGGGGAACAGCGTTTCAGAAGGGAACAATTTCCTCCCTGCTCCTCTCCATCTCGCTCAATGGATAATTGTTTTCTGCTGGTTTGGGTCAGGGTAGTAACCTCAGGAGCTGAGGAAAAGGAGATCTGAAGTCTGGGTTGTTTCTTGGCCCTTTCCACCTTCAGCTTCATTTTGATAACAACTGCCCAAAACATGCCCAAGATCTGTGCTGGGACAGAGGGAGAAAACAGGCGTATGCTTCGGGTGCTTTTATATATCGCACAATCACGTCGTCGCTCACAGATCTAGATGTTTTCCACCAAAGGAAGGTCTGGCCATGACCTGTCCTGCAGGTCCAAGAACATTCCTGAGTGACTTTGTGACTTCCTTGATAGAAAATACAGCATCCCCGCAAATAGATAAAGAAAATCATTGCGTATCTTCACAGCACAGAGGAGGGAAAAAACACAGGTTGGAAGAGTAACACAAATCACCCGCAAGGCAGATGAAGTCCATGTAACATATGTTCTTCATACTCCACTTCAGTCCAAGTGAATTTATTCATTCCTTCTTAACCTTGCATGGCCCTTTTTTCCCAATATGCCAGTCTTCATACGGGGCATGTGATTATTTCTCATTTTTGAGGCCCAACTACTCATTTCTTAATTTTGGTGACATGGCAGTAGCCCAGGTTTTTCTTGTTAAGATGATATTCATTTGTCCCCTTTATTTCATTTATTTTCCCCTCTGGCTCCATAGCTATAAATCAAATGCCCAAAATTAAATTAAATAAAATAAACATAAGTGCAGGTGGAAATTCAGGAAATATAAATAACTAAAAGTAGTTTTCCAAGACTGCTTTTTTAATCAATTCTAAACGCAAGATATATATTCCCTGTTGAACCAAGAATGTTGTGACCATCTATTGTTAAAGAACTGCAATAAATCTGCACAATTCTTTACTCCTATGATTCACTGACGTGTTTTGCCAGACAGCCAGTCCAGCTCGCTCTTTTTCCAGAGGTGTTTTATGTTCTCCAATGCAAAGGCATGATATGCTGCCATGACAGAGGCACCAATGCCGTTTGTCCCTTAGGGAAACTTCTTCTTTCTCCATCTCTGAGGGAACAAGGCTCCTGGATGCTACAACGCTTTTACCATGCGATAATCAGGGCTTGTCTTCAAATAATAGGTTTCCCTTCACCTTGAAAAGCAAAATGCCAGGTATCCTCCCACTCCCCTCCTCAAACCAGCAGGATCTCTGACACCCTGAAATACTAGTGAAGCAAATCACTGCCTTTTTATATTCTGAGCACTGCCACGCGGTCAGGGCACTGCCTCCCCTGCCTCATTCCATGTGTTGCCAGCATCAATCTCGGAGGTGCTTCTTTTGGGGGCTTCTTTTTGAGGGCTCATCTGTTGGAAAGCAGCTCTGGGGAGCTGGTGGACAATCGGATGGCCGTGAGCCAATACTGTGTCCTCACGGCCAAGAAAGCCAATGGCACCCTGGGAGGCATTAAGAAGAGTGGGGCAAGCAGGTCAGATGAGGTCATCCTCGCCCTCTGCTCTGCCCTGGCGAGGCCTCACCTGGAGTCTTGTGTCCAGTTCTGGGCTCCCCAGTTCAAGAAGGACAGGGAACTGCTGAGGAGAGTCCATCATGGAGCCACTAAGATGATGAGGGGACTGGAGCATCTAGCACATGAGGAAAGGCTGAAAGAGCTGGGTCTGGTTAGCTTGGAGAAGAGGAGGCTCGGGGGGGGCTCATCAATAAATATCTGGTCGGTGGGTGTCAGCAGGATGGGGCCAGACTCTTCTCAGTAGTGTCCAGTCACAGGACAAGGGGCAATGATCACAAACTGGAAAACAGAAGGTTCAACCTAATCCTAAGGAAATACCCGTGAGGGTAATGGAGCCCTGGTACAGGCTGCCCAGAGAGGTTGTGGAATCTCTGTATATGGAGACTTTCCAAACCCACCTGGACACATTCCTGTGGGATCTACTCTGGGTGATCCTGTTCCGGCAGGGGGTTGGACTAAATGATCTCCAGAGGTTCTTCTCAGTGAGGGTGACGGAACACTGGAACAGGCTGCCCAGAGAGGTTGTGAAGTCTCCTTCTCTGGAGACATTCAAGACCTGCCTGGACACGTTCCTGTGTAGCATAGTCTAGGCATTCCTGCTCTGGCAGGGGGATTGGACTTGATGATCTTTCAGGTCCCTTCCAATCCCTAACATTCTATGATTCTATGATTATGATTCTTCCAATCCCGACCATTCTGTGATTCTGTGATTCCTGGGCTGTGCCGGTGCCCACTCTGTTCGCCACTTTTCAAATCGAGGTCCTTCACATGAGAAGATCTCGAGCCTGCAGCACAGTTTCATGCTCGTGGGGTTTTAATCAATCAGATATAGTGTGGGATGAAATTGCCCCAGTTTTAGATTTATTTATTTATTAATTTCTTTTCTCAGGCAGGGGTACCTAAGCGTTTCCGTTGTGTTAAGAATGTCATGTTTTCTCTCCAGTTCAAGGCTGGTTACGGTTTTAATACAGATCAATAAGATTTAGTTTCGATGTCAATAAAACTCACTCAAAACCTCTGCAAAGTGAGGGAAAGGCAAGAGAAGAAGTGCATCCGCTTACATTCTCTTAACAGGATAATACAGCCAGCCAGCACTCCACAGAATACACTCCTCGAGAATTTACGCAGCCTTCCTACAAACCCTCAGTGCACACCAGTGCCCTACATTTCAGTAATGTCTTTTGTTTGTCATGGTGCTCAGCATTACTGGTGCACCAGCAGCATTGTCAGAAACTTCCCTATTTTAAGGTTGTTTGAAGGCTAAACACTGTCAGCGGTGTGGCAATGCAAAAGTTTGTACGTGAGAACTTCTGTCGTTGTGACTGTTGTGACTGCGTGGTGGGAATTCTGCTAATTTAAAATATTTTTTTTGTGTGGCAAACGGCCTTTTAGACCGTTTCAGCGGCTAGAGATACAGTAAGCAGATACCGGGAACAATAGAATTTCGCATCAAATTATTTCACTTCTCTGTGCCTCTTTCCTTATCTGTCAGGAGTATAAGTCTTCTCCCCAGACAACCAAATTTTATCAGCCAATCTGATAACGGATCCCAACAGATCTGATAGCACTATTTCAAAGCTAACATACTCAATGTTTGCAAACCTCTTAAGGATTTTTTGTGGCAGTTTGACAGAAGAAGGTACTATGGGAAAAAAGCTGATATTAATGATTTATTGATTGCAGATAATACTGTTGTGGGTATATTGAGCGCTATTAAATCCTGTTGCTTTGTGGCATCAGTTCTGTGAAAAGTCAGCATTTGTATATCCACCCTTTTTTCACCTCTTTTGGGACAAATTGCAAACATATGAGTATAATCCACTGAATACAGTCAATGAAACAATTTACTGCCCTTCATTTAAAAGTATCTCCTTGACATAAAACTTATCTCTGTATTCCTGGCAGCCCTTCTATTCACACCCGTTTTAAATCAGCTCTTGATCTCTGAAGGCCAAATCCTGCAAGAGACAGAGTAATTCTAGAAACACACAGTATTCGGATATAATGCGGCTAAATGTGTAGCGTAAACTGGAAGGCATGTTTATTGTCATACTTTTCCCTAACTATTTATTTAGAGTCTGCTCTGGTTGTCTCTTCCCTAGTTTTAGAGAGGTTGCCTGAATTGTTAGAGTTCCTTAGTGAAGTTGGGAAACAAATTCACTGTGTTAACTTATTTCCAAAGTTTTCATTTCTGAAGTACTTTCATAAATCTACCACGGACTGTAACATATCTTCCCCTGATTTTTTTTATTCTTAATCTGAAATGCTGTCAGACAGATAAAATAGAAGTTTATGTTCTGTTTTCCTCTGAATATTTGCAAGTAAGGAATCATTCATACAAAGACGTTTAACTTATATTATTCCTGCCTCAAGTCCAAAGAACATAATTTTGACTGTTCACTGCAAGCGGATATATAAGATTGTTACAAATTGATGCCAAGGGGCCCATACTTGGAATCTGTTTTGTTTTTCTTTGAGTTAGCTTCCAAATTGCAAGAGTGTGCATAATGAATGTGTTATCTAGTCCTTCTGTTTTGTATTTTTGAAGGAGAAACAGCACATACCGCAAAGCGACTTGGCCTACTTGCTCAGGTTCCATAGCAACCCAGTATTGCTGCAAATTCATTTCGTACTAATCAATTAGAAATTTTGCTCTGGCAGCTGGAATGAAAGTTTACAAGTCAAATCCCGCTTGTTTTACTTGGACCTGCAGTCGCAGTAAATTCAGTGAGATACTTGTCCGCGAAGGATACGAACTTGTATCTTTCGTCTCTCTCTGCGTTTATTGTTTGTGAAAAGGTCAGATTTAATTTTCGGGTTTCTCTCCAAGCAGAGGAAAGGAGGCAGTTCTCTTAAAGGATCCATAACTTGGGATGCCCTTGCGTTACACAGTTGCTGACCTGCTAAAAAGGAAGGTATCATTTTGCTCGCGGGGCATTTTAACCGGATGCCATCGGCCCCGCTGACCGGCAAGCACATTCCACCCAGCAGCCTACAAAACCTCCTGTTGAATCCACCCCAATATTGCCCATAAGGGGAATGTTCCAGGGAACGCGGTGGAATGTGCCAGTGCCCTTCACGGCAGCGCAGCCCTCAGTAACGTGGTTAGTATGCACGATTCCTGGGGAACCTTCCCTCGTAAAGGTCAGCTCATGCGCTGTTGGAAGTGTGCGTAATGACCATGAAAGCCCACGGGAACTCCTCATGCGCGCTCTGAAATGGTGCTCTCGATTGAAATCTAAAGTTTTCGGTACAGAGGTTTTGGGTACTGTTAGTTTTTTCTCCTATTTTTTTTCTTTTAGCCTTGCCAAAACCGCAATATATAAAAAATACTGGGAGATGGGGAAAGCCCATATCAAAAAAACCTAACCTGCAACCATGTGGAAATGGCAGAAAGTTTTCGATGTGGGCTGACAAGAGCACTGACATTTTGCTTTTAGGGTTATGATTCCAAATTCCGCTCATTCTGCTCCTGCTCTTTCTGTCCAGACTGCAGAGTTCATGTATAGATATGCCAGGCGTGCTGTCTGACCCAAACACAGCATTGGGCGTCTACTGTCATTTACCACAGAAATTCTTTTGTCGTGGTAGTCACAACACTAGCTTCCTTTTTATGCATTTTTACTGGTCTTTGGGCAAATGAGTCAGAGGTTTGAAGTATTGCTTTTAAATCTCGTTTGTCTCAATGGCTGGAAAAAGGTGTCCTCCAGTACAAAGTATACTGGAAAACCATGCGGGTCTATAAGAAGACACAGGTTTAACACTTTCTTTCCATTTCATTCATCATCACGCCAGAATTCAGGCTCTGACTACACATTGTTAGAAATATGCGTCATCCTGTTTTGTTAACAAACGCGGAGCAAATCAAAGTCACAACTTTTAAACTTTGCTATGTATCAGGGCTCATCAAATCTCCCCTGCGACAAAGAGGATGACGTAGAGTAGAGTTTGCTCCTTCAAGACCACGTCAGAGTTAGAGCTCAATGTCCATTCGCATGTCAGGGGCTGTGACAGGGAAAGCACCGCTCAACCACTTGCAAACGCTCTCTCTCTCCAGCTGCTACCGGTAGTTAACACGACGGGAAGGTTACAGCCTTGGCACAGTAAAAAAGGGTCAGGGAGTGTGAAGTGGGCTGCAGATTCCTTAAAAACTGCATTCTCAAAAAAGGAACATCTCCGTCTGGAGGGTTGTTAGGAAGAACAAGACCCAGACAACCCCACGGCCGACACTAACGGAACGGGCAGGGCTCACAGCTGCGCTCAGCCTCTTCTCCCAGGGTAGGCTCTTCTACCAGGGCCGGCTTCTCCTTCGGGTGACCACAGTCACTCGAGTGTCTCTGAGCACAGGAACAGTCCGACAACCTCCCCAGTTCCCAGGTTTTGCCTCTAACGCCACAGTCCCCGCTCTGATTCTAACCAGCAATTTGTTAAGATCTGCGTCTGCCAGGGAGGGGACATCCAAAGGGCTTATCAGGAGAAAAAACTGGTGGCCAAGGTGGAAGGAAACTTAGCAGAACCGGCTTTGGGAGATCTAAATGTTAAACCCGCTTTATTGTTTTTTGGTTTGTGTCTTTTTCTGAAGTGTTCACGTTGTGTTTAGTATGAAATACTGTACGGCTACGTTGTATGCTATGTTATGTTCAAAATGTGGGGTTTTTTTTAGAAACAGAGTGGTTTTTAAGTTTGCTGTTTTTCCTGTGCTGTTATTCTTTTATTTTGATGGATTTTGCATGATAACATTCTAGCATTTGGGAAAATGTGGGAGATTAATCATCGTGACTTTCAGATCAAATGTGTCGAGGGGAAAAAGCTTATGTTTAAATGTATTGTCCTGTATTTTAACCTATTATATGTCTGTGTTCATGTTCCCCCTGTTTTTATTGATGTACTGCACATATCTGACCTCCACTTTTGCCCTGTAGTTTTTCTTTACTAGTTTGGGGGGTTCTGCTTTCCCAACTTTGATTAAATATCTGATTGGCATAAGACCCTGATAACCATTAATTATTTAGAGGATGCTTTTCGAATTGGATCTTTTTAACCTCCACATACCCGATCCAATTTCCTTGCAGTCAGTAGAAGCTCTCCCTCAGTCAGCCGCAGCTTTACATGAAATAAATTCTAAAAAACCCAAATTTCACAGAATCACAGAATGTCAGGGGTTGGACCTCAAAAGATCATCTAGTCCAGCCCCCCTGCCAGAGCAGGATCACCTACAGTAGATCACACAGGAATGTGTCGAGGCAGGTCTTGAATGTCTCCAGAGAAAGAGACTCCACAACCTCCCTGAGCAGCCTATGCCAGGGCTCTGTCACCCTCACTGAGAAGTTTCTTCTCAAATTTAAGTGGAACCTCTTGTGTTCCAGCTTGATTCCATTACCCCTTGTCCTATCATTGCCACCGAGAAGAGCCTGGCTCCATCCTTGTGACACTCCTCCTTTATATATTTATAAACACTAATAAGGTCACCCCTCAGTCTCCTCTTCTCCAAACTAAAGAGCCCCAGCTCCCTCAGCCTTTCCTCATAAGGGAGATGCTCCACTCCCTTAATCATCCTAGTTGCCCTGCGCTGGACTCTCTCCAGCAGTTCCCCGTCTTTCTTGAACTGAGGGGCCCAGAACTGGACACAATATTCCAGATGGGGTCTCACCAGGGTAGAGCAGAGGGGCAGGAGGACCTCTCTGGACCTACTTGCTACTCCCCTTCTAACACACCCCAGGATGCCCTTGGCCTTCTTGCCCACGAGGGCACACTGCTGGCTCATGGCCATCCTGCTGCCCACCAGCACCCCCAGGTCCCTTTCCCCTGCGCTGCTCTCCAACACGGCAGTCCCCAGCCTGTGCTGGCACATGGGGTTATTCTTTCCCAAGTGCAAAACTCTACACTTGCCCTTGTTGAACTTCACAAGATTTCTCCCCGCCCAGCCCTCCAGCCTGTCCAGGTCTCTCCAAATGGCAGCACAGCCTGCTGGCGTGTCAGCCACTCCTCCCAGTTTTGTGTCATCAAATTTGTTGCATTTCTCATGATGTAATCAATGAACTTACACCACACTGAGCTTTGCTTCTGCCCTGTGCCGATGTTTTGGTTCCCTGAGGTGGTTCAATACCCCAGAGCGACGCCCGGCTCTCTCCTCCACCTGCTTGAGGCAGGTTTCAGGCCGTCTGCCTTTATAAAATCAAGAAGGGACTGGTTAAACCCATTTCTCACAGGGACTTTACCCTTTTCACGCAAAACCTAAAATATTTTACCTCACGTCCAGCAAAACTTTTCCCTTTTGTACAACACAGCCCGGCGGCGGCGCTCGGCCTCGCCATTACCTCGCGCCGGGGGCTCTCTCCAAAAAATCTTTTCAGAAAAAAGAAAAATAATCTTTTTTTTTTTTTAAAAAAAAAAAAGATGGATATAATTTTTTTTTTTTTTCCCCAAGAGTGCCCTCAGGGCCGGCAGGCAGATGTGTGCAGTGAGGCAGGGCTGCCCTTTGGGACAGACACGGGGCTGAGGGGGGAAGCAAAGGGCGGGAAAGGTGAAGGAGGGGAGTTGGCGGGGGGGGGGGGGGCAGCCTTCCCTCGAGCCCGACTGTTCTGTCTCTCCGCCGTGTGACTTTATTTTTGCCCTTCGCGTGCTCATTTATTTCTCCCATCTCTTTTTCTGTGTCTCTCCTCCCCTCTTCTCGTGTGTGCGTGTGTGTTCTGTGGCCCGCAGGTCCTGCCCTGCGCTGTTCGTCCGCCTCCTCCACCCCCCCCGAGCAGTCCCCCTCCCCTCCCCCTTCGCCGCCGGCCAATGAGGGCCCGGGGCGGTTGCCGGGCAACGGCGCGGCCCAGCCGGCCGCGGACTCTGACTCTGAGGAAGAGTTTGTCCCTAATTCATTCTTAGTTAAAAGTGGCTCTGGAAACCTCTGTGTCGCCGCCAACGGTGAGTGACTTCTCTCTCTCTTTCTCTCTCTAGTACCTACTCGTCTTGCTCGTCTGACAGGGGATGGAGGAGGGAGGGGGGGACGCGTGTGGGGATCGGCGGCAGCGCCCTAAGGGTCGGTTTCTGGGGTTTTGTTCGAAAAACAATAAGAAATTGAGGATGGGGGTGAAAGGGAGATTTCAAAAAAAAATCGGCCCATCAAGGCTGGAAAATGCAGAAAGGGTCGCGGCTGTGGTGAGGGATGAGGTGCCCGAGCTCAGAAACTTTGCGTGAAGTTTGAAGGTCGGAGCCCTCTGGCTCTTTGGGGGGATTTGGGCTTTTCTTCTTTTCTATTTTTCCCTTTGAAAACTTACCAGAAGAAACCGCCTTCTCCGTGAGGGGAGCAAGGTGCAGCAGGAGGGGCTGGCAAGGGCTGAGGGGAGGGCAGCCGGGTGGGCTCCGGGCCCCAAGCAGCCGAGGGCGGCCCGGAGGGTCCGAAACCTGTTGCCGAAGGGATGCGCGGCTGGAAAAAGGGAATGGCCAGAAAAAGGGAATGCCCGAAACTAGGGACGTTTCTTGGGAGTCGTGACAGCAGCATCGGCGCTGTGTGCTCAGCCTCAGAGGCCAGAGGAGGGTGTCTGCTTCCACGTTCCCCTCCGAGGCGCTGAGAGATGCTCTGCGGGTAAGTACGAGCACAAGGCTGCGTTTTTGGGATGCTCTGAGACTCCCCGACGGGGAGCCGAGGGTGCTCGGCACCGCCGCCGAACCGTGCAGCTTCGAACAAATTTCAAGAAGAGGAATGAGATTCACAGCCCTCTGCTGCAAGGACAAGGAGTCGTAAACGGAGAGGTAACGGTCATTGGCAAAGAAATGTGAAATTTCATCAAGGATGGTGTAACCTGATGAAGTGCAGATTACAGCACCGCAATACCCGTGGCCACTCAGGCCGCTGCCATCCGGCTTGAGTGATAATTGCTCACAGGTCTGATTTATGATGAAGGAGAAGGCACTCAAAGCTATCTTGAAAGAGAGAAAGAAAGGTGAGAGAGAGGTTTACTGCAGCTGGCAACAGCTTAACTGCATTTATGTTAAGCTTCTAAGAAGGTTTCTGAGTATGTTGTTATCTCTAAGTAAGGAGAGAAAGTTTGACATTTAATTTGTCCGCCCCCAGCCCCCTTTCCTAGCTTGCCTCTTCTTTTGTTGCATTTGTTATGGAAAAAACAAACTTTCCTTTCAGGCTTTTTCAAAGGAGAAGGTTATCTCCTCTGAATTGTCATCATAAGGAGAGTAGGGGGAAATACAGTGTCGTATTCATTCAGGAAACTGCTTAAAATTCATATCCTCTGTTCAGCTTTCCCCCCTCCCCTCCCACCCTGTAACTCACACACACATCTGACTCCTTGCAGTCACACTACGTTGAAATCTGAAATCATGTAGATGACCCTCTTGTTGGAAATAAAGCCTACTCTCATTCGTCCTCATGTTTTCAACATCATAATAATGTAGGATGTACTTTCTCTTTGTTCATTTAGGGAATATATATGTACACATACATGCATGCCCTCCAGGTAAAAAGAGGGAAGAAAGAGAAAGCAAGTGAGATTAAAGACCTTAATCTCTTCTTTTGCTAATTAGCTGAACAACAGAAAAAGCATTGTTCAGAGTCCACAGTGGGTTGGCGACATTATTGTATTATTGATGTGCTGGTGAGTTGGTTAGACTTTAGGCTTTTCAGCTGCCTGCTTATTTATCCTCTTTTTTTCTCAGTGCTTTCTCCATCGGCTTGTAGACATACTACATTCCCTGAAGCCTTCTTTGTGTGTAGGATTCAGCAGGTTGGTAATAAATATGTCTCACACAAAGACGGGGCGCCTGGGGTCTCATTTGCGTGCTTATTCTAGTTGTTCAGTAAACAGAAGTGCAGGTAGTGCCAGCACACTGGTGACCTGTTAGGATCAGCTCAGCATCACTCTGCTATCAGGAGGAAGACAAAGGTGACTTCCTGTGCTACCTATCAACCCGTAATCTGTGAGCTCACATGAATAAGGACCACAGACTATACAAGCTCATCATGTCTAAAACCCGGAGACTCTCCTGACCTCTGTCAATGGATTTAATTGCTTTAGTTCCTTAACGTTCTGTTTCTATGAGGCTTAGTCAGCTTAAACTTTAAATGACAAAGGCAGGTCTTTATGTTCCCTAAATGGTGAAAATTAGTGAAAGCTTATTTTGGTTAGGACTAAGTTTAATACAGTTAGAGCACTCATTCTTGGAGAATAGTAGCTGTCTCAACAGCAGGGCAGCCTGAAAATGCTGTCCAAAGGATTTGTGCTGCACTTTTTAATCGATTGTGGCTAAGTTTTCCTTCCACAGCTGTGTAAACTCAGCCTTAGAGAAGTCCATCCAAAGTAAGTAACACCGAGGGAGCAGCACTGCTGTTACAAATCCCCATGTAAATTGCAAATATAGTGCACATGGAACTTAAGAAACATGCTACTTTTTGAAGATACAGTAGGCTATTCTTTATCTAAGTTCCTTTCATTCCAGAAAGGTAATAATGCCCGTAATTTCTCCATTTCCAGGAAAATACCCAACTAAACTTTCAAATGAAGGCTGGAACTAACTGATAAGTATATAACTATGCTAGACACCTTTTAGGGCTTTTGATTTTGTGTTAGATGTATTGCAAGCCATTGTAACAAGGGTATGAATATCTCCATTTTGTAGAATCATGGGATGGTTTGAGTTGAAGGGACTGTCAAAGGTCATCTAGTCCAGTCTCCCTGAAGTGAGCGGGGACATCTTCAACTAGATCAGGTTGCTCAAAGTCCCACAAACCTGACCTTCAACTCTTTCAGGGATAGGGACATCAGCAGCTTCTCTAAGCAACCTATTGCACTGTTTCACTACCCTCACAGTAAGAATTTCTTCCTTACATGAAATCTAAATCTACCCTCTTTCACTTTAAAACTGTTACCCCTTGTCATGTCACTTACAGACCCTGGTAAAAAGTCTGTCTCCATCCTTCTCAGAAGTCCCCTTTAAGTGTTGAAAGGCTCCACAGAGCCTTCCCTTCTCCAGGCTGAACAACTCCAGCTCTCTCAAGCATCTCAGGACATTTCCTTTCAAAAACATTAAAACTTCCTGATGTGAGGATTTCAGGTCTATTTACAAAGTAGACTGCCTATCTCAGTAAATATTCAGAAACGCTTCTTTGGGTTCCCATCAGTCAGCGTGTGTGTATATATATATATGACTGATGAGAAGCCAGAACTGTCTGAAGGCATCTAATCTTTTAAGAAACTACCAAATGCTGTATTGGACCAGAGCATTGATCCATGTAGTCTCTGACTGTGGTATGGAAGGAGAAGCACAAGCCCATGGAGTTGTAGGGCTGGAGAAGATCAAGCTCCAGCCAAGGAAAAGGATGTAGAGATTGGTGATTGTCTCAACAGCAGCAGCTCTTTTCCATTTGAACTAGTTAATAACATGAAAAGTTGGGGTTTTTTAGGAAAATCTATGTTAAAATCTATGGCTGTTATCCCCATGGGGAGCTGATGTGCAGAGTGACAAAGAACAGAGTTTGAAAACTGCATGAAATCCATGGAAAACCGGCATCTGAGTTCCTTTGAGAATACTGACCGTGTTGCCTCATAGTCAAAGCCAAAGTGCGTGACTTCTTCCAGCTCTTTCATCAATGGACTTCTTCCAGCGTCTTTTCATCAGACATTCGATGTGAAATGTGCTTTTGGCGCTTTGTGGGGTCTGGTGTGTTTCTCCAAAGTTGCTCACATCAGGCAGGCAGGAAGGCTGGACGTACAGGTTTGAAAGAATCTCTGCAGGTGGGAACCACAAAATCCAAAATCGCTTCTTGTTTGGGGCATTCTAATATTCTTAAACACAGTTTCAGAGACCAGGGCATAGGTTTTATTTAATTCCAACTGGGTAAGGAGATACCAGAAAGTTGTAAGAATATCTAAAACTGACTCTCCAGTCCTAAAAATTACTTTATTTAGGTGATACTAGAAGTAACATCTACTATAGTCTCTGGAGGAAGGAACTAATAGAGTTTGGAGTCTTATCATCCACTTCTGAATGTACCCCAGTTTCTTTGGCTTCTACTCTGTGCCAGAACCTCCTGGTGCTCTCCACTGATTGATCAGTCCTGTTCCTTTTCTACCGCTAAGGGCATTTATTCACAAAAAAAAAGAAGCAGCGGTGGAGGGTCGCGCTGCCAGTCACCCAAGGTGACATTGCTGCTGGAGTGAAAGAGAGAGATGGGAGGTAGGCATGATTCACAGTATTATTAGACTTTGAATTCCGAGAGGAGTGCGCAGTGTTGTGTGAAGCGTGGACAGTGCAGCCCTCGCCCCTGGCACAGATTTCGTTGTCAGTGGACAGGAGGAGGGAAAACAATTTTGAGTACGTAAATAAATATTCCAGGGTTATATGAGAGGAGACAAGTGCGACTATGCAAGGAGACAAGTGCAACTTGTCTTCTAGGATCCTTGATTTCAGTAGAAAATAGGCCAAATCAGAATCAGTTTGACTCTGAAAGCTGAAAAAAGCCCAAAATGTGCTGCTTTTCCTTAGTGGGATCTGCATGAATAAGCCACTTGGCCAACAAAATCCGTGGTCAGGGAGTTAACGCAGATTCGTGTACTGCCTTTGCCACTTTTTCTTTGTTTAGAGTGCTGGACAGTTTGAAGCAGGAGGTTCTCCTAAGATCTTCTTTCTCATTTTAAACTAAATCAGACCAATCTAGACCTCCTGATTTGTAACCAAAAGGATGTGTCCTGTTTCCTTTTTAGTTTTTTTTAATCTTTAACCATCAGCCTTGAGCTGTTGAAGACAATCACCATTTGTAATCTACCTCCCTTTCCTATCGTTCAGAAAGAACTTTCCACCTTTTTATTTAATGATTCAGCCCAGATTTATGAAGATAAATCCGTCACTACTTTAGCATTATCCGTGTTCTGTCAAATAATTTAATTTGATATAAATTGTGCATTTCTGGCACTTTACAGTGAGTAACCGACCAAGTCATCGGCCGCTACTGCTGCTTCTCCAGGATCTAAAAGGCAGTCGTCTTCCAGAAATACAGGGCACTTTCCACTGAAAGTTTTTAATCTCTCTGTGTATGTGCTCTGTATTTATTTCTTTAGTATCCTTGAAGCGTTGGGTGCTGCATAGCCTGCCACACAGATTCGTTCTGCAGCCCGGTGTGACCGGCTGAAAGGCTGAACTTGGCTTCAGCCTGCTCTGCCTCGGGAATCACACCTCTCGTCTTCAAAACTGACCACAGACGCCTGAGTTGTTCTGTAGGAGTCCTGCTCGAGCACAGGGTTCGGTGTTTACGGTGCTGAGATGGAAGAGACAGGCACAGAGAGATCAAACAGCAGCAGGGAGCCCAAAAGACACAGAATGTTAAAGCATTTCAAAGAAAGAATGGTGGTGCGTGAGGCTTCTAAGGAGTCGAGAATTTTCAAGGATCTCACTGAGGGGAGCTAAAGAACCTTTGATAATGTAATCTTAATAATTGACATTTTGCTCATCTAATAATTAATAAGGAATCCCAATTCAATTAAATTTTATGTCAGGCTTTTTTTTCTTTCCTAAAAGGCTTGTGGGTGGAGGGTCTGTTCACTTAGTGTTTTGTCCTTGCACCGCACTTTCTGTTGCTTCTTTCTTTAAGCGTGTTAAGTAAGAATAAAAATTAATCTCTGCATCCTTTATCAGAGATTTGCAGAGTCCATTAGCAGTCACTGTTACTCATAATAGTAATTCATAATTAAAGAAGGGAAACTGAGGAATAGGAAGATATAGCACATCATTTTCCAAGTGTCTTTTAAAAAATTAAAAATATTCTTTGGGTTATTGTGTTCCCTATTAAAATTTTAACACCACCCCCCTAACATTTCAGAAGTTCAGGAAAAATCATCTTAAGGAGAGGAAAGGTTTAAAAAGGTGCTTGGTTTAGCAATAGTTTTAAAATATACTTTAATAAAAGAACATTTTTTTTAGAACACTGGTGATGACTGAAATAATAATGATGGTAAGAGAGGTGCTTGGAAAAAAGTCTTTTGAAAACCAGTTTTACATATTTTTTCACTGAATTTATCCTCTAATTTGGAAACATATTCAGAGTTCAGCCTCAGAAACCGTGACCTAAATTCCTCCCTTTTAATTTTAGTCAGAAAACTAAACAAGAGGCATATTAATCATAAGCTTTCAATTTAGTGAGAGGCATTTCAGGCCATCAGCGTCTGAGTCATCCTGAGGAGATTCCTCTTTTTCAACTTATTGTGGAAAGAGCTGTGGCTCACCCTGAGTCCCTAAGAGCCTGAGAAGTAAGTTAGAAACCTTAATCTGATCATTTTGGCTTGATTTTCACAGTTGTTAGGTACTTAAACTCACTGAGACCACCCAAAAACTACCTGGCATTTTTGAAAATTCGTCTTCGAATCACTTTTCCAAATTTACCTCTGTCGTAAAGATGACAACAAGGCTCAGGTTTTGGATTCCCAAACATCAGCCGGTGCCTCTTAGACCCTGGAAGATCAAGGAAGAAGTTGTAAACAGGCAGATGTGAGGAGGATCGGATCGTGAATTATTCCTGCTCCTGTTCACTGAGTGGTGGAGCTGTCCTGTTGAGTTTTTGTTCCTCCGGTTTCACTCTTCCCTACCAGGAGGAAAGGTAGGAAAGATTTCAGTGCGCAGATCTTTCGGAGGATGTGAAGCTCTAGAAGTGCCCGCTTTGCTGCCGTTTCAGCTCTTGCCCCACGAATTCGCTTCGCACCCCGAGAGTATTTGTTTAACCTGGAAGTTGTTTGGCTTCAGGATGAGCCAAAGGTGAGAAGCAAATCATTGGCCGTAAGACTCGATTCTTATCGCTGATATCGGTGGGAGGCGTTTGGATCAGATTCTTAGCGTAACAAGGGTCAAAGCCCGACCCGGCTAAAATCCTTTTGGCTCAAACGGGGCGGGGAGGTTTGGTCAGAAGTGGATAATATGAATACACAGAAAAGCAAGTTGGGTTTTTTGTTTTTTATTTTCAAAGAATACATATCCTGAAGAGAACAAAGTAAAACTATGATTGTCACAATCAGTGAAGGGCAGCAATGAAATGAGTCACCTTTCCAGGCCAGTAGGGAACACACTGAATCAGTTAAAGCAGATTTATAGCTTTTTAGCTGTGATAAAACCGTATCAGTGTGTATATGAATTTACATAGGACTAGGGTTGTTTTTTTTTCTTCTTTCTTCTAATGCAAGCCACATTGGAAAGTGTGCACAAAGGAGCCTCACTCAGAAGAAAGACAACTGGAACAAATTATATGCATTCAGACTTGTTAAACTGAATTGGCAGCAGAAATATTCCTGGTAACCTGAGCATTACAGCAGCACTGGTATAGTTAAGGTTATGTCAGCATTTCCATTAGAAACTCTTACTTTCAGAGGTTTATATTTGCAGTAAAAATTCACTGTGGGTTGAAACTTGACAAGCTGTGCAAGGTCTCATCTGAGATGGATTTTTTTTTATTTTTTTTACCTTTTTCTTTACAAAACCAGGGAGTCAAATCTGTTTGAAGAGTCAAGCTACGCGAGCGCAAACAAACATAGCGGCGTTCTGGCTTTGATCCTTTTCGATGTTAAAAAACCTCCGTTTCTTTCTTTATAGTGTAACTATCAAATGTGCAGCAAAGTCTTGCTCTGAAGAAGAAATTAATCATTACACTATTAAAGGAAATGAAACATTAATTTATGGCCCATTAGATGCTTTTTCACTGCAGGACTGCCAGTGTTTTGGTCTACCTCAGGTTATACTGAGAGATTTGTGACTAACATGAAACAAAGCCCCCAAAGGAGCAGATTCTGTCTGGAAAAAAATGCTTCTGGGCAGCTTTAGAAGAAGAAAACATTGAAGGCAGAGATGTCCAGAGATCGGAGCGAGTACTAGAAATTCAGCCTTTTGATTTCTGCCACAGGCTTCTCAGCTAAAAAACTTATACTTTGGTTTTCTCCATTGTAAACGGAAGATATAGCAAGATGTAGGCTTCAATATCCTTCCAACCTATTTCCTCGTCTGTATGATATTACTGGAGCTAGCCATGGTTTACACTATGGTGGATGTGTAGACAGAAAGGGACCCATGGCTCCATACTTGCACACATGATGTTTCAGAAAGTAAGCTTGTCTTTTTTTTTCTGAATCTTTACAGACTTCTGGGTGCAGAGCACTGAACTTGTTATTTCTGGGTATGTATCGTCTCGGAACTGATGCCTGTGTGGCTGAGGATCTGCGTGTGCTCTGAATTCCTGACGGGTTGTGTGTCTTCTACACTTTGCAAAGTCGTAGCTGATGTTCATCAGAACTTTTTCCATTCACCAGATAAAAGCTGACGTGGAAGTGCAAAGTACTATAAAATGCAGGAAGGAAGTCTGACGTTCGGGTACTCGTGACTGCATTGTGTTATTACTGTGAAATGGATCTCTCAGTTGGGAATGAGCTCCAACTTGGGGAAGGCTTGTTCCATTAGCTGTTTTTCGAGCTCCATTTTAAAATGAGGACCTGAGGGCTTTGAACTTTTATTTATAAGCTGAAATTGGCTGGCCACCGTGAACCGGTGATTAATTAGTAAGGGAGACGATCCCAGAAGTCTCGCTCTGACCTATGTGTTCTTTCAAACTAAACATCCAATAACTGCACAGCCTCAGAAGATGTCTCCCCCATCATTTCTGTGCTTTGCATTATGCGGTGTGTTTATTGTAACACGCTATTAATCTCACCCACAGCTTTCAAACCATCATGTGACCCCACCGAATTCTTCCAACTAAAGGAGGGGATGGCTTTAGGTATTCTGGGCGGAATCTTTGAGGCTCTGAGTAGAAGGGAACGGATCGGGTTAAAATGTTTGAGGCGGTAACTCAAAGGGAAAAGTGCCTTCTGTGGATACAGCACGAGTTTTATGAAAAATGATATTTGGAACATGACATGAGAGGATAGCGCAGCTTCTTGCTGTGTGTGTGTGAGCCCCGGTGTATCCTTTGAAGTTGCTTCCCATGAGTACCTGGGTGCAAAGCAGTGGGGTTGTTTCGTTCAAGAGAAGGCAATCCTTAACCCTGTGTCTAACAGCAGGACCAAGCCCTCAGTGCCCACGCTTGGTAGTAAAGCTGATGTGATAGACGGTTATGGCACAGAAGAAGCCTTTGATCTTGGAGGGATTTATATGAAAAACCGTCGTAGTTCCTTAAGAGTCAATTGGGTTAAGCCTTTGAGGACTACAAGCCCCACTGTAAGCATCCCACGTAAGAATTAATTCGGCGGCAGCTTGGAAAGCACCAGAATTTGAAAGGTTAACAAGTTTTGTTTGCTTTTAATTCCTGCCAAGTGAGTCAAGACGAAAACCTCAAAAAGAGATGGAATAGCTGGTAGGGTGGTTTAGATGCGTTATTGGCATTAGCTCAAAATCTACAACTGCAAGGTTGGTGTTTTGCAGTTGCGTCTGGAAATGGGAGTCAGAAGACCGGTGACAGTTTGTGACCTTGGCCAAATGACCTAAATGCTGGTGTCTGTCAGTCAAATGGGGAATAATGACCGTTGTTCAATTCTTAGAAGCTTTGGAGAATTTTACATTCTTGACTGAAAATGAAAAACATTGATGTTGTGCTCCCGCTCCATTCTGCTGGTACGTCCACAGCATCTCAGGGCTTTACTGATGGCTTTTATCATTAACAGGGAAGATTTAATAGATTTTTTTTTTCTCTTCCCACGTAAAAACTAGGCCTATTAATGGAATCGAAGACTTTTCCATATAAAGCAGATAAATGGTAGCGAAAAGACAAAATGGTTCAAATCACGAGACCGTAACGACAGCAGCTGAGAAAATTCAGACACAGAGTACCTTGCATGTCTTCTTCCAAGAGGTCAGGGTGATGCGTCAAAGTAGCATGAAAATATACAACCATTCCCTCAAAGCATCAACAGTGGCACGAAAGATCGTGTACTTCAACTACTGAAGCCCAGATCTGCCCCCTTTACTCATCAACCGTCTCAAAAAGCAATTAGTCTTATTGGTAAGGAAGGCTGGGCTGCCTCTCATTAGTTGCCTCCTGATTGTTCCTAACCTTTCGTTTCTTAGGACATCAGCATTACTCGAACATGAACCCCACGAAATATAGCAAGGGTGTTTGGGAAGTTTTTCAGAGTAGCCTAAAAATTGTTGTCAATTCTTGCCTTTCTTAGCTGTGTGAACTGAAGATGCAGCGAAGGGAGGGCTGAAGCACCAGAACAGGCTGTCCAGGGAGGTGGTGGAGTCACCAGCCCTGGAGGTGTTCAAAAAACATGTAGACGTGGCATTTCAGGACATGGTTTAGTGGTTATAGAGGTGTTGGGTTGATGGTTGGACTTGATGATCTTAGAGATCTTTTCCACCTTAATGATTCTATGGTTCTATGCCCTGGCAGGGCAATAAATTCCTAGATATGATAAAATATCTCAAGTTGCAAGGGACTTATAACTACAGGAATATTTTACCTGTTGTTTTAAAATATACTGTTCCTTTCTGGAGGATCTGAGCCTTTCTTTTCTTTTGTTATGTTAAATTTCTGTAGGTTTTCAGGGTATTTCTAAACGTCCTACCAATATAGCCTTTTCATCTTGGCGTGTTTCCTTTTCTTTCTGGCTAAATAGGACCTGTGTTGTAGAGACAAAAAAAATCTGCCTCTCCAAATTATTGAAGTTAAGCAGGTTATAATCTCAGCAGTTTGGACGCCGTGGGATTTTAGGTGTTCGATAAGTGCAACATGCTGAAAATAAGGCAAAGGATTCTGAAACCGTAAGTGGCCATATTTCTTTTTGAGAGAGAAGGGGTGTTATAGTGGCCAGACCAGTAAGACGAGAACCTGTCTCATCTTAAGCACTATTAAAAATCAGCCAGCCATGACAGCTCAGGAATTGGACTTCAGGAATCAGACTCCCACACGAGGGAAGGCTTGAGCTTTGTGACCTGCTTCAGAAAAATTAAGGTAGCGACGCATGCCTCATTAGCGTGACAGCGGTGGGAGTGGGCTTGGCGTGTAATAAAGTGCTGCAAGACCTTGGAGTGCTTCGGTAGGTAAGCTTGCAAGTGTAAAATCAATGCTTTTTGATACATTAGGTAGTAATGGAAGAAACCCAGCACAGAAGTGGTATGATCGGATGATTTAGTTATAGCCATAAATCTCGCGGCGGTATCGTGGCAACGTGGTAGGACACAGCATTTCATAAGGAGTGCGGCACAAAGATTCGCGCATTAGTCAAGTCTGGCGTTGAAGCGCATGTGGGTGGGGATTGCTTTAGGGATATAAATGACAGAGTGCTTCATCCTGGCAAACACACTGAGTAAAACAAAGATACTCTGTAGTCAAGGAGCACTTTAGACTGAGGTGCCCGTATTTGGATTCTGCACAGGTTATTTCTGGTATAAAATTGTTCTGGTGGAATGAAAATCAGCACGGATTCCTCCAGGTTAAAACTGATACTTACACACTGACCCCTTCCTTGCCTTACCCTGCTGGGCCAATCGTGGAGATTTTGTAAAAATTCTCCAGGGTCACCTTCCACATAGTAATGCCACTACTACTTGATGGTTGCTTGTGCTATGTTTTAATGTAAGCCAGCTCTTTTCCTCGCTGTCCTGTCCGAATCACCTTAAACAACTTCACTCCCTAAACCCAAATGGCTAGGTGAGTCTACCGGAAGGATCCACATCCTACCTCAAGCTGTGTATTTTCTCCTTCAGGCATCTTGTTTTTAAACTCATTGTTCCTCTTAAATTAATGTCATTTTTGCTGCCTTTCTTTGTATTGCAGTCAGTTTTTCTACGCGTCTCTAATCGTATGGGACAGCTGAGGTTGCTATTGCTTGACAAGCTTAACGAGTACCCAAAGAAAGACGGGTCAGGTAGAAACAAGAGGGAGTGACGTTGCTTCCTGCCATTAAGATATGCTTGATTAGGAAAAATATCATTAGGACTGGGGCAGAGGAGCAACAAGTCAGAGGAGATAAGCAGACTTTAGTGGTTTTGTAGAATGAGTCGCAGAAATCCTTACTGTTGCTGCATGTAACTTTTCTGATACGCCAGTGAAACTTGAAACAAGAGGTCGTCTCAAAGGGTAATAGCTTCCAGCCAAAATGTGCTTCAATCTACCAGACCACCCATCCTTTCTTTATCAATGAGGTCAAAATAATAGCAGTACTTGACACTTTTACACAGATGGGTAAAATCTATTGTGTCACTGGTAGGTTTTTTGAGAAACCTAACCCATGTAACTGTTTTTAATAGCTGAAGTAGTTACAGGTTGCCTTTCCTGTGTATATCTCTAAGCAATTAGGAAACAGTAGGTCTCCTGGTACCTCCTTGAATCAGATAAGTGCGATTATCTCCGTTTTACAGAGGTCACAAGTGACTAACCTGAGGTCACCCAGGCATTCTGCGATACCATCACGGGCAGGATTCATCTCCCCTTATTCTCCCATTTCTGTAACAACCACTACGCTACGTTCTCTCCCAAAAGCTACACAGAGACACTTAATACAATTGAGCTCTTCGGCGCAATCGATTTCTAGCAGTCTGCAAGACGCTTCCCAGACCCAATTTCACCTGCTGAAAGCAGCTCGGTGTGATCGGGAGTTTGCCCCAGTTTACAACCAACCACAATGTTCATGTGTGGAATTCGTGTGAAATACACAGCTCTGGACAGGCATCCAAATATTGCAGAAACTATCCTGTTGGCCAGTGGAATGAGGAAGAAATCAGTTTTCAAATATAGCTGGGAAATTTGCAAAGGCACCTTTACCTATCCGAAAAACCATGTCCTAGTTTGCAGCCTGGACGGGGAATTCAGACTTGCGCTGAATCTTGTGGTAGCTTCTATTTAAACCAGTTTGCTTTAGCTTCCATTTCACCTCTTTAAAAACAACTCTTGAGCGGTTTCTATCCGTGTCAGTCCAGGCCAGAAGTTCCTCTAATCCATCTTGGGATAAAACACAAACAGTTCTCCTCTGACAGCTGTGAGTTGGTTGCTGTCATGTGCAAACTTGGCTGAAACCCTTTAATTTATGAAATGCTACGTGGCCCTCAAAAGATTGCCTAAATAGTTTACTGCATGTCACTTTTTGTTGGAAACCAGAACCCATATTTGCTGTGCCCTCCATTAAGCAGGACCTCTTCACATTCCTCCTGCTTCTAAATGGGAACTTGTACGCATTGATTTTTATCGGAAAACTTCAAACATGTCCCAGGGCTCTTGCATCTTTTTTTGCTATTTGTCTCCATCTTGGCTTCGCATAATTTTTGTGTGCAGGGTTCAGAGGTTGTCTTAAAGGTTTCATTTTAAATATTTTCTTTTGGTCCAAATTACTCTTTGCCACGGCTCTGGAAGGGGGTAATATTTAAGGTGCCTTCAAAGAATGTGGATAACTTCCATCTGCTCAGATACCGAGTAAGATGTTTGCATCCTGCAATGACTGATAAATAATTGTGTACAAGAGGTAACGACAGCATTTGAAGTTCTACAGAATTAATTTCTCGGGAAGTTCTGCAGCACAGTAGCCACAGAAAGCTTGTTTCAGAGAGGCCGAAGGAAAAAGAAAGGATCTTTTGAGAGTGGCGTTAAGTGACTTGTGTGGCAGAAAGATAATCCCTGAACACACCTGTGCAGGAGAAACACAACATGTGGATTAGTTTTGTACTTAATTTGTCACTCTGGCGTTCCCTCCGGGAACCGCCTGAGTGGTCTCTGCTGGCCCAGCTCGAGTGTCGCCGCGGCTTCAGCAGCAGCCGCGCCGGTGGATTTTTGATACCGAACAATGTGTGTTTATTTGCTCTTTTTCAGTCTGGTGCCTGGGGTGGAATTTTAATGGCGCAAAAAACGAGGGGAGGACAGAGAAACGAATAACCTGAGCACCGAAACACGGCGCCCAAGGTGGTTTTTCAAGCTTCGCCTTCACATCTGCTGCCCTTTTCACAAACATCTCCTCTCCCCTTCCCTTATCCCAGTAAAGTGAAGTTCTGCCCTTAGTATTATCTTGCCAGAGAGAGGAACATGAGGAGAGTCCTAAGTGCCTAGTCCTGCAGTTTTAATCCTTCCAGCTAGCCTTTGCTCTTACTGAATTGGAATTTCTCTTGTATGACAAGTTTCCTTGCATTTTCCTTGCATTTTCCTTGCCCGTTCCTTGCCCTTTTCTTGCCTTTTCCTTGCCTTTTCCATTTTGCACTGCGAAAGTCCAAAGCCCTGGACCGGGTGACTGCGCTCCTATAAAAACACAAGTTCTGTAATTTCAGGAAAATTATTCTCAACTCTCAGAGTGCTCCAGACAGAAGATGGGAAGTGAGCAAGAGAGAAAACAGTTTGGAGGGATCTGTCTGTGATTTCTGCCACTGCTGGGCGTTTTGGAGGAAATGGCTCGCTCGGATGAAGTACTTGTTGCAAAAGCCAAACTTGAGGCAGAAGAAAAGAGCATTAAATTCCACCCTGCAAATATTAAAGAGAGGAGGAAGAAGAGGGTAGAAAAAGACCTAAGAGCATGGAAGAAGGTTTTGTTTTGAATATATTTGAGTTTCACATGGGCCTGGTGCACTCCCCGTGGCGTTGGAGTGCTGTGAATTGGAAGCACTCAGGTTGGAAACAGGTCCGAAGCGCTGATTTCTGAGCCCAAACAGAGTCGCACTTACTGCCAGGAGGGTTTATTCAGCTTGCTGGGTGCGAGCCAAAGGAACTGACCGCCCTGCGAGCTGAAACCAGTGCCAGGCAGCCGAAGAATAACATTGCTTTGACTGAAATGGCAACTGTTTGTTTGTTCTTCCAGCAAAAGGGGCGAAATAAAAAAAAAAAAGCAGCTTTTAGTGCTTGTGGTGACAGAGAAGGTTAAAAATCGAGGAGGAAAAAAAAAAAAAAGATTTTTGTGAAAGAGGATGAAAGTTTAGGAGCAAATTTTTCTCCTTGGCTGCATGTTTCTGGTCTTCGCTGGCTTGTAAATAACAAAAGCTTGCTCTTTGTTAGTTTTAGTGTACAGGATTTTTTCATTCTTCTGCTAAATTATGATCAATTATTCTATATCATGACTTACCCTGACTGACAATGGTTATGATGTCCCAAAGCCAGCGCAGGCACTGCCACAGCAGCGTGCGATAGGTGTGAAGGTTACAGCCACAGGTTTTTTCTGTGTTAACAGGAGAGGGCTTCACGGAGTAAAATCAGTGATGGAATGTGAGGGTGACAGAGCTGCCCAGGGAGGTTGTGAAGTCTCCTTCTCTGGAAACATTCAGAACCCGCCTGGACACGTTCCTGTGCGATCTACTCTGGGTGACCCTGCTCTGACAGGGGGCTGGACTGGATGATCTTTTGAGGTCCCTTCCAACCCCCAACATCCTGTGATTCTGTGATTCTGTGATGTGACTTAGGGCTTGATCTCAGTGACTTTCACGGGAGTTTAACATGAGCAAAACATGCAAGCTCAGGTATTTTCAGGCCTCTTCTTTTCATTTTTTTTTTTTTAAATGACCTGAAAGGCTGCCTTTCCTCCTGATGATCTCGAGGGGCGAGAGCTGGCGCGGTCGTGCCGCGAGAAGCTGCCGCTCCTGCTGCCTTCGAGCCGCTCCCAGCTCAGGCTGGCATCACCCAACAACCTCAGCTGGAGCCAAGTTAGTGTCTGCCCCTTGTTTGAGCCACGCTCATCCTCAGGCAATGTCCATCTTGCCTTTTTCTGGTTGCTATGCAACTGTCAAAACTGCTTTTTTTCCCCCCAGCTTGTTAGTGTTTCTGATAAGACGAAGAGTTCCAGTTAGGGGATACTACTGGTGATAGTAGTAGCTTTTTTTTCTGCAATTGTCCTGCATTTGATTTTGCTGTCTCTAGAGGTGTTTGGTGCTTATTTTGATGTGCCAGCCCCTGAAATTTTCCAATTTGCTCAATAACTTCAGTCTGACAAATAGAAGAGTAAATCAAAGTTTCTAGTGCTCTTTATTTAAATCGGTTTAAACACGGGACAGCTAAAGACATTCAAACTAAAGAGAAATAAAATCCAAAACATGTTACTGAAATATGTTTTAACAATAATTTTAATAACAAAAAAAATAAATATTAACATATTTAATGCAATTTGAAACTTTAGAAACAGACATTGTTACAAAGTCATGTTGGTCACATGTTTTTGAGGGGCTCCCCTCTTTTTGGAGAAGGTTTACCCAGCTCTTGGGTAAGGGACAACACAGTATCACAGTCTGCTAGGGATTGGAAGGGACCTCAAAAGATCATCTAGTCCAACCCCCCTGCCAGAGCAGGAACATCCAGATGATGTTACACAGGAAGGCGTCCAGGCGGGTTTTGAATGTCTCCAGAGCAGGAGATTCCACAACCTCCCTGGGCAGCCTGTGCCAGGGCTCTGTCACATTCACTGAAAAGAAGTTTCTTCTCAAATTTAAGTGGAACCTCTTATGTTCCAGTTTCAGCCCATTACCCCTTGTCCTGTCATTGTTTGCCACCGAGAAGAGCCTGGCTCCATCCTCGTGACACTCCCCCTTTATATATTTATAAACACTAATAAGGTCACCCCTCAGTCTCCTCTTCTCCAAACTAAAGAGCCCCAGCTCCCTCAACCTTTCCTCATAAGGCAGATGCTCCACTCCCTTAATCATCCTAGTTGCCCTGTGCTGGACTCTCTCCAGCAGTTCCCTGTCCCTCTGGAACTGAGGGGCCCAGAACTGGACACAATATTCCAGATGGGGTCTCACCAGGGCAGAGTAGAGGGGAAGGAGAACCTCTCTTGACCTACTCACCACCCCCCTTCTAACACACCCCAGGATGCCATTGGCCTTCCTGGCCACAAAGGCACAGTGCTGGCTCATGACCATCCTGCTGCCCACCAGGACCCCCAGGTCCCTTTCCCCTGCACTGCTCTCTAACAGGTCATTAGGGAAAGTCTCATTATTTGAATGAAGCGTGCAAAGAGGAACACAGAAGATGGTGTTCTTCACCAGATGGTGTTCTTCATTTTCCAGATGCTCTTGGAGACGAGCGCCTGCTTAGGCAGGTATTAGAAACCTTAGTGGTGGCTTCGGAAATGGGAGATGGAGTAGGGAAGCAAGAAAGGAGAATAAGTTGTCTTGTCTGCATGGTCTCCCTCTCTGAAAACCATGAACTTGCTCCTGCGATTCCATGAGCACCACTTCACACTCTCTTAGGGCTTAAATCGTATTTCTGCGCAGTGATGAACTCTCTCACATTACGCAGCGTAGCTCAGCTCTACTCTAGGTGAGTGGAAAGACAAAGATTTGACCTGTTGAATTTATACAGATCCTTTTTAGCAACGTGCCGGAAGGAGAGATTCCTCCTTGGGCCAGATGTGCTCTGCTTTAGAATTGCCATTGTGGGCGTTTAGAAGGGAGGCAAAATGACAGGCCAAGCGCTTGCATTGCTAATACCTCAAACAAATGTTTTTCTGATTAATTGAAATAAATTGGCATAACAAGAAACACAGTGTGCATCCTCAGAAGTGCAAGGTTGTTTTCTAATGCAGCTTCCTGGTAGAGCAAATACTTTAATTATCTCTGTTTGTGCTCCAAAGCAAATTTGGATTATTTTTTTTTTCCTTAGAAATCAGCATTGCTTGATTCCTGTTGCTGCTTAAAAAGCAGTAGTGTGAAAAGCAGTTGTCCTTAACTATGAAGTGTTTTTTCCTCTATGCACACAGGCTGCTCCCTTCAGCTTCCCTTAGGAGTGACCTCAGTATGGCTCTAGGTGAAGATCTTTAATCAGTGTTTGTACAGCATCCCTCTCTTGGTTTGTCTTATTTTATTATTTGGACATAATAAGCTTCAGTAGTTCCTGAGCAGTACCCTGAAAGACAAAGAGCTGTGATAACTGGAAGAGCAGCAGGTTTTTCTCATTCGGTATAGAGCCTAAAATAGAATGAAAAGACTCGCTACACTTGTCAGTCATAAAATAGTCCCATCGCTACCAGGAGGAATGCGAAAAGGCGTATTGTCATAGGAGCTACTGGCCAATTCCTTACACAAAACAAAGTGAGGAATTAATATACAAGTACATTTCTTATTTTTGCTAGATTTCAGATGGGGATGAAAGTTAATTTGCTAATTGTTTTTATTTTTGTGTGCAGAGTGCTTAGCAAATTCCATGCTACCTCCCTCATGGTAAGCAGCATGTAAGACATTTTTTGAGTTATACCAGGTTTTCTTAATTAACTAGTCATGTATTACCTTCTTTGATGCTATCAGATGTTGGACTAGATTCATCCTTGAATGGGAACCTCCCAGGAATACTTGCTGATCTTGCCTGAATTCTTGCTCTTACTTTCTGGTTTTGTTACCAGTCGGTGCTGAGGCAAATACTCCAGGACAGTATCAGGTGTTCTCTTTAACCAAGATATGAAACCAAAGTCTTGACCACTTCTTTGTGGTTCCTTAAAGATCTCTTGTCATCTTTGTAATACATGGGTATCGACTCCTCTGTCCTACTTACATTCAAATTTCTGTAATTCTATTCCAACCCTCCGGATTTTCCCTGTCTTTGCAATTGGTTGAAGCAGTCTTCTTTTTTGTCATTATTTATTTATTTATTTCCCCTCCTCCAATTTGTATTCCGAGCTTTTGGTTTGCTGCTCAGTGGAGTGGAACATAGTGGACTGGGTTACCCGGGAGATGAGACTAGAAAATCAGGTGGTCCGTTTTTATCTTAAGACCTACGAATCTATGCAGTGCTATTTCATGGTCTCAGGCAGCTGGGATGTATTTCACCGCAGAGGCACTCGAATGCTAAATGATGTGTCTCCGGTGTCTCTTTACCTGCTGCAGAACAGGGTGGGGAGGAGCAGTTCATTAAATGGTCACAAAAGAGTCTTAAGATCATCATCTCTAAACAAATGCAAAGCTGTCTTACCTTAATGGTTGAAAAGCACCTGGCCCCTACCTGCCCCCACTGCCTTTCGTGTTGCCTCAAAAATCTGTCTCAATTTCTGCAGCCAGGGTGCCTTTAAAATCTTTGCAGATTTCCAGGAGAAGTTCATGGTTTTACTGTATACCGAGCAACCAAATGCTAGAATAGGAAAGTTTCTGTTGTATAAAATGAAATCTTTCTAATACTCTTGATTATGCATCCCAGCTGTCCTTGTTTTGCAAGTCCAATGCTTTTGAGTTTTTGTAAAAATGTTTGTTTATTGTGAGGTTTTTTTTTCCCTCTCCCAGCCTCATGCACACACCAGGAATTCTTTTTGTATCATAGCTCAGCTTTTATTTCCAGCAAAATAAAAGAAAACAAACCCCAGCTAATTGGCTCTTTGTTCTCAATTTTTTGACAAGTGACAAACACTGAGATCAGATTGTAATGCATATCCTGCAGCGGTCGTATGGAGCCTGAGTTAGTGAATCGCGAATTCTCTCCTTAATAGGCTCCCACTTATCGTACCACTGCCTGTGCGTGGGGTATTTTGTGTTGGTACGTGCTATGCCCAAAATGCAGGCTGATCTGTAGACTACCACCGTGGCGTGGAAAACAACATTCAGCATTTAGACTTAGCTCCTGTTCTGTGATTTATTTTTTGCTTTTGAGCTACGAAGGGTTTGAACCTTGTTGCTAAGAAATTGGCAGGATTTGGATAGTCCTCCTACTGCTGAACTCAGACCAGGATACCCACCCATGAGACCTGCTGTTCCTAGAATCGTAGACTCATAGAATCATAGAATGTTTGAGGTTGGAAGGGACCTCTAGAGATCACCCAGTGCCACCCCCTGCCAGAGCAGGGTCACCCAGGGCAGCCACACAGGAACGTGTCCAGGTGGGTCGGAAAGTCTCCAGAGCAGGAGACTCCACACCCTCTCTGGGCAACCTGGGCCAGGGCTCCGGCACCTGCACAGGGAAGAAGTTTCTCCTCATGTTGATGTGGAACTTCCCATATTCTCACTTAAACCCATTATTCCTTGTTCTGTTGCTGGGCACTACTGAGAAGAGATTGTCCCCTTCCCCTTGACCCCCACCCCTCAGATATTTCTCTACGTTCATAAGGTCCCCTCTCAGCCGTCTCCTCTCAAGGCTGAACAGCCCCAGGTCTCTCAGTCTCTCTTCACAGCAGAGATGTTCAGTCCCTTGATCACCCTCGTCGCTCTCCCTTGGACTCTCTCCAGTAGGTCCCTGTCTCTCTGGAACTGGGGAGCCCCAAACTGGACCCAGGATTCCAGGGGTGGTCTCCCCAGGGCAGAGCAGAGGGTCAGGAGAACCTCCCCAGCCCTGCTGGACACACTTTTCTTGATGCCCCCCAGGATCCCACTGGCCTTTTGGCCACAAGGACACGTTGCTGTCCCAGGGACAGCTCACTGCCTACTGCGACTCCCAGGTCTTTCTCCATGGGGCTGCTTTCCAGCAGGACCTCCCCTAATCTGTCCTGCTGCCTGGTGTTATTCCCCAGATGCCTGGTGTTATTCCTCCCCAGATTCCTTCTCTTGTTAGAAGGCAGCACAGCCTTCCTGTGTGTCAGCCACCCCTCCCACTTTTGTGTCATCAGCAATCTTGTTGTCTGAGATCTCGATATGACTGTGTCAAACTAAAGCGATGTAGCTGGTGAGGGGTTTGGAGAACAAGAGGAGCAGCTGAGGGACCTGAGATTGTTCAGCCTGGAGAAGAGGAGGCTGAGGAGAGACCTCATTGCTCTCTACAGCTACCTGAAAGGAGGTAGTAGCGAGATCGGTCTCTTCTCCCAAGTACAAGCGACACAACAAGAGGAAAAGGCCTTAAGTTGCACCAGGGGAGGTTGAAATTAGGTGTTAGGAAAAATTTCCTTGCTGGAAGAGTGGTGAGTCGTTGGAAGAGGCTGTCCAGGGCAGTGGTGGAGACCCCGTCCCTGGAGGTGTTCAGAAAACGTGTAGATGTGGCACTTTGGGACATGATTTAGTGGTCTCGGTGGTGTTGAGTTGACAGTTGGACTTGACAAACTTAGAGATCTCTTCTAGCCTTCATGATTCGATGATTCTATGAAAATCTGACCAGTGCTTGCTGTTTTGGAGGATCTGGTCCTGCTGGTGTTTAGGGGAAAAAGCAAAATTCCGGTTGTCTTCCCTAAGAATGTGCAAAGCCCAAAGTTTGGGTAATTGGTGAAGGAAGACATTTCCCTCAGTGAGTTAGGGCAGAGTTATTGCTGTAATTTTGTCTCCGTCCAGCCATTCCTTGTAAAAGTCAATGGACATTTTGCTGCTGGGGAGAACATTGCATCTGATAGACCATGTAATTAAGAAGTTACTCATTACATTCTGTTTTCATTTTCCTTTGTGCAGGACGAAATTGTTGTTAAAGCACCACAGTGTTGTTAACGCACGGGAAACTCTGATGGAAACAGAGATGAAATTCCACAAGGGTTTTAGCTGACATCCTGCCCCACCATGTTCTCCACTTTGTTATTTATTTATCTTTACCGTAAATAGTCTTCATCAGCGAAACGTATTTGCACTGACATGGCATGATATTCTCTCCTTTTAATTTACAAATGCCCTGCTTGCTGCCGGTGGGCAGCTTATATAACCGTGTGAATGAACAAGAGTGGATCATGTGAATTTAATTTAGAGATCCTTCCCCCTCCACCCCCAGAACCAGAGCCAGCACCAGCTATTCCGTAACAAAAACACGGATGAGTATTTTCAATAACCATTTCTGCTGCCCTATAATTCTCTCTCTCCCTACTATGTCTGTGTAAGCAAAAGGGAACCTCAGTTTAAGTGAGTACCCAGGGAAGCAGAGAGGAGTCTGGGACTTTGCTTGTCAGTTCTGAGGAAACATCGTGCTGCAATTTTAGACTGCAACTCATCTCAGGGGAGTTTTCTCCACCTCCACATTTGCTGCTTGAAGCCACATACTTGGGTGTCGGATAACCCGGAAAAGAAGACCTAGGGGCCAACTAGGCCTTAGCTGAGTACCTTTTCATTTAAGGGAGAACTGACTGGGAACGTGTGGGGTTTTTCCACCCTCCTTTATCTGCTCAGTCCTCTCTAGACTACGTGGGGACTGTAAATTTTTGCTGAAGAAATAACAAGCATGACCTGCTGGTATGTGGTTGGCAAGTGGTAAGTGAAGAATTTTCCTGAGTTGTTGAATCTTAACTTTTCATTCCCGGTGTTCAGAGCTTTATTCCTTTGTCTTTAGGAAGATTTAGCGTAGAGGCAACAGTCCGGTGTTCAACCAGCTGCTCGCAGGTCATAAGAGTTGAGGAGCTAGGAGGTTCCTGACCAGTTCAGTGTGGCTCTAGAGGAATGGAAATGCCAAGATCCAGTGGCACAGGGATTTTTTTGTGGTGGACATCATACAATCATAGAATCATAGAATGTTAGGGATTGAAAGGGACCTTGAAAGATCATCAAGTCCAATCCCCCTGCCAGAGCAGGAATGCCTAGATTATGCTACATAGGAACGTGTCCAGGCAGGTCTTGAATGTCTCCAGGGAAGGAGACATGCCAGTACCAGAGAAATGCTGTCCTTATGGTGCCTTTACTTCTCCAGCTCAGTGCCCTGCAAAGTATGTCTTAAGACCTCCTTGAGCACCAAGAGCGACAATGAGTGTTCCTGGCCTTATTCACAGAGTGTTCATTGAATGTCAGGAGGAACATGGTCAGTGCAATGGTGGGAACCATCGGGCTGGCCAGGTGTGTCTCTGTTAGCACAGCTCTTCTCATCTCTGCACATCATCAGAGCAATGAAACTGGTGAAGGATCTGGAGAACAAATCTGATGAGGAGCAGCTGAGGGAACTGTTCAGCCTGGAGAAGAGGAGGCTGAGGGGAGACCTTCTCGCTCTCTACAACTCCCTGAAAGGAGATTGTAGTGAGGTGGGGGTTGGTCTCTTCTCCCAAGTAGCAAGTGGTAGTATGAGAGGAAGCGGGCTCAATTTGCACCAGGGGAGGTTTAGATTGGATATTAGGAAAAAATTCTTTACTGAAAGAGTGGTGAGGCATTGGAGCAGGTTGCCCAAGACAGTGGGCATCCCTGGAGGTGTTCAAAAAACATACAGCTGTGGCACTTCGGGACATGGTTTAATAGTCATGGTGGTGTTGGGTTGACAGTTGGACTTGATAAACTTAGAAGTCTTTTCCAACCTTAAGGATTCTATGGTTCTATGATTCTATGAACATCTTCTAGATATCTCTGTCCTGTGCTTTAACACTTGTAGGTCAAATTGGGCTGGTGAGGCTGGTGGGCTGCGTTTGAGCTGGCGTTGCTCCAGCCTTAGCGGCAAGTCTGTATCAGTAATCACTGGGAGATTTGATTATCAGGGATTTATCGAGACACGCACGTTGGCCTCGTGCGAGTTGTCCTGTTGCTTTTAAAGGCCGTTAGAGGGCAAGGTGAGATTTATTTACACACACAAAAATGCGGGAAGATTCCCAGAGGATTTGTAAAAAATGCCTAGTAGGCAAGCAGCCTCACTTTCCTGACACTTAAAAGTGAGGTACCTCGCTGGTACAGACACTTTTATACGTTTTGCTAAAGGTATGCTTTTCAGAAGGGCTCAAGTGATGTATGGGCCTAAGTCACAGTAACTTTTGGGAACACTTAAACTCTGAAATACATGGACCACTTTGAAAAGCCTAACTTGGGCGTAAGGCTTTTCAGAAAATAGTTCTCCAATGCTTTCAAAAGAATTCACCCTTCATATATCACTTGCGCTTTCACGCACCTCAAGATTTTTCTAAACTTGGCCCCATGTCCCTTGTTAAACCTTGTTATGTACCACTGTGACAATAATTAGCTTCAGCACCTCGTGCACACAAACTGCTAAAAGCAAGCGAAGAAGAATGAGGAACTCTACCCTAGGAGTGTGCCTCGTGGCACAAAGCACAACCCTGGAGGAGCTGATCATTCAGAGGGACCCGTTTCTGTCAGTTCTGGAACACCCACTGCAGTGCCATCGGGAGTGAAGGTTGGCACACGGGGGAGGCTTGCTTGAAGCTACCACAATGATGAAGTGAAATTTAAAATTACATGAGATGGTTGCTTAAGGAACAGCACACAAGGCCTTGCGGATTCGCAAATCCTCTCTATGCTTTAAGGAGAAGCCATAACCATTTGTTAGTCTTCCACTGGTGTCTAGGAAGCCGAAGCAAAAAGGGATGACCTTTTAATGATGCTTTCCAGCTTTTTAATGGATTGAATCATAGAATAATCAGGGTTGGAAAGGACCTCAAAGCTCATCCAGTTCCAACCCCCTGCCATGGGCAGGGACATCCCCCACTAGATCAGGCTGCCCAGAGCCCCATCCAGCCTGGCCTTAAAAACTCCCAGGGATGGGGCTTCCACCCTCTCTCCGGACAACCTGTGCCAGGGTCTCCCCACCCTCATGGGGAAGAACTTCTTCCCAACGTCCAATCTGAGCCGACCCATCTCTGGCTTCAGTCCATTCCCTCTAGTCCTGTCACTGCCCCACATCCTAACAAGCCCCTCCCCAGCTTTCTTGTAGCCCCACTGAGATACTGGGAGGCCACAATAAGGTCTCCTGGGAGCCTTCTTTTCTGCAGACTGAACAGCCCCAACTCTCTCAGTGTGTCTGCACAGCAGAGGTCCTCCAGCCCTCTGAGCATCCTCGTGGCCCTTCTCTGGACACGTTCCAGCACGTCCAGATCTTTCTTGTAATATGTTGCTATTTTTGGTTCCATCCAAGGTTCTGGTCATACAACCGCATGAAACTGTCTTTTCTTCACTTGAAAGTTTGAAGGATTTTTTTGGTATTGCATCAATGAGATTTTTAAAGGCATTTCAGCTCTCCTTCAAAGGTTTTGCTTGAGTATATGCAACCATTTGAGGTAATATGGTGAGAGCTTAATTTAAAGTTGCTCATAATGGCAGGGGAATTAGTAAATGAATTTGGAAACAGGACTTCCAGTTGCTCCGAAACTCTTTGCTGATGCGCTAAGCAAGTGGCCCTTTCTTCTTTGAAAGAACATCACTGTTGACATGGCTTACATTGTAAAATATAAATTAAGGCTCTAAAGGATTTAAATGGTTTAAATATAGGTTTGCAATTTCCCCAATGATTGCAGTATGGTTCTTCCCATCACCAGGCTAATTTTAATTAGAGGCTTCTCGGTAAAATAGGATCTCATGAAGGGCCTTTGTTTTCCCAGTGTTGTGACTAGAAATGGCACTTTTTGTTCGAAGGTGATGTGTTGCCAGCTGGTGTTTTCTAGGTTGTGAACTTCTGACACCCAAACAAAAATCTCTTGCCATTCGGATTCCTTGCATGACTGTATTCGTGCAAACATTCCTCATAGTCCAACATGAAGTAGTGTATTATAAACCATTATAAAACAGTCATCCTTTTCTCTGAGTTTCAGATCATTAGCGTAGGTCCAGCAGTATAGAGGACCAATTTCCATGATAAAGAAAGTCCTCCCCTATTTAATCACTTACCACCAAATGAACCATTTAATGCCACATTCAGACGTATTGTTGGAGGATTTCCCAAGGCTCCCCTTGATCCACTTACACTCCCTTATCTGCCTTTTGTCTCTTGTTAACCTGCTTGCTTTTTCTAAGGGGAAAGGAGAGGGGAAAGGAAAAATCAAATCCATTGTAAGAAGCCTGCAGCTGCTTAATTAAACTTTTTCCCCCCTTCAAAAGTTGCTCAAGATTTCTTGGATCTTCTTCTTAGCAGCATCTCATCACTGTAATTTAACAGATTTTGTAATTACCTGCCCCATATGGAAATGGTTTGATTGCTGCTTCTTTGTCCCATCGAGTTCAACTTTGGCTGAATTTACTCTAGATGAGCGGCTTGTGCAATGGGAGCTGTGTCAGGGTGGTCTAGATTTATCTGCAGCCTTGAAAGCTCCTGAAACTAGAGCAAAACATAATTCTGAGTTCACTGAAGAGTGGAGGTGTGAGGCTTCTGTACTGAGGACCAGCTCCTCTAACCTTTGCTTTGGGTAGAGCATATGGGGCACACATTCTGGGGTATATGGGTAAGTAAATTCTATTCAGCAGGAACAAAAACCTGTGCACTGTGCCCCAGAAGGTGTATGGAAACCACTGACACTTTGAATAATGATTCCACAGTCTCTGACGAAAGCAGGGGTACGGTGACAGTGTTGTTGAAGGCAGGAAATTGAACAGTTGACTCCGACTGAATATTTAACTTACTTCTGACTGTGCCTAAATAGTGTTGTCTGTGTTCAAAGAGCCCCAACTGCCATCAGTATGTTTGTGCAGCACTCTCCAGTGGTTTCAGCTGGGTTATGTCTGTATTTGAAAATGAAAACTTTCCTGGGCAGTGAAGCCGGGTGTCGAGCAACGCCCTGCATCCACGCACGGAAATCTGCTCGCCTGGAAAACAGGGGGTCTGCGTGGTCACAGACCAATGGGTGTGATGGTGTCTCCCCACTAACAGGAGCTGTGTGCCACTGGGTGTGCGGAATCAGGCATTGTATCGGTTAAAGCTGGACTGGGTGATTGATTTCTAACATGTGCTTCCTTCATTCATATCAAACGAATAGAAAATAAGGACCACTAAGATGATGAGGGGACTGGAACATCTACCGTGTGAGGAAAAGCTGAGAGAGCAGGATCTGGTTAGCCTGGAGAAGAGGGGGCTCAGGGGGGAGCTCACCAATAAATATCTGGTGGATGGGTGTCAGGAGGATGCGGCCAGACCCTTCTCAGGGGTGTCCAGTGACAGGACAAGGGGCAATGGTCACAAACTGGAAAACAGGAGGTTCAACCTAATCCTAAGGAAATGCTTCTTCCCTGTGAGGGTGACAGAGCCCTGGCCCAGGCTGCCCAAGGAGGTTGTGGAGTCTTCTTCTCCGGGGACTTTCCAAACCCGCCTGGACGCGTTCCTGTGGGATCTACTCTGGGTGACCCTGCTCTGGCAGGGGGTTGGACTAAATGATTTCCAGATGTCCCTTCCAACCCCGACCATTCTCTGAATCTGTGAAATGCTTTTGCGAATATACAAGTGAGCGAGAACGTTGTTTTCCTCGCTGTGTATCAGTTGTATATGAGGTAGGAATGGCACAGCAGAAAACAGGCATTCACGAAAGAAAAGGTGAAATAGAACAATCGGTCCTTTCAGCTCCCATTGCAGAGTTGCTTCCTGCAGTCCGTTTTTATATACTTAATACCCTTTTATTTTTACTGTTCAAAGTAATGAAGTTTCCTTTAAACATAATGTGGAATTGGCTAACATTAAAATCACATCCAAAGATGCAGAAAAACAACAGTCCGTGCGTATAAACTAATACGTAAAATAATATTTATTTAAACACTGTGCTCCCTAAGACAGCCTCATTTCCTAAGGGTCTCAAGAGGAGAGCAATCATACAGTATAATCTTGTTAATTTAATATACGTCAGTGCAACGCAAACAATAAATACAGAACATTCAGACTAGAAATTGCAGTAGCTATATTAAGCAATCCCAATTTTAGTTCATTATGCACTGACAAGCTCCTTAAGATAAAGATATACTATTTTCTTTAACTCAAACAATATGCCACATTTTCAGTAATAATAATATTTAGCAATCACGTAGCATGATTCATCTTCAAGGTACTTTAAAAATCATAATGTTTTAACCCCAAAGATGTGCGTAGGTAAATATTATTAACGTATTACACAGTTGGAAAGATTTATATGGGCTAAATAACTTGCTTTGGTCTACAAGGATAGTCCCCATCAGTGGTGACATGAGGGCTTGGGCTGCCCTGTTTTATATTTAGGCCTTTTTTGACTGGTAAATCACCGGAGGAATCTCTGGAGCCATTCGGGCCCTTCCATGATTTGTGCCTAAACCTCATGTATTTCTGAAGCTATCCCCATTCTTCACTGTTGATCACCGTTTTTTATTTCAGCTGAGTAGGCCTCTATATCTTCCTTTTTATGCAAACGTAAGTCCTCCTGGAAGGCCAATTATTTCTTGACTTTACATTAAAGTAGCTGTTTAGATAAGAGGAGAGATAATTCCCCTGATTAGTATCTTTGGATTTATTTTCTTATAACCTTGTAAGAAAATCTAGCCAGATCTCTGCCTCTCTCTCTCTCTCTTTTACCCCTGCGTGTCTTGAGATACAAATTCAGGATTAACATTTCTCTTCATCTTTCCTTTATCAAATGTTTATTCAAGCAAGGGAAACAAAGAGGCATGGTTGTAAGCTCGAGGACACCTACTGAACCTTAGACCTACTCCTGCAGCCTTGCAGAAATGATTGTGTGGGAGATTATTCTTTATTTGGAGTTCTCTCTGAGTGAGTTTTACTTTCTTAATAGCCGCGCAGCCAGTTTTCAGACGCCGCCTAGTAACAAGAACGTAGTAAAAGTAGCTGCCACTTGGAATTCCCAGGAATCCTTTTGACGAAGGGATTACTCCAAATGCTATAATGGATTTACATGGTAAGAAGGTGGATTGCTCAAAGACCAAAGTTTTCTAAAATTCAAGCAGAGCTGATGCCAGTCTTGCAGTTTTGAAATCAGTATGGAAAAAAAGAAGGCTACGTTTGAGACAAGCTAGAAGACATTTCAGGATTGCTTATCTCGACTTACTGTGTAGATATGGAGTAAACTGTGAATGAGAAGTATTTAGAAGGAACTCAAGAAGTGCTATTAAAAAGACCTCATAAGCAGGCTTTATATATTTTTTTTCTGTTTTATACTTCAACCCAAGTCTGGATCAATCAAGATTTTTTTGACACAGAAGAGCCTGTTTTTTCAGAATGGATCAACACCCCACTTTCTCAAAAATTTAAATGGGAACCGACTTGTCCTGTAGTTCAACCTGAGCCACCCAGCCTGTGAGAGGCTTAGTCGCATAATTAAACTTAGATTGCACTTGAGTTTGTGATCTTGTGCCACTGAACTTTAGTAAATATAATAAATATCGCCTTCACTCGAAAGCAAACCGAACAGGCACTCACAAACCCTGTTTTGATGGCACTCTTCTCATTCTACTTATTCCTGAAGCGTTACAAGAGTTACCTACGTCAAAAATATGAAATAAGAATGGTGATTTAGTTTGATGGCTCCAGAGCACTGAAAGCCTGTTCAGATGCACTATCCAGCCGGGCTGTTCCCCTCTCTTCATCCTTGCGTTGGCACTGAGAGCTGCTGGTGACAATTACAGAAATATTACCATTAGCCTGTAGAACTGGACATTTATAAATGGGTTCAAAGACAGCAGAATTAGAAGGCTGTGAAATACTGGATTTAGGAGTGGTTGTTAGGTAACGGGATAGAGGAACATTGTCTCTGGCGTATGACAGAAAGATGGTACGTAAGGTAAAGTGAATGAAATACAGCTGAGAAATAAGACTGTGATTTACAGCAATATCCGTGCTATTATTTGAAGTGTTCCCTTCACAAGAAGTTATTTATCTTCCAAAAGTGGGGGAATCTGGCAATGCAGATGTCAGAGCTGATGCTTGCCTGCGGTTAGCAGTACAGCTTTCATGAGCTCTTCGGTGCCTGTGGCCAAATGCAGCACCTAGGTTTTCCACTCTGTGCTGCTTTGCTCACACTCCTTTTTCCCTTCGCTGTTTTCTTCCAGCTTTCTTTTCTCTGGGCTCCTCAACATGCAGAGAATTCCCTTTGCCCTGCTCAGGGCTTTGTGGCTGATACTGCTGATGATGCTTTTTGATCCCCAAAGTATTGCTCAGACCCTTGTCCTTTACCTTGTTCCCTGGAAGCCTTCCAACCCGCCAGGAACACCAGCTGTGGTGCCACTCCTGTCCTTGTCGTGACCTCAGGATACCTGCCCAATTTTGCCATGTTTACTAACCCACTTCCCTTGCATCCTTGCTGAAAAACATTTCATCCGTCTCTCTCTGCAAGAAGCTGGTTTAGCCCCTTGTCCAGGTGGAGGCCTCATAAACGCCAATTTTATGGGTTGGAAGTCATTTATGTAGTCAAAAAGCACGAGGTGGTTCATGTCATTTTATAAAAGCATCTAGTAATACTTGGGTCACTCCAACGTCTGTAGAAGGAGCCTAGAGAACGGACTGAGCCTAGAGGGCTAGTCTGTAAGTGGCTCATACTGATGTAATCACTTGACTATATTAATGTCACCATGGCTGTTCCTTGACTGTTCGACTAGCAATCCTAACTTTTACTTAAAATTTAACTGGAAGCTCTGTAGGATTTTTTTGTGACTTGCAGGAGCCCTTGAGGTGGTTCCAGCCTGTGTCCCACCTCGGCACCGTGCAAGCAAGGGGAAACTGGAGCTCACTTGAGAGCATCAACATCTGTGTGGTCTTTACAGCAATTAACTGTAACCACTGTGTGCTTGAGGTACGGAGCAACTATAGCCCAGTGTCACCAGTATGGCTGGGCCTCTTGCTTGCTCTGTGGATCTATCTGTGGTCCCTATCAGCGAAGCAGTTCGCGTGAATACATTTCCAGCCACTAGCTGGCTGAGTTAGGACGGTGCTGGCAATATGATTGTGACTACACCAAATGCACACAGCACGGGCAACCAGCCGGAGGAGCTGGAAGCCGTTTTGTGTAGAATCATAGAATCGTAGAATCAGAATCATAGAATCATAGAATGTTTGGGGTTGGAAGGGACCTCTAGAGATCACCCAGTGCCACCCCCTGCCAGAGCAGGGTCACCCAGGGCAGCCCCACAGGAACGCATCCAGGGGGTTTAAAAGTCTCCAGAGCAGGAGACTCCACACCCTCTCTGGGCAGCCTGGGCCAGGGCTCCGGCACCCGCACAGCCAACAAGTTTCTCCTCATGTTGAGGAGGAACTTCCCATGTTCTAACTTAAACCCATTATTCCTTGTTCTATTGCTGGGCACCACTGAGAAGAGATTGTTCCCTTCCTCTTGACACCCACCCCTCAGATATTTGTATGCAGCTGGATGGCCATGACACAGTCACCACCACAGAACCATGGTGGGATGGCTGTTGTGGCTGGAGGGCTGCGATGGATGGCTGTAAGCTCTTCAGAAGGGATAGGCAGGGAAACAGAGGCTGCAGGGTGACTGTGGGTGTTAGGGAGGTTATTTTTGTGTAGAGCTCAATGGCTGTTGGCCAGGAAGCTAAGAACACCAACGAAATCCTGACTTGTATCAGGAATAGTGTGGCCAGTAGGAGCAGAGTAGTGATTGTCCCCGTGTACTCAGCACTGGTGAAGCCACGTCTTGAGTACTGTGTTCAGTTTTGAGCCCCTCACTACAAGAATTGAGGTGCTGGAGTGGACTCAGAGAAGGGCAACAAAGCTGGGGAAGAGTCTGGAGAACAAGTGTGATGAGGAGCAGCTGAGGGAGCTGGGGTTGTTCAACGTGAAGAAGAGGACGCTGAGGGGAGACCTCATCGCTCTCTACAACTATCTGAGAGGAGGTTGTAGCGAGGTGGGGATTGATCTGTTCAACCAAGTAACAAGTGATAGGACAAGAGGAAATGGGCTCAAGTTGTGCCAAGGAGGGTTTAGATTGGATGTGAGGAAGAATTTCCTTACTGAAAGGGTTCTCAGGCACTGGAGCAGGTTGCCCGGGGTAGCAGTGGCATTCCTTTCTGTGAAGGTATTTAGGAGTCAAGGTAAATGCCATCCTTAGGGATATGGTTTAGTGGAGGACTTGTCAGGGTGAGGTTAATGGTTGGCCTCGATAATCTTAAAGCTCTTTTGCAATCTAAGCAGTTCTGTGACTGGTGTAGGCTCTGCGACACGTAAAGAGCCGGACTGATTCTGACCGGCAGTGAGTGGTTTTATGAATACACCGCATGGATCTAACTCGCATCTGAATTATACCAGCGCCAGTCTGCTGAAGTTAACAGATTTATTCTAGACTAACGTTAAGTGTACCACAGATCAGATTCCCTCTCACACAGAATCCATTATATCATCAAGTTCTTTTCTGGTCAGACTCAGTAATAACTATGCAAGTTACTATAAAATATGGTGCCGTATGTGAAATAGCTCCACAGTGAAAATTGCTGCAGTAACATACAATTAGTCTGTGCATTGACACTGAGTAGCAAAAGGATGTTGAAACAAAATCCAAACACTGCAGGAACGGAGACATTTAATATCTCTGAGAAATACCTTGCAGCAGCACTTGTCAAATTCCTTTTCAGCTGTAGTTTCCTCTGTGCGTGCATGCTGTACTAGGGGTTTTTTTAAGAAATACTGTTGCTCAAAGCTCTACCTTTTAAAAATGTCTTTCAGAGGGTGCTAAAAATAATTCTGTCATTGTCGTTAGAGACTTGGAGTGCTGGATCAAAAGTCGACTAAAATATTTAGTGCCATAGAGATAATTTTCTGTGTTCTAAAATTGCCGATATATGTAGCAGCCCTCATTACTGAAACTTTTTGAACCTTGATACATTCTCAAACACTTTGTCTTAGTTTAGGTGGGAATCTAAATTTTCTTCTCGGTTATTCCTGTGCGAACAGGTACCTCCCACAGAGACAGGAGTGGGATTTTCAGATTCTGTGAGCAGCTTCAGCGCTGTCATGTAGGTGTCTCAGGGCCACCGCCGGCTGGTAGAAGAAAAGGTGAAGGAGATCAGGAGGGAAGTGATGGCATCTTGAGGCTTCTGCAGATTCTATTCTGTCTTGGGCTGCCTCAGTAGAATAATTAGCAAATACAATCAAATACACTTAGGTACATCCAGTAAAATCAATGAACTGTGTTTACATTAATTTGACTTCGTGTTTTATTGGTGATAATACCTGAGGTTCAGGCAAGCCAGTTTTGCTCTCACTGTCCACGTTATGTCAACTGGTTTGTAAATGTAAATTTGTAAACTGGACGCTCTTGATGTGAAACTACAAACACAGTGTTACCTTCTACGTGAACACTCTTGCAGGTGTTCCAAAATAGTGATTTAAAGCAAATATATGAAAGCATTTCCAATTCCAAGAGAACACAAGCTTATGGAATAGTGTATAGTGCAGTGCACTTTCATTTTCTCAGCTATGTGTTGTATACTTCTGTTTTCTACACCAAATGCATCTGACTTTGCAACCGGAGAAAAATAAACTACTTCCACTTGTGCGAGTGGTACAAGGTCATGGCACATCCATGCACTCGTTTTGTAAAAGTTCATGCATTTGCTCAGACTAGGAGTCTTTGCAGAAAGAACCTGTAATTACACTTGTCACCCTCTCACTTGACTACAACCGCAAAGATCTAATACAGTAGCAGGCTCATGTTTTAAATGGCACCGACTCAACTGTAATTCCCAAAGGTCACCATCATTAAAATCTAGGGCATGGATTTTACACATGTCACTAAGATCATGCAGATGAAGAAAATAATCTACAGGCAAAGAGATTTCAGGAGCTTGTAATTCTCCTGGCTTTCAAAGCACTGATTATATAATGCCTAAGCTAGTGGGGGCTGCAGAAAATAGAAATATATGAAAAAGGAAGCAAAAAATCTGTATGAGGTCAGTCAAGGCAAACAACACTTGTGTTGTGAGGTCAAGGCTGCCCCTGGTCTTCAGTGCCTGGACTTTCTCATATTTTCCTTCATCCCACAGAATAACACTGAGCTTTATATTCATACATTAATGGCTTACACGTAACAGGCAACTGGCAGATGAAGTCGCTGAGCCTCTCTCCATCATATCTGAAAAGTCATGGCAGCCAGGCAAATTCCCCAGGGACTAGAAAAAGAGCCATATCACACCCATTTTTAAAAAAGAGGGCCCCGGCAACTCTTGACCAGTCAAGTAGTGCCCAGTAAGGTCATGGAAGCTGTGTCAAGGCACGTGGGTGACAGGGAGTTGATTAGAGACAGCCAGCACAGCTTCACAAAGCTTCACAAAGGGCAAATCCTGCCTCGCGGTTCTAGTGGCTTTCTGTGATGGAGTGACTGTGTTGATGACTCTGTGATTCATTCTATGATTCATTCTATGATGTGTAAGGGAAGAGCAACTCATGTCATCTGTCTTGACTCCTGTAAGTCCTTTGACGTGGTCCCACACAACCCCTGGAGGTGTTCAAAAAACCTGTAGACGTAGCACTTCAGGACATGGTTTAGTGGTCGTGGTAGCGTTGGGTTGGCACTTGGACTCGATCTTAGGGGTCTTTTCCAACCTCAATGATTCTGTGATTCTTAGATCTTTGTTGCTAAACTGGAGAGCCGTGGGTTTGACGGTGCAGTGGGCTGACCTGCCCGCCTGTCCACTCTGTCATTTCCCCTCCTCAACAGGGCAGGGGGAGAAAATACAATGAAAAACTCATGGGTGGGGCTGTCACTCCACAGTTACCATCACGGGCAAACCAGACTTGACTTGGAGGAATTCATTTAATTTATTGCTGATTTAATGTAGTAGAATAAAGAGAAATAAGAACAAATCTGAAAGCACGCTCTGTGATTCTGTAATAACTCTTAAAAAAAATTAAGTGCCTGAATGTGTGTTTATCCAGGCAATGACATTAACTCCACAGCAGCCTGAGGTTAATGCACCCTCTTGCCTAACTGTACGTAAGATTCAGCACACTTTGGCATCCTGGAGTTGCAATCATTTGTTTCCTTGGCATGTATTGATTCCTGGGCTATGTATTGACCATCAGATCTCTTTCTTGACATTTTATGTATGTTCTATGCAATATCTAGATAAGCTTTTGCAGTATTTTCCCTCCCCTCCCCGCCTCCCCAAATCCTTCACTGCGCTGCCAACACCTCTGACGCTGCCTCTTTTGTGTCAGGCTACAACGTGAGGACCCACTCAGTTTCTTTTAATCCACATTGGACCATTTGTTGTAACATCCTCGTTTTTCAGGGATTGCTTATCCACCTGCATCGGAACTGAATGAGAACTTGTCAAGTTTTCAAATTTGAATATGACATAGGAAGGTACGCACTGTGACTGTCGGTGCAAAGGATATAGAGCCCAGAATTAAGAAATGTCTTGTCGTTGATTACAAAATGGCAAGGATGGCATGGAAGGATGTGTGAATACCTCAAGAAAGAGTTTTGAAAAGGAGAGGTACGCAAAACAAAAAAAAGATAATTGTAATTGCTATAATGGCCTGTACATGATAAAGCAGATAATCTGACTAATAGTCAGGATGTTTTCTTCAAGTTCCGTCTCTCAACTTGAATTCAAAACAATCAGGTCAGACAGAAATCCCAGACTGGCGGGTAAGATTCTATCTTGTATGAGTAGAGGGAGAGGTCAACTGTTAAGAAAAACCTGATAGAATTTTGCCACTGGTTTAATTATGATCAGATTTGGGCGTAATATGTTACCATGGCAATTGTCTCTTAATTACCGAGTTCTCACAGAGATAGTACAAATGAGAAAACCAAACAAAAAATCAACAGGAATGTTTGATCTTTTCTGCCACAACTGCAAACGATTGGGTTTGATCTAGAAAAGATTGGGAGATGCTCTATGACCCACAGCATCTGAGTTTCATTTAGATGATCCTCATGGTCTTTGCGGAAAAACTGAGGAGTCTGTAAGGGGAAAAAGAGGAGAAAGATGAGTGGGCCTAAGAATGTAATCATTTACGATTTAGTGAACCAGATTCTGATGTAACTGATAGCTTGGCTTCGGTGGAATTTAGTTTAGATTTACGTTGGTGTAAACAGGATAAGAGCTGATCCAAGTCTGGATCACTGAACCTTATCTAGCGACAAGAAATATATCTGGTGTTTCCTCTGCTGTGTGGGATTTTATGTCATTGTAGTATTTGCTAAATCGCATCACTTGGAACTTCGTCAGCCTGTTTTGGAAGGGCAGTTAATAGGGAAAGAAGTTTTGTTTTTTTTTTTTAATGTCATGTTTGATGTCTTTCTTTCAAGGGTAACTTCCAACCTCCATCAGATTGCGGTTTCATTCTAATTTAAATCATTAGATTCAGGGGAAGACAAGGTAATCCATCCCGAAGCAAAAAAAATAATCAATACAAGTAGGTGTAATTAGTAGTACTTTCCTCTGGTAAGTCAATGGCGTAGAAAGAACTGAAAAACCACCGCAGACTACATTTGTTCTTCCTAATGTATTGTGACTCCCTCACAGCTTTTATAATGAACTTGTTTAGATCTCCTCTAGGAGTGATATGTCTTTTTTTTTCTGGTTAAACATACTGACAGGCTCTAATATGCCATGAATAATTTTATCTATCAAGAAAGATCCAGACAGAGAGACTCATGTGGGCAGCAGGAGTTTTAATTTTCTCATTTGTTGAAAACCGAAATAAGCCTTTGATAAAGTGCTTACTTCACATTTCATGTTTTTACTGGGTTTATTACATATATTTAGAAGTGTAAATCCTTGGAGATATTGTGTCTAAATCTGAACTTGCTTCCAGTCCCTGGGAGGCTAGGTACCAAGATTTGTGTGCTGTGTATGTTGTTGATTGCTCCTTCGCATTCATTCTGAGTTGCCAAGAGAGTGCTCTTTTCTTGACAACTTTAGGAACATAAATTAGGAAAAGGAAATAGTAGTAGCCAAAAGATGAGAACATGAATACTCCATGTGTTTAAGTTTCTCCACCAGTCAGGTTATTTGTTACATAAACTTGAGCTAGTGTCAGCATTCGAAATGCAAAAAAAAAAAAAAGAAACGACAAAAAACCAACAACCAGACCCCATACTTTTTCTGAAGAGCTCCTAAGCTACGTCTTTTCTGGATGTTGATGTAGAAACAACTGTTTGCCCAATAATATCTAGATTTTGCACAGATTTTGTCTGATGATTTTACACACTCCTCTTAGTTCGGAATACATTGCCTTGGATGCCGGGCAGTTTTGGAGTACTCCACCAGCTTCCTTTTCCTCCCCCTCTACTTCTTGTGCAAATCCTCTTTCCAGTGTTATCTTAAATTGTCCAGCCTTGAGTATTGCCTCTGTAAATTGTGGCAGAGAAGTATCTGGGCAGGTCTTCTTCTGAAGGGATGCTTACAGAAAATCATAAGAACATCCATGCATAGAATAGCCTTCACAGCTACAAGAAAAAAAAAGCGAGAAAAGTGCCACCACCTCGGGATTTTTCCATATGAAAAGACACAGTTCTCTTTCTTGCTGCTGATCCAAGGTTCTCCTGGTCCAAGCTGTGTTTTGCTAGAGCTGCAAGGAATCACGTTGGCATAACTCTGACCCCAGCTCAAAACTAAAACCCAATTGCTTCTGGTATTGAGCCCCGACCCATAGATACTGGCCTGTGGGGTCATACCCCATCATCAAACTCTTCTGTGGCAGCGCTGACCTCTGCAGGAGCAATTGCTGTAGCCCAGGTGAGTCCCTGGAGTCCCAGTGGGCAGTGAGTTGTCCCTGGGACAGCAACGTGCCCTTGTGGCCAAGAGGGCCAGTGGGATCCTGGGGGGCATTAAGAAAAGGGCTAGGGAGGTTCTCCTGCCCCTCTGCTCTGCCCTGGGGAGACCACACCTGGAATCCTGTGTCCAGTTTGGGGCTCCCCAGTTCCAGAGAGACAGGGACCTACTGGAGAGAGTCCAAGGGAGAGCTACGAGGGCGATCAAGGGACTTGAGCATCTCTGCTGTGAAGAGAGACTGAGAGACCTGGGGCTGTTCAGCCTTGAGAGGAGACGGCTGAGAGGGGACCTTGTGAACGTAGAGAAATATCTGAGGGGTGGGGGTCAAGGGGAAGGGGACAATCTCTTCTCAGTGGTGCCCAGCAATAGAACAAGGAATAATGGGTTTAAGTTAGAACATGGGAAGTTCCACCTGAACATGAGGAGAAACTTGTTGGCTGTGCGGGTGCCGGAGCCCTGGCCCTGGCTGCCCAGAGAGGGTGTGGAGTCTCCTGCTCTGGAGACTTTTAAACCCCCTGGATGCGTTCCTGTGGGGCTGCCCTGGGTGACCCTGCTCTGGCAGGGGGGGTTGGACTAGATGAGCTCTAGAGGTCCCTTCCAACCCTCAACATTCTATGATTCTACGATTGAGTAGCCTGATCTAGCTGAGAGGCGTCCCTGCCCATGACAGGGAGGTTGGATTAGATGATCTCCAAGGTCCCTTCCAGCCTCGGCCATTCTGTGATTCTGTGATTCTATGACTTGGCATCACACGGGTCGGACAGACCGTACACTTGCACACCCACAGCTTAGAGCACTGTGTGCTTCTGTATCTTGAATTCACAGCATGTGAAAGCTGCTGAAAAGCTGTTCAGATCACTAGCAAGTTGGAGCCTTTGCCAGTTTTCCCTCAGAAAACCACTCTGTTCTCTTCGTTGTGCCAGAGGCTGAGTTTCCAGACGAGCTTCCGCAGCTCATGCAGCTCTAAGGACTAGCTTGCCTTCAGCTGCAGGTAAGCTGTTTGAGCCGCAGCGCTGTTCCACATCAACCAGAGCTTCCCTTCTGCCTCTGTACGTGTTCATTTGGCATTCTTTGTAGGTAGAAACCCTTTTGGGGTGAGCAGAATATTTATCAGCAACTCCGAGTCAGCTAAGAGACAGAAATACTGTTGCTACTTGTGCGTGGATCCTTGCTTGTTTTGCTGGAGATACTGGTCTCTGGTGAAGGCTGCCTGTAGTGCCAACCAGAAACAGTGTCTGGAGAACCTGAGTCAAAGTTTTGTGATTTATTAATCTGCCAGCCTTCAATTCTGAATGGCTACTTATCAGACATCAGTGGGGTGGTACAAACTTTTAATTAATGTAAAGTCTCAGAATCTGGTGGTTCCCACTGGACTGCAGAGGGAAGTTCAGAGTTACTACAGACTTTGGTGACTGTCGTATGCAGATAGAGAATACACCCCCTCATGCAGTTTGATGACTCCTAGTGTTTCACCCACAATTTTGACACCTTTCGTCATTACGAGGAGGCCATTTGACTAGAGAAGTCCCTCATCATAAGCTGTGTGCTGTGTTCTGTCGATGATCTCATGAAGTCTTTTAGAGGGGGGAAGAGAAAGAAGGTTCTTTTGCACTGAAGGACACTTAGTTGATGTGTCATTTCGCTGGAGCTTTTACACTGAGTCCTAAAAGAAATGGAGCCGGTGGTCACCACTTTCTTTTTCTCCCTGTAAAATCTTGAACTCTTTAAGACAGAGAGATCATAGAATCATAACGGTTGGAAAAGACCTTTAAGATCATCAAGTCCAACCACTGTCTCACTCTACCAGACCCACTTCTAAGCCATGTCCCTCATCACAATATCTAGACAGCTTTTAAACACACCCAAGCATGACGATTCAACCACTTCCCTGGGCAGCCTGTTCCAGGCTTTTATAACCCTTGCAGTGAAGTTTTTCCTAATCTCAGCCTAAACCTCCCCTGGTGTAAATTGAGGCCATTTCCTCTTGTCTATTGATTGTAATTTGTGAGAAGAGACCAGCACCCGCCCAACAACAACCTCCTTTCAGGTAGTTGTAGAGAGCAATGAGGTCTCCCCTCGACTTTCTTTTCTCCAGGCTGAACAGCCCCAGCTCCCTCAGCTGCTTCACCCAATGCAATCAGCTTCATTTTCCTAAGAAAGTAAGGCTTAAATAACTGTATTACCCATCTGCAGACACCATGCATGTATTTTTTTAAGCCATTGGCCAGTTTCAGCTGCTTGATGGAGAAGCAGAGGTCTCAAAGATACCAGATTCCTACAAATTTTGTAGAAATCAGTGCCTTTGTGGAAGAAAGGACAAGGAGAATTACACTGATGCCCATTCGTTTTGGTAGCAGCCTGCAGGTTAGCCAAAACAGCCATCAGAAAGCCACACATTATTACTTCTGCTGTTTTGGAAATAACTTGTTCCAAGAGTCATGAAGAAAATACCTCCAGGAAGCTGGGTTCCAGCTATAATCTCGGTCAGGTATTCTCTGTAGTTCTGTGCTTTGTCTCCTTATTCCATTTGAAGGACTCTTTATCTTCGGACAAAGCTGTCTCTTGACCAGCCTTCCTACCCTGCCGCCGCAGCGCCATGGTGTATTGGAGTTCAACACTTACAGAAGGACCACGCTACTGCTGGCCTGCACTACCTGTCAGAATAAAAGCGTTTTCAAGGTGAATCTTTGGGCTCAGCAAATATATCTGTCCGAAAGATGACGATCCTGAATGCACGCGATACATATCCATCAAGAACAGAACCAAAATGGACAACAAGTTCTTGAAGAATTCCCGTCACTGCCATCCAAACAGTTTCCTTTTGAAAGCTGGAAATGTTTGAGCTCAGTCACTCAATTTTAATTGCCACCACAGAACCCTGCGTGCCTTACTGGTCATGGTTTTTTTTTCCTACTCTTCTGGTGTTAATCCCTGTACTGTGGTAAAGCTTTTACCAAATCTTTCAGATCTCACACACACATGTTCCTAGCTAGAGGCAGGATTGGCCTAGGGAAATGAAATGCATGAGTTCATGCGTGCTCAGTCACAAATCTTTGTGCTCGACTTTGTTATTGTCACTTCAGAGTTCACCATTTTAATGCGCGAGTCGAGCACGGGTCCTTTCATCATTTCATTACCTTTAATTATAGTCATAATCATCTTAATCTGCAGTCCTGTTATCAGACGCTCTTAACTAATTAATGCTGTAAATTACTCGGAGAATCTAGGGTGAAAGTTGCCATGCAATAAAAAATATTCGTTATGTTTCTGGCTCTCCGTGTGGACCGGATAGATTGTTTTAAAAACATCACGGCCCAAATAGAGAGAATATCACTTTACTCCTCCACCAGACGCTGTGCGATTACACGGAAGCTTTGGGGGTTTGCAGCTGACAGCTTTACTACCCTGAGTTTAAACAAATGGAGAGTGTGACCTCCTGCTGCCTGGAGTTTTTTGGTGTGGTCAGGCCAGCTCTTGGTCCAGAAGATCCCATCAGAGTTGGGCCTGTGGGTTGGTTCACTTCAGGGAGCAGTTGGGTGTTTTGCCCATGAATCTCCCAGTAGATAACAGTCGGGATTAGGCAGGGGAGAGGTGCACAGAAATTTGAGCAGCTGCTTCCAACCCCAGCTTGTCTATATGGCTTCAGTTTTAAAGACAGTTTGGCAGGGCTTGGGAAGCTCAGATTGGGCTGATGTGGGAAGACTGGGGATGGTCCAGAAGGAAATTGATAGCTCAGAAGAAAAACTCTAGAAAGAGATGAAGACAAACTGGTCCTTCTGCAAATTAGCCTTTCTTCAAGCCTAACCTTCCCCTACTTCACTCTTGATTTCTTCTCTGGTTTCATTTGGAATTTTTCATTGCGGTGGATTGGTTTTTTTTTCCGGCCGCAGTTGCTTGTTCCTCGCTGGCTGTATCCACAAACCCTGCTCGTTTGTTTTTCTCCGGCGAGGCATCAAATCCTGATTAATCTCAATGCATCCCCAGCTTCTAAAACTTGCCTTAGGAGCCACGTACTGCCCACACGGCGCGCGAAACCACCGCTGACATCAAGAGGAACCTTGCGGATCAAGGCGAATATTGACAATACAGGAGTTGTGCTGCAGATCAAGGGCGGCGTGTCTCTGTGGGAGTTTCTGCACATTTCTTTCCAAACGGTTACGCTGACAGGGAGGTAGGTTGCCAGATTTGTAACGGCAAACACAGAGCTGCCCCTGTCATGTTTTGATCACTGGAACTGAAGAGTAAAGAAAGTCCTGCCTGGTTTCCACTATTAAAGTTCTCCTCAAGGATTAAGGATTTTCTTAATTTTTTTTATTTTTTTTTGCAGAGGATGAGTTGTAAAATTCCAACTTCGCTAAAGTCTGTCAGAGTTTTGCAGTTGCCTTCAGCGGAGTCGAGGCGTATACTTCGGGCAGCAGGTGTCTTGTTCTTTGACAGGCGGGATGGTCTTCCAGTGGTGGAATAAATGGTTCTTCCCTGTAATTTGGCTGTCAATTTGGTAAATATGTGAAGTGCTTTAGGAACTTTTGGGATAAAAGGAAGTAAAAGGAAATACTTCTTTACTCTGAGGGTGACGGAGCCCTGGAACAGGCTGCCCAGGAAGGTTGTGGAGTCTGTGGAGACTTTCAAAACCCGCCTGGACACGTTCCTGGGTGACCTGCTCAAGATGATCCTGCTCTGACAGGGGGGTTGGACCAGATGATCTTCAGAAATCTCTTCCAATCCCGACCATTCTGTGATTCTGTAATCCAAAGTTCTGTGCGTAAACAGATGCCGTGAAATTCAAGCCTTATAGCTAAAAATACCCAGTCATTATTCACTTAAATCATGTCATTAAGTAATTGTACTTGTGCTTCAGAAATGTGGTTTTTGAAAGAAGTCCCCCCCCACAGTAGACTGAATAACATGTGTTATGTTAGCATTCCTAAAACCCTCCAGCCAGTTATTCATCCCACTGTTTAATTTACAGCCTGTGGTTTATGATGGGTCTGTTCCAGACAGTACATCATTCAGCTATGGGTAGGGCAGGCTCTGGGGCTACGAAGGGAACCAGAAAAATTCCCTCTTTTGTCACAAGTAGGTTTTGAGTTACGGATAATAAAATATATCTTTATGATCATCTGCTTAATTAAACCCCCAAAATTCTGTCACCTTCACAGAGTTACACCAGTCGGTGCCCGTGGCAGGTAGTAAACCAGTTTTAACAAGATTGTCCCAAAAAAAACCAAGGCAGTATTTTAATACGACTCCGTACTGAGCTTGATTTGTTCTGTTTAGAAAGAGTTAGAAAGGGTATAAATTTTATAGCAAATGCTTCCAGTATGAAGCCAGTATAAATTGTTTCACCCGAAGAATAACTACCGATGTCGGAAACAGAAGTTTCATATGTGGTTGAAATGTATATTGTCAAGATACTTGAAGGTCATATAAACTCCCCTGTCTACGCCGACCCGTTGTTCCAGTTCTTTGACGATTCACATGTGAAATTATTGTTTATTGTTTGGGTCCCACTAAAGCCCTTGATAATATATAGGTGTGTGCACCCGTGCGCTATCTTCCTGAGTTGCTGATCATCATTTTTAAATCACTCCGTGCTCACACTTTGTTGAACAATATTATAAGAACGTTATTACTTTATTTTGACATTTTTTTCCTGGGAAGCTCTCCTAAACGGCTTTGGAGAATGTCAAGAGCACTTTACAGAGTGTAATGAAAAGAACCTTAAAAAATTCATCTTTCATGATAATCTGGCTGAGCTTTAAAGGCACACGCTTCACGCCCGGGTGTTATCGGAGCGCGTTGAACAGCCACAGGCTAAAGGAATCTTCAGCTTGTATTGGGCTTCAGTTTGCGCAGGGACCGTGGGTTTCCAAAGCACGGTACTGAACAAGCTGAGCGCCTGCCTTCAGGGGGCTGCACGAGTATCCTTCGTTCAGGACTCGATTTTCAAATTTTTCCAATGAAGTTTTGTGGGTGGCAGATGTCACGGGGCCCTGGGTGTAACTGGGGGGTGGTACCTACCTTCTCTTTGAGCACCTGGAACTCTCCGCGTTGGCGTATTTCGAGCTCTCCGTGATCCAGCAGCGCTTTCACTTGTGGGCACTTTGTAGACTTGTGTCTACGAAGTGTGACTTGCAGAAAGAAATATGCCTCTTGCAAACTTTTCTCTGTGTCATACGCTTGACAGTAACTGCTGTGTCACCTACGACGGTGCTTTTCCTCACTGAACCACTATAACCACCAGGATAATAAAGAATAATTTTGATACAGTTGGATTTTTTTTTTCAGAAAAGCGGTCTTTTTGTTCTACCAGAATCCTGTTTATTTATTAATAAATAAATGAAAGTTGAAATGGATGAAAGTTGATGGGCAGCAAGCATCACTTTAATGTATGACACCAGCAAAGGCAAGACCTCCTTGAAGGGGAACAAAAAAGTTAAGAGTAGGAATGAAGGAAAGATCAAAATCTTTTAACTATAACTTTTTTTTTCTGTCTTTGTAGTGCTGTATTTCTGCCTGTCTGTCTGTCTGTAACAAGGCAGAGAGATGTACAAAGGGAAAACATGAACATCCGAACATGTATAAATGTCTTTATGATCTATTAATATTTAGGTGTCTGTGTATTTATAGTTCCGTTGAAATTCGTTACATGCTAGAGATTCATATCGTAAAATGTAGAAGCAAAAAACAAAAAAGTGATGAATGAGACTAACCATAAATGAGACTCGGCGTGAGTATTTCCTCCGAGAGTGTGTCGCCAGAGGGACTATAGTAATTAGTACTGAGATGTTGAATGGTGGAAGCGTGATGAGCAGACAGACAAACTTCCACCCCAGATAAACTCCGTTGCCTTCGCGTCGCGGCGCTTTTGTGAGCGAAGCGCGGCATTGCCGAGGGGCGTCTTGACAGATTCATCGGTTTGATTTTCTTTTAGTGGCTCCTTCAAGTGTTAATAAAAACGGAAGAGTTTTATGTCGGTTTTTCGGAATTATTTGGAGCGCAGCCTTCTGCCGCCGTGCTGCCGAGAATGTCAGATCCAACCTGAAGGGAAAGGTCACGGGGCCCGGCTCTCACAAATCAGATTCCTGTGCCGAGGGGAATAAGGTTTTCCACCTGTGCAGAGAGATTTTACACTTAACTGCACCCATGGTTTTCACCAAAGGGACTCCGCCAGCTTTTGTGAGCCCCGTGGCTGGGCCGGGGGGATGTAGGTATTAATTGCCGTGGCAGGCATCACGTCGGTCACAGCTGTCAGAGAGAATTGTCCCCGGTTTCTCTTGCGCTTTGTTAAAATTCTAAAGGCAGCCAAAAAAAAAAAATATTAAAAGGAGGGTGGGAGTAAGGAGAGGAGAGAGAAGGAAAAACTGACAAACTAGATCCGTGCTGTGAAGTGCCTCTGTTTGGTGGCGCCTGGGTGGCAGCTTGTACAGAAGTTGATCCAAAGTCAGGAAAAAATCTGCGTTTGCCAGCAAAGGCTTGAAATAGTTTATTTCAGTTGCTGCCAACACGAAATTTCCCTATTTCTTTCTCTAGAGCAGATAATTAAAATCATTAGTGCTCGTTGGCATTGTGCTACGCCACTTCATGTCACATTCCACAAGCGCTTTGCTGCGAAATCGTGGAATTGTGCGTTTCCAGAGACCGATTCGTTCACAAGCCTGGGATGTGGACGAACAGAAAAGAAAGGGACAAAACCTTCCCTCAGATGTCTGCGACTCCCTGGTGGCTCTGGGAATTACATGCCCATCAGAGGTCGGGATCCGGACCCAAAGCGTGCAAGTTAACACCGAATACAGTAAATTTTTTTAATGCTTTTGCAGAGTAATAATCTTTCAGCCCGACCACTCAGAGGGGTCCTGTCGTGCCGTCGAGCTGCACGGACATTGTATTGCTGCGTGTTTGCAAAAGGACAGTCTCTGGGTCATCGCTAACACCACTGTAGAAATTATTTAAAGCAGACTTTTTCCTCAGCTTCTCTCAATAGGGAGCTTTGCCGACGGAGCTGGGGAACTGTCAGTCCTGTTTGTTTGTGTACAGCTAAGTCACAACAGAGCTGCAGTTCAGCTGAGATTTTTGAAGGGCGTAAGCAAAATAGAGACTGTTCATTTTGTTTCCCGGGAGAAACAGGCAAAGATCAGGTCTCTATTTCCAAGCTTCTCCAACATAGGTATATGGGGGGGAAAAAAAAAAAAAAAAGTGCTGACAGTATTTGACGGAGCTGTACTGGCAAAATCCTGAGTTTATTTGCTATTACAGCAGCCAAAGGCACCTTCTGTGGATGGGCTTTATTTTGGGGAGCTGCTTTATTCCGAAATTTGACAGTGTAACTGTATGTCTGCTTTGGACAAGGCTGGACTGTGTGTTTTTCTGTTGGTTTATATATTTTCCCCCGCGTGTGACTGCCTGAAAGAGCCCCACGACAGACGCAGGAGACAGTGTACGCAGGGAAACCGGTTCAACTCCCTCTATACAAAAGAGTTCCTTGGCACCTCGAGTCAATAAAGTGCAGACATCAGAGAAACGCGCCACATTTCTTTCGGGAGGGATAACCTTAGGTGTTGTAACACTTGTGTTGCTTAAATGTGCAGTGGGGAGGGGCAGCAAATCTGAGAGTTATTTCCATTTCTCCAGACTTTTTATGCATGAGGGAGGGCACCCAGCTGGTTGTGCTGAGCCTGTGCAAGTTGGACACCGCTGAAAGGAGACTTGTGAGGGGTAATCATCCGAGGGGCAGGGACATTGCCTAATCCCCAGCTGCTGGGGTATCCTGGCTGACTGCAGATGAGTTCTAGGGTTTGTATAACATACGTTGCGATCTATAAAACATGGGGAACTGAGTACACCTTCTGACACGTAAAAACAGGCGCACACAAGGAAGAAATTGTTCTCTGTGGGGGTGATGGGATGCTGGCACAGGTTTCCCAGAGAAGCTGTGGGTGCCTCATCCCTGAAAGTGTCCAAAGCCAGGCTGGATGGGACTTTTGAGCAACCTGGTCTGGTGGGAGGTGTCCCTGCTCATGGCAGGGGGATCAGAACGAGCTGATCTTTAAGGCCTTTTCCAATCCAACCCATTCTGTGATTTTATGAATTTCAGAACCTTCCTTTATCTCTTGCTTAGAAAAGAGAGAGCTGCAGGCTCCCACTTCTTCAGGAGGTAGGTTGCAGTTTCAGACACATGCGTTTAAAAACATCTGATGAGTGTCATTTGTACTAACTCAAACTCAGAGCGCAGATGTGCAGTCCTTCAGTCAATTCAGTGGTATTTTTGCCTCATTAAGGTGCTGTCCCCCGTTAAGATGTAGTGGAGGTGGGTTATCCTCAGTCCCGTAGCTCGAAGGGAGCTCGGGGGAGCCAACAGTACTGCACAGCAAAGTGATCTGAGCATCCTCCTGACAATTAAGGGTTGTATTTCAGGGTTTCCAGACATGGAAACGTGGCAACTGCAGCATCTTGCCGGAGTGGTGAGAGTCGTGGTCAGTTTTTCCTGTTTGGGGTATTTCTGAGAGGGAAGGAGCTATAGTTTATTTTTTGCTTATATGACTAGACCAGAAGGGCCAGCAGTTCAACACCCCGAGCCTTCAAAGGCTGCTGTTGCCTCCAGTGTATAGTACGAGGGTAGATAAAGCTGTTCCATTTCAGTAAGACCATCAGAAAATCCAGAGTCTCCAGGGCCTCAAGAAAATTAACTTAGCTGGGCACTGTAGAGGCTACTTTCCCATGTTTCCAGTAGCTTATTTAAGAACTTAAATGTTATTTAAGTAACTAATTTACACTCTTGACATATATTCTGGTGGGGTTTTTTTTCCCACTTTCCTCTGTCTTTAAGGCAATGATTCTTCATAAACTGTCAAAGTCTAAATAGTAATAGCCTGCTTTGATTTGCTTAGTCTGTGATTCCCTTTTATTAAGTTAAATAATGAACACTGTGAGTGAAAAGTCTGCATATTATCCTTTGACAGTGACACGGACCTTTTTAAAAGCATTACTTGTAGGGCGTTCAATTCAATCAGATGCATCCTGATGAAAAAACAACCACCCAGAGCTCTCATTGACTATGTAGAGCCAAAGCTTGACAGCCTAGCATCAAACAAAAAATTGATTTCAAACCCCAAAGTCAATATTTTGCTTTTGCAAAGGCACTTTGGCGCTTGAGAGGAAAGTTTTCCATGTAACGTACACATTTGATGAGTAAAAGACGGAGGGAGATGGCTTGTTTGAGCTTGATTTGGTGCATCTGTTGTTTCCTATAAATAGGGAAGCCAGTGAAGTGTTAATCTGCGCAGCCAGAGAAGAGCTTCAGCTAATTTTACACGTGCACACACACCATCCAGGTGGGCCTGGTGTTTTCGTGCCGTTCGTCTCAACAAATGAAGTTGCTTCAGTGTGTTTCACGGTGAAGCCCTCAGAGTTTATGAAGCCCAGACTTGTCAGTCAGTAACAAGGTGACATTTTATCCACTGCGTGGTTTCTAGCTCCTCTCTTCCTGCTCGCTGCTGGCTGCAGTCTGTTGGCACAAATGCACGCATTTTTTACACATAATATGTTTGATTTTGATAATTACAGAGTCTTTTTTTCACTGGTTATGGTATATATACCTTTACCAAGTGTCCAAAATAGCTATGGGTAGTGGCTGGAGATGTTCACAGGGAAACTGTAGCCTGTGTTGTGAAAATTCACTACAATGTTTATGTTCTGCAACTTTTTTGGGAATGCGCTTCTTGTAGCCCTGGTTATTGCAAATTAAACGTCCCGAGTTGCACATTTAGGGGACCCCTAAGAACTATTTACATCTGTATAGCCGTTTCCTTCGGATGATTAGTTTCCAATGCTTGTAGGATTTTTCTGAGCAAAAAGACTGCACGGAATTTCCAATACAGATGTGCACTGGGAAATTTTGCTTAGGCTTTAATCATCCTTAAAACGTAGTAGGTTGCAAGGCTATAAAGGTTTGGATTCAAAGAACTCGACTTTGAGAAGATTCTGAAGCAGGATACTCTCTAGAACCAGGACATAGACAGTGCTGATCCTAACTACATGGCGAGGACTACGCTTGTCTCTGGTGAGAGTCCTTGATGGACTCTCCTGTTACAAATAAGTAAATAAAATAGAGGGGAAAAAAAATGAAGGTAGCTTTCCTATTGTTGTGTCATGACTTGATGGAGATTATATATCAATTCTCTGTTTTCTTTTATGATTTGGTGCCGTTGTGTGGCTTAGCTTTTTGAAAACCAGCAGCACAAAATGTTGCTACGGAAAACCCCGTTATTTCCCAGCGTGGTACAAACACCTCTCTTGATGGTACGAGAAGCAAGTCTTAAGTCAAATTCAGTGGAAATGCTTCTTAAGGAGAGATTCAGTCGCTCGAATTGTACCACTAATTGCAGTTTTTAGGCGTTAAAACCCAGACATCTCTGTGCAGATAAGTCACCTGAATCCTGAGTGACCTGTGTCACTGTGTCACCGTGCTGTGGGGTGGCTTTCTCATTAGACTACCTGACCATCCCACATAGTCAGAGCCTGGTGTAGGGCATTCCTAGAAGGAGATATTCTCCTCTCGATTGCAGAATATCAATAGCAGCCCCAAGATGGGCCCATTTGGTACCACAAAGGTGCCACATTTGCACATTGCTTCACCTTGATCCAGATGTTGCACATTCAGCTGAATTCTGTATGAAGCTTGGTCTGCAGCTGGTCCTGACTGTCACCAGGAGCCACCAAGATACCATCTGAGCAGGCAGCATCTCCCGGTCTGATTTTTTTCATATTTTTTCATCATCTGCCAACTTGAGGGTTAAGTTAAATATTCTGCTTGCTTTTAATGTTGCAGATGCTGTGGTTGGCTTGCCTTGTGTGTGACAGAGAACCTGTTTCTGGGAAGCTGTCTCACTTTGAACAGCAAACCCCCTGTGTCCCCTACAAGGGTGCTGGGGAACACCCAATTCAGTCTTTCGTAGTCACAAAACCACAGAATTGTTGGAGTTGGAAGGGAACTCTAGAGATCACCTCATCCCACCCTGCTACTAAAGCAGGATTGCCCAGAGAACATCACACAGGAACGCGTCCCGGTGGGTTTTGAAAGTCTCCACAGATGGAGACTCCACAATCTCCCTCGGCAGCCCATGCCACTGCTCTGTCACCCTCACAGGGAAGTTCTTCGTGATATTTAGATGAAACTCCCTGTGTTCCAGCTTGTGCCCGCTGTCTCTTGTCCTATCACTGGGCTGCACTCCATCCTCACTGCATCCACCCTTTAGATATTTATAGGCATTGATAAGGTCTCCTCTTAGTCTTCTCCAGGCTAAACAGTCCCAGCTCTCTCAACCTTTCCTCATAAGAGAGATGCTCCAGTCTCCCAGTCATCTTTGTTGCCCTCCCATGGACTTTCTCCAGTAATTGCCTGTCTCTCTTGAACTGGGGAGCCCAGAACTGGTCCGTCTGACCTTAGGTGGCTCCTCAGATGAATGAGTGAAGGTGCCCCAGCTTCCATGCCCAGTGGTACCCAAAGGGACAGGGAGCCCACGAAGGTAATTTCAGCTGGTGGTGTGAGTGCTGCAGCAGATTGAAACATGGTCCTGGAGCCAAAGTAAGGCTCCTAGCTGCTCTGACAGTTGAATGCAGAGCTCATTGTTTTTTTTAAAAAAAAGATTGTTTCATCTGAAACAGGGGGCATTTCTCTGTGTGTGGGTGTAAGCATGATCGCCCAAAGTTAGTCATCACAGCTACTGTGGAGTTCAAGTTCAAGGGAGCAATGAGTGATTCATTCCACCTGGCGCTACATCCAGTGAGTAAAGAGAAATATTTCCTGTACCCAACCCAGACACCAGTCAGGCATCAGGCTGCCTGAATATGAGCAGACATACAAATGACAAATGTGTGGAGGGACGGGAGAAGCTGGGAAAAAAAAAAAAAGATGAGAATGTATTTCTCACTCTGAGGTTGACACATTTGCCCTGAACACAATCCCCAAACCTAATGAATCAGAAAGTGTAATTGTTACAGAGACTAATTTCAAAACAGTACTACTCATTAAAGATTAAGGGAAAGAAAAGGAACATGGGGTTCAGAGCTTTTATTCAAATTCTGTCATATTAGCTCCTCATTGGTAATCTTTTTATGATTCACATTTGTTCAATTCTTCATTCACAGGGTTCTGTCAAGGCTGCCTAATGTGCACCAAGTACAAGCTTCATTAACCGAGTTATCTTTCAGCTCTACTTTATCTGTGGTTACCAAGCCAATGTTAGTCAATGACATTTTAATGCTAAAAAGCAAACAACAAGAGCAGCAACACAAAGGCAACTCGATTTCTATTGGTGTTTCTCACAGTCAGATTTCCAACATTTCATTACATTTGAATACTAATATATTTCATGTCTGACAGACTTTGGAGACCCATTAGAGAAAGTGAAGCTTACAGGGATGGTCATTAAATTTTGATCTATTTGGACTCCTATGAATATTGAACTTCATCTCTGAGACTTTGTTCCATTGGTGCCTGAGTCTAGGAGGGCTCCTTTGCTCTTGACAGGTCTCTTTTGCTGCCCCTTCAAGGCAAAACTCATCCTGTAAGCTGCGTTGCTTGGCTCTGGAGACCATTAGAAATTTGGAGGAGTGGGGAGGAGGCATTTTACAAGGTGTTTGCTTTATTGCTCATTACTTCATTAGCTTAACTGGGCCTTCTGAATAGCCTATGTCACATTTTTCATTCTAACATGTAGAGAAGGGCTGAAAAACTCCGTGTCTTTTCAGAAACCAAAAACCGCAAGAAGGAAAATGTTGAAAAGTATCTCTCTTTGAGTGAGCTAAGATAATCTACAAATAGTCACAGTTAGCCAAGAAAGGTCTTGGAGAACCCCTGCGTGGGCCATGATATCCTGCTCCTCTATAAAGTCTTCCAAATTCTCGTGGCACTGTTGGCCCAATGTATGCTGGCTGTTGGACGTAGAAACCTGTAGCTGACTTCCCCTCTGTCCCACCTGTGTGGTTGGATCTGCAAAAATTCGGTGCTACTCAAACAGCTATAAATATTCAGCATTTATATGTGGGGACTGCCCTGCTGGAGAGCAGCGCAGGGGAAAGGGACCTGGGGGTGCTGGTGGGCAGCAGGATGGCCATGAGCCAGCAGTGTGCCCTCGTGGGCAAGAAGGCCAAGGGCATCCTGGGATGTGTTAGAAGGGGAGTAGCAAGTAGGTCGAGAGAGGTTCTCCTGCCCCTCTGCTCTGCCCTGGTGAGGCCACATCTGGAATCTTGTGCCCAGTTCTGGGCCCCTCAGTTCCAGAAGGACAGGGAACTGCTGGAGAGAGTCCAGCACAGCCACAGGGATGATGGAGGGAGTGGAACATCTCCCTGATGAGGAAAGGCTGAGGGAGCTGGGGCTCTTCAGCTTGAAGGAAACTGAGAGGTGACCTCATACTTGTGTATAAATATGGAAAGGGTGAGTGTCAGGAGAACAGAGCCAGGCTCTTCTCAGAGATATCCAGTGACAGGACAAAGGGGCAGTGGGCACAAGCTGGAACATAGGAGATTCCTCAAAAACATTAGGAAAAACTTTTTCACAGTGAGGGTGACAGAGACCTGGCACAGGCTGCCCAGGGAGGTTGTGGAGTCTCCTTCTTTGGAGACATTCAAAACCCACCCGGACACGTTCCTGTGTGACCTACTCTGGGTGATCCTGCTCTTGCCGGGGGGTTGGACTAGATGATCTCTAGAGGTCCCTTCCAACCCTGACCATTCTGTGATTCTGTGACACATAGCAGGGCAGTCAGGGTCTTCCCAGTGTGTAAGATTCAGGCACATACGTGATGTACGAGAGCTGCTGCAGCCTGCGTTAAGGCTCTCCTTCCTGTGGGGAAATACAGCCACGCAGTTCATATCACTCAGGTATTGTGGAACAAGTTAAAAAGGACGTGTTGAAATAAGGGGACAGTTGCCATTTTGGGAAATCAAAAAAAGAATTCGCTTTGTGGCTTCCCCTGTCCTTAGCAAAGCCCATGGGATCTCTGGTGACTGCAGAGGGTAAGAACCTCAGTAATTCTGTCGCATCAATAAAATCCCGCGCAGCTGCAGTAATTTTCGGTAGAAAGACTTCATAGCTTGTGCTTTCATCTACAACTTTTTTCTAATGTTCCTTAACTTGAGAAGAAGAGAAAAAAAAAAGGGGTTCTTAAGGCAAGGGAAATAGCTGCTAATCCTAGTCAAGGTGTATTAAATTTAGTAATGCTCAGACATGATGTAAGTGTTGAGAATTTGTATATGAATGAAATTAAAAGTATTCTGGGAGGAAAAGCTACCTAAATGTCAGGAAAAAAAAAGCAATACAAGCTATAAAATCCCGTGAAAGATCACATAGACCAGAGTAAGATAGATGTGCTGTCTTTACTTAGCAAAGAAATCACAGAGAGTATGCAAATAGAGAACGAAAATGACACATTTTCGCTTGATTCGAAAGCATTATCCATAATAGCATCTGCAGCGTGTCTGCAATAATAGGATGTAGATTGGAATTTACATAACAGATCTTTGGAAACGGGCTCTGACTCGCAATCTGAAAGTGGTGACTCCAGTCAGGAAAGTCAACTGACAGAGAACTTCACAAAACACCCACTGCCTTTTCCAGGTTTCACCCCTTTCCTGTTTGCACAGGGTGTTCATCTCGGGCATCAGGTGCAATCAAAACTCAGATAACTGGGCTTGGAAATCTTTAGTGTGGTATCTTGATATGTCATAGAGAGAACAACGTTTTTAAGGTTTTCCTCTGACCTTTCTCAGGGTATTTGGTAAAACAAATTGGGACCCTAAAAGCACTCAGTACTCCCCGTGTCTAACCTAACAGAGCCAGAGCTAGATCAATGTTCAAACGGAATAATAGCACCTTCATAATTAACACCTGTTTTTTTCTAGACCTCTTCAGCCACCCTAAAGTTTGGGTGTAATCAGCCATAGTTAATGGTAACAGAGTGTGAGTCAGTGTAAGTGAGAAAAGAAAGGATGGGATGTGTCTGACACATCTTTATATTTTATCTTCTGTGTCTAAATATCCAAGACGCTACAGAGATATTGGAAACGCTTTCTCTGTTCCTCTCCTGAATCCAAGTCCTAATCCAGATTTCAAAGAGTGTCATTAAATGTCGTGGCAATTTTTGATACCGTTGATTGTAATTAAGGGCCGGGTACAGTTCGTGCAGTTCTGAGCTCTTTAATTAGAGAGTACATGCAAGTTAGTTTGTCATGCTACAGAAGTAATTGATACCATATACTTCTTTTTTTTTTTTTTCAGATAGAACATCAGATATGTATTGTGTCTTACTGACTTAGAAGCATAAACCTACTAAAATCAGAGAGGAATAACATCCCTGTATCCCATAGCCAGTATGCTGAACTGTCAGTCTCCCTCCAGTTCCATCAAATGTTTTAGATTTTTGTTTGCAGAAAATATGTGGAAAAAAAAAAGCCTTGATACTTAATTAAAAAGCTAAAAATACTGATATAAACAGCATTAGGTTGGTCTTTCCTGAATGTTTGCCTTCCTTTATCTACCTCTCTCAGGCTCCTGACTAACAAATACTTTGCATTTTCCTCAAAGTAGCCATGTCACTGATCTTTACCTCTTTCATTTTCCTGACACCTCACTTTTTACGCCACGTGCCTGAAAAAGGAAAAACCTTAGTTTGATTACATCTCTAACGATATAAACTACTGCATTTTATTCAGTTGTATAACCCTGACACAGTTTTGTGGCTTTCCCCAAACTCAGTCTATGATTCAATGTCTTCGTGTTGATTTAACTCTTGAAAGTTCTCTGGCCAAAGAGGCAGAACAAACTTCACCGGGAGCTGTATATCCATCATAAAAATGCTCTAAAGTGCTATCTGTCCAGGCTGGTTGTATTTTTCAAGCTTTATCACAAATCAGTGCCACAGATAGATTGCAGTTTTCAACCTGCAGTTGTTCATCGGAGTTAACTCGGCTGTCAGGACAGCGCTTTTGCAGTGCTTTAAGGTTTCATAACTTCTGCGCGTGGAACTGGACTGTTTTTCTAGCTGGCTGGGGGATCGATGCGTTTGTCATCAGAGCATCTGGAGCAAGACTGTGTTACCCTTTTGAGTTTGATTTAGGACGTGGCATCCCAGCCTTGGTACTTTTTTAGGAGCACCTGCACGGAAAGGAGCGTGACGTGGAACGACTGGAATTGCCTTAAAAACGTTTGGCTTCTCTTTCAGATCATCCTCCAAATCTTCAGAACCACTCGAGACTTAGAACCCCGCCGCCTCCGATATCGCACGCTCACACCCCGAACCAACATCACGCGGCCTCCATCAATTCCCTAAACAGGGGGAACTTCACTCCGCGCAGCAACCCCAGCCCAGCTCCTACGGACCACTCTCTTTCTGGAGAACAACCAGCCAGCACTCAAGAGCCAGCCCATGCTCAGGACAACTGGTTACTTAACAGTAACATCCCACTGGAGACCAGGTAGGTCATTTTCTTTAGTACTTTACAATGTTCTGACCGTGCATGCAAAGGATGTCGCAGAGAACGCCCGCACCTGCACAGTTGTTCAGTTCGTTGGCTTTAGTATTTTGGGTTGTATTTATTATTCCTTGTGTCTTTTACATGGACTAGGAGAAGAGGAAATTGCTCTTCTTTCAAAAACTGAAAACATTATCTTTAACTGCTACTGGTAAGGTTGTTTTCCTCACTTAAGATTGGAATCAGGCTCATAGATTAAAATGTTCTTGGTTTTCTTTCTTTTATTTTCCTTTATTACGATTTCTTCCTATGTGATAGGATGAATCAATATCCTATTTAAGAAGCTGAAATCAGTCAATATATTGAAAAGATTTAGCCTTTTATCTGTGTCTTGTCAAGCAGATACTTTCATAGTACCTCTTTCAGAAAAGGTTGATCTTGTACCTAAGAAGGAGGGGTTGACTGCACTATTTTACTCTCCTACAACATTGCTCCAGCAAGCATGAAACACTGGATAGCAGGGCACCAGCCAATTAAAGGTGCTTTTGTTTAGCATTTAAATTCTTTCCCACCTATGCAACACACAAAGGGTGTGACAAGTGTGCACTCCCTTGTTCTTAGTTCATAGATTTGTTTAGGTTCCATGAACGTTCTGGAAAAGAGAGTTCTCGGACTCCCTCAGCCTCAGTCCTCCAATGTCAAGGGCATCAGCTTCTCGCTGTCCTACTTGAAACTCGTTTTTTGCATTCCTCAGATGTTTTGCTTCACCAACTCCTTTAGTCCTGAGAAACCACAGAATACTGGACTCTTGAGCCCCTGTACGGGGTATCTTTTTCAGTCTGGGGAAAAATCTTCCTGGCCCAACGCGGTGCACTTATGTAGCTTCCTTCTTCTGTTCCTTTGCTTTACCTTCTCAAACCAACGAGAAAGATTTTAAGCAGCAAAACCCATATACTAACTGAAAAGTGAGCCAGGGGCCGAATTTGTCACGTCACTGCCTGTGGGAATCTTCCTGAGATCAGCGGTAGCTGGTGTCTGTATCCTGGAACAAAACGTACCCTGTTTCGCCAGCTTCTGCTAAGAAAATAGATTTTAAAAATGAACCCGTCTGTCGATCTTTTTGAGAATGAGCTATGTCTGCTGGCCCTCTGAAACTTCCAAAACAGACCTCAATCTAACATTTTCTGGCATTTAAGGATAATTAATTTCTCCGTGACTGCTTCATTCCAAAGACCCAACTAAGAAGCTGGATCCAAAAGATTAAGACAAAATTATAAGCGAGTACTGCAAGCAAGATTTGGCAACAATTTCAGTAATTACATTGTGTTACTAATTCTTGAGCATATATACCCAAACTTTGACTTTCATGTGTTATTACTTGGGAAAAAGGTTGTGAGTTCTTTGGAGAAGAGATAGTGCATTGCTTTATTAGTGCCAAGACATCCTCACATCTGACTGGAGTCTCTCCGAACCCACCACTGTACCGTTGAGAAGGAATGTCCTTGCTGCTGGATCAGTGGAAGAATGTCAGAGATAAAAGCTCTTCGCTGAAAACATCCTGCCCCCATTTGTTTAATTCTGATCAGAGAGGGAGATGGAGAGACTGCAGCTTAATAAATGCAGGAGTTCATAGAAAGAGCAATTATCTGGCTAGTCCTGGACCATTCCTGTTAAATCGTAAATGAGTACATCCTTGCAGACTCTCCTCATTTCTTCTCCACAAAATCGCTGTAGGTGAAAATTTTTCAACATCTGAAGCAGACTGTTCTTTCTGCAGCTTGGTCACATCGTCGCTGTTAACCAGACCTAATGTTAGAGGTGTCCACCCCCTTGAGGAGATCCTTCTGCATCATCCGAGGATTTCACTCGCCTCACAAATCAGTCACAGTTTAACCTCGATTTAACCATTTTATTAATTAGGTAGGAAACAGGTCATTTCAAGACGGATACGGCTTTCGACACGCTGCTTGGAATGGCCTGGTGTTGCCCTGTGTCCCTTCAGACAACGAACATGTTGGAAAAGAATGTGTAATTTTATGCCAAGCAGCAAACGAGCACATTTACAGCGCGCGACTGACAGCCTTTTGTCCCTTCACTAAACAGCATTAAGCAAATAAAATGTATTATAATGGTGTCATAATGCAAAGAGGCTGTGCTGCTTAGATGATCCGTAAATCTGTGACAAATCTTCACACTTAACAGTCTGCTCTTTCGACCTGCCAGAGGGCTTCCATTTCCTGTGGTGGAGATTCTGTAGATATAAAAGTCGTGGCTTCAGAGCTCTTTAGCAAACTTGGATGCCCAGTTCCACCTCGTCCATGAAGCCAACCTTCCCCACTGCAAAGATTTTTAGAACCAAAAAGAAGACCTCCACATAAGAAAATAAAATGTCCAATATGTAATAAAATAAATCCTGGCCAAGAGACATTAATCCAAGAATTAAGGCCTTTGAAGTATAGCAAGAGGAGATTATAGTAATCCCATGTCAAAAATGGAATTGTATTTCTGTTGAATATCCGTTTTTTTCAAAATCCCATATTAGTCAACAGAGAGAGAAAACATGAAGAAAAAGCTATGTCTTTCAAACAGGGATTGTCGCAGGCTGTGAAATGTGCCTACAGTTATAGATTTTAAGCGCCCCAGAGTTTGAAGAGGCTTGATTTTGATTGCTGTGGATTCCAGGCAGTGTTCAGAACTGGGAATTTAGTGTTTTGTCACTGCCTGGAAATTTCCATACTGTAGTGCAAAGGCAATTCGAGACGTGTAGCAGAAGTGCACAACTGATGTGATGAGCGTATCCTGCATCTGAGAACTTTCTATTTTGCAAGAGGAAGAGCCACTCCTCTTCTCTCCCTCCTTTTCATTAGTTGCCCTTTACTCCCTTCTCTCTGTTTCTCCTTTTTCCTCTTTCTTTACCTGTCTGCTCCCTTCTTTGTTGCTTTCAAAGCAATATAGTATCAAGGTTGATGAGAAGATCTTTGCTCGGCAGTCCCTCTTGACAGGTAAGTCAGTTCCCCCGGTATTTATTCCTCACTCTCCCTTCTTCTCCGGCCTCCCTTCCGTTCCTTTACATTTGACCTCTCAGGAGCAAATAAATGCCGACTAGATGGATGTTTAGTTGACAACCCAACAGCTTTCAGCAGATTTCCCTTCCCAGGAAATTCCATGGGGTAATCATGTAAGGTCAGATTCTACTACCACAGCTCATAACGAGGAGAGTGTTTTGTAACCAGACAGCTCGTCACAGGTAATCTCCAAGGGACCAGGCTCTGTCCCACCTCCAGTGACGAGGACTGTCGTGCATTAGTCACCTCGGTGACCCAGCGACCTCTCTGTTACAAATACATACATTATGAGGTTATGCAACCCTCCCCTCCTCTGCGCTATCGACAACCCGCAACTGAAATTCATGGAACCAGTTTGACATGGATTTTAACTACTGATGAACTTTTATTGATTGGTGTGTTGCTAGATGCCTTGCCTCTTACCCATTAAATGCTCTCGTGCATGCACGTATGTCGCTTCTTTTTTCGCGTTGAATTCAACGTCCAACCTTTCCTGCATTCCCAGGGAATGCGAGGAAGCCGCAGACACTTGGGGATGGATTAATATCTCAAGTGCTATGGCACACAGCTCATGCATGGCGATCCCCTTTACTCCAGAGCCGGGGATGGGAGTCACTTTACTTGCATTCACACCAAGGAGTAGATCTGTTCTGTCAAAGCAGAGGCCTCCAAAAGCAGTAAGTCCAACTAAACAAGTGCTGGTGTTAGCAGCAGGAAGAGGAAGAAGTAGAAATGAAAATTAAGGTTGAGGTCATTTTAGAAGACGCAGTATCAAGGTTTGTATAATGTGACAGGGCTGGTTTCCCTTCGTACAGCACATTACCTGAATCCAGTTTCTTTTGACAGAGGAGTTCTCGACTGAGTTCACATCATGTCACTTATATCCTGTAAGCGCTTAATCCTGCCTAAGTCATCAAGTGTCACAATGCTGTTACCTTCCTTTTGCTAGTTTTGGCTGGGGAATTTATTCACATTCAGGCTTAGGTTCAGTGTTGATGCTGAAAACAGACATGGGCAAAATCAGGATTACTTTTTTATTGTGGTAAAAAAAGGTGGGAAGAATGTTCTTTTGCCAGGTCTTTAGAAACAAGCCTGAAGGTGAGAGAGGCACCATCTGTTCTCAGCTGGGCCTCTGACTTATTTCTTTGTGTTCCTGCTATTCTCCTCAAAAAGTACGAAGCAGTTTAGCATATATAGGTCAAAATGTGACTCACCAAAGTATGTTCTGGGGAGGTCAGATATTACAAAATGCGACTATTGTGTGCAAAGTCAAACCCAGGCTTTTTCATGTGCAGGCCCTAAGCATCGTATCTATTGCCTGGGTTATCCAGATTATAGACAATACTCTGATACTGGAATTTGGGTTAAAATATAACGTTTTTCCAGCTTCTTTCTGCTTAGCACTGAGAGACTTAATTTGGAATACCCTTATTTAGCAACCCTTGCGTTGTCAAACTTTTAAATGGCAAATTATCGCTCCGTGCAGGAAAACAAATTGAGCAAATTGGTAACTAAAACTTTCTCAAATGCAAAACTGAAGCTTAAGCAAAGGAGTGGCAGATTTTCCCTGGAAATCCGTGAGGGCATTCGGTGGAAGCGTGCTACCAACGTCTTGACCACAGTGGGATAGAGACCCCGCGCTGTGCCTTTTCAGGGTAGCAATGACACTGATGCAGGAGTATAAGAAGGTTACAGCTGTGCTGGATTGAAATCCAGTCTTCTGAATCCAGCACTTCAGAAGGTTTTGTCTGTCACTGGCAAGAAATAATGTGAAATGAACGAAGACCTCAAATTTTTTTTTATACATGCACATGGGCGTGTGTGCGTATACGTGTGTCTATGCATATATATGATGTATATAGAGAGAAGTGAACATTCTTAAAAGCTATATATGTATATGTGTAGCATCTTATACATATAAATATATGGTCCATCATTCTAATTCCATGCACAACTGCACTATAACCATTGTGGTTTATAAGATCACACTTCATATATGCATGACTCACTGGCTTCATTCATGTTTCCATATGTGTGTAGAAACATAGCAAAGCAGACATTCCTAGAGACATTGCAGGACAACCTCATTGAGATGGACATTCTCACCTCCTCCCGACATGACGGTGCTTACAATGATGGGTATGTGACACTTACGTGGTCTTCCTGTTTACTGTACAGTCATTATGATCCTTGCATGAAAGCATTTGGTCATATCAATGATGTTTAAGGGCAACACCATTGCTGGCCTCTTCCAAGATGGTTTTTAAAAAACATGAAGTTCTGGGGCTTGGAGCACTGTGTCCTGTCCATATTAATTGCAGACTCATTAATATGCTAGCGAGCCACAGCATGCCGTTAGTTGTTTTGAAAGTCATTTCATTAGTAAGAAGTACCTACAGCAATTTGGAGTCCCTTATAAACTAAGATTAATTTAATTTTCGTAAATACCTTAAACCACTAGTCTGCTGGCAGCCTGGTACTTCATTATTAAGCCGATATAAAAGTGATTCCACGTATCTCATAAGTGTCTGCCAGTGGTGTGTGTGAGCCACGCTTTTGATTTTGACTTAACCACCCCTACTGGTGTCTTTATATAACTTCTGATCACTTAGCTTTTAAGTTATCAGCAGCTTTTAACTCAACACTCAGCGCAAAAACTGTTGACCTTGTGTTGGCAGTTTCTAATTTGGTAGCCATCGTTAACTGCAGATCTAATTGGTATACACAACCACTGCAGGTACCTCTTTGCTCGGAACAGGTACACCCATGACTAAATACTTCCCAGAACACAGGACAGTATCTGATTCTTTGTAAAAAAATTAATGTTTTGATGTAGAGCGTTGGTAGAAATAATGAATCTTTCTCTAATGCTCAGCCATCATACTTAGATTACCAATAAAAACATGGCTGTAATACTACAAATATCTATTCTGGAGAACTGGGTGTTACTTTATACTGCCCAAACCAGTGGCTTTTCTGCATGACGCTGTTTCTGCATGTGACATTCCCCCCTGTGACTGCACAAGTGATTTCAAGGGGAAAACAGAGTCGTGCCTTCATCTGGTACAATCCACTGCCTTGACTGACTCCCATGGATCCGTGCTGATTGCATTTACGCTGCAAATCTGGCCCCATAAAACCCTGGTAGAAGGTGCAAACTGCTCTGTCCTCCTCACAAGCTGCATTTTGATTTTTTTTTTACATCAGCATGGTGATAGACGAGTCCGATCTGTTTCCCGAGTTTCACCCCCCGAATTCGAACGCCTCGTTCTTCATGCTGCCCCACCGAAATCTGATTTCTCATTCAGGATTCCCGCGGAGAGGAACTCCCCGTTGGGACGTTTCATTTGAGGAACTCACGGGCTGCAGTGGGTTCTTTTTGCGCTGACTTTCATGAGTCTCACACGAGGTTCTCGAAGGCTGGCTCTCGGGCTGCGTTTGTAGTAATGGGCAAAGGACGATGCCTCCCAATGCGTCACTGGACAGGAAACGCTGTTGCCTTTGACAGTAATTCACACTTTCTAAAGGCAGGCATCAAACTAACGCGCTCTGGAAGCGGATGCCTCTCCCCACTGGCAACGCACAGGACTTAAACTCTGGGCTTTGATGCTTTTAGCCCTGCTGTGGTCCCACGTTTAAATTCGCCAGGCGGGGACAGTGTGAATATTCCCCTCTGTGACAATTTGGGTGCTATGGAATGGCTTAAGCTCTCTTTCCCCATCTCCATTCACCGACGCCATACAAAACCAAACCAAACAAAAACGCTCTCATGCAGTGATCAATGAATTGGTAAACGCCTTCCCCTCTTTAATCCGACCTACGCTCCTCTTCAGTCTCCGTAGGACATTTCTGTGGGAGCGTGAGCAGGCCCCCAGTGCTGCCCATGCCACCAGTCTGTCGTAGCCGTGCTCGGGGTATCCATCTCACCCTAACGCCAACTCTTCCACAGAGGGGACTCCCGCTCTTGACGAGTTCTCTGTGGCACCGTTGGCACTGTGATTTCTTTTCGTTTTCGTTCTTTTTTTTCCTTTACTCTGTGTGACTTGCCGTTGATTTTTATTCTTCTCTCTCGTGCATGCCATCCATGTCCGTAGCCAGCGTTGTGTGGAGCTGCTTTCCTCGTCCCGGCAGCAGTCGCCATCCTCCCACCCCGTGTCTCCCCTCGGCTCGGCTTGGTGCGAGGAGTCACTTGCTCTTGGTCTTTCTTCCCTCAGGCACTTCCTCTTCAAACCTGGAGGCACTTCTCCCCTTTTTTGTACAACGTCGCCGGGATACCCCTTGACGTCCAGCACTGTGTACTCGCCCCCCCCAAGGCCCCTTCCCAGAAGTACCTTCTCTAGGCCTGCCTTTAACCTGAAGAAACCCTATAAGTACTGTAACTGGAAATGTGCTGCCCTGAGTGCCATTGTCATCTCAGTCACGCTGGTGATCCTGCTGGCGTATTTCATAGGTAAGCTTATTTCTCTTTCATTGTTTGTTTGTTTGGGTTTTTTTTCATTTTTCTTTCATTTCTCTGCAAACCCACCCATAATGCTAACGTTTGTTGACTCTGTTGACTTAATTGCGGTTACAGAGCTTTGGTAGGGAGCCTAACACATATGTCGTAGAGCCTGAAGAACTTAGTGTAACGTATGTTCTGCTCCCTTCAGTGGCATGAGCTATTTATGTTCTGCAGAAGAAAGTGTTCTCAGGGTGAGAAAAAACCTATAGGGTTTTCTCAAAACAGGCAGTGAGGTCCCAATCGCAGTCACATCCAGGTCTAGGGGAGAGTTCTCTGCCCTTGACTTTGATGGGACAAGGTTAGAACCAAGATCCTGAAACACAAAAATGTGGTTTTATTCCATCTTTTGGTGGTGCATCCTAGCCATTTAACCTACTGTACCAAAGTTCACGGCGTGACCGGGAGGATGGAGAAGGATTGGATTTAGAATGTGACCCAACAGGGCCTTTTTTGAGTAAGGGGAGGTGGGAAAATGTGCTGCTTGGGTGGAGAAGCAGTGGATTTTGCTTGAGCTGTGCACGGTTTGAATTTCGTTGGGTTTTACGAGTTGTCAGGGTTGGTTGCGAAAAAGCATTCTCGGTCTTTGTTGCAAAAATAATTGAACTGTTAGAAGTGAAAACTTTGGTTTTCAGCCTGTAAAATTGGAGTGTTGACCATTGCCTTTCCTTTGGTTAGATTTGATGTTTGTGTTACACATATATTACAAAAGTCCGTTCGAGACGTCTATTTTAAAATCCCCATGGCGCAAACTCTAGTTGTCGGAGACTTAGGGACGTGATCGTGGGTAACAAAGCCCATTTCTCATGGCGCAAACGAGGCTTTTTGACTTCCCTGTGACTTCCTGTGCACTAATGATCTCTAAAAGGCTGCGGTTACAATTACAAATCTTTGCCTGGATCGAAAGATGTTTGCTTTCATTTCACAGGAGTATAATTAGCAACACCACAAAGGATTGCGTTTACTGTGCTCCTTTTATGTACACCTCTTTAGCGACTGAGACTTTGCCACTTGTGCCTTGCATCATCCTCTGGCCACTTTTATGTCTCCTTGTAAGAGGAGCAGGAGTGATTAATTAAGCAGCGTTAAATCAGCAGCGGTTTGATGAAATACGCAGTCAATTTTCATCATTTGCTACGTACGTTTGGGCTCGCCTTTCTCGTTTGTCTCGTATTCTCCTTATGCCCTGAACACGGTTCCTTTGGACATTATCTCAGCGTGTCAGAGGAGGATCGTTATAACTCAGAATTGCCGAATGATGGATTGAGAAGGGTTTGGGTTGCCACTCGCTATTCTCCAACTCAGAAAACCACCTTTTTCAGGGTTCTGAAAAGATCAGGCTCCCGATGAAAATCTCAGTTAATGCAGCTGAAAGATAGGGCTGTTGAGCACTTCTCCCATCCATTTTTTTTCTCCATTCAGGTGAGTTCGGTGGCGTTTGCCAGGCTCCACGGAGGGCTGGCAGGGTGCCAGAAGCACTGATCAGGTTGAGCTGCTGTAATTATGGGCCATAATTGCTAATTTCTGAAGGAACTATCAATTATTAAAAATCAAATTCGATGGTTCGGTTCAGCGTAAACACATTTAGCAAAGATTGTCTCTAGCAGACCCAGTGTTCTAATCAACAAGCAAAAAGGCAGATATTTAATTAGATTTTGATGAAAAATTGTGTTTAATTTCAAGTATAATCAATTATTAATTACTGTAATGAGCGACTCTGGTGGGGTTTACTAATTAACTCATTTAAAAATTATGAATAACCTTTTCATTTGTAATTATTTTCTACATCCTGTCAAGTTGCGGATGAGGATTGTATCACCTAACCGAAAAGAAAAAAAATGAATTAGGGAGTCAAAATGTTTGTACTTTCACTAAGTTAAACTGAGACATTTTGCGTTCTGATAAAAACTGCACAGTTCTTAACCAGCAGCTTGTTCATTCTTTTTAATAACCTGCAAAACAAACTACAATTTTTCCTCCAGTTTGGATTTCCCCCCTCCCATATTTGCATAGTTGCATTTTCTTACAGAACCTTTCGTCATTTAAGCTCTTTTCAATGCCAGGGGGACTGTTTGAGTGGTAAAGTATAACTTAATCATGAGTAGGAAGGCCTAATCTATAAAACAGCTCACGAGCTTTGGGAACTTGGCTACTTTCCATCTGTTCTTGTTAGTTAAAACAACCATAGAAATTATCTTTTTAATGACCATTTGCAGCCTCCAAAGCAAACTGAGGTCATTGGAAAGACTCCCGTTGAAGTGAATGGGCTTTGGATTGGGTCCCGTGGCACTTGCTTGGTGTTTACTCTTCTTTTTTTTTTTTTTTATACACTGCTCAGTTAATGGAAACACTTCAGAGTAATGTCTAATGCTTCGGGATGCTCTCACAGCATCAGGCATCCTGGCCCTCCATTTAAATGTCAAAAACTGCCCGTCGCAGGCCTTACCTACCTGTGCAAGTGCGTGGAGCTGGAAACATCAGGAGATCCTGCTACTGGCAGTACTTTTTGTGTGGCAGATGCTCAGATACAGCGGTGATGGGTGACCACGTGAGGCAGGCAGAGCTGCGGGGAAACGACAAGACGTTGGGTCCTTCGTGCCGTTCTTTGCTGAAGTTGGTTAAAACGCATCGGAAGCGCTTGCAAAATCGTTTGTTGAAGGCTAAAAGGCAGAGTTGCCGTTATTTTGTGAAAGTCTTTATGGCATTTAATAGTCTGAGGTTCATTTGTCTCACTGGTCTTTTTCAAAGACGAGGAGAGGAGGTGTAAATGGAATTCCACGGAAGCCGAACGGCTGGTGTCGTGTGTCAACGCCGTGATCAAGCTGAAGGTTTTTACAGGGCTGAGTCACTGGTCTGGAGAGATAATGGCAAATAAAATATGACAGGGCGTATTAAATGCCAGAAGCCGGTTTTCATTTGAATTAACCAGCTTTTGATTGACTCGTCGCCACCTTTTTTCATATTCAGAGGCACACGCCAAGGCAGTGGCGAAAACGGGCATCAAAGTTTTGTGCAGACGCGCCTTCCGCCCATCTCACGGGCTCCGCAGAAGCTTGTCTCAGGGGGTGAGAACACCAAAGAGGAAAACGGTGGCAGACGGGGGCCTTAAAATTTAAAATCGCAGGGACGGCACCACTGAAACCACTGAAGTGAAAAGGCTCTCAGAGCAGCTTGTAGCTGACCTGCAAATTCACCATCTCAGGGGGTCGTGAAGACACATTGCCTTAAAATTAAACTCCCCAGTTTAGGACTCTCTATTCAATTGACAGCAAAACAAGGAAAAATTTTTTGTAGCTTTTTGCCGGGACGCGATGGGGCCTGTATGCCGTGGAGGTCCCCCTTGGGAGGACTAATTTATAGTGAGATGAGATTCTTATGGCAGAAATAATACCACGAGGTACGTCGATATCCAGATACTTTGCCAGCGGAGTTTCTGTACCTGGTAGATGCCAGACCTGCTAGCATAGCTCGGTAAAGAATGTCTGACATTGCTGTACTGCTTGGGTGGAAGATTCCTGAGTTTAGAAACAGAAAACACCCATTTGATTGCCCAGATCCCCGTGCCCGGCAGCTGTTTGGCGAGAGCCGCGGAACGGTTTCGAAATGAATTAGTGATGGAGAATAGTTTCTTTCTTCTGAAACAGAAGGTATTATCCCCTGCCTGATGTAGATTCCAGACTAGATGGAAGCACAATTTGATCTAGTTAGGCACTTGCAATTTTCCTATACTTAAGCATGTGCTGCGGTTGCGTTGCATGAACAGCGAGAAAGATGGGCATTTGATTTAGATTAAAGTTAGGGCTGGAAAACATATTGTGAAGCCAAAACAGTCATTCACTTGATTGAAGTCAGAGCTCTCTCTACTTTTCAGCTCTGTGTTCATTTGAACTCCGTGCAGATGCAGCTTCGCTTAAACAGCATTGCTTGCTACGGGCAAAATTCTTTGACAGTAGAACTGTGGTAGGACTATGATGTATTTATAAAGTGTCTTTCTTTTTATTGTCTAAAAATCACCCTGAAAGCTAACTTGGGCTCAGTTTGTCCATGCTTCTTTGATACCGTGTAGTAAACCCAATTTAAAGCGGCTCTCCCGAGCTCTTAGCTATCTCACTAGTTAACTGTGCCAGTTAGTGTGGTCATTACATGCCACTTGCCATCAACAGAAGTAGCTGATGCTGAATTATTAAACTTGAGCTATATCTGTTAATCCTGCATTTATACCTTGATGTTAAGGTTTTCATCCAAGTTAAAATATAAACCAATTTATTACCCTGCCAGCGAGTTTCTTTCATTTTCTGCTTTAGTATTTCTTTTCTGATCCCGGATTAAGTTCTATTTTGCTACTGTTGTCATTTTTTCTTTTGATTTACAAGGATCTTTCAGTGTTTTCTATTTCCATCTTGTCTTCGAGAAAATGCAGAAACGGTAGCTAAACAATCTGTTCTAGCAAAGCCTTTACGTTAGGAAGTCAATCTGTTACCTAAAGAGGAGCTTCGAGGTACTTTCTCGGTTTTTTCACATCCTCACAAAATTGCTGTACACGGCTCAGTCAGTAACTTCGGGTCTCATTTACTTCATTTTACCCTTAACCTATAAAACTGTCAGATCCTGTCTGAAAGGTGTTACGGTATTATCAGCAATATATTTTATGGACTGTAGATGTTTTGTGAAACGTAACGTTTCAGGATACTGGTTGAGAGGGACCATCATCCCGGCCCAACACTAGCATTTTTATCTTTTATGGTAGAACTTGAATGTGGGGGTTTTTTACTGTTAAAGCTGGCTCTTATTGTACTAAATGCACATGGTTAGTGCCACTCCCTCACTACATCGTACAGTTTAAGTGACACCTAGCTCTTTCTTTCATACCCAGTGACATTTGGGAAATATATCCTCCTCTTAAAATGTCCAACTCCATTTACTTTAGCGTTGGTTCAAATGCACTCGGAGTCGATGCCGTTGGTCCCAGTGTCTGCAAATGGAGCTGGATCAGCCTTGGAAAACCTTGCAGATTTTTTTATATAGTCCTAATTGTGGAGATTGACCCAGCTAAAAACAGGATACACATTGAGACAGATCTTGAGCCTTCAGTGCAGTTTTGAATGATCACAGAGTCAGAGAATCACAGAATCACAGAATGTCAGGGCTTGGAAGGGACCTCTGGAGATCATCTAATCCAACCTCCCCTGCCAGAACAGGATCACCTACAGTAGGTCACTCAGGAATGTGACCAGGTGGGCTTTGAAAGTCTCCAGAGCAGAAGACTCCACACCCTCCCTGGGCAGCCCGTGCCAGGGCTCCGTCACCTGCACAGGGAAAAAGTTTTTTCTAATGTTTTCATGGAACCTCTTGTGCTCCAGCTTGTACTCATTGCCCCGTGTCCTGTCATTGGACGTCACTGAAAAGAGCCTGTCTCCGTCCTCCTGACACTCCCCCTTTCCATATTTATAAACATTGATGAGGTCACCCCTCAGCCTCCTCTTCTCCAAGCTGCAGAGCCCCAGCTCCTTCAGCCTTTCCTCATAAGGGAGATGTTCCACTCTGTCATCATCTTGTCTCTTTTCTTGTTGAGTTTCAAATTTTGCCTCCGTGAATTATCTCAGGAAAGCTAAGGCATGAAAATAGTCTCAGCCCCAAGGAGAGATGCCATCAATGTGAGCTTCCACCTGGTCATTCAAAAGTGCGTGGAATTGTGGGAATCTTCTTGCACCATTTGTTCCATAGCAGAGAGATGGGAACATCATAGGGTTTGGATTAGCCTCCACCACATTTCACTCCTGCTAGGGAACAAGTGAGGGCAGCTGCTGTGTGCAAAGTTTACAAGAGGCTGCATGACCAGCACTGAGCTCAGGAAAGGGCAAGTGTAGGATCCTGCACCTGGGATGGAATAACCCTATGGATGAGCACAGGTTGGGGTCTGAGCTGCTGGAAAGCATCTCTCTGGAAAAAGACCTGGGGCTCCTGGAGGACAACAGGCTGACCAGGGGCCAGCAATGCGCTGTCATGGCCAAGAAGGCTGATGGCGTCCTGGGATGCATCAAGAAGAGGGTCGAGGGAGGTCATTCTGCCCCTCTGCTCTGCCCTGGTGAGGCCACATCTGGATACTGTGTCCAGTTCCGGGCTTCCCAGTTCAAGAAGGACAGGGAACTGCTGGAGAGGGTACAGCAAAGTGCTACGAAGATGACTGGGGGACTAGAACATCTCTCTTATGAAGAAAGGCTGAGGGACTTGAGTCTTTTTAGTCCAGAGAAGAGAAAACTGAGGAGGGATCTTATCAGTGCATATAACACTTAGAGGGTGGGTGTCAGGAGGATGGGGCCAGTCTTTTGTCAGTGGTGCCCCATGGCAGGACAAGAGGCAACGGTCATAAACTTGAACAAAGGAAGTTCTGTTTAGACATGAGGAAAAACTTCTTTACTGTGAAGGTGACAGAGCGCTGGCACAGGCTGCCTGGGGAGGGTGTGGAGTCTTCTGCTCTGGAGACTTTCAAAACCTGCCTGGATGTCACTCTGTGCACCCTGCTCCGGGTGACCCTCCTCTGGCAGAGGGGTTGGACTAGATGATCTCCAGAGGTCCCTTCCAACCTCCAACATTCTGTGATTCTTTGGTTCTGTGAAAGCTGCTGTGGGAGTCTGGCGAAGAAAACTGGTCAGATCGACGACGAAGCAGTGAATCACTCAAATACTTCAGCCCCACTCACTTTGCTGACATTCCTCCATCTTCCTCTCCAAGTGCGCGCACACCGAGTGTTGTATAAAACAGAAATGGATCCCCAAGGTACAGCTCAGTAGAGCTACGCTGAGAAATGTTATGTACTCATTTTGCCCACCACGACCAAGAGAAGGTGTTTGGTTGTTAGCGCGGTACCTGTACACAAGGTAGTAACCATCAGAGAAATGAGAAAGACACAGAATTACAACCAAGCTGGGCAGTATTCAGGCTTGTATTTCCTCCTGTTTTGTTGTCTTTCATTGAAGCTTTAGGTGCGTGGTAGTATGAATTATAACTCAGATTTTATTTTCCGTCACCTGCGAAGTCAGAAAGAGCTATTTGTGTTATTAGAGGATTGTGTGCGTCTTTTTATTCGCTTGGTTTTTGCATTGTGTGTTTGGATAGCAGCTGCTGTTAGCTTTATAGTTCAGTGTAAAGGAGGTACAAGTGATTTAACCGCAGCTTTAAAATAAAGGTGATAAAGGTACAAGATTCCACTGTAAAACTATTCTTGTGAAGATCAATTCATTCAGGCAAGTGCTAAAAAAACCACTATAGGAACTCCATTAAAGAATGTTCACTGTTTCGACCTAAATAAGATCTGTAACCTGACGTTAAAGTGTTGGAATAGGAGAAATACACAATGATGCATGTGCTATTGAAAGAGAGACATTGCCAGAAAATATTACTGAAAAAGGATAGTGGAAGATAATATAAACCTGCTAATTTTGTTAGAGTTGCCCCCTCTGAGCAACCAGGGACTTATTAAAATTTAGGTATTCCTCTTGATACCAACGTGTTCTGAATTCAGCATCAAAATTGCTGCTTTGCAAAGCAGTTAACATTGAGAAAAAGCCTGGTCAAGTGCCACATCTTTTAGGGACTAATTCAGTGTTTATTGAAAGCAGGAAGAAGTAGGAAGATTCCTATAGTATTAATTTTAAAACCTGTTCCTAGTTTTCAGTGTTAAAAGCCATGAACACCATCAAATCATGTAGGCTGACCTCTTAGGACATCGAAGGCTAATAAAGTCCAGCGAATCACAATTTTTACATAGGTAAGTCACATACCTTATAGGTGGCAGGATCTCATTAGCTCTTCTGGGCTGTAAAAATTGCATTAAATTATTGTTACAGAGCTTCGCCTCGTGTTTACTTCTTCAGGCATTTTAATTCTCTTCTTCCCAGTTCCCAGTTCATGGACACAATTTGTGCTCCATTGGCCTAAGTGTAATTTTGACACATTTTGCTTGAATCTTAAGCACATTTTGTTTGAATCATTCGAATTTAGGAACTGCCCAGCTCTTCTGTTTATCTGTTCTGTCCTCATCATTGTCTTGGTCACTTGGATAGTCTTGGAGTCATCTGCGTATTTAGTCATCCAGGATTTTGTCTCTGCTCATGTAACATTGATGCAAGTGTTGGATGATTTCAGGCTGACTGTCAATTGTTGAATTTCACAAGAAATGGTAACATCAGAAGGTTATTCATCAGCGGTGATGATTTTAAGGTCCTGCAGTTGGTTTTTAAGCACAGGCCACACCTTGAGTGTTGTGTCCAGTTTTGGGCACCTCAACCCAAGAGAGACCTCAAGGGGCTGAAGCGAGGGCAGAGGAGGGCAACGAAACAGTTGAGGGGCCTGGAGAATAAATCTTACGAAGAATGATTGAAGTAGCTGGGGCTGTTGAGTTTGAAGAAGAGGAAGCTGAGGGGAGACCTCATCACTCTGTACAACTACCTGAAAGGACGCTGTAGAGAGGTCGGTGCTGGTCTCTTCTGACAGGTAATTAGGAATAGAACAAGAAGGAAAGGAGGTGTTTAAAGGTCGTTTAGATGGGGGGTTGAGGGAGATGGTTTAGGGGTGAGCTTTGCAGAGCAGGGTTAGTGGTTGGACTCGATGATCCCAGGGGTCTTTTCCAACCTGAATGATTCTGTGATCCTGTGATTGCTTTCTACCATTGGAAGGTGCTTGTTTCTGTAACTGGAAGTTGTGCCAATTAAATTGAATATCTTACTAAACTGTAATCTTGTCAAAAAATGAGTAACTTTATTTCTTGAGATCTGTTTTTTTTTTCAGAAAAGCAATGTGGTTGGCCCCAGTTACCACACATTCGCTTTCTTTGTTCTTTACCAATTGGATTCTGTGTTATGTTTTCCATTTTTTCTGTCAGTAATGAATGTCAGGCTACCCGATCTGAGTGACTTGCCTCCTCTTCCTTTCTTAAATGTTTGTACAGCATTAAGCCTATTCTCATCTCTTACTGACTGGTTCAGTATTAACCAGTGAGTCATATTCCTCTGCTACTGTCTCATTTACTGGGTACAAGTTAAATGAGCCTGCAGATTTAAAAATGTTTGTCCTTGAATAGATGTGGTTTAATATAATTCTTGGTTATTAATGGACTGGAAAAAAACTTATTTCCTGTGAAATAATTGCATTATCGTAGCTGTTTTCAAAAACCAGAACAAAAATTCTTGCTGAACAGTTTGCCCATTTCCATCGAGCAAATAGCTGTGTTGTTGCTCAGTTTACTAGGTTTCAATCCAGTTAAAAAATGCTCCATTGTTCTTCGTTTTTTTCAAGCCATGTATTTTCTTTTTAATTCGCGTCCTCAGCTTCCTTTATCAACTCTGCGTGGTCTTTGACTTATATAGATGACTCTCTGTTTCCCTATTGTTCTGGGGGTTTATATATTGCTTTCTTTATTTCTGCTTATTGTTTTATTTTGACACTGAATGAAGAGGTCCTTCTGTGGAAGCCTGATCCTCTTGTGTCGTTGGGGGATCACTGGAAAAATGGCCTCCGTTTAGAAGCAGACCACCAGTATGACTGATTCTTTAACTGGTCAAAAGCAGGTTGAGGCTGTATATCCAGAGGACTCCATCTGACCTCGGAGTGTGCCATGAAACCACACGCCAGTCCCATAACAACATGGTTAGCTCTTTAGATGCCTGATGCTCTCTTAAATTTAAGCGTCTTTAATACAAGGAGGGATGAGTTTAATTCATTTTTTTTCCTTATTAAACAGCAAGGTATGGGCTCTCAGATTTTATAAGCTTTTACCAGTTGCTTTCTGTGAGTTTTTATAGTTGCTGTAAGACCCCGGAAAAGAAAATAAGAGCCTGCTGACACCAAAAGTGCTGGCCTTGCCTTTATGGCAGCGGCACAGATGTGCTGCTATAATCTTTGTTTCACGGTTTAGATTGACCTTTGCACACGGGCGCTGAAAAGGAATCAATTTTACAGATCTTAATATCTACTGGAAGGAGTTCTCCTTGAGTCCGTGTTTTTATTTCGCACTAATTAGTGTGAAATAGCATAATTGAATTGCAGTTAAGTGAAGACAGAAATAAATCTTTGCTGTAATGGGCTTTCTTTCAGTGTTTTTGAATACCACACGTTTTTGTGGGCAACTGGTCGTAAGAGTAAGCTTATTTAGGGATGTCACTGACAGTGAAAAATATTCCTCAGTTAGAGTTTAGTATTTCTCTCCCATCCTTTTCTAGCATAAATTAGAAAATGGCTTCAAAGGCTGATTTGCAGCCAGGTCACGCATTTCTGTTGGAACGCAGCGATGTGTTCTTGAAGATAGTCTTTTTCTTCCTGTAGTAAAAGTTGAGCTACGTGGCAGATATACATCTTTATCTTGTTAAGTGAAGTGGTGTTGTTCAGTATACTACCTAGGTAATGTAGTAGATGACCTGTAAAAGAAAAGAACAAAATGTCCAATTCACTCTTGCCCTCTGTGACAAGATTTCAACGCCACTGTTTATGCTGAAACTTAAAAGCTCCGAAAGGACTGCTTCCACAGTTCACTTTGAGAACCTCACGCTCAATTGGTAGGGAGTTAGAGGCTGTTGAATCTCTGCATTTAAACGGAAACCTAGAAAACTCTCCTGCCATCACTAGCTCTTCCTATCCCACTTTATCTGATTTTCATAGAATCATAGAGTGGCCGAGGTTGGAAGGGACCTTAGAGATCATCTAATCCAACCTCCCTGTCACGGGCAGGGACGCCTCTCAACTAGATGAGGCTACTCAAGGCTCTGTCCAACCTGACCTTGAACACCTCCAGGGAGGGGGCAGCCACAACCTCTCTGAGCAATTTATTTCAAAGTCTTGCCACCCTCGTACTGAAGAATTTCTTCCGAAGATCTAATCTAAATCTATTCTCCTTCCACTTAAACCCATTTCCCCTTGTCCTATCAGTGGACGCTCTTGTAAAAGGTCCCTCCCCAGCCTTCCTGTAGGATCCCTTCAGGTATTAGAAGGCAGCTATTAGGTCCCTCCAAAGTCTTCTCTTTTCAAGACTCTCACAAGCCCATTTTGGATCTGTTCGCTGGTGATGACTTAGGCCATGATAATTCAGTTTCATAATTAAATACGAATGCATCCAAGTGTTTGCTCAGGGACATAGCACATTACCTTCTCCCTTCATCCCTGAAGACTGTGTTAATAGCAGTGAATTAAACAGTACCAAGCAGTTGTAACTTGATAGTCTAAACCATTTATTTGTGAGAAGGGACTCTGCCATGTTTTTGGCTCTGGTCAGCCAACACCTTCTGAATTCCTGTGCACAGTTCAGTTAGCAATGACCTGTAATTATATAATTTTATCATACCTTAACTTCCAAGCCTCTCCTTATTGCAGCCAGAACCTGCTGCCTAGAAAGATGATAAAAATGGCATATGTAAGCTCTTTTCAAATATGGTAGCCCATAACATAGCAGCAGCATGGCACCTTGCTTGCCTAGTACAACTGTGCCATCACTTCATGATGCAAAGAAGCTCTTTAAAAACCAAAGCAGAGCAAGGCAGTTAGCGGAGATGATGCTTACACTAAGTATTTCAAAAGGAACTCCAATTGGATTGTCAGTGGAGCAGAATCTCATTTAATTAGGGGAGAAATGATAATGAAATCAAGGATCAAAAGGGCTTCCTGAGGCTTTTGGTGAAAAAAAAACCCAAACAGCCACGATCGAAGCATAATGATATTCCAAACAGTATTAATCCAAGTGGTCAGTATCTGTTTGTATTAGTGTACCTTCTCCAGTCAAGCTGGATCGTGGGCTACTCCAGGTTGTGAAACATGTACATGGGACCATTCTGGGCATCTAACTGGTCCAGCATGAGTGCATCTCTGTACTGTTAAACTCTTACGGAAAGTCACACTCAGACTATTGAGAATAATTACGGGTCCTTGCTAGCTGAACTGTGCACAGGAATTCAGAAGGTGTTGGCTGACCAGAGCCAAAAACATGGCAGAGTCCCTTCTAACAAATAAATGGTTTAGACTATCAAGTTACAACTGCTTGGTACTGTTTAATTCACTGCTATTAACACAGTCTTCAGGGATCAAGGGAGAAGGCAATGTGCTATGTCCCTGAGCAAACACTTGGATGCATTCATATTTAATTACGAAACTGAATTATCATGGCCTAAGTCATCACCAGAGAACAGAACCAAAATGGGCTTGTGAGAGTAGTGGTCCGGCTCCCTTCTGCCGGTGTAATCGTTCCCTTATGCACAACTTTGCTGTTGGATCTACTGTTATTTCATATTCCTCTTGCAGAAGCGTGGAGGGAATGGAGGATCATGATGCCTCTTTTCTATCAGGAGGAATAAGCAATAGTGTGTACTTTATTGTATGCCTGATCCGCCCAGAGCTGGCCGCCACAAAACTAGAAAATCTGAGTTCACACATGCTCGGCAGGGACCTATTTAGAGTGCGGTAGCAAAATTGTCTGCCCTGAGTTTATTCCTTCCTTTTCCAACCGCCTCCTACTGCTGCCAGCCAGGCTGCACATATGGCTTCCCTAGAAAGCAATTGAACCTGCTACAATGCTGGAGTTGCCAGGGTTGAGTGGCAATTTCTGTGCGATTGTTCTGCTCAGCGTTGGGCCAGCGGAAAGAAAAAAATAGCCTGTGATGAGGGAATTAAAGGCTATTACAGAGCACATATGCGCAGAGGGGCTGATCTAAAACCACACAGGCAATATGCATTCTGTTCTTTGCTCACTTTGGAGTGCTTGACTTGAGGAACTTTGAGTTTCTTCAGCAAATGCTTTTTTTAGGTGTAATTAAATGTAAAGATGGCTGTGGGTCTTTTAAGAGAACACTAGGGGTTACACTTGCTGGCACTTGCCTTAATCTATGTGCTGGGTTTAGTTCTAAGTCCAAGGGAACAAATCATCAGGATGAGTTAAGTTTCGTTACTGAGAGAGCTTTTCACACTGATCTGAACCATTCAGTTAGATTTATAGTACCTGAAAGTACCATGCTGGATTTTGCCCATGGTCTCTGGACAGAAAAAAATTCTAGTGTCATTAATTGTGCCGTGTCACCCAGTTTATCAGCTTTCACAGACTGTACATTTGTATCCATTTGCTGAGCTTTTGTACAGCGGTAAAAAAAAAAAGAAAAGAAAAAGAAAGGAATTTTACCTTCTCCAGATGAACTATTGGAGCAATCTGTTTGTTTTCCAAGTTTATGTAAAGAAAAATTAGAAAACTAATTGCAACATTTTTAGCCTACTTTAAACATCCCCATGCATTTGTTATCCAAAGCAGCTAAACCAGTGAGATGCTTCTCAATACACGTGCTGATTAAATTTGTTCAGATCTCTTGAAAAAGTCACGAAGCCGCAGGATTCTCCTGTAGAGCTCAGTTTTGATGATGCTGATGAGCACTATGCTCCTGATCTATGAAATAAAATTCAAGTAAATTCCTACTGGATTCGAAGAACTGCTATCACACTCTTGAGATTTGCTCAGTAAAGCTCAGGTTAAACCTGTGCTGTGGACATCAAGCAATTCTGAGATTGCGTTTTTGCTAATTTTTCTTCCACCAACTAGCACAGCCCAACCGGGGCTCTGGTGCTATTAGAATGTGCGTGGTGACTGATAACACTAATGCAATTTTCAGCTGATTTTAGGACTAAGCCACAAGCAGCCCTCTCAAATCATTTACTTGTCTTTACAATAAACTCATGTTCATGTTCGGAAGGACAGATGAGCAGAGAGCCGTCTGAGAGATCATCTCATGCGCCACATTCTGCAACAATATTTAGATCTTAACCCTTAAAGCAGGAGGCTGGACTTAAACTCTGATCCCACCTTTGTCGTGCTGCTGTAATAGAAGGGGACAGGTATCTCCTGGGACTTCTACACAGCAAACTGCGTATTTTAGGCTTCGAGCAACCTATTATATTAATTAGGGAAAGCGGTTTTCCTGACAATATCTGGTAGAGGCAATAAGGAGGGAAGCACGTGAGAGGTTGTTGATTTACCGATGTAAATAACACCCTTTTTAATTAAGGTCTCACGGTTTATATGCGTGTAATGAAATGTCATTTGTAAAATTGTACTGGCCACAACCGGCTAGCCCAGAATTTTAGTAATTGCAGAGCAAGGTAGGAGGCCCTCGGGTAGGGCTGCCTGCCCTCATTTCTCTAATTGAAGTGAGTACCCCAATGGGAAAGCCATTATTTCTAATATTATATACACAAATTAAAACTCCATTTAGAGGTACAGTGGGACCATCTTATAATTGCCTTTGATCTTGAAGAAATATCTCAGTAATATTTATAGTAATGCGGTCTCAGCCAGAAAGAGTATCTAGAAGGGAAAATATTTTTTTTCATAGAGAAAGACCTGAGTGTGTGTAACACCAAATTTACTAGAGCTGTGGGGGCCAGAATAAGTTTCTTTGGTGCAGTAAGCTGCCTAATAACAGCAAAACGTTGCTGAGGTCCATCTTTCAACTTCCTATTCTGCTTTTACAACGGCGTAGATGGCGAAGGAAATTACAGATTGTATTTAAGCAGACAGCTCCTGGGATAAGCCACACCACTTTTACGTCTCTTTTTTTTTTGTCTTTAGGTTGACGCTTTAAAAAACCCTCCTAAAAATACCCATAAAATATTTAAATGAACCCATTTAAAACTGCATTTTCCCTTTCCTGCAGGAAATTACAAGCATCCAGCAAGTGACTATAGCACTGGAGGGGCCAGTGATCATCTATTAGGGGTCTGAATGGACAGGCAATCACTTGAAAGTCTTTGATCCCCAGGGGTAATTAGGAAGACATTGAATAGGAAGTGCTGACTCTTGGCATTGAACAAACATTGAGTTTAACTGCTTCATTTTATAACACGTCTTCCTTCCTTGAAGGTTTCAAAGAAATGTGATGCTTCAGCTGGAAGCTTTTTTCCTGCCCTATTAAGAGCAATCAGGAACTAAATTAAAATATAAAGCGTTCTGCTAAGAAAGAACTAATACTGTTTGGGAGAGCATCTGCTTCAATCTTGGAAATCTTTGATACAGCTCTTTAGTCGGGAGGGGTCAAAGAATGGCTGGTTTGTGTCACATCAAAGCAAGGAAATGCCTTTGCAGCCCGGACTTTAGGTGGTTACCACAGCGCTTTGTTTTCTTGAGGGGCAGTTCTGACTCTGGTGGCAAAATTTTAAGAAGTAGGAAGCTCTCCATTGTTTGAACGCTTCTGTGTATCGTGATTCTGATTGAGGGAAGGGGGAAACCCAAATTATCTGTGAGCGAACCGCTTCTTGTACTTGCATACTTGGAGCTCTGAACGTGGTCAGGCAGCAGGCAGGGTCCCATAGCCTGTGTCTATACTGAGATAGCTGTGAAAGCACCCACCTCTTGCTTTATGACATTTGGGGTCCTGGAAAAGACGCACAACTAAATACAACACAGCTATCCCTCTGTTTTATCATCTAAATCCCTCCTCCTAATCCCTTCACCCAGGGGTGGGTGGATACAGATTCTCCAGGTCTCGATGTGAAGCCCTCCCAGCCCAGCAGTGTCCTCAGCCCCAGTCTGTGAGGAGGGCTTGCAAACCCTTTTTCCTCATTGAGGGTGGATCGCTGAGTCGTCGGGAAGGGAGGCAGATGGGGAGCTTACAATAGTGAGCGTTACCCTCAATGACCCTCCTTGTGCCTTCTTTATTTTTCTTATTGTCCCGTGTTGAATGTATCGACGGGCCAGGAAGCAGAGCTGTGGGACCTCCCAACCACAAACTGAGAGTCTTCACTTAAACAACATGTAATCAAGCTGCCTTTTGGGCTCTGTGACCTATTTTGTAGTTCTAACTGCACGGAAGCACCAACCCAGCTGGGTTGTGCAGGTTTCTCTGTTTCTACATGGCTGCAGCCCGCTGGGGGATGTCGGGCAGTGGTAGAACTAGGGGGAATGGATTGAAGCCAGAGATGGGTCGGTTCAGATTGGACGTTGGGAAGAAGTTCTTCCCCATGAGGGTGGGGAGACCCTGGCACAGGTTGCCCAGAGAGGGGGTGGCAGCCCCATCCCTGGGAGTTTTTAAGGCCAGGCTGGATGGGGCTCTGGGCAGCCTGATCTAATGGGGGATGTCCCTGCCCATGGCAGAGGGTTGGAACTAGATGATCTTTGAGGTCCCTTCCAGCCCTGACAATTCTATGATTCTGGGAGTCTGTTCATTCAGGCAAAGGGTGATTTCTGAAGTCAGGCTTTCCGTTCCTCCAGCAAGAGCTCTAAGCCATGGAAGTAAAGCGTTTACGTGTAAGAAATATTTTCAAGTGCTAGAAATGACACGGAGCACTGCGCAGTGTTTTTTGGCCACAAGGTAACTGCCAAAGTCTGTGCAAGAACTGACCTTGCAGGAATCCCTCCCTCCTTGCCCCCAGGTGCTGGCTCAGCGACCCAGCTGTGTAGGAGTAAAAGATGGGAATTCACGTTATTACAAACCAGTATGACCTTTAGTCAGGATCTTAGATTTCAATTCCAGACCTGCAAACCTGTTCGGTATTGGACTGTTAAATAACTGCAACACTCGAAGTGCCCCATGCCATCAGGTGAACAACAGCATGGATCTGTCTGGTCCAGGACTTGACCTTACAAACGAGGAGAGTGGGTCCAATATACTCCATCCAGGCTTGTTGCTTTTACCCAGTAGGGCCACAGAGCTCCTTCAATCCTCGGCTCTTTCCGTATTGGTATGTTCTGCAACGCTGGGACGCAGAAGCCTTGTCCAGCCCTGAACTGGAACAGTGCTCCAAGAGAAAAACAACCCGGCTGATTTATTTTTTTTAATGTTTGTTTTACTGTTCCTACTCTCCTTAATCTTGGCATACCTTTTCCTTGATTTATTGAAGATTGACAAAGCAGTGATTATTTCATGCTGAAAGGCTCCTTTTCATAACACTGAATGTCACAAAAATATGATTAATTCTACAACAGTCAATTCTCCCACTTCTACAGAAATCATATAATTTCAGTGTAGAGAGAGACGGTTATCCAGATAATTACAGTCAAGTTTATTCCAGAGACAGGAGTGAAAGCAATACATTTACTTGAGTCAAAATTAGCCCTGGGTAATTCAGTGGTGGAATTCAGCTTTTTTTCAATTAGGGGAAAAAGAAAACCTCAGGTATTTTATGTCTGACTGTTGAACCTGCAGGTTAAAGAGGAATATGTAACCACCACATATCTTATGCTTGATTCCAGAAAAAGAAGGGAGAGCAAAGAAACGAGCTTTATAAATGTCTTCTCAACCGCTGACTGAGCTACAACTGCTTTTTTTTAAATGTTTTTTCTTAGCTTTCCTTTGCTCTTTCCTAACATTCTTTTTTTTTTTCCCTGTGGTTCTGTGTTTTTCTCACCTTCCTCCTCTTTCTGTCTCATTTTTATTCGCTCTGCTATCAGCGCCTCTTGGCTGCTCCTTCTCACACTGTCTTTTCCCGTTTTCTCCTTTAGAAAACTATTCTTCCTGCCAGGAGTTGTCCTCTGGTTTGTGTTGACTTTGGGTTTGCTGTCACCAGTGCGGTAGAAACCAGTGGGATAGTGGAGCCAAGCTCTTCTCCAGATTGAGCCCAGTGTCAGCACAGCTGAGCCGAGGAGGGAGGAGTGGCTGTGAGGAGAAGCCTGGCTCTTCCAAAGCTTTTGCCCTCCTCTTGTTATTCATGCAAAGTATACTGACATCCTTAGGTAAATGTGGATTCAAAATAGGGAGAGACCAGCTAGGAATTTCAAACAAGAAGCCCAGAAGGCTTTCTCTGTTTCCCAAGTGCTGTTTACTTGCTGCGCTTTGCTATAAATCCAGGCTGGTGATTAACTTGTTTTGTTGAGCTTCCCTTCTGAAAAACTCTTTATTCGTTGTTCGGGACAAGGTGAGTTGCTAACTGTGAAGCAACTGTGATTTCATTCATTCCCTAACTTCCCTAGGAGCTTCACACGGGTGAGGAATCACCAGGCAGTACCTGCAGGACTTAGCTCGGAGAGGACAGTCGAGAAGGCGGCAGCAGAGCCCGTGAGCCACTGTGAGGTTGCATTTAACAAACGCTGCCGGAGCAGCTGGTGGCTTCAGCCGTAGCCTTAGTTTCAAACATCGTAATTGATTGGTTTGGTTATTTATTACACTTAGCTTGCTGCTTTGGGCAGAGCAACAAGCTAATAAAGGGCCAGCAGTGTGGTTTTCAATTTTTCTGCTGACTGGTGTGGTTTCTGGGGGTCTCATATGCTTCAGTAAGCATGTCTTGTCTTTTCTTCTCCCTGTGATCTATCACAATCATCTGCCTCTCTCTGCTAACTCCTTCGCTCCATCAGCCTATCCCAAGAGATGTCCATTTTGTTGACCGTGTGAATTATTATCTTTGTTTGTCCTTTTTCATCCTAGGTGCCGTACCCGTTTCTTTGTTCTCTACTCCGCTGAGTAAGTTGTTTCGACTTCAGTGTGTTGCTGTGTCATAAGCAAGTGGCAATAATACAGAGATACCCAAAAGCCTGGGTCTTTTCAAAACAAACTCAGAAACAATATTCCCCTTTAGTTGGCTTAATAGCATCAGCTAATGTTGCTTATGGCTTCTACAAACGGCTGTGAAGTAGGAATAATGCGATACAGAAAGAGGTAATGTGCTAAAACCTAAAGAACCATGATCCTGCATACTTGATTCCACCAATGTGAACTTTGATTTATTTGGGCGCTTAAATAGCTCAGCTGATGCTAAACTATTTGTAAATTTGCTTTGTGAATCTGAGTCCAGCCACATGGTTGAAAAGCTGAACTCAGCGACATAATCAAACCCTGCAAGGAGTGGAATTTGGCTTCCTTCTTTTCCCCACCCAGAAGGCAGCCAGGGGTGACTGAGGACTGAGGGTAAGGTGGTTTATTTTGCCACGGAAAATCAGCAAGTTTCAGGGCACTTCTCGTTTGCACTTAGCTACAGTTAAAAGGTTGTGCAAGTCAAAGATTTGATGTCAAAACATGAGCATAATGGGCCAGTGACTCCAGGTGCTTTTATATCGTCTAAGTTGTTGGTGCTGAAACAGCCCAGAGAGGACACATGCAGGGTTTCCCCTGAGTGTTGTTTCCATGCCAAGAGAAGGCAGACAAAGAGTTTTATTAGCCATGGGAAATATAACCGAAGTTTCTGCAAAGAGCACGTCGTGAGGCTTCCTAGGCAGTGAAAGCAACATGGTATTTTACAAAAGGGTACACTTTAATGATTGTTAATTGCAGTGTGCTCTTTTAGTACATGGGGAGCCTTCAATATGTGACTATCTACTGAGCACCGCGTTGGGGAGGGCGAGGGAGAAGGACACGGGGGCGTTTAGGTCGGCATTTGCTCTTTGTGAGCCGCATCTTACATCTAGCTGAGCAGAGAGAGAAAAAAAAGGAAAGAACAAGACAGAGAAGATGTCAGCAGTGGGTTCCATTGACCTGGAGACTGAGAACATCAGGAATCTCAAACTATTTTTACAACTTCACTTTGCTTTTAGGAACATTAGCACTTCAAGTACATGATTGTGCCTCGCATCCATGGTTCCAGGCTTTTTTCCCTGATTATGGTCTTTTGTTTTTCTTTTTTTTTCTTTTTTTCCACATAAGAAGGAACTTTGCATCAATTTAGCGCAGAACGAGGTTGATTTGTGCCTCTCCTAAAACCTTTAAACAACTGTGTGCATCCACAGCTTTTACACATCTGATGCAGTTAGAACTTGACTTTTTAGCCTGAGTGTGGCGGTTGGAGGGAGCAAGCAGCAGAATGAGTCTTCCACAAGCTTCCCAGTCAGGCACTATTGATATTTGGAAGACAGTAGTGATAAACACTTAATCAGGGCATTTCCTAATAACATACCTGCTAGCGGAGTGTGTTTCCGAAGTAAATCAGACTCTTTGTTCTGATTTCAGGAAGGCTTTTGTGCTTATTACCTACCTGCAGCAAAAATTGCATGATGTCCATTTATCTTACAGGTGGGAATGTTTATAGGCTTGTATTTTGTGCTTAGGACCCCCAAACAGAGCACTAGCTCCATTTTGCACTCCATTTCCTGAATTCTTTTAAATCCACTTAGTAATCAAAGTGTTTTCTAAATAACTCTCTGGGTTCCTCAGATTTTTCCGCTTTTGTACAGGCGATGTGCATAGAACTCGTTCTCATGGGTTGTAGGGATTTTCTTACAACCTTTCAACACTTAAAGATGGAGAGAGTCTTTTTACTAGAGCCTGTAGTGACAGGACAAAGCGTAATGGTTTTAAATGAAATATGGATATATTTAGAATTCATGTAAGGAATTCTTTACTAGTGAGTGTGGTGAAACACTGGAACGGGTTGCCCAGAGATGCCACCTCTGCAGAAGTGTTCACGGCCAGGTTGGATGAGGCTTTGAGCAACCAGATCTAGTAGGAGGTGTTCCAGCCCATGGCATTGGGGTTGGAACTTGATGGTCTTTAATACTTTGATTCTGTAATTTATGTGATGATGGGATTGGTGTACACAAGAAGTTTTTTGCTTTACACAAAATCCATCAAGCAAACTCAAAAGTTAAGGTATTAACAAGCCTTTTGTCTCTGTGTGACAGATAATTCTGTCGTATTCTCTGTGTTGGGACGTTGTAAGACATTTTGCAAATGTTTAAGAACGAAGGGTGACATGGAATGGTTGATTTATTTGCTCAAGGGGACAGATGATGTGCAAAAAAGCCATAGAGCTTCCAGGCTACGGGTTCTGTCATTACACTGAAGCAAGATGTTCCCTTCATCAGACATTTCCTCTCAGGTGTTTTTAAATGATTTTTACATGCCTGGAAGAAATGCTCATAGCTTTCGCACTACAACTCAAACAGTGCTGAGTTCTTCACCTTCGTTTTTTTTTGCAGTAATGATCTACAAGTAACAAATTCCTCCTAAGGAGAGGAGGGGAAACAGTGTCCTTTTGGGGAAATATTGCCTTTCAGTGTGTTCCTAAGAATTTGTGCAGCATTTAGACTGTGATACCCAAAGGACAGAGCAAGTCGAACGGCATAGTGAAAGAGAAGCCAAACACCGGCTCAATTCCCACCTGATCCAGTGTAAGGTCACACAAGTCATTGTGACATGAAGGCATCTGGCAGATGGGAGTGAGATTAAGCACTTAGGGCTGGCAGAGGCTTCCGGACCGCTCGCTGTCTGGGATTGCCTGAGTTTGGGAGAGCAAAGAGTAACAGTTTTAATTCTGCTTGGAGCTACAAACGTCTGCATGGTTAAACATGTGAACTTGGACATGCTCAGAGCACAGAAGCCCCCAAACTCTGGGGGACAATCTGGTCCCTGGAGAGGTCCAGCCTGGATGGCATTCTCGGGCAGCCCCCAGTACCAAGCTCAGCACAAAACCTACTGGCAGAGAGGCGCGTGAAATGCCTGGTAGGGTTTGTGAACTTGTAAGCATAGAACAAGTTAAACGAATTAACACACAATCGCATTTTAATGCCTGAACTGAGACAGTCCTTTAATCTGCCATAGTTGTCTTTTTCCATTCTGTGAAGTAGAAAGAACAGATTCCTACGTGATGAGGTTCTGTGAGGTTAATAGCTACGGAGTACCCAGGCACTCTGATGATGAGGGCTGTCTAAACACAAAGATATTATGCAAGTATAGCAATGCCAAATGCTCGATGCAGATTCTTTGCCCCCGGTCTGATTTTCTCTCTTCCCTTGCACACTTTCTCTGCCAAGTTAATATCCTCTTTTCAGATGAAAATACTGGCTCCTCTGCTAAAGTATGTGGTTGGGCTACCAGTCATGTGGCGGGCATTCCTTCTTGGTGCGTGTACCCCTATAAAAACGTTCTGAACAGCTCCTCAGGAGATCTTTCTTGCTCTGCTTCCTTGCTGGTTGTGAGTTTTAGGAGAGAATTTTCTTTCTCAGTGGTTAAGACTTTGTTAACAAAGCCAGTCCACGCCTACGTGGTAAAAGGAGAGTTTTGCCCTCGTGTTTCATGATGTTGTAGTAGTGCAAAGAGAAGCTTCTTCATGTTAGTAAATGGTAGATGACCTAATTGAGACTTAGGTGGAAAAAGTCTCTGATTTTGCTAAATTGCCTAAGCGTGCTGATTTTGAAGAACTACTCAGATTACTTTTCAGTCCTCTTGAAAATATTGTTCCTGAGTCACAGGTTTAAATAAACTAACCACTCGTCCTTGACAACGTTTGCCAAGCTCAGATGTGTCTTTGTGAATAAAATGGGAACTGTAGGCAACGAAAACGCTCTGTTTCTTTACTGGATTTGTGCATGTTAAATGGCTATGATGCTAGTGCCATTGTACAGTTTCTTGGAGAAATTCTAGTGTAAAATATCAAGGCACTCCCTTAAAAAAGAAATGTCATTCCAAGTGTAGCAAATATCGGATCATTAGCGATGTAGAGCCTGAAACCAGACTGGATACTGATTGAGTATGAAATGTTTATGCTGGAGACGGAAGAACCGATATGGGAAGCCACGTTCTTTTGCTTTATATTTTCAAGGGGCAAGTATTAGTTGCATAAGCATATGATTCTCCATACTCCTCATACATGTGTTTGCTTTTTAAATATTCTGTCTCGTTCCTTGACTTCACTTGTCTTTATGTAACGCCTTGAACTAGAGTCACGTGTGCACTGGATGACTTTGCGTAGCCCAGAAACCTGCAGGGAGCTGTGCCCTGATATCACACACATCTAAATGGTGCTGCTTGTTTTCAAACCTTGCAGATGTATCTTTGATCTGAGTAGGAGAAGCTGACTTGTACGAAGGAATGCTCAGTCATAGTCGCTTGCATTCCTGGTGCACAAAGGCATGTGTGCAAGATGGATCTTAAATTGCCTTAGTTTTTACTTGGTCTTATTCAGGGAAAACTGTCAGAGATGTCTAGAAGAGCTTCTGGGTATAATTGGTGGGGAACAAAAACAAAAACACAACAAAAAAAACCCTTAATATAATACACTATGACTACAGCAAAACTAACCAGGGTGCAGTTTCCTGGGGTTTATTGGTATGTTGATAAATAATACTCCTTGTATTTCTGTGTTCACCGCGTTGTCACCTCAGCCCTGGGAGCTTTCTGTGCCTGGTTATTCTCTGGAGCAGTTCTGTTGGGAGGAGCAGAGTGGATTGGTACAGGTGATCCAAAACAAGTTTCAGGGGGTGGAAAGACCTAGGGAGTTGGTTTAGTAGAAGCAGCACAGCCTATCTAATTACGTTAATCCCATCCTTGTCCTAAAGCGATGACCGCTAAATAAGGCAGTGAAGCGAGGGTTTAAAAGTGCCCTTGTAGTTCTGAAACTCTCCCGAAACAGAAAAAGATGACTTTTCTCATTGCTCACCACAGCCATGCACCTGTTTGGCCTAAACTGGCACCTGCAGCCGATGGAAGGGCAGATGTATGAAATCACGGAAGACACGGCGAGCAGTTGGCCAGTGCCAACGGACGTCTCCTTATACCCCTCGGGGGGCACAGGGTTAGAGTTACCTGACAGGAAAGGCAAAGGAACCAGTGAAGGTATGGTTGGTGTGTGTCCATGTCGTGAGTCTTCTGTCTGCCTCTGAACTCCAGCCATCCAATCTCATGTTCCATTACCCTCAACGCTGCCATCATCGGGTGCTTTTTCCAGCCTTTCGCGTCTAGAACTAGTAGTCGTCAGTCTCGTTTCCGTATGCTTCTAAGTTTCATACCCTTCTGATGTCCACTAATGTGATAAAACTGTGTGCAGCCTTCACCGTGTGACGAAGGCTTTCTCAAGGTGGAACCATCTGTACCACATCTCAGAAGGCCAGCATGAAAACCCTGCCTCGAGGGGCTGTTTTCATGGGAAAAAAAAAAAATTGCGTCTTGAAAATTAAAACTATTCATGGAGCGTTGGACCAAGCTGTCTCTGCAGCACTACAAAACTGCTTGGGTTTCCCTGCTCCTTGCCAACCAGGAGCAAAAATTTTGAGGACCAAAATATTTCCTAAGAACTATTACACTGTGAGTTTTGGCACCCCAGAGTTGGGTATCTCTTTGCAAAAGAAGTCAGATCAAAGGCTTAGTCTTCACAAAGTGTCACGATGTCGGTGCCTTGCAATTTTGGCTGAAATAGGAAGCAGCTGATGGGTCATTAGTTCAACAGGACATCATGCAGCAGCTTTACATGAAACCATGCTGGTAGCACGGCCAAAAGTACCTGTAAGCTCTGCAACGTGGAGGTGTTTTATCCCTCCCAAGACTTAGCTGGAGAAAAGAGAAATCCAGATTTTCAGGAAGCTCTTTTATTCCTGTGTCAGGTTTCTTTAGATGAGGTTATCAGTTTCCAGTAAAATTGAAGTCACTGGCGATTTTTGGTAGTTATTTTGGAGGCAGAAGTTTTGTTGGTAAGAAATAAGAAGTATTCTGCTGGTCTGGGAACTCGTTAAACTCAAAAGTTTCCACAGAGTTCCTTAGACTTTGGCTGAGACCTTACATTTACGTGTTTCTTAAAATTAATTATAGCATTATTCTTTTTCTTTAAGAGCTGTCTTTATTAGTCCAAATAAAGGCCATAATTATGTGTTCCGTAAAACATCGTATTTACTAGCAACCGATGGCTGACATCAACTTGCCACAAGGATAAAATCAGCTAAGCAGGTTATTCTCAGCAAACCCTGCAGACAGTACAGCAAGCTCCAGATAACCCTGCTGTTGCATGCAAAAATACTTCATGACAGATCCTTTTTTTTTTCCCCCCTCTAACTTGCCATATGCCTTATTTTTGAAACATTTAGCTTTGATCTGTCCCTTTCCTTTTAAAAGAAGTCCAAATGAAAATAAATGGCTGCATCCACAGCTGCCATCCAAATCAAAGGCTTCCGCTTTTTCAGCCGTGCTGACAGTGACACCGGTAGAGGTTTTAATTGCTGCCCAAAAGCTCTGCTAAAAGAGAAATCTGGGAAATACCCTAGTTATGTCATCGGAAGACCCCTCAAGTTAGTGCTTCGTGTAGATTTTAAGGAATATGCAGGCGTTTGAGGAGAATATCTTGTCCTGACTAAAAAACACGTGAGGGTAACAGGAGGGACGCTGCCTTAAAATGCATCTTTCCCCCCATCAGGTGACTAATTCTGGACTGGCAGTGTTGCATGGCTGCCATTCCAAACCAGTGACTGACATTTATTTGAAAGTCTTCTTGATCACAGCGAATAGACTGGAACGTCTTAGAATATCCTTAGAGCTGCCCTACAGGAATCGTTGCCGATTCTCAGTTCCTTCTCGTCTGTGACTGAGCACGGTGTTTGCCTGTGGTTAAGCCCATCCCTTCTTAGCAAAGCACGTAATCACCTGTTACAATTAATCATGTAATTAACTGTGATTGAAGTCAGAGACATGTGTGTTCTTCAGTGTTTTGATGAGTCAGGGTACCTTGCTGTCAGAAACGCAAGTAGATTCAGCAAGACCTGAAATGAAGTAATTCATTTGGATACCCAAATAAGTGACCAATAGTTGCCACAGCAACTAAAAAGTTCAAGGGAACGCGTGGAACGAGCAGAGTAATTGACAGCCCAATTAAGAATCCAGACCTGAAGGTAATTTTAAGGGGTCGGATATTCTGATTAAAACCTAATTTCTGCTTAGAAGCTGAAATGGCTTTTTTTTAATTGTACTTTCTTTATGAAGAAACCAGGCCGTAGGTTAAAATGGATAGGATCCTGCGGTAGGTTCAGAATTAAGGAAACCCGGATGGATTTCAGGGACTGACTTCAGGCTGGTGAAGAGACCCTTTCCATGGGCTCTCGTGTCAGGATAAGTGTCAACCGCTGGCAACACGACACAACAGCTCTTGGGATATCAGCTTCCCACACATACAACTCTCCACCGAGAGGAGACATAAAATTAGCAGTTGTGTGTACAAACAGTTCGTTCTGAGAAATTGTCTTTTGCAATCACAGAAGCATTTTTTGCTCCCGTGAGCAAGCGCTGCTCTCCGTGCGGACAGAGGACACGCTGGACCCATCTTCTCCAGGCGCTCTCTTGCACGGCAACATCTGTCGGATCAAATTCTCACCTTCCCTGATTCGCTCCTTTGTACAATCTTTATTAGCTCCGATGTACAATCTTTATTGAGCACCCTGGGCTAGTGGGAGAGACGTGTCCCTGCCCACAGCAGGGGGGTTGGAACTAGATGATCTTCAAGGTCCCTTCCAACCTGAACCATCCTATGATTCTATGATACTATGATTCTATGAGTCTATGATTCTATGAGTCTGTGATTCTGTGATTCTATGAGTCTATGATTCAATGATTCGATGATTCTATGATTCAATGATTTGATGATTCTATGATTCATGACCAATCAGGGTGCATATCAAATACTTTAGGTTTCCATCTGAATTTCTAAGGATCTATAAAACATGTCAGCAGTAATCAGAACAAGAAATAGATCCTTCGTTTGAACCAGAACGTGTGATGTCTTTAGCTTTTTCTTTAATAGAATCTTTTCATGTTACGATAATGGAATAAGAAACTTTGTGTGAAGATACGGGAACTGTTTCCTTTAATCCTGACAGTCTGAAAAGTAATTTTCAGTGTGCCAAATAAATATTAACAATCTAGGTGATAAAGTAATCCCCTTCGGAATCAAGCTAGTTGATTTTCATTGTGCGATTGTATTCTATCAGCACAAAATGATTTGGAAAGAACGTCCATTTACCTAAGGTGCTCCTGATTATCTCTAGTAATATATACTTTGACTAAAAAAGGGTAAGAAGTCAGCATATTTTTCCCACTGTGTTCATCTGAATGCGATGAACAAAGATAAATGAGGATGTTATAAAATTACCAGTAGCTTAACGCATACACGCCCTTTGCTTCCCAGATTGTACTGGAACACCTAAAACTTCTGCCACAAGACAGCACAGAAGTGAAACACTCGGTCAAGTCTCATCCCAACGCTGCATTTAAGCAGTTGCTTATCTTAAATCAGGGGTTACTCTTATTGAGACCTTAAATTCTGCTAAAAAGTTTTACATAAGTTGAAAAAAAAAAAGATAAATACTCCATCCTGCAAAAAGATGATTAGATGTGGTGCTCAGGAAGAACATGGTTTAGTGGTGGGCCTGGCATTGCCACGTTAAGGGTTGGGCTCAATGATCTTTAAGGTCTTTTCCAACCTAAACAATTCTATGATTCTGATATGCATATAATTTTTATGTGGATTTTGCAGAGACAGCTGACAATTTGTACCTGTTTCTCCTGGAGAGTTTGTGTTGAGATGGTATATGGAGCAGCTTAAGGAAATATAATTAATATCATATGATGTTAAATGAAACATTATAATTGCAAACAATAAGATGAAAGGTTGTTCTACTGATCACCTCCCCAACAGGGCAAGTAAATTCTAAGACTGTTTGACTTGAATTCTTGAAAAGTGGGAAAAGATATTTTTGTTTCCCATTTCCCAAATGTAGGGGGAAAAATAACTTCGTAATGTGATTTTCCTACAGAACATTGTATGTACCTGAAAGTTTCCTTCCCATTTTGTTAGACTTGCTTGACCTGTGAAACACAGGGCAGCGTGCTGCAGCGGCACAGAGGTGCGATAACAAATTTATTTGAATTTCTAAATTATTAATCAGTCCTTACTGGTGATGTCATGCTCTCCTTACCGAAGCCAAAAATCTTTCAGGTGACACTGCTGTACTCTTTTCAACTGGAAATGTCCTTAAATAAAGGCTATTTGGTAAGTGGTTGCCTTCTTCATCGTCTTTATGCGCTGCAGCTAAAACTGTGGTCACTGGTCTTAGTAAAAGGCTGCAAAGGCAACATTCTGGCATTTTATTTTTCATTCTGCCCTTCATGTCCTGCACTTCCTTTGGGCCCCAAATTTTTCAAAGCAGCCACCAGTTTGGAGAGCTGTGAGTGTCTGAATTTCTAACCTGGGTTTTCTCAGATGCGTTTGCCAAGGACGCCGAGCTCCCTGCTGACTCGCTTGGACGTTACGGCGTGTCCTGGTGCCATCTGGCATCACCCAGGCTCTCCAGCCTGGTGGTCACTTTAGGAAACAGATGCCTACATTTCCTTGTCTTCTGAAAGAAGGTGGATAATCGTAAGACGCTTCACAGATTGTGTTAAAACCCAGTTAAAACCTCTCATGTTTCTTACTAGGTATTACTGTAGTGCAGGGTATTTTTTTTCTATTTTTTTCTTTTATTTCTTTAGCTGTTTTTTGACTTTGAACAAATTTCAAATACTGTTACCACTGTCAAGAATTTATTTAATAGAGAAATACTTTCCCCACTCCAACATCATTCACGCTGCTGTTCTCCACACTTCCATTCCATTCTGTGACACGTCTGCCTCACTCTTACTACACTTCTCTTTACTAATTTAGTGATGACTTCTCCATCCATGAACTTGGATTCATTCAGGTTAGAATGTCAGATGCTTTGTTCTTATCTTCAGAATGTAATTGCATACTCTCTGATGTTACAATCGAAACAAAAGGCTGTTTTTCTCCAGGTTGCTCTTCCCATGTTCATGTTTTCAAACAAAACAGTTACTGAAACCAGCAATAATCTGGTTTTCCTCCCGTAATCATATGGATTGGCTAGAGAAAGTACTCTGAAGACCTCAGGACACTAACAAACTGGTTCTCAAGATCACTGTCAGAGATACCAGTATGACTGGATTACTTTTAGGATCAAAGGCTAATCCAAGATTTTTCTTCCTGTGTTTTGGCAGGAAAGCCCAGTAGTTTCTTGCCAGATGACAGTTTTATAGACTCTGGAGAAATCGATGTTGGCAGACGAGCCACACAGAAGATCCCTCCTGGTATCTTTTGGAGATCTCAGGTGTTCATCGACCACCCAGTGCATCTGAAATTCAACGTGTCTTTAGGAAAAGCTGCTCTGGTTGGCATCTATGGCAGAAAAGGCCTCCCACCATCACATACACAGGTAACGGGACATTACTTCAGTTAAATCATAGTTGTCTTAAATTGTATGTTCTTGTGGCTTATCATTTTATTTCAGCTATTTCTGTCAAGAATTTGTTGTGTGCTTGCTAGACGGTGAAGGTCACCTGTCTGGAGAAAGATAATCAAGTGACAACTGCAAAATTTACACACGTGAATCTGGTGAGCTGGAGGCACAGGCACAGCAGGCAGTTGTCGAAGGGAGCGAACTGCCCGAGGAGAAGAAGGGTCTGGTGGCCTGGTGGATGCTGAGAGCATCCTTTGGTTGCTCCTCGCAGCATGAGAGGCCACCTTCTCCATCCAGTGCCCCTTGGAGCAGCAGCCATGCTCAAAATACATCAGAAAGAATTGTCTCATCAGCAGCCTCGTGTGTCTCAGGTCTTTCAGCCTCCGCCTTTTCCCTCTCATGGGGAGAGCAGCAAGACCCCAGTTGCTCACCCTCATGGGAGGAAGATTCACTTTTGTCTTCTGGGCTTGGAAGGGCCAACTCTTCACTTTGGTCGTGTTGCCTGTCAGATTAGACTGAGATTGGTCATGGCCTAGTAATTGGTGTATAACCAGATAAAATCAAGTTTTTACAGAAAGCCACTTAGGCAGAAATCAAGATGCAGTTATTATTCGGTAGGACTCAAATGAAAGTGGTTGCTTCTCTTGACACACCTTGGCAAAAGCCGTGGCAAGAAAGCACTTTCGGGGAAAAGCCCTGAAGAACTCTTTAAATAAGGATTTTGTACATTATTTTCTCTACTTCCCATTTCAGTTTCTAAGCCGCTCTTAATCAGATTGATGAATACATTGGGGCATAACTCTCTTCGGCGATGCAAAGCGTCTTACTCCCACTTGCGTCAGCAAGTTATCAAAGTATAAGGAGGTGTATACTAGGGTTGTAACATACCCTTGCCCTCCAGTGTTAACTGAAAATCCTAGCAACCCACACAACTATTTGAGATTTATAGAAATACCCTGCCTTTATTTTCTTTTTGACAAAATACGTTTATTACAGTCTTTCTGGGTATTACGGTATTTTCTACGTATTAACGCACCTGCAACTTATTTACGTCAGAGGTGTCATAAATCCACTCTCCCTGTCTACTTTTCTGCAGAATTAAAATATTTCCATAGGATCAGCAGGTCATAAATTCGGTGCCACAGTAGTGCTGTTATTGCCCTTTTTTAATCAGTCTCTTTATGGGGACAGTCAAACATTTGAAACTCAAGACTGCTGTATTGTTCAAACAAAGACTCAAGTCACAGTCACATAAGTCTGTATTGACTTCACCTGTTTATTATTATTGTTAATTTCTGTTAGAGGGCAGGATTTATTACACAAATAGTTGCAATTGTTTAAATTACAAATGTAAAATTTGACACTTAAACCTCAAGTCTTTTGAACTCGGAGCAAAATGTTTAAATGTAGCAGGGCACTACACCCAACCAAAGCAACATTTTAATCAGTTAAGAAGCCCTCAATGACTTATTTTTTATTTTAACATCATTTTTTGAGTAATTTTTTGACATCAGGACCCCTCCCATGTAAAACAGCGTGGTTGTGTATCCGTTGAAGCCTCAGCTGAGAATGAGGAGTCGAATGTGGGCTGTGGCAGATGTTTGTCAATATTCCATTCTGGAGGAGGCAATGCACTTGCTCAGAATCCTTTTAAGTGCTGCTTTTTTTTGTGTAGGCACTAATTGAGAGCTGCCAAATACGCAAAAAAATCATCATCAGGAAGAAAACATCACCAAAAATGACCATACTAATAATGATGTTTTTATTCTAGCAACAAAAATCGCGGTGCACTAATAGAACAGATCGCAAAACCCACCCCGTTCTGAAGAAATAACTTAATGAAGCTTGCAGATACCGAATCAATATTGATTTATTACTTGTTAATATTTAATTTAGTTTTTTAATTGTGCCTTTTTCGAGATTTATGATTTTTATAAATCTGCTGACAATTAAAACATTGTTTGCCTTCTGTGTATTTTTATGTGATGTTTAATCTCACCGTAGTTTGTGAGTCTTAGGAGTGATTAAATACGTCACCTGTTTGCTGTGTTAAAATTGTAAACTCGCCTCGCGTAGCCAGTACGTATTACACAAATCTCATCTTTTCTTTTGCATAATCCAGTGCATCTGCTGCGCCCCATAAATCTACCCAATGAGTTCTGTGTTTCCAAATCTTGTCAGAAATTCCGTAAACAAGACACCGGCAACTTGTAAGCTTAAAGCAGTGACACAACCTTCCCTGGAAGAGTTTAGTAAAGGATCAACTATTTTTCCCCAGCCTATCTAATTGGTGACAGTAGTAAAATTCTAGCTGATAATCAAGTTTTCTTCTCTGTTAGTTGGATATTTCTTCTGTGTAAATAATGTTCCGTAGTGAAGCCTTAACATAGTCTATTCTCTTTAGAGATCTTTGATTTGATCCCGGGGCTGTAGAGCCTTTGTATGTTCTTATGAATTTAGTAAAATGTTAAAAGTCATAATTATCCATGCTAAAACACCAAATTATTCCAGATTCAGTTTGGGAAACTTCCTCTGCCTGTGGTGATCTGTCTTCTAGTCGAGGTTGCCAACAACAATGGATACTAATAAATAGGAAGAAAATACAAGCTCCAAATTTCTCTAATCTTGGAGCCTTCAGAAGTCTAAAATTGTTTGCTGTTAACTAAAGACATTTCTTATTCTTCTCAACAAATCATAATAAAAGTTATGCAATTTTATTGTGGTCTGTTAGACTTAATCTTAAATCTTCCTAGGTCAAATAATTTTTAAACTCTTCTTAACCTAGGCCACGTTTTGTTAAATTGTAAATTTTAGGCATTGGCCATCACAGTTTGTGGGAGACATTTGTTCATTTGTGCAATTGATTAACATGATATTCTGTCTATCCTTGCTTGCAATAACTCTAATCACATATAAAAAACCTCTGAATGTGTTAAAATGCAATCAAGCACAATCCATTTGTGGTTCAATTAATATTTACAGCTAATAACTGGTAACTTTGCGAAGTCACCAACGTCCGCAGCAGCAGCAGCTTGCGAATATTTATAAAAAGAAACTTTGACTTTTGGCAGGAAGGCTGAAGTAAGCAGGATCCAAATTGGGCTTTAAGAGCAACAGCTCATCGTAGCTGGGTGCTTCGAGTTGTTTTCATCTCGCCGAACTCTGAACACCTACATTTAAGGCACAATCCACGGGACATTTCTTAGATGTCAACTTTAGGATGAGGCAGATTGCGTTCCTGAGGTGTCTCTTCCACCTCCAGCGCTTCTAAAAAAATAATTTGAGCTGCCGCGGAGATGTCAGCACGTGGTGAGGTGAACTTTACCCGTGGTGTCTGCAGTGACCTTTGAAAAATCTGGTCGATCTGTCCCATCATGTTCCAGAATGGAAATGGGAACGTAGAGGTTTTTCTCTGATGGGTTTTAACTTCTTCAGTACACCTGGCCAACGTGTTCCTCCCTCAAACTCAACCCCAGGGAGAGAGCCCAGCAGGCAGAGAGCACCGGGATGTCCTCTGTCACTGCCCGTCCCAGCTGGGTCGGTCACGGCCGCACTGAGCCCCGGTGAGGAATCAGTGTAAGCGGTAGCTTGTCCGTGGTGTGGCTACAAATATCCGCCTCACAAAGTGTCATTCAAAGCAACCTCTCACCAGAACCCTCTTAAACTTAAACTCACTAAATCATAATTTATTTTTTTTCCAAACAGAAACTTAGATCTTTAATGATACACGTTTAGATTTTATACTCACACTATATTTTTAGATTTTAGATGTGATATAGTATGTTCTTACATTATATATTTTTAGAATTTGGATTTACGCTAGATTTTTTTTCAAAGCATGAACACTGCCTCTGACAAAGCTAAGGTGGAATAGGCACCCAAAAGGAATGCCCTTTGCAAGCGTGCCAGCTTAAGCGTTCCCAAAAGACAGTTAAGCACTGAATCTGAGAGATCTATATGCTGAAATATGACCAAAAAAAAAAAAAAGCAGGGCTCAAAATGTATTTCATGTAAATAAATAATTAAAATACAGTTATTACGATACTCTAGGGGCAAATTTTGTCCTTTCATGTGCAAGTTACATCAGGTTAAGAAGCCTAAATATCGTTGCCATACTCAGCAACCATTCCGTGCAGCAACTTTAATTGCTACAAATAAATGTCATTTCTTTCTGCCTGTTTTCCTCCTTCCTGCCAATAACTACACGGTTGTTTGACCGACTGGATGAGAGAGACAAAACCAAGTGAAGTCAGGGAACAGAAAAGCTAAGCTGCTCCTCAGCTGCTGGATTGTGCTCGCAAGGTGTCCGGGTCACCTAAGCTCACGGTAAAAGTCAGATTAGATGAGGTTCCCTTAACATGTGTGGTGTGTGCTGGGCTTGGATCTGACTCGTCCCGTTAATATATTAACAGACAAAATACAATTGTTGCAGAAAGACAGTGGAAAGTAATTTAAATAGGGGACTAAAGGTAGTTTTCATTTAAATAGGGGGTGTAAGATAGTTGTCATGTTAGTAGCAAAATCAAAACAGTTGTTCAGCTGAAGTTAACCTGCCAAAAAATAAATATATCCTTTTGAGGAAAAATTCTGAAAGCCACCCCCTAAGTAGGACTTGCCTATATTACTTTGTTTGGGGTTTTTTTCTGTCTTCATCTTCTACAATCTTTTAATCACTTCTGCTGTTTCTTTAACATAAAACCCTTGCTGGCTAACACTCCTGCAAAACCTCTGCTAGAATTTACTTACAAATACCTCGTATCTTCTCTTTGGTAACCCACAGCACTTCTGGCAAACCGCACGACTGGGCTAGGTACATTTTTCTGTCTGTTTTCCTTACTAGGCAAGACACAGAGAAACCAACAAATAGCTTCTTACCATCATACTCGCGGTGTGATTCAGTCACAGTCCCTGCACCTCATTTCCCTGCCTGTATTTTTACAGGACAAGAGCACATGAGTAGAGTCAGTGCGCCCCAAGTCACGTTCTAAAGAAAGGTGATTTTTTTGATTCATATAATTAAAGAAAAATGCATTCCTATACTAGTTGTTTTTAGAATGGCTCCTTGTAGGTAGTCCAGGAACATACTTGAGTTGCAAGAGAAAATCCTGGTAAGAGTCTGTAGCTCTGCATTTCTAATACTCTACACAAGTTCTGTCTGTCTCCCTCATAAGACAGATCCAGAGCAAGAGGCTACGCTCGAGGAAGCCCCAGATACACGCCAACATCACTCTTTTTTATGTTTCAGTTTGACTTCGTCGAGCTCCTTGATGGAAGACGTCTGCTGACACAGGAGGCGAGAAGCTTAGAAGGACCCCAGCGGCAGCACAGAGCTTTTGTGCCCTTGTCCAGCCACGAGACAGGGTTTATCCAGTATTTAGATTCAGGAATATGGCATTTAGCCTTCTACAACGACGGCAAGGAGTCGGAAGTGGTTTCTTTTCTTACCACTGCTATCGGTAAGGATTTGCTGTATTATTCTTAAGCTCCTAAATATGCCTCGAGGCCAGGTGTTAACGCACGTACTCCAATTGCACGGTAGCTCGGTGTGGTTTCAGAGAGAATGCTCGGAAGGGAGGTACTTAGCAACAGGCTGAATACTGCGAGGCCCTAAATATCTCGTAAGTATTTTGTAGGCCTTTTAATAACTAAATCCGTAACGAGATTCTACCCGGTGCCAAAGATGGATTACAAGCTTGAAATTCTCCGCTTCGTCTTCTTCCTTTGATCTTCTTGTTATTTAGGCTTTTGGTTTGGCTGGTTGCGAACTTTTTTTCCTTCTCTTTCTGGCGCGGAGGTATAGGAATGATTGAGGAGCACGGAGCAGCACCCTGCGACAGTTCTGTGAGACAGACAGTCCTGCCTTTGAGCACCGTCAAAAATTACTCAAGCTGGAGTTCCAGCAGAGTGTTTGGGGTTAAAACTCCAATAATGAACGTTACAAGGCTTGGTCATAGGAACCACAGTAACAGAAATCTCTCTTTCTGCTTGGGAACAGAAAGAAGCTGAGATTTCTTAAGAAGAACGAATTAACTAAATAGATTTCTTGGCTTCTCTGGCAGCAACGTGCCCTGCCACTTCAGTGCACAGGCACTGATTTGTTGCCGTCCAGGGAGGAGAAGATGCTGCCTGTGAGCTGCCGGGCAGCCCAGCACACTGGGTGTTTTTTTCCTCCACCCCTTAAAAATCAGAATCCATTTCTGATTCAGTAATATTTAATTTTAACTTTAACTGACCTGCTGAAGCTGTACCCGAATTCATTTGGTTGTAATGTAAAGATGGCTCCGTAAAACTAGCATTCAGCTTTCTTCTAGCCGCGGTGATTGTTTAATGGTCTTTTTGTCTTTGCAGAAAAAAAGCAGACTTATTCCAAAGCTGCTATTAATCCCTCTCTCAGCAGAGGCATTGGTGTTGAGGCTCAGCTGTCTGCAGCAGTTACTAAAAGCTATGGGCTGTAATGTGTCTTGGCAGGTTAATTAAAAGTTTAGGTCTTATTAAAGCAAAGTCATTAAGATCCCAATATTCCATTTTAGCACTCGAGTTTATCTAATGCAGAAGCAGAAACGCTGGTGTAATACTCTGTGTTAAATTTAAAACCTGGAAATGCGTACAGTCAATCCTGTTCAGAGTTAAGCAGCACCAGAAACAATTGCAGATTTGCTTATGAAATTGAAGTCTGATTCACTTACTTTCGTTTAATTTACTTTAGCAATTGGAGATTTTACTTAGACCGACACCCTTCCGCCCAGAAGAACGTCCAGGTTCAAACATTTTTTCCCTTGTTGAAAAATTTCTTCAGTTTGAAATTTCCCATCGCAGAAAATTCTGACAGGCTCTGACTTTGAAAGCACAGTCAGTAGTTGTTCTTGTTTTTAAAGTCATGTTAAAGCATTCTAGCTGGACTTTTCTCTTGGCCTCATTGCGCTAATATAGTGCAGGAAAAAAAAAAAAGAAGACAAAATATTCTTAATTTACTTTTGAACAATAGGGGAATGGTGTGGGTGAGACGCATGTCAGGCCATCTTCAAGGCAATCCTATTTTTTGAGTTTATACTCTGCTGTACCTTCATGACCACATGATAAGCAGAACAGTCCATGATATATAATCCACGCTATATCATGGATCTGTTCCCCGCTGACCTTGAGTCACTCTGTGTTTCAGTACAAGGAAGTTTTCTTTTGCTGTGCAAGAGAGAGCTGTGTTCCACATGTGCGAATCGCTTTGCCCACCGGCAGGTATATATCAACACAAAGCTATAGTGTACAGGAAAAACTGTTCAGGTACAAGCCATGCACTTTGAAACGAGATAAGTAAAAAATTTAGATAGGATGGTGCTGCTTCTTGGCTAGAATTTGGCCAGAGAAGTGCAGCATTTTTATAAGTAGCATAAAAAAATGTAATAGCCTTAACAAGTTGGTACCTTTCCTTTTGGTCTAGATCTCAACGGCTTGTTTTAAAAAAAAAAAATAATCAAGGCAGGTGTTTTGTGTAAATGTACTGTAATGCTTCAGAACCTTTCTAGTGTATTCATGAGGTCTGGCAAGACATAGTTGCTAGATTTAAGTCTATGAATACTATAGTACTGTAGTGTTATAATTTTTGTTGGTGCTGGAGTATAGAGGATGCGGCAACCTGACACAGTGTTTATGAACTGGGGTGTAAAATCGTAATGCCAAACAAATAAGTCACGTGTGATGGGAGCCTTAGATCTCTCTGTGTGGGGTGAGGAACCTGTGTTGGCTGTCGGGGGCAAGCTGCCATTTAATTTGATTTCTGTGGTAGCAGCACGTAGGAAAATCTCCCTTTATTACTGCACTGACATAAGACTTATGGGGAGATTGTGTTTGACAAGTATAGCTGTGATGCAGGAAGGAGTAGGATCCAGTGATCTGAGAAGAGGACCGGCAGCCTGGAACTCCTGAATTCTGCTTGATGTGCTAATTCTGACCCAGCCTACGCTCAGGCTTCAGCCGCTCGCCGTGGAAAACTGAGGAGAGTGACATTTCCCCTGCGATGCTGCGAGGGTGATAGAACAGCTGAGAAAATGCGTGAAACGTTAATTAATAACCACGGATAATGGTAGAAGGCACAAGATTCATAATGGGAATCATAATGGTGAGTTCGTAAAGCCAAACCTTGCAGTCGTTCCTTCAGGGAAACCTCCTCTGCGAGTGAGGACTCGCCTGAGTAAAGGACCGTAGCTTTTACTTCAGCAATAAAAGTATTGAATGGCAAAAGTGCTGTTTTTCCAAGTGTATTTGCTGTGTTCCAACAGACTGAACTTCTCATTGCAGGCTCTGTATGACAACATCACCTGCAATTACTACGCAGTGCTTGTCTGCAGTGATTTGGCCTCCATTATTCTGGAGGAAACTGGAGAGAAAGCATCTGCATTCCCAGTTTGACAGCTCACACTTAATTTCCTAAATTGCGAGGCTGTCTGTCATACCGCCTCGGAATCCGATACAGCTATAACTAAATCCACTCAGGAACATTAGGACTGATTTCGAGGGCGGGAGGTGGCAGTTTAGCCTGTTCTCTAAAAGGCTGTGGAATCAGCATCGCTAAAGAGGTCGGTGGTGTCAAAATGCGTGCCTGTTAGGTGTCACGGCGCATAAACCCGGGGAGAATACAGCATCATAATGCCTGTCAGAGCTTATGCTTCTGCATAATACAGGCAATTGTGGTGGAGGGGAAAAGAAAGATTGTTCTGGGAAAGTTTTCAGCTTTTAATAGCGTTTTTATGTCCTATTCCTCTGAATTACAATGCAAGACGCTATAAAGGAATGGACAATCAAGGTCTCTCGATAATACATTAACCTTTTTGTAAATGACATTGGTGGCACTTTCTGGATTTTCTAATAGAAACATTTCTCTGAAAAGCGCCTTTTGGATTCACCTCTGCCTGATAGCGGTGATTTATTCAGAGCAATCTTGTGTAAGTGGAGCAAAACAGGAGGCTGAGGAGTCAGCTGGAATCAGCACATCCGAGACAGAGATGTTGGCCAAAAATCTGCTCGACAGAAGCAAGAAACGTTGGAGAGCCTGAAAACAGCATCTACCAAGTCAGAAAGAAACTGTCTTCCAGCAGCTGTTACTGCTGAGCTCAGGCAAGCTTGACTGTGCAGGGCCACTGAGAAATCAAAAGGAAAAGCCAGCTCAGCTGTCTGTGAGAGGAGAGAGCATCTCTGGTTCCCAGCGTGACACCCAACAAGCACCAGCAAACACGTGTAGAACACCCGTGAGAGGATGCTAGGTTTGATGGTACTTTTATCTTCCGCGAGACACGACACTTAAGTTTAAGAAAAGGACCCTTGTTCCTCCTGCCCCCTCTGTTATCCATGAAGAAAACTACTGTGAAGTGCTTTCCTCTATCAAAGTGCAAAGCGAGCTGGCGGTGTTATTTATAAGCGGCTACCAGCACATACAGCACCTTACAATGTACATCAAAAGGCAAGTCTCCTTCCCGCAGTAGCCTAAAATATAACCCGTCTTCGTACGGTCCCTCGGACAACGATTCACACACGAGAGGGATCCCAGCGGAGCAGCCCTTCACAGCAGGACTGAGCTTAGTGAGGAGAGAAGGAATTACAGGGCCCAAAGGCAAGGGACAGGGAACACTCCTTGTGTGAGAGGTGACGAGAGTGACTCTTCCTTAGCTCTTAGATTTGCTTCCCTTATTTTTGCTATTTATGGACTAACTTGAACTCCAATTCAGAGGGGGTGCGTAAGTGTGATCCATTTACAGTTTCAAAGCCATTCGCTTCATTGCTTTGCTAATGCCTGGGAAAGTCTAAATTGGTTTCACATAAATATTGAGGAGTCAGGAGACACTGCAGACTGACATGGGGTGTTCTGGTTTACACTTTCTTTTAGCTCCTTAATGCCTGAATTACTTTGCTTAAAAGTCCCCCACGTATGATTGGGTCTTCAGGACTCTGAATGAGGAAAAATGGTTTTAATGTGGTTTAATCTTTTAAAGGAGACCTTATAGCAGCCTTCCGGTACCTAAAGGGGGCCTACAAGAAAGCTGGAGAGAGACATTTCACAAGGGCGTGTAATGTTAGGACAAGGAGTAGTGGCTTTAAACGGAAAGGGAGTAAATTTAGATTAGATATCAGGAAGAAAATATTTTCTGTGAGGGTGGTGAAACCCTGGCACAGGTTGCCCAGAGAAGCTGTGGATGCCCCATCCCTGGAAGTGTTCAAGGCCAGATTGGACGAGGCTTTGAGAAACCTGCTCCGGTGGGCAGTGTCCCTGCCCATGGCAGGGGGGCTGGACCAGCTGATCTTTAAGATCCCATCCAACCCAAATCATGCTCTGATTCTATAATTCTATAATTCTGCGATTCTATGATTCTGTGTTTCTATGATTCTGTGATTCTATGATTCTGAGAATGTCCCAGCTACCCTTTCCTGAACTTCTCCTTAGGCTGTATTCAGCAAAACAGGCTGAAAGTTTAGCAAGTACTTTGCTGAATCCGGAGCCTTTAATACTGAATTAGGCTCCAGCTGCTCCATGGAAGTGCTCAGTTATGCCGTGTTGCTGTCCCCTGCCGCATGGGTATGGTCACCTTAGCCCTTCCTTGATTTCACAGAGGGACTTCTGAACTCTTCCAGCTTGTGGTAATCCTCAACAAATAATTAGTTAGTAGCCTACTCCTTTACAGACTCAACGACTTTTCTGGCTCTGCACAGAAAAAGAAATATAGCTGCATAGGAGAGCCGTGGCAGGGAGGAAAATCACAGCTCCAGTTTTGATGTTATTGATCGCTCTCCTGCAAAATAACAGCAGAGGTTTGCATGCTCTGCAAATAGTTTTCTTGCCTTCAGCTCTGTGTGTGCCATTACAAGCCTTTGCTTGACAGACACTCCATCAGATGGTCAGTGCCTTTTTTGATTACCCACTTGTCGCCACCATCCCTTTTTTGATGCTTTGTTTCCTGCTTTCGGCTCTTACCCAGCTTCTCGGAGCGTGGTAAAGCTTGTAGCTCTCAGTCAGGTAGTATTTAGAAAAGATGCAGTCACTCAATTCAGGTAGGAGCCAAAAAGAGCATTTGGGAGTCCCTGCCAAGCTGTGTCAGGGTTTTTTTTTTTTTCTCCCTGTGAATTTGGTTTCAAGAGTGACGTTAGGTTGACAGGTCTGCTTGATTGACACCAAGCAGTGTGGTGCGTGGACTCACCTGAGGAAAGAGGTGCCATCCGAAGGGACCTCGATAGGCTGGAGAAATGGGCCTGTGCAAACTGCAGGAGCTTCAACAAGTCAAAATACAAGGTCCTGCCCCTGGGTCAGGCCAATCCCAGGCACAAACACAAACTGGGCACAGAGTGGGGTGAGAGCAGCCCTGAAGAGAAGGATTTGGGGGTGTTCATAGACGAGAAGCTCACCCTGAGCCGGCCGGGCGCTCCTGCAGCCCAGAGGCCAACCCTGCCCTGGGCTGCATCCAGAGGAGTGTGGCCAGCAGGGCAGGAGAGGGGATTCTCCCCCTTTGCTCTGCTCTGCTGAGACCCCACCTCGACTCCTGTATCCAGTTCTTGTGTCCCCACATGGATCTGTTGGAACAAGTTCAGAGAAGGCCACAAAGATGGTCCAGAGGCTGGAGCAGCTCTGCTGCAAGGACAGGCTGAGGGAGCTGGGATTGTTCAGCCTGGAGAAGAGAAGACTCCGGGGGGACCTTGTCCCTGCCTGCAGTGCCTGAAGGGATCCTACAGGAAGGCTGGGGAGGGACTATTGACAAAAGGTCCACCAATAGGACAAGGGGAAATGGATTGAAGTTAAAGGAGAATAGATTTAGATTGGATCTTAGGAAGAAATTCTTCAGTATGAGGGTAGCAAGACTCTGAAATAAATTGCCCAGAGAGGTTGTGGCTGCCCCCTCCCTGGAGGTGTTCAAGGCCAGGTTGGATGAGCCCTTGAGCATCTTGGGCTGGTTGAGAGGCGTCCCTGCCCATGGCAGGGGATTGAATTAGATGGTCTCTGAGGTCCCTTCCAACCTCGGCCATTCTACGATTCTATGATTGAAAACTCTGGGTTATGCGCAGTGTCGGTTCAAGTTATGGTGCAACCCTGCAAAGTGTCTTCCACTAAACATCCAGCTGGCCAGAGGGCTTCAGGTCCTTTGGTGGGAGTTGAGTTAGTCCGTGCACAAAGATGGTGAGAAGACGGGAGACTGCCAGCTCCAGCTCAGCCAAATCCAGCCCAGCCTGGTGTGTAGGCTGTCACCTGGAGAGCCAGAAGGGTGGGCTGAACTCCCTCTGTCTGGGCTTTCTCTCAGCTCCAAAAATTCCTCTCCCCAAGCAGGTGTAGCACCGTGCTTGGTGCAATTTCACCTTTTTCAGGCAGCCTATGCGTAAATCTAATCTGTTTGCTTTGTAGGGGTTAATAAAAAACACACGTAGTGTGAGCCTGGATCTGGAAAGGGAAGGAGGGCTGTGCGGAGGTGAAACTTTTCGTGTTGGTTTGCACTCCCTGTTGCTGTTCTCAGTAAAACAGTGATGGTGGTTTTTGATGGATTATGACATGTCTCTTAAAACTTCAGCAGCCAGAGTCAACACAGCTTCATCAGTGCTCCCCTTAACCTTTTTACCTTTTTCCCAAAAACCGATAAACAGTCTCATTTCTAGCTGAAGTGAACCAAGGGGATGAGCGTGTCCCAGTGCTGGAGTTTATTTTCCCGTCTGCCTTTTCGGATGACTCCGAACAGATGAAGCACTGATCCCCGTTCTTAAATCCCCTTCAGCCAGCAACGTGTGTACACCATCCTGTGGCACGCCGGTCCCGAAATGCTACCTCCAGCTTTCTGCCTGCTTCTGCTCGAGCTGCAGCACTTCCAAGAAACTGAAGTCAGACGAGTCGTTTCAAATCTGCACGTTATTTGTGACGACCCTTTTTCTCTCTGCAAGTGTCTGAAACGATTCTTACATAATAACCCTGCTTGCCGAGCCCTACCGGCAGACAGAATTATTACTTCAGGATTTTTCTGTTGAAGACATGAGGCATCTCTAATAAAGGGGAAATTAGGGACACATCTCAAAGATAATTAAATACAAAGAATCCTGTAAAGGTCAGGTACTTGGCTGTAAAAACTTCCACAGCTGCTCTTTCCATCTCTTCACTGGAGCTCTGTGAGTGAAAGCTAGCATAGAAAATTACCATGTGTAAAGCTAGCTTAGCTTTAAAACAGAGATGGATTCACTTATTTAATGTTACGGTTGAGCTTTTTTTTTCTTTTTAATTATTATTATTTTGTTTCATATATGTACACTCCTCTCTCAGTAGATCTTATCATTACAAGTGATAATTTGGGTTAGAAAAACAGACAAACCGACACATATTTTCATTTACATTGTTGTATGAAAAAAGAAATGAAGCCATGTTTGGAGAGATTGTTTGGATGCCACGAAGGATTCGTCTCAGGAGAACTTAGGTCTCTGAATGTCTTTAATGATCCACATTTTATCTGGTTTTGATCATGCTTGAAAGTGGTAGAAAAATGAAGGTAGATTTGTCTTTTTGAAAACCTTTGCCTACATCTGTACTTACCCGGGCTGGTAGCCTTGAACTGGCTTGTCAGGGTGCTCTTTGCAGGCAGGCAAGTTCTCTTGATCTGACAGAGCTCGTACAAAAGGTTTATTGATTGGGGTAATTACTTTAGTTTTAGGGTCAAGAAAAGATTTATTTAATACTGGAGTTACAGCCTTCTCCTTTCTTTCTGTTATTTCTGTCCTCTTTTTTTTTTTTTTTTTTTTCCGCCCAGTTCCTTTATTTTTTTTCCAGAACAGCAGAATTCTGTTTTAATGACACGGTGCGTAGTGCTATCTGAGGGTTTCTGGAGAAATGTGTAAAAGAGTGCATATGGTTTTCCTTTTTACGCTTTTGTATATAGCTCTTTCCGTGCGGCCCAGACTGCGGGCTAATGTAAGCACAGCTTGTTTTATTCCTGGGTTGTATTACCGAGCTGCTAGAAGAGCTCTGCGCAGGCTTTTTCTTTCCGTGAATGCTCCCCTGCTAAAGCACAGAAACCAGCTCGTGGGAGTTACTCATCCACTCTGGCAAACAAAAGGAGAACCCTTTCGGTACTAGAACAACAGGCTTAAAGCTTAATTTTCCAAAAGACTGCATTCGAGTGTGTGTACTTGCATGCGTTGACCACGAAAAAGAACAGAAGCCAACGGCGTCAGCACCTCGGGAGTTACTCACCCAGTGTCCACGTTCGCGCGGGTGCTGGGTGGGATGAGAAGGCCAGAGGCTGGACAGCAACTCCTCCCCTGTGTTGGCTTTTTAAATGACAGCACCTGGTCACCATATTAGATGCGTGACTGCTTTCTTTATCCAAGTGCTACAACAGTCTCAGGGGGGAAAAAAAAATAGAGTCACATAAATTAAGCTGATTTCTGGAGGGCTTGCTGGAGGCTCTGAGAAGGAACGTGGTTTGGCCAAGTCTGCTAGAGGCAGAAACAGAGCTGTAAGTTCTGCTTTTTCTCTGGCACCGATCGAAGACCACGGGGAGCTCAGTGCAGGACACCTGAGTGCGGGCGTCCACCGGCGCCTGAGATTCCCCTTGGGAACTGAGGGGCATCTCCACGGGGAGGCAGATCTGCCATAAAACCTAGAGGAGACCCAAGCCCTTCTGGAGAGCAGGTATTGCGCTTGAGGGCATGTCCCTGGCCCCGGACACCTGCCAAATTGAACCTCAATCACAGAATCACAGAATCATTGAGGCTGGAAAAGCCCTCTGAGATCATCAAGTCCAGCCCATGACCCAACACCTCCACATGGGCCAGACCGGGACACCAAGTGCCACATCCAGCCTCTCCTTAAACACCTCAGTCATTCCATCCTCACTTACTGGGCTGGGTATATTTGCTAAATACCTTGTGTAAAATGAGACTTAACCTTCAATGCACCCAAAACTGTGACATCATCAACGTCTCATAGCAGTTTTTTTGACCAAACGAAACCCCATTTGAGGTCCTCTGTTGTGTATGCAAGAATGGTTTGCTTTTTTTTTTTCCCCCTAGAATACACCAACTTACAACATGATTTAAAATGAAATCAAGGACAGCTTTAGCCTTGCCCTGAGCTACAAGAGCAGAAATTGTAATTTACTGAACGTGAAGTAACTTCCCACTTGCTAGTGCAGCTCCAGAAGTTGAAGCCTGAAGGCTGAATAATTGTTGTTTCCTGTATTAGTTTGTAACAATTTATGAGAATGGGAAGGAACCAAAAAAAAAAAAAAAAAAAAAGTTCTTTGAAATCCCTTGGGCAAATTTGGGCTATGAGAGTTTCATTTACTGGAGTGAAATTCAAGTTTAAAAATATTCCAGCTGCAAAAATAAGGAAAGCCAGGAAGAAAAGAAATGTGTGCAAGGTATCTTCCTAGATCTCCATATGTCATATGCATGACATATGCCTTGTCATATGTGTGTTACAAGTGTGGGATTAAAGAGTTATTGTGCTTACAAGCTGCATTGTAGAAGGAAAAAGGCAGCTTCAGCCCAACAGGTACTCTTTGTTTAAAATCATTCACTGATTAATTTTTTTTCCCAGTTAACTTCCAGCCTGTGATCAGATTTCAGATGGTTTTGAACAGAGGTGTTTCCCGGATGGTCACCGAACTGAATTTCATAGCTCCTTCCATGCTTTTAGCACTGCTCACGTTCTCAAAAACTGTTCCCTGTGTATCCCTATGAACAGCAGAGATAGAGCTGCAGCTTTTTCTGAAAGTTTTCATCAGTCTGGTCCTGTTGAAGTCAAAGGAGCTTTTGCAATTAACTGAAATAGCGGTGTGCATAGACCAGTGCCCAGGTGCTTTTGAAATCCCGTTACACCCTGTGCTTTCAGCCATCTGATAGCTCTAGATTAAAAGGCATTCTGCGCTGGAAAGATTTCTCCGTTAAAATGAAGCAGTAAGAGAAAGGAATGAATCAATGAGATAAAGCTTTGTCTCAAAGGGCAGACCAAATTCAGACCAAATGTGGCACAGGCGTCTGAAGTGCTTGGGCTTCTTCTCTTCTTTACTCCTTCAACTATTCCCACTTGGTTGCTGTTTCCGTAGAACAGAAGTTCAAAAATAGCACACACACGCCAAAAAAAAAAGAAAAAAGAAAAAAAAAGCTGGTTTTGTAGTATTTCCAGCTGGGCTTGGTATCGAATGTGCGTGAAATAGTGTGAGAAGGGCTGGCATTATTGTGGGGAGAGCCGTTTGAGTACCTGGAGAGATATCTCAAGCACGACGTAGAAGCAAAAGTACAGACATCCTAAGGGAAAACGTGCTCACATTTGGCAAACTCAGCAGCTCTTGATGGTTTCACTGAAAAAAAAAACACCAAACTGCTCCTGAGCACCAAAGCCTTTGTGCTTCACCATCACCTTTTAAAATGACCCAGCCTCAAAAGCCAGCGCTGGCCGGGGCAGGTATTTCCACTGAGGGAGAGGTGGAGTATCTGGCATTGCAAATTGCTATTTAAAAAAAAATAAAAAATTAGAGAACAAGAGTGGGGGGAGAATAACATGCAATTGGATACTGCGGTTACTGTACTTCACTCTGACTTTCCATAACCAGGAGCAATTTAAGAAGTTGTTTAAAGGACTGTCTGCCTGTTGTCCTTTTCTGAATTTCACATTCTTATACCTGCAAGTGAAAGTTAGAGTTCCAGTGGGATATGAGAGCAAAACAGGATCATATGCATGGACCCTTAATTAAAACAGACCTCCCAGCCTTCAGATAAAGGGGAAAAAAAAAATCAAAATCTGGCACAACATCAAGTGGCATTAGCAGTATCAGCATCACACTAGGTGCCCCTGCAGAAGAGGAAGCTGTGAAAGAGCACTCAAAAATAATGACTGAGTTTCCATGATGCTGTCAAGACTTTCGCATCCCCGGCTGCCAGGTGTGGATTACTTGAGCTAGAAATGCAAAAGCCTTATAAAACACAAATGAAGCGGAAAAATCGAAATCTCAGCAGGTGAGGGTGTACCATAAGAAGGAATCAGTCCTTTCAAACTTCAGCTGAGGAAGGAAGAGGAGGAGAAAGAGAATACCAGACCCAGCATTTCCACATTTCCTTTGTTTCCAGGGCGTCTTTTTCCCTTTTTTATTTTTTTTTTTGGCTCATAATGTCAAGTCTGATGTTTCAAGATACCTGAAACCTGTTTTATCCCCTCTCACCTCCATGTCTCCCTTGGCATTGTTATCACAATTACAAGGGCAGGTGACAGTTCTCTAGCCTTAGAATCCAACCTGCCCTGCAGTGAAATTCAATCGAGTAACATCATTTCTTTGAAAAAAATAAACAAGACTGCAAGCTCTGCAACTGGGAAGTGAATTAAATGTGCTCACAGAGCTTCAGAATCTTCTTTTGCCTTTCATGTTATACTGCCTGACTTCTTATTAAAATTATTGCTAACGTGGTCGGAACGATGTCAGGGAGCATTTTTGTGAAAGAGAGCTGTTATTGCAACGAGCTTGGGGGTGACAGCTTTATCCTGGACAAGCAGGTCTTGGAGAAAGAATCCGTGGCTTGCTAAGGTTGTTCTGGTGCAGCAGCAGAGAGGAAGGTGGAATAACGTGGTATCCCTTCACTCTCCCGTGGGATATAATTCATTGTAGGGTTTAAGGGATGCTGTGCTCTCCTCATGGCCCTTCTGCATTGACGTGGCTCACGCGGAGGATTTCAAGGTTAGTTATGAACCAGAGAATTTATCTACCTCCCTCCCTCCCAGCAAAGCATCTTCTTTAGCCATGGGAACACGACTAGACAGAAGAAAAATCAGTGGATATATATATATTTTATTCGATACAGTAAACAACTGTCCTCTAAATATTTGGTTTACTTCCAGTAATTTTTTAACATTCACTGAAAAAGAAAAAAATCAGTGCTGCTGTGTATACAGAGGGTAGACATTTAAAAGGAAAGAGTAGCATCTTTTACTATACCAATCGGTAGTTCCCTGAGCTGGTAGATTTGAAGATGTGGCAATTTCCTTCAGGCTGGGCAGCTTCGGATAGCTTCTCACTGGCAGAGAGCAAAAGATTTTGAGGCCATTTCTTGTGTCGGGCTGGAGTAGGCTACTAGTTGAAGAGGCCAGACAGTGAGGTTACCTAATAAAAGCCAGCTCTTTTGTTTGCATCTTACTTCTAATATTGAATATTCTCATCGGTACAGCAAGTTTCTTTTTCTCCGAACCATTTCATTCCAGAAACTTAGATTAGCATTGATTCATTAAAGCGTAATTATTCTTCTGCCATGTATTTCCTACGTGTTTCTGACACCAAACACTGCCAGTTCCAGCACAACTTTTTGAGGTTATCGAGTGAGATAGTTACATGTGAATGCTCTGAATGGTGTTTAATCAGTTCTTAGCAAACAATCCGGGTGCTTATTAACTCCCAGGAAAGCTACTGCCTTCAATTCCCAGCTCCATAACTATTTTTTTTTTCTTTGCCAATAGTTAGTCGCCTCCAAATGCCTAGGGAGTGGTGGTGCTTGGTGGCCGGCGTAGGCTGTAAAATATTTATCTTTAACACACAAATACTGTAGCCTCTAATAGGATTTGGTGTCGGGCAAACATCTGCCTTGGCCTCTGGCCCAAAGATAGAGAAACGAGCTATTAAGCTGAATGTTGCATAGTAAATAAATAAGGTAGAAGTACCGTTCAAGTAGCTCTAGTGCTGACCAAGAGACACGGTGGGTATATAAAAGAGAAGGCCATTGAGAATCTAGCAATTTGTCTAGCACCTTAATAGGTTTATTGTATTTCCTCCGGAAAAAGGTAATTCACGTTGGTAATCGTAAGCCAGGCAGACAGATCTTTATGGAGCTCACCACGCTAGAGTTGGCTTTCACGGGGCATTTTGTCAGCGGCAAACTGGTCCCTTGAGCAGACCATTAGCCCCAGAGCTTTGTCACTGTCACATGAGTATGTTCATGATATGAAGCAACCACTGTATTTGTCTATACCTCAGATTGCCCACTGTGAAAAACAAAACGAAACGGGGAATGGTAACAATGAGCAATTTGCTATTGAACTTGACGATATGAAATGAAAGATGGTGTAAAACAGCTTATTATGGATATGGGCAGGATCGTGCAAGTTTATAGCTTCTCTCAGGATAAGGAGGGACTGCAGTGGGAAAACAAGCAATGAGATCAAGGTTTCAGCCAAGTTTCTTTCAAAATCTACCGGCTGCGAGATTACTTGTACTGAAAAAAAGTCTCCTGAGACAAATGGCAAAACTCCTAAAGTCTCCTCAGCAGCTGTATGTGTGTGAAGTGAAGCTGGTTTGCTCCAGACCATGATCTGGTTTTTTTCTTTGCTCTGATAATTAAAGGTTGTGAGCAGGAAGGACCTTAAAGAGTGCTTCAGAAGAAGAGTTTTGCTCTTGGAGAAGTTTGGGTTTTCACACTTAATGAATGTTTTCCATCTCTCATGTATATGAATCTAGAAGCACTACTGTACGTCCCGCTCTTCATGAAGCAGGCTGGGCTACAGCAGGGAAGACGAGGCACTTCTGTGCCCTTCTCCAAAACGAGGCAGCGTGGATCTGAAGACCATGTGTCTCCTTATGTCATTTATTCCTTCTCTCTGCGGAGAGAGGTCCCTTCCAATCCCTAACATTCTATGATTATATGATTCTATGATCTGGATGTTTACGATATTTATTCAAGAAATGACTTGGTTTTGCAGTCGCTAATTAGATTTTGAAGCTGGCAGGGCAGTTACTTCCACAAACAAGCTTCTGCAGTCCCCGTTAGAAGCCACACTGCCTTAAGTTTTGCTGGTCTGTTCCCAGTGTGAGTTTGCTGTCGGGAGGTTTGCTCCTGCTGCCGTCGGTTGTTGAAAGGTGGCATGGGAACTGCATTTTCAATGTTCTCTTTGGACACAATAGCAAAACCGTAAGAAAGCATCATGCATCATCCATTGGCTGACCCTCCAATTAATAATTTTCACCCTTACCAGCTGGTGTCAATCAGATCAGGGGTTTGGAAGCCAAGAGAAAGCTGTGGGAGTCAGGCTGAAAAGAGAGAACATGTATCTCTTTCTAAAAAAGAATTGTCCATGGTCTCACAGTGAACTTTAACAAATAAAACAAAACAAAACATTGTCATTATTCTCCAAAGCAGTTCTCATGGCACTATTCATAAAACACCATATGGAATTTTGTATATATTGGAAAACATGCTTATACTTACGTGTAACAACTTACAGAATAAGTTGTAAAATGGAGACTAGAACGTAGCCATAACTGCAGTGGCCTCGTTTTGTTTATTGATTGACAGTTTGTCACCTCTGTAGCAATATTAACTATGGACATATTTAAAAGATAGATAATCGCTGTGTGCCACTAACTTAAGGTCTCCCTAAAAGTTAAGATTTGGATCTCTTCTGAGTCCCATTATTTAATAATAAGGGTAAGTCCTCGCTTCTGAAAATTTGTCCATTTGATTCTTCATTCTTGCTGGGATTCTCCCATACCAGCTCCCTAATTTCTTACGCCAGGTCACCTGCCACCTCCTGTTTAATTTGAAAGTTAGATATTAGAGCAAAGTGCGTGGAGAGGTGTGTACATACCATCTCAGAAGGGCCAGAAAGTCAAGGCAGCTCTCCAACGGGCACAGCCTGCAACCACTGAAACTAAATTCAGTCCTGGGATGAAGGCAGAGAGCTTTATGGCAAGCCTTAAGTGAGTATGAGTTGCTGTTGCCTGCAATCTTCACAGTAAAAAAAAAAAATCCGTTTTTTGATTGTACCTAAGAACATAAACAGGACTGTGCTCAGTACTGCTGCACACACAACTTGTTGCTCGCAGTATTTGTTCATATTAGAATCATAGACTCATAGAATCGTAGAATGTTGGGGGCTGAAAGGGACCTCTAGAGACCATCCAGTGCCACCCCCTGCCAGAGCAGGGTCACCCAGGGCAGCCCCACAGGAACGCGTCCAGGCGGGTTGGAAAGTCTCCAGAGCAGGAGACTCCACACCCTCTCTGGGCAGCCTGGGCCAGGGCTCCGGCACCCGCACAGCCAACAAGTTTCTCCTCACGTTGAGGAGGAGCTATGTAAGTTCTAGCTTAAGCCCATTATCCCTTGTTCTATTGCTGGGCACCACTGAGAAGAGATTGTCCCCTTCCTCTTGACCCCCACTCCTCAAGTATTTATATACATGAGTAAGGTCCTTCTCAGCCGTTTCCTTTCAAGACTGGCCTGGAGTTTGTGGAGTTTGTTTAATGCTTCCTTCACAGAAATACTTTTCTGAGCTCCTTGGGAGCAGCTTTGACATGAAAACCTGCTGCATGAATCCTCATCGCTTTTCACAACTGGTGCAGAGAAGTAGTGAAGAACTTTTGGGAGTGTGTCCTGAGTCAGACCGGGCAAGTCTGTACCCTTAACTGCTAAGAAATGGTCAGTGGCACCAGCCACTGGAGGGAAAGAGCTTCTTTTCACTTCATTTCATCTCTGTCAGGAAGGTTATTCCAGGGCAAAGTGAGCTAGTGTAAAATGAGAACACGTTAGAAATGTTACTTTTGGCAATATTAGAAAAAAATCAGGGAGCTTCAGAGAAGGCAACGAAGGAGGATGAAAGGATTTTTGAGGGCCTACTCTATTATTAATAGCGTAGGGTATTCAGGCCACAATTAAAAGAGTTTCTGCAGTGCTCGAGTGAAGAAAGCAGGATGGGTTTTGTTCACCTGTTTTATTTATTCCTTTTGTGTGGGCCATAACGTGGTATGAGGCACTTAGGGCACACTTGCAAAGGAGAGTCTGGGAGATCAAGGCTTGAGGAGATAGTGGTGTATGAAGCGATATCGCTGCATTTTTGCAAAGTAAAATGCCAGATCTGTAGATGAACCTCAAAGTAGATGTGCATATTTTTTGGATGTGAGATAGCGTTGGTCACCATGGGTGGCATCTGACCGGTTGCAAGTGTTTTTGATGAAAATACCAACATCAACATTAGGACGAAATTCTTCACGGAAAGAGTGGTCAGACACTGGAACAGACTGCCTAGGGAGGTGGTTGAGTCGCCATCCCTGGCACAAATGTAAATCCAAAGTATTATTTCCAGTAACAAAGATTACTCTTTAGCTGCCGTTACACTTTGGAACAGCTGCCATGCTTGAGGCTACATTGCTTTTTAGAAGTTGCTTTGATTTTTGATCGTTTTGCATAAATATTATTTATTATACAAACATACCAAGAAAGCTGTATGGATATTTTATTTCTTTTCAAGGAGTCAATTTACTCCTTTTAAGAAAAAAAAAAAAAGCTTGACAATAAAGCTTTTAAAAATGTTTTTTATATACCGTAGGTGTTGCTGTAACACTGGGCTTCAATCCAGCTTCAAGCCCTGCCGCTGGTATTGCCATTGGCTTCAAAACTTTTGTGCTTGTAACCTCTAGGCTGTGGTGCTGCAGCTTGCAGACCCTGACCCAGAAGAATAGTGGGACACTGAGAATCATGGAATCATTCGGGTTGGAAAAGACCCCTGGGAACATCGAGTCCAACCACTAACCCTGCTCTGCAAAGCTCACCCCTAAACCATCTCCCCCAACCCCACATCTCAAGGAGGTTTCAGGAGACATCTGAACAGCGCGCTGATTCTGACTAGAGTGACCCTGCTCTCAGTTTTAGGGCAGAAGAAAACACCTCACTTGATATTTCCCTCTCCTGCACCAGTATTTTTGCCACCTTTTGAGCTGAGCCAATTCATTGAAGGGTCTGACAAGTGCCAGAGGCAGCACAGGAAGAGGGAGTTTAGGCTTGTACATAGGATTAGAGGAAAAGGACCAAGCCTTTCAGCAACAGGGGCTGTTAAATCTCCTTGCCCTTCTTATTATCTCACATCACAGTATACACCCTCTGTATGTGCTTCGTATGTGTAAGTACGTGCATGTGCATAAATCAGCAACTTCTTTTTCTGAATTGCTGTGTGTATTTCATGAAGACAAGAAGGATAGAAATTGTAAAAATAAGCACGGAGACAAAACGCATAAAGCAAAATTATTTTCCTTTTCAGCAGTGAAATTAAAGCACCACAGAGTTCTGAAGAGTATGTACATACGGGCTAATATTAACTTTTCATTTACAGGATAAATTTGTGATTGTACCTGCTATTAAGTGAGAGTTAATATCAGCGTAACTGCACAAGGCCTGAGTTGTTCTTCCTTTACTCTAGGGAGCATGGCTGCTATTTCATTGCAACAAAGAGGGCAGCTCAAGCCCAGAGTGTTGGCTACATACTGTGCCTGTATTTCCACACACCATAAAATCAATATGTGCTTGAGTTTAGAGCCCGAGCATTAGAAAACCGACAGCTCCTCCTTGTATCTCCCTTGCTGCGTGGAGCTCTGCGATTACGAGACGTCCAATGCCGAGACTTACAACATAAATACTCGAGGCTGGTTTTACTACTTAAAACTGCTGTTGCCCTTTGCGAATGATTGACTTACACCACGTCCTTTCAAATGTCCTTCAGAAACCTTCGGGAGGAACCCGCATCCCGCAGGAGGTTTCCCTTCACTTGTGATTAGAAAGTGATCCGCACATCTCTGCGGCAGCTGTTCCTCTTCGATTGCACCGATAGGAGGTTTACAAATACCTTTGCTACCACAAGGTCTCGTGCAGTCTGTCTGTGAAAACCCGGTCATTATTCACGTGGCTGAGATTTCCACCCCACTCCGTGCTGCACGTACCACCACTGCCCCTCCTGCAGTACCAAATCCATTTTAATCTGAAACGCATCTTCCTCAAAGAAAATATGAAATACTAATGCGGAATGAACCATGGTATTCTGTCACATTTCCAACCCCGTTCATGTTTACTCAGTCTTCACTCATGGTTTAGTCAAGAGAATAAAATTGTTTTCCTTCTCTTTTTGATAACGTAATGTTTACCAGCTTGTATTCTTTTATGAAAGGTAATTTTTAGCCCAGATATTCTGAACTGTTCCGTCGGAATAAAAGTGCTAGATAACATTTTGCTTACCTATTAGCTTTCCTTGAAAAATGAATAGCTGGTGGTTTTGCCAAAGTCAGGGAATTTAAGACGATAACTAGAAACAGAGGAAGCATGGAATAGTCCCATTCCTGTTCCACCAAGACACAATAAGAGCCCCAGCACTTTAGACTGTGTAATACTGCAGAGCAAACCAGAAGGAATTTGTTCAGAAGGAATCCTTCAATGGGCAGACAGGATGAACAGGGGGTCTGTGCTCACTGGTTTCATGGGGGAACGTTTCTGTCATAGCTCAGCTCCGTTTGGCACAAACCGGTGCCCCAAGTTCACTTACCCAAGTCAACAGAATCGGACCAAAAGTGCATGTTCTGCCGTGAGAATGGTGGGTTTTGCTTTCTCTGATAAATTCAAAGAGTGAAAATGGCTGGAAAAATAGGCAGGAAGAGAAGACGTTTGGAAGTTTTGGGGTACTGAGTGAGGGCAAAGCCCTGTGGGTGCTGAGCAGCTGAGATTGAATCGTAGGATTTGCAGTTGCTCCGCACTAACGTGTTACGGTTGTACCACCCATGGGTGAAAATGCGTGAGTGCCACCGGGTGAAGCTCAGACCAATGCTTTGAGCCCCGACTGCTTTAAGGTTTCACCTGTCCTGCCATCAAGAACCCTCCCAAACTCAGAGGTGTTTTTTTGCTTAAAGAAGTATCTGAATTCTCTTTTGTTTTCCAGAGTCAGTGGAAAATTGTCCCAGCAATTGCTATGGGAACGGAGACTGCGTGTCTGGGACTTGCCATTGCTTCCTTGGCTTTTTGGGCCCTGACTGTGGCAGAGGTAGGAATTTATATTTGATTAACTCTTCCCCTCTCCCCTTTGGTGACCATGTTTCTTGTGGAAATTCTCTTCATGCCTTTGCTGTTTGCAAAGTACCCCTCATCCAGCTTGGGATGCTGCAGGAGAAGGGAAACGGGTGGGATCTGAGGATTTATTCGCTACCAGTCGTGATTGCAGCTCAACCCCCCAGCTACACATGGACTGGCAAGATGTCACAGTGGGAATTTTCTCTCTGGGAGCGACTCTAGAAGGCACAACTGATAAATGTGGCATTCTCGTTTGCTTAGCAGAGAGCTCTGTCGTTGTGTGGCACGACCCTGTGACGATACACTTGCTTTTCAGGCACCGATTGTGCAAAAATTAAGGACCTTTTTCATTGCTGCAGGTCTTGCAAGTCTGCCCGAGCTGTGAGTGATCACTGACAGCCCCACTGTGGGGAGTGGGACAGGGTTAGGGTAAGGCTGGGAACGGAGAAATGGCAGGAAGAACTGGGTGCTCTGGCCAAAAGTGAAAAAGTCGGGACAACTGGGAAGGAGCCTTACCCCTGCAAACAATATAATACATTTTTCCTGCTCAAGTGAGAAGTATTTTTTAATAAATGGCTTTGGAATGGTTTTCATCTGACCTGAAATTTCGAGGTTATTTAAACATTTAAAAAACAAAGCGAAGTACTTTTAGCAAGAACACGTTTCAGACCGAGAAATCAAAATGTTGCATGTGGGAAATGCCAGAATGCTGTGCATCAACCTTTTCGAGGCCTTTTTTGGCTCAAACAGCCCAACAAACTAAGTGCAGATTTATGAATCTGAGGAGGGAGGTAGTGTAAAAAAGTTAGTGCCCACACAAGGAGCTTTGCTAAGGCAACAGGTCAGACCTTTATCCCGGCTTCCTTGGAAAGCGGGCTGGCTCGTTCCCAGGAGGGAGAGCTAAACTCTGTCCAACCCCATGTCCTCTCCCCCTCCAACTGAGCTTGGGTCACATCACCATAGCCCAGCCAAGAGATAAGGAGCTCTTTGCCCAGGCAGTGTGGTCCAGACTAAAACCCCCGAGGTGTTTCAGAGTTCGGGAAGATGGATGTGACATCTGCATCCCTAAGAGCGGTTCTGTCCAACTTCTTGCTGACTCAGGTTACACTCGGTTTGCATTTCCTTAAACTTCGTTTGCATTTCCAAGCTCCTTTTCAAATCCGTAGAGCTGGAGACAAAAGGAGGTGGGGTTTTTTTCCCCCCATGTCCCACAGGATATTCCTCCTCACACCTCCTAACTTTCGGTAGGGGCAGAAGGTCAGGGTTTGTTCCCCCCAAGGCTCCCTGTAGAGTCAGGGGAGAAGGAGAAGTTCTTTCACTGTGAGTCAGAATGTTTAAACTTTTGCTCTGGATCCGCTTGCAGAGGAGCTTCCCTCCCTTCACGGGTTACATGCCTCGCTTTCTCAGGCAGCTCCCGTTTCACTAGAGCACTCATCTGGCCGATACGAACACCTTTTATTCGGCTCTACCTTCTGGTTCAGGATCATCTGGGTTCACATCACAGGTTACTCTCTGCCTTTAGGAAGACAGATGAATACCTGGAGTGTCCAAACGCTATTTGTGTATGCATTTCCATCCAGCGGGCTTGTTCAGTGGATCATCTTACCACAAGCGTGAGATATGAGTGCCCCAGTGTTGGTTTCCCTTTCCAGGGGAATCTAAGATGCTGCTTTTGACCCTCAAATCCCTTCGAGGGCAGCAACCGTGGCATGTGTAAGGCTGCTACAGTCTCTGTGCCGAGCAGTAATCCTTAAATAAGCAAGTCTCTGCCCACGCAAAGTTTTCCAGGTCACAGACTTCCTGGGTGTTCCTTTGTTTCGGTTCAGCCTTGTAAATTCCCCATCCAAATGAGTGGGAAACTGTAGAGCAGAAAGCCCTTCTGGTTTAAATAATGGTTAATGTATTATTAACCAATTATTTTGAACCAAGTCAATGAGAACAAGTCATTAGAGGTGTGTTCACGGGCCTTTTGAAGACCTGCTTGAACACGGGAGATGGTGTTTTAAGGTTCTGTACAGTGTAAACAAACAACCAAACGATCTCACTAAACTTTATAAGAAACATGATGTGTGTTTGTGTTGTTGCTCCCATAACCACGCTGGAGAATTACTGTAATTTTGACATCCTAGATACTCTTTATCGGAATCTGCGTGATCAAACAATAATTACATGCCTTTATGTGTGGAAAAGAGTTGCAGAGGGAAAAATCCGGAATCCTCTTTTGTCTTTATTCATCGTGGTATGCTACAAAGGAGGGCTTGTTCTTGCCGTTTGCAGCAGCTCTTGGCAGGTTAGGCTGAAGGTGCTCTCCACAGAGGGCTCTGGAGAGTGCCAGTCTCCGTCCAGGAATTTCTCTGATCTTGTGCTGAATGATCAGCTGTCTTGCCAGAAAACATGCAAGTCTTTCTCAGCAGCCTCTCACTGGTTAAAGGCAATTATTCTTTCTCGTTGTTCAAAAGAGCTGCAGACTGTCCTCTGCCAGTGCCTTGAAAGAACAGGCTCCATTGCGGAGCATTTGAAATTTGAGATGGGGGGAGGCAGAAAATACCATCAGCCTGGCTGAGAATTGAAATTACAGAGTGAGTTTGCCATGAACTGTGTACACAGCGCAGCCTGTCTTAATTTATGTCTCGTATTGTATGGGTAGATATTTCCTTGCAAACGATGCGCTCGAAAGGCACCACTGCAGTGGGCTCCTTGATAACAACAGTTGCCAAATTCCTTTTTCTAAACCTATCATGGTCAGGCAAATGTATATAGTTAGATATATATATTTAGATAGATAGAGATATATAGATATATAGATTTATAGGTATATAGATATATAGATTTATAGGTATATAGATATATATAGAGATAGATAGGTAGATAGATGATAGATAGATAGATAGATAGATAGATAGATAGATAGATAGATAGATAGATAGATAGATAGCCTATCAAAGGGCTCAACAGTCAGCACTGGCAGTGCTTTGTGTTTTATTGAGGTTGCTATAATTCTGTGACATTCAGGCCAACTTGGCTACGAGGACGCATGGAAACAACACAGGGTGGGCATTGCGTGGTTGCCATCTGAAAAGATGAGGAGAGGAATGCTTCTCTTAGTCTTAGAGGTCTTTTCCAACCTTAATGATTCTGTGATTCGATGTTAATACCTCGTCCCGCATATAATCCGAGTGGGGTACAAAGCAAAAGAGGTGCATGTTATTCAACTGAATTAAGCAGCAGACTGGAAGATTCCTTTCACAGTTGCCCTGCATAAAAATATTCATAAATTGCCTTTCCAAGGGGCAGATGAAAAGCCGAGCTGCTCTCACCTAGGGATGATGTGCAACAGTGAATAGGAGAAATCTGTGTTGTATATGTGCCCTTCCAGCTGAGTTTCAGCAAACTTAAATGGGAGATGACAGGGCTCAAGTAAGAAGTTTCAAGGGATAGTGAACGAGGGAAGGCTGCTTTTTCTGAGGGACAGAAATCAGCAACTTCCTTGGAAGAATCAGAGCAGAGGAGAAAGGGAGCATAAGGTGGCAGGTGTGGAGAATGGAGGAAGGAGAAGGCATCATCAGAGGGGAGCTGAAGGCAGCTTAGAAAACAGCAGTTACCAAAGATTTGGTTAATGGAGGCTGGGTCTGGTTCTTGATGCCCTCTCCTTCCTTGGAGAACCTGCTCCTTCAGTTCCTCCCATGCCACTCTGCCTGACATTTTTCAAATTTAGCTCAGAAAAACTCTTAATCCTGGGGTCCATCTTGTCACAGCTGGAACTTGTCATCCTCCTCCCCTTTATCATGGGGAAGAAATCCTGTATCTGGTTGGCCTTGAGAATCAGCAACTGGCTCAGAAATGAGGATAATTAAAAAAACCTTTATAAAATGACACAAAGATCAGAGGATAGATGTGGACGCCTTTTATTACATGGAGCTTGGGAAGACTAGAGGCCAGAGTGCAGCATGTCTAATGGTGAATGGAGTCCAGCAAAGGTGATAACGAGAAAAATGAGGCTGGAGATTCAGCTGATGGTATAGAATGAGCTAAATTAGGGAAATAGCCTCAACATGGCATTCTGGAGCCTGAGCAACACGACTGAAACCTGTAAAACTGAGGATTGCAACAGAAAAACAAGGGAGGTATGAAATCTCCTTCTCTGGAGACATTCAAAACCCACCGGGACACATTCCCGTGGGATCTACTCGAGGTGATCCTGCTCTGGCAGGAGGTTGGACTAAATGATCTCCAGAGGTCCCTTCCAACCCCGAACATTCTGTGATTCTGTGAGGGATTTTGTGTACAGCTCAGGCAGAGGCAGCATCAAGACAAGTATGAAGCCTGGCAGCAGGTCAGGAATAACGATAAGCAATCTGAGGTTGGTGGTGCTGCTGAAGGAAAACACCAGTACATTGAAAAGTCAGAATACAAGAAAATTCTGAGTTTAGCTAGCAAAAAAAGGTCTAAGAGGCACAAAGCGAGGAGATATTATAACTCAAGAGCACCGTCTGTTTGTTTTAAACGGCCATAGGAGAATGTGGTTAACAGCTGGGTGTCATCCACATGAAAGAATTGGTTTTGGCAAAGAGAAGAACAACTTATCCCGCTGCGGACCGCGTATGAAGAGTATAAATCCCACGCTGGACTCTTGCGCTCTTCTTTGAAGCGTGTGCAGTCGTGTTTTAATGTGATTTTTATTCTCTGTTGCTGTGCTCTTGTCCTCAGCGTCCTGCCCGGTGCTGTGCAGCGGGAACGGGCAGTACATGAAGGGGAGGTGCTTGTGCCACAGCGGCTGGAAAGGGGCCGAATGCGACGTCCCGACGAACCAGTGCATCGACGTCTCCTGCAACAACCACGGCACGTGCATCATGGGCACCTGCATCTGCAACCCGGGGTACAAAGGCGAGAGCTGCGAAGAAGGTATTTGTGAGAGAGATTCAATTGGCCTTTCGCTTTGATCCCCGTTGTAGAATGGCGTGGACAGAGGCCGTGCAGAACAGGGCTGGCACTTAAGCAGGGCGGTGACAGTCACCTCAGAGAGACAACGGCTGGATGCAACGTAAAAAATGATGTGTTGGGGTAACTTGTCGCCAGCTGTCATATTTGTTTGATAATTGGATAGAAAACCATTGAACGCTTCAGACAGACAAATCTGATTGGAAGAGCAAAACATCTAATCATACGTTCAAATGTCCTTATTAAAGCATCGTTGCCATTTACACATCTGAACGTGTAATTACTTTTACAGTGCTTTCGTCTCTGCCATGCCAAGCGGTTTCCATTGCTTACGTGCACAAAAAGGTGGCACGTGAGAGAAAGTCCCTGTTTCTTGTCAGCCTTAAAAGCTCAGAAATGCTCAGGACTTGAATTACATTCTGCTTCAAAATCAGATATTATTTTAATGGCTCTTCCGCAGCTTTTCTTCTGACATTAGCCCCCAACCGCTTTTCATTTGCATTGAGATTTGTGGCTCAGAAATAAGATGCCTTTTAGCACTTGTCTTGAATCTTTTTGCACGGAAAGTCACCTGCCACCCTAAACCTTTGTCATCCCCGAGTCTGTGACGGCTTCCTATTGCTAAATGAAAAGGAGGACACTTTTGTAAGTGTGCAGATCATTTGACCAGTTATAAAAACACATCCAAAAGTGCCTGAATTAAAGAATAACGTTCAACACTTTTGAAAATTGTTCTCAAAATTCTATGTGGATGACCTGATAAATAGTTATATTTAGATCACGCTGCTACAAATACAGGCATGAGGCCTCTGCACCACCTGATAGATTTAAGACATCCCTTTGATACGTCTATAAGGATCACAGTGGCCTGAATTCATTCGTGGTTGTCTTCAGGTATGCGGGGTAAAGATGTATCTGAAATGGCTTTGTTTTGTGGACAATGAAAATAGGCTGAGTTGGACTCAGACGTTCAAATGGCATCCAGTGGAGCAATTCTTTTGATGCCTTAAATGTGTTGGGGTGAGACGCCTCTGGTGCGATGTGGCTTCAGTGTCAGTAAATGTTAGAGATGAAGACAGTACCAGCTCTCTAACAATAAGCCATCTCTCGGGCAAGCTTCCTTTTGGCTTAAGAAAACCCAATTCCATGAAGCCGTGGGGCGTGCAAAACCCAAAGATGGTGACGGCTGAAGTATCTTTAAAGCATCATATCTGTCCTGGATAAACAGAAATGAAAAGATCCTGATTTTGCCTCCAGCCAGACGGCTTTAATGTGTGTAAATCAAAGTAAGATTTGCCCTTTTGCTAATAGGAGCCTCTTCTCCATGGTCACGTTTAAAGCAGAAAAGCCACTCAGTTACTTAATGTTATCACTGTAGTGGGGGACAGTGTCAGTCCCACAAGGTAAAAACTTGAAAAGGACTGAAGAACAAAGAGAACATGATTTTTCTTACGAGCTGTTCAGTATTTTTCCACGTATGCATTTGTTTTTTCTATGCAAGGCATAATTTGGATTGTGTCGTGAGGGAGGGGGAAGAAACTCAGAAATATGCCATGTGGGAAATCTTGAGGACACACATATATGTATATTTAGATCTAGTAAAAAAGTTGATTTATACTATTTTTTGAAATTCTTTTACTTTTTAATTTCTCTTCTAAGAGGGGCCATCTGGTATTGATTACTTTTTATTATTTCTCAGTTCTCATGGCTTCACTGCTTAGGCGGTGTTTATAATGGGTTTTCATTCCAGGGTTTCTTCTGTCTTTTCTTTCCCCCCCCTAGAAGTTCAGCAATGTTTATAAAACATCAGCCAACAATCTTGCACGAGTTTTTCTTTTCTCTTTCCTTAGTTTATTGGCCCATATTTTATAAAGCAAGGGCTAAGCCAGCAGGACGTTAAAGGGAGGGCAGCAAATTTAAGGAGCAAAAAAAGACAAGTTAGTCTTACCCAGAGAAAAAGCCTAAGAACTTGTGCGACCAATGAATCATATTGGGGAGAAGTGTAGAAGAGGCACTAACCTTGCTTGCTGCATGATTTATCTCCCTGGCAAAGGTTCTGCACAAAACCGAGGTATAAATGGGGCATTTTCCAACCAGGAATTTTGGGATATTTTCCAAACAGCAACACGAATCTATGCAAAACTTCTCTTTTTTTGTTGTTTTTTTTTTTGAGGTACGCTAGGTTTTGTCAGCCCAACCCTCCCTCTCTGCTTCTCCCTGAGCTAAGAATCTAAATTTGTCAAGCAGAGCTCCCTAAAAATTATACCATTGTACTCCAGATCCACTAAGCAGTTGATTAAGAGGAAAGCAGAAGCCCGTAATCCTGTCCCAGGGACCTTCCGACGGTGCGGAAAGCCTAAAGAGATACAGCGAGCGAGGCCGGAGATTAAAGTAGCCATTGTGTGTGACATTTTCTGAAAGGGCTCATTTCAACATGAAGAATGGCCTCGGGATTATGATAAATGGAGGGGTTCTGACATGCACATTCCCCTCTATAATGTTCGAGCTGAGGTAGCAGATTGGCCGCCTCCTGCGACGGAGCCCCCCGTAAAACTCACCTTTTTCCCGGCTGACCTTCAGAAGGGATGATTAATTGCCTGGAGGTAGCCTCTTGTCAGTCAGCCCGTGGTCTTTGTTGAAACCATCTGCTAAGAACCGACGAGGCTACCGCTCCCTTCCCGAGTCCTTTCCGTACTTATTACCGCAGGGAAAGAACAGGGTCGGGGCTTCAAGGGTCTTGCGCTAAAATTGGCGCCCGAGCTCCCAGCTCGCTAATGGGGAAGGAGATTTATAGATTCATCCTTTCCAGCCTCTTACCCTTTTCGAGGATGGTTCCAAGCTACGAGCAGGGCTCCGGGAATAAAAACAAACCCCAAAACACTCTCCCACGCCTTGGGATAGTGATTGCCCACCCATTATTTGTCAGACCAAGAAGTTTTGGAGAAGCCGGGGAATTATCAGAGCAGCTGTCATGTTTCCTTTTTTAAGGTTTCTGGATCTTTTGGATTCTTACTAGTTTTTACTGGGTGGGAGGATGCAGTGGCCGTGTTCTAACATTCTGTGATGCTGTGATTCTGCGGTTCTGCTCTCCTGTATTAGAGCCAGGAGCTGGGCAGCTTTCCCCTTGCTGCTCAGGCAGGCTGCCACTTGTCACCGATCCCCAGGGCACTGCCACACACCAAGAGACTGAAAGGATTTCTCCAGGCTGCCCTAGAGGCTTTTGTATATAAAGAGATGAGCAACAACACTCCTCCAGTCCTCTTGGGTTTTTTTGTTCTTGGGAGGGCATTTCTTGCATTTCATCCTTTTTGGGTTGCTGGGTGAAATTCCCCCGTGGGCAGAGGAGCTGACGTTTGCCTACAAAAGATGTCACTCAGGAACGGGGCAGGAGCACACTTCATAGAATCGTAGAACTGTCAGGGTTGGAAGGGAGCTCAAAGCTCATCCAGTTCCAACCCCCTGCCATGGGCAGGGACATCCCCCACTAGATCAGGCTGCCCAGAGCCCCATCCAGCCTGGCCTTAAAAACTCCCAGGGATGGGGCTGCCACCCCCTCTCTGGGCAACCTGTGCCAGGGTCTCCCCACCCTCATGGGGAAGAACTTCTTCCCAACGTCCAATCTGAACCGACCCATCACTTGTTTCTTTGGTGCGCATTTAGTGCACGTTTAGTTCTTTGGTGCACAGCTGAATGGTCTCCAATCCTGTTAGAAAAGTGCTTCTTTGGAGGAAAAAGCAAACAAACAAACAAAAAATTATAAAGAACAAAGCCAGGGGAACACCAGTATCAAAAAAACATATGATTTTGTTTTAATCCTTACTCCAGAAAACTGTCTAAGGATGTGTTTAACATTTATTTTGTGTGTCTGTGAAACCTGTATAGATTTCAGCACAATTTTCAATTTAAGCAGGTATTTTGCTGAATAAGGATGTCAACTTCTGCTGAATCTCCGTGTAAAATTCTCTCTCAGAAAACCAGAGATCAGCTTTGACTTGATTAGTAATAGTAATTTAGGTTATTCTAAGAGAATAAACGGAGGCACAATACGTGTGCGGGAGAATATTATTCTATTCTTAATTGGTATTAGCCTGTTCTTACTAGAAAGATCATTTATTAGGCTTGGATAAAAGCATGGATTTCATCATTATTTTTTTCTAATTTTTTTGTGTAACTGTTTTAGGTCTCGCTGCCTCTTTGGGGAAACTCGTTTTTCTCGTGAAACATCTTTTTCGTACGCAATGGACCTTTGCTTTCTGAAACACTATATATTAAAAAAAAATGTTTGTGCCTATGGAAGTCTGACAGCTTTTTGTCCTGAAATCCCCATTTGCTTTCCCTGTCTGCTTCCTTTTCCTTCTCACATGTAGTGGACTGCATGGATCCGACCTGCTCGGGACGAGGCGTGTGCGTGCGAGGAGAATGTCACTGTTCCGTGGGCTGGGGGGGAACCAACTGCGAGACCCCAAGAGCCACTTGTCTGGACCAATGCTCCGGCCACGGCACTTTCCTCCCGGATACTGGACTCTGCAGCTGTGATCCCAACTGGACTGGACACGATTGCTCAATCGGTAACGTCAGCGGTGACTTACTGTTGGTTTTTTGGGTTTTGTTTTATTTAGACTTTATGGAATATTCAGGTCTGCAAAAAGAATGCTACAAATGCGTTCCAGTAAAGCGCGTGTGAGGCGTGACTGGAAGCAGAAACGCTCAACTGCATAAATAATTCTGTTTCCATTGCTGAGCATAGAGCCACGTAACAACTAACCCCATTAAACACGCCTGGGCTGGCTATTGGTGATTATATCTCTATGAATATTCTTGATGCTCTACATAGAACTGCTTGTTCTGGTGCTAGTTCTTGATGAATCCCAGTAGCCACCAAAGGGTCTGGTTTGATTTTTAGAAGCTGATTAAATATTCTTTGGGTCTCGTTTCCCTTCGGAGTTTAAGCGCTCTGTCTTTCCAGGCTTGGCTAGAGGAGGATGACTGTCACGCAGGGTTCATATGAAAAGACTGTAAGCACTGTCAAGTAAAAAACAAATTAATTGAGGAGAAGTGTTTAATAGTGCGAACACCTAGCAAGAAGAGATTTTTGTGGGCTATTTTGTGTCAAAGTCTGGGACTGTGACCTTCCTTCATTCCTCAGCTGAATCGGCATCGAGTATCTGTAATGAAGGCTAAAGAAAAGCCTTTTCCTCCAAACGCAGTTAGCTTTCAGATGCCACACTGAGAAATGCCATCGCACGTTAAATATGGAACATGAGTCTTTTGGCTTTTGTGCTCACAAACAAGAGACCACAGCAATAGCAGCTTCGTTACCTTGCGCAGCTGGAGTGGAACTAAGCCAGAAATCCAGGGCAGCTCAGTATAGGCAAGGAAATGAAATGAATTTTGAGGACAAAAAAAAAGATATTAGGAAAGTAGATATTGTAGAAAAATTACCTAAATGACATGTTTGCTGAGGAATTACTATCACGTGTAAAGAAAATCAGGTTAACGGCTTGCAAATGTTTTCAAAGAGTAACTTCCAAGGATGGAGAAAACTGAATAAACTGGTGCAAGGGGTATAAAAGAAATCCTCTTTGACAATCGTCATTTAGGTTAGATGTTAGGAAGCTTGTCATAAAGTAAAATGGACTGGGCTGAAGAATAAGCAGAAGAGGAGGGCTCCTTGCCTGGGGCTAAAAGAGGTTGATCCAAACTTTTGCAGATGCGGGAGGGAGGCTATCCGGCACTGACAGGAGCATAAATTTGGTGTCAGGATTTTCCCTTCCCTGTATTACCATCTTCAATTCCATCCTCTATTAGTTCATTTGTAAGACCACCGTAAGGGGAAAGGTAGCAGTGTATTTCTAGTGAATCTGTAGCATAGTTCATAATTGAGTCATTATTCTGAGTTTATGTGGAGATTTGGGGATTGCAGGGATGGCTTTAGAAAAATGTTCATTTCTACACGCAAACAGAATTCACTTTCCCTTTGTTAACCTGCAGGGTCATGTACAGATGATTTATAAGCTTTCTTTATACTGCTTTTATAAATCCATCTAGTGCAAACTTTCTTTGGCAGCGTGAGGTTATTTGAGACAAACTTAAGCATCATTCCAAGACCTTTTTCCTCACCGAGCTGCTTGTAACATTCAGGTTATTGTGCCTCACAGCTAAAAATCACAGCTGAGGTGATTTGTAAACCTCCACGTCTAACATGGACCTTTCCACTGAATTGATGACTTGATGGGAAAGACAGATTTACTCACAGAGTGCGTGGTGCTCTTCTTGCATGACTAAAACGGAGCGAGCAAGCGTGTTAGCACACGTAACAGCACGCTGCCCAACCCAGTGGGGTGGAGGCTGTGTAGAAGGGACTACAGGGGCCTGATTTTTATTGTCCTGTAAAGCAGGACCAAACAGAACAGAGGAATTATCGAGTGAAGGAGTTAATTACTTGCATAACTCAACCTCAACTCGGCAAAGCAGTTATTAGAACAGTGAAATCTGTAAGGCTGCGCTTACGTGGGCTCATGCCAAGGACAATCCCTTTTGTAAACTGTGTTGAGAAGCAGGCCCTGAGAACAGCGTAATCATCTGGAAATACAGAATACAGTGGGTTTTCCAGCTCTTAACACCTTGAAGTCGAGACTAATACCTGCCTGCAATGGCATATACTGTGTTCATTTAGAAGGTATCAGTCATAGAACCATAGACTGGCCTAGGCTGGAAGGGACCTTGGAGATCATCTAATCCAACCTCCCTGTCACAGGTAGGGACGCCTCTCAACTAGATCAGGCTACTCAAGGCTCTGTCCAACTTGGCCTTGAACACCTCCAGGGAGGGGGCAGCCACAACATCTCTGGGCAATTTATTCCAAAGTCTTGCCACCCTCGGACTGAAGAATTTCTTCCTAAGATCCAATCTAAATCTATTCTCCTTCAACTTAAACCCATTTCCCCTTGTCCTATCAGTGGACACTCTTGTAAAAAGTCCCTCCCCAGCCTTCCTGTAGGTTCCCTTCAGGTATTAGAAGGCAGCTATTAGGTCCCCCTGAAGTCTTCTCTTCTCCAGGCTGAACAACCCCAGCTCCCTCAGCCTGTCCTCATAGCAGAGCTGCTCCAGCCCCTGGATCATCTTTGTGGCCTCCTCTGGACTCGTTCCAACAGCTCCATGTCCCTCTTATGGTGGGGGCACCAGAACTGGACTCAGTATTCGAGGTGGGGTCTCACCAGAGCAGAGCAAAGGGGGAGAATCCCCTCTCCTGCCCTTCTGGCCACACTCCTCTGGATGCAGCCCAGGACAGGGTTGGCCTCTGGGCTGCAGGAGCGCCCTGTTGGCTCACGTTGAGCTTCTCATCCATCAGCACCCCCAAATACTTCTCTTCAGGGCTACTCTCAACCCACTCTGTGCCCAGTTTGTATTTGTGCCTGGGGTTGGCCCAGGCACATCAGTCAATGTGGAAGAAGCTGGGTGAAACTCTACAGCTAATCATATGAAGAAAGTAAAACTAGACTCTTTTTGAACCTTAGGCTCGATCTTTCAGCTAAGTAGGTAGGTTTCATCTGCCTTTAGCAGGAATCTTAGAAGAACATGGATGGCTGGATAATTCCTTAGTTTTTCACAAGATAATAATATTGCAGAGGTTGCTGTTTCCTGTTTATATTTTTTTTTTCCACTGTGTTTTTATGGGCAAGCTATGCAGTTCAATTTTTTTGTGAGTTCTACTATGCACTGCATTGTAGGAGGAAGTAATGGCATGGGGTGGTGGGTTCTTTTCAGTTTATGTGTGTGCTCACTGCCAGTGTATCTTGTGATGTGACTGCTCCCCTACTACCTCGGCTTCTCCACTCGAGAAAAATGCTTCTTAAACATGCTTCGCCCTTTCATGCAAGGGACAGTTTCTTTGGATCTCCTTTCTCTCAGCATGCACTTCTTTTTTGATTGTAGTGCATATATTAAAAAAATCTTTTAGAGAAGGGTGCAGAGATATGTCCAGAGATAACCTGTCCTGAGCAGGAAAAGGGGCATTTTGATTTCTCCATGAGAGAATTAAATCCCTTGTCTTTTGCATCTCAGTACTGTTGCACAAGCAAGGATAAAAAGGTCCTTTATAACCCAGTTCAGCCAAGAAGTCTTTCGTACAAGAAAGATAATTAAGGAACCACTTCTCATAACCCCTTTTCTCCAGGGTCTGCAGTCACAGATCCTCTATATGCCAGTGCTGTCTCCCTTCACCTCTTAATGAGCCCTAGCAAAGGACTTCCCTCTCCAGGTTCTGGCAACTAATGAAGACATCACAGACAGCTCTCTTAACCTCTTATTGTCCAAGTACAGTGGGAAGAAGCATATACAGAACTTAGTATGTGATACAGTCTTTCTCTCTTGATCTATTTAAACCAGACCAAGTATTTCTGGCTTATCAGGAGGCAACAAACCACGTACCACAAGACATATTTTCTGAGTGCAGTGAAATGAATAGTTGAGTCAGATTATCTGCATTTGGCTAGTGCACCGTTTCCCAAAGGGATCTCACCGATGCATCAGGACTGTCCAGGCCCATCAAAACAGTAGTGTGCTTGGGTGCAAAATCATTCTTAAAGGAATTAAGTTACGTGGTGTTGTCCTTCACTCTCCTCAAATTTAAATCAGTGATTTTCACACCGTTCTGTGTTTAGTAGTTGACATCTTGACATCCATGATATTCACTAGGATTGTCAGAAAGTTGATTATGTAAAGCAGCAATAGAAATTATGTTCTCTATGTAATAAGTGTACTTTTTCTGGGCAGTTGACAGTGGTTGTACATTGACCTGCATACAGATCAGGTTTCCTTCTCAATCACTCATTTGCAATGACTCTCTTTATGCACAGTTGACATCCAGTGGACTGCTCGAGACCCTTAAAAATGCACTGGAGAAGAGCAGTAATAGCAATAGTAATTTGTATGTGGTGGTCCTAAATTGGCAGTGGAGGCATAAAATCGTGGGCTGTGCTTTTAATCATGAGAGTTGGGAACTGGCAGCTGAGACTCAGTAAAGAAGTCAGAAGTTTGGATGTTTTACTTCTGAAAAGGCTAAGAGAGCATGCCTGACCAGAAACTGAGGCTGAGCTTGCGTTACCATGTCTCATTAAGTCTGGTAGTTTGATCCTCTTCATAGTTTCTCTCATCACTTCTGCTGCTGACAGTATTTTCTGAGGATATGTCCTTTGACTTTATGATGGCCCTTTTCCCCTTCTGTCCCAGTGACTTTTTCCTAAACTTTGCTACTAAGGTATATGACCGCAAGGATATTTAGGCATTTACAATTTACCTTAAGCAAATGCAAATCATCTAACTGTACTACAGTGTTGCAGAGAACTCAGCTTCTGAGACATCGTACTGTCTAGAGCTGTCCAATGCAAAGCTACCTTAAGTTCTTAAACTTCTTCTGTGGCACATATAGCATGTGCCTCCTTGGTCTGAGAAAGCACTGGATTTGCTCTCCAACTTCTTAGCAGAGTATCAATCCCACCTACCAGGGCAATGCAAATGCTACAATCAGTCATCTCAAAGAATACAATGATCCGAAGAGGTGATCCAAGGGGATGTTGGTCTCTTCTCCCTAGTGGTGAATGGGGGAAATGGCCTTAAGTTGCGTCAGGAGAGGTTCAGGGTGAATATTAGAAGGAATTTCTTTACTGAGAGGGTTGTCAGGCATTGGAATAGGCTGCCCAGGGAGGTGGTTGAGTCACCATCCCTGGAGGTGTTTAAGAGATGGGTGGATGTTGTGCTGAGGGACATGGTTTGATGGTGTTGGCAGGGCTAGGACAAAGGTTAGACTTGATGATCTTTAAGGTGTCTTCCAACCAAAACTGGTCTATGATACTGTGATTCTGTGTCCAACTTTTGTCCTAGCCCTATCAACACCACTAAACCATGTCTCTCAGCACAACATACACCCGTCTCTTAAACACCTCCAGGGATGGTGACTCAACCACCTCCTCGGGCAGCGTGTTCCAATGACTAACAAGTCTTTCAGTAAAGAAAGTCTTCCTAATATCCAACCTGAACCTTCCCTGGTGCCCAATGACAGGACAAGAGGCAACAAGCACAAGTCAGCACTCAAGGAGTTTCATCTAAATATGAGGAAGAACTTCCCTGTGAGAGTGCCGGAGTTCTGGCACAGGCTGCCCAGGGAGATTGTGGAGTCTCCATCTCTGGAGAATTTCAAAACCCATCTGGACACGTTCCTGTGTGACATGCTCTGGGCAATCCTGCTTTAGCAGGGGGTTGGACTAGGTGATCTCTAGAGATTCCTTCCAACCCCCAACATGCTGTGATTCCGTGATTCTCTGTGATGATTCTATGATTCTGTGATCTCCTCAGGATTTCCAGCGCTGCAGCACTCATCCTGGTCACACTGAGTCTGTCTAGAAATGTTATAAATGTCTAGAGGGCAGAAAAAAGTATGGTTTGGGCTTCATGCCCAGTTCAGTGCCATCCCCTCCTGCTTTTAGGCTTCCCATGGCATTACCAGTTTAGGGGGATAGTTGTCCTAGAGAAGAGAAACCTCTGCAGGGGGCTGTTCAGATTTTAGTTAAGTGGAAGTCCTTGAAAGAGAGCTTAATGAATTCCGCATCGATTCAGCTGTGTTCTTCTCTGGGTACTTCATGTTACTTTGGAGCAGTCTCAGTTTAGCTTTTGAGAGCTCCTCAGTTCTGCCAAATAACTGTAGGAGACTCAGCAGGCTTCATGATCAGAGGTTCCTTAGGAAAGAGGCAATTACAGAACTGTGGCATTTAACAGAAGAAAAATAGGAAACCCCTTCTTAGCCTGTGTGATTGGTTAAAAACAGCTTAGGACAGGCTTCAGACTGCCATATAGGAATCACGATACGTGTCTAGATAAACTTGGCCTCCAAGCAGAGTGGCAAAATGACATGGGTATCCATAGAGCGAGCAGAAAACCAGCTGTTTACCCAAAACAGTTCTCTGTGACTTTGCTGTTTTCGATGGGGTAAGAGGCTGGATTTAAAATAAAAGTAGCATGATATGTGTACCCATGTCTCTGATTACGGGGAAGCCATATTACAGAATCACAGAGTCACAGAATTGTTGAGGCTGGAAAAGACCTCTGAGATCATCAAGTCCAGCCTATTCTTACAAATGATAGCACAGCACATTGAAGTCAATGGAAAAGCTCCCGTTTACTTTGCAGGGATATGGGTCCACTGTCCATTCACAAACAATTATTAGATTTAAGATTCTGTACTGACTAATGGTAATGACTGGGTTTTTTAGCACCAGCTTAGTTGTGTAAATTCACAATGGAGAAAGTCTGTCAGAGAGAATCACAGAACGTTAGGGGTTGGAGAGGACCTCCAGAGATCATCTGGTCCAACCCCTCTGCCAAAGCAGGAACCCAACAGAGTTCCCCACCACAAAGTTGTACAGCACATTGAAATTTGATCATCTGAGAGGTCTTTTCCACCCTCAATAATTCTGTGATTCTGTGAAATAGGCATGTTTTCTGTATTCCAATTAGTAGATGAGGAGACCAGGAAGAATGAACTTCTGAAGAGGAAAGATAGAGCAAATGCACCTTTACCTTCAAACATCTTTTTTCATCAGGAATTGTGCAGGAGATTATTGCACATGCTCATGCAGACGCACGGAAACACAGTTCTCGTATATCTTACCAGACAACATCATATCCCATTGGTCAAACAGCACCAGAGTTAATACAACGTGTGTGATAAAAATGGATTTCCTTGGGCTTATTGGTGTCAACCTGACAAAACAAAATCTCATGTTAAATTTATGTCCTGCCCAAGGCCACCAAGATGAAAAACCATCCGTAGAAAATGTGCATATAATTCCTCTTTTAAACCATAATTTTCTTCATTAAGAGGTAAAAATGTCTCTGTAAAAGATGATATTACATAAGCTGTCTTATGACCCAGGCTTGTACTTTACTTCAGACTAGGGCCCCCTTTAGTGCCTAAGAAATAGCTGATTTGTCTTTTTCTTGGCTTTAAAACATGGGGAAGAACAAGAGAAATAAACCTCAGGATACAACACCTGAAATTGATAAACACTCATATATTTTAATCTTTGTGACTTAAGAAAAAGTTATCAGGCACAGCTATGGGATCAAATGCCCCTGTGAGTGATCGTCCTTCAACTTGTAATTTATTTGTCTCACTACCCTTGTAGCGTGATGGGGAACATTAGAGCAGGGCAATTGAAATTATGGGAGCACAGGGTCTTCCAAACTAAGCTTCAGAAGATGCCGTTAGTGGCTCAATACTAAAATTGCAAACTCACTCCTGAAGCCTTACCTTGGTCCTTTAACAGTTGTTGTAGGCGAAGAATTGTTTGATACCAGCAGGGCTTTCGTCCTCAGCCTTGCAGAGCCAGAACATTCTGATTTGTGAGCTTGTGATCTTCATTTTATTTGCATGGGGAGAATTATGTTTTCCCTCTGAGGAAATAAGGTGTGTGCAGCCCAGCACTGTTACACAAGGGTCTGCCTGACGGATACCTGCTTTGTGAATCGCAAAGGAATAAGTCAATCCAGAGAACTGACAGTGTTAACAAGAACTATCATTGTACCAAACGTCAAGTTTTTCATGTGGTTGGGATTGCAAGTAGAGTTTAGCCTGCCCGTTGCCAGGATGAACTTATCCTTTAAAGTCTTCTGAGCTTTTTATTTAAAATTCAATAAAAGACTAAAACTAGCCCAAATATTTGAAAGAAAAATATTCAGGAGGGCTTTCATTTGAACGCTCTTCTACTCCCTTTCCCTTTGTTTATGGTAAATGTGTATAAGGAGACCCTGGTGTGGTGGAAAAAAAAAAGGAAGCAGTTGAGATTGGCTGTAGTTGTTTTTGTGGGGAGTCCAATTCTTCAAAAGTTCAAATATCTTTGTGGTCAGCAGATGAAAAGGACACACTAAAGGGACGGCGAAAACTCCCGCTGAGATAGAAAATGCAACTTATGTTTCAAACGTGGATTCCTTCCTGCAATCTGAGAATTTTTCTTAGCACACTTCCTTGGCCAACCAACGGAGAGGTTGAAGGAAAGGAAACGTTGCGTTCTAGCTGTCACTTGAAACTTGGCCAAAACCGGTGGAAATGGTGATATCATCAGTCTGCCTCTGACCATTAGATCACAAAATGTTTGGTCTGATTAGGTCATGTCTCAAGTTGAGAACAGTGTCTGTCCAGTGGAGCAACAAGCAATCCCTGGTCTTCGCTGACCTTCGGCAGAGCGTGATGAGGGAAGCTTCTTTTTCTCGGCATCAGCTGTACCAGCATCAGTGCAAATTTATGGATCCCTTCAAAGGGCAAAGGGTTGACTACTCCATTCCCTGTTTGTTTTCTGCAACAATTAGGGCTAGTTCCCAGCATGCCAATTTTAGGTCAGCATTCTTCCCTATCTCCAAACGTGACCTCAGCAGCCACCCCATGAGCTCAAAAGTTCTTTTTGTTCGGATCAATTATGCTTTGTGTTGTGGACTTTTCTGACTGAAAACAGCAGTGATATACTGGACTCCGTAGGGTTCATGTTAACTTGGCTAATTTGAAGAATAGACGTTTGACAGCACCACAGCAAGCTGTTGAATTCCATGTTAAAATAGCATGTTTTGCGGATTGCTAATCAATTAGCATGTTTGCCTGTATCACTGAAAACTTATGAGTCTCAGATGACCAAGTTTTGGCTTATTCTCTCATTTTATTTTAGAAAGGAGGAGCCTTAGAGTCCTTACAGTTTCTGAACTTATATCATGCCAGCATGAGGGCTGGTCATAATTTAGTCCCTTCTCTACAAGACAGTATCTGTCATGAAGTTGCTGCTTTTTTGAACAATATTAAGTCACTTCTTTGACACAGTGTAATCCAGCTGTCACTGAGGACAAAATTATTGTCCTGCAAGAGCGGTGTGAATTGGTTCTTCAAGTTCTTTGGGAGAAAAAACCAGTTGAGCAAACCAGCTCAGGATCTGAAACGTTATAGTCACTGCATGGAATAGGTCATGCTCCTGAAGCTGTAGGAATTGTCCTGAGTTTCTGTAGGCTTAGAATTGCTCTATGGCAGTTGTGCAGCTTTTGAACTGAACATACGTGACGTTCAAGAAGTTTGTCCAATCCATTTGTAACTGATTCACAGGAGACCCTGTAGATATCCTCTTCATTTTGTGAGTCTAGACCTCTGCTTCTGACTATTCCCTCTTTTAACCAGAGTACTGCTGGAATATCAGCAAGGGTGGATGGTTGTGTGTAGTCAGGCTCTGCCTGTGATCTACCTTGACTAGGCTGGATCAAGACTGTCCTCTGTTACCTCACATTTTTGGCTCTGCAAGAATGGTCGTAGGTTCCATCTCACAGCTTTTCCACTTGCACTCGGTGAACTCCACACTGTTGTTGGTGAAGAGCTCCTGTGGCTGTGACCTCACGATGACCAGAGCTCATTGTGTGGCCAAGTAGGAGCAGGGAGGTGATTGTGCCCCTGTGCTCGGCACTGGTGAGGCTGCACCTTGAGTGGTGTGTGCAGGTCTGGGCTCCACAGTACAGGAAGGACATCAAGGTGCTGGAGAAGGTACAGAGAAGGGCAACCAGAACGATGAGGGAACTAGAGCATAAGTCTTATGAAGAGAGGCTGAGGGAGCTGGAGCTGTTCAGCCTGGAGCAGAGGAGGCTGAGGGGAGACTTTATCACTCTCTACAACGACCTGAAAGGCATCTGCAGTGAGGTGTTTATTGGCCTCTTCTCCCTAGTGAGTAGCCCCAGGACAGGAGGGAATAGGTTCAAGTTGTGCCAGGGGAAGTTTAGATTGGATATTAGGAAAAACTTCTTCACTGAAAGGGTGGTGAAGCACTGGAATGGGTTGCCAGGGGAGGTGGTGGAGTCACCATCCCTGGACATGTTTAAAAAAAAGCTGGATGTGGCACTTGAGGAGATGGTTTAGTGTTAGGGTGGTGTAGGGCTGTGGGTTGGACTTGATGAGCTTCAAGTCCTTTCCAACTTTTATGATTCTATGGTTCATCGTGATCAGAGCTTATGCAAAGGTTTATTGGATGTTTTCAGCTTCATCAAATCCCATTTCACTCCCAATTTAGAATGGCTGATTTTAAATAACAGGGTGAATAACTTAGGAGTCAGTAAAAGGCAATAACGTAAAAATAATGAGCAAGTGGTGGTTGTCATAGAGCAGATCAGTGTCTGCTGAAGGCCAGAAATCCATGACTGAACAAGCTGTCTGAAGTGGATGCACTGGGTTCAGCCCCGCTGCCCCCTCCCAAGTTGCGAGATGTTCATGCTGCAAAAACGATCATCGCGATCTGGGCTAATGAGCACCTTCCTGATGGTCTCGACAGCTGAAAGTTTGAAAGGGCTTTGGAGAGAGCTTTGCTTCTTTCCCATCGAGCTGATCCTTCCAGACCAGCGCTGAGGCAGATGGACAGCACAGCAGACACAAAGCAGCTGCTGCTGGATCCCATTTGTGTGGACAGACAGACAGCTAACTTCTGGGTATGTCAGCCCAGCAAGGTCCATAAAACTTCTGTGTTTCCTTTTGAAAAAAAAAGAGATGAATAACAGTAAAATTTCCACGTTCCTTGGTGAAATATTCTCTGAAGAAAAAGGAAACTGTGTAATAATACCCAGTTCTGGATAAGGGAATCCCAAGCAAATCTAGCTTGTGGCTGCTTCAACACACACATTTGTAAACACTCTGTTGAATTTACTTTAGACAAAACAAAACTACAGAATTGGAAAAGGAGTTAGTTCTTTTTAATGATTGTAAGCATGAACAAAAGGCTTTTCTGCTGTCGAATTATCTCCTCCTAATGGACACAGAGAGGAAATTAAAATTAGTCGAGAGAAGAATCCTTGTTAGGGACTTCGTTTAATATGGAAGGAGTTGTTTCTTCTCTGGGAAGCTTTAACTCAGATCCCAGAAAGCATGAAGTTTCAATTAAGCATCAAAGAAAAAAAACATAATCCTGCGCTTTGGGATATTTATTTTTATTCAACAAAACTCAACTCCAAGACTGAAGTCCATCAATACATGGCGTTTCGTGTCCTGCTATTCAACAGTAAGAGACAGCTTAAAAGAAAGTTCAGAATAATAAATAAAGGGAAGATTGACAGGAGTACAAAATAAATCACAGCCATAGAAGAGATGCGGTGGTCAGTCCCTAGCATTTAAGGCAAGGATGAAAATAGGGTATAAATATTGTAGAAGCCAGAGGCTGATAAAAGGCAGCAGACCACTTTAATGGAATTTCATCTCACAGAGTTACAGCTTTTCAGACAGGAGCTGCAAAAACTTTATGCAAATATGAAAAAAAGCTGAAATTGCCCTTGGAGGTGAGATTTTAATCTTTTTTTTTAACAGACATCCCAGCTGTGCAGGTTGGGTGAGAGCTGTGTCCCCTTGTGCTGGGTGCTGTGTGTTTACAGAGTAAGAGGCTCAGTCCTGGAGGATGAACACATATCAGCTAGTTACAGTAGCAAACTCATGCATTGCTCGTTTTAGAGATAGAAGGTGTGTCCCAGGGTGGCAAAGGAACAAATCTCCTGAATCTGCTCAGCAGCTGCTCTGTGGATTCTTCATCTCCAAGTGAAACAGCTCAGAATCACCTAGATTCCCGATTTGCATCTCCAGAAAGAGATGAGACCTAGATGATTTGCAGAAGGCTTTCACTTAAACACAAAGCTGCTTATGCAACCAAAGAACTAAGAACAAGAGGAAAATGGGGGAAAGAACTGAAGCGGGGTTAATCGTAGAATCATAGAATCATAGAATCAAAGGTTGGAAAGGACCTTTAAGATCATCAAGTCCAACCTACACCACTCTAACACTAAACTATCTCCTCAAGTGCCACATCCAGACGTTTTTTAAACACGTCCAGGGATGGTGACTCCACCACCTCCCTCAGCAACCCATTCCAGTGCTTCATCACCCTTTCGGTGAAGAAGTTTTTCCTAATATCCAGTCTAAACTTCCCCTGGCGCAACTTGAACCCATTTCCTCTTGTCCTATCGCTGTTCACTAGGGAGAAGAGGCCAACCCCCGTCTCACTGCAGCTGCCTTTCAGGCATCTTTAGTATCCAGCTGAAGGCCAGAATTGGATGCTTTCTTTTCTTAGGAATTTCCACCAACCCTTCTCCTAGACATGGGCAGCTAAGCCAGCTCAACCACTTAGAGTAAAAACTCACTCCTCTTCTGTCATCCATGTTTTATACCTCCTTTGTGCATACCCAGTCTTTTCTGCAAGTGCAGAGTTGTCGTTTCTAGACGTGCATTAAAGACCCCAACTCAGCCCTCCTTCTGCAGAGCCTGGCAAGAATCAGCATTTAGGCCACCTCAGTTATCCTGGTTAGGGTCACACTGTAATGCAGGATGAGCATTCCCCAACTCAGGCACTCCAGGATGCTCCTCAGGGCTTCAGCTTCAGTAAGGGAAAGCTCAGGTGTCCTGAGTCACATTTCAAAGCCGTCGCTGCAGGTCAGTGCTCATCCTGAAGAGGGATGATAGCAAAGCTGATGGATTTGTTTTCAGGCTCTGTAGAGCATCCATAATCTTGATTTCCTCATCCATGGAAAGAAAAGAAACAACTGTTACCTTTAAGACATATTCAGTTTTCTGAGCTATGTAAAATGCATGGAGATCCTTTAGTGAAGTCATCTTGCTACCAAAAGTTTAATTATGCTCGGAAAAGCAAACAGGTTTACTATTTATTGAGGTAAATAATTATTATGATTTGTACATTGGTAATATTTACCTAACTGATGCATGTTTTAAAAATGGGTAAGCAGATTATTTGCATAAAAGCATTCAGTAATGCCGACCTTACTGTTAGGAGGTGATCTCTGAAGGCAAAAACACGTGACTTTCAGTTAGCGACAGTGACACAAGTTGGGCATCCATTCCCCAGTCACTGCTGAAACAGGGTGATTTCCAGAGGATTTTGTGCTACAGAATTGTTACTGGCAAGGACAGAAAATTCAGAGCTCTCCCTTCAGGTTTTGTCATGCTCCGTAGTTTGAACCTTTATAACATTTGTAAAAAGGATGTTTTTAAAAAGCTAATGAGCTTCACGTCTTCTCCACTTCCAGCAGAGGAGTTTGTATGTCACTACAGTTATCAAATCATACAGCTGAGTGTTTGAAAGCACTGCAAAAGGCGTTTTGTTGTGAAGAATTTATTTAGCACTTCATCGCTATCTTAAATCATGAACCTTTTGGGTTTTTCCATCCGTATCTTCATTTTAGATGCTTTTCCCAGATATTCCCCAAAACTTGTCTCCTAAAGCAAACACAGGTTGTGAAAACAAGGCTTAGCTCCTCACCAGTCTTTTTGTTTCTTTTCTGGAAAAGTACGTCTGAGGCTGGAAATTGCCTCAGATGCGCCAGCTTGAAATGGGAAAAATCCCAGTTAAGACAGATTTTTAATTATTAAATTTTCTATTAATATGTTGAAGGTCAGTGGAACTGCCCCAGTTTTCAGGAAGCTCTGAGCAATTTTACCTGATCTTATATTTTAGCACTAAATCCATATTTATTAAAGGATTTAGCAGGCAGGTTGGAAGCGGCTAAATCTCTGATTCTGCATCACATGAATGCTAAAGAAAAATTTTCATCTGCATTGCTCTTCTCTAAGCTGGAAAGCTTTAAACTGTTGTCAAACCAATTTTAGGATTTTGGGGCGATAGGGGTAAACATATAAAAATGGATTTGCCCTAAATGAAGCACAAATTGACATCATTATCCCTTTCCCAACCCAATTCTTCGATGTAATGTGAAAAGAATATGACATTCTGGATTATGCCACTTTCTATGTTGGAAGCTACCGTGTCTGTTAGATCAATTAAAAGGGGCCATGAACAAAGCGTTACACTGGTGAGTAGTGTCTGATAGGTTTCTTTTCCCATTTTTCATCTGAAATATCAAAGGCAACATAGCAGACTTTTTATTCTTAAGGGGCCAGTTTTTAGCAGGATATGCAAAAAAAAAGTTTTTAAAAAAGAACCAAGTACAAGGTTTTTATTTGTATAAGTAATTGCTGTGGCATTCTTACTTCTGAAGTGCTGTTAATGGACTGTGACCTCATTACACCTGGCACAGTGCAAGCACAGAACAAAAAGGATAATCTTTGCCTCCGATAGTTGAGATTCTTAAGCATTAAGTGGGCAGCGACAGATAGAGACGTGCTGATGGAGGTAGAATAAAATTACAGGGCACTTTTTGTCGACGCAATATGGATCATAGAATAATAGAATGGCCCAGGCTGGAAGGGACCTTAGAGATCATCTAATCCAACCTCCCTGTCACGGGCAGGGATGCCTCTCAACTAGATCAGGTAACACATGGGGACTGAACGGGGATCGAACCCGCGACCTTGGTGTTATCAGCACCACTCTCTAACCAAGTGAGCTAAACTGGAGAAGTTAAGGCACATCAGCAGCCACTGTCAAGGTTTTGAGCAGGTTTCAAGGTGGGTTAGGGTTTTTAAGAGAGCCTTGAGGAACCCTGAGGTAACCTTTACAGACCAGAGGGAAATCTCTCCCCCAATCATGAGGAAATAATGAGGAAAAAAAAAACAAAACAATTTGTCTATAAACTACCCAGCAGGTCATTGGGCTGATTCCTGGCAGTGATGGAATAGAACAGGTCCTGAAACTGAAGATGAGTCTTTTCTTTGTTTTATTATTTGTGTGAAGAATAACCAGAATCCTCTTGGAATGCCGTTATCCTTCTCTAAGGATAATGTTTATGCTGCACCTCAAGCCCTTTGGTCAACCACTCAAAATTCGGCAGTGCCTTGAGCACAGTCTCTTCCAGGGGTTTTCCATGAAAGAGGTTTCATGTGGATTGTCCTCTGGAGCCACCTGTGTTTTTAACTTGACCCAGAGGGCAACTAGATGAGGTTCAGTTCTTCAGGCAAGAATGTAACATGAGGTGAGATGAAATCCAGACAATAGAAAACAATCCTAGACAGTAACGTGATAAAAACCCAGACGGTAGAGTAGAAAAGAACTCGATAACTTAGATAAAACCCTGCATCCGTTAATCGATTAACGTGCGTCAGTGCCCTCTGGTAAACACAAGTGTCAGGAAGCAAAACACAGGGTATTACACAGAGTCACAGAATCACAGAATGTCAGGGGTTGGAACGGACCTCAACAGATCATCCAGTCCAGCCCCCTGCCAGAGCAGGATCACCTACAGTAGATCACACAGGAACACGTCCAGGCGGGTTTTGAATGTCTCCAGAGAAGGAGACTCCACAACCTCCCTGGGCAGCCTGTGCCAGGGCTCTGTCACTCTCACAGTGAAAAAGTTTTTTCTAATATTTTCGTGGAACCTCCTATGTTCCAACTTGTACCCATTGCCCCTTGTCCTGTCAATGGACATCGCTGAGCAGAGCCTGGCTCCGTCCTCCTGACACTCCCCCTTGACATATTTATAACCATGACTGAGGTCACCCCTCAGGCTCCTCTTCTCCAAACTGCAGAGCCCCAGCTCCCTTAGCCTTTCCTTGTAGAGGAATTTCTTGTGGAGCAGAGGTGCGGTATAACTTTAAAAGCGTGGACAACCCAGCTTAGGCCTAAACAGAGGCTCTGTCCTTGAAGCTGCCTTGGAACACAGGGAGGAGGAGGTTTTATCTGTTTTGTGAAGAGCCTTGCCAGGGGGAGAAAGGGGGGGTGAGAACCGCTTGCATAGTGGAATGGCACTACCCAATAAAACACTGGCGCGTGTGAACCTGTAACTGACCAACTCTGTTAAGGGGCAGGCGCGGGGACACTGCTTAAGTGTATATCTTGAGCTGTCCGGAGCAATAAAGGGGTAACTACTTCTAGCCATATCAGTGGGATTTGTCATTGTCTTGACCGGCTCTCCGACGGGACCCTCTTCATTTCCTCATCAGGGAGATGCTCCACTCCCTTCATCATCCTAGTTGCCCTGCGCTGGACTCTCTCCAGCAGTTCCCTGTCCTTCTGGAACTGAGGGGCCCAGAACTGGACACAATGTTACTCAAAATCCAATTATTTCCCACAGAGTCATGTGGGCTGATTGTACCTTCTGAGGACAGTAAACTTCATGTTTGCTCTTCGAATTGGGCCCCAGATTTGCTCAGAAGGTTTCCTTCCTTCAAGATGCTACAGACAGCTTCAACAGGCAGCATCACTCTCTACAACTACCTGAAGGGAGGCTGTAGAGAGGTGGGGGTTGGTCTGTTCTCTCTAGTGGAGAGTGATAGGATGAGGGGAAATGGATTTAAATTGCGCAAGGAGGGGTTCAGGTTGGATATTAGGAAGAATTTCTTTACTGACAGGGTTGTCAGCCATTGGAACAGGCTGCCCAGGGAGGGGGTTGAGTCACCGTCCCTGGAGGTGTTTAAGAGACAACTGGATGGTGCATTGGGAGACATAGTCTAGTGGGTTGATAGGGCTAGGACAAAGGCTGGACTCTATCTTCAAGGTCTCTTCCAGCTGAAACTATTCTGTGATTCTGTGATTTTATGAGAACCACACGGCAAGATGAAGTAAAACATAACGCACCCCTAGGAAAGGATAAGGAATGGCTAAGCTGTTCATACAAACAGTGGAAGAGATTAAAGATGAAAGGAAATATTTAGTCACCTTTTGGGAACAGTAGGTATGAAAATATTTAACAGGCAGGTCCTTTATGCACATGCATCTAACTAAGCTGAGATAGGTGGGGGCAGTGCAGCTGGCCACTCTGTGAATACTGTAATGGGAGAATTAAGAGCTTTCCTTCTCATTTGCTCGCGCAGCTCAGATGGTAGCTAATCATGTCCTCTAATTTTAACAACGGAATCAGGAAATGTACCAAAAAATAATAAAAAAAAAAGGTGTAGCTGGTAATAAGAAGAGTGAACGACGATGAAGCGATTCACCTGCCCTCTTCTGTAAATCAGCCCGAGTCGTCCTGAGCAGCCCACAAAGGCCTGTATTTAAGTGGAAACTTAATCTGAAATCCATGTCGATCATTTCTTTGAGTGCCACCAGAAAAGTAAAAGCTACTCTGACTATTTAATCACCCGTTAGAAACCCAGGAACGTTTAAGAGTGCCGTGTTATAAAGGGCCGGGGCGTGCAGCAGGAGGTGTGTTGTAAGGCTATTTAAATTGTACGGTCCCCATCTATCTTTATCCTGGCAGCTAAATGGAAGATTTAGATTTGAGAGTTCCTGGCTCCTGGTTCCCTGTCAGAAATAATTAAACTGCATTTTAGGGAGACTGTCGTAAGTAGTTTGCTTCACGGGTGTTTTTCACAGCTGAGGGTCTTTATTGCAGCTCTTGCAGCCTGGGAATCCAAACCACCTTATGTATCCATTAGATAAGAATTAAACATTCATAATCTGGAGCTTTCTCTCTCTTGCGTGGGTGGGGGCATGGCTGCGGTCACAGCTGGGTGGGAGATGAAACCCAAAGTGTCCCCGACGTTCCCAATCTGGGTGAGCCCAAGGTCTGTTTGGTTTGGGTCATGCAGAGTGTCCCCCCAACCCACGTGTGCGAAACCGTTCCTTGGCAGCATCTTGACTGAGAAATATTTCAGTCGAGATGTAAACATCCCAATGGATTTTTCATCCCTTTTCATAGGAATGGCTCGACAGAGATTCTGCCTTTCAGAAAGTGCTTTTTTTTTTTCCTCTTTTGTCACCATTTTTTAATGTCACTCTGTTATCTTTTGTCTTTGCTTTTTTTTTCCCCTCCACCACCGACCTGTATGTATCTGGCCTCCTATGAGCTACATTTCCCTGCCTTACCAGCAGGACACAAGACTGGGTATCAGGACATCTAGGAGGTCTGTCACAGGCTTCACACGTAACTCTAGACCCATCATTTTACTTCTTTATGCCGTGTTTACTTTATCTGCAGGGCCCTGCCCATGGGTTGGGGCAACCCCCAGTATCAGGATGGGCTGGAGGATGAAGGGATTGAGAGGAGCCCTGCAGAGAAATACTTGTGGGTGTTGGTGGATGAAACACTGAACATGAGTCAGCAATGTGTGCCCAGAAAGCCAGTCACATCCCGGGCTGCATCAAGAGCAGCGTGGCTGGCAGGTCTCTGCTCTTGTCAGACCCAACCTGTGTCCAGCTGTGGAGCCCTCAGCACAAGAAGGACATGGATCTGCTGGAGCGGGTCCAGAGGAGGCCACAAAGATGCTCAGAGGGCTGGAACACCTCTGCTGTGAAGACAGGCTGAGAGAGTTGGGGTTGCTCAGCCCAGGAGAAGACTCCAGAGAGACCCTATTGTGGCCTTTCGATACTTAAAGGGGTCCTATAAGAAAGATGGGGACAAGTTTTTTAGCAGGACGTGTAGCAATAGGACAAGGAGTAATGGTTTTAAACTAAAAGAACAAGGAGAGTGGTAAAATACTGGCAGAGGTTTCCCAGAGAGGTGGTTGATGCTCCATCCATGGAAACATTCAAGGTCAGCTTGGACGGGGCTCGGAGCAACCTGATCTAGTTAAAGATGTCCCTGCTCATGTCAGGGGGTTGGACTAGATGACTTTTAAAGGTCCTTTCCAACTCTGTCCAACTCGATCAGGCTACTCAAGGCTCTGTCCAACTACCCAAACTGTTTTACGTTTCTGTGAGATGTGAAAACAGAAATAACATCAAAAAAAAATACTGACTAGTACTCAGTCAGTTTCATTAACATTCTCAAATCAAAGATAAAATAACAATAAACTCCTTAAGATGTTCACATGGGCTTTGGAGTCGGAAGGGGTCGAGTACTCCAAGATGACAATTTATCTGTCCGTCACTGGAGATATTTGTCTTTTTGGAATTTCAGAGCTTCACAGTTGGCAGTGGAGGAGGTTATTCTCAGTGAACGTCTCTGGGCTCGACGATACCAGTGGTATCCCCATTTCAGAGCTGCGACCCTGAAGGTCAAAGCTAGGGAGCGGGACATGACAAAGATGTGAAGTAACCAGGCTGGCGTTCTCTGGATTGCTTAGTAAACTGGGAGCAAAAGAAATTTATACGTTATATAGTTTTCTGAGATGCAAATTTCAACACATATGAATTCGGAATGTGAACCATTAACCAGAGGAGTGGTTTCAGTCCCAGAGTACTAGAACTAGGACTTTGACCTGCTAGAGTAGCCCTGTGGTGAAGGGTTGCTGGGAAGCACTGGAGGCTACAACATTTTCCTAGTTTGGGCTTAAATAGCAGCAGTCTCAGACTAAGGCATCTCTCCTCAACTTGCTGAAATTTTATTGCCATAAATCTAGGCTTTTATTTTTTATCCACTGTTTCCCTTATCTTCCCCCAGACTTTGTTCATCAGGTCAGCCAAGGACAGTCTTTTTTTTTTTTTAATTTTCATTTTTTGTAGTGCAGCTTCCTTGCTACATTAGCTAACCAACAGGTCCTGTGTGTTCACATAGCTTCCCAACTGGCCCACGCTCCATTGCAGGGCTGTCTGGCAGTTGGGGAAAGGGGTAGGAAACACACCCGGCTGGGCTCCAGACCTTCCGCAAGTCGGTAATTGCCCATCCCTTATGTTCCTATCGGGCGCTGTAGTATGATACATGATATTACCTCCCTCGCATCTAGGAGCTGTGAAAATCTGCGTCTCGGTGCCACATGCAAAGTAAAAAAATTTCTGACAGCAACTCCAGAGTCCTTCCTCAGCCATGTCTGAAGTGTCTGGTAGTGTAATTTCTACTGACTTCCAACAAAGCTGACGTTAGATTCTGTTACTTTTCGCAGCAAGTGGTGTGTGCACGTCCTCGATGTAAGCGCGCCGGGTGCCCAAATACTTTTGCAAGTTTGACTCTAAACGGGGCAGACAAGTTCCTGAGTGTTTTCAGCACATTTGAACTCCAAAGGTCTTTCATTAGCAATTTAAATATATAGGGCTGAATGTCTGAGAGGGTTTGGAGACATCTGAGGCACGGCAGCGAAAGGAATTCAACTGGAAAGTGTTCCACCGCCCTGAACTGTGTAGTAAGCAGGAGCTAGATACTGTGTTCATGTCACTTTTGGAAAGTGAGATGTTTGCTGGACATGCAAAGCATTATTATTATTGCTTGCATAGTTACCACTGCCTAAAGAACTCTCTCTCTGATCCTTGGAAACGAGTTCATTTTAGCGTAAGGGGCTGAAAACCTTGCAGCTCTCTGCTGTGGTGCAAAACTTGCCTCTTGAGAGTTGAAGTGGATGTTCCGGCTCTGTCTCAGGAACGTATCAAAAGTGCCCAAACTGCCCAAGCTTCCTGGTACTGGCAGTATCAATTAGCAAAAGGCTAAAGGCAACTTAAGTAAGGCTGATTTTCAGTCAGGGCTGATGTTAATGCAGACTGAGTGGTTTTGAATATTTTATGCGGAGCCAGTGACCCGGAGTAAATGTCGTGTATAATACCAGTCGCCCCTCCACCACAAGTCTCGAGGCCCCAATCCTGCACTTAAAATGCTCAGAGGCACAGAGGGGGTCACTGGAGATGGGCTGGTGTCCGAGATATTCGTTCTGGGGTAGATCAGAGAGAAAAGATGCTCTGCAGAGTTCCCTGGTACCCTGTTCTGGGTTTTCAGCTCAGTTCGCATCTTCTCTCCACTCTCCCCAAAGGCACCCAAGTCCCTGCTCTGTAAAAACCTATGGAATGACTCATCCAAGCAGAATGCTTGAGTCCCGAAACGTTTGGGGAAGTTCAATCCAATTTAGAAGCACCAGGCGGAAGTCAGAGAGAAGGGAGATCGGAGAGTCTAAAAGACGGTCTGAATCGCCTCTCCGACGACTGAGAAGAGGGGAGTGCAGTCGTGGTTTGTGGGAGATTGAAAGTGAGCAGCCAGGTGATGAGCCTGGAGAATAAGAAATAGATTCATTTCATCTGGAGTACAATACCAAATTACTATTTGATTGTATTTTTTTACCCTCAAAATCGGTCCTATATAGTAGTGGTGGTAACAGGCACTTAAACACCTGACTCGTGGGTACCTGTTCTCCACCAAATCTCAATTTTTCCAGTGTCCAGTGCAGACAAAAGCACAAAGTCTCCCAAATTCAGGCCAGGTTTTAGCCACAAAGCCTAGTGCTGGACAAAATATTATGCCTATCTATGTCCTCCTGCCCACTGGGGCTGACAAAGGGTGGGAAGACCAGCAGCCCTGGAAAACCAGTGTCCTTTAGGTCTTCTCTTTTTTGGAGGTAAGTACCAAAATACCCCATGCTTCCATTAACTGCAATAAATCTTGGGAACAAGCACATTCCTTACAACTCCAGTGCACGAAAAACAGCGTGGTGGTACCTTGGAACACCTAAGAGGGGATTTTTTTCATGGGGTAGTAGGAGAACAGAGCCATAACAGATGCGCAGACTCAGTAGAAAAAAGAAATATTCTGTATTAATTTTAAAGACAGAAGGGTTTTAATGAACCCCAGACCCATGGGTTAACCGTAAACAGGCTTTGCCAGCACTTAACTTCAGCGTCAGTAGTTTATCAGCACATTGTCTCCCCACTTAACCAGATTTTAATTAAATGTGACTTTTGTTCAGCTTATTGGAAGAGCCTTCCCCTTTGGATTTGGTGATCACAAAAGCTCAGGGAGTGCAAGAGAATTAGAAAGCAAATAGGAGGATCAATCACAGCGGCCCTCTGCAATCCGTGTCCATCTCTTTTTTTTTGTAATATACTTATTAGATTCTTATTGTCGGGAAGGATTAGCGTTACGAGCACCAGGAATTCCTTTCATTGCCCCGTAAGGCAAGGTAGTGAAGTGTGGCTGCTTTCCTTAACAATAACCCTCTGGATTTTCCCCTTCTCCCCGTGTCCCCCTCCTCTCTCTTTTCTCCTCTCCCACAGAGATTTGCGCAGCCGACTGCGGAGGACACGGCGTTTGCGTCGGAGGCACCTGCCGCTGCGAGGAGGGATGGATGGGCACAGCCTGTGATCAGCGAGCGTGTCACCCACGCTGCAACGAGCACGGGACGTGCCGGGACGGCAAGTGTGAATGCAGCCCGGGCTGGAACGGAGAGCACTGCACTATTGGTAGGGAGAAATTAAAAAAAAAAAAAAAGACAACACCCCAAAAAATTCAAAACCCGACTACTTTTCAAAGAGTAATTGCTGATCAGGGAGGAGAAAAGGTGCATGCTGAATTGAAAATGTGTGACTAAGTGTAGCATGAGCGCCTTTGTTCTTGGATTTCAAGTTCTGACATCATACATTTTCATGTGGGAACAAGGTTAAATGTCCTTTCATTTGTTGACGGCGTGGTTCTGTATATTCTTTATTATCAGACGTGAAGCACACCTATGTGGTGTTTGATCTCGTAGAGACAAGCAGCCAAATACAAGACAGATGCTTTAAAAAAAATCCCACTTTGCCTCTCTCAAAAGGTCTTTCTGTGGCCTCCGAGGCTTCTCACTGCTATGGTGACAGCATTTTCCAAAACGTGCATCTGATTGAAAGTTTTCTTTCCTTTTATTTGCTCCATTATTTGCTTGCCAGTATAAAAGAGGAAACTGCAGTCGGAGGGCTTGTGGCTGGTGTTTAACCCTGCTTTGCTTATCCCTTGCCTGCTCCACCACCCTTCTAACCATCTCATTTCTCTCTTTGGTTCTGTATTCCTCCTGCACCTGGCACATGCCTTGGGCTCTCAGTGTCATGTCTATTATTATTATTAAGATGCCACCAATATGCCGAAATCACGCAAAGATGTGCAGTTCTCACGTTAAGCAGTTTGCAGCTTCGTTAATGATCTGGCTTGGCGTTCCCTTCCTCCTTCATCTCACTTAACTCCTTGGTGCATTTTCCCTTCTTCCTTTTTTCTAACTGTCATGCATGCAACCCCTTTAGTCCCCGTTCTGTAGTCACGCTATAAAATCAGTAGCGTTCAAACTCCCCAGGTACCGTTTGTCGTACATTAACGGAAAACGAAACTGCTAGATCCAGTTCTGCTCTCCATAATGCTTGTGTGGACCTGAGAAAAATCAATTTGCTTTAGAAGACTTGTTCCAGAGTGAGAGGTTTCCTCTAGACGTTTTGTTTTAAGCAGCTTCTTTTAAAGATAAGAAAATTGACCTCTCTGTTGCTTTCATTATGCCGTGATACATGTAAATCGCGCGACATCAAAATTAACTGCTAGCAGTGCCTGGGCAAATGTCAGCGTAGTTATCTGTGTGGCTCATAAACTTATTTGCACACAGATATCACTTTTTTTACATGAACACCAGGTACGTTTGCACACACGGAGACAGACAGGGAACGAAGCCTGATCACAATATTTTAATTCCAGCATTAATGGTACAATTAATGTGGCTCAGGTCTACTTATCATTTATTTAATCATTTATTTTGGTCTCCACATGCATCCCCTAATGAAGCGTATCCTTCCTTTTCACGAGGAAGGGATTAAAAAAATCCACCTCTCTTAAATGACTTCAAAATCAAAAGAGAGAAATCCCGTGTTAATTGGAACTAATATTCTATAATATTATTTTATACCCTTGTGTTCAAGCACTTTGATTTGGAAAGCAGCAACACAGATTCGTGAAAAGAGTTTTAAAAGGAAAAAAAAAAAATTTAAATCAGACCCCAAATCCAGAGGAAAATTTTGCATGAAAGGTATTTATGCACCAAAAAAAATAGCCTGATTCATAGCCTCAGTGCCATTTATTAGTTCTGCTGCAAAACCAAAATGCCACAAGTTTGGTGAATGATATTTCTCCACACAGCCAATACGCCCAGACTGTTTTTGAACAACAAGCTTTTACCTTTCATGGTAATTAAGTTTACCCCATTATTTGTTGTATTCCTCGTTCTAAATGTAAAGAATCTGTGTTATCCCAGCACCGTGATGCAGTCAGCATCATGATTTTCCAGGTGCTCACCATCATTTTGTGTGGTGCTGCCTTCCTACTGCAGCCCTGCCTTGGTTTAGGAATCATTCCTTAATACTCAGAGTACCGAAGTGCTTCTTTTCACTTCCCTCATCTCCTTGTGTGGTGATTCAGCAACAAATTTGTACGTAGTCTCCTGCCTCTGAAGCTGCAAACGGTATTTCCTACAGAATAGTTCATTGATAAACGTGTGGAGATTTGGCAAAGTCATAAATATTCCCGAAAACTGAGTAGCTTCAGAAGGAGTAAGAAGCCCGTTACATTGGCACAGATGAAAGGACATTGACTTGGAATTTACATTAAGTATGTGGAAAGCATTCCCCTTGTCCTTGTGTAATTCCCCTGCATGGCAACTTGTTCTGTTTGACGGTAATTCCTTCTCTGTCTGCGTCACGGCCCGGTTTGCTTTAGCACTGACAAGCGTAAAAAAAAGCCCGTTGCTGAAGTGATGCTTTAACGATATCGCCCCGCGTGCAGGTAACATGGTAGGGATGGATGATACACGTGAAGGACACTTCTCCCATTTCCTGTGGAGCGTGTTGGAGAGTAAGAAATCCTTTTGTTTTGTAGGTCATAGGAGGCTCTTTCTTGCGGTGTTCAAGGGAGCTCTGATCCCAGCGGATTAATTTTGTTTGCTCACGCCGAGAGTCGTGTTACCAAATATCCTGGCTTGATTGCTCACATTCAGAGATTTCATTCGAGGAAGCCCAGTTAATTCCCAACCAGGAAATTGGTGCAGAAGCTTGTGTTTGTCATCCTAGTTCAGCAAACTCGAGCGCGGCCAGGCAAAAGAGTAGAGCAGAAAGTTGATTATGTAACTGCAGGAATCCTGAAACCCAGCAGAATTGTTCAATTGATTGACTCTAATTTCTTAAAGGAAAAAAACAAAACAAACAAACATGACAGCAGCTGCAATGCAAGACTCCTGTGATGGGTTTTCCAGCATATTCCATTTTTTCCCCACTTAGAAACATTGCAAGAATTCAACTTTTTTTTCTCTTCTGGCCCAAACTGCATCCAGGGATCATGGTGGGGTTTAGGAGCGTTGAGGTTAAAAGTGAAATAAACCCTCTCACTATGGGCTGCAAGAGGCTAAATTACAACTCAGCTCTGTGCTAGGCTGCTCCATGGCACTGACTCACACGCAGCACCCCAGAAATTTTCTTGGCTTTAATAAACAGAAATTTCCCGGGGCCATCACAAATTCGATAGAGTTGATGAATCCCACCTCCGAGGTACAAAAGGACACTTCGCTCTGCCTAGACAGACCTTGCACTGAGGTCGTGTCTGATGCACGAATCTCTCTGCAACAACGCTTAATCCCTTGGTTCTTATTAGGGTTGTTTAGAAAAATGATGGCAGGAAGGGCTTCCCTGCGTGGTGGAGTTGGGACATTCATCACCCATGAACAGCCTGGATGTGAGACCAAAACCGTCCCTTGCAATTCGGTTGCTGGACCTTGACCCTGCAGGGTCTACAGAGCGCTGAGGGACCAGCAGTTAGCTCTCCAAACACACAACAGCCTGCCCAGCAGGATTTTCCAAGCACCTCAGTGCCTAATTCCCATCAATCTCCGCAGAAGCTGCGTGCTTCACGCTTTTTTGAAAAGGAGTGGCCCTGGCACGCACCGCTGATGTGTGCAGTAACACACGGGCTTCTGCTTGTGGCACTGTTGGGCTGTTTTCCATTTTATTTAGAAGAACCCTGAGTTTTGAGAAAGCTACCCCTTCAGGTTGGACTTTCATAAACAATCACAGCTGCTCTGCGTAGCCGGGGTTGGGATCGGTGCCTCTCACTTGCTGCACATCGCAGGTAGATCCCCATCTCTTTTCCTCAGCTTTCTAATACACCGCTTGTGTTATTTAAATCTGTGGACAGCAGCTCTGTCCAGGCAGCATAAAATAAACCCACCAGGGGCCGGTGAAGGCTCTTGCTACCCTCAGCCCAGGAGAGTAGATCGTGGACTCTCTGCAGAGCTCAGGCGTAGCCGCAGCAGCAGCTGAGCTGTATTTGACCCTCTGGCCCCCACCCTGCCTGGTTGGGATGGGCAAGAGAAGTCAGGGGAAAATATGTACCTGCTGCTTAGTTCCGACAGGATTTTGCATCAAGCCGAAGGTAATCTGGCCTTAAGTAGTTTGGCAGCATATTTGACGGTATGTATTAAGCACAGATGAACTTCAAAGCTTTTTTCCCTGCCCTTGTGGCATAAACTTGTACCATCAGTGGTTGAGCGATGAACGGCTGCTTTCTCCTCTCCTTCAAATTTGTGCGACCTCGGTTTAACTCCACTGATTTCACTGAGATTCTGTCCACCTCACCCCTCGGGAAAGATTTTTAGAAAACGAAGAAGGAGAGTGTGTGGGGGAAGAAGTCCTGCCCCTGGCATCTCTCACCTCCCCCTTGTGAGCCAAGGAGGATGCTTCTGTGACCCTTCCCAATGTGTTTCAGACAAATCGAACCGAGTTAACTGACGCTCGTGAAATGAGAGGACTTCAAACTGAAAAATGCTCACATGAAGGGGCAGTGACTTCCAGGAGAGGGGTGGTGACATGGAGCACAGAGGACACCTTAGAAAAGTAGCTTTTCTTCTGAGCCCCTACATAGTTCTTCAGAACGTCCCGCATGCCCACAAGGTTACCAAAGGAGTATCTGTAGAGAATGAAATGGTGTTTTAATGCCAGAAGTACAGGATGGGAATGAGAACATATGGGTTTAGAGAAGAAGGATTCACGCTAGCATGGAATATTTCCGTAGAAGCCCCCCCTTGTTTTTCAAATTCCAAGTGAATGCTGACACAGAGCTGACATGTGCTCAGCCTGGGCAGCTGCCTCCACTGCCCTCATCTGCACAGTGACTGCTGCCTCAGTTTACCAGTTGGGCTGCTCTGGGTGTCAAAATCCAAGAGATACATTCCCAGGCTTTGGCCGCCTTCTTAGCGGATGGTGATGCCTCTGCACTGGGGTGATGAACTATAATCTCTTTCCCAAGCCTCATACCTGCCCCACACTAGGTTAGCTCTGATCCTCCCAGCCCTCTCAGCTTATTTCCAATAGTGCTTCAATGGATCCGTTAGGTTGGAAAAATAATTCTTGCAAGGGCTGGGAGCTCTCGGTCTATATGAATGACCCTGAGACGAAAACATCTTCAAAAGGGTACCAGGACACAACTGAGATTGCAGGGAGCAGACAGGACAACAAAGGAAATAGTGTTTAAGCAGGTAATGAGAGAAATACAAGAATCAGAGCCCCTCTTCCAGCTGCTGTTGGGGCAGGGAGCCTGCTGGCACGCGCGAGGGCTCTCCGAGGCAGTTCCCCTGACTTCTGCTTGTGCCTTCACCACCAACTTTTTGTTTGACCCCAGAAAATCAATCAGAAGGTGGGTTTCCAAATTAATGTTCCATGGGAATTAGACAGGGGACCGCTCCCACTACATCTATAACTTTTTTTGTTTTCCCTTTAGCTCTCCTTTGGAACGAGTATATTAATACAGACCTGTCTGATAAAGCTGCCGTCGGGTTAATTTAATATTTGTAAAGTAATTTGATCTGGGGCTAGAGGACGCTGTACAACTGCAATGTATTCCCATTAAGAAGATCCAGGGAAAAGCCTCTCCCAGGCTGGTAAGGTCACAGGACTGTGCCTTTTTGTGCAGAAAATTATAAGGCAATCAGGTGAGGTGGAGCCCTTTCAAATGACTCTGGTTTTCCCCAGGAAAAGAGAAGCAGTCGGTAAAACAGAGGCAGACTGCTGCAAACAAGCAGAGCATTACAATATTCTGCCCTATATATATATTTAGACATTTATATACCTCTATATATAAGCACATAAATATATATATACAAAAAACTTTCCTGTTTCTCTTCCTGATCTTAATGAGCAAAGATGACTGGATGCCTAAACACAGCCCTCTCGAGCTCTTTGAGGAGGGCTGTGCTCCACCCTTATTCTTTTTTTTCTCTCCTCATAATCAAGGTTTTTCTTTTCATGTCACAGCAAACTCTCCTTTGCCTTTCTAGCACCTGCACAGTCTCGTAGTAAGCTGCAATGCACTTATTCAATCCTACCTTAAATGTCCTGTCTTTTATCTCCCAAGCTCACTATCTGGATAAGGTAGTGAAAGGTATGCTCTTCCTTCCTATTTTTTTCCTATTGTCTTTGTGTTTCTTTTTTTTTAAAACAAAAATGCACCGTGAACATGCTGTGTTGAGGTTACATCTCTTCCTCATTGTCACCAGAGAGCTCCCTAATGTCTGGAAGGGTCAACTTTCCAGTCATTGAGGTAGAGAACAGCTCTGTTAAGTGCTGTGACCCCGTGTTTACATCGTATTGGTGTTCCTACCCATCCCCTTGTCCCTGCCCTCCCCTCCAAATCATCTCTCATCCTCACCCCTCCTACCCAGGTAAGGCAAGGCAGGAGGAAACAAAAAGGGTCTGGGAATACAACAGGAGCCCTGTGCAGGGACGTGTTTTAGTTAAATGTCTGTGATCCGTTTGGTAACAAGCAGGTGAGTGCGCTCTCTGCGTGGAGTCTTCGTGTTTTTGATCCGTGACAGCAAAGCCTCACGTGGGAACTTTGAGTAATGATATGATACAATGTGCTATGTTTTTTTCCTTAATACAAAAATATTGGCTAAATCCACGCAAAATCAATTGGAATTAGTGACGTTGCATTACTGGGCACTACAGCAAAATCCAACCTTATGTTCCTCTTTATAAATGTGGAGCAAGTGTAGGACACAGGTCCTTCTTCAAGGAAGAAGAAAAGGAATTGAACTGTGACAGAGTAGAGGTAACCTGAGACAGAATAGAGGTTATTTTCTAAAAATAAAAAAAAAATCTCGGTGTTTTATTAATCAAAGCAATTGCCTAAATTAATTTACGACTTTTAGGTAGAAATAGACATTTCACAATGCAGTTAGCTTTCCTGAAATATTGAAATAGCTCGCATCTAGTAAAATACAACAGCCTGACAATAAATATGATTGGCTTGGACACAAATACCTTTCTACGTGACTGATTTGATGCCAACAGCAACGCTGCGCTGACACCACGCAGCATCGCGTGTTTGCTGGTTAAACAAACCAAAAAATCAGGTTGAACACATCAGTTCCGTAGCATTACCCTCCTTTGCAGGTTGCGAGCAATCAGAAGTAGCAGCTGCTAGAGGCTGATGAAGAAGGACAGATACACCAAAATATTTGTCCGATGGACAGTTAAAATAAAATCTCTGCCGCACAGGGCTCTCGCGGTGTGACGAGGACGGTTGCCCTACTGACTTCACGTCCTGGATGAATTTACAGTCTAATGTTTCTCTTTTATTTTCACTGAGGCTTAAAAACAAGTTCAGGTACAATCACAAATACGCCAAAACTTTGAACAGACAAATATTCCCGATAAGGAAATATCCGCAGTTTAAACTAAATTCTTTAGTACGAGGGTGGCCAGACTGTGGAATAGATTTTCCAGAGAAGCTGTGGCTGCCCCCTCCCTGGAGATGTTCAAGGCCAGGTTGGATGAGACCTTGAGCAACCTGATCTAGTTAGCAGTATCCCTGCCCATGACAGGGAAGTTAGATTAGGTGATCTCTAAGGTCCCTTCCAACTTAGGCCATTCTATGATTCTATGATTCTATGATAAGGAAATGTCCGCAGTTTAAATAAGGAGACTTTGGCTTTGGGTGTAATGCCACAACCGGTAGCTGCCCTCAGCCCCCTGACTGCGGATCTGTGGGTTGTGCAGTGGCAGATAGTTCTGTCTCATTGCTCAGCAAAATGTGCTAGGAGAAAAAAAGTAGGTGCTCCTTAGATCAAGGGAAGAGGGTCACTTGCTGTGCCCTTATGAAGTAAGAGCGGTGGCATCCTTCGAGGAAGGTAGGGGCCACCACTCTGAAGTGCCACCAGAACCCGCCGTGAATGTTCCACATCTCAGTGCTCTGCATTTAAAAACTCCGGGACTCCTCCTTTTCGTCTCTCGACATGTATTGGAGAAGGTTGGATCAAAATGTAACAGATAAGCACCAGGGGGTTAGAAAAGATAAGAAATCAACCTGCAGAGCTACCATCCAGGGACCCTCAGTACTGATTTGCCCACTCACTGGCCCATTTTTTTTTGCACTAAGTCTTCTGCAGCTGTCATTTTTCTTCTGGATAGCCTTTTGACTCACCTTTATGCCCAAGAATAAAGACACATTATATTTAGTGAGCATTTCAGTGGGTAATAGGTTAAGCAGCATACTAAGAATAAAAGATTGTCTCTTGCCATGCATGGCCTCTTTTGGAAAGATTAGCAAGAGCTGAAGCATTAAAAGTACTTGCTTTTTGCTTGGCTAACTGCATGGTGTGCATTTTTCAAAGCTAAATTACTCATGCCCTTTTGGCTTTCTTAATTATTAACATCTTTCTGGTTGAAATCGCTTCTCAGTAATCCCGTGTTGTCAAGGGTGAGCCTGATTTACTGCTGAATCTTACCTACAGCTTTGTGGTAAAGCAGTAAGTCAGAGGAGATGGAGAATTGTTTCTGAATGGGAGGGCAAGTTTCAATAGCAAACATCAGCATGATTAAACCAAGAGGCTCTAACTAGAATTGCATTGGAGTCTTGTAAACTAAAGCCTGATTAACCCTGGTAATGCTTAAAATGAAAAGAGGTGCCCACTGTTCAAGAGGTGCTGATTTTCAAGAGAGCTGCTCCGTCCCAAATGCCATGGGAGCTGATGGTACGACAATGGAATTAATTTCTATTGTTATTAATTCTCCCTCTTAAAAAAAACAACCACATTAACATGGTAGTGAGGTATATAAACAGCTAGTCTGAAATGTAAAGGTGCTAAATGACATCTGAGTTCAGGGGTGGCTGCAAGGCGACTTCTTCGGGCTGCTCCGGATGTCGGAGAGTCAGTGAGAACCCAGGATTTGACCACAGCCAGTTCCCTCATTTATACAGCTAAAAGCAATAGGAGCTCTGGCAAGTAACTTTCTAATCTTCATTTTGCAGAATGCATCTGTTTAAGGCTTTCTGGGTTCCCGCCAGCACAAAATATCGTGGTGGTAGTTGGAGAGTTGAGTGTTTTTCAGGACACTTTAGTGGGTTTCTCATAATTTGCAGGGATCGGCTGATGCTTTACTCCTCTACTTCAGTCCTCGAGAACTTCTGTAGGTCACTTACTGGTCGTTGTTCTTTCAAGGTCCGGATGTTCACGTCCTCATGTGTTGCATCCAGCCGTGTCCTTCTCATTTCCGAGCTCAACCGCTGTCGATTGGCGCTCGCTAGAACATCCATCCTTTTCCTATTGACAGTGGAGGGAAGATAATAGCCTTATCTTTTAAGTCCAATTTCAAGTGGCAATGAGGCTTGGCTTGAAGGAAAATCCCGCTGAACATTGTTTATAATTAGACTAATTAGAGGAAGCCTTAACTGTACAGATCATTAAGAGCAGATCATTTTACCGACAATCTTAAAACAGCAGGGTAATTTCTTACTCTGGTGACAGGCTCCTTTGACTCTGTTACTCTTTTCTTGTCCAGTTCAAAATTAACCCATTTTTTATAGTCCTTCCCCAGTCTGTTGTCTCTTGCATTGGCAGACCTGACATCTCTGTGAATGTCCCGCGGCACCATCATCTTTCAGCAGCTCTTCTATGTATTTCAGTTGGAAGCTCCCATATAGGGTCCCCCCCCTACACACCTCAGAAAGCCCTATTCATGTATTTAATTCTCTTAGTCACCCAAATGCTTTTAACAAATGTGAATAGTGGATCGTTAGTGACTCCAGCTATGAGAAACCCGAGCTGCGGGATTATGGTGGTATAAATCCGTGAGGATTAAGCCATCCCGCTGTGTTGATATTCAGAAGCACTTTGGAGACAAGATGATCTTTTTGCTTTATTCCCCAGCACGGGGGAAAGGAGAGGATAAAGTTTATTTGTGTCATCTTTCCATCACGTGCATTGGAGTGCAGCATTTGGGGAATGGAGAACACTACATTCCTGTCTCTGCAGTGTCAGGGATGATCAAGTCTTTATGCAGTGAACCAGTTTAGAAAAGGTGGTACTTATATTTCCATTCCCCTAGGTATACTGGCCTACACATCCCTGGTTATCTTCTAACTTTCTGAAGGTGCGAGTCCTCTGGCAGTTGCTGTTTAATTGTTTTGTATTCCATTAATGGTTTCCTTTCTCATTACTTCTATGAAAACGGTTTGCTTTCATACCAAACCCACTCACAGCTCTGATAGAGCTGTACCTTGGAATGCAATGGTTAATATCTGAAAACTTTATGATCATAAATCTGTGAAGAAGAAAACAGTTCTTTCTGAGTCCTTGGATGGGATTTATCTCACTAGGAACTGGAGATGACTCTCGTGTTGATGGGAAGGGCTAAACTTACTTTCTAGACTTGAAAGATGCGAAGACCATGGAGTATGGAATAACAAGTGGGAGTGACCCTACTTTAGATATCTATGATGTAGATACTTGTTTCTCAACCAGTCACCCTGGATTCCCTTAGTAGTCAAGAGGAAGAGTAGATACTTTGGGAAGGCATAATCTCACGAGGTGCTTTCTTCTGTTTCTCCTCTCTTGATGCTTTTCCTCTGTCTCTCTGCTTTCTGAGATACTTGACTTAGTTCCTGTGGTTCCAGATCAAGAAGATTCAGAGGAAATCCTGAAAGTCCATTCAAATACTCTCAAATACGTTTTATGTAGACCATGAATTTCACACAAAATTCAAATATGTGGGACTGAAAGTGATCTCTGCAGAGTCCGTTCTTCTGCTGTCAAAGGCAGTCACACTGTGTAAAACTCTATATAAATTTACTCTGTGGGTAGACAAGTGAAGCTTCTTCTCCTTAATACTCCTGCTGGATGGCTACTCCAAAACTTTATTCCTTTGATCCTGGCAAATGATTTTTTTTTCTTTCTAATTTCCAGCTAGAATTCATTCATGTTTGATTTATGTCCCTTTGTTCTTATGCCAGGAGTATTCTGTTTAGCTGAAATAGCTTAAATAGTTTCTCTGTTTCACAAATGTGTGGAAAATAATCACAGTCTTTTCAGCTTTTGCTGAGCTAGAGTAGGCAAATGAAGCTCTTCTCATTTCCTCAGATGCAGAAGGTGCCTCATCCAAATTATCTCAGCTGTTTTCTGCCACCCCAAATTACCCCGTTTGCATGCCTGGGAGAGTAGAGCACATGCAGTTCCATATGAACTCCTGATTTTTACAGGTATATTAGTTTTTCCTTAGACTTGCTGGACTCTCCTCACATGACACATTTGAGGATCGTATTTGCTTATGTCAGTCTCAGAACCAGTGATCACTGCAGTATCTTTTCTGTCTAACCACCTTAGATGTTTGCTTTTGAGATCTTTGTTCCAAAGATTATGAAATGCAAAATATAATTGAAAGAAAACCATTAAAATGGAATCCCTCTTTTCCCTCTGAATGTTCACCATGTTAAACCTCACAGGCGTAGCTTAAACCATTTCCAGGATTCGCGTCTGTTCCAACTTGGCTTGAAACCAAACCCAGGAGACTTTTTCTCTTTAGCTCCCAGCAAGGACTTCTAAAACCTATCTTCTTCCCATTGCAGAAAACAAGAGTTTGCTCCAGGAGTTAAACATCATTTGTTGGGTTAAAAATCTAGTGGCATCCAACCTTTCTCTCATCCTTCTACCGTGGTGTCTGCAACTTCTCTCCACCCAACTCTTTTTGGTTCTTACTGCACTCCTGTCCACGTCAACACCACGACACCTTTGCAAATTGTTTCCTGCTCAGCTTCTGCAACTGCAGGATAGAAAAGAACTTTTTAGAATGGGTTATAGAGAATCCAAGCAGTAAAGGCGTGAGATGTGCTTAATGATAATGTACCAGCCAGGCTCTAGTGGAGCCATGCAAAAGATACATAAGGTGAGATTTCTTCAGAGGTCTTTCATCTAGGCAAATGTCGGCAGATTTATAAAGAGGGGGAAGAATTCCTATCTCTGCCATCAGAATGGTCCCATCCAAATTTAATTTATCTGCTCCAAAGTGAGATTACCTAGCTAGCTAAATAATTATACTTCATCCTCTCATTCTCCAAAAGCTGAATGCTTTCAACTTGTGCTGAAAGGGAACAAACATATAAATAAGCTCAAGGATGGAAAAAAATCAAATTAAATGGTTAAAATTTTGGCACTGTTTTAAGTAACTGAAGTCAGGATATTAAAATGGAGAATTTCAAATAATCTTCCCTATAAATAGCTCCTCTGTAGCATATAAATACTAATACAACATATAAATGCCAAAATACACACGCATTATAGACCCACCCCACCAGAATGCACATTTTAAAAGACTGAAAGGCAACAAATATGTTTGTAAATTGAAAAATGTCTTTAAGATCCACTGAGAGGACTTTTCCTTACCACCTTTGTTCCTTTTTCCATTCCCTGTAAATCTATCATGTGTTAGAACAACAATCCTCAAAAATATGTTAAGGTCACCACAAAACAACTCTTTCAGTAAGAACCCGGTGCGGGAATCACAGCAGGGTGGTTGGCTCTGCCTTGGGACTCCTCGGGCAGACCCCCCTGCGTCATCCGACCTTCACAGAATCACAGAGTTGCCCAGATTGGAAAAGACCTTAAAGACCATCGAGTCCAACCATTAACCCAACACTGACAAGTCCTCAACTAAACCTTGGTCGCTGCGTCTGCCGACTCTTAAATCCCTCCAGGAATGGGGACTCCACCCCGCCCTGGGCAACCCATTCCAACGCCTGATAGCTCTTACCAGATGTTCAGACATTGCAAACTTCTCTTCACCATCGTGTTGTAACCCTTTAGGGTGGGATAAGTCTGTGTTGTCAGCACAGCTTCACCGACAAACCCGCCCTGCAAAGCTGAGAGGTCAAAGAAACTCCAGCTACATGGGAGGGTTGCACAACACGTATAACTAGAGAGGAGAAGAAGTTTTTAAGAAACAGGCTTCAGGAAGGCTGAATTGGGTTCTGGTGTAATGAGTCCCGCTGAGTGACCTTGGCATCACTCAGTCCCTCGCATTTGAGTTTCCTAAGCTGTAAAGTGTGTCTTCCATTCCTTACGGCTTCTGGGTAAAGATTTTTGAGCTCTGCAGGCAGAAAGCGCCCCCAGAACCTCAGTGCTTACACCACTACTGTGGAAATTACTCTGCTTTTGGGGAGAGTTAAGAAAAAGAGGAGGGAAATCCCGGTGGGAGGTTATCAGATGAGAAAATCAAAGCCTCCTGAGCAGACTGGGAGCTTGGTGTTCGTCCCCGCTAAGTTTTATTGCCTGTAAAAGAAAACGTCTGCCTCTGTGCTGGGCTCTCTCCAGTTGCTGGGGAGAAAAGGGTGTTTCGGGTGTGCTTCAGCTCATCACTACGGGCAGCTAAGTCACATAAGGAGACTTACACCATGGGACAGTCTGTTTCTCTGCTGACTTCAGAGAGAGCTGAAAGCATCTCCATTATAGATGAGTTGTAACCAGACGAGATGAATCCCACCCCAAATAATGACAGTAGAGAAATTGGGCATTCTCCAAATGTTTTCTAGCATAGGCAATGCCTCCCTTTCCAGCCAGCTTTGTCTGCTTACCACTCAGAGGGCTCAGGATTGCTGAAAGCCAGCTGCTTTATCCTGCCAGGTGCTAGGAACTTGAACCCCACATGCTACTTAGGTGACCCCAGATCTCGGTCTTACAAAGCAAAGGCTTCGAGAGACTTGGAGGGCAGGGTGGGTTTTACAAAGCAGGAAAATTCTCCTTGCTCCCCTGAAGCTCACCATTCCCTCGATTCACTTAGCAAGGCTGTGCCATGAGGAGCTCCTGGGCGATAGCAGCCCGTGGAGTGGTCACCACCATCCTGATCCTGAACTCCAGGCACGAAGACACTGAGTGGGAGTGGATAAATAAACTGAAAGCAATGGGAAAAAGCTGTTTAATTAGCCCTTTTGCTGGGCTGCGTTGCTTTGTCTTTCCAGTGCATCTGAACGTGTGGCTGCTTGCCTTGCAGAGGGATGCCCGGGCTTGTGTAACGGCAACGGCAGATGCACTCTGGACATGAACGGCTGGCACTGCGTCTGCCAGCTGGGCTGGAGAGGAGCGGGCTGCGATACTTCCATGGAGACGGCGTGCGGCGACGGGAAAGACAACGACGGAGGTAGGAGTGGTGCGTCAGGCTCCGCAGAGCCTATGAAGCTCGCCCGGCGAGCCGTCGGCTGGGCTCGGTCCTGCAGGGCAGATTGGGTTTTGCGACAGCTCGTGGAGACCAGGCGGCGAGGTCTGCCAGGCTGGCTCAGCCGGAGTGGATTTGAATTCCGATGAAATGGGTTTGGGTTTGGGGCACCGGGGCTGAAGAGGGAGGTTTATCTTCTAATCAAGGCTATGCGTTCGTCCTGTGGCTCCACCCCAGCTGAGTCACTCAGCGGGGACGCGGAGGGACCACCTCAGGCAGCCAACGTCCCCGAGTGTTCGAACTTTGGCCTCGCTGCCTGAGGTTTTCATCAAGGCTCTCTGGTAGGTCACTGCTGACTTGGGGTGGATGTTTTGCAGAAACTTAGAGGCTTCGGTGAGTGATCCTCCATGCCCACAAACCACCTAATCCCTCTCGAGCCATGTTTTATTGATTACAGTTCCATGTGTAATGATGTCAGGCATGTGAATAATAGCTCTGCATAAGGCAAACTTAATATTCAGAGTTATCTCATTACAAAGGAAACCCTGGTGCAGTGTGAAGGTTTGAATTAGAGGGCAGGAGATGAGATATTAAATTTAAGGCATAAGGGAGACTGCTTAATTTGTTTTGTTGTCACTCAGCAAAAGGCTTTGTAAACCACAAGTCTGAGCCAGGACCCAGACTGTGAAGGGGAGACTGCATTTTGCAAGTCTCTGTTTTATCATATTCACAAGAACAGTACAGTTGGAAAAAAAAAATAGAAATAGCCAAGCCAAGACTGTGATTATCTGCTTCACAGCAACTGGGATTCTGATTGAATATTTAAAATACTTCTGCACATCTGGCATGGCAAATGGGCCAAATTATCCCTTTAGAGAAGAGGATAGAAAAAAAAATGGAAAGCCATGCAAAGAGTACACGCTGTAAAACAAAGGTCAGTTTTTGCCTCACGTGAAACTATCACTGTACTCATCTTCCTTATTTACAGCTGACACAGGACAGCAATAAAGTTCGTCACATCAGATCTGCAAAATATATGGTAAATAGAGCCAAGGATAATCCCAGTTTCTGTGGAAAAAATATCACAGAATGTTCGGGATTGGAAGGGACCTGGAAAGATCTCCTAGTCCAACCCCACTACCTGAGCAGGATGTCCTAGAGTAGGTCACCCAGGAACACATCCAGGTGGGTTTTGAAAGCCTCCAGAAAGGAGACTCCACACCCTCTCTGGGCAGCCTGTACCAGGGCTCCGGCACCCTCACAGGAAAGTTTTTCCTCATGTTTTTGTGGAACCTTCTATATTCCAGCTTGTATCCATTGCCCCTTGTCCTGTCACTGGACATCACTAGAAGAGCCTGCTTCCATCCTCCTGACACTCCCCCTTTCCGTATTTATAAACATTTATGAGGTGACCCCTCAGCCTCCTCCAAGCTAAAGAGACCCAGCTCCTTCAGTCTTTCCTCAATATTACAAAATAACAAAAATACCAAAATACCATAACAAAAAAAAAACAAAAAAAAAAATGAAAAATAACAAAATGTGTTTTGGTTGTAAAAATATAACCAACAAAAACCCTGTGAAATTTTGGGAAAGAGAGAGAGGGAAGAAGGAGTAATGCAGCCTAATGTACAATGTAGATCACATCCTTGTGACATCAAAAAGAGCATGACCAGACTCTGAGCAGGTTGATGGAACACCACCTCCTCGTATCTCCTGATTTAACCTTGTAACTGGGTTACCCTCACCTTGAAACCAGCCGTTTGTCGCCTTGCGGGCTGGCAGGACAGCAGATAGAGATGGGAGAGACAATAGGGATCGACATGTTTACCAGCTGGTGCGCATCAGCTGCTGACTTGGATTTGGTGAACTTGTGCGGAGCCGTGGTGTCCACAGCTAGAGCAGAGCGACTGATAGGTTGTGAGTTATTGCCTTGGTGCAGCTGAATCATGTGTCAGAGCCCACAAACGAGTGCTGGCTTTGCTCTTGCTACACTGAGAAACAATCTATGTGCACGGGGTGATGATATTTGTCCGATTTTGCTGCATTACTGCTAAGGACTCTCAGCAGCTGCGAAGTGGAGCAGTGGAATATATTTACCTTCTTGATTTTTATACATTTTTATGGATCGTTTGTATTTGTGAGCTCAGATCTAACACGTCAACCCCGGAGGTGTAGGGACATCAGCTTTGGTGAGGCACTTCTGCTTTGAGTTCCTTGTTTAGCACAGGGGTTTGAATGTCGTTCTCTTGAAGAAAGGCTGATTGTAGACCTATTCCCTAGTTTTTATGCTGATTTCTTATAGCGAGACAGTCGAAGACATAGAACATCCATAGAATAATTTAGGTTGGAGGGGAGTTGTCTAGTTCAACTGCCTGCTCAAAGGAGCTCTAATTACCTCAGGTTGCTCAAGGCTGCATCCAGTCAACTCTTGAACGCCTCCAAGGATGGAGATTCCACCTCTCTTGGCAACCTGCTCCAGTACCTGACCATCCTTATACTAAAAGTTTTTCTCCTAATACCTATTCATAATTTTCTGTATTCCGAACTAATGACTGTTGCATTTTGTCCAGCAACATCTGAGACACTCTAGAGTATCCCAGCTGGCTTCTGCCTTCCCCTTCACAATAACTTGGAGCCCTAGTAGAACATATATGTGCATATATATGTGTGTGTTTCATACGTGACAGCTGCTTTTGGATTTCTCAGATCATAGAATCATCGAATTGTCAGGGTTGGAAGGGACCTCGAAGATCATCCAGTTCCAACCCGCTGCCATGGGCAGGGACATCCCCCACTAGATCAGGCTGCCCAGAGCCCCATCCAGCCTGGCCTTAAAAACTCCCAGGGATGGGGCTGCCACCCCCTCTCTGGGCAACCTGTGCCAGGGTCTCCCCACCCTCATGGGGAAGAACTTCTTCCCAACGTCCAATCTGAACCGACCCATCTCTGGCTTCAATCCATTCCCTCTAGTCCTGTCACTGCCCGACATCCTAACAAGCCCCTCCCCAGCTTTCTTGTAGCCCCCTTGAGATACTGGGAGGCCACAATAAGGTCTCCTGGGAGCCTTCTTTTCTGCAGACTGAACAGCCCCAACTCTCTCAGTCTGTCTTCACAGGAGAGGTGCTCCAACCCTCTGATCAGCCTCATGGCCCTTCTCTGGACAAGCTCCAGCAGGTGATAGCAGACACCTGTGTTTGGAAGGAGAATTGAGCCCATACTTGATGCAGCCACTGGCATTACACCTTGGGAAGAGTCTGTGCTTTAGAGAACACTGAAGAAACATAGGCCTGAACAGCCTCTTGAAAGAGCATGGATGTATGTCTGAGCAATGTATCTTCTCCCTGTTTGGGGATCCTGTCACATTCTTTGGAGCGATGTGTGCTCAGGGCTGGAGAAAGGTGGTATATTTTGGTTCACTGTAAAGGATTTCAGGGCTATTGCTGAATTTGTCTTCATCTGCACGTGAGTGTAGGCAACAAAGATCATTGCCCTTTCATGAAGTCAGACATCTGAGCTGAGCTAGTCACTGTGGGTACCGTCAGCAGAGAAACAGATTTAGGGCATCATCTCTCTGAGCTATTTCAGATATCACCTCGTAGGTGCCTGCTCTTGATTGGCGGCCACTGCCCTTCAAAGTCAACTTTTCCAAAGCTGAGACACCACGGTGGGGCTGGTCAGGCCACGAGGAGGTTTTCACTCGGCCTGAGCTGGTCGGAAGCCGCTGTCATCTCGAGTGTCTGCTGATCAAATCCCTGCAGCCGGAAATTCCACAGGATAATGGGAGATGACGTCAGAATCTTTTTCATCAGATCCCAGCCTAATCATACCCTGAGGGAGACGGGTACCAAATTACAGGGTGTGTTTGCCTCTTCGATCTGGAGGCTGTTCAGACAAACAATAACAAGCTGAGCAGAAGTCACCCGGAGAGAGACTCGGTGAAATGCGATCTCTGTTCAGGTTAGGAAAAAAAAGGTGTCTTGAAGAGCAGTCCCCTCTCCACAGGTGAGTGTCGTTTGTCAAAGCTGGCACTTAGGTTTCACACCCACGTCCACTTTATTTACACTTTCAAACACAAAGCCCATCAACTTGAAAGGAGTTGTGGCAAGTGACTGAGAGCGGGCGATCATCCGGTGTCAGTCAAGGAAAACAGAGCAGTGACAGAGCTCTACAGCCTGGGTAACAGGCTAGGGTTTTGCACATTTGACCTAAGAGGCCACCTGTATTGCAACAAATGGGAGGTGTTTCCCTAAAACAAACTGAGAAAAGGGGTTCCTCTCTCTCTCTGGCAGAAAATAACCTAATTCATGGCGGCAGACACTCTCTACCTGAAAGCAGTCCTGTGTCACCCCACAGTGAGTGCTCTGTCATGTGCTTGAAGATTAAGAAGTTTGAAAGTTTGAAAGACTGAGGAGATTATCTTCTGTGACAAGTCCTAGAAGTGGAGTTAATGGCATCTGACAAAGCCTAGAGAAAGAAGCGGATATTCTATAAGCTAAATATGGGCTCTGTTGCATTTGCAGACTCCCCTGTTGGGAACAGAATGTACAGGAAAGATGGAGAGGAAGAGGAGACAATGTTCTTCACAGTCTCACAGATATGTTATGGGGCAGTAAAGCTGTGTTAACCGTCTTCGCTCCAGAGAAATCATCCACCTGCATGATTCCCCCCCATATTGAGAGCCAGAGAGTTGGCCAATTCGCCATTTAACTGTCTGGATACACTGCACTGTCCTGAAACCGTGAGAGAATTATGGATATTAAACTAAAGTGCTCTTTTGGTCTAAAAGTACTCTATGATTGACACAGTAACTTCACTTGAGGGCCTTTTTTATTGCCTGCTGCTGAACTCTGCCCAAAGGGAATCTACTTTACTTGTGAAAGGCAAGAGTCTTTCTCAGATGAAAAATACTTCTGGAATATAAATGTTCCCAATATTATCTAACCCGTTAGGTTCATTGGAGGTTGATGTTCAGTTACCTGTTGTTCTCTGTTGTCTCTTCCCAATTTAAACACTTCCAAAGGCTTGTGTTAGCGATTGCTGTGGGGTGATTTAAACAGATAGAAAACAGATGGATGGATGGATGGATGGATGGATGGATGGATGGATGGATGGATGGATGGATGGATTAGATAGACAGATGATAGATAGATAGATAGATAGATAGATGATAGATAGATAGATAGATAGATAGATAGATAGATAGATAGATAGATAGATAGATAGATAGATAGATAGATAATGCTGCTACTCAAATAATGCTGGCCTGTCCTATCATATATTGCACACCATAACATACAAGTATAGCAGCTTCATTTTTCTCCCGTCACCTGGTCAATAATCTTCCTCTGGGACTAACGGAAATATACCATCCCATTTTCTTTTTCTGCAAGAACTGTAGTAGCAAAGTGTAGCATCTCGTTCGTGGCAGCTACATGCAATGCCTTCATCCTGGCGCGAACTCGGCGTGCCAATGTGCACGTGGTCCCGCTTTGCCTTTGCAAGTTCAGTCTGTGCTCCACCAGATGCTACCCAAGAACTAGCAGGTGGAGAAACCCTTCTGCTCGCCTTCCCTCTATCCTCCTGGGCCAGAAGAATTAAAAGTTGCCTTAGTCTTCCAACCCTGGAGGAGCGAGCGGGTCAGAGCCACCAAACCACTGCATGTGAGATTTCGGTCTTTCCTTACATCCCAGAGTATTTTTTTATTGCTGCCAGTAGAAACCAGTGCTCACTTCAGGGACAATGTAATTTGGGAATGGATTCTCTGAGGCAGGTCAGTGCTGTTTGTTTAACCGTACCATAGCCTGCCAGTGCAACTCCACAGAGTGATTCTTCGTGTCTTGCCTGCCCCATCCAAGGATCAGGTAGTGCTTGTAGGAAGGTGGAGACTCACATCATACTTTAGGATGGCAGCATTTAATATTCTCCGGCAAGAAAAATTTTGGCACAGCACACTGGCCTTCTTTACACCTGGGTGTCCACCATCTGTCCACCAAAACGTGCGTTCGAGAGCTGTCAGGGCTCTGCATTGCTCTTTGCCAGTACGTGGAGTTACGCCTAAAGGTAACGTCAGAGTTTTAAGAGGAATTGTGAAGAATCCTGGAGAACCCCAGGATGCAAACCTTTGACTTTGCAAATGCTTGAGCTGCAGACGAGGTAGCGGGGTGCTTTCTGTTATTTTCTTTTTGCACACTGTTATGAACATTTACTTCATGCCTGCAAGGCTTTTATAGCACAAGATTGTCTCCTGGGCGTGGTGTGGGAGCCGTCTGCTTCCTCAAAACCATAAAAAATGATGCATCAGTGTGCTAGGTACATTTGTAAAGGGAAGCGTTGAGCTCTGAACGCTGATGGGAAAACAGCCCTCGTAAATTAACATTTACCATCACAGATAGATCCAGTCAAACAACAAAGTCATCTTGGAGGAACCGCAAAACATTGCTAAAAAGATGAGAAATTCTGCTGTACCTGAAAAGATTGGCTAGCTGCCGTGATTTGGTTTAAATAATCAAACTTTTCTCAAGTAAGACAACAGAGCAACCAGTTCCCGTTTTCAGGTTTTGGGTCTTTGCCGATTCCGTGTCGGATGGTGACACCTGGGTGTCACCTGCAGCCGGTTGATGGTACTGGGGCTGTGGGGAGGGTGGTGTGAACCTGTGAGCTACAGCATCCAGAAGCAGGCGTTGGTCGTGCCGGTGCAGAAGATGACAGGTTGTGTGGATAGAGGGTCAAGCAGTGGCTGTGGGTTGTCTTGACATCTTGGGAGAGTTCCTGGTACCTTTGAGTAGTCCTTAATGAAATGCCTTTGATTAATAGATTCAGAAAGAAACCGTGAAAGCGTCCTCTGCGTCGAAAGAAACCTAACACTGACTGCTGAAATGGGGGGAGTTCCTCATGGGAAGGAGGCACTGCTGGTGTGTAAGGTGTAACAAGAGGTGACATGAGCCACCTTCAGAAAAGACAGGCTTGGACACGCATCTTGCAAAGCATTTCTGCACCTGGAAGGATGCTCGAACAGGGTTTGGGCACTGACGCTCGAAGGAGAAATGCAGGAAAACTCTACCAGACCTGCTTTAGCACCTGGGGCAAACTCTTGTCTCCTCTTCGGGGCAGAAAGTGCCCTTAAAAATCTGAAGTTTTGCTCTGAGCATGCTCAGGGTGGATAGAGTGCATGGCCACTTTCCTCTTGACCAGGTTTTGAGAAACGTGCCTGTGTCTGAGTTTTCTGAGACCAAGCTGCGCTCAGATTCTTGCTTGAACTGCCTTAGGTTCAATGAACAGAACGTGATGGGGTGAACTTTTCAGCGGTAGCTTAACACTTGCAGCACTTGCCAGAAAAGCAAGAGACCTCGGTGACAAGAATATCTCAGCTGCTGAGGGTGTGAACCCATTGCTCCCACAAAAAAAAAAAATAAAAAATCTAAGCTTTAAGTCCTTTTTTTCCTCGGAGAAATGGCTTTTGAGAGGTGCTTTGGCAGTTTCAGGCATGGTATTGCATGACCACTGATTAGATTAAACCAGTTATTGCCCTGTCTGAATACTGGTCTTTGCTGGGAAGGGCCCTCACATGCTTTGCTCCACTGCATGAACTTCGCTCAAAGCAGAGATTTTCTGCTTTCTGTGCTGCTCTACTGGTCGTGCGTTAAGCCCCTTCGTTAAAAGCCTGCCTGGAGAAAGGGAGAGACCCATGAAACCAGCTGCATCAATGGTATTGTCTGGAGCAATGATGAGCTGGGGGATGTTGTGAACTTGTCAACTCTCAAATACATTATTATAGCTCTGGTTTCTGCCCAGCTAGTGGTGATTATCATGTGTTTTCTCTCATTTTCTCCTTTTACTTCCCTCCTTTTTCTCTTCAGATTTTTTTTTTTTTACCACAAGAGCAGAGCTCTGGATTAGGCTAAACTTCTTGCAGAGTATTTCTGTACAGCACTGCAGAGCTCTGCTTCTGCACTAGAGCCCAAGGAGAGCTGTAATTCAAATACATGATGACTATTACATCTGACTGTATTATTTTGAACCTGCAAACATGTGCTGAGCACTTAAGAGAAAGATGTGAGGGCAATTCCTTTCCCGAGCAGCCAGGAATCTAATTTAGCTGGGATACAACCTGAGAACCTTATTCAGGCAAAATCAGAACAGAGCAGGTGGGATAGAAAGCGCGAGAAGCACGTTAGTAGCTAACGTGATCACAGAGGGTTGGCAGTGACACTGGTGGTGTTCCTTACATTTGTGTTTTGTTTCCTTTTGATTCCTTACAGGGGGTCCAAAAGCTACAACTCTTTTGTTAAGTCAGTAAAATTGTTCTCTGCAAAGCACTGGAGTAAAACCTATTTACTCCCCAGTTGAAGCAAATTGGGTGTCGATCCTCAACTCAGGGCAGAACATTGTAAAACTTCATCAGCACAGGCATTCACATGAGCAAGAACTTGTGCTTTGTGCAGAAGTACTGAGCCATTCCTATAGTCTCTTTCACCAGAGTTTGGACCAGAACTGGAAGGGTAAAACCTGATTTGCCCCGGGGTAAGACGAACACTTCGTTAGCTTTACCTTTGAGCATCCACATTTTAAACCCTCTCCATCCAAACTCTCCTGGGAATACATCCAAAAGCATCACAGAACAAGGCAGACAGTGTCCTCATGACAAGGGATAATGTGTCCAGGGCTCCTGATGTGCTTCACAGTCCACAGGATACACTCTGCTTGCAAACAGGTCCATCCCTACCTGTAGCCTGCCTGTTCCAGCCCAACGCTTGACATGCAGCACCTGTCAAAGTCTGCTTAAACACATAATGACACCTCTGGCTGAAGGTTATTTGCATTCTGTTGTTGATGTTAGCGTGACGGATTTTTGTTGCAGCATCCATAACTCTGTAGAAATGCTCAATTATTCAATCCCAGTGAGCTAAGACCCTGCCCGTTAAATCAGCCAACACAATTGTGGGGCCATGAAAAGTCACAGCTAATTTGAAATTTTATTAGCTCTCGGCTGATCTTGTTTACTGCAGAAGCAGTGTCTCAAAACCAGCCTTTTGCTTCCGTACAAAACTCTAATCCTTGACACCTTGTTGGCACTGCGTGGTGGTGGGTGAGGGATTTGGAAGCCAGACTGCATTGAAAGAGGAATGAGACTGCCGAGGGATTTGTGAGCACGTTTCAGTCAGCAAGGGCAGCAGCAACCTGAGGAACACAGGGACAGCAGCCCCCTTGCTGATGGAAAGTAATTACGTTGCAGGACAGCAGTGGCTGTGAATGGGACAATTAGTTTTTGTTCGGGAGGGGAGGGAAGATGGCACGTAGTATAGAAGTCAGCTAAAAGATCTGCCTCTCCTAGTTTTCCCTCAGTTAGTGTCTCGTTGTGTGCTTTGGGGTGTTAATCTATTCCTAGCAAAGGAAGCTTCCAGGAAAGCCAAAGAGCCTGGACGTGAAGGTTTACAGGCAAGGAAGGCAGTCAAACCCCCTTTAGTTACTCAGCACCTGCTCCATCCTGCATGCTGGGGTGGCAAGGACCATGTCCCATTTAACCAACCACCTGGCAGATGTGGTGCTTACCATACAAACCATGTTTCTGTCATAACATACCTGGAACAGGTTTCATTTATTTGTCAGGGAGGTTTTTTTTGAGAAGAAAACTACTGTTGACTTGCATCCTGCAACTCCTTGTGTGGTAAATGGCAGAGATGGTGATCCTCCACCCCACCTGAACCTCTGGGGAACAGGGTAAGCAAGACGCAGCCCTGAGTCCTCCACACTGACCCCAGTAGCTCCAGATTTTTAGACTTTTTGGTTGGTTTATGTGGCTGCATTTTTTTTCACATTGTTTAAATATCATAAAGGGCACAATTTTCGGAAAGTGATGGGTCACAAGCAATGTTTGAAAGCCAAGAATCATAGAATCATAGAATTGTCAGGGTTGGAAGGGACCTTAAAGATCATCCAGTTCCAACCCCACTAGATCAGGTTGCCCAGAGCCCCATCCAGCCTGGCCTTCAAAACTCCCAGGGATGGGGCTTCCACCACCTCTCTGGGCAACCTGTGCCAGGGTCTCCCCACCCTCATGGGGAAGAACTTCTTCCCAACGTCCAATCTGAACCGACCCATCTCTGGCTTCAATCCATTCCCTCTAGTCCTGTCACTGCCCGACATCCTAACAAGCCCCTCCCCAGCTTTCTTGTAGCCCCCTTGAGATACTGGGAGGCCACAATAAGGTCTCCTTGGATTCTATGATTCTATGTTCTTGTGAAACTCCTGAGTAGGGTCAACATTCAGATCTATTGTCATTATCTAGCATAACTGTCCCACTTGCTACAGTAAGTGTGTTTAAAGTCAGTTAATATCAAATGTTTTCCAGGTGGCAATAAACAAGTGTCTTGTTTGTTGGGTCACGGTCCTGCTCTAAGAAGGCACAGAGTTTAGTCCCTTCCGTGCAGCAGTGCTTGCATGGAGAAGAGGCTGAAAATATATTGTGGATACCAATCTTTGATGAGAATTGCAGTTATTACATTGGGTTGTGCTGAGCCCTTTGGGACTGGAACAGATGTCTTGTGAGCAGAAAATAAAAAGACAGTCTCTGCTCCCAAAGAGCTTATGGTCTAAGGTAGTGTTTGGAAGAGCTCACTAATAGGAGTGGTGGATTTGCAATCTTTGAAATGAGACAGAGCATCTTTCTAAAATCTGTATTCCAACTCCACCCACAAGGTACAAGGCAGATGGAACTAGATGATCTTAAAGTCCCTTCCAACCTTGGCAATTTTATGATTCTATGTAGTAATCCCAGAGTAAAGCACACTGCCCAGTGGTATACAGAGTGCAGATTAGCTGATCAAAGTGGACTTGGTCCCCTAAAAAATAATCTTAGCTGAATAAATTTGGGCTGCTTTATCCTCGATGGCAGAAAAGGAAAGTTTCCTGCTGAGCCCAGTTCATTCTCCTTCATGTCTGTCCCTCTCTGAAGTTGGACTCAATGATCTTAGAGGTCTTTTCCAACCTAAACAATTCCATGATTCTGTGAATGAGAGAGAGCTCACAAGATTACCTTCCCGGGTCCCATCCAGTCTTAGTAATTCTATGATTACATGAGTCCTAGTGAAAGGTGCAAACCACTGATCACAATGTTTACCAGACATGGAAATGTCTTGCCAATGGTTCCCTTCTCACAGAGTTGGTCATTTGATTCACCCCCTGGTAACTGAGATTGCAAAAGGTTTTTATTTCAGGGCTGCCTTAAGGACACGTGTGTCTATGTAAGATGCATAAGATGTCTCAAAGATGTAAAAACTCCTCCTACATGGAAATAATAAGGAACACACGAGATGACTTAAAGGCTGGCTCAGTGACAGATCTCTGAGTTAATTTGGTAATTGAAAGGCATCTGTGATTGAAGCTGTTTCTCAAGGGATCCCTTGGAACTGGTTGTTGTATCCAGGCTGAGGGAGCTGGGTTTGTTCAGCCTTGAAAAAAGAAGACTCCAGGGCAACCTTATAACTGCCTTCCAATAATTGAAAGGAATCCACAGGGAGGCTGGGGACGGACTTTTTACAGGAGTGTCCAACGATAGGACAAGGGGAAATGGATTTAAATTGAAGGAGAATGGGTTTAGATTGGATCTTAGGAAGAAATTCTTCAGTACAAAGGTGGCAAGACTTTGGAATAAATTGCCCAGAGAGGTTGTGGCTGCCCCCTCCCTGGAGGTGTTCAAGGCCAGGATGGGTGAGACCTTGAGCAACCTGGGCTAGTTAAGGGTGTCCCTGCCCATGACAGGGAGGTTGGATCAGGTGATCTCTAAGGTCCCTTCCAACCTGAGACATTCTATGATTCTATAACCCTATTCAGCATTTTCATCATTGTCGTAGAATGTAGTTTTGATCTCTCCTGGTAAAATCTTTAGGTCACCTAAAGCTTGATACGGTGGGAAATATGTACTCAGATCATTTTGATCTGGCTCACATCATTACAAAGTCAAACATACAAAAGATGCGTCTAAATGCGGCAAAATGCAAGATAATACCCCTGGGAACAAAGAAGGCATGTTGTGCTTAGGGGTTGGGAGAGTCTCAGAAAGCAATGACTCAGAACTGGATTTAGAGGTCATGGGGGATAATTGTCTCACCATGGGTTCTCAGTGCAAGGCTGTTGCTAAAAGGCTACCGTGAACCTTAGAAGTATAAAAAACCCAGAAGTTGGGAAATTCTATCTCTCCTGTACCCAATATTGCTGCCTCAGTTCTATGTCCAGTGTCTGTGCCCTCGCATAACAAGAGATGCGAAATTATGGGGAAGAGATCAAAGGATGCCACGCACACAAAAATCCGGCAGCTGGAAAATAAACCTCACGGCGGGAAGTTTAATCTTCGTCAGCTGTTCACAGCAAAGGTTTGGAGTGTGGATGGTTGCTCTGCGTGGAGGGACTTGCGCTTGGAAGAGACATCTGAGCGTGGAGGGCAGAAGGATGTATTGGTAACCTTGCAGACAAAGGCAAAACAAGTTCCAGCGGTGAGATACTGGAGTCAGACAAATTCAGCCTTGAAATAAGATGCAGTTTCCTGGCAGCAATTAAGCATCTGAATGGCTTACCGGAGGAAGCGGTGGACTCACTGTAATCAACTGGCTTTGATATATGAGATATCTTTCTAAAAAACAGGCTTTAATCCAGTTCTGGGTGGAGTGGGGGGGAAATGAATGGGTTGTGTATATAAGAGGTCAGACAAGAAGATCGTGGTGGCCTCTTCGACTTTAAAGTCAAATCACTGTAATCCTCTATGCGCGACTTTCAACCTTACATGGAGATAATTCAGTAACAGACACATTCATTCTCTGGTTGGAGGTGCCATGGCCGTGTTATGGCTCGGTCTGGAGTAAGGGAGGTGCTGCATTTTAAAACAAAGAGCTGTATAAATGTGGCCACGGCTGAGATCTTACCGTGTCTGCGCTCTGGGAGCCACCGGAGTGAGGAATCCACACACGGATCACGGGTCTGCACGGCTTTGCCTCTGTGGAACTTGGGGTGCAGAAGTCACTGGTCCTGCGTTCCCCTCTTTCTGTTACCTCTCTCCAAAAATTCTTCAGTAGCTTCTAAAGAAATTCACCTTTATGCTTTATAAATTTCAAAGGTGTTTTGTACTATGACTTCATATTGTTCCATGAGATCATACCTTGCAATATTTCACTTTGCTACCGATACTGGCTTCCCACATTTTTGGGGGAGTGTATTCGGACCTTTAAAGCATGAGGGTTTTTTTGCTCTGATGTTATTTTCTGTTAAACCGTGCAGCTCCCTGAACCCTTTGCTCTTCATAGGTAGGGAGCTCCTTGCAAATGTCGCGTTATCCTCACTCTTCTGATAGATCCAGTGAGAAATCTCAGGGCATGAGAAGTCATAGCTGTGCACAATTTCATTTTATCTCCTTACAATTCACTGTGAGGCACCGCTTGGATCGCTTGTGGACCATCCAATTAAAAAAAAAAAAAACAACAAAAACCCCACAATATCCAGATGGAAACATCACTATTTATGATCCGGTTTGTAGCTGTTCTCCATGGCTGAGACAAAAACATCCTTCACATTTTCTAAGTGTAAGAAATGCTTTGCCCCAAGACAGCTGTTGATATCGGAGGGAGTTGTGCAGCTGAACCCCATCCCAGCTCTTGAGGACTTTAATGGCTTTAGGATGTCAGTGACAAACCTCTGCGGTGCATTTACCCCCAACTTATCCCATACAGCCCTGGAACACGTCTGCAGGTGACGCCTCGGCATTCCCACCTGTAAAACACATTGTTCTTCAAACAGTCATCTACTGTTTCCTGCAAAAAAAAACCCACAAACAACCAACATTTCCTTGCTATCGGGCAGCTTCAGGTCCCAAAACACATTTCTTGATGCCTGGGATGAGGACAGGGTTAATGAAGACGTATGGTACAGCTGGTGTGCCGTCGTCTCAGCAGTGTCTGCAGCCTTAGAAAACATTATTAATGTGTGGGGGAAAATGACAACATTTTGTCTTGCTTGAAACTTTAGTCGATATAGTAACAAGACTGGGGTTTTTTTGGTTCTTTTCTGTGTTTTTTATTTTTTTTCTATCAGATGGCTGTGGATAAGCATATGCAGGTCTTCCTTCTGTGAACGGTCTCTCAAACTCCAAAATTTGACCTTCCGGAATCCTACTGGCCTAATCGTCTGCAACAAGTCTTCTTTTTTTTTTTTTTTTTTTTTTTTTTTTAAATGGGCAAATAAAACGTAATTAGTTCTCTTTCATTATCACTAGTCATCAAGAGAAAAGGCAGATGGGTAGGTTTTGTGCCGGAGCTGATAAATTTTTGTGGCAATTTTGCAAGGAGTTATAAAGATGTAGAGATATCAGAGCGAGCAGAGGTAAGGATAATGGATGGGATTTTCAAAAGCACTTTTGCTAATCTAACGCTGCTGCCATTAGCATTAATGGCAGGTGCAGAGCACTTGTGAAAAAGACTCATTGTATGCGTGGATGTGTCTACACGGAGCAGATACTCATTGCACTTTCAGCCACACTTAGACTGGAAGCTCTGGGAGCACCAAACAGGCTTTTTGTTCCATTTTCTGTGTATGGGTAACCACATGGAATGATGTTGCCAGGGGTGTTTTATGGCACTAAAATCTTCCAAGAGTAGAACAGGTATAACTCAACAGAATCCGAGTCCATGACATGTAAGCCATCGTAAGTGCTAGAGCAATAGTAACAGATCAGATTCTCATCCTATTCATATTACAGTAAATTCAGATAGAAACCACATTACCTTGACAGCTCCAAACCTCATCCCCCTTCAGGAGGCACCTGCTTCTCAGGACAGTGCTGCCCTCCACGCACATTCATTTCGTGCTCTGTGCTGAAGTTGTTAGCAGGATGCTAGCTGTAAAGGTGGTTTTCTCTGATATATGGAGCTCCCAGAAACTACACGGAGACCAGCCACTCATTTGACACAGGTCTTCGAACAGCCATCACGTGGTAACAATTTTCATTCGCTATCAAACTGTCTTGCTCGAACTGATGGGTTGGAAGTGAAGGGCTCCATATCCCATTACCCCAGAACAAAAACACCCAGTTCCCATGTCTGATTTAAAGATCTGTCTCTGCTACATGCTAACAACTTTTATTTCTCTATGTGATGCTTCATCAAACCTCCAGAGCTTTTTTTTTTTTTGTATTTCCCTGCCTGTCACCACTTTTTACTGAGCTGCTTGCAACGAGCAGTGGCACCTCGGAAGGAACTGGGGAGCGCTGCTGGGGCGGTGGGAGGGGAAGCAGGACTGTCGGTGCCTCTGATGACTTGACAGATCCGCAAACCCTCGTTTTACTAGAGTAAGCTTGGCAAGCTTTTCTCATGTGCGCCCACTTACTGTTGTTATTATTAATTTAGCGGTGCTGAAAGTACGAGATTTATATCCTGAGAGTTCGAGGTCATCTGTTCCTCTGGGTCCGTGTGGAAGAAATGTGGCAAAGGCCAAAAGGAATCGAACCTTTCCAGTAAAATCTCCCTCACTCTCTCATCTATCTAGCCAGAATCTTTAGTGGGTTGCGTGTGTAGAGCTCTCTGTATTCACTGTTTAGTTCTGCTGAAGGCAGCCCTGGTGGCTTTGGTACAATGCAACGTGCCAGTGATTTGCACAGGGAACTGGACCGGTGTGCAAAAGCCCTTTGTATATTGACAGGATAAAAGAGAACCTTTTGTGGGGCTCCGGGGTTATCTGAGTGACTGAGATGTGAAATGACACATCCCAAAATTAACCTCAGAGATGCTTTTTTTTTTTAGGGTCTAATCTCATGTGTATGTGCGTGGTTTCATATATTACGTATCAATGCACAGTTGATGTTCTTTATTGGGGCTTTAAGGGGACATGCCGGTGTAAATTTGCATTTTTCTGTTGTGTGCATTGGGAAGAGTTCTTGCACCCTAAAGTCTACGACACTCCATGTTGCCACGGCTCTAAAATCTTCCTTACCCTTCTGCAGATGGCTTGGTGGATTGCATGGACCCTGACTGCTGCTTGCAGCCGCTGTGCCACGTCAATGCACTGTGCCTGGGCTCCCCGGACCCCCTGGATATCATCCAGGAGACGCAAGCCCCCGTCGCCCAGCAGAGCTTGCATTCGTTCTACGATCGGATCAAATTCCTCATCGGCAAGGACAGCACCCACGTCATCCCGGGAGACAATCCTTTCGAAGGAGGGTAAGTGAATTTCGGGTTTGATTCGGTAAGAGGTAAAGCGTAAGCCACGTGGTCATTTTAAGACATGGAATGGCAACGAGGTGCAGAACATGGAAATCGCATAAGGGAAGAATTGCATTGAAGAATTTTATGACTGGAGTGAAAGCCATCCGTTCAGCAGGGCTCTTCCAGTTAAAGTGACTGACATTTTCCAGAGGTATCTCCTAAACACCAATGGCAGACTCTGTTCCACTGACAGAGCCAAAAGAGAGGCTAAAAGAGCCAGAGCCAAAACGAGAATGGTATTCACAGTCTAGAGTGTGACTTTCAGACTCTTCAAGAGAACCAAGAAAATCTTACAGTCTAGGAAGGGCTATTTGAGTGACTTGCAATATAAAAAAATCAACCTGAGTATAGATTGCTCTTAATACTGTGACATTCTTTATCACCTCAGGCATCCACAAGAAGCAGGAACTGGCAAAGAAATCTTAACACGATTCACTTCTGTGACTGCATCTCAGACGTTTGTTTCAGCTGTCAGGGCAGGTCGTCCCTTTCAGATCATGTGCTTACAGCAGGACACCACAATACGTACCCTGGGGTGTCACATTCTTCGATCGCTTGGTGTCTGCCATGAATGTTGCCTTTCAGAAGTGGTGACCCTGAGCCAGGAGGTGGTTCTCAACTCTTGGCTTCGTTGAATTCCACCCAGACATTAACTGCTTACTGTTGGCTTTCCCGCGCACAGATTGGCACGGAAAATATACAGCCTTTGTGTTTGGGCAGGCGTTTATTTCACTTGCACCTCCACAAACCTCTCCGGTCCTTCTGGATCTGACCTAATGCTCTTCCACGAAGGGACGTTGCCAGCATCCCTGGGGTGTCACCTCCCACCAGTTGTGATGTCGGGTGCTCTACAGGCTGACCTAAGATATGAACCACTTAGAAGCACACCAGTGTCAGGGAGTTGGCCTGAGGTGATAGTTTCCCTGCCTTGTCTTGCTGCCAAGCCCTTCAGAGTCCAGGAAAGCTGACAACAGTAATTCAGATTAAGGCCAAGCGCTCATTAGGTTGCAAACTGTTGTACTTCATCAGCATTCTGAAGACTGCAGGTTCTGAGTACTGAGCAGCCCAGACTCTGGACTAAATGTTAGCACAGTGAGTTCTCTGCTGTCACTGTTTGTGATTTGTAGCTGTAAAATCAGGCTTTGGAATATAAAATAGATTTTATTCACAGTTTCCTTTTTTCTGATCTATTTAGAGTTGCAATTTCTCAGCTGAGCTCACAGTCAGAGAGCTTTTCACAGAGGGCTCTGGTATCAGTTCCATGTGTACCCATTCTGATATGTAGAGAATTTTGATAAACACATATGTCTGTCATAGTTTAAATGAACTTTTTCGTACAACTAAAGAACTATAGAAGTCTTCATACCTGTGCGATTAAAAAAAAGCAAAAACTTCTCTTTAAATGCTGCTTGCATTCAGCAACACGCAGAGGTGGGGGAGAATAATGGGAATTTCTCATTTATACGGTGAATTTGCTTCTGGGAGCACCAGCAGATGAGGAGCAGAAAGGCTATTTCATTTAGGGTCCCAATTAGGAGGTTACGTGCGTTTCGTAGGTGTGATGATAGATCTGTTTGCAGGAAGGAATTACTAATCATCTGTAGACATCCTGCTAAAGAGAGATTCGAGGATTCCAAAGGAGCACCTGCTAGCAGAAATGTTTATCTGGCATATAGATTACCAGAGTGAGGGAATGCAAAGATTCAAATCAATAGGAAGTGTTTTAATGATCGCTTTTCATTAACTGCAGTGGAACTAATAAATGGGGCTCCTTGTTCCCTTGAAGTTAACACAAAGAATTATACAGAGATAGCGATGATTTATAAGGTTGCCGTTCTTAAAACATCAGCATAGGGTGTGTATCTCTAAATATGGTCTACAGATACGTCTCCTCAAGATGTAATTGTGTCGTATCTCTCAAATTAAATATCTTGACTCGTCATAAGAACGGTTGCAAATAACAGTGAAAGACCTCAACAGAAGGTCTCTTTTCCTCTGAGACAGCACCACAACACTCAACTCAGGCTTATTGGTCTGTTGAGCTGATAAAAATGCTGTTATTCTTTTAGGAACTTAACAGGCATCGTGTGTTCCTCGTAGTTCTTAAAGGTCCGGTAGATCTGGATAAACTCAACCATGGCAAGCATCTTCTGCTTACTTGGCTCCTCCTTGTAGTTTCAAATTTCTGTTTGCACCACTTAAAAAGGCTGAACCTTTAGAGAGCTGTCTCTTGTCACCCTGGAAATGGGAGTGCTTCAGCACTGGTCGGACAGCAACTGCTCCACGGAGGAGCCTGGGACTGTCTGGGACCAAATTAATCTGGGCAAATGAGACCAACTGTATTTGCAGGTGTGGACATGCCCTTTCTTCAGTAGACTTCTCACTGTTGAATCTCCTCCAGTTGCTTTTTCAACAGAGAGGTGGTAATATCCCTCTCACCCATGAAACTTCTCGATGTCTTCATGAAGATCACAGAGCAGCTGGGGGCAAGATGAACCATCCTCATCTCTCCTTCCCGCTGCTGCCTCAACAGCTTGTCCATCAGGAGGGAACGCAGAAGATCTTTACCTTAAAGGGCTGGACTAGATGCTCCTTGAGGTCTGTGAGGAGTGCTCCCATTCTCAGTCAATCCACAAGCGTAATTAAACTGAATTTATTAAGAAATGAGAGCTCCCCCAAATTCACAAGTTCTGGTATCGGTTGAGAAGAGCGATTCTACACTGCACCCAACTCTTAAACTTAGAATAATGACCCAAATTGTATTATAGACTCACCTGTACAAAGATGAGGACTCCCAACCTCAAGAAGTCACCTTGACCGGCATCCCAAGCCAAGGGGGAGGCTGTGACCCACCTGCAGGACCTGCTGCTCCGAAGGGACGGCTCCGATGCACCCCCGGCAGGACCCCGTTTTAAAACTCAATGGGATCTGAGCTGTGGTCAGTCAAAGCCATCTCGGCCTCCCATTGGCCAACTTCTTAGATGTACAACTAGGCTGGTGGACTAGACCCAAACTAGCCAGAGACTTCCAGCAGTTTCTCTGAAATCTGCCTGGCAACCGCTGTGAGAGGAGGCATCCCAGACTAAGGGAACGCACCTACCACAAGGTCCCTTCCAGCCTGGTATTCTGTGCTTATACGATTCTCTGATCTTGTTGTTTCAGTGGAGAGCTCCACCATCCTGCTTTAGGACAACCCTCTCCCTTCCATTGCTGCAACTGTGGTTCACAAAGTCACCTTTTTCTTGGTATAATCAGGACTGTAGAATCATAGAATCGTAGAATTGTCGGGATTGAAAGGGACCTCAAAGCTCATCCAGTTCCAACCCCCTGCCATGGGCAGGGACATCCCCCACTAGATCAGGATGCCCAGAGCCCCATCCAGCCTGGCCTTAAAAACTCCCAGGGATGGGGCTGCCACCCCCTCTCTGGGCAACCTATGCCAGGGTCTCCCCACCCTCATGGGGAAGAACTTCTTCCCAATGTCCAATCTGAACCAACCCATCTCTGGCTTCAACCCATTCCCTCTAGTCCTGTCACTGCCCGACGTCCTAACAAGCCCCTCCCCAGCTTTCTTGTAGCCCCCTTGAGATCCTGGGAGGCCACAATAAGGTCTCCTCGGAACCTTCTTTTCTGAATGCTGGACATGGAATGTCCCACACCTTTCTGTCCTAGTGCCATCAACCTCTTGGGGTAGGGTTGGAGTGGGATCCACACCGTGAGCAGTCGCCCACGAGCAGGCAGCACAGAGGTGACATAAACCTCTATGCCCTATGTGTCTGATGTACTACAGAGCTGCCTGTGGCACAGGCACACTCGTTATGCAGGTCAGGAATCACAGGCTACTCCTCAGGGCTTTACTGGGTCATGGCTGGCTGATTATCACCCCTGAGGGAACCACAGCACATTTGCATTCCTGGATGGCCTGGGCAGATGTAGCAGCAGCGTGAAGGAGATGGCAGAATATCTATTCAATATATTTCCTGGGCTTCAGAAACGCAGCTTAGCTACCCTTCAGAGAGAACAGCCGTGCAGATCAACTAATGGATACAAATAAATGAATGCCTCGTGACAGCTAGCCTTTGAGTGAATTTATTATTGAATTACACTCCAGCTTTTTAAGAACAAGCTGAGCTGACAAGCTCTCTCACCGCTGCAGAAGAAAAAGAAAGACAATGATAAATTACCCTGATGGATAAAGGTAAAGACCTTGTCTCCTCCAAAATACCAGCAGTTATATATTATTCATGTTTGGGAAGGAAAAATAATCATTGCCCATATTGAAATGTGTGTTTATGATGATAAAGCAAGTAGCTAAATTAAATTCTGAAGGCACAGAATGTCTTTTCACATCATTTTGATGAACAGATAACAAGTACTCTTCTGCTACTTGATCGTTCTTGTATTGATTTTGAAACCACTTACTCTTACTGTTTGCTTTGTATTTTTAAGCCATTCTTAGTTGTCCATCACCATAAGGAGCAGCACAAGATGCAGTGGTGTCAAGTTGTTGACTTTCATGTTGGACACCTGATATATTTGTTCTCTCTTGAGGGACAGTGTCAGAAAATTGCAAGAACAGGCTTAAGTCCTGATCCACGGAGTCTTTTATGTTAAGCGTTGGCACAGGATTAAAGTACCTCAGAAAACCACGTGCACAACTGGCGTTTTTTTGTAAACAATATTTGAAAAGAAACCAGATGATTTTTAAGTAGATGCACTTTATACCCCTTCTTTTTGGGGGCAGGTTCTATGTATCTACTTGCTGCCAGCAGTATTAACCCATCTCGATTAAATGGTCAGCTACAACCAACCAGAGGAGTTATAAAGACACGTCAGAGAGCAGGATCTGGTATCAGCCCCAAGAGCAGTTCCCTTATTGCCCTCAGGTCAGTAGTCTAAGTACAAAAATTAGTTAGTTTCCATGGCTTAAAATTCCGATCAGAATCAAATTTGCACATTTCTTTTTCCACTACTGAGCGACAAGGTACCTGTAACCATGTCTCTCCACCTCCCCCTGTCCCCACTGTGTGCCAGGCTGTACATCAGACCTTGCTGATGTCATAGTATCCTTGAAAGAAGACATCAAAGCACCTTCTCTTTCCCTTTCACCCATTTCTTCCCTCACTTGAAGTGTTGCAGGTTAACCCCAGCAGATCCTGCTGAAATTCCTTCACAGAGAAACCAAAGTGCTCTGTCTTTTCACAGAATCAGACAATGTTGGGTCTTGGAAGGGATCTCTAGAGATCATCTAGTCCAACCCCCCTGTCAGACCAGGATCACCCAGAGTAGGTCACCCAGGAACGCGTCCAGGAGGGTTCTGAATCCATCCAGAGAAGGAGACTCCACAACCTCCCTGGGCAGCCTGTTCAGGGCTCTGTCACCCTCACTGTGAAAAAGTTTTTTCCTCATGTTTTTGTGGAACCTCCTGTGCTCCAGCTTGTACCCATTGCCCCTTGTCCTGTCATTGGACATCGCTGAGCAAAGCCTGACTCCATCCTCCTGACACTCCCCCTTGACATATTTATAACCATGACTGAGGTCACCCCTCAGCCTCCTCTTCTCCAAACTGCAGAGCCCCAACTCCTTCAGCCTTTCCTTCTCAGGGAGATGCTCCACTCCCTCCATCATCCCTGTGGCTGCGCTGGACTCTCTCCAGCAACTCCCTGTCCCTCTGGAACTGAGGGGCCCAGAACTGGACACAATATTCCAGATGTGGCCTCCCCAGGGTAGAGCAGAGGGGCAGGAGGACCTCTCTTGACCTGCTTGCTACTCCCCTTCTAACACACCCCAGGATGCCCTTGGCCTTCTTGCCCACGAGGGCACACTGCTGGCTCATGGCCATCCTGCTGCCCATCAGCACCCCCAGGTCCCTTTCCACTGCGCTGCTCTCCAGCAGGGCAGTCCCCAGCCTGTGCTGGCACATGGGGTTATTCTTTCCCAAGTGCAAAACTCTACACTTGCCCTTGTTGAACTTCACAAGATTTCTCCCCGCCCAGCCCTCCAGCCTGTCCAGGTCTCTCTGAATGGCTGCACAGCCTGCTGGGATGGGGACTCCACTGCTGCCCTGGGCAGCCTCCTCCTGTTGCTTTGAAAGATAAACTCTGTGTCTGTATAAGATATTATGTCACAGATATTAGACAACATCCAGCGTTCCTGTGGGTACCTGCATGGTACCGATGTTGGTGGGAACCTCTTCAAACCCTCTCCTTCCCAGCGTTACTGTCTTCCAAAGGTATCGTTCTGCCTTTGTTGCTTTCTGCTTAAATGAACTGCTTACTAGCTACATATCACAGCTTTCTGAAATCATAGAATCATAGAATGGCCTAGGCTGGAAGGGACCTTAGAGATCATTTAATCCAACCTCCCTGTCCTGGGCAGGGACGCCTCTCAATTAGATCAGGCAACACATCGGGACCCAATGGGGATTGAACCCACGACCTTGGTGTTGAAGAATAGTGAGGAAATTTCAAAGACTTAGTGGCAGGGTTTTTTTTGGTGATTATTCCTTTTAAGCATGGGAAAGCCTACTTTTAAAATTTACCTTTTCAATTTACAGGACTTTATTCTTTTTCTTTTTTTTCCTGCCAATGTTTACCTTTTTCTTTTGATTTTAGGTTATACGGTATGGCATTATTTCAACTTAAAGTGATTTTGACTTGAGCATGGCATTATTTCCACGTAATAAACTAATGCAATATCTGCAGCTACTCACTTCCACTTTTGTGGAATTTGTACCCACAGGACTCTACAAAAGCAAAGTTCCCATCAATTTTTGTGGAGTTTCTTCAATAACACAGATAGTGCAATAATAATGTAATTATATTCTCCTTTCACGAGTGGCGGTAGAGGGAGTTCTTGTGTACAGCCATTAGAGGAACTGGGGCGCAGTTCTTAACAAATATTGAAAAGCTTTGGATATTTATGGCCAAGCACATACTCTGGAGCAGGATCTTCTTACTGTGATTTGGGCGTGCTTCCAGGATCAGGCGAGGCGGCTGATGCAAGTGCTGCACCATCCTGTATCTGGGACTGAAAGGTCTCAGATGGTACCTGTGTACCTTAGTGTGTCTAGAAAGAAAAACTCAAGCAGAAACCAAACCTGCTGATGAGTTAAGTACCTCCTGGATTGCATGGATGCCAAATTAGATTTTAAGGATCTAAACCCTGACATGGATGCTGGTGCGTTCTCTTGGATCTGGCACGTAGACGTTCAGTTAAAATTTATTCACCATTCAAGGTACATTCCTTTTAAAAAAAAGGCTTCTTCACATTAAATAGCAGCTCACTGTTCTCATGTAGGACCCCAACATGTTTATTCTGCTAAAAGCTGGGCTCCTCTGCTTCCAGCCCTTTGCTACCTCACTTCTGGGGGTGTCTTTCCCAACCTTAATGACTCTATGATCAGACACATTGAGCAGCCCTTGGCCAGCTCGGTGCAAAAATCTCCTTTCCCACTTAAAACTCCAGCAGGAGCTGGTGTGAACAGGTCCTACTGGATGTAGTAAAGTTCCTCCTGGCCAGATCAGCTCTGGGGCAGCTGTCTCTAGCTGGTGCGTGCTGACAGCTGGGTCCAAGCACAGTTTTCAACCCATTTCAATATATCAGGAAGAGTCTGTCCTTTCACTGTGACATTTACTTGCTAAATTGGTTAAAACCTCCTTCATAAAAAAGCAGTTTTAAGATCCCAACCATAAAATCTTCTGTATTTTATTGAACTTTCTTTTTTTTTTTCCCTAATTCCTCATTACAAAGCTATCAGACAGCTTATATGGAGTTAAAGAACTTTCCCTAGGATCATCAAAAAGAGAGCTCATTTTATAATTAACCTGGAAATGATGTATTTTTCCATCCGTTCTGCTCAATTTTGCTTTTGTGGTGCCTCAGATTCAGTGGAAGGGGCTGTTTTTATTTTGAGTCTTCTGAAGAGTTGAGTACGTGGCCACAGCTTACAAAATGAACATCAGACGTAAAATACTGTAATAGTACAGAACTGCTAAGTTCTGCAGATATTTTTTGCGAAGGCTCGACGTGAATACATTATTCATCTCTGAAAATTATTGCCCCATAAAGTCTTTACCTCTTGCAGAAATAATGGTTATAGGATCGCTTCTGAAAAATTATGAAATGAGTGTAATTCAGTATTAGGTGGAAAAATTGTCTTGCACCTTACGAGCGACCGAACACTTGACTTGGATTTTACAGACCTAAAATAATAGGAGTGTGATTCCGTTTCTCTGAGATCCTGTGCAAAGCAAGAGATTGTTTCTTTGGTTGTACTGCAATAATGGAGAGAATCATCAAGTTTTAAACCATTACTTAGTAAATGACATTGTGAATAAAAGGGTTCTTCACTGCAGTAAAGCACAGCCCAACTTTATTATGCGTTGCATTTCCTGTAAAACTCTGTTCTAAAATGCTTTCACTTAAATAATATGTTTGGAGCCAGTTTTATGATTTCAGAGACCAGCATCAAAGTCTTTTCCCCTTTAGTTCCTATTTGCTGGGCAGCCTTCCTATACCCCTTACCCTCCCAACTTCCCGTTATAGCTCAGCTGAGAAATCCTGGGATGCAAAAATAATGAGTCGATGAGGCGTAGAGACCCAAGATGTTTTGGATGGCAGAAGTGGCATCTCTTTCCAACAGTGGCCAGATTGCCTGGCAGATCAGAGAGGATGATCATGCTTTCCTAAAGAGAAGAAGGACACACATTGAGTAGGTGAATAAGGCTTAAATCTTAGGAGAAGTCCTCAATGAGGGTTTGAGTCTTTCAGGAATGGAGCCCACTGGGAATTGTTTCAAGAGCAATCATCATTCAGTTGTGGGTTTTCCAGAAGTTGTAGGCTGAGGGGTGACCTCATTAATGTTTATAAATATGGAAAGGGGGAGTGTCAGGAGGACGGAGCCAGGCTCTGTTCAGTGATGTCCATTGACAGGACAAGGGGCAATGGGTGGAAGCTGGAACACAGGAGGTTCCGTAAAAATATGAGAAAAAATTTTTTCACGGTGAGGGTGACAGAGCCCTGGCCCAGGCTGCCCAGGGAGGGTGTGGAGTCTCCTTCTCTGGAGACATTCAAAACCTGCCTGGACACGTTCCTGTGTGACCTACTGTAGGTGGTCTTGCTCTGGCAGGGGGGTTGAACTAGATGATCTTTGAGGTCCCTTCCAACCTCTGACATTCTGTGATTCTGTGATTCTGTGATCCTCAAAAGATTCTACATTTTGCTGCTAAACTGTCATGCAGTAAATCACAGAATCACAGAATTGGATTGGGGATTGGAAGGGACCTCGAAAGCTCATCTAATCCAACCCCCCTGCCAGAGCAAGATCATCCAGAGTAGGTCACACAGGAACGCGTCCAGGTGGGGTTTGAATGTCTCCAGAGGAGAGTCGATACCTCCTTTTTGTTTTGGAGGAGCTACACCTAGCAGTCACTAGTATTGCTTAAAAAAGATGATGCCAAAGGAGTTTTATAAGAAGTCTCAGTTTGTAAGTCTTCCTGGAGCAGAATGGAGTAGGATGCACGCAGTGGAGAGCTTGTGAAACTGGGCAACAAACCCAAGCCCTCACATGGATACTAAAAATATCAGACCAAGAAGGCCCACTGCTTTGATGCTGTCGGGTTAAGCCAGATCTAAAGAGACAGCAAGAATAAAATCTGCATCTAGAGGTGTTATTGCAAATCCTGGTTAATAAGCACTTCCCTCTTGGGCTTCAAATACCAACTTCATTAACCACACTGATAAAAGTACCCAAGCGTTGTGTTGTTTTTCCCCCTGTCCTTCTCCAGAAAATCTAAGTAGTGGGTTTTCATTGAAGCACTTGATTCGGTGGCTTTACTGGGTGTTGAAGGCTTCTTGCAAAAGGTTTGCAGTGAGGGACTGTACCAGCATGAAGTCATCAGCATCTCCTGAGCCTTCACTGGTGGGACCTTATAAATGGCTTTGCTGAGCAGGTTAAACAGAGCAGATACTGTTTCTTGCTGCAAACAGCTTCGAGTTGACTTTCTTTTATTAAACCTGGTCAGAGCTCTCATAAACTTCGCTCTCCATCACCTGCTCTTCTTCTCTTGGGTCTCCCACTCCATCAGCTGCTCAGAAAGTTGAGTGGCAGCATCCGTTGCAAACCCCATCTGTCAGTGCCACTTTAGCAAGTCACCGTGTGGGACTCTGGTCAAATGTCAGTGCGTTTAGTCCCGTTGTCGGTTTGACACTGGCATTCTGGTGCTCCCGTTATTGGCGAGCCTCTCGGCTGAGCCTAATTAACGACTTTGTATCCCAGCAACCCCAGCATGTGCCAGACCCTTTCAGAAACTCACTCGTGCTATCTCTGGTGATGTGGTGGGTCTTTCTGGATGACCGCTCTTTAATTTTCATATTTTTCAACATTGTGTGCCTTTCTTGTTCAATAAGGAACCTTTTGGCAGGATCTCCTCCATTCTTTTTCCTCACCTTAATCCCTTAATTCAGGCAGCCGCAAGGCAGTAGATAGGTTTCAAATTTAAAATCGGTAGGTAGGTTTCAAATTTAAACTTTTCCTACAGCTAAACTGAACTGAAGAAGCCAAACAGGGATTGGCTCAGTTCAGGAAAAGAGTATCAGAAGGGTTTTTTTCTGCACAGTTAAGAGACAAATGGGCAGGGTGCTTTTTTTTATAGCTTTTGAGAGAAGCGCTGCCACAAGCAATGAACTTTAAAATCTGTACGTTCTGCTGTTTTCCCTTCTTCTTTTGTCCTTCATCTGCCAGCTCAGGCATTTTCTCTGTGTCCGTGTGTTTGATCACGATGGCCTTAGCTCCCACCTGGCATTCTACCAATTTTCCCATCTCTCCTAGCACTAGACCTCCCCGAGGCTGTTTAACATGAGACAGGTGCATTCAACCCAAAGTGGACGAGGTATCTTTTGCTGCATCCCGTGTTATTATCAGGGGTAAAAAAAAAAAAAAAGGTCACAGCAGCCAAAGCCGTGAGGTTGTGTTTGTGACAAATGACTGTGTTTATAGGCACTTATCAGCAAGGTGTCTGAGCAGGTCACAGATGAAGTGCCACGAGAATGTAAAAATCCCTCTGCAAGGGATTAGCAGATTGCCACAATTATCCTCCTAATGTCTCTGTGAGGAGGGGATGGAGCTCGAGTTGTTTTGCAGGTGGGGTACAAAGACTCATGCAAACTAGCGGACGTGACCGGCGTCACACAGAACGTCTGTGGCAGGGGGAGAAATAGGACTGAGACCACCTCAGTTCATTAATAATGAGTAATAAGTTTCTAGATTTTCACTCGGTGGTGCTCTGTTGACATTTCATCCGGAGCAGAAGGATAACTCCTATATAAACACACATATATATATCCATATGTATTTACCAATAAGATATGGAAGTGGTAAGTTCAAAGAGATGAGGTTTATAGTGGCAAATTAAAATATTTACTGCGAATAACTTGGCCGAGCATGGTTAAGGAGTCATCATAATCATCTCCACACATCTGAAACCTGTAAAGTTCCAACGTAAAGTACGTTGTAAAGAACCTGTAAAGTTAACAATGAGTTACAGTGGAAGTTTTTTGAGGCACTGCAGAAATTCATTGGGCTGAGATTTCCCATAGTGCCTATCCCCAGCCAAGGAAATAATACACATTTCTTGCAGCAATAAGGGACTTTAGGATGCATGGAATTTTCTTTTCGCAGCGAAAAATGTTTAGTTTTTGCCCATTTCCCAGTGCCGAGCGCAGCATCAGCAGAAAACATCTATGAATAAGAAGTATTGGGAGGGTCGATGTCCAGGTTATGAGATGTAGGTTCAGAGTCAGTGTTAACGACAAATCTTTAATGTGCTCCCATAATATGAAAAGGCTGTGGGGGAATTTACTCTTCTGGTTTCTGTTCTAAAGCTGGAATTTCATTGAATGTTCTTTATATCTGAGCAATGGGAATGTAAAGCCATCAGCACTGCCCTGTCTGTTTTGCCACTGTGGGGCAGATCTTACCAGGAAGACTTAATTTCATTTTCTAGGGAATAAAGAATGACTTCACAAAGCGAAGGTATAAAATTATCTGATACACCGTCTGGTATTCTGAATTAACAATGGTTTGGTCTTTCAGGGAAGCTGTTAATGGACAAAATAAATTAAAAATAAATTTAAAAAAAAAAAAAAAGAAAAAGAAAGGAAAAGTCTAATTAAAGAAGAGGAGAAAAGCAGGAAGCCATGCAGCCTCATGTAAAAGTGGCAAAGGAAACAAACTCAAAAAAAAAAAAAAAGCCAGAAAACAGTGGCAATAGCTGGGATTTGTTAATAATTCAATGGAGAGATGAGGCTCCAGCTATGAGAAATTCAATTTTGTTCAACTGCAGAGAACACCCTGAACTGGCAGGCCTGGGCTGATGGAATAAATCTCTTCTATTAACGCGAGAGATAATTTTATGTAAATATATTGGGAGACCTTCGAGCAGAGCTGAGCGTCTTAGCGGTACCACTTAACTTGTTTGTAGCGTAATTGCATTTAGACCAAGGTCTTCTGAAGGAAATGGCTGACTAAATTAGCATTAACCAGGTTCCTGGGGGGCTCAGCGCGTTGTGGGTTGTCGATCTTGCCTCCAGAAAGGACATTTTGACACTGGAGAAGCCAGCTGCTTCCAACGTGCTGTTCTAACAGTTTTTCCCAAGCGGGGCAAATTTCGTTCACCCAGGGTGGGAGAACATTTGAGACTCCGATCAGTCTGAGCTTTGGTTTTCCTCCAGTTTCCATCCCTCTTCGCTTTTAAGTGAATTCAGATTTGTGCGCGTCGCTCCGGCTTGTTTTTGTCGCTGCGGGTTGGGGAAAGAAGTTGCCACCAAGGGGACATCTTCCCTTCTAGCGTGTGAATAAAACTGTCGTTAACGGTCCTCGGGAGGCCGGTGGAGGCAGCTGGTCTTGCTGACAAGCTGCTTCTCGAAGGAGAGATGCCAAGAGTCAGCGAGCGCGTAGTCGGTGGAGTTGGGAGGGCAGCGCTGCAAAGCATGATCTAGGATGGGAACCGAGTTTCTACCTCCAAGGTGGGAGTTCAGATGCGTTTGTCCCGGCTGCCAAGGCAAGAGGAAGCTCTTTGTTGCTCCACATTGCGCTGGTGCTTGTTCCTGCAGAAATAGTTGTCAGTGATACGGAACGGACCAGATGCTTGCTGATATAAAGCACATCCCCCCCCCCCGTGAACACGAGCCGAGGATCTAGGCCAACGTGCTCGCAATATAACTTGGAAGTTTGCAACTGCTTGGCCGTGTGTTTTGTGTAGGACAGCAGGAGAGACATCTGCAACGTGTTGTGGGTTTTTTTTTCCCTTTGCTTGCTTTTAATTCTTGGGAGGAAAAGAACAAGCAGGTGGAAGCACGGTTATCTCATCCAAAAGAATGTATGATCTTGTCTCTCAAGTATTTTAAAACATTCGTAGTGTTGGTCTGAATGTGTGGTCAGTATTTCAAAATATTGAGTCCTTCGTGGCTCAGAGCACCAGTCTGTAGTGACTTCTTGCCTTTCACAAAATGTTTGAGGAGAAGCTGAGAGAAGACAGTTTCAAACCTTTCCTCGGATCTCTCTATAAATGATAGCTAATGGGGCAGGGTGGATTGTGGAAGAATCTAGGGAGAGAAGTCCTGGCTTCTGCTCTTAGCACAGACACGTGATCACACACATCCAGTCTGTGCAAAAATTGCACAACAGTTGCTGACCTGTTGACTTCAGTGGGGTTATTCCAAGCATTGACATCTTTCCAGCCGTGTTCCACAGCATCATCATCCTTTGAGTCATGCTTTGTCTGTGTGTTACAGAGTGATGTGCGTAATACTGTACTAGAATATTATTTTAAATGTGTTAAAGCTGAGTTAGCACCTTTGATGGGAGAAGCAATAGAAATTTAAGAATATTATTAGCTCCAGGCTGGGTCCAAGTCTTTTCTGACATAACTCCTAACAAGTCGATGATGGTATATTGCAGAAAACTCAGTGACAAAAAAATCATTTCCATTATCTTATTTTCCTGTGGCCCGTTCCAGAACTGTCACATTTTGGATTGCCGGCACATTCTGGTAACGCTTCGAGAGTTTGTGTTGATACTGGAGATCTCTCTTTAGATCAGCAGGAGATTTGTTTAAGACTCCTTGACAAATGGTCTGGTTTTCGTTTTGTGGAATATACAAATAGCGCAGCCCTTATTAAATAGAAATTATACTTTATCTCCTTGCCTTATACAATATCAGATTTTTAGGTGAACTGGAAGAAGATAACTCGATCTTTCCCTGATGATCTGTGTTTATGAAATCATCTTTACAAAACATTGCAGATGTCATCCTTTGCCTCAGTGCACCAGTAAAGTGACATTTCTCAGCCGAAGTGGGTAGATGTGATTTACTCTAGCTGAGATCTGGTCCTGCACCTGTGGAAACGTTGGCTTTCAATCTCTGCTCTCCTGCAGGGCGGCAGTTAGGAAAAATCACTCACCGGGTCACGTTAGCACACTGACACCACAATTTGCTGTTGCTGCTCAGAAAAATAGACCCCTTCAGCCAAAAATGGGTTCAGGCACTCTCACAGATGTGGGATGCTCTGTCTTTATAGGAAGCTCCTACGGTAGCAGTGCAGTAATGACTTAGAGGTCTCAAAACAGACTTTGGAATAAGAACCTCGAAGATCTGTCTTTGGCTTTACTGCAGGTTTTCTGGCTGACCTTGGACAACTGGAAATCACTCTGTGCTTTATTTCCTCTCTCTGCAAAATACCTGCCTGGCAGTATTAATCAGTGTTTGTAAAGTGCCTTGAAACCCATAGATAAAAGAGCACGGCTCGGAACGTAGAGTAATTGGAATAGATGTAGCCTATAAAATAGTGCAATCTTCCAAATTTGGGAAGAAAAAGCCCGTCCCGTTAGCGTGCTCAGATCCCCAAGCAGCTTGTAGGAAAGCTATCTGAACCTAGCAAATTATCTGTCGTGGTTTTCCCAAATGTGGAAGAAAGGAGCCGTCAAGCCTTGGTTGTGGTGCTTTTGTGGCTCTTGTGCCTTAAATCTGTCCATCCAGTGCTTGGGAGGTTTCTGTTCTCTTTGCCTTTAAAATGTGCTTTGCCTTTAATTAGGGCAATATTGTCAAGGCACTGTGAAACGAGGTTATAGAAAATTCCAGTGTGATGTGAATCCTCTGTAAGTCCACAGTTAATGAAGTGCATGCTGCAGCAGTTGCTTTTCAAGAGTAGCATTACAGTAAAACTCATTTTAGATACTCAATGTTCTTACACAACTCCTGAGAAAGTCTTCCAAGAGCAGCATCCAACCATCAAGACGCAGAGCGTGGTCTCCAGATTTCTAGGACATGAGAGCTTGGGCTTTCTCATCCATAGGAATTCAACACCACAGAAACCAAGGAAAAACCCAAATGTGTGAAAAAGACTTACCATTTCGTATAATTTTTCTCCTCCTTGCAGACACGCGTGTGTGATTCGAGGCCAGGTGATGACGGCAGATGGGACCCCTCTAGTTGGAGTGAACATCAGCTTTGTCAACAATCCTCTTTTTGGATACACCATCAGCAGACAGGACGGCAGGTAGGATGCATTTATAGGATTTACAGTGTTCGAGCAGCAGTCACAGCATTATTACCATCAACACTAAAGAGAAGCTCCTGCCAAGAGCACATTTATTGATGAATTTTGTAGAGCTTGGTGCATTGTCATTGTTTATGGAGCTAGATCTGGCTGGTGACCCATCACCAGCAGTGTTCCTCAGGGTTCAATTCTAGGGCCAGTCCTGTTCAGTATATTTATCAACGATCTGGCTGCAGGAGTTGAATGCACCATTAGCAAGTTTACTGGTGATACCAAACTGGGAGGTGCTGTTGACTCTCTTGAGGGACAAGAGGCCTTGCAGATCTCGATAGATTGGAGCGTTGGACAATGGGATGAAATTTAACAAGTTGAAAAGCTGGATTCTGCACCCAGGATGGAGTAGCGCTGGGCACGAGTATAAACTGGGAGAGGAGTGGTTGGTGGGCAGCCCTGCAGAAAGGGATTTGGGGGTACTGGTCAGCAGAGCTCAATGTGAGTCAGCTGCCACAGCAGCCAAGAGGGCAAACCTCATCGTGGGGCGCATCATACACTGCATGGCCAGCCGGTCCAAAGAGGTGATCGTCCCGCTGTATTCCGTGCTGGAGTGCCTCACCTTGAGCACTGTGTGCAGTTCTGGGCCCCACCATTTAAGAAAGGTGTGAAGGTCCTTGAATGTATCCAGAGGAGGGCAACAGAGCTGGTGAAAGGGCTGGAAGGAGCGTTTCAGTTATGTCCAATGAGAGGACAAGGGGCAATGGGTACAAGCTGGAGCACAGGAGGTTCCACAAAAACATTAGAAAAAATTTTTTCCCTGTGAGGGTGCCGGAGCCCTGGCCCAGGCTGCCCAGAGAGGGTGTGGAGTCTCCTTCTCTGGAGACACTCAAAGCCTGCCTGAACATGTTCCTGTGTGACCTACTCTGGGTGATCCTGCTCTGGCAGGGGGGTTGGACTAGATGATCTTTCGAGGTCCCTTCCAACCCCAAACATTCTGTGATTCTGTGATTCTGTGATACTGTGAATCGCTAAGGGCTCTGGGGTTATCTAGTTTGGAGAAAAGGAGGCTGAGGGGTGACCTTATTGCTCTCTCTGGCTACCTGAGGAGAGGACTTGGAGAGGGAAGTGCTGAGCTCTTCACCCTGGGATCCAGTGATAGGATGCATCAACATAGAATCGTACAGTCATAGGAACATCAAGGTTGGAAAGGACCTTAAGATCATCAAGTCCAACCTACAGCCCTACACCACCGTAACACTAAACCATCTCCTCAAGTGCCACGTCCAGACGTATTTTAAACATGTCCAGGGATGGTGACTCCGCCGCCTCCCTTGGCAACCCATTCCAATGCCTCACCACCCTTTCAGTGAAGAAGTTTTTCCTAATATCCAGTCTAAACTTCTCCTGGCGCAACTTGAACTCATTCCCTCTTGTCCTATCGCTCTTCACTAGGGAGAAGAGGCCAATCCCTGTCTCACTACAGCTGCATTTCAGGTCATTGTAGAGAGTGATAAGGTCTCCCCTCAGCCTCCTCTTCAAACATGGTTCAGAGCTGCACCAGGAGAGGTTCTGACTGGACTTTAGGAAGCGTTTCTTTACTGAGAGAGTGGTCAAACACTGGAAGAGGTGGTCAGTACTCCAAGCTTGTCAGAGTTTAAGAGGCATTTGGACAGTGTCCTTAACAGCATGCTTTAACTTGGTCAGCCCTGAATTGATGAGGCAGTTGGGCTAAATAATCCTTGCATGTCCCTTCCAGCTGAAATAGTCTATTCTGTTCTGTTCTACTCTATTCTCATTATTTATTATTATTGTATTATCACCCAGAATCTTTAACCGACAGTTGGGCCCATGCACATAAAGAAAAGATGCCTCCTGCTCCCAACAGCTCTATTCTTGGTAATTCATGTTGAAATGATTAGGAAGAAGTCATTAAGATTACGATTGTGTTGGAGGCAAGTGCTTAAAATCTGAGCAATCGCGCTCAACCAAAACAAAAGCATTGCAAATTAGGGAAGTCTTTCATCTTGTCTTTTGTCTGTCAGTGCTAATTGGCTCCTTTTCTTCTAAGAACAAAAACGAAATACAAGAGGTTCCAGCTGGCCATGCTCTATGTACTGACTACTAACCACTAACACTTGGGAGAGGATTTATGGATTTGAGCACCTCTCCAAACCCACAGCTTCCATTAAAGGTTTGCCTTGGCCAGAGAAGCTGATGGAATCAGAACGAAAGAGAGACACGTGCTGGCAACGTGTGCTTAGTGCCACCCTGGTGATGCACCTTCTGTAACACTGACGGTGACTATGAGGCTTTCTGAGCGATGCCCCACCTCTTGGATATGACAATAAAATCCAGGTAATAAAGAGGCATCTCAGGAGAACTGGTCATCTCCTTTGGAAAAGGAGATGCCTCTGGAGCTGGTGCCTTTCTGTTGCCTGTAGCTCAGGCGTTATTGCAAATAGGAGGAAGTCTTGGGCGTTTGTGCCGTGAGGATCTGTGTCCACCTTGCTGAACCTGCCTGGCAACAAAGTGAGATCCAAACTGCGCTCTCGAGATCGTGTTGCTGTGTATGGACCAGCACAAAATCTGTGTCTGTTAGAACTTGCCTGCAAAACTCCTGGACAATAATGCCTGCCATAACCTTTTTTTCATCTGTTTCCTTGCCCTGCGTACAACACACAACCGCTGTGTGTCATCTTCCGTGTAGATTACAAATGTGTTGAGGAAGGGACCATCTCTTTGCTTTGCACTTGTGCTGCACCTAGCACACGAGGGCTTTATCTCAAACTGCACCTCTGGGCAGCAAACCTACCAGGGACCAAGCAAGCACTGCTGCCCGAGCTCCAGACCTTTGCAATATTCAAATGACTATTTCTCTTCAATTCCTGTGTGGTGAAGGGCAGATCCTCCCTGCTACAAACCTACTTCTGCTGATAGTTGGAAGCTGGGGTTATTCCTTTCACGGCATGTCCTTGCCAACCTCCAGCTGAGCAGGGAACTCAGGGCAGAAAGCAATGCAGCTTGAAGCATCACTGTGCTCCTCCACCAAGCTTCAGGTTGCTCAAGTTCCTCAAGGCTGGCTGCCAACCTCCAAAAATTCCATTATTTTCGAGGAGCTCGTTGCTGCAGTTTGCTGACTCGGCCCCTGACAGATCCTCAGCTCCAAATGGAAATAAAAATGACAGAGATCAGCTGCCTCAGAGCGGGGAGTCTGTGACCAAACGGGATTCATCCCAAAGCTGGGATTTGTGCCAGCAGCTGCTGGTGGTCTGTCTGACCCCAGACTGCGTGGTGTCACCTCTTCTGATGTCACTTTCTTCACCTGCCTCTCAAATCCACCCTCTTCTACGGAAACCTTGTGCACATCTGGTGTCCGACCAACATTCAAGAAATTTCCCAGTTGCAGTTCTGAGTCTCCGGAATCGTTAAAACGCCTCCCAAAATTGGCCGAGACGTGTGTGCAGATATTTCCTCACTTGAACGGGTGCAGCAGTGCATCTGTGTACTCTAGAGGTAATAAATGGGCAAGTCAAAGTCCCCCTCTTAAAGAACACCAAAATCCAGCGACCTCCTCATTGGTGAGATCTTCTGAAAATTGCCTTGAAGTATTTATGAGCATTCAGGCTAAAATTGTCAGGACAGAAAATAATTTGAGAAGATATTTCTAATGCTGATGTAGCAGGTCGCGCTGGATGCATCTCCTCACCTTCCTAGGGCAGCCAACCAGCCTGTGAAAGGGAGATAACATTTACTTTCCTTCCTTACCAGTTGTTATAGCATTTGTTAAATACTTCAAAATAATGTCAAGAATTATTGCTATTACAGCCTCTATTATCTGCTTTGACGGCTTTTGGTTATTTTCTGAATAGACCGTGGCTCTCTTCTCACCAGCTTTTTTCGCAGCGCGGTTTTCGTGCGGTTGAGTCCCTTTTGTTTAAGAACCTGATGCTCTTAAGCAAGAAGTAGTTTCTCCTGAGCAATGGGAGCACGCATGCGAGCAGTTACCTTGTTCCAGGGGTAATGAGAACTGCATAAAACTCCCTGGCCTTATTGTTTGGCATATTCACAGCTGAAATATCTGTTCTTGAAAACGTGTGCTGAGCTGCCTTAAAATGATTTAGCGAATGAGGTTATTGACAGCAGGGCAATGACCGTGGTTTTAAAGTTAGGGAGAATTGCATCGGTTTAGCTAGATTGGATCTTCAGCTGGTTTTGTTTCAGATATTTTTGGCACGGCCACGTTTCAAAGTGAGGATCATTAAGTAAAATTTCAGGCTGGGAATTACACTTTCAGTTCGGGAACTGGATTTTTCAGCCCTGTAGGTGGGTTCACTGAATTCCAGGTCTCTGTTACAGCAATCAGATAGAGCCTCTGATACCGAAACCCTGCTCCTATTTAAGTCACAGTATTTAGTCTGAGCAAAACTTTGATAACTACAAGGCTTGCGTGTGTTCTAAGCCTAATTATTGGGACACAGACCTTTTTTTTTTTTTTCAGATAACAAGGCACACAGATAAAATGACAACTCTCAGACCACTCTGCCTTACGCGTTTCTCTGTAAAGCAAAGTTAATAGATGGATCAAAGCATCCCTACTGGATTATAAACCACATTTTTAAACAAAACTTTACATTTGGTTAAAGGAGTTGTTTAGAAAGGCTGCAAGTCCTCAGTACCCCATGGTTGTAAGCACAGTGTTAATAAAATAGCAGGAAAGTCTCCAGATTTTTTCAGTATCTGTACCTGCCACTAGGCTCAGCAACTTTGGCGCGGCTCTCTCAGAAAGACCAGATACAGGAACTTTAAGAGCAAAGAGATAAGAAAGTTTTCTGTGAGCTTGTTTTTCATTCTGGTTGTGGTTATAGGTTTTTTGAGCCTGTGTTGTGGGTAAATAGAGAATTTGGTCTGTCTCTCCAGTCTTTTAAGAAAAACAGAACAACAAGTGTGAATATTTTTTTCTTTCTATAGTCATAAAAAACAGACATCAGAGATCAGCAGCAAAACCAGAAATAAAATTATCTCGTTCCTTCAATCCCAAGGCAATTTTGCTGGTGTTAAATTTAATTTCACTAAGGGAAGCTGGGAGGAAGGTGTTTTCAGTTTGTCGTTTGGTGGGTTTTATTCTGGTTGGCGTTGGGTTTAGCTTTTGTTCAGTTTGTCGAGGCAACTTCAAAGCTGCACCCTGTGACTCTGGGAAAATCAGCTCACGAGCAGCCCGCTAAAAAATACTGCCCGTCTCTGTTTTCACAGCTCCTGGAGCCTGCCGTGGAGGTGATGCTTTCCTTTCTGCATCCCGTTTGGGGATGCAAGAGAGGGAAGGATGTTTCTCCCAGGCAAGTTACCATGTCCAACCCAGGCTTGGTGAAACCAAGAACTCCCTCACAAAGGGTTGAACCAGAGGTGTTTTTGAATAAAAACTCTTCCCACTTGGCGAAAAAAGCGTCGAGCGCCGTTCATAGTGTTTTTCTTTCCTCCCGTCACCCCTTTCACTGCCCAGGTTCACGCAGAGCAAGCTTCTCCCTCTTTGCTGAAGGGTTTGCCAAATGCTAATTGACCGGTAAAAATGTCCTCATCAAAGTACAAACGCTGCTGGCAAGGACCTGCAAGTTACTCGTCAGGCTGTTGCAAGCCAAGCTCCATAGGGCTTGGAAGTTGATGCCCCTACTCGAGTGGTAGAACAAACACTTTTTAAAATGTTTTCTGCTCCCTTCCATGGACTCAATTTAGCATTCTTTCCTGAATAGCTTACTTTTCATAATTACATCTACTGATCTACCAAATGGCACTTCAGTCTGTCGGTCATAGGGAAAAAAAAAAGTTTCTCCTGAAGGTTTGCTTGCCGAAGGTTTCGTTAACGAAACTAGTTCATACCTCTTGCTGCTCCTGCAGGATTTTTGCTGCCAATCTGAAAGCCTCATAATTAATGTAAAAAAAATAATTTTAAGTACCTTTCTCAGCTTTTTTCCTACCTTGTAATTACAAGGTGCATCAAGTCTGGCTCCAGGCTCTCAGAGTGCTTTCAGATTCTAGTCCTCAAGTACTTAAGCACATGGCTCTTAAGCACGGGAGCAGCTGCGCTGAAGCCGACAAACCCATTCACATGCTTAAAATCTGTGTGAGACTGTCATACGCTGGCCCCAAGCACTGAGAGTGAGAAACAGGGACGAGAAGACTTTCTTTGCCCGAAGCACACATTTGACGTTGCAACCGAATAGATACTGAGGAAAAAAAACAAAGCGACAAAACCGAAAGGTCTTCAAACAGCGTTGAAATCCCTTCCTGTCTCGGTTAACACCTGTTTTTTGAGTCTATACGTGGTAAATATATCCTGTGGTGCTTTGTAAAATCTCCCTCCCCGACAAGATCTGAAGTTTAAATACAAAACTAAGAAAAAAAACCCAACCAAACCCTATCCCAACGTCTTTACATTGAGGGGACGAATATTTCCCTTACCGAGGTCACATCCTTTCACACATCTTCAGAGGGTTGTCTGTTAGCCCGACGTAATATTATCCAATGCTAATGCAGGCAGAAAACCTACTTGGCAGGAGGTGGCATGGGATGAAGTTGCAGACCAAACTCATCTGCCCAGCTCTAAGTGATTAAGAGTCAAAAAAGACGACGTATCAAGTGCTGTGGCACAGAGATCACCTGCATGATGTTCATTTCTTCCCCCTGACTGGTACATGAGGCTCAGGCCCTGACTGGCCTCCACATGTTCCCTGCGTTGCATTAGGTACGAGTCGGTTTAGCAGTGATTCCAAGACAGTTTATATAGTGGTGCATCCAGGAAACCACTTTCCAAATAGTTTCTTTCAACATGTGAGCTGATCCAAGCTGAGACTGTGTTGGGGTGCTAAGTAATTCTTTAAAAAATAAAAAAAAATATATTAGTGTGTATGGTCAAATTAACACTAGAAAAGCACTAACAAAGGTAGACATTTATATCAGAAAAAGGGATGGGATTGTTCACAATACGCATGAGGACAACATGCAGTGAAAGTGAGTTTGTACTCCTGCCTCTGCTGCTCACTCTTACTCAGCTAAAGCCTCTTCAGGCTGTAGGTTTTAGGTTTGTAATATATGACCCGTGATATCTCTTGAAATTATTTTTCCAGGGATCCTTGCAAGGGAATTGTTACAAACAGATGAAGCAATGCTTGCCCTAACTTTGTGTTCCATCTCTTAAAACAGCTTTGATCTCGTTACCATTGGTGGGATCTCCATCATCCTGCACTTTGAGCGAGCTCCCTTCATCACCCAGGAGCACACGCTGTGGCTGCCGTGGGATCGCTTCTTCGTGATGGAAACCATTGTCATGAGGCACGAAGAGAATGAGATCCCGAGCTGTGACCTCAGTAACTTCGCCCGGCCCAACCCTGTGGTCTCCCCATCTCCCCTGACAGCTTTTGCAAGTTCCTGCTCGGAAAAAGGTCCCATCGTTCCTGAAATCCAGGTATGAACTGAGGAGAAAGGTTTCATAGAATCATAGAATGGTTTGGGTTGGAAAGGGGCCTTCAGAGATCATCTAGTCCAACCTCCCTGTCATAAAATCATAGAATCATCGAATCCTAGAATTGTCAGGGTTGGAAGGCAGCTTAAAGCTCATCCAGTTCCAACCCCCTGCCATGGGCAGGGACATCCCCCACTAGATCAGGCTGCCCAGAGCCCCATCCAGCCTGGCCTTAAAAACTCCCAGGGATGGGGCTGCCACCCCCTCTCTGGGCAACCTGGGCCAGGGTCTCCCCACCCTCATGGGGAAGAACTTCTTCCCAACGTCCAATCTGAACTGACCCATCTCTGGCTTCAATCCATTCCCTCTAGTCCTGTCACTGCCTGACATCCTAACAAGCCCCTCCCCAGCTTTCTTGTAGCCCCCTTGAGATACTGGGAGGCCACAATAAGGTCTCCTCGGAGCCTTCTTTTCTGCAGACTGAACAGCCCCAACTCTCTCAGTGTGTCTTCACAGGAGAGGTGCTCCAGCCCTCTGAGCATCCTCGTGGCCCTTCTCTGGACATGCTCCAGCTTCTGTCATGAGCAGAAGCACCTTCCATTTGGTCAGGTTGCTCAAAGCCTCATCCAAGCTGGCCTTGAACATTTCCAGGGAAGGGGCATCCGCAACTTCTCAAGGCAACCTGTGCTGTATCTAATCTAAATCTACCCTCTTTCAGTTTCTTACCCCTCATCCTACCCCTCCCCAGCTTTCCTGTAGCTTCCTTTAAGCACTGGAAGGTGCTGTAAGGTCTCCCCAGAGTCTTCTCTTCTCCAGGCTAAACAACCCACCTCTTTCAGCCTGTCCTTGCAGGGGAGGTGCTCCTCCTAATCCAGCTCTTTTCTGTGCCTCTTTTGCCTGCAGCTACACTTCTGTGTTTTTCTCTATTCCCCTGCTTTCCTGAAAAGAATCGTTCCCCTTTAGTCGCACCTTTTTTTCCGACATTTCTCGGGAGCACTTGCTTACAAGCTCACCCTTCACCAGAAGATTTGTTTTCCCTCATCCCTGGGAGACGAAGGCAAAGCATTTGTGGCCAGCAGCAAAAAATCTACGTTGGCTCTGCTTTACTTTCACCTCTCGTCTGCAGAAGGTGGGCTAAGACCCTCCTGTGACCCGTGACAAGCCTTGGGGCAGCCCTTTGGCGTTCGATACGTGAGGCCGATGGACCCCTTACGCTCTGATGCCTTTCTCCTGCTCAGTAGCAAATTTCACACCCTCCCCGGGGACGTTGCGGACCTCAGCAGCGGAGCGTGAGCTTTCTCAGGGTTTGAAGGCACCCTCCTCGCTCCACAAAGCTGCCAAGATGCTGGGTCAACCAGCAGACGGCTGGCAAACCACCAGCCCTGCGGGGACCTGGGGATTTATTGCGTTTCAGGACATTTGGGATAGATGAGCAAAGCGTGAGGGTTTGGGGATTTTTTTTTAATCGCTCACCCCTGTTTGCATGAGTTGGATGTAAAGTAGCCTAACAACCCGCCGTGGGTTCCAAGTATTGCGCTGAATGCAAAGGATGGGTTTTAAACTGAATTATCCATCTGCCTTAAAAATAGTGTCGAAATGTAGAGGTGTAGCAGCAGTCAAGCTTTCCTTCTTGGGCATGTTGTCCCCTGGGTTTTAGATGCCAGCACGTGGCGTGTCCTGGGTATTGCCAAGGTAGAAATAGCAACAAGTGTAGGGACAAAGTGTGTGCTTCCCACTTGGCTCCACTGGGCCTGGAAAAGCGTTAATGAGGAAAGAAGTCGCTTTACATCTTCTAATTTTAATACACCATGTACTGAACCCAGCAACGTATAGAGCTAGTGGTCTCTCTGCCTTTCCCTCTAGACCAAGTCCTGTGATCCTTTCTCAGGCTAATTTCCAATTACAGTCACCATGTTTGTCCCAGCATTACTAACCGAGTCCAGTATTTTATTATATCAGATTGCAAATTCTTGGTTTGGTTCGCACATCTCTTCTTTTTCCATATCGACAAACACCATGAAAGGTAATGTTTAGCGCCGGCTGAGAAAGAACAAAATATCTGATACAGTGCATCTGTAATCATAATCTCATTATTTAGAAGGATACTCATTAGATTGTGTTAATTATATCTATTGAACTAAATCATTCTAAAACTCCCCTTCAATAAAAGTGTGTGCCTGTCTATTGGCTGTGAAAGCAGCCGGGGATGTAGTTCATAAGCGATGGTTTGATACAGTTTCTTGACTATAGATCAAAAAATCATAGAACAGTTGGAAGAGACCTCTAAAATCCATCTAGTCCAGCCCCCCTGCCATGAGCAGGGATGTCTTCAACCAGATCAGGTTGCTCAGAGTCCCATCCAACCTGACCTTGAATGTCTCCAGGGATGGGGCTTCCACCATCTCTCTGGGCAACCCGGGTTGGTGTTTCACCACCCTCATCATAGCTGTTAAGTGCCCTTTGAAACGTCCTGCAGATATCCTGCTTGGCCTCCACCTGACAATCCGGAATGATTTCCTTATCAGTGTCCTGCATTGTATCTGCCAACACCTTCTGAAGGTCATAGATAACTTGGACATCCCAAATTGCACTAGGCACCTGTAGGCATGGAATCTAATTAAGACCTAAGTGGGATTCGTTCTAGGATTATGACACCTAAATAAGGTGTTCACACGGAGTCGGCTGGATGTGTACTGGATGTCTGATCTCCCATTAAAGCTGCCAGAAATCTAATCAATACCATCAGAGGAGCCTACAGGTCAATTAAGATGACCATCCTGAGGGTATCTGGTTCCTACTGATGGCATCAGTTAGATCGCCGCTGACTAGAATTGGTGCTTACAAGCCCACCTCATGTGCACAACTCTATTTGTTAACATCTGCATAAGGTGCTCTAAACTGGAATTTAATCCCGCTCTAAAATTTACGTGGCAACACCAACCTTCGAAGAGCCTGTCTCTGCTCATTTGCCATGGAGAGACCTAGAAGAGTAGTTCAGAGGAGACTCCTGACTTTTAGATTCCTGAACTTAAATGAGATGAACCCCATACATGATGAGCAGTACATTTCTGATTTGACACATGATTGAACTAAAACCTCTAAAGCAGTATTCTACCTCAAGTATTGGCAGCTGAAGGTTAACAGAGTTTGTGGTGTTCAAGAGAATCTGATTTATGGCAGACTCCTGGCTTCTTCAGTTCGTAAATGGGCTACTCTTCATTCCTGTGCTGGATATACATGCAGAAAAAAAAAAAATAACCTAGCTGACAGTTTTTGCAGCTGCATTTTGTAATATGCAGTTCTCAGCAGAGAAATGTTAAATATAAAAAGTGTGAGCTCATAGCTGGGGGGAGGTGACAAGTGGGATGGCAGGGCTGGAAAAGACATTTTGACAAGTGTGCTCATGAGCTCCAACAACTAAATGTGGTGTCCTCTACTTGGATGCATTCAAAAGACCAAATAATACATTTTAAGTGTTTGATTCAAGTGCCTAGAGACAGATTTGGTGCCATGTAAGGTGCCCTGAAGCATCCCTTCAGGCATCCAGCTGTAGCTTCAGAAAGGCAGAGAGCTCAAGAAGGTCCATGTCAGATCTGTCACACCTTTGCAGAGGTTTTGGACACCACAAAACATCTCAAAAGCACTAAATGTCTATGTTAAAGCCCCTGAATCAGACCCTAAATGCTTTTCTTTCTTAAAATTCCTTCTGAACACCATTTATTTTTTTTAAAAAAAAAAAGAAAGAAATTTGCTTTTTCCCTGCCTTGTCTGCTGGTGGAGTGATGAGTAGATGTAAGAAAAATGTGTACCCCAGCACACAGAAACAAGATTTTCTACATCATCTCAAGCAAAGAGTGGAAGAATCGCTACTAATGCAAGCGCACATCAACACCCAGGAGTGAAGGGAACGCGGCAGTGAGAACTCCTAAATTGTAAAAAACCCTAGTAAGCCTGAAGAACCAGCTCTTCTGTCCAACCAGCCTGCTGGTTGGACCACTTTTAAAGAGCAGATTATATTGGTTAGGCTGTGATAAACTCTAGAAAACTCTAGTCTTTCACAAGGACCCCAGACACAGCGTAGGAACTCACCTGGGCAATTGTCCAATAGAGACACACAATTCAGCTGCGGTTCCTTTTAGTGCACTCGAAGTATTGCGAAGCTGCTTTTCCTCCTGTCCTCCCACTGATATCCTCCTGGATTATGCTCCCCCCACCAACGCCGTTGATTTGTTGCTCGTTCGTCCCTCCTTACAAACTACAAATGCATTTTGGGCTATCCGAATTACCATCGGAACCCTCGCTTCGAGCGGGCGCCTTCAAACGTAGCCCCTCGTGCAGCTCAGAGCCTTGCTCCCACCATGCAAATAGCACCTCCACGACAGTTATTTCTGCCTGGTTTATTCTGGGGTTTTTTTTTTTTTCTTGAGGCGTTACAGATTTAATACAAGGGACCACCTTTACTGCAAGCTTGACTAAGCTGGTCTCTGGTTGAGCCTGGTCCCAGTTCTGCTTGTTGCTGAGCTCATAAAATATATTTTAAAATTCCTGGGTTTTCCCCGTTCTGTCGTTTTTCAGCCTCCTAAGCACCGGGATATGTAAATTGAAAAGACCGCATTAGAAAAAGTAAATATTTATGAGCGCGGCGGAACAGCGCTTCGACTTGTGGATGTGTCTGTTTGTCAAGTGCTGCAACACTCGGAGGCTGGAAGCTGTCACTTGGGAAAAAAAAGTGTCGGGCCTTGGGTAATAGCTCAGAAAAGGTCTTTTCAGGGGGCAGATGAGAAGATTTGCTGCTGAGGCAAACCAAAAAGCCTGTAAGAGATGAGCAGCACGCCACGCCTGAGCCCACATCGGGAGGAGTTGGGTGTAGGAGCCACGTAGCTTGGAGGACACCAGGGTGGCTGTGATCCCTTCCTGATGGGTGGATCTCTTGACCCACCTGCCTTCGAGCCTCCATGCCCTTCGTATTAAGAAAGCTGACTATTACTAGGGAAGTATTTTCTCAGCTCGTTTAGGGTCCAGCACACCGAATTATTTCAGAAGTGATGCAGGGGAGAGCAGTGCCAGCTGTGACCTTCTGACACAGCCCATTATCAGACTGAGTTTTCCAGCTCATTGCTACGTTTCCGCCTCCATCTTTCAACTGCTGACAAAGGTTGCCAGCTTGTGCTGAAAATGTCCACGTTGGGTGCTTACCTGAGAGTGGCAACTAATACTTTTTCCTAGGACTACAGAAAGAAATGGCATTTTTTAATCAGTATTTTGCATGTGAGAATCAGCGCGTTGTCGGGGTTGTGTATTGTATCGCTTTCCAGAAAATTTCCTTACTCTTCTCCAACTGAAAAAATAAAAAAGTTTAAGATCTGGTTATACTTTGGCAGGTCAATTTGCTGAAGATTCCACCTTTGCTGAGACATCTCTATTCTCAAAGCAGAGCAAGGGCAGACAAAACTTACCCCGCTGTTTCTCCAGTCTTTTGTGAAATTTTATACTGGAGCGGAGACCTGTGAGAGAACTGTTTCAGTCAGTCAGAAGCATCCACGTTCATGGCTGGAGGAGAAAATGAACTCATCTAGAGTACAGAGGAATTTGGGAAAGGAAGGGAAAGGATAATGCAAGGGAAGAGAGAGGGGTTGATGGTGGTAGGTCAGGTCAGGTCATCACACGGGTGAAAGGAGGAGGAATTTTAAGCAAGGACCAGGATAAGTAGGAACAAATGTGAAGTCAGCAAATAAGGAGAGGAGACAAAAAATTAAAAAAAAGGCTGGAGGTAGATCAAGCAAAGAGGATCAGAGGTGACGTAGGAGAGGAGCAGTTCCAGAGGAGAGGTTGGTAAGCTGGAGCAGAGAGGGTGGAAGCAGGAATGACCTGGAGAGAATGGCAGGTTATGATCAGGGCTGGGGAACATCCATCGGGATACAAGGCGAGTAAAGCTTGGTATTTTACTGGGAAAAAAAGAAGCCAGGAGACAAAAATTAGCAACTGTAGAAACCCACCAAGATAAAAGACTGAAAAAGGAACCTAAACTGACAGGCTGGGATAATCTCACGCCCCAAGCTCCTTTCACCGTGGGTCCTGGCACTCCTTTTAATCATAAGTCCTATTGTAAACACTGACTTAAATGTGATACTTTGTTCTCCTGTTCTCCTGTTTAACAGAGATGGAGAAAGAGGGGGTATTCCTTGGCTTTCACAACTAACCCTGTAAATTACATATATGATTTCATACTTGATGCCTACTAGGTGTGCTTTTTCAGACATGTCTACCAGAGCTTTTATAAAGGCGTGTTTGATGAATTACAGCTTCAGTGCCTTTTCCTGTCTGCTCGTTGCTGATTTAACACCTCCTGGATTGCTTTTCCACAGGCTCTACAAGAGGAGATTAATGTTTCCGGCAGTAAAATAAAAGTGAGTTACCTGAGCAGTCGCACAGCAGGCTACAAATCAGTCCTGAGGATCAGCATGACCCACCCCACCATCCCCTTCAACCTCATGAAAGTCCACCTCATGGTGGCCGTCGAGGGACGCCTCTTCCGAAAGTGGTTTGCAGCTGCTCCAGACCTGTCCTATTATTTCATCTGGGACAAGACAGATGTCTACAGCCAGAAGGTGTATGGGCTCTCAGAAGCCTTTGGTAAGTGGCCCCGAGGCTCATGTCTCTTTTTAGAAGAGCAAGGAAGAACTTATCCTAGATAGGAATGATCTATCTGCTAACTATTAAATGATCCCTGCTGCTTCCTTGGAAAGGACTGGGCCCAGATGTTCAGACAGCACATGTTTCCCCAGCAGATGTGTACTTACCTGTCCTCTGGCTCGTGGCCCAGCACACACATCCTGCACTGCTACCGTCATGTTCATACAGAAGGAATGAACTGGGACTGGTGGTGTTTGGCTACCCCCCACCCATAGCCAAAAGCTGTCAGCTCTGCTTTGAAAGAAATCCCTAGAACTGAGCCCCGATCGCCACTCTGCCTCCTGTCTGTCCTTCAGGATTGCTCTAATTTGAGTTTCCCCCAGTCAAGAACATCACCTGGGGCACGATGGTCTTCTCTCTTGAACCTTGTGCATACATTTACAGCTGCGAAAGACTGTCAGAAGCTGCAGGGCAGAGGGCTCCCCATGTTCGATGGGCTTCATCCCCACCATCAAGCATTTTGGCCCATGCCACCCACTCTACAGGGGCAGAAGCTGAAGCCCCTGGTGGGCTTGGAAGCCGTGCATGTAGGCAGAGGCATTTCATTCCTCTTCCTGCTGCCATCTCAGACCTCACCCACTGTGTGATGGTGCTGGAGGGAAGGGGCTACTTCATGTGTTTAGGGAGCAGAGGTGATGGAGCTCTGCAGTGACTGCTTCCCATCTGATCAGCAGCCAGAGGACATTCAGTTGTGGGTCTTTCATAGAATCTAGACTAGACCTTTCGAGCTGCCGATCAGCAAAATGAAAGAGATTCTAAATTAGAAAATAGAGCTCTCATTGGCAGAAGAGTGGTTCGGTGATGCCTTGTAGCTCAACTGAAGATAAGTCTCTTTAGAAAGATAAGTCTCTTTAAGAGGGTGCCTTGTTTTCTAGGAGGAGGAGTGGGTGCCTTCCTTTCATTCAGCCTTGAGTAGGCTTTATGATAGAACCTGCTGAGTCTTACCCAGTTTTGAGTCCACTCCAAGAAACGTGCCCTGGTAGTGTACCCTGAAAGACTATGTCTGAATGCTCGTTAAGATGCTAGATCAGCAGTGGGTGTCCGATACAGTGTCAGACCGGACCAGACCCACAGCAGTGGGTACTGGAGTGCTCCAAGATGCAGCTCTGCAGACCTCTGATACTGTCTGATTCTGTAAAAGGCTCTGTTTGATGGAGGACCCTGAGTTCGGTCGGTGCTCAGCGCTTTTCAAGGAGGCTGGGAAACTTATAAGACCAGACCTTTACTTTTATCTGCAAAAAAATGTAATTGCTTTTCATTTGTGCTTCTGCTCTGCTTCAGCTGTTAGCGCTGAAAAGACCAAGCAGGGCAGAAGAAAAGCAGACCAGTGAAACTGGTCCTGCTGCTTCTGAGATGATCATAAAGGAGTCATTGTTCTGTCCTTCTGCTGGCGTGATTTTCCTTCTACTGACATCGTTTTGCACAGCTTCAGTGTGTTCAGTTGAGTTCCTCCTGAATGGCTCTGATTAGACATCATGGCAAGCAAACCCTTTTGACATCAGCAATGACCAAAAGTCAACCAGGTCTGAGATTGCTGTCTCTGAGGGACCTCCTGCCCCTCATTTGTGTAAGTCTTTACTTCCCAAGCAAGGCTGTGTTTTTTAGCAGATTTGATGAAGGATGTTAGACAGGAGTAAAACGCTCCCATCTAGATGTCCAGCACTCTTGAATACCCAATATTTTAAAATACGCCTTTAAAAAGTGCCTTTTAAATGTTTAGCACATTTGCCCAACGTCTGCAACTGTGTTGACCTTTTTTAAATGCAGCATGGCCTTTCAAGAGAAAAATATTAGGGCTCTGCATTATGATGGTGACATTTTAAAGGCAATTGGCAGTTGCCTGTAGAAGTGCTCTCGCCCCAGCTCAGCTGCAACCCTGTGTGTGCCGACTGTGCGATTCTGGGTTACTTACCTGGGGGGGGTCTTTTGTTTTTCTCTTGCTCCTAGTTTCAGTAGGTTACGAGTATGAATCCTGTCCTGACTTGATCCTGTGGGAGAAGAGGACGGCTGTGCTTCAGGGTTATGAAATCGATGCTTCCAAACTCGGAGGATGGTCCCTGGACAAACACCATGCCCTCAACATACAAAGTGGTAGGTTGTCTGTAACAGGAATAATGCAGCGCTGCAGGGCCCGCTTGCTTCTCATTGCTAAGAATTTGGGTAAACTTGACCAACGCTATGCTCTCTCATGTATTTTACTGGCAAATTATTTCTGGTAACCTGCATTTAGAATCAATGTGGTAAGTGCAGAAGAAGCTGGCCGTCATGAAGTAGTTGAAAGTCAGCATGTCTAACCTCGTGGTGTCTTAAAAGAAGGTTTTTAGGAGGATATTCTTAAAGTAACAAAGGGGAGCCTTTTCAGATGGGACCTACTGAGCATAAATCCACCCAGACACATCCTCCAGTGCGCAAGCGTGCTTGCAGCAAAGAGGTTTCATGGTCATAAGGGAAAATGGAGAGTGCCAGAGTCCTTGGAGGCTGCTCATTGCTGTAGCAAAGAAGCTTGAAAGCTGATCAGAACATTTTCTGAAGATGGAAGCCCTGTGTCCCTCTGGATGGTGGCAGTGGTATGGGAGTGAACACCTAATTCAGCCGACATCGTTGCTAAAAGCACTGCACTTAGAGGGAACATAAGCAGAGCTCCTCTGCTAAACAGGCAGAGCTTTGCAGAAGAAACATTTCTCTAGAGAATGGAGCGTGGCCTTCCTATCCCTTATCTTTCCACGAGCTATGTAATTTCTTTTTTTTTTACCTGGTAGTCTGCAAATTACAGGGCAGGGATGGACAGAAAGTGCAGGTAAAAATTCATGAGATGCTTTGATTTCATTCGAAGGTAAAGACAGTCTTGTTCTCCCTATGTACTTTCCTTCTGTGGGAAGTACAATGGGTCTATAAAACCACTTACTTCACATAAGGGGCTCCTCATTTTAAGCCATCACAAAACAATGCTATGAAAGATAAGAAACTTCCTCCCTGCTACTTGATGAATTTCCCAGCTGGAATTGGGCATTGCCAGCTTGTGGTCCCTTGGGTCTCAGTTTCCCTGTGTCCCTGATTTCCTTATTGCTGTTTTCTCTCCTTAGGCATCTTGCACAAAGGAAACGGGGAAAACCAGTTTATTTCCCAGCAGCCGCCTGTAATTGGAAGCATTATGGGCAACGGCCGCAGACGTAGCATTTCTTGTCCGAGCTGCAACGGTCTTGCAGATGGGAACAAACTCCTGGCCCCTGTTGCCCTAACGTGTGGGTCTGATGGAAGTCTTTACGTTGGAGATTTCAACTACATCCGCAGGATCTTTCCCTCTGGCAATGTCACCAACATCCTGGAGCTGAGGTACGCGGTGCTGAACGTGGCCGTTGTAACGATGCCCTTAAGTTCTGCAGAAGTCTTATATACCTGAAAGGAAAATGAGCAAAACTCTTAAAAAAAAAAAAAAAACACCAAAAAAACCCAGGAAAACAGCAAAAAAGCTGTCCAGATTTGCCTCTTCTGCAACTCTGCTGAATTTGATTTACACCAGAGAAACACGGTTCTTCCAGAATTGAATCACACACCAAAACCACTGACACGTTTCTGTGCTGCTAAATCAAACTGTGTTGATATCTGCCTTTCTGTGCAGTTAAGAGACCAGTGGGAATTCTCAAAATCAGCAGTCAGCCCCTGAGATAATCTAAACTTGGAAGGACACGGCGCTGATGCTGATACGTAGAGGTTAATCAGGACAAATGATTGTAATTAAGAGAGGATAATCTCTCTAGGTAGTCACCGACAGGGGCTTTCTGGTTTTTTGGGGGACAAATGTATCAGCCACCCTCAGCAATTTCAGGGCGAACACACAAGCAGATCATCCGAAAGGGATGGGATGTCTCCTTTGAATCCCAAACAATAAAGTTAAAAAAAAAACATTTGGAGAAATAGGGAGGATGAGGAAGGACCGTTCATTACAAATGTTGAAAGAGAGGGAAAAGTAAAGATTTGTTACAAGTTCTGAGAAAATAGATTGCGACTGAATAGAAATTTCAAAATGCCCTCACTGGGGGTATTTTTCTTCTGTAAAATTTCCACAGCAAATACAATTACCTACTTCAAAGCACCAGGGCCTGATTCTGAACTCTGCGGCCAGACAAAACTCACTCCAGGACAGTCGGTAGAATTAAATGAGCATTTCTGACTGAGTCGTCTCTGCTTGCAGGGCCTGACCAAAGGTCCTGCGAGGTCACTATGAGGTTAGCATGATGGGAAGGTTCGCATTCCCGTTTCCCTCTTAAGATCTGGCCTGAAAATAAGAATCTTCCAGAAAGCAAGAACTCCCTGCTCTACTCAGATTTAATGTCCTGGCTGCTGAGGGCAAGAGTAAGGCTCCATTTCTGCAAAGACTGCCCCGTGGAGGCTTCCTAGACATCTTCCTAGAGCAGCGGGGTCCCATACAGCATCGCTTTGCATTTCCATTTGCTCCAGAAGGCCACAGGTAAAAAATTAAACAGCTGATCTGCCGCAAAATTGGTGCAAGATCCCATTAGTCCCTCATTTACAAATGCACCACAGTCACTAGACCTTGGTGAAGGTCTTGCACGCAGGACCGTCATCGTAGATTATGGTGTACGCATGGTGACAAAGAAGTCAGGAGGAGTCACTGAATTTGGAAGCCCACGAGATGTTCGGAGTCACGTCTCAGAAGGCTGGGGTAGCTTTTGAGTAAAGAAGCAAGAACCTGATTCTTGCTATTCTGTGATATACAAGAGCACATCTCTCATGTTTGTAAGGTGGGAAGCTGGGATAAGTCTTCAGACCTGTTCCACATTAAAGAATGTGATGTTCTTCCAGTGCCAGAAAGTTATTTTAATGACCAAAGGTGAGATTTCCAGAAGAGCCTAGGTGATTTGGAGCCCAAATCCCATTGCAGCTGAGTGGGATTAATATCTCATTCCCAACAGTACAGTTTTGCAAACCCGATCCCTGCTTCATTGTCAGTGGAAATATCGGACCCAGCGGAGATTTTGCAGAGTATTTCCTGATTGGAAAAGAGAAAATTGGAAGCCTTGAGAGAGTGGCCTTTTTGGCTTTTGTGTAGAGCCACGGAGTTAAATTTACTCCAGAGTTAAATCTGCTGGAACGATTGCTGCTTCGTCTGCGCAAACACTTAGGCGACTGGATCTAATAAGCATTTCTTCACTCTGGTGTGCTATAAAATAAGTGGGTTCAGGTGCTGGCTGACTAAAAGCTACAGAGGAGAGCCATTGCTTTTAGACTAAATGAAGTTTGCTTGTGTCTTCTCAAATCAGTGTCTCCATGGAGATTAACACCCTCGCTATTTGGCTTTGGGGTTTGGGTGGGGGGAGCATCTTTTGAGGGTGGTGTTCTCTTGGGGAGAGGAAGACAAACACATTGTGGGTCGCAGAAAACTGCAGCTGGGTATGTAACGAAACCCATGAAACGTGTCCAGCTGGACGTAATTTCAGAGTTCATGAGGTTACGGCGATGAACTGCCACCCATAACCATGCGACTGTTAAGTGACCTGTGTAAATCACTAATTATTGCTTTGACCGAGAGGGAAGAAAACTGTAGAGATACCTGCACCTACGTATATTTAGCTCAGTACCTGCTCGGAATGATAAAGTCTGCCTGGTCCTAGCTCTTGCATAAGTGAATAACTCCAAGCAGGTGAGATCACACTTCCTTTGTGATGTGCAGTGGTATGTAAGTGAGCTCACTGCCAAGTAATATCCAGTGTAAAATATATCAGTGTCATTCCAACTAAGTCTTTATTTATTATTGCATTGTATGATACGGTTACTGTCAAGTTTTCAATCTGCTAATAATGCATCGAACTGAGCTGCTAACACCTCATTCTTTCTTCTGTTCCCTGCTTTCCTGTCTTCTGTCAGAAATAAAGATTTCAGACATAGGTAAGCCAACCAGTGGAGAATTCTTCTGCCGCTCCCTGTCTTGTTGCATGTCGTTACCCAGTGAGCCACAAGAGCCATTTCCAGATGATTCAATAGCAAATGAAGCCAGCGTGATTAAAACTGGCGGGGGCAATCAGTCATTGGAACTAGGGGGGGGGGGCGTTAATCACTGAGAAGCCTTCTGCATGAGCTGTTGTAGCTGTAGACAGCGGGAGTAGGGGCAGGAGAAGCAGGGCAACCACAGGAGGAGGGCGAAAAGAAAAACGGGGAATTAACCACGACAGCGAAATGGGGACCGCATCGAGGTACAGGTCACCGGAATAACTACAATGGAAAAATCGTTCTCATGCGGTGAAACGTCTTCGTGTTGAGTTCTGGGGAGTGGAACAGGCGTAACGAAGACATACCCCAAAACCACCCACCTAGGGAAGGACATTTTTGTAACTTTTTGTCGGTCTGAGCTCTTCATAGGGAGACCGCGCGATGCGACGGCATGTCAGGCTCAGGCAGGAGCTACCGCAACTCAGAACCTTAGCCAGGAAATGCAGGAAAAAGGAGAAGGAGCAATGACAAGAAAACGAGATGAAAGAGAGACTTCTAAATTGGAGCTTTGTCACTAAGAATATTTGTCACTTGGGTTCACTGGAGTTTCAGTGGGTTTGATCCAATCAGTTGCATTCAGGAAGATGTCAACCTCCTGTCGCTGTCTGTGTTTTTAAGGACTTCTCTGGCTCTGACAAGTTTCCCATCCTTCTCCTTGGTTGTTTTCTAAATTAGAAGCTTAGACTGTGGAGTTGGAGGTTTTTTGTGCATTTTTTTTTCCTGTGTGTTTGGGATTGGGGATTTTTCTTGCTACGTGCTTTTTATTTGCTGTTTCTTTGACTTCATAGAGGCTGTGAAAAAAACAGAAATGTTCGTTTTATCTGCATGCCTGAAAATGCAATGGAGTAGAAACTGGGTTTTTGTCTTATTGCCAGAAAATTAATGGTAATGGACTGGCCCAAAGTGTCTATTAGCAGGGCTGGGAGGTCGGTAGACAAGACCTCTGCACTGACTGTCTCCATCAGGCTGAGCTCCAGGCCCCCAGCTCCTCTTTCACATCATTTGAAGGCAATAGAAAAACTCATTTCTCTTTGGAACAGCCGGGTTGTATCCTTAATACCCTAGAAATTCGCAGCTGCTAAAGTGCACCTGTGTTGACAGCGAAGGGCAGCAGCTGAATACCTGTTACAAGAAGAGTTTTTATATATGAAGGCAATAACTGAGTGAAGATGTATGGACTGGCCACGAATGCTGCAGGTGCCACCAGAGCCTTACAAAATTGGCAGGGCTTCAGCCTTTAGGCAATTCCCTCCCCAGAAAAAAAATATAAGAAATTAAATGGAGGGAAGCCAAGACATACCTGCTTCAGTGCAGGGCAGGGCAAAGGGGACCAGTGAGGAGCTCCAGATCAAATATTCCCCTCTGCGACTGCATTAAGGGGGTCATCCGTGTGGGTTAGCAGCTGTTCTGTGTGATTTACCACAACACTTCTTGTCGGGAAGCCTCTTCATTCCTGAGCCACAGTGAAATGAGTGGATGTAGTTTTAGCCCAAGCTCCAGTGCCTTGAGCTCCAGAAGGTCCCAAGGTTGACACCGTTGACAGGCAACAGTTACAAAGGGTGAGATCCACGGGACTGAATCTTTGTGGTTTGGAAAAGCTGCAATCCATATGCAAAAACTTCCTCACTCCAGGGGAAAGGATTCTTCCTCACTAAGTAGCCTGTGGTAAGCTTGATCTCCAGAGGTTCTGGAGCTACTAAGAGGCTTGGCTCTTCGTACGGTGTAGACCTCAGCCAAGGTCTAACTCCACAACAGCCAAAGTAGCTGCGTGTCAACAGGGGGGATGTTAGCTAAGCCAGAAAGCATCACTAAATTGTGACACCTCCCAAGTTTACACTCATCTGTCGTTCAGTGATAGATTAATAGGAACTTACTCCAAGATGTCTATGTGTGGACCTGTCTTGATGGGCTTATAGAAGCTAGTGACTTTTTCCAAGCATGGCCATAATAATTTGCAGTTAATTATCATTAGCTTTCTCTGCAGGAACATGGAGGGCAGTGAGGCATTTCTGTCTTGCAAACATGCAAATATATTCTTCCTTTCTTGTCTCCATTCATACCTTAGAGAGACAAATCTAAAATTAGTGGCAAAGATAGATACCTTGGGAAACTGCCCCAGGGTTGGATTAAAGTCCTTTGCAGTCCCTGAGTTGGCTTATGGCATTGCTATGAAGTTTTATTATCCAGCCTTTGACATTAGAAGAGCTTTGGGCATCACACACAAACTGAAAACACTGAAAGGCCAAGTGTAAATTCAGCTCACTGCACTGTGTGGCCTCCTTATGTGTTAATCTATTGAATGTCACCCAGGGAAAAAAAGAAAAAAAAAAAAATGACCAGTACCTCACACAAGCTGTAATAAAATCCTCGGTTTGTGAGCTGCGGGGTGCTTAGCATGGAGCCATGGAAACACAGCCCTGCTGAATAAAAAACACTTGACTGCAGGAATCTGGGAGTTCTTTAGTCGCTAGCAAATGCATGTGGCCAGCAAAGCTCAGAGGGGAAGAGGGCAGGTACCACAGAAACTTTTATAGAGGTGGTTTCATGTCTTTAAACAGAGACATCAGATCTGAAGAAGCCCCAGGGGCTTACTCAGATCAGCCTGTTATGGGTAACTGACTTCGGTGTTGTGACTGCTCCTGTCTGATGGCCACAGTGGGAGCCAGAGCCATCCCGTTACCGTTAACAGAAGTTGTCTTTTAGAGGAGAATCACAGAATGGTTTGGGTTGGAAGCAACCTTAAAGACCATCCAGTGCCACCCCCTGCCAGAGCAGGGTCACCCAGGGCAGCCACACAGGAACGCGTCCAGGCAGGTTGGAAAGTCTCCAGAGCAGGAGACTCCACACCCTCTCTGGGCAGCCTGGGCCAGGGCTCCGGCACCCGTACAGCCAGCAAGTTTCTCCTCACGTTGAGGTGGAACTTCCCATGTTCTGACTTAAACCCATTATTCCTTGTTCTATTGCTGGACACCACTGAGAAGAGATTGTCCCCTTCCCTTTGACCCCCACCCCTCAGATATTTCTCTACGTTCATAAGGTCCCCTCTCAGCCGTCTCCTCTCAAGGCTGAACAGCCCCAGGTCTCTCAGTCTCTCTTCACAGCAGAGATGTTCAGTCCCTTGATCACCCTCATCGCTCTCCCTTGGACTCTCTCCAGTAGGTCCCTGTCTCTCTGGAACTGGGGAGCCCCAAACTGGACCCAGGATTCCAGGGGTGGTCTCCTCAGGGCAGAGCAGAGGGTCAGGAGAACCTCCCCAGCCCTGCTGGACACACTTTTCTTAATGCCTCTCAGGATCCCACTGGCCTCTTGGCCACAAGGGCCCGTTGCTGTCCCAGGGACAACTCGCTGCCCACTGGGACTCCAAGGGCTTTCTCCATGGGGCTGCTTTCCAACATCCACATTCCCAGTGTCCCCATTCCCAGTGACTACACCACCACTAATGCCCACCAAGGTGTCTGTTCTTGCCTAGGGACCAGCCCACCCCATCCCAGCAACTGTGGTTTGTTGCTTCAGGGACTTAAAATATCAATGCAGTGCTCAGTGTTTCTTCTAAAAAAAACCCTTTATAGCCAAAGGAGCTATCTGCATGGGAAATCAGCTCTTCACCCACAGCCCTTTTCTAGTGGTGGCATTATCTGTGGGAGATAAATGTTCTAAGACTACAAATACTGTAACTGATTAAGTCTTCTGAATAGTAAAAAGTCCTGTCTTTTGTTTCGGTCCGTTATCTAACTAAGCAATGAGAGAGGATGAAAGGGAGAGAAAAAAAAAATCTCTGCTTCACCCCAGGCAGATTTATTTGAGTTGTTGTTCAGTTCAGTCCAATTTGCCACTTGGATTTGCCTATTGATTGTGGCTTTACATAAAAACGAAAGTCCCAGTGCTTGTGCATTTTCAGAGATGAAGGGAAGCAGATTGGGAACTTTTACATTACTACCGTGTGTTTATTTAGCATCTCTCATCCTGAAGGATCTCAAAGCATTAAACAAAAGCTCCAGTGCACAACACAGCATAATTCCTGCAAGGGCAGAGCGTGACACTTCCCTGGTACAGTTGGGAAAACTCATGACAGAGGCCAAGGGGGTAAATTCCAGCTTGATCATTTGAACAGGTTGTATTTTACTTCCCAGCTCTGAAGCACCCCAGGTTAAATACTCCATTGACGAAGCCATCCCAGGGAGCCTTCCACCCACTAAATCATGGAACGGGGTGTAGGAGACCATGATAAGCCATAAACTTGCAAAAATACCGTTTGTGTTGGGGCTGCCATACCATTAACAACCCTAGGTTTAGAAAGGCAGTTGTGTGTCTTAGGAGTTTTAGCTCACCAGGTGAAATCCAGACCCAAATGACCCAAGATTTTAAGTGACCCAAAGCTATGACCGCCCCATGGGTAGTTTAACCAGCATGAATTTCTGCCTCTCCCTCTGCCAAAGCACATTTGCTAGTAAAGGTGTGTGTGCCTCTTAAAAGTTTAACCAGTCAGAGCTGATTTTTTAATGATTGTGGACTTTGAACTCACCCCTACTTTTTTATATTTGGGACTTCATAAATAAAACTAAACTTGGGCTACCAGCAGCTCCTCAAAATATTACCTTAATATGACAGATTTTTACTTAGTGAATTAGGGTGGGAAGTACCATTCTGCTTTTCCACTGGATGAATGCTTTGACCTCATTCTCTGATCCATAGTTAAAATCAACCAGCATTTGTTTCAGTGTCCGTTCTGCACGGGAGCTGGGATTAGAAAATGATTTTAAGATCTCTCCCTTCCATGGAAGGTCATAATCAATAATAAAATCCACCGAGTTGAGGCTATAAAATCCAAAACTTAATTACAATGGTAGTGCTGGGTGAGGGGAGCAGGAACTTCCAGTTCTGCCCTCGTTTCTCTCCACCTTTGGGAAAGTCATTTGCCTTTGATTGTCTGCAAAGCGCCCACTGCAAGACTCGGTGGAAAATATCCATGCTTTCCAGGGGAAGGTGCTCAAGAATTGCAAAGTGCCGTCAAAAATGCCCTCTTCTTCTCCACCTCTCATGCAAACCAGAGATTAGGAACAGCTCAAAAGCCAACTGACATTCACTGGGCTTTGTTAGGACAGTCAGCGGAAAATGCAGCGCCCTGATCAAAATAAGATGATGGATTCCCACAGGGAACTTCTTCCACCAGGGTTGAAGCCGGTTGCTTAGTGTGAGTGGCGTGCAGGTAAATGAAATAATACCCTCCCAGCCTGCTGTCACTGCAAAGGGATACAGATGGAGACAGAACTGTCAGGCTGGAGCTGTCTTGAAGGTCAAAGCATTTTATTTTCAAGGATCGGTGTCATTTGTGGAGATGAAATCTGTTTGGACTTTAATAGGATAAATCACAAGGGATATTCCAGAATAAATCACAGAGGCGCTTTTTTTTATTATTTTCTCCCAAAGTATTAAGTAATTTGAATGAAGAATGAACTTACGGCTTTTTAAAGGGGAGAATAATTCAACAGGTTTTATGTGTCTGAAGAAGTGTTAATTTTTCTAACGTAAAGGTTGAAGGAGAGAGGAAATTTCTTATTATGAGGGACAGACCCAACCGTGATTGACACTGAGGCTCCTAACCAGCTTCTTCTGGAGCAATTCCACTAAGTGCAAAATTCTGAACTGTGGCCTATATATTTATATGAATTCTTGGGACCTGATGAGTTTGGACAGCTTGAAGGTGTTCTGGAGGAAAGTAGAGACTTTGCCATACTTGTTCTAATTGCTGCTTAGCCTTTCTTAGAAGGAAGAAGACCTGTGTTCAGGTGGCAGGTGTTACAAGTCTAATCTGTTCGTTTCAGGCTTAGAAGAGATGCAACTCAATACACACCAGGAGTAAACACTTAATTGTAATGAAGTTAGCAAGTTTAGTATCGATATTAAACTACAGTTAGAATCAAGATGATTTTTTTAATTGTGTCTAAGCTCATCTGGTTGTTTTTTCTGGCCAGCCTCATTGAATGCTTTCCATAAAGTGGATCCAAGTTTATTAATTTCTCAGTTTGGGGTTCATGTAAGTGTTGTAGTTCTGGAGCTAAAAACATTCTGTCTGCCCATCCCATTTTCTCAGCCATCCTTTCTTGTTTTCAAGGAAGCGTTGAGTGAGCGGGGTTTGACAGGACACCGATGTCCAGATTTCTCAGCCCTCTTCCTAGGTCATGTTTTACTCAGGGGAGGAATTGACATTGCAAGGGCTGTTTTGTTCCTCTCTTCCCTGAGGTCCAGCTGAACTCAGGTGGCAGGACTTCTCCTCGTCTCCACAAGGACAGAACTCGAGTCTTTGCTGGAATCAGCAAGACCTTGAGATAAGCCTTGATGTAGTGATCTTGAAGAGTAAATCTTCAAGAGCTTTACACTTGGGAGTTTGCTTTTGGGGTTTTGTATTGGGGTCTTTCTTGTGAGGGCGGGAGGCTTTTAGTTTTTCTTCTTTTTTTGCCTCTAGTCTACCAGCCTTTCCCTTCACTTTCCAGCACTGCACTAACACTGGTTTCAGGGCTATGTCTATATTAAGTAGATTAAACAAACTCAAGCACTGGGACACAACCGATAGTAGTTCCTGGCATGATTTTGGCTCAGGCCAGCAAGCCCTTTCCTTTGGTAGCTGCCCTCCATGCCAGAAAGCACCCGGGTCACCATGATGAGTTTCAGACAGAGCTCAGGACCCTGCGCTGTCACACGCCCTGTGCTAACATAGTCAAGTGCAGCACTGCTTCACTTCCCCAGTCTGTCTGCCCTGCACAGTTTTATTCTCTAAAGTGCTCACGTTGGCTTAAGGAAACGAATGCCCCCTCAAAGGAATAATAACATCGTACATTTGTTTTTCAGCCACAGCCCAGCTCATAAGTATTACTTGACCACAGATCCCATCACCGGCTCCATCTACCTCTCCGACACCAACAGTCGACGTATCTATAAAATCAAGTCAACCACGTCGGTGAAAGACATTGTGAAGAACGCAGAGGTCTTGGCTGGAACCGGGGACCAGTGCCTCCCGTTCGACGATACCCGCTGCGGAGATGGAGGCAAAGGCACCGATGCTACTCTTACCAATCCCAGGGGTGAGACCGATTTTCTTCAAGGGCTTTTTGAAAGGGGTCTTTAGAAAAGAGCTTGTTTAGTTATGCTGGAGACCTTTCTCCTCTCCAATTCAGGAAATGCCTTTGGATTTTGTCAGCCTTCCCCAGTCAACCCACAAACGCATCCTAAGGGCTTGCCTCTGGAAATACGTGGGGATGTGTCACCCTCAGCCAGTCCTGGTTCTTCTTACTGGAGTGGCTGGAAGGAATGCCACACCAGAGGGGCGTGGTGATGAGCACATGTCCAAAGGGCAATAGAATAAATCATAGAATGGCCTAGGTTGGAAGGAACCTTAGAGATCATCTAATCCAACATCCCTGTCATGGGCAGGGACACCTCTCAACTAGATCAGGCAACACGTGAGGACCGAATGGGAATCGAACTCACGACCTTTGGCGTTTCAGCACCACGCTCAACCGAGTGAGCTAAACCGGCCCTCAAATCCACCCATTAATTTTATACCCCGCTAGCCACTACTCCTCCTTACCAAATAACAGTGTTTAGTCCTTCCCGGTCTGGACTCAATTCACTAACGTTCAGTTCACTGTGGTTTTCTTGGCATTAGGAAGAAAAAAAAAGGTAAAAAAAAAATCTCTATCAGCATTGCTATATATTTAAAACAGCAATAAAACCAGCATACAGCTCAGAGATACGTAAATTGATGTTTATACATTGACGTTATATATCATAGCATCGGGCTTAAATCCTGTGGGGAGGTGGATAGTTCACCTGTTTCTTGACTAGCTTACTTAAATGTGATAAAAGCACAGTCAAATGAGAGTAAAAGCAGCACACAGCCTTCACGGCTGTGAACTAAATTGTTCAAAACAGGTTTAGCCAAACATATGCAGTCCTGCGTGTCGCCAAGACTTTCAGTCTGGCAGTCTCAAGGTAACGAGCTCTGCATATGGAGGATGTCGCTCCTCCCAGCTGTCCACAGCTCCTGGGAGGAACAAAAAAAAACAACATACGGAGGGGATAGAGATGAGGTGGAAGATCCTGTTGATGTGCTGCAGGTGTCCTTTTTCCTTCCATCTGGGCGTGGTAGCTCCCTCCTTGCTCCCCACGGCAATTTCCAAACCTGTCCCAACACCTTTGTAGAGCAACCCCTCAGGAAAACCCGAAGATCCTTTAACAAGCTATTTCACAAAGAGCAGGCAAGGTGAAGACAGCTCAGCTGTTGTTTCTCTTCTTGGCTAGACTCCTACAGAAACTATTTTTCTTGACATGGAGATGATATTATTGTTACTAAATCCAAGAAACCCAAACTGATTCAGTGACCAGTTGTGTCAGCTCTAGCTGTGATCTTTTTTTTGTTGTTGTTTGTTGCGTGTCTGCTGGTTGTTTCCTGGCGGGATAGGGAAAAATATACCTTGGGAGATCTGTTTTTTGCCAAAAAGTGCTGAAAGCCAAACTGCTACCCTCGTAATATTCAAAGCGCCCAGCATGGTTTCCAAGCGCTTCCATGAGATGACCATTATATCGGGGTAAAACATTGCCAGAGGCACAGATGAAGGGAACAGCTACTTGTGGTCAGGTTGCAGCATAGAAATTGTCTCACCGAAATGAGAGGGCTGAGTGCAAAGCAAGAAGATTAAGTGTTTCAGATAGTCCATCAGATGAGTCGTGAGATCAGGGAATCCAGAAATCTGTAATCTGATTTCCTACCCTACTTTGATGCCCAACCAGTGCAAATAAACCAATCTCACAACTTTTGTTGGACCTCCGTTCTCCCTTGTACGAGATAAGAGGAATATTATTAATTTCCCTGGATGTTGCAAGGTTTAGATGAATTACATTTCTGCCTTGCTATGGGAAACAGAGCTCTGGAGTTCAAAGCTTTCAGCCTTGAAATCCTTCTTGTTGGCAATCCAGGCTCTCAGGAGGTCGTTCTTTCACCTCAATCATTCAAAGGCAAAACGCGTGCGTTCGTTCCTCACAGCTCTGAAATTTCACAAAACAGAAGTAAATCGAGGGGTGGAGGGGGAAACGACACAAAGGAAAATGGCAACAAGAAAATAGTAATCCAGCAAGCCCACACTGGCAGTGGAAAGTTTGTGAACAGTGTTCCCTGGTCTGGTTGTAGCCTGAGTTTGTGAAGTCTGCCGAGACGATAGCTTTGGCAGGTGTGTCTCGCTTCCATTCACCTCAAGAAATGATTAACAGTGAAAGCTCACACTGACAATGTCACATCAACGTTGTTTATAGCTCCACAGCCATGCATCCTAGCAGAAAAATCCAACAAACGCTCTTCCTTCATGTGACTGTATTTCATAATAATTTGAAATAAAGATGATTTATGGTGCAAGTAACCAGTAGTCTTCAGGTTACCCTCTGCTTCCCTGTCTTGGCGGGGGAGGAAACACTGATAAGCGAATGGTCAGAGGAAATTAGAAAACAATTCTTTAGCTATAGAAATATCAGCTGGCCGGGGAAGGACTTGGAAAGTTCAGTTCTTGAAGAATCATGGCTCTTCATGGGACTTTACTTTTTAAGGCTACGGCTTTTCCTTTTTTTTTTTTTTTTTTGTGAAGATAATTGCTTCGTGCAAAGTAGGATTTATGTACTTTAAGAATATCTTTGCACTTGCTCAAAACTCATAAGGAAACAAGGTCTTGTCTCCACTTTCATGCTGGTTTAATTCGCTGATATTTGCAGCTTGATGGAAAATACAGAGGGAATACAGTCCTGCCGGACGGCGAATCAGTTGTGAGGTGTCAACGTACACTTTTTCATCTACCTTGAGCTTCTTGGGCCAGTCAGGCATCTGGTTTAAGTGGATTTTTTTGGCTCTCTTCTCAGTGGAAAGAAGCTGGTACCCTGAAGATGGTTCATTCTGTGTCAGTGCATGTGTCCAAGGTAGGGTGAATCATGTTCTGCGAGATGACAGCCTGCAGGATGAGGCCCCTGCTCCAGCTAACACTGTTTGCAATGGTTCTCCACTTTCTGAGCAGCAGCCTTTTCCCCACAGTTTTGATCTCTTCTTCAAGTTCCACCTCATCTCCTGTGAGTTCTGAGTGGATAGTTTAATAGAATTACAGGATGGCTTGGGTTGGAAGGGGCCTTCAAAGGTCATCTAGTCCAACCCCTTGTCATGGGCAGGGACATCTTTCACTGCAACCAGGTTGCTCAAAGCCTCGTCCAACCTGACCTTGGGCACTTCCAGGGATGGGGCTTCCACACCTTCTCTGGGCAACATGTGCCAGGGTCTCACCACCCTCATAGTGAAGAGCTTCTTCCCGAGATCTCATCCAAACCTACTCTCTTTCAGTTTGAAACCATTATCCCTTCTGTCAATACATTTCCCTGAAGTACCTTCTGAAGGTTCCTTCTGAGATGTTTAAGGAGAGGCTGGATGTGACACTTGGTGCCCTGGTCTGGCCCATGTGGGGGTGTTGGGTCATGGGCTGGGCTTGATGATCTCAGAGGGCTTCTCCAGCCTCAACAATTCTGTGATTCTGTGATTCTGGGTAGAGGTTCTCATCTCCATTGAAGAAGAGAGAACTCCCTTTCGATGACCAGCTCAGACAAGATGTTAGGAAAGATAAGACCCACCGCAGCAATTTCACCCTTCCCCTGTCACCGGCTTCTCTGATAAACATTGTATAAGTACAGGACACGTAAATCTACGGGTGAAATAGCGGTGGCAGTTCTTTGGTCAGGGTGTTTATCACAGCTATTAGGAACCAATCCGATATTTCCAGTCCGTTTGCCACGGAGCACAGCAAAGCTTTCAGATGCTAATGAATTTCCATATATCCTTGCAAATTAAAGTGTTGCCACTTCCTAATTATCATCTGCTAATAACGATCCTCTTCTACAAGCCATCTAAAAAAAAAAAAATTAAAACTCCAGCTTGTCAGAGCATTTGTTTTCATCTGAGTACTCACCAGTGGTTCTCCTCGGGAAAATGTTGTGGCAGAGAAATTACCAAGGAGCCTGCAATTAAGAGAGATTGCAGTGACAAACCTGACACAGTAAGAAGGTTTCAGAAGGGATGTGGAAGGGGGAGGGGGCATCTCATTCGTTTAGCACCGTGAAAACAATGTGAGATGAAGTAATTAATTTGGGGACAGATTGCTTCCTTCACTGTGTCCTGCTGAACGTGTAAACAAAATCTCAGTTGTTCACTGAACAGTCATGAGTTCAACAGAATTAAAAGAAGGAACTCAACCCTCCACAACCTGTTAGCATCTTTTGTTGTCAAATAATAATAATAGTAATGTAAAGGCCATTTCAGGGAAGACCAGAGACTGATTGAACAAAATATCTTGTCTCTTACTGTGGCCGGAAAAGCGAGGTAGGGGAAGGGGCAATGATAGGGTGGCCTTTCCCCAGCAACAATCCAGGTTCTAGTCTTTGACACTTTCTGACGAGGTTGCACCTGCACCTGTGCTTAGATGCCACCACCAATTAATCTAGAAACTTCCCTGGACACTGAGGTTTTTTGGTCCATCTGCTAGGAATTTTTCCACAATTATTTTTTTTTTAGCCACGGCATGAAAAAGTGTGGTCTTTCTGAGGCCGGATCATTGCTTTCTGTTCTTTGTGCCTTTCCTAATCCATTCCTGTCTTCTGGCTCCCTCCTTGACCACTGCCAAGCACAAAGCTGATCTTTGCAGAAAGCTTTTCGCAGGAATTCCAAGATCTTTTTCCTGTGAGCTATTTCACAGCTTGTCATTACATATGGGTAGTTAGGCTTGCTCTGTCCCTTGTGAATTCCTCTGTACTTATTGACATTGATTTTCATCTGCCATTTTACCACTCCGTCATTCACCATCCAGCCAGACAAGAAAGCTCCAAATTTGGATTCCTTTAACACCTTTTTTTTTTTACTTGAGTTTTTCCCTCCTTTTTTTTTCCCCCAAGTAGAGCTACATGTGCAATGCAGTCACTTCTAGCCATGCATCTTCTAGAACAAACCCACCATGTCCCAGTAGCTATTTGTGGTGTAGCGTACTGTCACCTCCTCGCACTATGAGGTCCTGACATTTCGAGCAAATGTCATCGTGTCACAGCTCTCTGTCATCACAACTCACTGGTGCCACGCACGTGGTGCCACGAGCCCTCGTTTCTTCAGAGATCTCCGACTACCCGAGAGGAGCCAGCACGGTTTCGTAACGTACATATTTCATATCTCGGAGCTCAAAGTTTGCATCGGCAGCGCTACCTGGGTAGTGGCAGCAGATGTTTTCTCTCAGTAACTGTGAGATTGAATTTCGAGCTGTGTGCTGAAAATCTGTAATTCCCTTATGTTCCTATGGAAACATGAGAGGAGCCTTCTGCCAAAGCAAGCCAAGGTCTTTGGCTTTACGTACATAACATGTGAATTACCCAGTTCTGCGCCCGTTTGCAAGAGCCAGCTCCCAGCGCTGGAACTGTGCCATTATCAGAAGGGAAACACAGAAAGGTCCAATCTAACCTCTACAATCTGCTGCAAAGAAACCGTGAGATCTTTCTTTCCCTCTCCGCAGAAGTCATCCATCCAAAGACACTTGTCTGTGGGAGAGCAGGGCTCCTCTCCATAATTAGATTCGATTCCAAGACAATCAGCTGAAGTTAGGAGAGGATCGGAGAAGTTGCTGTATGAGGAGCATGTGCAAATGGGAATTTAGGGCTTTGACAGACTGCAAACTCTGTTACCCTGCAGAACATCCTAGGAAATGCAAGGCAATTGAGGTTGCTTAGCCTCCGTGAAAGAGGGGTAAGCAGAGAAGTGCTCTGTGGCAAGAACATACGCACGTGCCGTTGCCCAGGAACAGAGCGATAAGTGGTAACTTTGCCCTCCTGCTTCAACTTACTCGGGTGTGCAAGCTCTTTGTCTAAGCTGGAATGCAAAATAAAGTTGTGCTCTATCGACCGATCAGGGCTGGCTTGAGAGCCAAAGTACATACAGGTTATTATTACTGTAACTGGTTAATCAGACCAGCCATCAGACCTTGGCGTTGAACACCGCGAGTGACTGTCAGCGTACGCTGCTGATAAATCCCGTCCAATACATATGGAACGAGCTAAGAGAGGAAATTCTGCCTCATTTAAAATCACATTATCCAGCCTGCCACCCTTCACTGGCTGTTGGCCTGTCACACAGACTAATGGACAGGCGCCCTGAAAAATACTCCTGGTGAACCTCGGAATGGGTAAGAGCATCTGGTGTGGGACAAAAGTCAATTAGGATCAACTAAACCTTCTATCATGCCCCTTCTGAAAAAAGATTCTTCCACATCCCTTAAAGAGCTCATTTGTATTGTTGGTTGTCAAGCAAACACCAACATATATTAAAGAGCTTGCCATTTGCTGGGCAGAATAATTAGAGGAACAGTAACTTCCCACAGCAGATGCTGGTGACAGGTGACATGTGCCAATATCCTGGATGACTCTGGGCACCAAGTGGGGCACGATGCTGACAGGTCTGACGGCCGGAGGAGACAACTTCCTTGAAGGCCACGGATGCCAGGGAGAGATTGATGCTGCTACTGCCAGATCCCTCTGCAAGCTTTTGACAAAGTGCTAACGTACAGCTGATGTGTTTATTTTTGTAGAGTGAGAATAAACGGCCACCACTGCTGTGGCTTCTCCCGTGACATCCACAGAATAGACCTTCAAGGTTATCGAGTCCAACCATTAACCCAGTGACGCCAGGGCCACCACTAAACCATGTCCCTGAGCACCACATCTACACGACTTTTAAATACCTCCAGGGGATGGTGACTCCACCACTTCCCTGGGCAGCTTCTTCCAATGCTTGACAATCTTTTAGGTGATGAAATTTTTCCTAATCTCTTATCTAAACCTCTCCTGAGACAACCTGAGGCCATTTCCTCTTGTCCTATTGCTTGTGCAACAGGTACCTGCTGCTCCTCTGTGAGATTCTGTTTCGTGGTCCTGCAAAGTTCCGTCTTATCTTGGCATGAGTTAAACACAGGTCTCGAAATGTAGGACTAGAAGCAATCTTTTGGGTCATTTAGCTCTGTCATCCATTATCTCAGCAATCCTGTCATATAATCCCCTCCAAAATTAATGAACTTCATCTCTAAAGCAGCAAGTAATTTTTTTCCTCATTGCCCTGGGGGCTCTTCCAAAACCTCACTACCCTGATGGTCAAATACCCAATCCAGGTCAAAACGATGCCCTTCAGACAAGGAGAAGAACTGCGAAGAACTAAGTAAAATGCTGTTTTTCACCTCCCAGCGAAAATACACAGCTCTTGTTCAGCTCAGTGATCTGAAACATCAGTTCCCTGACTCCTAATTGACTTTGAGTCAACAGGTTGCAACCCTCTCTGAATCCTTTCCTTCACCTCAGCTCAGCGGAGGAGTTTCTATTTTCTCTCAAACAATGACTCAGTCCTGAGGTTTTCTCGACATTACTTCCAAGCTAGATTATCTTCTGTGGTTTTCTGTATGGCCAAATACGAAATGTTTTCCCATGTATCTTCCACCTCTGCGGCTTCCAGCCCGTGCAATAGTTACAGAGCTGGCCGAAGGCCATGATTTTTAATTGCCAAAGCAATCAGGGGATTAGTCCCTGCTACGGTTTTTCATCTGTGAACTGCTGCATCTGTACTTCACAGCAGAGCTCGCAGCGGATGGAGACTGAGGGTAAATGTTTCAAACAAGGGGACCTGGCTGTAAAACAGCGTTTTGGAGAAACGCGAGATCTGATCGCTTCTCAGAAACGTTCTCAAAGCTTTTCCCCTGCAACAGATTTTCCATCATTTCCGTCACCATGATGACAGCCAAAAAAACCACAATAGTGAGGATTCACCTCACCAACTTTATGTGTCTACAGTGTAAATGTTTCCTTTGCTGTAGTCTCCTTGTAGAGTCAGTGGGGAGGAAAAGATGTTTCTGGAAGTATTCACATAGTTTCTTCTGGATATCTGCTTTAAGGTGATATGAATCGCACCCTAGAAGTAGGAATTGCTCTCCACTGATTGGAAAAGCTCCAGATGCTTGCTTGGATGCACAGTGCAGATGTCTGATTTTTTGCCAAGTGACTGCTACCCCTACCGGTGAAAGAAACCAAACAGGAACATCCTAATATTCATCTAGTCTACAGAGAATTTTCACTTGCATACCAAAGGGTGTTACATTCTTTTACCATTCCTTGACGTTCTTTTAGTGTCTGCAAGACTCTCATATTATGCTGAGCAGCGTTCTGCCACCGTAGGGTAGATGAGATGGATGACTCTATTAGTATCTGTAGAGTTAGTTCTAATTTATACTAGCATAAAAGAGAGGTGAATGGGGCCCTTAACTCCTTATTCCTGCCTTAGTCATGGACTTTCTCTGTGACCTTGTGAAAATTGCTTTATCTGTTATTTTCCCAGTATGTAAAATTAGGATGATCACACTCACGGACTGCTACGAGGTCTAATTAGGAAGTGTAAAGCACCATGAAATCCTCTGATGGAAGATGCAGAGTACGGCCAGCCTGGGATAAAGAGGATTAAGGGAGGTTGTGCTAACATAACATATACTTGAGAAATGATGCTTAGGGGGAAGTGGAACGGCACGTATCTGCAGGTGAGGAAATGAGAATCCGCAGTCTGTACCTGTTGTAGGCAGAGCTCAAATCCACCGCCAGGAGTGTGCCTACAAAGGTTTGGACAATGAAATGAATCACCTCGCAGAGTTCAGAAATGGGTGAAATACTCTAGATACTTAGGATTATCCTAGGAAAAACTCTTCTGTGTTTATCTGGAACTTGGTTGACCTGATGAATCTTTCGCAGCCTTTTTTTCCATCGCCATTTCTGAAAGACTCACCAGTGTAATGTTTTCGTGTACGTGGCTTGATATTCACACCACGAGTGATAACACCACGTTTATGAACGTGCAAGATGCGTAGTCATCAGGAATCCTTTCCCTTTTAAGCGGTTCACCGAATGCCATGCCCTTTTCCAGAAGCAGGCAGGGATTTCTAAATTACGTCCTGTCTGTGGTGGGTTGATCCTAGCTGGACAGTAGGTTCCAAAACCAAAACGTCTCTATCACTCCCCTCCTCAGCTGGACAGGGGAGAAAAAACACAGTGAGAAGCTCGTGGGTTGAGGTAAGGACAGGGAGATCATGGGCAAAGCAGACTCAACTCAGGGATAAAAATAATTTCATTTATTACCTATCAAATGAGAGTAGGATGAGAGGAAAAAAAGCAGATATTAAAAAAAATACCTTCCCCTACTCCTCCCTTCTTCTCAGGCTTAACTTTACACCTGATTTTCTCTCTGTCCTCTCCCCTGGTGGCACAGGGAGATGGTGACCAGGGGTTGTGGTCAGTTCATCAAACATTCTTTCTGCCGCTCCTTCCTCCTCACACTCTTCCCCTGCTCCAGCGTTGGGGTCCCACCCCTGGAAGACAGTCCTCCACAAACCTCTCCAGCATGAGTCCTTCACACTGACTGCGGTTCTTCATGAACTACCCTAATGTGGGTACTTTTCAAGAGGTGTAGTCCTTCAGGAGCAGGCTGCTCTGGTGTGAATCCCCCACGGGATCACAAGTCCTGTCGGCAAACCTGCTCCGGTGTGGGCTCCTGTCTCCTCGGGTCCGCAGGTCCTGCCAGGAGCCTGCTCCAGCACAGGCTTCCCAAGGGCTCACAGCCTCCTTCGGGCATCCACCTGCTCTGATGTGAGGCTACAGGTGGACATCTACATCCCCTCACCTCCATGGACTGCAGAGGGACAGCCTCCCTCACCATGGTCTTCACCACAGGCTGCAGGGGAATCTCTGCTCCAATGCCTGGAGCACCTCATCCCGCTCCTTCCTCAGTGACAACCACTCAGTTGTTGCTCTCACATATTCTTACTCCTTTCTTTGGCTGCAGCTGTTGTGCGGTAACTTTTTCCCCTTCTTAAATATCTCTCACAGAAGCACTGCCATCATCACTGATGGGCTCAGCCCTGGCCAGTGGTGGGTCCATCTTGGAGCTGACTGACATTGGCTCTACTGGACAGAGGGGAAGCTTCTAAACCTTTTCAGACAAGCACCCCTTTAGCCCCACCGCTGCCAAAACCTCGCCACGCAAACCCAGTACAATGTACCAGCTGGAAGTGCCTTCTGTGGAACGGTGCCACTTCAAAGCCCCTGATGACCAGGACTCCCGTGTGTCCAACCCTCATCTCCGAATGCTGTGAAACATGTTGCTCCCACCCAAACCACTGGTCTTACTCTTTCTTGAGTATCAAACCAGACACCATCTTCTATTAATTTTATATATTAATTGTATATACATATTCTATATATTCAATTCTATATCATTGTCAAGTTGCTGTTACTTTCTGACTTTTGCTTTTTTTTTCCTCCTCAGGCATCACCGTGGACAAGTTTGGGCTGATTTACTTCGTGGATGGCACTATGATCAGGAGGATCGATCAGAATGGGATCATCTCCACGGTGTTGGGTTCCAACGACTTGACATCCGCTCGGCCTCTCAGCTGTGACTCTGTCATGGACATTTCTCAGGTAAGATGATGTTTTGGTGGGATTTCTCCGGAATGGAGGCAAATGTCTTCACCTCATCTGCATGTCTTGCGCCTCACCAGGTTTGACAAAGAAATAAGGGCTCAGGGAAAATTACATCTCTATGTATTTTGTGGTATGGAAAAAAAAAATGAAGGAAAGACCTAAGTGACCTAACTCAGAGATCATGGGGTAGAGAGATTTTAAAGATGTCCCAGCCACAGAGAAGACTTCTTTCCCAATTGACTGGGAGACTCAGGTTCCTGGGAAGCCAAGTTTCATTAGACTCATTTCTCAAGAAACTAATTGCTTTGAACAAAAAAGACCAGGCAGCCATAGTCATTTCAGTAGGGCTGTGTACTACGCTCTGTTATAACGACTTAGCTAACCGTGGGGGTTTTTTTCCCTTTGTTTTGTCCCCCTCCCCCCCAATCCTAATTTGCCCCAGCACACTTTTAGACCTGAATCAAATTAACGTCTAGGAAATACTGATTGGAGACCGTGGTGCCAAAATTAGCAACAGCAGGAAAACAAGAACCTCGAATTGCATCAGATTGCAAATTGGTTGCAGCTACCGTCACGCTGGGCTTTTAAGGCTTGCTGCTTAAAGGTGGGGAGAGGAGAGACAAAGAGGGAAAAAAAAGAGAAAAAGAAATCTGAGTTTGATGATTGCTTGACTTCTGGACGGCGCAGAAGAGAAGTCTGTTACAGCCCAGCACTCAATGTCGCGGGGCACCAGCCAATCTGCCGAATGGTGCTGGTTGAGAGACGGTGTCCTTTGAAACCTTGGGGCCACTTGTTGTTCGCCTGGCTGCAGGAATGTTGCCCTCTCCTATGAAAATACAGATCACAGCTGGAGGGCTAAGTACTGTTATTCAGCCACAATAGATGTCGATGGGGTTTCCTTTTTCATAACTACCTAGATAATTTCCGTGCTCCCATATGGAATCGGTTCTTCTTGTTTTCCCCTCTAATCTGAAAAGATTATTCCTGCTTCTTTGCGACTGGTTCCCACTGTCCTCAATTTATGAACAAGCTGAAATTATGAGTTTAAAAGCTCTCGTGCCTTCTACGGAAGCGACTTTGGCTGGTTAAAGGCCATCTCGTGGCATGTTTCTCATTTTACAGGCTTATTTTTTTCTTTATCTGAATTTCAAAGGCGGTTACCACAGGACCATTGTGGATTCAGGCTCTGTAAATAATTTTCTTGCAGGTTATGTGGCTTGTATGTGTACCAGTGTCATATTTAAACACTTCTGAAGTGAGCTAAAATATATCAGCTGAAGACTCCTTTTTTTTTTTCAAAAAAAATGACAGGAGCCATTTTTAGATTAACCTGTACTGTGACAGCCAGATTAACCAGTATTGTTCTGGACAGATGCACCAAATGCAAGTTTAATTTAATTTAAAAAAAAATAAAATAAAATAAATCAACCAACCCAAACCAGGCAAAGAAAACCCAGCTTGGGAAGTAGCTTTTCATCATTTACAGTGGTTAGAAGGGTCTTTTTTGTCAGGTCCCTGGGGCTGCCTGGGACATGAGGACATGAAATATTTAGCTGCCAGTGTTGACAAGGAATGGTTTTTAGAGAAATTGAAAATTCCCTTGGCAGTTCAGAATAAACTCAGCTCTTGATGCTAACTCAAGGCTGCGGAGCTTAAAGACCACTGGAGGGGATGGAGGCATGCATTATTAAAGAGAAAACCACAGGCTATAATGTTTTACTACAGGAAGGGTTAAAATAGGCCAGGAGCTGAGAAAAGGAAGGAGATTTTGCAAACAGAGAACCAGAGCAGACAGATCTCAGCAGGCTGCTTAGCCATGAAAATGAGCTTCACAAGCCCAGACATTAAGAAGCATAATAAACTGAATACCTTGCATCTGATGCTCTTTAAGAAAAAAAAAAAACACCAAACTTGAAAAGGCTGTGGCAGAGATGTTCAACTACAAGCTTTAAAAACAGGAATTACTTGTGTGCCTCTAGATCTTACCTGGCCTCTTCTTCTTCTAGGTTTTAAATAAAGTCACAGTGAGAAATGTTTTGCTGGACTGGAGCCTGGTGGCATCTACTCCTCTCCCTATAAGGTTGCCACCTTATAGATGCAAAATATCACCCCCCTCCCACCCCCCCACAAAACTTAAGTCACCTCAGACAGATGAGAAGCAGCAGCAACTGAGATGGATGGTGGGAGAGGAAGGTTTGAAACCTATATAAACCTGAAGTAAAATAAAATAACAAAAAAAATGCACACCTTACAGCTCTTTATAGAAAAAAAAATGAAATTATCCTCAATTCTGTTTATAAATGTTTCTTAGGTTTGTCACCTAAAAGCATAGACTTGCTTGAAAAGACAGTGTGTTGCAGAAGTGGAACTAGAAACAGAGACCCTCTAGTGCTCACTCGCTTGTGAGTGAGTTACCAGTCACTTTTTCAGTTTATTTCTGTGTATATTTTATCGGTGTGGAACTGTGATACGTCACTATCACTTGAACCCATTCTTCCATTATGCTAAAAAAAAAAGTGAAAAGCAGTGTGAAGACACAAGTTTTTTAGTCCCCTAATTAAAATTGCCTGAATTTCTTGTGAATGGCTATTTTGCATTTTTTGCAGCAGCAAGCAGAAAGTCGGTGGTGGTGACTTAGACATACACACGTGCTGACACAGCTGCTGGCTTTGTGTCTGTCCCTCCTTTTCATTTACCCAGAGGACCTCGGCTGCTTGTCTGGAAAATCCTTTAGTAAAAGGATCAACCTGATCTAGTGGGAGATGTTGCTGCCCATGGCAGGGGGGTTGGAACTGGATGATCTTTAAGGTCCCTTCCAACCCTGGCAATTCTATGATTCTATGATTGTCTTGTTCAACTGATTTCATAGCACTTCAGACAAGGAAATTCCCAGTCCCAGGTCTTTGCTATGAGGCCCAAGCTTCATCAATTCAAAAACATAGCTCCCACCAAATCTTTGGATCTTCTTATTCGTTCCTGCATTCCCTGGGCGCTGATGCCCCTTCCTACCATGCCTGACACCTTGCACCAAGGTGAAGAAGAAGGAAGAAGCCACGGTGCAGAGCACGAGCTGAGGAGGATCTGTCCACCACTCTGCTCCCACCACTGCTACAATGCAGAGCGGGAGTCCACATGTGTCTGCTTCTTGTGACCAGGAGCTAAGCACCTTCACTCACACCAGAACTGTGTCCTCTGTGGCCACCATACCAAGTGGTTGTGTTTCTTCTACCATTTCTCCCTTTAATCCATGTTGAAGCATCCTCATTGTGACTGATTTATAGCCATTGGGCAGTGAGGAAAGGTCTTGCTGTAATATTAAAAGTTATAAATTTCTAATTAGTCACTGGCACAGGTTGCCCAGAGAGGGAGTGGAAGCCCCATCCCTGGAAGTTTTTAAGGCCAGGCTGGATGGGGCTCTGGGCAGCCTGATCTAGTGGGGGATGTCCCTGCCCAGGGCAGGGGGTTGGAACTGGATGATCTTTGAGGTCCCTTCCAACCCTGACAGTTCTATGATTCTGTGAGTCTAATGGGTGGTGGTCATGGGGGCGAGGCCAGCCTCCAGTGGCAGGACAAGGGGCAATGGTCACAAACAGGAAAACAGGAGGTTCAACCTAAACATAAGGAAATACTTTTGTACTGGGAGGGTAACAGAGCACTGGAATAGACTGCCCAGAGAGAGTCTGAAGCCTCTGTCTCTGGAGACTTTCGAACCCACCTGGACATGTTCCTGTGTGACCTTCTCTGGGTGATCCTGCTCTGGAAGGAGAGTTGGACTAGATGATCTTCAGAGGTCCCTAAGAAGCCCAACCATTCTGTGCTGCTGTAATAATTGCCTCATGTTGTTTTCCCATTAAGGTTCGTCTGGAGTGGCCCACGGATCTGACAGTCAATCCGATGGATAATTCGCTCTACGTCCTCGACAACAACGTCGTGTTACAGATATCTGAGAACCACCAAGTGCGCATCGTGGCGGGGAGGCCCATGCATTGCCAGGTGCCGGGCATGGATCACTTTCTCCTTAGCAAGGTGGCAATCCACGCCACACTGGAGTCTGCCACCGCCCTGGCCGTGTCCCATAACGGGGTACTGTATATTGCTGAGACTGATGAGAAGAAGATCAACCGCATCAGGCAGGTCACCACCAATGGAGAGATTTCTCTCGTTGCTGGTGCGCCAAGCAGCTGTGACTGCAAGAACGACGCCAACTGTGACTGCTTCTCAGGGGACGATGGCTACGCCAAGGATGCCAAACTCAACGCGCCCTCCTCCCTCGCTGTGTGCGCAGACGGGGAGCTGTATGTCGCCGATCTTGGAAATATCCGAATCCGCTTTATTCGGAAAAACAAACCGTTCCTCAACACACAAAACCTCTACGAGTTGTCCTCGCCCATAGACCAGGAACTCTACTTGTTTGACACCAGCGGTAAGCACCTTTATACTCAGAGCCTTACCACTGGAGATTATCTTTACAATTTTACTTACTCCGGAGACGGAGATATAACCCTGATCACTGACAACAATGGCAACTTGGTCAACATCCGAAGAGATTCCACTGGGATGCCCCTCTGGCTGGTGGTCCCCGACGGCCAAGTCTACTGGGTGACAATTGGTACCAACAGCGCGCTCAAGAGCGTAACAACGCAGGGACACGAAGTGGCCATGATGACGTACCACGGCAACTCCGGTCTCCTGGCCACCAAAAGCAATGAAAATGGTTGGACGACGTTTTATGAGTAAGTATGTTAACGAATATTGTGCTGCTGACTTCGTCCCGTGTTCTCTGAACCGTGCAAGGTTGATAGAATTTAATTCCCTGGATAGAATTACTGTCCAAATAAGAAGGCCAGAACAGAGAACATTAGATCTCGTACAAGGACTAGCTACTGGTTGTAAGTGCATTAGAGTTTGAATGAGCTCCCTCTACCAAGTCAGGAGTCAGACTGAGTTTCTGCCGAGTTTTTCTAAACCAGTGATTTGGACACCTGGTTCTCCTTAACTGCAGTCGGGACTGGGGATTTAGTTTGCGTGTCAGAGAATTTTGCTTGGCTTTGAAAGCCTTGGAAGTGTGAAAGTTCCATCAGATCCTCTTTTTCACAGCTTTTCACCTCCTTCCTATGCTGCGGTGTCTTTTCTGAGCTTGTTGGAAATGGCTGATGTACAATGACAACTGACAATGGTTAATGACAGCTTGCTCAGGAAACGGTTCTGTAATTAATGGGCTGCTCAGTTTCCATTGTTGCAACTGGCCTCACTGAGCTTTAAAAATAGTCTCAGAACCATTCAAGACCATCCCTGCCCCAAAGAGTTTTTTTAGAAGACAGGATGCATTGAAAACCCTGGAGATGGCAGTGACTTGAAGGTTTGTACCTTTTTTGCATTCCTGTAAGCAATTCCCTGCTTATAAATACCACAAAGACAACACATTTCTGGTACCAAATATGAAAAAGATAGATAAAAGAATGAAGGGCATCTAGAAGGATGCTCTGCAAATTTGTCCTGCTGTTGAGAACCCTTCCCCCTGCCTCTTTCTAAATTTGCTTTTTATTTTCAAGTCAAGTCTCTTTGAAACACTCCTTTTAGTGCATAATTTCCCATATGGTTTGAATGGTTACATGGAAGCGTTCAGCTGCCATAATAATAGACCCATTGTGAGAGTCCAATTTGGCTAGAATAGACAGTTCCCAAGATTACAAAGAAAAAAAAATATATGTTAAAAAAAAAAAAAAGAGTCTCAGGGAAGGAAAGCTGGCTAAACCCACATACTGGTGTGTTAGACATGCAGTTGCTTTGGTTCTTTCTTTAAAACATTCCAGGCCCTGTTTCAAATTTCTTTGCTTAATACGCGCTATTACTGCTCCTGCCTCAAAAAGAACTGATGGCAACTCTGCGATGAATCTTTTGAGAGGTTATTTGCGTTCCATCAGTGTTCTGCTTGCAATTACTATTGCAATATTCCTCAGTGAATCAAAGTTAATACCCTTCCATCTCGTACATTGAATTTGCTGGAGGGAGGCTTTAGGGAGGAAAGGCAGGGTGTTTTTCTCTACAGGAGTGGGAGCCTGCTATATTGGCGGGGCCATTGTGCTAAATCAAGGAGGTATTTTCTTTTTGCAAAGAACCCAATAGCTCCTGTGCTTGAAAACAGATGTAGCCACGGACAGTGAAGCAAACTAAACATAACAGCTAATAATGGTCAGATTTATACCTCAAACATAATCTTTTATTTAAAAGTGTGGCTGAAAATATACGGGAGATAAAATGAGACAGCAGCTAAAGCCCATCGTACTCTGTGGATGTATTTATAACGGTGATCCATTATTTCTTGCTATCTATCCAACAAAACAGAGCATTTGTGAAAGTCATCGTTCTGGTCCTTTTACGCACTTCAGAAGAGTCGTAAGAAAGCTTTTTAGAGCTAAATGGAAGACAGTATTCTCCAGTGGTTAGACTATGGAAATCTTGACGAGAGCAAGTCAGCACTATATGATAGCAGAGCATCGCTGAAAATAGAATTGGGAATGTGTCTTCAGAGATATCTCATCCAAACCTGTGATCAGTTATCTCTAGTTAACTGTCCCTGACAGATTCTGATGCAGCTTTATAGAACTACGGGGTAAAAGTCTGTATCTGAATTAGTTACCTCAGCCTCCCTTTATAGGCAGTGGAGAGAAACAGGCACTCTCAGGGTAAGTTTTTAATGAGTTACATCAGGTGTCTGCTTTAGGATGACATGAGACAAGCTCTATTCTGGAAGCTTCTCTCTGTAAAGGTAGTCCAGAATAATTAGCTCAGGTGCAGATGTTTACGTTGCAGATGTCTACAGTTTGGTCAAATGGATCCTATTCAAGTCATCTAAGTTATTCATAAAGACTGCAAGTGCTAACAGTGTATTTATGTACCTTATTGTTAGAAAGCTTTTTATATGCTCAGTTGAAATCTTCCTTTTTTGAATCAGAGACTGTCACTCTTCATCCTATCCTATCCTATCCTATCCTATCCTATCCTATCCTATCCTATCCTATCCTATCCTATCCAACTGTCCACTTGGAATGCAAATTGTCTGCTGAGGGAGCTGGGATTGTTCAGCCTGGAGAAGACTCGACTCTGGGGGGACCTCATAGCTGCCTTCCAATACCTGAAGGGAACCTACAGGAAAGCTGGGAAGGGACTTTTAACAAGTGCGTCCACTAATAGGACAAGGGGAAATGGGTTTAAGTTGAAGGAGAACAGATTTAGATTGAATCTTGGAAAGAAATTTTTCGGTACGAGCGTGGCAAGACTCTAGAATAAATTGAGCAATGGTTGCCAACCGGTTGAACATGAGCCAGCAGGGTGCCCAGGTGGCCCAGAAGGCCAATGACGTCCTGGCTTGTATCAGGAACAGTGTGGCCAGCAGGAGCAGGGATGGGATTCTGCCCCTGTGCTCAGCACTGGGGAGGCCTCACCTCAAGCCCTGTGTGCAGGTCTGGGCCCCTCACTGCAAGAGAGACCTTGAGGGGCTGGAGCGGGTCCCGAGGAGAGCAACGAGGCTGGGGAAGGGACTGGAGGGACAGTCCTGTGAGGAGAGGCTGAGGGAGCTGGGGGGGTTCAGCTGGAGAAGAGGAGACTCAGGAGGGACCTCATCACTCTCTGCAACTCCCTGCAGGGAGGGTGCAGTCAGGTGGGGTCAGGCTCTTCTCCCGGGCAACCAGTGACAGGACGAGAGGGCCCGGCCTGAAACTGCCTCAGGGAAGGTTCAGGTTGGATCTCGGGCAGCCCTTCCTCACGGAGAGGGTGCTCAGGCACTGGGATGCTCTACCCAGGGAAGTGGTGGAGTCACCGTCCCTGGAGGGGTTTAAGGAGAGGCTGGATGTGGCACTTGGTGCCCTGGTCTGGCCCATGTGGGGATGTTGGCTCATAGGCTGGACTTGATGATCTCAGAGTGCTTCTCCAGCCTCAATAATTCTGTGATTCTGTGAACGGTGTCACAAGAGCAGCAGCCCTACGTGTGTGAGCGTCCAGCATCTCTGGTTCTCCTTCAGTTGTTGCTCTTAGCTGTTGTTGCTCTTAGTTGTTGCTCTGAGGCTGCAAAGAGCTGGGATGTATGGGCACGTTGGTGTGACCCTGGAGAGGAGGAGGTGGGATACGTTGACACAGTATTGGAGGTCTGTCTTCGGGGCACCGCAGTGAATGCAGGTTCACCCAGGTTTTCGGGGTGTGCTGGCACCTCGGCCCTTCGTTTCTGCAGGAGAAAGAGACACTTGGTGTCTTCAGGCGGTGGCAGACTTGCTCACAGCTCTTCCTCTCACACATCCAACCCCTAAGCCAGCCGTAACAACCCTGCTTTATTGGGCTTAGCACTGAGTCAGGCTCAGTATATAATGGTGTGCAGTTTCCCTTCCCTTTGAGAGTGAAACTTCGCTCCCCGCAGTAATTAGCCTGTCCCCGAAGGCCTATCTAGGACTTCTTTGAGGGTTTTAGCATTACACAGACTTTCTCTGCCTCTGCAGAGGGCTTGACATTCGCTGTCAATTAATGCAGCGCAGCTCAGCTTGTCCAGTAACTGGATTAAAGACTTGCCTTCCCGTTGAACCTGTGACAGTGATAATCAGCGGCAAAGGAGGTTGATCTGGAAACTGTGCCAGGGGAACGGCTTCTTGTTGCTCAGCTCCTCGTGTCAAAGACAAAGGATGCTGTGCGACTGCTCGCTCCTTTGTTGTTGCAGCTTTTTCACTTGACCTGAGAAAAAAATTTAAAAATTTTGCTACCAGCCTTCACAAAGTTTCTTAGCAGTTGCTGTTTATCTGCTTCGGAATCCGAAAATTATTAATGTATTTGTTTAAATCAAGACTACAGCAATTATCACTGCAATGGTATCGCCGTAGGTTAATTTGATTTCCCTCTGAGCCACAGCCAAGCCTTCTATGCATTATTTAGCCCGGATGAGGCTCCTTTGCTTCGCTCCTTTGTTTGTGCCCAATTAGTTTCGAAGGTCACCTCCTCCCGTGCGGAATGGAACACTTACATATCTTTGCAGCCAAGCCCAGAAATTCAAAACCTTTTCATGGATTGCCCAAGAAGTGGCTCACAGCTGCCTGGAGGGCAAAGGTTCTCCTGGAGCCAGATCTTCAGGCGGGTGGTAAGAGGAGCTTTCACCCATAACACAGGATGATGCTTTGCAGAGAACCAAACTGCCAAACCTCAGACACTGTAATGGGTGGAAGGTAGGAGCCAGCGGTTCTAGTGGGCAGCAGGATGGCCATGAGCCAGCAGTGTGCCCTCGTGGGCAAGAAGGCCAATGGCATCCTGGGGTGTGTTAGAAGGGGAGTAGCAAGTAGGTCGAGAGAGGTCCTCCTGCCCCTCTGCTCTGCCCTGGTGAGGCCACATCTGGAATCTTGTGTCCAGTTCTGGGCCCCTCAGCTCAAGAGAGACAGGGAACTGCTGGAGAGAGTCCAGCGCAGGGCAACTAAGATGATGAAGGGAGTGGAACATCTCCCTTATGAGGAAAGGCTGAAGGAGCTGGGGCTCTTTAGCTTGGAGAAGAGGAGGCTCATAAATGTTTATAAATATGTCAAGGAGGAGTGTCAGGAGGATGGTGCCAGACTTTTTTCAGCAATGTCCAATGACAGGACAAGGGGCAATGGCCACAAACTGGAACATAGGAGGTTTCATAAAAATATTAGAAAAAACCTTTTCACTGTGAGGGTGACGGAGCCCTGGCACAGGCTGCCCAGGGAGGGTGTGGAGTCTCCTTCTCTGGAGACATTCAAAACCCGCCTGGACCCGTTCCTGTGCGATCTACTGTAGGTGATCCTGCTCTGGCAGGGGGTTGGACTAGATGATCTTTTGAAGTCCCTTCCAGCCCCTGACGTTCTGTGATTCTGTGATTCTGTGTGATTCCCAGTGACCTCCAGGACTCAACAGAAGTCCCAGCCCAGCACCAGCACTGTTTGGTGCCCCGGCCAATGCCCTGGTGTGGGCAACTGGGGTACCAGAACTGGGCATCGCGGTCAGCATCTACCCCATGGCAGTCTGCCTTGTAGTTGGAAGACTTTGAAATTCTTTCCTTAGTCAAACCCAGAGTTAAATAGCACTTATTACCTGTAGAGAGGCAGCCACCTCATGACCCAGAGAAAAGCTAGCTTACTGCATCAATAGCATCGCTTCCTCTCCTGATGGTATCTCAGGTTGAACACTGAGTTTTATGGGATTTGGTGGCATTTTTTATTCAGAGTGGTCTCTTTCTGCTCCTGCAGCAAACTGGAGTATGAGAAACACCTTTGCCTTTTGCTCTCCCTCCTTTTAGCAAGATTTCTTTACTCCACGATCTCTTCCTGATGAAAGAATTAAATTCTCCTCATTGTTCCTCTGAAGAAGTTACAGTGAAACTCCGGTAAATGCCATGATAAAATAGCACTTCTCCAGTACTCTCACTAATTTGAGAGGTCATGCTTTGAGCCGTCGGCCTGGCCTGAAATGAGTGCCTTGTGCCAGAGAACCGAAGGAATTAGAAGTATCATAAAAGCCAGAGAGAAAGACATCTTCCTCTTGGCAGTCAGAAAATTCTGCAGGCAGTGGCTGCAGCCTGGTCCTGTGTCATTGGGGAAGGGACTTGCCTTCATACATATTTGAGTAGCATCAGTTTGTCTGTTCCAGATTTGTTTTTAATGTTGTGCTTAGTGTCATCTGAAAAAATTGTGAAGAGGCGAGCTTGCTCAGAGGCGGCGGCTCCGTAGAATCGCGCGCAAAAATATAGTTTGGAAAGTACATTAGGACACTTTGGCACTAAACGCCAACGTTATTGCAGGGATTTTTTTTTTCCCAATCTATTTGACTTGCAGTTTTAAAAGGCTGATGAAATGTGAAAAAGCTCAAATGAGGAAACCCAGAGACTCAAGGCAGGGAATTGATTTCTGAATAGACGGTACTTAGGACGCTCTCTTTTAATTCCCAAGGCCCGGGTCTCTACACAACGGTAACGTGATAAGTGAAAGCGCTGAATGTTTACAAGCTAACAATTAGGCCTCATAAGCACCAAATACCATTTTAATTCTGTGCATTGAACCTTAGCTAAATGCATTTCCAATTGGGAACGAATGGCAACAGCTTCCTTTGCTGGCCTGATAATTGTCACTGTAATTGTAAGCGCTGAGCCCGGGCAGCAGGTTCCAACAGGAGGCAGCAGCTGTGTTAGCAGGTGATGAATTCCTTGCTCGGAGCAGCCACCGCGTGTTTCGCTATTTCCTTAATTCTGGTGCTTTTAGGGCATTTAGAGAACACCAAAGTCTGTGGTGAAAACTGCACACTCCTCACCTCCCCGCTAAATCCCGAGACTGTGGCAACGGTCCTGGGAAGCTGAGCTGCCAAATGAGGCATCTAGAAGAGATTTCTGCAAATACTGGGGTGCCCCTGCAGCTACCTAAGAGCCAGTGCTTTGGCCTTCCTCTCCAAGCTGAGGATGTTCCCTGCACATGCCTTTATAGGGCTGAAAGCAGAGGTAGAAGGAACTGACTGATTTAACTCGTTAAGCACATTATCTGTTTGGGATGTGCAAGCTACTGCATCCTTGGAGACTGTGGGTATGTGATCAATGGTACCAGGCATGTACTGTGTGATGTAAAGCAAGGGAAAAGGGGAAAATGCTCCAGTCCTGAGCAAAACAGCAGAGAAACTGCTTGCCAAGAGGAAAATGCTGCTTGTTGGCCATGCTAACCGGCTTCCCACACCTCCTTTTGCATTGCCAAAACAGTGCGAAAAGTTTTTCAGTCTGGACTTGAGTGTTTTACACCTCACTTGCCACCAACTAGAAATAATAACGAAAATGGGAGCAGTCTAACTGTGCACCCTTCTCGCATTTCTCCCTTTGTAAGGCACGATGGCCACCTCTCAGCTGCAAATGAGTGAGCTGTCACCTCCAGAGAGAGTGCTCAGAAGGTCCCTGCCTCGCTGCTGGGCAGAGGTGCAGCAGCTCTTGCAAATGCAGAAAACGCAGATGGTCCAGGTTAATTCTGACGAAGGCTGATGGGGTGACTAAGGAGATGCCAAAAGTCTAATGTACACGTGCAGACATCTTAAACCAATTCCAGCACACTGTTCCAGGCTGTTCTGGCCCCAAATGAGCCTTGCTTCTCAGGACTCCAAGTCCCAAATAGAAATTTTTGGTCTTGGTGAAGTTCTCCCCTGTAGTGAGCTTTCTAGAGCTGTAAAAAGCGCATAAATTATGTGTATTGTACTTTTTCATTTGGACTTCAAGATAAAAAATGTGTGTACTGAGGGCTAGCCTCATCATACATACCCTTTCATGCCTTTTTCTCATACCGTTTTGCACAGGCAGAGGTTACTGGCATATTCACCCATTTGCAAATATTGCATATTTGCCCAGCGGAGAGCTGGAGCACAATTTTATATGCGGGTGCTGGGAGCTGAGAGTTCGGGAATGGAGTTTAAGGCGCTGCCTGGGACTGTTACACTGAGTACCCACAGGTTTTTGAGGCTTTCTTTGGAATATGTAAGTAGGGCTTGCACGGAGTATAGATTTTGAGCTGACTCTCAGCGTGGTGCTGTGTGTCGTTCAATTAGGGTCAAACACATGACTCGCAGAGCATTGACTCAGCACTTAAATGAAATAGCAGCCGTGCCCATCACAAGAACAAGGTCTCTGCCTCAACCCTGGCTCTTGCTTGCCTTCTTTTCCTAATCCGCAGACCCGCTTCCTTTCACGCTCACGCCTGTGTTGCACCAAACCCGTCCCTCAGGCTCGAGTGCAGCACGTCTATATTTGTGCCAGTACTTTTAGGAGGTGAATCAGGCTCAATTTTAGGAGCAGCTGGGTTTTTTTAGGCAATTTAAATAGAGCAACATAAATAAATCCCTTACAGGTGCTAACGTCACCGAGTCAGAGGTTCTAAATTCAGATCCAGCGTCCTCAGATTTCAGAGCATTTGGGATGTGAGTCTACCCTTATGGTTCATACTGGCTTATATATAGGATTATTGATGTCAACATAGAAAGAATTCAGGGTGTTACACAACATACCTTTAGCAATAACAACGTTTTCTCTACTCAGGGGAGAGACTAAATCACATCCCTTGTGTCCTGTCTCAGCAGATGGGCTAAAGATATCTCCTGTGATGTTTTCAGTTGAAGGCTCACATGCTGCCTTGGGAGGAGATGTGCAGAAAGCACAACCAAAACGCACACACCGTCTCAGTGCAAACAGGACAGCCACGAACACGGAGCAAAGCATTTCATGCCGAGAGCGCCGTAGTTCTGGCTCTTGCAAGGAGGTTCAGCTCAGAGCCAAGCTGTGCACTGCCGGCTGCTTGGAAAAGCTTTAACCGGTCCCTGCCAAACTCCTGCAACGCAGTCCTGAATTCATCCCTTTATTTATTTCTTTTTTTCTTCTTTTTTTCCTGCTTTTCCATTTCACAAGTGGCTGATTGATCGCCAAGATCTTGGAGGGAAAGGGCAAGGCTACCCTGTCCTTCATGTGTTGATAGTCCCGTGATTGATAGACTGGCACTGCGGAAGGCCAAATGCTTTCTTCTGCCTTCCTACCTCCCCCTTTGCCTGCTGGGCAAGAAAAGTCTCACGTGACAGTGTCTCCAAACCCAAGGGCTGGGGAGACTTGCAATGAGCTCACCCACTTAGTCACCATAGATTAAGTATTAAAATTGGGCAAAAAAAATCACCTTTTCAGTCCACCTTTCCTCACACTAAGTCACTGCCAGCATGTTGTCAAAAGCAAAGTACCAGCACTGTGTACGAATATGAAAAAGAGTATGGAAGAGGAGATGAATTTCTGTATAGTCCTTTCCTTTTCCTTTCCTTTCCTTTCCTTTCCTTTCCTTTCCTTTCCTTTCCTTTCCTTTCCTTTCCTTTCCTTTCCTTTCCTTTCCTTTCCTTTCCTTTCCTTTCCTTTCCTTTCCTTCCCTTCCCTTCCCTTCCCTTCCCTTCCCTTCCCTTCCCTTCCCTTCCCTTCCCTTCCCTTCCCTTCCCTTCCCTTCCCTTCCCTTCCCTTCCCTTCCCTTCCCTTCCCTCTCCCTTCCCCTTCCCTCTCCCTTCCCTCTCCCTTCCCTTCCCCTTCCCCTTCCCCTTCCCCTTCCCCTTCCCCTTCCCCTTTCCCTTTCCCTTCTCCTGTGGTTTTCCATTTCAGGCTGCAGTAGCCTCACCACAAAGGTCCCTTGCCAACCTTCTGCTCTTAGCTCAGCCTGTGATCCCAGGACACCCTTTCTGCAAGGCCACAAGTGAGAGGCAGGATTATATGTTTGCTCTGTCCACTCAGGAGGCCTCTAGGGACAAGGATTTCTCTTTTATTCAGAAATAATCCCCAGTACATTAACTGCTGTGGGACCTGCCTGTATGGAGCTTGTTTCATCTGGGTCCTGGTACACGGGTGTCCACATCACAGAAACCAAGATGGTGCTTGGGGTGACTCCCTCATTGGAAAAGCCAAGGATGTGGGGTGAAAACTGGTCTTCTTTTTTCCACTTTTAAATCAGTCCTTTCAGATGGTCCTGGGAACAGTAAAAGGTAGGCACAGGGTCTCAGCTGTGCTCAAGGCTCTACACCATGTTCACAGAGGAGAGTTCTCTACCTGGCGTCGCCAATCTGCTGCTACCTTAACATTCACTTTTAAAATAAGATATGAAAATAAAATAAAATAATAATGGCCGAAGAGCTCAGGACACAACAGACAAAGCAGTTGGTGGCTTTCAGAAAGTCCTGGATTCTGCTAGGCAGAGTGCAAGGGGCCATGCTTTTCCATGAGTCACAGCGGATGGGAAATGAAGTTACTCACAGAAACAAGGAGCAAAGTATCAGAAAAGTGTTGTTAAAATACAGGCTAATACTTATTTAGTCACTTTCTGTTCTTTGCTTGGTTTTCTTCACCTAAAAGCTGTGATTTACTTCTCATGAAGGCAAAAAAAAAAAGACAGTGTGACAGAGTGATAATGTGTTTTTCTCTGGGAAAAATCTGGGTGAAGCCTTCAACACTCGGTCTCTGCTTTCTAGGATGATTCCTTATCCCACTCCTCTGTTGATGCTGTTGACTTCACTCCGTCCTCCCTTTCAGGTACGACAGCTTTGGCCGCCTGACCAACGTGACCTTCCCAACTGGCCAAGTCAGCAGCTTCCGCAGTGATACCGACAGCTCCGTGCACGTCCAGGTGGAAACCTCCAGCAAGGATGATGTTACCATCACAACCAATCTGTCGGCGTCGGGAGCCTTCTACACCCTGCTCCAAGGTGAGTTGGGCCACTCTCCCGGCCAAACCGCACGCGATGGGTTATCTGTTAGGAAATGGGCATCGTCTTGATAATTCCAGCACCGAAAATCGCCTTCATATGCTCAGTGCCCAAGAGTTCCCCACGTACTGGTACAGATGCTCACTCACACCTGCTTAGCCACACTCCTTAGCATCGTGGTTGCTCTGCAGCTGTTTTCTACTTCGTCCTCAGCCAATCCCCTTGCCGTGCAACCCTCCATCATCATTACCATTACTGTTATAATTAAGAAGGGTTGTGTAAATCTAGCTGCACTTCCAGCCTACTCCTTCGCTTTGTTCTCTTAATAGCTTCCAACTTCAGAGTTACTCTCCTCCTGGAACAGGCTTCCAGCTGATTGCTGGAGATCTCTCTGCTTCCCTGGCTGTTCAAACATCCATAAGGGAGCATCCAGAAAAATGACCATCCCTGTCCCCAAAAGGTCTGTGTTCGAGCTAACAAACTGGTTTGCTCTCCGTTGGACCTCTCCACACCAGACTGATCTAGCATGAAGGAGAAAGAAGAGGTGTGCAGCCAGGGTAGGGCTGGTGGGGCCAGTTTGTGGCTGTTGGAAATGAGCACAGTTCTGCTGGTGATGGTAAGGTGGGGAAGCGGCGGGTTGATGAGGTGAAGGAGAAGGGGATGAAGTGGGAAAGAAAAAAGGAATAAACAGCAGGGGAGCACTGTGCTGACACACTGGTAGGGGCAGAAGCTGCAGTGTGAAAGCCACACCAGCCTGGATCTCCAAGTTCTGAAGCCTGAAGCCTCCTTAGGGTCATTCCCCTTCCCTGGGGCTTGGAGAAAGGGACGGGACTTTCAGACACTTTGCTTTCTTGACTTCTCATCTCTCATTCACTCGCAGTCTGTGCCTGATGGCAATGGGGTGTCAACATCGTTTCCCCTTGTGAGGAACAAAGTGCTCCGAGTGAGACCGGCATGTTCCAGCGTCACATTTGTTCCCACATCTCTGGGACACGCATTTCCCTCCCCATCCCTAAAACGACAGCAAGATTTCCTAAAAGAAACTGCCTGCTATGCTTGGACATTGCTATTCCTGCCACTGGAGAGGACAGCTGGGAGGGTGCCAGCCCCTTCAAGCCATCCTCACTGTTCCTGTAGGGATGCACAAAGACTTTCTTCTTCTTTACTTCAGCCTGCAAAGCAGATCCAACCTACCCCTCCCCATCCCATCCACTCACATTAAGATGTCTGGCAACTGCACAGACACGAGGTTGGCTTCACCTCAAGAGCCTAATTAAGCAATAGAACCCACTGTTGGGGGCCCTTTAGTGAGATAATTGACTGTGGTGTGATTTATGCACCCAGAGCTGAAGGCACAGTTACATAATGGTGCCACGGTCAATTATCTCATTGTAGTACCCTCCAGCACAGGGGCACTCTTGCCATTAGGACATGCCGGGTAACAAACAGCTTAACTATCTTCAGAAGGATAAAATTACAAAACCATTCGAGTCCGAGGAAGCGCACTTAGCTTAAAAGGAAGATCTCGGTAACGTTGCAGCAGCAGCGGTGGCCTGTGGCCTGCTGAGGGTGGCCTTTCCCACCAGTGTCAGGGACTGGGATTTCCCAAACCGAGGTCAGAAATGGAAGCAAGGGCCACTGGGGTTGCCCTGGGATGTATTGGGCATAGTTGAAATGGAATGTGCCTTTCAGTGGCATGGCACCAGTACAGATTAGGGGATGTCCTGCTAGAAAGCAGCCCCATGGAGAAAGCCCTTGGAGTCCCAGTGGGCAGTGAGTTGTCCCTGGGACAGCAACGTGCCCTTGTGGCCAAGAGGCCAGTGGGATCCTGGGGGGCATCAAGAAAAGTGTGTCCAGCAGGGCTGGGGAGGTTCTCCTGCCCCTCTGCTCTGCCCTGGGGAGACCACCCCTGGAATCCTGGGTCCAGTTTGGGGCTCCCCAGTTCCAGAGAGACAGGGACCTACTGGGGAAAGTCCAAGGGAGAGCGACGAGGGTGATCAAGGGACTGAACATCTCTGCTGGGAAGAGAGACTGAGAGACCTGGGGCTGTTCAGCCTTGAGAGGAGACGGCTGAGAAGGGGACCTTATGAACGTAGAGAAATATCTGAGGGGTGGGGGTCAAGGGGAAGGGGACAATCTCTTCTCAGTGGTGCCCAGCAACAGAACAAGGAATAATGGGTTTAAGTTAGAACATGGGAAGTTCCACCTCAACATGATGAGAAACTTCTCGGCTGTGCGGGTGCCGGAGCGCCGGCCCAGGCTGCCCAGAGAGGGTGTGGAGTCTCCTGCTCTGGAGACTTTCCAACCCGCCTGGACGCGTTCCTGTGTGGCTGCCCTGGGTGACCCTGCTCTGGCAGGCGTTGGACTGGATGGTGCCTTCCAACACCCAACACCCAACGTTCTGTGATTCTATGATTCTACGATTCTATGATGCCAAGTGCCTTTCCAGCAGATGGAGCTGGAGCTGTTCTCAAGGTCTATGTCTCACCCGCTCCATTCTTCATGGAAAATGCATATTGCAGGTTCCCTTTGCATGAGAGGTCTTCGTGCGTTTTCCTTCTGCACTCACAGCTCTGGCCAGCTTTCACAAATCCTTGGTGAACCTCTCAGGAAACCTGGATCGAAACCTAGGTCACACTGTGAGCAGGTGAGAAGGCATTTTCAGAAGGTTGTGGATTCCTGTAAGGTGAATTTAGGAGCCTCTATAGCTAACAGGCACCTCAACACCATTGTGGGATTTTGTCCTCTGGACCGATGGGAAAGTTAGTAGTGGTGTTGATAGGGCTAGGAAGAGGTTAGACTCGATCTTGAAGGTCCCTTACAGCCAAAAATGTTCTACAATTGTATAAAAGTGAGCGTTTGTTCAAGGCCAAAATAGGGCAGTATTGCCCTAGAGCCAAAGCAGCATAAAATACAGAGTCCAATGGCCCTTGGATTTCATGTAGGCCTTGACAAATGTCTTCCAAAGCCAGGGATGAGTCTTCTCTAGAGAAAATATTCACAGTGGAGCATTTAGATTCCCCACACTGTACCATGTTGCTGGTGACAACCCACTATAACCTCTCTGTGGTGCTTGTGTGACATGAAGGGAACTTCACAGCTCCAGTGAGGTTCATGAAGACCTTCAAGCTTTCTCCTGCTTCCTGGGGAAGGATGGAGGAGGAAGGAGTGTATTCACTGTGCAGAGACATTTCACTGATCTGATTTAAGGTGTATCTCCTACCACTTTCTCACCAAACCAAGTGTCAACGAACCAAAGTGTGACAGCCAGCTGGCTGGCCCCCTTCTCTCCGTTTGCAGAACCGAGCATGGAGTGGGTTTGATCCTGCTGGAGTTCGTGTCAAAAGACCAGCAATTTGAGTAGTCAGTGGATCTACGCTGTGGATCACTGCTGTGTGTTTAGAGTGGCAAAATCCAGGGCCACAGCAGTTTGACATCGTCACTGCTGGGTCCAGCAAGTTGAGTCGTGGTCTTGCTGAGATCAGCGTGGCGAGACTCCAGCTGGCTACGACGGGAGCAGGATTCAGACTCGCAATAAAAAAGACCGACTGGTGTCAGCTTTCCTTCCCTAATTACACCAGACTGTGCTCTTTGCTGATCTGTTTCATCCAGACGAGAGACCAGAATTTCTCTGTGTTCTCGTTTCCTGCTGAGCTGTGGCGGAGCAACTAGTGAACCAAACCCAACTTGCCTCGTAACAGAATTGACGTGCAGTTTTAATAGGTGTTTTTATTCACAATTAGGTATTTACGGCAGCCTGGGAGACAGAAATTGTAATGTTTTCCAACTTTTGACGAGCTTCAGGTCATGGAATCGTAAGATTGTTGGAAACGATCTTTAAGATCATCAAGTCTAAGTGTTAACCCAGCAATTCCAGGGCCACCACTAAACCGTGTCCCTGAGCACCACATCAACACGTTTTTTAAATGCCTCCAGGGATGGCGACTCCACCACTTCCCTGGGCAGCCTGTTCAGTGCTTAACAACCCTTTCGGTGATTTGTTCTTCTCTTCCATTCCTGAACTCCCAAATTCTGGCCTCAAAATCTGCTGATCTTTCAGGAGCTAGTGGAGGCCAGATGTACAGAGACGTGTGGGAGCTTTAGTGCCTCTTCTTTCTCTCCAAACACGAGAACTTTGGTTGCCTTCCTGAAAATTTTGTTTGGGGAACTGGTTAGCATTAGCTCGCTGTGCAATTTCCTGTCACTTGTGCGATGGTGAATAAGCTGAGGGAAGTAGGTGGCCCCACTTTTTCATATGTTTTAGTGAAATTGGGATCTTGAGGGTATAAAAGCATGGAAAGTTTTCAGCTGGACTGTTATTCAAAACAAATATCTCACCAGCCAGTGTTCTAGCCTAGAGGAAGAGGTTTGAACCTGTGCCCTTTATGAGGGTGTTATACAGCTTTTCTGATGGTGCTTTTTTAACCTGCGCAAGGCTTTTCTGCAAGAATTTGAGGTGCAGAACCTCATCAGAATGAAAAAGAGATTGTCCACGTTGACTTTCGCTGATGAAATCAATGCCTTGCTCAGGACAGGCGAGTCACAGAGTGCATTTGCTTACAACCACGACAAATTCTGATGAAGCCTGGGCGAGGGAACAAATGAAAGGCTGGAGCTGTACCATTGGGTTTGAAAATATCTCTGTTTTGTCTTCAGACCAAGTTCGAAACAGCTACTACATCGGCGCTGATGGGTCTCTCCGACTGATGCTCGCTAACGGCATGGAGGTGGCTTTGCAAACCGAGCCGCACCTGCTGGCTGGCACTGTCAACCCCACGGTGGGGAAGAGGAATGTCACCCTGCCCATCGACAATGGCCTCAACCTCGTGGAGTGGAGGCAGAGGAAGGAGCAAGCGAGGGGGCAGGTCACCGTCTTCGGACGTCGACTGAGGGTAAGTGAGGGGCGCGAGCAGCTTTGGGCTCCACTTTTTGTCTCAGCAGCCACCAGGCTCACGACAGAAAGAGATGGGGCTGGTTTGTATTGTCTGCGGTAGGGACGAGGCTGCAGGACAGAGAACTAACTGTTCATCCTCAGTGACACCACCTTTATGACTTGAACATCTCCTTATGTCTCCTTATGTGATGACCTCAGCCATCACGGGTAATATTGCTGTTTGCCTGCGAGTCCTCTGCATCACTGGGAATGTGTCACCTCCCATCAGGCATAGCAGGTGTAATCACCATGTCACAGAATCACAGAATCACAGAATGTCAGGGGTTGGAAGGGACCTCAAAAGATCATCTAGTCCAACCCCCCTGCCAGAGCAGGATCACCCAGAGTAGGTCACACAGGAACATATCCAGCTGTTCAGCCAAGGGACAATTATAACCATAAAATACTGCCCCAATTAGTGTAGATATCTTCTACCTGGGCTATTGAGCACCAAAAGCTTTGTTAGGCATTTGAGGACAGGCTGGGAGAGTTGGAGATGTTCAGCCTGGGGAAGAGAAGGCTCCAGAGAGACTTTATAGCATCTTCCAGGACCTGAAGGGGCTACAAGAAAGCTGGGGAGGGACTGCTGACCAGGGAGTGTAGTGATAGGACAAGTGGTGATGATTTCAGACTGAAATAGGAAAGATTTGGATTAGATATTAGGAAAAAAATTCTTCACTGTGAGGATGAGGAGACAGTGGCACAGGTTGCCCAGAGAAGTTGTGGATGCCCCCTCCCTGGAAGTGTCCAAGGCCAGACTGGACAGGGCTTTGAGCAACCTGGCGGGTGGGAGGGGTCCCTGCAGAGGGGTTGGAACTAGATGATCTGTAAGGTCCTTTCCAACCCAAACTATTCTGTGATTCTGTGATTGTTTTTCACTGGCCAGCCTCAGAAACATCTCTAGATTCCTGAAACTTGCTAATCTGTTTCAGAGCTCGGCTCGCAGGGCGTTGCATCACCATTGCCATCGATCCCTCAAGTGAAGTGTTATCAGCAGCTCCAGCCTGAGGATACTCTGTCATCCAGGTCCTTTCTGTGCTTGAGACTCGTGTGTTTTGAAAATACCGTTCCACACGACACGCCATGGTCTCATCAGGGCTGTTTAAAGATCTTGCCAAATAAGCCTGTAATTCCTCTGCTAACTTCTGGCAAGGCTGGTAACCTGTAATAGCGAGTCCTGCGCCCTGTACCTCGCTAGTCTTGGGGTCAAGGGCTGATGAGAGGCTCCTGGGAAGCTGCTCAGCACCTGGCAAATCCAGACCCTCCGAGAAAAAAAAGCTTTGTGCTGCGCAATGCCACCGCACCAAAAGGAATGCGGCTTTTTATTCGCGCTTAAGCTTTGCCGTAAATATTAACGCTCTGGTTTCAGGATGTGTGTTTCCCAGTCCTGGGTCTTCACCTCTCCCTCTTCCCCGCTGCGTGACCCCCGCCACCTTGGTGTGATTTCTCCCAACTCTCCTCCCTCATATTTGTCAAGTATTGCTCTTCACCCTCCCCAACCCAGCCTCTGTTCTCCTCCCCATGTGCCAATAGCCTCATATTTTGTTATCAGGAGAAAAACTGCAAACAGTACTGAAGGCTGAAGCTGCTCCTTCCGTGGGAACTGCTGTGTATCTGCAGATCCGTTGGCATCACCCTTCTTGTCTGCTTTGTCTTGGGTTTTTTATTTTATTTTAATAACCAGCAGAAGAATCAGGCAAGTCTTTTGCTGAAAGGAGAGAGCCTTATGAAATCTGCAGCTGTGTCACAGCTATTTGGTGTTCAAAGCAGTTTCCTCTCATTTAGCCGCCGCTCAGCTGCCCGTGTCAGTTTTATCTTCCCAAATTTTCACAGCGGATTCAAGCGCAGAATGTGTCTTTGTTTTATGTTGTGCTGCAGTTAGAAAAACACTTGCAAAAAATGAGTTTTCAGGCTGGTTACTTGTGTCCCTATAAATCTGTCAGCATTTATTCACATTTTGAGCCTATCAGAGCCCTTCTGCTGAAGAAAAAGAGCATCTTACATGGTTGGAGGACCCAGTTATGGCTCTGTTTGGGGGTTGGAAGTAGCTGAGGGTGTGCAAGATGTTTTAAGCTGCCTGTCTGTACCTGCATGGCAGCATCTACATCCCTAAGACATAAACCCACAAGGTGCTAATTGTCTCCCTGGGGATTGCCCGACATTTAACATATTCTGTGTGTCATGTCCTCCTCTTCCCATGTACTGGTAATTGCTGCCTCCCCTGGCAAGGGAGAGCTTAGGGAAGTGAAGTTCAACATGCTTTTGTTCGTTTTGGGAAATGTTATCATTTTCTGCCATATGCGAGTACATCACAACTTTCCCTCACCCGCTGCTCGCAGGAGGCAGCAGCTCTGTGGTGCTTCGTGGGGAAGGAGCCTGCCCAAAGAGGCTGCAGCATCACTCCACGAAGCCTTGGAGACGAGGAGACCAAGATCTGGCCACTGTAGAATCATAGAATCATAGAATCATAGAATGTTAGGGATTGGAAGGGACCTCGAAAGATCATCAAATCCAATCCCCCTGCCAGAGCAGGAATGCCTAGACTATGCCACACAGGAATGTGTCCAGGCAGGTCTTGAATGTCTCCAGAGAAGGAGACTCCACAACCTCTCTGGGCAGCCTGTTCCAGTGTTCCGTCACCCTCACTGAGAAGAAGTTTCTTCTCGAGTTTAAGCAGAAGAGGGACTTCCCCCAAAACCAGCATCTTTTCTCCTGCTGTCACAGGGATCCGCATTTTATGAGCTGCAGCCCTTCCTCCCGTGGTCGCAGGGTGTTCTTGGGGACTGGCGACCTGTTGCCATGAGCTCCCAGTACCATGAGACTGGTTTCACAGCTGCCTCCTTGACCCTCCTTAGGAAATAATACAACGCACGTGTTTCTTTACTGGAGGGATAAGGCACAGGGCAGGGAATTCTGCGTGGATGAAGGGTCCAGTCCTGATGACTTTTTCCCAGTCCCGTCAAAGCTGACCTGGCTCTGTGCTTTGCCAGGCAGCAGTAAAGCAGCACAAATATGTTAAAGCAAGCACAAATAGATTAAAGCAGCCCCTTTCCCTTCTCCTGCCGCACACACCTCGTGGAAAGCCACGATGCTGTGATCCACCTACCCATCAGTGAGATACCTCCGCAAATTGGCTGGTTACAAATTCAACCCGTCGCTTGCCAAGAGCCACAGAGTCTGAATGCAATGACAGGATTAGGCAAACTCTACTCCAAGGAACAAAGCTCCTTCCTTTTGTTTGTTGTCTGGGTTTGTTTGTTTTTTTTAAACAAACTTGAGTTTTTCAATAAAGAAGGATGTAAAATAATCTCTGACAGTGGAGCAAATAGGACAGCCAAAAGAGACAGAGCTGCTGGCTCAGCGTTTTTATTTCTTTAACCATCGAAACTCCTGTTGTAAGTCACTTTGTTTTTCCCAAGACCTTGGCAGCAGTTTGATGATGGCATCAAGACTTTGTGTCCCAGACACTCCCCAGCACCGACGTGACCTGAGAGGTCTCTTGGGACGTGCCACTAACCACTCCCAGCGTGTTGACTGATGAGGATGGTCCAGCATCATCCCCACAATTTCTGTGAGATGTTGAGGTCTGGGTATGGCCACCCCAATGCAATTCGCTGGGGAAATTGCTTTGTAGGCAGCCATTTATCACATGGATAGTGTTGACTCCTGGAGTTCTCATTGCAAAAGTATTGTTTGCCCTCCTCTGCTGAAGGTTGCCAGGGTGTTTTCATGAGAAATCTTCCCTTTTTGTGCTCTTGGGCTCCCGGCGAGGTCATGTTGTTTAATTATAATTTAAGCTAAAGCAGCTCTGTAGGTAGCATTGGAGAAATCAGAGATGGTGATGTGTTTATGCTCTTGCTTTTCAAAAACAAGCTAAGGGATTGAATAAAGTACTGCGGAACATGAGGTTGGGGTTAAATTTAGTCTCTCACACATTATAGAAGGGATGTCAAATATACTGTGAACCATGGATTTAAATTTATCCTGTCTCGATCCTGTGCTGATGACAAGTCTTGTCAAATACTCTGAGGGGCGAAAGTGATTTGCAGGATCTTTTCAGACCCAGTTCCAGGGTAAGGACTCCGGGATGTAGGATGACACTTTATTCAGCTGTTCACCATAAAACACCATTATTAGACCGAAGCCTGACAGCGCTTCTGCAGAAAATTCAGTTCTGGTCAGCCTGGAGAAGAGAAGGCTCCAGGGAGAACCTGATTGCAGCATTCCAGTATCTAAAGGGGGTTTATAAGAAAGATGGGTACAGACTTTTTAGCAGGGCGTGTTGTGATGGGACAAAGGGTAGTGGCTTTAAACTGAGAAAGGAGACATTTAGATTAAATGTAAGGAAGAAATCCTTTGCTTTGAAGGCAGTGAGGCACTGGCACAGGTTGCCCAGAGAAGCTGTGGATGCCCCATCCCTGGAAGTCCAGGTTGGACGGGGCTTGGAGTAAGTTGGTCTGGTGGGAGGGGTCCCTGCCCAGGGCAGGGGGGTTGGAATGAGCTAATCTTTAAGGTCCCTTCCAACGCAAACCATTCTCTGATTCTATGGTTCAAGGCATGCCCATGAGCAAGGACATTAACTATTTAGCCCCTGTTTGGAGGCTGTCTAGCAAAGCAGAGTTCAGCACCTTGAGGGGTGGCTGCTGGCACTGCAGCGCTTCTCAGAAAGAAGAGAGGTGTCACTGAGAGAGCAGAAAACACATCATTGAAAAAAAAAAGATGCTGTAATAAAAAGGCAGACTAGTTCCAACCAGTCCTGCTGAAATTGCTTGCCAGAATGTGGGGAGGGGGGACTGACTCGGGGCACCAGTTATGGGAGGCAGAGATTTGGACTGAGCTTAAGAGCTATCCTGGGACCTGTTACTTGGTCCTTCCAGCACACTGAATGGATTAGGGAGGCCACTTTCAGCCTGGATTACTGTCCCAGCCCTGGAAAATCTCTTTCCAGATCTCTTGGCAGAGACCAGCAGCAGAAGAAGCTGCAGCTGCCAGGCTGGAGCTGTTCTGTGAAGAGATGGAAGGCAGAGATGTTATTCCTTCCTGCTTTGATTTTATTTTTTTTCTTTGGTAAGCAGTTGCCACTTCTGTTTCTCTATTTATAGCAGCAAGCACCTGTGAGATATGAAATTGCTCTGTTAGTTACATGAGTGCATCTGTACTTAGAGTTTTGATACCTTTTTAATTATTTCCCAGCCCGCTTGTTACAGTGGGCTGCTGGCTGATTCCCTCTTTCTCCCACTGCCCGTTTACATTCTATTTTACACACATTTAATTGGAGCATTATCTACCTTTCCACGCCATTTCTTTCGCCGAGTCGTACCCGCCTTTTAGCATTGTTATTCATGAGCTGAAAATCATTTTTGCGCTTACCTCCTCTTACATCATCTTCACACTTACTCCATGGCACCGATTTCTTCTCCCTCAGCTCGCTTCCACATTTTCTCAGCTGTGCTTGTGCATCTTCCAAGCCCAGCTCCTGAGATGCCTTCTTTTGAGTCCTGGTTTATGTCCTCTTTGAGGACAGGCTGAGAGAGTTGGGGTTGTTGAGCCTAGGGAAGAGAAAGTTCTGGGGACACCTTGTAGCCGCCTTCCAGTGCTTAAGGGGAGCTACAGGAAAACTGGGGAGGGACTCATCAGGGAGCGTAGTGATAGGACGAGGGGTAATGGTTTCAAACTAAAATAGGGTAGATTTAGATTAGGTATTAGGAACAACTTCTTCACTGTCCTGCCTTTCCCTCTTCCATCCCTCCAGGGCTCAGGAGCCCCTTTTCCACTGGCTCTCTCACAGCCTTTCGCCTGTTGTTTAGCTCTCAGATACTCCCACATCACCCCAAGTATAGCAGGAATTCAGTCACACACCCTAAAGTTATGGCCACGATCAAAGCTGGACCTGGGCTGAGAACAAGGCTCAGGTCAGGAGTGTTGGCTCGACCCAGAGCAGCACAAGGCAGCATGTAACTTCCAGTTTGCAACCTGCAACCCCCTGGTTTGTTATTGTCTGCAGCTGAAGGGCTTCAAAGGGAACCAAAACCAGGTCAGCTGTTCGGAAATTCATGCCAAAAGAATCGTCACCTTACTAGAAAACAGAGGTTCACCAACTGACGGAGGTTCAGGACTGGTGGGATGGAGAAAGAGCTGTCTCCACCAGCAGGCTCATACTGGGAATGTGGGTTTCTCATCCTTGCTGAGTGCTTTGCTGCTGCGATGATGTGGCTTTGAAAGTCTCCTTTGTGCACGCGGCTGAACATGAGCTGTGTTATCAACCCCTTTTTGTATTGCTGTGCGCCACGATCCCTGAATCAAAATGTATTCCTGCTCCTGCCTTTGAAGTGGGTACCTTTGATCTTTGGAAATGCAGAGGCAGCAGGAGTGTAATTATGCAACACCGAATAACCCCAGGACAATAAAGCTACAACTCCAGCTCTCACAGTAGCACTGACAGTGGTCAGGGTCTCCATATTCATCTCAGGGAAAAGGGTTAACCTCCAGTGCCTGCAGTGTGTTCTGTAAACTCAGATCTAACTCTCTTTTTTGCTATGTTGACACAACACCCGCCTTTCTTTGTACAAGTATTATTTTTTGATGTGCATGAAAGCAAAAGACTGTGTCTCCCAGGTTTGATAAGGAGAGTACCTTGCAAATATTCCTTGCGACGAGTTGTCATTACATCTCAGAATCGCAGAATGGTTTGGGTTGGAAGGAACCTTAAAGATCATCTAGTTCCAACCACCCCCCCTGCCATGGGCAGGGACACCTCCAGACCGGGTGATCTTCTGTAGGTCTATGATTACATCTGCTGTAGCAGTCCTAAGCCTTGGTTTGAGATATGGGCAATATTCCTTCACCCTGGTCATGTTTCAAACATACCCTGATTTTCTGCCTCTCTGATCACTCAAGTCAAGTCTTTGCCTTGAACATTGCCTCTTCTCCAGAAGCGGTGAACAGCTGGATACTCTCCAGTGTGATCTAAAGAGGTGTTTGGTGAAACAAGGCTGATCTTTGTAACTTAAACTGTTTCCAGCTTCCTGATTCCTCATCTGTCTCCTGTAGGTTCACAACAGAAACCTGCTGTCCCTCGACTTTGACCGTGTGACAAGAACAGAGAAAATCTACGATGACCACCGCAAGTTCACCCTCCGCATCCTCTACGACCAGGCGGGGAGGCCCAGCCTCTGGTCACCCAGCAGCAGACTGAACGGGGTCAACGTCACCTACTCTCCAGGAGGGCACATTGCAGGGATTCAGAGGGGCACCATGTCTGAAAGGATGGAGTACGATCAGTCTGGCAGGATTACATCCAGGATCTTCGCTGATGGCAAATCGTGGAGCTACACCTACTTGGAGAAGGTAAGAATCCTCTTGTCATTTGGTGCAAATGGATTTGCTCCTTGGAGTTTGGTGCAGCAACGCTCCTTCACATCAGATGATTGATGGTTCTTATGGTCCAGTACTCCTCTTCTGCCTACATTGAAGTGGCTTTGTGACTTACACTTAGTGAGTTTGGTGCCAGACCACCAAAGAGCAGTTGAAAATAGCCCGGGAAGTTTCTTCTCAGAGTGTGTCTGAATGCTGTGAAGCTTTGGCATTTGATTTTTTTAAGTGCAACACTCCTTTGTTGAGGTAGCTGCAATAGGAAATATCTTCAGGTAAAGTCAGAGGAGGCATTTCCAGTAGGATTTTCCATGTGAAAACAACTTGTGCAGTCTGACATCCTGCCTGCTTTTTCATAGAAAATACATGTAATTAAAAACTGCAAGGCATGGGTCCAGCCAGACCGTTGCGGCACACATTGCAGCGTTTTCTGTAGTCTGCACTCTCTAGATCAACACGGAACTTAAGTTATTCTGGGTCTTACCATTCATCCTTACACTGCCCAGCGTCCTATAGATCCATATGCTGCAAACCTAGTTCTTTGTTCCTGAGTTTTGCATAGAGCCTATCCCTACAACAGTTCAAGGAAACTACAGTAACGTAGCTTTTCAAAAGCAAAAATTATTGACTTTCTCCTTGTATCGTACAATCTCTGTGGATTGTTTGTTATATGCAAAAAAAAAAAAAAAAAAATCCCAGAACGAATAAGCATTCAGGCAGAAGTTTGCAGTAAGAGAATAACAGGTGATGCAGAGACACAATGAATTAATTGGGCAGCGGAAGGTGTCGCGGGATACTTTTTCAAGCATTTTTTAAGTAGCTCTACCAATTTTATTTACCAAGTCTGTAAAAGGCATTGGCACAGGGAATTTGGGTAGAGACAGCTAGCTACGGGGTATTGATTCAGAGTGAGCATTCTGAACTTCAACCTTCCTCGCTGCATTAACTGGTTCTTCCTCTGACCCACTCCTACCTGGGGATACCCGATGTGCTGTGCAGCTGCATGCCTCTCACTGTTTAATCCTGTGGCTCTGGAGATGCATCTCACTTCATCTCACAGTCTCATTATGTTGGAGAATCTTGCACGTTTTGTGAGATTTGAGTGTAATTCTGCCTGAAAACCGGGCATATAATCCATATTTTCTCCTTCCCATCCAGTCCATGGTGCTGCTCCTTCACAGCCAGAGACAGTACATCTTTGAGTTTGATAAGAACGACCGGTTGTCGTCGGTGACCATGCCCAATGTTGCCCGTCAGACTTTAGAAACCATTCGTTCCGTCGGTTACTACAGGAACATCTACCGACCGCCAGAAGGCAACGCCTCGGTAATTCAGGATTTCACAGAGGATGAGCAGCTCCTCCACACTTTGTACTTGGGCACGGGGAGACGCGTCATCTACAAGTACGGAAAGTTGTCCAAGCTGGCCGAGATGCTCTACGACACCACGAAGATCAGTTTCACTTACGATGAAACTGCTGGCATGCTGAAGACCATAAACTTGCAGAATGAAGGGTTCACGTGTACAATCAGGTACAGACAGATAGGGCCCCTCATCGATCGGCAGATTTTCCGCTTCACTGAGGAAGGCATGGTGAACGCGCGCTTCGACTATAATTATGACAACAGCTTTCGGGTGACCAGCATGCAAGCAGTCATCAACGAGACACCTTTACCCATTGATCTCTACAGGTACGATGACGTGTCGGGCAAAACTGAGCAATTTGGTAAATTCGGAGTCATTTACTATGACATCAACCAGATTATCACCACTGCTGTCATGACTCACACGAAACATTTTGATGCCTACGGCAGGATGAAGGAGGTCCAGTACGAGATATTCCGGTCTCTCATGTACTGGATGACCGTGCAGTACGACAACATGGGGAGGGTGGTTAAGAAAGAGCTGAAGGTTGGCCCTTACGCAAACACAACTAGGTACTCGTACGAATATGATGCTGATGGCCAGTTGCAGACGGTGTCTATCAATGACAAACCACTCTGGCGTTACAGCTACGACCTAAATGGAAACCTTCATCTGTTGAGTCCGGGGAATAGTGCCCGCCTTACACCGCTCAGGTACGACCTCAGGGATAGGATTACCAGATTGGGGGATGTGCAGTACAAAATGGATGAAGACGGCTTCCTGAAGCAAAGGGGCAATGATATTTTTGAGTACAATTCAGCTGGCCTGCTCATCAAAGCCTACAACAAAGCTAGTGGGTGGAGTGTGAAATACCGCTACGATGGCCTAGGAAGGAGAGTCTCCAGCAAAACCAGCCACGGCCATCACTTGCAGTTCTTCTACGCAGACCTCACCAACCCAACCAAGGTCACCCATTTGTACAACCACTCGAGCTCCGAGATCACCTCCCTCTACTATGACCTCCAAGGCCACCTCTTTGCAATGGAGCTCAGCAGCGGTGATGAGTTCTACATAGCCTGCGATAACATTGGCACTCCTTTGGCTGTCTTCAGTGGGACCGGCTTAATGATTAAGCAGATACTCTACACAGCGTACGGGGAAATCTATATGGACACCAATCCCAACTTCCAGATCATCATCGGCTACCACGGAGGACTGTATGACCCCCTCACAAAGCTTATCCACATGGGACGGCGAGACTACGATGTGCTAGCGGGTCGGTGGACGAGTCCAGACCACGACATGTGGAAGCATCTGAGTAGCAATAACATAATGCCTTTCAACCTGTATATGTTCAAAAACAACAATCCCATTAGCAATTCTCAGGATATCAAATGTTACATGACAGGTAAGACATTTAAATTAATTAACGTACTCACAAGCTCGCCATTAGTGAGCAGGTTTCTTCTCTCTCAGTATCCTGATCACCATGAGGTTTTCCACTGTTTGTTACAATGAACACAAGCTTTTCTTTGCCAGTTGACCCCTATGTCTGGGTCATTTTTAATTCATTAACGCAGATGGAAATTCTAATTCCCAAACCCATTTCCTTTTCTTTTCCTTGGTGTTTGTTCTCTTTATTCTGCTTCCAGCTTTTTGTTCCCTCAGATATCCCAAGTTTAGCCACCAATTAATGTCCTGATAACCTTTCTCTTCATAGAGGGGCAACTGTTTACACAGTCTTGCCTGGAGATTTATTTGCAACTAAGCAAATGGCGCGCAGATTTGTTTTAACAGAATGGCAACAGCAACTTAAACCTTTTATTGCAATCAGAGCACAGGCCAAAGCCTGACTAGAACTTAATGTGGCTGCTGCTGTAAAGGAAAACAACAAAATGTTTCTATAAATACTTTAACAGCAAAAGGAGGCATAAGGAGAATCTCCAACCTTTATTGGATGCAAGGGGAAAGAGAGTGACAAAGGATGAGGCTGAGGTACTTAACGCCCTCTTTGCCTCAGTCTTCAATAGTCAGACCAGTTGTTCTCTGGGTACCCAGCCCAATGAGCTGGAAGACAGGGACAGGGAGCAGAATGAAGCCCCCGTAATCCAAGGGGAAATGTTCAATGTCCTGCTGCTCCACTAGGACACACACAAGTCTAAGGGGCCGGATGGGATCCACCCAAGGGTGCAGAGGGAGCTGGCAGAAGTGCTCACCAAGACACTTCCCATCATTTACCAGCAGTCCTGGCTAACCAGGGAGGTCCCAGTGGGCTGGAGATCAGCAGACTTAGCACTCTTCTACAAGAAGGGCTGGATGGAGTATCTGGGGAGCTACAGGCCTGTCAGTTTGACCTCAGTGCTGGGAAAGGTCATGGAGCAGAGCATTGTGAGAGCCATCACGCAGCACATGGAGGACAACCAAGGATTCAGGCCCAGTCAGCATGGGTTTGTGAAAGACAGGTCCTGCTTGACCAGCTTGATCTCCTTCTAAGACCAGATGGCCCACCTAGTGGACGAGTGAAAGGCTGTGGCTGTTGTCTACCTGGACTTCAGTAAAGCCTTTGACACCATCTCCCACAGCATTCTCCTGGAGAAACTGGCTGCTCATGGCTTGAAAAGGTGTACTCTTCACTGGGTCAAAAACTGGGGGCAAGCCCAGAACGTGGTGGTGAATGGAGTTAAATCCAATTGGCAGCTGGTCACAAGTGGTGTTTCCCAGGGCTCAGTTTTGGGGTCACTTCTGTTTAATATCTTTATCAACGATCTGGATGAAGGGATCAAGTGCTCTTTCAAGTCAGTTTGCAGATGACACCGAACTGAGCTGGAGTGTTGGTGTTCTGGAGGGCAGGGAGGCTCTGCAGAGGGATCTCGATGGATGGGCCGAGGCCGGTTGTGTGGGGTTCAAGCGGGCCAAGGGCCGGGTCCTGCCCCTGGGTCAGCCCAAGCCCCGGCAGCCCCAGGTTTGGGGAGGAGCGGCTGGAAACTGCCCGGCAGGAAAGGCCCTGGGGGTGCTGGTGGGCAGGGGCTGAACAGGAGCCAGCAGAGTGCCCGGGGGGGCGAGAAGGGCAACGGCGTCCTGGCCTGGGTCAGCAGTGGGGTGGCCAGCAGGAGCAGGGCAGGGGTTGTGCCCTGGGAGGCCACAGCTTGAGTCCTGTGCTCAGTTCTGGGCCCCTCACTACAAGAAAGTCATTGAGGTGCTGGAGCAATGAAGCTGGGGAAGGGTCTGGAGAAGAAGTGTGATGAGGAGCAGCTGAGGGAGCTGGAGTTGTTCAGCCTGGAGAAAAGGGGAGACCTTCTCACTCTCTACAGCTGCCTGACAGGAGGTTGCAATGAGGTGAGGTCGGTCTCTTCTCCCAAGTTACTGATGATAGGACAAGAGGAAACGGCCTCAAGTTGCACCAGAGGAGGTTTAGATTGGATATTAGGATAAAATACTAGGATATTAGGAAAAAAATTCTTTACTGCAAGAGTGGTGAAGCACTGGAAGAGGCTACCCAGGGCAGTGATGGAGTCCCCATCCCTGGAGGTGTTCAAAAACCATGTAGACATGACACTTCGGGACATGGTTTAGTGGTCATGGTGGTGTTGGGCTGATGGTTGCACTTGATGATCTTAGAGGTCTCTTCCAGCCTCAGAAATTCTGTAATTCTATGATTAATCCCATTGGAGAACCAGGTGACATAATCAGAAACCAAATGTACCTGCTTCTTAAGGAGATACGGTTAATTTTTGATTACTTCTGCTGCATCTATCACAACTTTCCCATACGCAACAATATTTGCGTTCCCCTGAAGTGAGAGTGGCTTAATAGCAAAAAAAAAATAGTACAAAATAAAAATCCTGGGTTCTTCTATTCCCCTTGGTTTTCTAGCCATTAGGATTCCTGCTTTTGGGTTATTCTACAATAATCATAATGATTAGATTGTTTTAGGTTTTTTTTTTAAATGAAAAGCTCTTTTCTCCAGAACTGAGAGGATGATGCCATGAGAGAAGTAAAATATGCCAAAAGATGCAGACTAAGATCCAGTGTGTTGGCCTCGCTCCGGTAATTAAGGCTGGCAGGGAATACTTTGAGATAACTTTTCCTATCAGAAAATGCTTATTTGTCAAAACTGAATTTGTTTATGGGAGAGGGTAGAGTTTGAGAGATTTCTCAGCAGAAATGTTGTAAACAGCTCTCAAAATCGTCTAACTGACATATTCCAAAACAGTGTAAAAACAAATTTCCGTTTTGGTTTCCAGCCTCTTCAAGTTGTATGTAAAGTAACGATTGAAAACTGGAAAAGAAAAATTAAAGAGTCAAAACCAAACTGGAAGATCCTAATTTGAAATTGTTGGTTTGAGCTGATCTAGTTTTTGAACAGCTGCTTCGTGGCGTATTAAAGGATTTTTATTTTCCTGCTCGAGTTAAGACGGGACAAAATTTCCAACCCTGTCTTGGAATGGGTGAAGTTTCCCACCCAGCTCTGACGATAATGCCAAGAAGTCCAAATCTGATACTTTAATATTTTATATGCACCGAATTGAGCCTGTCCTTGTCAACGGGACCAAATCTGCCCAGATTTGGGCACAGGGAACCACTCTCCATCCCCATCCTGGGAGCTGCTGCCCTTAGGAGAGCTCAGCACCCAGGAGCTGGGTGAGGAACATGCACCTTCATCTCCAGTGATGAGGTTTCTGAGCCTGTGGGTGCAAACTGGAGGTGTGCGGAGGGGGAGCAGGAGAGGCAGGTATTTACATTTTGAGAGGCCCATCGTTAAACGTGAATATTTTAGTGATTGTACACTTCGTGGCGCGGAGTTTTGCTGCCAGCTCCAGCAATCCTGATGGATTGAACTGACATTTCCATTACACGTGTCTGCATTAAGCACCCTTTTTCTTTGCCCTCAAATGAATTTACTGTGAAATGTGTTGGCAGGGTTACTGTAGCTGAAAAAAAAACCAACTCTGTGATGGGAAATGTACTTTTCTGTCAAAAAAGTTGTCACTGCCTCTTGGCAAATTAATAGTTTCCCTTCTGTTTTCTCAGCTCCACACCTTTCTCCCATGTTTTGGAGTTTGGTGGGTTGTTGGTTTTTTTTTCATGTTCTGGGTACTCCAACACCTCTTCCCAAAAAGAACAAACTCCTGTTTGCAAATATTTTGAAAGTCAGTGTTCTGAGACGTAGCAAAGGAAGCCTGTCTTGAATCTTTCCAGACAGGTTACATATTTTTCTGCTGCTCAGCATCCCAGCTCCGTATCCTCTTTAACATTTGTGAAGTGCTTGGAAAATGGTTCCTGCACCGGCGCCGACCTTCGCTGGTTTACTTTGTTCTCCTGACCACCTGGTCCACAATATGTACATCAAAGTTCTTCGTTTCACGCGAGGAGGATTTGGAAGCAGGCTGGCTTAGTGCGAAGCAAAAAAAAAATAAATAATCAAATGAGCCTTTTAATTTCTTTCCCTCCCTCCAACCTCTCTGTTTCAAAGACACTCCAAAAACAATCTGTACATTGAGTGAACAGAAGTGTTTTTATTACAGAAATCCTCCCCCTTCCACATGGATTGTCGGAAGGGCTTTTTGGACATCTGCCTAATCTCAACATTTTGGCCTGTAAGAAAACAAGCAACAGATAGTGTGTTTGTTTGGCTCCTGGTTCTCCAGTCATCTGGAAGGGCCTTATTTGCCGCTTGCATCCGTAATTTCTTTTCCAACCAGCTCTTCAAAACACTCATTTAGGCTCATGGGGAAAAGAGGGAAAAAAACATTCAAAGATGCACACTTGATTATTTAAATCAATCCCCTTTTCAGATTGTTTCAACAGCGTTTATTGAGCTTAGCAAAATTAATATCAAGCCCTCTGCACGTCCAGCTTGAAGCAGAGCAATCCCCAGCACAACCCCAGCTATGTCCAAAACACTTAGGACCCCTGGGAACCTGGTTTTAGTTAAACTTTACCTTCATACCTTTCTTTTTCTTGCAATTGTGGTTCGTGTGCCAAATGCACACCATATTGCTCGGGGACTGTAGCAGGTGCGTCCTTCTCTAGAGTGCAGCGAAAGCAAACGAGGTGAGATCATCCAATGCTCTAAGTTAAGGGGGGAAGCGACGCTGATCTCAAGCAGATCTAGGAGTTAGCCAGCCTCGTCATTATTCCCTCCAGTGGATGAACTTTGAGATGCTATTCCTAATAGCTGTGCGATCAAAACCCGGGGAAGACTTGGGAGTCTGCTGTCAAAGGGATGCAGCAATGATGTCGCATATGGCTGGGTTTTCCATCGTGTCCGCTTTAGTACCAATAGTCTTTCTGTCCTGTGCTAGGACAATAGTTTGTTTCTTGGAGCCAGCAGTTTTCTCACCATCCATGGACTTTTTCTGAGAGACTCGTGTAAATTACACAAGCAGAGTAGCCTTCTATCTGTACACTTATTTTCACTGTAACATACCTTGCAGGTAGTGTGGAGGCTGACTTTAAATGTCACTATAAAAGATGACATGTGACCTTACACTGATTTAGTACTCTCCACCTTCTTCTGAAAAATGCCGAGAGAACTCAGGGCAGAGGTGGAAGTGCCACGGAAAAGGCAGAGGGTATGTCCAGAGCCCCTTCCATGAGCATCTGCTAAATGACCATGCTGTTCGTCCTGGATGTCCTGGCTCACGTAGCTCTAAATTTAGTCTTCAGCCATCGGGCCCTTTGAGAGTCCTCAGGATGGGAAGTGTGGTGGCTGAGATGTTCGGAGCTGACTGTAGGACTGGACACCACCTTCCCATTCGGCTGGAGCATCTCAGCTTCCATTAGTGTGTTGTTGCTCCTGCCCTCCTCCTGCCTGCCTCAGACCAGTGCCTGGCTCCTACTGACGAAGGGCAGACGTGGAGTTGGCTTTAGTTTGGGACATTTTGTCACTGCCAATGCTTCTGTTTCAGAGCTGGGAAAGTGGAGAATTGGACTGTGGCTGGAGGTGGAAAGCCCAGCTTTGGCACACGCTTCCTTCAAGGACCATTAAGACCAAATCTACTGAAGTAGATGCTCACCATTTTAGGCAGGCGCCGTGGGGTCCTCCTCTGTGCCTGCTCCAGGGCAACCCTGCTTGAGAGATCAAATAATCTGATTTATGCTTCTCTTCCCTTCCAGATGTCAACAGCTGGCTGCTCACCTTCGGGTTCCAGCTACACAACGTCATCCCCGGATACCCCAAGCCAGACATGGATGCAATGGAGCCGTCCTACGAGCTAATCCACACCCAGATGAAAACCCAAGAATGGGACAACAGCAAGGTGATCCATGCAACTTCATCCTGTACCTCACTCCCTTATCAGCAAACTTGTTGTCTTTGCTTAAAAACCCTCTATTAGCGCATTCTCCCAGATATACCAGAAGATTAAGCAAGTCGGTCCCCATTAACAGTAATGAAATCTGACTGAATAATCACATCTTAAGTTCCTTACTGCCATGGTGCTTCTTCCTGTGGTATTTTCTGGTGGTTGCTCAATGAAATGGTGCATTACTGTTTCTCTCTCTGGCAGGAGACCATGTTATCATTTATTGCAGGCTAAGTTCAAAGCCTTTGCACCAAGGATTTCTGGAAGTGGAGAAACCAAAAAAAAAAAAAAAGAAAAGGCAAATGTTGATACAGAATCTATTTCTACAGATTTTTCACGTCTAGAAACTTATTCAGTCTGTTTTAAAATACCTCAAACAACAAACTCGAGTACTTGCCTAGGAAACTCTTCTGCATTGCAGTGAGTCTCACCAGAAAGAAGTTTTAGATGATAGTGAAGTTTCATTTTAACCTGCCTGGGTTTAATCCCAAGTCACCACGTCCTGCTTTTAAAACCAGGTGTGCATCACAAACTGTTTTGGTAGATGCCGGCACAAAATTCAGTGATGAAATCGGGAAGAAAAAACCTTTTACAGTTCAATCGTTTTCCCCCGTTCTTCCTGCTGGGAATTATTCAGGTGAAGGATGGAGGCAGTTAAGGGTTAGCACGCTGGGTCAGGATGTCAGAGCCTGAGGTTACTCCCAGCCTTACTGCTATCGGTTCTATGGCCTTGAAAAAGTCATTTACCTGTCAGGATACTCTTTCATCTCCTACCCTGATTTTATTCTGGGGTTGCTTTCATCTTTTTAATCCAAATCCTCTTTCGTCTGAATTCCTCCTTGTTGTTGCTGTGTATTCAAACATCACAACAGCAGTGAGGCACCAGTATGCTTGGGGAGATCGAGGTATGCTCTTCACATGTTTGCTGCTAAGATAATAACGGTACGAATTGGAATTGATTCCAGCTGCCCTCCACACCTCTTTATCTATGAGTTCGCTGAAATTTCACTGTCCTGCAGCGGATTCTTGAGGTCCTGTACACATATTAAACCGAGAGATAAAATATGTTTCTCAAACCACTCAGAGGTGTGAACAAGATACTGTGCATTAATAAAAGAGTCATGTGTCAGCCCATCCTTGATACTTGGCCTCATAGCTATGGTGAAGACAAGCTAAAATGTACCAGCTTCAACTTCAACGAGAGATTTGTGTTAAGACTTTACATCACTTAGAGTGGGACCAAATGCACTATGGCTTTTGCTACCATGGCTGAGCTGGTGCTTGAAAACCACGACGGCGCAGTATTCTGTTGTGTTTTGGAGCCCAGCAACTCCTTTTTTGTTTCTCGCTTCCTTGGATTAAACAATAAAATGCTAGCAGAGATAATTTCTGTAATGAGAAATAGCCTCAGGGTTTTTCCTCCTCCCTGGTGTGACACTGTGTCTCCAGGCAAAGCTGTACAGGAGAAGGCAAACAGGGAAGGCTCACTCAGAGACCGCACAAAAGATTGTCTCTGAATTGTTATCTGCAGTAGATAACCCTCATAAAACCACAATAGAAATTATAATTATTTATGATATTATTATTATATCACTATTTTGTCATTAGTTCATTGTTATCATTATTATTATTAGACTTCTTGAATAGCCAAGTAACTTGAGTGACAGCTTGGAATGAGGACTGACACTCGCTCGCACAGGCAGTTGAGCTGAAAATAAAACCAAGGAGCCCTTCCCTTCCATCCACCCAGTTTTAGGTGGATCTGCCTGAATGAGGAATAAGAAGAGAAGAAAATCTCCATATCCTCTTCAGATTTTTAAAACAAGAAGCTTCAGTGAGGACCTATTTGGTGAAAGAGGGCTTCACGCAGCTGTCGTGCTTCCAGATGAGTCGCTTTACACTGAAGTGTTGAAAGGAGGAATTTAACCATTGCAGGCTGTTTCCTGTTCTTCCCTGGTGTTATGACAGCAACAAAATACGAGCATTTTTATTTTAGTTTACAGTTGCAGGATCATGCTGTGATAGCTGGAGGCTCACGAATGCGATAGAGCAGGATTGCTTTCCTTTCTGTCATACCCAACATATTGTAGGCATATATTTGCATAAAATAAATTCATTCACACGGAATGATAGAATCATGGAATGGGTTGGGTTGGAAGGGACCTTAAAGATCATCTGGTTCCAACCCCTGCCACAGGCAGAAACACCTCTCACTAGACTATAATACCTGACACATGATCCATTTTCTCCTAACCCTATCCATGCATCCCACACAGATGCTTCGCAGGTAGTACTGTTCACTCCCAGCCCTCCCAGTCACACCGACACGCTCCCAGAGACAATCCAGCCCTCCTTCCTACCAGATGTCTCTGCATTTATTGATTAAGCGCATGGAAAAAAAATATAAAATATTGGAAATTTCACATAGCAATTGACAGAATTAAACAAAGTTAAATGGAAGAACAGGAAATAAGACAAGGTCCATTCTGCTTGCAAGCCAGGGGCATTCACTGAATGATGTACCACAGCTTTCTCATCTCCCCCTCTTCCAATTCCTGATTTGTCTGGGTCACAAACCTCCTTACGATAGACTCAAAGTAAATTTGAGTTACTCCCCTGGCTTCACTGATCAAAGCCGTGGCAGAGCAGATTGAATCAGTTCTTTTATCGGAGGGGAATGAACAGCAGGAGCACGACAGCAAAACAACTAACTCCACATAGACAGCTGCTTCCTGGGTGCATCACCAGAGGGCCCTAGCATCTCCTTCCAAAACATTGCTGGGACTCGCCTGGCAGGGCTTGGGAGGTGGGGGACATAATTCTGACTTGGAGCATCCACCAGCTCAAAACCAGCCAGCGTGTCGTAAACCTCGCGCTGACCCCCTGCAGCTTTGTGGTGATATTTCAAATGCAATCCTCACTTGTGCAGCATTTTCCCCTCCTCCCCTCCCTCCCCTCTCCTCCCTGCAACCATGAGGCCGTCACTAAATTATTTGTAGAACAAGTTCAGTGTTACTGGCCATCAGGGGACTGTGGGTGACCTCTGGCATATTATGGAGCTGCTGCACCTGATTCCAATTTCTCTTTTTGTTGTTGTTGTGAGGTTTTTTCTTCCCTTTTGTCTTGTTGAACAAGGTAATTGGAGCCAGAACAACCTGTTTGCAGGGAGGGGTGTTTTGGAGTGGGCGCTTACATCGTTAACTACATCGTGTTATTAACTACCCTTCTCTCCATCCCATGAGCACTGTGCCTCCAGGCAAGGTCCTGTCTTTGGCAGTGCTGGAAGAGCAGCTTTTGGCATCCCTTATGAAGCAGCATTTTGGAGACAAGGGCTGCTCTGGGGTGCTCAGCCAGGGAGGGAGCTGCAGGGCTGTGCTTCCTGGCACAGCTTCTCCCAAGGACAATCTGTCAGAGGGCCCAGCTCTGCCAGCCTTCATCATTCGAGGAGGCCATCCTCACAGGGTGGGTGCTTCATCCTGGGCTTGGGCCATCGTGTTGCCAACCCTTGGTTATGTTTTATGAAAGTTGCGGCCAATTTTTATTGGAGCTGATGCAGGGACAGGAGTTGAAGTCTCAAAGACATTAATCCCTTGAAGCTTTATGAGAATAGACAGGCAAGAGACGGAGGCAAATCCTCTTATTTCCCCACAGATGGAAATCTGCTTGATGAGCTCATCTTTGTTATCCCCCCGCAGCTGTGTGCACTGGCAGGGCAGAGGAGAGGCTTCTCCTCTAAGCCCGAGAGTTAGCACTTGTGTTTTGCTCATTGCCAGCCAATCAGCATCTACAGCACTGGCCTTGCTGGCCAATCACTTGCCTCTGTCGTCCCACTTGCATTTGTGGTTGGTGGGTTGCTAAGCAGGCACATTGCCTCTCAGCCAATCAGCGTGCAATGAAGCCGCGCTGAAGGGGAGGTGCCCAGTAGGCTGTTGTGGTTGATGGGTTCCTCTTGCACCTCCACCAGCTGGGAGTTGGTGGGGGACACCCAAATGGGGACTCGTCTTCAGGTGATGGCCAAGAGGAATGGAGGGAAGAGGCTAATTGCATAGAATCATAGAATCGTAGAAGATCATCTTGTTCCAACTGCCCTCCCATGGCAGGGACATCTCGCACTAGATCAGGTTGCTCAATGCTCCATCCAGCCTGGCCTTGAACACTTCCAGGGATGGAGCATCCAAAACCTCCTTGGACAACCTGTGCTAATGCCTCTCCACCCTCAGGGTAAAGAACTTCTTCCTTAGATCTAGTCTAAACCTACGCTTTTCCAGCTTCCACCCATTACCCCTCATCCTGTCACTACAGGCCCTTATAAAGTCCCTCCCCAGCCTTCTTGTAGGTCCCTTCAGGCATTGGGAGGCTGAGATCTCCCTGGAGCCTTCTCTTTTCCAGGCTGAACAAGCCCAACTCTGTCAGCCTGTCCTCATAGGAGAGGTGTTCCAGCCCTCCGTCCATCTTCGTAGCCCTCCTCTGGACTTGCTCCCACAGCTCCATGTCTTTCTTATGTTGGGGTTCCAGAGAGGGACCCAGCACTCCAGGTGGGGTCTCACAAGAGCAGAGCAGAGGGGCAGAATCACCTCCCTCAACCTGCTGGTCACACATCTCTTGATGCATCCTGGCATATTTCTGAAGAATGGTTTTCTTAACAGAGAGCTGGGAGGTAAAGAGAAAGGAATTAGCAGTGAAGAATATTTTGGAGAAGTCATAACTTCCAAGCCTTATGGTAGAAGTGGTTCTCTGTGTTGTAAGCCCTGTGGTGGCAAGAGAAACACCTACCTGTGTATAATGGCACAGGGGTATAGAGAAACTTGGAAGCATGTTCACATATTTCACATCTTGGATCCTTGATGGGAAATCAGAGCTTTCAGTCTCACACTGGAAGGCAGAATTTAAAAAACAACAGATGATAGTATCTGGCTCTGATATTTCGAATCCTCAAGAGATGCGGGCAAAATGCAAGAGGCTATTGAGAGATCTCAGTAATGTGACATTCTCTTGAGTTCTGTGCAGCAGCAAGCAAATGATGAAGGTCGTTCTCTTCTCTCCAATGAGTTGTTACTAGATAAAGTGAAATGTCACCTAAGGACATCTGATTAAAAAAAAAGACTGCGAGGAAAAAAACAAACCCAGCATATTTGTCACTCGGATCTAGCAGCAAATATTGAAATCAAATAACTACGAATTCCCTTCTTTCTCCTATAAAGCTGGTTTTATAGGTACCTTGTTGCTAAAAGCAGGAGTGTTTTTTAGAGGATGCCACATGCCACTGCAGCCTTGGATGGAAATTTTCTGTTTCTCTTCCATGCCAGTTCATTAAAATGAGTTCTAAGATGAAACAGAAATGGTAATTTCAAAGTCAGGGATACACTGCCTCTTTGAACTACATATAATCTGTTTGCCCTCACCCTCTTAATATTCACAGCAGAGCATACAAGCTAGCTGTGCTCCGGTTTGCCTGAATTTGTTGATTTTACATTTTGGGTTTTTTTTTTTCTGTTGGGTGTGTTTGCTTTTCCTTTCAAAAAAGCGCTGTTCCGAAATGCGCTCTTTGATTGAAGAAATGCACTCTAAAGGTCATTTCAAAGTCATCCTGGGCTCATTTTCAAGATAACAGAGGTGTGTTTAGCTATATGTATTTGGTTATTTAAAGTGGTGATGATGTTCAGCATTAGAGCTTTGCGTGCGTCTCATCTCCAATTTCCCTACATGATAAAAGATGGGGAGAGGCCAGAAGGCCTGCAACCAGTACCCAGTGGAAAGCCCTTTGGATGTGATTTTCTTCTTAAGACACCTGAATTTAGGTCTCCAGCTGTGAACTTGATATCCAAGCTTCAATTGTAGCCAGCAGACATCTGCAATGGACTTGGGTGCAGGTGCCATTTGAGATACCCTAGAGGTTCCTAGACTTCCTTATGCCTACAGCATAGATTACCTGCACCCTTCTAGAGCAACAGCTGGTGGCCCAGGGCTCCCCATAGCATCAAAACTCATATTCAACAGCACCCATTTGGGTGACTCATCAAAGGGTAGTTCAGATGATCAGGTGCTAGGAGCTAGGATTCAATTCGAGACTTAAGGCCCATAGATGTAGGTGTCTCCATGTGCTCTAGATGTGTGTTACCGCTGCAGTCTCAGTTGGACTAGGTGATCTCTAGAGGTCCCTTCCAACCCCAAACATTCTATGATTCTATCATCTATTTCACACAGGCAGTGGAGCCCACTTAAAGGGCTGTCCACCTGCTAAGCATTAATTTTAGACCGAGCTGAGCACACTGTAGGCTCCATTGACTGTGCAAAGTAGGGGTTTGAGTCAGTTGCCCACACAGGAGCCAGGTAAGCCAAGTGGCCTCCAGGTGCTACTCCAGTAGGACAAATATCTCCCAGAGCTTCTTTGGTTTGTCACTGTCCTGTGCGGGTGCTGAAGGCATCCTGGGGCATCTCAGATCATGGTAGACAACTGTGCATGGGCAACTGAAACAGTCCTGAAGTCAATAACAGTCCTGAAGTCAACACTGACTACCATGGCTTGGATGAGCATACGATCTGCTGGATAAAGCACTGGCTGGATGGATGGGCCCGAAGAGTGGTGATCGGTGGAGTTCAACCCAGCTGGCGGCCGGTCACAAGTGGTGTCCTCAGGGCTCAGTGTTGGGACTGTTTCTGTTTAACATCTTTATTGACAATCTTGATAAGGATGTGGAGTGTATCATCAGTACGTTTGCAGACACCACCAAGTTCAGCAGGAGTGTTGATCTGCACGAGGGTAGGGAAGCCCTGCAGAGAGACTCGGATGGTTTGGCTCGCTGGGCCAGTGTTAACGGTGTGAGCTTCAACAAGGCCAAGGGCCAGGTCCTGCACTTGGGCCACAACAAGCCCCGGCAACGCTCCAGGCCTGGGGCAGGGTGGCAGCTCTCTGGCAGGAAGGGACCTGGGGGTTCTCATGGACAAGCGGCTGAAGGTGAGCCAGCGTGTGCCCAGGTGGCCAAGAAGACCAACGGCATCCTGGCCTGTGTCAGCAGTGGTGTGACCAGCAGGAGCAGGGAGGGGATTGTCCCCCTGTGCTGGGCACTGGGGAGGCCACACCTTGAGAGTTGTGTCCAGTTTTGGGCACCTCAACCCAAGAGAGATCTCGAGGGGCCGGAGTGAGTGCAGAGGAGGGCGACGGAGCTGGAGAATAAATCTGATGAAGAGTGACTGAAGGAGCTGAGGCTGTTGAGTTTGAAGAAGAGGAGGCTGAGGGCAGACCTCATCACTCTCTGCAACTGCCTGACAGGGCGTTGTGGAGAGGTTGGTGCTGGTCTCTCCTCACGGGTAATGAGCGATAGAACAAGAGGGAACGGCTGCAAACTGCAACAGGGCAGGGTTAGACTGGACAGTAGGAAAAATTTTTTCACACAAAGAGTGTTCAGACATTGGCACAAGCTGCCCAGGAAGGTGGTTGAGTCCCCACCCCTGGATGTGTTTAAAGGTCGTTAGATGTGGTGTTGGGGGAGATGGTTTAGGGGTGAGCTTTGCAGAGCAGGGTTAGTGGTTGGACTCGGTGATCCCAGGGGTCTTTTCCAACCTGAATGATTCTATGGTTCAGTGATTCTATGATTCTATGTCCTGGATGGAGACCAAGAAGGCACCAACAAGGCAGTTGGCCTGGTATCCTGTGTGGGTGTCCTTAGGCAAGAAATGACAGAGCCATTGCTATTAGATCACATGTAATCCCTTAAACCTCCAAGTCCTGCCTGTAGCAGGGTGGGTGCTGCTTATTTTCTTTCTAAATGGCATCCAGATGAGCAGTGGAGCTATGGAATCTGTGTGACTTTCTATATCAGGAAGGCAGTATGCAACTAGATCAAGAAAAGGTCCAGTATTCTATTATTGGGTCATATATGGGGAAAAAAAAAAGGAGAAAATACACTTTAAAAATCAGGGTTTCCTTTTACAGTGGGCAGTTCCTGGTCTGAAATTCAAAGCTATAGAGAATTTGACCATAAAATGGAAAAGTGAAGATTACCTCAGGCCAGAAGGTCCCAGGTGGTGGGTTGTGGAGCCTGAGGAAGGTACAACACAGCTGTTGGCTGTGATACTTGTTGTATCACAGCATGTGCCAACTAGGCTATCATCCATCCTGAACTAATGGCAAACCCAAGGACACCATCTGCCCTCAGACTTTGTCCTCACAAGACTCCCTGATCTCATTTTAGAATATGTGTCTACATTAAGTAAAAGAAGTCTAAGACCAATCCCTGGCCCTGAGGGTAGGTAGAGTTGACCTGGAGAGTTAGGAAGTGCGTCTTGGAGAAAACAAGTGGAGGACTCCAAAACCAAACCAGCAGTTAAAATAAAAATTATCCTGTGTGAGTGATAAGAGGCGCAATGCGTCTCATTCTCTACAGCAGTATTTAGTTTTAAAATTTCATAGAGCTATATTATTTATAAGATATTCCTAAAAATGTATTTAGCGGTGTAAACATACGGCTAGGAGCCATATGTCTTTCTTTTGTGAAGCACAGTAGATTGTTATTTCACAGTGTCTGTCTTGCAGCATCAGCAGGTCTTCAGAGCTCGTTGCAAACTCACTTTTTGTTTGGGAATCAGAAGAAAAAGACAAAGGAGTGGTGTCCAAGACTCATTGGTCTGTTGCGGCATCCTGATTTGGAGGCCCTCACAGGGGATCTATACCTAACAATTTGCTCAGGATTGAAAAGGCGCTTGAATTCCTGCAGCTCATCAAAAATAAGGCGATTAAGACAAAACAGAAGGGGAATGAAGTTGATTTCTGATGGGAATAATTCTTCCATGCGCTGCGTTGTCTGACTTCCCAGAGCTCCCTTCCCCAAGGTGATAATCAGTAGATGGTGCAGTTAATTCCAGGGATTCCTTATCACTCAGCTGCTGGTAAACATGGTGATGTGTATATAGCCGGTGATACATAAATGTCCACGGGACGTAGAAATGTAGCACAGGAGACCTGATTTACACCCTTGAGTGAAGGAGCTCAGACCAAACAGTAAGAGTCCCTTGTAGGAGTTATTCTGGTGATGAGCAATGTAGCCCTGAGTAGTGGGACCACCTAGAGTCAACCCGTGTGACAAGAATACCTCCCCATTTAAACCTCTTTTGAAGAAGAAATAGCTAACCAAGGCTCTGCAGTATGCACTTATTTAGCGCAGTAGGTGTTTCGTGGAGCCTAGAAACCTAATTGCTCCACGTCCGTCATCGGTGACATCTACATTAATTACATCCTTTTTTTTTTTTTCATAATTAGAGCACTCGTGCAGTTGGAAAGGGAGCTGAGCTTGGCTCCCCATCAGCCTGTTAATTATATCTCTCTCCAGGCCGTGTGCGAGATCCCCCCCCAGGCAGTATGGGGAGAAGCAGAAAGAGTTCCTCTTTCATAGGTGACACGTTCCTGCTCCAACTTAATCGAAAGGGGGAAAGGAGGAACTGCGCCAGCCTGCTTGGTGCTTTGAATAAAAGTCAGTCCTGGCTATTTTAGTGCTTTACAACACAAAACGTGCTCTTGAACTTGTGTGCTTCTGTTCTTCTATGGTTTTCTCCTATATAGGTCAAAACTGCTTATAATCTGAGTGAGCTGCAGTGCTAAATCCTTTATTTTATTTCTTTAATGCTTCGAGACCCTTCCCTGGGAACAGCCACCGTGGAAATGAGGGTTTATTTCCCTTCCCTCGCCGTGTTACAAGTCTTAGTTGAGAGGTCCACACCGAAACCGCTGCATCATCTGAATGGTCTTCTCTCACTCAGGGAAGGATGGGAGCCTTTAGCTTGTGGACAGTTTAAGCTGGTGTCCTTGTGGACGTTAAATTTCCTCGAAATAATCTGAGTGCAGCAAACTCTTCTTCGTAACCTATTTTTAATCCTGGATGTCATTACTGAACCAAGCCATTGGCAGTGCCAGGAGAGTTTTGCCGTAGCATCCTCTTGCATTTTTGTGATACTGGAGCAAATAATTGCTCAGGAACAGGGGGTCTGTGAGAAGCCTGCGCTGCCGTGAATTGATGAGAGCTTTTCCAAAAGGCATTTTGCAGTAATGATGAGCTGCTGAAGTGCCGCATGCTCGCTCCCTTATACGCTAACAGCAAAAGTGACTTTGTATTATACCTGACTGCAAATGATCCAGGCTGCCGTCTCTCAGCAGTTTTGCTTCAGGGTGAGCGAAAACTGGAGCATCAGGTGTGAGTGGTCTCAGCTCAGGGAGCCTGGCACATCACAGAGGGTTTGCAGGACGTGCTGGAGCGTGTCCAGAGAAGGGCCACGAGGATGCTCAGAGGGCTGGAGCCCCTCTCCTGTGAAGACAGACCGAGAGAGTTGGGGCTGTTCAGTCTGCAGAAAAGAAGGCTCCCAGGAGGCGTTATTGTGGCCTCCCAGTATCTCAAGGGGGCTACAAGAAAGCTGGGGAGGGGCTTGTTAGGATGTCGGGCAGTGACAGGACTAGAGGGAATGGATTGAAGCCAGAGATGGGTCGGTTCAGATTGGACGTTGGGAAGAAGTTCTTCCCCATGAGGGTGGGGAGACCCTGGCACAGGTTGCCCAGAGAGGGGGTGGCAGCCCCATCCCTGGGAGTTTTTAAGGCCAGGCTGGATGGGGCTCTGGGCAACCTGATCTAGTGGGGGATGTCCCTGCCCAGGGCAGGGGGTTGGAACTGGATGATCTTTGAGGTCCCTTCCAACCCTGACAATTCTATGAAACGGGAGTTGGATTTAGGGTCTACCTTGAAGTTTGAACAACCTGCTTTGGCCAGGTTGAAAAAAGGGTGTAGAGGGGTTATGGCCACTTTTGAGGGTCATAGGTGTGGCTGAAGGGCTTTCGAAGGTAGCACAAGTTGCGCACCAAGTGAAGTTAAAATGGAGGGAACTTTTACATATGCTTTTTCACAGAAAAACTGAAAGCATTTCATAAAGCATCGTGGCCACCAAATGAATAATGTCTTATGTGCAGAGGAAGAACATTGAGGCACAAAATAATTGCAAGTCCAAACTAGACGCTCCTGCCGCTGAGGCAAAAAGTCCTTTTCTACCTCTACATCCTTCAGTCTGCAAGATCAAATACAGTTCTGTTTATTGAAACAATGAGCATCAGGGGGAATAACCTGCCAACATGTCCCTTCCATTCCAAATAATTAAAAATCGGAAAAAAGGTGGTAAGGAAAAAAAAAATGTAGCTCCTCGTTAGATGTTTCCAGGATGTCCTGCTGGTCTCCAGCATGCTGATAATGCCTTTGGGTAGTCAGGCTTCTTCTTCTAACATGTCTTTCTCTTCTTTCTCTCCCTGCTCAGTCAATTTTGGGGGTCCAGTGTGAAGTGCAGAAGCAGCTGAAGGCCTTCGTCACTCTGGAACGTTTCGAACAGATCTACAGCTCCAGCATCGCCGGGTGCCGGCACGTCAAGAAGAACAAGAACTTTGCGGCCGGAGGCTCTATCTTCGGCAAAGGCGTCAAATTCGCCATGAAGGACGGGCGCGTGGCCACCGACATCATCAGCGTGGCCAACGAGGACGGGCGGAGGATCGCGGCCATCCTGAACAACGCCCATTACCTGGAGAACTTGCACTTCACCATCGACGGGGTGGACACGCACTATTTCATTAAGCAAGGGCCGTCGGAGGGCGACCTGTCCATCTTGGGCCTCAGCGGCGGGCGGAGGACCCTGGAGAACGGCGTGAACGTGACGGTGTCGCAGATCAACACAGTGCTGGGTGGAAGGACTAGACGTTACACGGACATCCAGCTCCAGTACGGCGCGTTGTGTCTAAACACCCGCTACGGGACCACCTTGGACGAGGAGAAGACCCGCGTCCTGGAGCTGGCCCGACAGCGCGCCGTCTCCCAAGCTTGGTCCCGGGAACAGCAGAGACTGCGGGATGGGGAGGAGGGGATTCGCTCGTGGACAGAAGGGGAGAAGCAACAAGTGCTAAACACGGGCCGGGTACAGGGCTACGACGGTTATTTCGTGATCTCAGTGGAGCAGTACCCCGAACTCTCAGACAGCGCCAACAACATCCACTTCATGAGACAGAGCGAAATGGGCAGAAGGTGACAGAGAGGGTCGGTGCGGTGACTTCTTGCCAAAGACAGCTACTCTTTTGTGGCCACTTACCTGACTGTGTTGTACTCAATCCTTTTTCTAAACCGAGCAAGGCGGGGAGGGGGGGGTGGAAAATAGAAAGAGAAGGAACAATCTGGTTGCACTGTAACTCATGCAACATACTTTTTTCTTTTTTTTTTCCCCTCTTTAATTTGGCCTTCACACATTTTTTGCAATGAGCAGAAGGTATATTTTGCCGTAGTGTGATCACAGTGAAATTTACTGTCTCTTGTCTTTTTTTTTTTTCCCTTTTTTTTTTTTTTTTCCCCTGTTGTTGGGTTTTTCTCTCCCCCCCCCCGCTCCCCTCCCCTTTTTGTGAGGAATTTGAAGTGGGGAGTCGTCAACGTGCGTCCTTTAGGTGTGAAGTGCGAGATGGGTGTCTGTGCTAACGTGTGTCATCCTAACCCTTCTGGTTTGGGGCAGGGACAAATAGCCTTCCACCCGAAACACACGGGGAGCCCGCGGCGTGCTGGAGAGCTCTTCCCAGGGAGAAAGGAGATGGAAAACGACGCTGATTCCGATACTCCGAAAGCGACCGTCCGAATCATGTGCCTCAAAAGAGACCTTACAAGTAGTTTTCACGTTTCACTTTGGGACATAAAAGTGTTTTTTGGGGGGGGGGGCTCCTGCTGAGCAGAAGTAGATTATAGAGGCAAAGGAGCTGATTATATTAACTTGCAAGATGATTCTCTTCCTTCCTGAACTGGAATAAAAAAAGAAAAAAAATCAGTCTTTTTTCATTATGAGAGTAGATACTTTTGGGGGTTTTTTTTGTGTGTGCGCAAATCCTGGTTTTAGTTAAAAAACCTAGCAAAAGCCAAGAAAGGGACTCCTGCTCTATTGAGAAAAGCTAAAATAAATCCTCTCTCTCATACGTAGAGCTGTTCTATAGGTGGATTTAATGCACCCATGTTGTACATTTGCTAATGGCATAACTTCATTAAATGTATAGTGTTTCAGTACACGAGGCTATGTGTTTAACAGTCCACTGTGCTGTATCTGATAAAACCAGTTGATTTGTAGGAAGCTGATTTGAATTTAAAAGCAGTTATAGGATCCCAGTGACATACCACTGCAAATTAGAGCAAGCCAAGCCCCGCTTTTCCTGATTCTGGAGCTCGTATTTATTGGCTGGGAAACGCGGTTGTGAGTAGCACGCTGGCAAGTCGTTTATGACTATGGCAGATAAATGTCTCCCGGGGACTTTGGCAGCAGGGATTTTAAAATGTTTAATAAGTAGCAACAGCTTGTGCGTGGTGGGACAAGAAGGGGAATATTGGAATCAACCCTCTCGCTGCTTCTTACACGAGCTCGAATAAATCGGAGAGCCCGCTTGACTGTCGGCGGTGAAGAAGAGGGAGGCTGAATGGAAGTGCCCACTACAAAGAAACTGCTGACAGAGTTGCTCGGCATGCTAATGTAATTTGTATTCACGTAACCTCTGTGCTCTGGTATTTGCAAGAGTCCTTGAAATTCAAGGGAACGCGGAGATGAGCTTAGCATCTTCTTCCCTGCCTGGAACAGCCCTGTGGTAGCAAGGGCCATTCCTGCAGGCAGAGGTGTTGCCCCACCTCTGCCTGGAGCCCTGGCTCAAGATGGCCAACCCTGGTCCCACATAGACACCTCCATCACACCTGCACGTATCCTGACTCTAAGAGCTCTCACCGTGTCTCTCTGGGAATACCTCAGTCCTGTTTTGGTTTTTTTATTATTATTCCATCCGCGCTTTTTATTCCGTTCTCGATTCCTCAGAGAGGTAACCCGAGACGTGCAAACCCATGCCAAGGCTGATTCCTCAGAGCCCTGCAGTGCACCCATGTCCTCAGAGCGTTCGTGCCGCCACCGCTGACATCCTCCAACACAGCCTGATACTTCTCTGCAGGCTCCAGCCCCCCAAAATAAAGCGGAGGCGTGTGTTGGGCACTCAGTCCTCGAGCAGCGAAACGTTGGCAGCCCCAGCGCTATCGCGGTTTCCCCGTAGGTGCCGGCTGCCAGCTCCGTCTGCCTTGCCTGTCTGTTCCCCGGTGTTTGCCAGGAGGAAGGTGACGGGATAGAAATTCCCTCAACAGACTGTTCCTCCTCCCGTTCCCAAGCCCTAATACCTTCAACTTGCGTGGCCAGAGATTTTGGCAGAGCTCTAGGGCCACCTGCCAACATGGTCCTGATTTTCTGGTGGTCCCTCCGGCTTGCAGCGAGGTGACAATGCTGCTGCCGTGTCCCAGGGCTGTACTCTGAACCACCTCCTGCAGCCCGCAACCTTTGCTACTTTGGCAGGAGTGGATTGAAGGCAGCTGAGCTCGAAAAGAGTATCCAGTTCTGGCAGAACTGGTTGGGAGGAGATGCATTGGCCGGACCAACTCTAGGCTTTGGCGAGGGAGCGGTCGCTTCAGGCAGCTGCCTGCCAGGGATGGTTGAAAAGCTGTGGTGTAGTCTTATGAAGAGAGGCTGAGGGAGCTGGGGCTGTTCAACCTGGAGCAGAGGAGGCTGAGGGGAGACCTTATCACTCTCTACAATGACCTGAAAGGCAGCTGTAGTGAGACGGGGGTTGGCCTCTTCTCCCTAGTGAAGAGCAATAGGACAAGAGGGAACGGGTTCAAGTTGCACCACAGGAAGTTTAGATTGGATATTAGGAAAAACTTCTTCACTGAAAGGGTGGTGAAGCACTGGAATGGGTTGCTGGGGGAGGTGGTAGAGTCACCATCCCTGGACATGTTTAGAAATCAACTGGATGTGGCACTTCAGGAGATGGTTTAGTGTTAGGTTGGTGTAGGGCTGTAGGTTGGACTTGATGATCTTAAGGTCCTTTCCAACCTTAAAGTTTCTATGATTCTATGATGCTATTACCGCCTGCACCACTGGTATCAAACTCTTGGAAAGCCTTGGTTGCCCCAAGGATGCCCTGGTGGAGATTAAGGGCACCACTAGCCAAACCAGTGGTTGCCACTGACTTGAAGGAGGCAGCATCCCCTTCCCTGCTTCCCCCTCTCCGAGTCACACCAAGGACAAATCTCTCCCAGAATCTCAACCTTGTGATGGATTTGAGTGTCTAAAAGAGCATGCGTGGAGTCTTTTTTTTGTTGGGTCGGAAAGCATAACCCCCGGTGAAGACCTGCAGTGCAGAGAGAGAGCTCAACGCGCATCCCATTGACACCGCACCCCTCTGAAGCCGTGCCCGATATCCACCCCTCTCCATGTGTTACAATGCTAAGAGGAGTAGCGCCAAGAGTAAACGGGCCGCCTTCCCACGCAGCCAAGGAAAGGGATTCGAGTGTGAAATATTCCTGCTGGAACCCCGCCAGCCTGAGATGACACCTCTACAGCCTTACGCAGACTCTTCAGGTTATTACACGAGCTAATGGTTTCGAGGAGTTCACCCATTTTTCAAGAGTCTTGCAGTCCCACCGCACACGTACAGCATGCCTACACCCGGGAGCCAATCCGCTCTGTGCCGTGGCCGTTGGACTAGATGATCTTAGAGGTCTTTTCCAACCTCGATGATTCTATGACTATGGCAAAGGCAGCTCGAGTTGCATTTCTCAGCACCTTCAAGCAGCGCTGGGACACGACTGTGCCCATCTGCCCGCCGTGTCTGTGGGGATCTCCTCCTGGACCTGCACCCGGCACAGGAACTATGGACATTATGTCAAAAAAATAAAACGGGGGAAAAAAAATATATGTAAAAGTATATATATGTATGTGTGGCTCTTGTCTTTATCAAAACCAAAAATGTTAGAAGGGATGGCTGTCTAGTGTTGGGAACAAACCTGTTCAAAGACAGCTGCTACGTTCCCGAATCCTCAGCCTCTCTGAAAGCTTTCCCCTTTACCTAGATGGCAAACCAAGAAACAAACATTTTTCAGCCCTAAATTTCCCCCTTTGTCGGTGAAAAAAATGTTCTACAGGACCTCAGATGTGTTCCTGTGGAAGATGCAGGAATGGGCTGTGAACACGAAGAGCTGTGCCCTCCTTGAGGGACTGCTCTCCGCTACCCGCAAGCACTTCCACTTGGCCGTTGGCCCCATAGCCACTTCCCAGCCCTGGTGTTGCCCCATTTGCCTCCCTGTGGGGCTGTGCTGTGGCTGCCCGACCCTTCTTGCTTCCCTCATGGGCAGTGGGGTAGAAGATCCTTGCTTCTGTAAGACCGGGAAGTCCTGGGCGCAAATCCCATGGCACTAACTCCCGTATCCCATTGCTCTCGATGCTCTTTCAAAGGCCAGTTGCGTACTGGACCATCTCCAAGGGATCACGTCACTGTGGTCTCGCACGCTTGACTTGGAGAAGTCCCAGTTTGCTTCACTCCCCAAAAGAGGACTCTCTCCTCCACCCAAAAAGAGTTTCCCTTCACAGTACAAAGGTGTAGCTTAAATTACTTTGAGCTCCTGTGTTTGTCTTCGGTCCAAAGGATGGTTGGGAAGGATTGTGGCCAAGTCTTACAGCTCGGAAAATCCAGCAGTCTGGAGCAGGGGCTGCAGCTCCTGGTGTGCTCGATGAATAAGGACATCAAACCTTGAGTAGCTGGTGGTGGCACCGAAACACGCTCCGTTTGAAGGAACAACAGCGAAGGCACCAAGATGCTGTGTCATCCGGACATGAACCAGTGCCACGAGGGCTCAGCAGCTGAAAAACATCCCCTGTGCTCAGCCTGGGGGGAGATGAGCAAGACTTATTTGGCATCGCGAGAAATGCCGCAACGTTTGTTTCCTCTGAGCTCTGTAATTTTTTTGGTTTATTTATTTTTTTACCCCTCTCAACTGAAGGTTGGAGCTCGGAAAAATCATTAAGCGGTGGTGACCGGAGGGAATCAACGCAGCTCATCATATCTTTGTCATCACAGCTATTGATCAGAGCCACTGTGAAAACGGGCCAACAACTCTAAACAGCACCAGGCGAGAGCTGATGAGGCGAAGGTCGTTAAGAGCCTTGATGCTTGATTCGGGTTGAAAAGACACAGATGACTGGGAGCAGTCCCTGAGACACCATTTGGCCATAATTTAGGAACAGTGAGGGATTTCTGTAATATATCTAAAGTTGCTTTATTGAGCGCAGGGATCGGCGTGAGATTCTGCTCAGTCTATTAGAGAGGCGGCGTAACCAGAATGAATCAAATTTGTTTAAAAATTTTTTTAAAAAAATATAAAAAAAAAATCCAATAAAGTACTTTTTCAGCTGTGACTTATAAACATCGCCGTGATAGACGGTGGTGTGACCCGTTATGCAAAGACAAGGCTCTTAACATGAAATTTTAGAATTCAGTTTAACGATTTACCGAGCGGGCCCCCCTCATATTTACGGCACATGGCAGCCTGCTTTGATTCAATCTCCACCTAATTGAAACCAGGGCCGGGGATCTCGGTTAGTCCTACAGCCGCTTTTGGAACAGAGAGGGAAAATAAGTGCCTGACGCGTCAGCAACGGAGCCAAAAAGATGGCTTTTCTCGTTAAATCTTGATTCTCTGAGATAACCTCACCCTGGTGGCACTGCCAAAGCTGAGAAATACGGATGCCTCCGTGCCGGGACTGGGGTTTGGTGGGATGAAATCTGGTTCCCAGCCAGCCAGCAGCATCCTCCACCCTACAGTGACCCTGGCCTGGGGCAGTTTTTGCTCCTGTTTCTACAGTCCTCTACAGGGCAGCGAGTTTTTCGGCATTGATTTTTATTCTAATCTCTCTTTTTATTGTGATGGCTAAATAGATATTGGAATCCCACTGTGATGCCGAAAAATTTTCCTGAGTTTTATGGAAAAAAAAATCTCTTTTGTGTTGGTTTGGGGTTTTTTTTTCATCCCTAGGGTATAGTTAAATAAAATTATTTGTGACTGTAGAGCAAACTTTAAACAGACACTGCGGGGATATGTAACACCCTGTCCAGGACCCCCCGTCTCGCTCCCGGATGAGGGACCGTCGCGCATCCCGGGGGCTGTTTCCCACAGCACTTTTCCACCCAGACCGAAAAACCACCAAAGGGAAACCTTTTGTGTCTCTTGCCTGCTTTTTCTTTTAATTACAGTGAAACTTTGTGTTCCTGACAAAGTATTACATGGCTCAGCTGTTAACTCCCATCCCAGAGGTCAATGCTTTCTGGGCAGGGGAGTGTAGAAAACCGCAAGTGAAAATTAACTAAAAATATATATACTTCTATATATATTTTTTTTTTCTCCTCAGAGCTGGAACCTGTTCAAACACAAAATAGAACTTTCCCAAAAGAAAATTACAACTTTTGGACAGTTCATGGATGTTGTTGAAATAAACAAGCAAAGAATCACACTTTTCTATTAAAAAAAAAAAATAAAATCTGTTTATTTTGTGTGAGGACTTTTAATGCAGCTCCAGTCGAGAAGAGGACTTTTTACCAAAGCTGCATCTCTAAGCCCAGCACTGAAGACTCCTGTCATTACCCTGTGTAATAATTTTCTTGAAGTCTGGAACTAATTTTTTGAGAAAATTTTTTTTCTCAACACTTTGTGTTTCTAATACTGTATTCTGGACTGTGTAAATACAACCAGGCTGTAAATAAGTGCAGATGTAGATACCTTCTAGGAAAAAAAAAAAAAAGCGAACAGACAGAAGTGACCGTGTGTAGCCTTCGATGACAAATAAAAGAATATTTTGTGTTTAAATAGCGCTTTTTTTTTTGTCCCCCCGTCAAAATGTTAGATTAATTCACCTCAGCTGCTTAGTCCTTACATGGGAGCTGGTTGAACAAAATGTTCCTCCATTCCTTGAATTTGCATCTTCTGGAGCATCCCCTGCCCATACGTGCGGGTGTAGGACCAGGTAGCACTCGCTGGAAGGAAAGTGGGGAGCCCCCAAAACTGGGTGAACTTGGTTCTTTTAGGACAAAAAGCAAAGTCAAGCGTTGCTGGATATAATTCCTGTCCTCTGAAGGTCTGTGATAGGGCAAATCGATGTTGCCTTTCTTTCTCCTTTGGCACTAAACAGAGCCAGAGGGACCAGTTGAGACCTCTCTCTAAGTTAAGAGAGAATCCAACTGTTGGATTTTTCCTAAGGTTTTGACCCATTTTTGTCCATTCCTGGTGGGATCATAGAATCATAGAATCATTTCAGTTGAAAAAGACCTTTGAGATCATCGAGTTACCCTCTCCACCAGCAGCACATGTTTCGTTTCAGGGCCAAGTTTCTCAACCTTCAGCCAACTCACAAAGCCAATGTCCTCCCCCAACACCAGCCATGTCCCCTCTCTGCTGTCCTTTGCTACCCGAGCAGGACAAACTCCTTCAGCCTCGCAGCACAAAGTCATCTTTCTGGCTGCTGGCTGTTTTAAATTTTTCCATCCTCTGACGTGTTTGGCCACCTTTCCTTCAGCATGAAGATGTCACCTGCCTTGTGCAGAAAGGCATGGTCTTGCTCTCATTATCATAGATTTTTGTCTCCGAGGAAGGCATTGACTTCTTTTTTCTTGCCCTAGAAAGTACCTATTGAGACAATTATACATTGATGTCCTCCCCTGAGCCTCTGCTCTGGGTCTGATTTGCAGACTTTGCTCTGGGGTGGATGCAGTCCCTCATATCGGGCTGTTAGAGGGACCTAAATAGACTCAATCATCAGGGGAGACCTTATTGCTCTCTACAACTACCTTAAAGGAGGTTGTAGAGAGGTGGGAGTCAGTTTGTTCAACCAGGTAACACGTGGTAGGATGAGAGAAAATGTCTTCAAGTTGTGCCAAGGAAGGTTAAGATTGGGTATTAGGAAGAATTTCTTTACTGAAAGGGTTCTCAGGTGTTGGAACGAGTTGCCCAGGGCGGGGGTGGAGTCCCCGTCCCTGGAGGGATTTGAGAGTCGGGCAGACCCAGCGCTCAGGAATATGGTTTGATCAAGGACTTGTCAGTGTTGGGTTAATGGCTGGACTCAATCTTAAAGGTCGTTTCCAATCTGGGCAATTCTGTGGTTCTGTGTGATCCCGTTATCCACGTGCTTTTTCTCGGGCTGTGCTTAGCTGGGGGATTAAGTGACCCGCCCTTGCCAGCACCCACTGTCCCTCACTCGTACCACCCTGCGGTGGAAAACACTCCATTTTCAATCGTTGGTAACTATATTGAAACGTGTCGGACCAAGGGCTAATCCCCGAGGGCAGCCAAGGAAACAGCAACATTCTAAGGTGTCGGTGAGCCAGGTTTGGCTCTGCCTCATATGGTTGTGCCAGATAAGATGAATGTTTTAATCAAAATACTAGGAGTAGTAAATCAACTGCTTTCAGGAGAGCTGCCCCACCATGCCAGTTCAATAGGCCACAGTAGACTTATCACATCATGTTTTTAATAAGGGCCATAGCCGGAGGCCTCTGGCTTATCTTCCAGGAGACAGCTTTTTCAGATAGGAGCCCAGAAAAAAAATTGTTCTCTTCTGCATTCCTCACAGGAAGCAGCTAAAGCTTCAGCCACAGACCACATCTCATATAGTGTTGGAAAGTACTAAACCCAAAGAATAGTAATTATATTTGGATGGGAAGAATGGACACATGGAGAGCCCAAGTGATGTGCCTCCAGGTGGGACATTCCCATAGAGACAAATGCTCCAGCCTGGTGGCCCTTCCAAGGGCCAAAACAAGGACCACTGCCCAGCGTAGCACATCACACAGCCCACCTGAAACAGTTCCCTCCAGGACTTTTTTTAGCTTGGGTGATGTGTGTCTGGAGATGGTGAAGGCGCCCATGCAGCGATGCGATGCAACAGCCCAGGTAGGTGAACACCAGCTGCAGCATCTTCCCATCCCTCCACCACACAGCATGGACAGAGGCAATGCTGCACCCACAAACTGGAAAAAGCCCAGGGTTGCAACCTGATGTTCCCCAGGGCCTTCAGATTTTCCCCCAGAATGATGTAGGCTCGAGACGCAGAAAAGTCGAGCTGCTGCTGAGAGCAGGGACAGAGTCCCTTGGACAAAGAGTGACGGGCTTTGAAAAAATTATCTGGTTATCAGCACCTCACTTTAAAGCGACTGAGCTCAGTCTTTGTGGAAACATGACAGTTCTGGCTTGGACCAGTGGTGATCATCTGTAGAGGGTGCTCTACGGAGATACAGAGGATGTAGAGGAGGCGAGAGGAGCTCCCTTGAATGCTGCCTGCTGGAACAGCGGCAGTCCAGGCAGGGGAATCACATGAATTATTGTGATTTTCGTTGTTTTAGAAGCATTTCTTCAGTTCTGCCTGGAAAACTGTGACAACCACCAGCCCACCACCTAAACCACGAGCCCTAGCACCTCCTCGTCCTCCAGTGTGTGTGTAAAAACATGAGCCTTCCTAAGCCTTGCCAGCACATCCTTGCCAGGATTTACTTGGCAAAGGATGGTGAGGAATTTAAGGGCAGGGCAGGAACCGAAACCTTGCAGTTAACAACCCAGGATGCTCAGACTTAAAACCAGCTTGCCTTCCACTCCTGAATTAAATGAAAAAGAACCACGGCCAAAACACAGTTCTGAGATTGGACTTTGGCCTGCCACGTATCTGCTCAAGTGGCTCCGAGTCCACCTCTTGAGTCACGGAGCAGAGTTTTCTAACCTCGAGGTCAGAAGACGTTTTCTTTCCCTGGGGTTTCTCAGGCAGGGATGATCAGCAGCCAGATCATTAGAGTGAGGTTGTTCAGCAAATGTTGGTCCCCTCAGTGAGATGCTGCAAGTCAACAGGACCACGCGATGGCTTTGATCTCAGCCTCCAAGAGCGGGAGATGAGAGGGCTCCGTTAGCTCATCGTTATGCTCTTATTTTCCATCCAGAAGATACGCATGTCCTCCAGGAGTTTTCAGTAAGCAGACCTCATCATCCACCACCAGTCTGAGCTCCAAAACCCTCAGGACCTAAACTTGAAGCCGGAATGTGATAAGCCTGGCAGAAAAGCATCCTTAAGAAGCAGGGCTGCGCATCAGCAATGCAGAGATAATCAAGGCAGTGGGTTACTAAGCCACAGCAGGTGACATGTTGGCAGAAGATTGTGTGAATACACCCAATCCTCCTCCATATAATTTGTGGGATCAGATTTGAATGACAAAATGGACTAAAAACTGATTTGCAAATGAAGCTTGTAAGGTAAAAAAGGATTTTGCGGTCATTTGCAATAGCTGCGCTTCATACCTGTGCTGTGTTTCCCATCAGAAATCTCCTCCCAGCTACAGAAAATTTTACAAGTGGGACAAGTAAGGCACTGAGGTTAAATGTTTGGCCTGAGATCAGGCAACTGGAGGATAAATAATGAAAAAGTTGTGGCTCAAAGGCCCTGTGCCACTCGCCTGCTGGTGTGACTTCTTCTGGGCTGAGTTTTCTTCTCATTACTTCTTATTCTTCTCCTTACTTCGCTACCTAAGTCATGACATTTTTAATTAGAGCTGCTCCCACGCTCCCGTAACAACTTAGTATTTAAAAGGGGCTGATTTCGGACTGCAAGGATCAAAGAGCATTTGAGAGCCGTGCTGCCACACACCGCTGGGCTGGGAGGTCTCTCATCGCTGGGGGTGAGCAGGCTCTTCTTCACACTAGGATGGGACCAAAACGCAGGGTTTGCTGCATTTCAGGGTTTGCTGCCTCTAGTCTTTGGGAAGGAACTGTCTGGTTCGGGCTCCCTGTGTGCCATCGTCATGGTAGAATGGTGCTTGTTTATAAACAGGAGCAAAAAGGTTCATCAGCAGCAATAATGTGGAGTTTGTGATTTCCAGGCAGCTTCGGAAGATGCTTGGTTAACACATTATATTAGACGCCCAAACCCAGCACGTGGCAGTCCACATCAGCGTGTGGCCACGAACCAGACACAGACAAGCTCATGACAGGAGACACTGGAGCAAAGACATCAGTAAAGATCAGTCAGGAATTACCTATTCCTACACCTAAAAAGCTTCTGTATTTATACTGCCTGGAGTAAGCATTCCTGGGGCAGGGTTCTCTCTGCACACCAAACCTTGACAACAGTCCAGGAGCAGGTCCCAAGGGCGGTCTGAGAGTGAAGCTACCTTGAGGACCTCACTGACTTACTACTGAGACCTTCAGGTCCCAACGAGTGGGTGGCACCAAGACACAAGAGGTTGTTTCACCTATAAATGCAACACCTACACTTTATGCTAGCTGGTGGATCTCAGCAATGTCTGAGGTTTGGTCCAGGACCCTAAACTAGCAGCTGGAAGAGGTTAACCCCCTTGAGAGTTGCTTTTGTGTCATTCTGGACACGTTCTGTTCATGTTCATAACATAAGTCCTTGCTTGTGCCAGCTCTGCTTCGGGGCAAATAGTCAGGGCAAGAGGATGCTGCACACCAGCATCATTCTGCATCGCTTCCCTTGGGAAGTCACACCGGGAAAAGCCATCTCCAGCATCGGGTGAGGCAGCACCAAAGGAAGATCATCTGCATGCCCACAGCTTTGGGAAACTCGGGGTTTCACACCTACGTGGCACATAGGCACAACAAGCTGCATACGTATAAATGTGTGTATATATATAAATGTGTGTATGTTTAAAAGGAGCAGACACAAGATGGATTTTCAGGTATTTGTAAGCACTGAGCAGATCTTCCAGCCCTTCTAGCTTTCCCCCCACTCTCACAAAGACACATCCCCCCACCGCCCGCAGGTGCACTTTGAGCAAGCAGAGCACCGTGTGATTGCTTCGTGCCCTACATCCCCAGGTCTCATCATCTGGCAGCTCTTCTGAACGCGGCTTTCTTCTCCTCGGCAATTCTGTGGGGACCTTGAGAAACGGCTGCAGCAAACATGCCCTGGCACTTCAAAGTTGGAGGGCTGACAGCACTGGAAATGCACTTTTCTTCTTGTCTTCTTTTTTATATATATATGTATTCCACTCATGTGTCTAACAACGCCATCTGTGCTGGCAGAAGCTCTGGTTCTGGCCGTGAACCTGCGCAAGAGAGTGATCCAGGTTCAAGGATGTTTTTAATACTTTCTATGATCGAGTAGGGAAAAGCAGACTCCTCTGTGAAAACCCTCGGGAAGACATAAAAAGCAGTCTTGGTTTTATATTTTGCAACGCTAAAATGCTTAGAAGTGGCCAAATCCTTCCTCCTGAATTTCTACTTCAAGCGTAGAGGAGGAGCCCACTGCTGCACACTCCTCTACAACCAACAGAGAACGAGTGATTGAAGTCTCAGGTGGGCTGGTGGCTGGTGGCATCTTCTGGCCATCTCTCTGGCCGTAGGACCATCCTTCTCAGGGAGCCACCCCAGTTAAGTGGATGAAATGGCTCTCTAGAATAAAATGAAATCAGCTGAGCTTGATGGAGAAATCCAACCCAACATTTTGAACCCAGACATTTCCTCTTAGTCTTTTATTTCCCTCTCCCGGAGTAAGAAATTCAATGCTCCCCAGTCTCGTAGTGAGGAACTCGGATCCTAAGCTAGCCAACAGGATAAAACTACAAAGCCAAAAATATCTTTCATGAAGGTCCTCATTCAGGAATGGGCTGAAGTATCCATTTCAGCTGGGACAACAATGGGCATCAGAGTCCCACCAATAGTTGCTCAGATTCTTTAATCTCATTTGCTCTTATCTGGGTCATTTCTCCACCTCTGACTGCTGTCTACCTCCTTCCCCTCATTCCTATTCTCATCTGTGATGAGAAGCTGGGACTTCTTTTTGGAGAAGTTGGACTGCTTCTTGGCTGAACAATCACAAAAACTCACTCCAAACCGTTAGTTTTGTGCAGAATGGCTGTGGCATGCTTTAAAAGTTTTTCTTCTTTTACCATAAGTCAATCTTTGTAATCCAAGGGCTGTTACGGAATGAAGATTTCTTTAAATATCACTTTAAAATGCAAAACATGCACATTCAGCAATCATAAATGAAGAACAAAAAGTCATGCTTTGACATTTCTGAAGTTTTCTCAGCATCTTTTACTGAATCTATTCAAGCATAACTCAAATTCACAAAACATTTTAGTTGCCATCCATGTCACTTAATTCAAACATCATGGTTTCTGTCTGTCTACTTTGGCCTCTGACCTGCAAAAGGAGGTGAGCAGAGTGCAGTGTGAGCCCACCTTCAAACCCAGCTCTTGGTTTACCACCACGTGCACTGAAGATGGAGGAATTGCTGGGCTATCTCCCATTATCAAGTCTAGCTCAACATCTGCTCTCTCTGTACTCAATAAGATGTGCGTCCGGATTGCAGAACAAGCATTGGACACCAGTGAGCTTCACTTCGGTCCACACCTAAGCATTTACCTGGTTGTTTTCTTCTAATATCACTCCCTCGGCACTCTGTGGCTGCTCCGTACCATGCCCAAACACTCAAGAGTGGATGTGCCAATGCTAAGAGATGCCGGTGACAGGGACAGTGGGATGGAGCGCACTCTCAGCACGTTTACTGACAACACCAAACTCTGTGGAGCGGCCGACACGCTGGAGGGCAGGGATGGCATCCAGAGGGACCTCGACAGCCCAACCTCATGAAGTTCAACAAGGTCAAGTGTGAGGTCTTGCCCTTGGATTGAGGCAATCCCAAGCACAGACACAGCATGGGCAGAGACCAGATTGGGAGCAGCCCTGAGGAGAAGGACTTGGCCGTGTTGGCTGACGAGAGGCTCAACAAGAGCCGGCAGGGAGAACCTGCAGCCCAAAAAACGACCTGTGTCCTGGGCTGCATCCAAAGGAGTGTGACCAGCAGGGCGAGGGAGGGGATTCTGCCCCTCTGCTCTGCCCTGGTGAGGCCCCACCTGGAGTGCTGCAGCCAGCTCTGGAGCCCACGGCACAAGAAGGACGTGGAGCTGCTGGAGTGGGTCCAGAGGAGGCCACGAAGATGCTCAGAGGGCTGGAGCAGCTCTGCTATGAAGAAATGTTGAAGGAGCTGGGGATATTCAGCTTGAAGAAGAGAAGACTCCAGGGTGACCTAATAGCAGCCTTCCAATACCTGAAAGGGGCTACAGGAAAGCTAGAGAAGGGCTTGTTACAAGGGCCTGTAGTGACAGGACAAGGGGCAATAGCCTGAAACTGCAAGAGGGGAGATTTAGATTAGATCTAAGGAAGAAATTCTTCCCCATGAGAGCGGTGAGGCACTGGCACAGGTTGCCCAAGGAGGACGTGGATGCCCCATCTCTGGAAGGTTTCAAGGCCAGGTTGGACGGGGCTTGGAGCAACCTGGGTTGGTGGGAGAGACGTGTCCCTGCCCATGGCAGGGGGGCTGGAACTAGATGATCTTCCAGGTCCCTTCCAACCTGAACTATTTCATAATTCTATGAAAACCACGCACACCAGCACAACCAGGTTGTGCTCCATGACAAGACCCACCAGAGAGTCCATGTGCCACTGTGCAGCGTCCAGCCACGATCAGGGGCTCAGGTCCTGCTGTAATACTGAAAACAATGGGAATTGCTCCACCTCAACTGGGAATCACTCCCCAGAGGCAAACTCTATGCAATCCGCCCATAGGGGCATGGAAACACCTCCTCAACATTTCTTCCCAGTGTTTGGAAGGGGCATAAAGTAGCAGCTCTTGAGCAATGATTGCCCCTTTCATAACTTCTTCTCTTAAAAAAAATAAATCTTTAAGTCAGTCTAACTTTTAATATTTTGCTATACCAGTGGATCAAAGTACCCTGATAGAAAAAAAAGAAATAAAATCAAAATATATGAAGGCTCTAGACAAATCTCCTTTTTGAAAATAATGTAAGGACAGAAAAATAGCATAGCTTAAGCCTGCAGAAAATGTCTGGTACTCCAATTATTGGAGACAGATTCTACATAGGCTGTACAATTATTTTTTTTGTAAAATGAGTTTATTTTGACATGATCTCTGCATTTTCAGCTATCAGGAAGTAGAAAAAAAAATCCTTCCCAGGGCCATACAAGATAAGCCATAGTTTCCTATCTTTGCTGACTGAAAACACCAATGAAACTTCTTCCAGTTATTCCCCATCTTCCTTTGGTCTCTTCTTATTAGTCTTATCATTTTAGTGCTTCCTTTGATATATAATCCCTTTATGTTGCCGAATGATAAATCAAAATAAAGTGCGCCACTGAGCAGTTTTATTGTTATTAAAAGGTCAGCTGTAAGAGGGCCGCATCCCACCACATATTCTAGAGAATTCATGGACAGTGCATGAAAAAAAAAAAGAATGTACCGTGCTCCTTTAATATGTTCCAACTCTACAGCATCCCTTCAGCTGAGCTCCGTGATCGATCCTGCAACATGGTGTGGTCCTGGCAGGGCTGCAAAGGCTGCAAGAATCACAGAATCCTAGAATGCTGGGGGCTGGAAGGGACCTCTAGAGATCACCCAGTGCCACCCCTGCCAGAGCAGGGTCACCCAGGGCAGCCCCACAGGAACACGTCCAGGGGGTTTAAAAGTCTCCAGAGCAGGAGACTCCACACCCTCTCTGGGCAGCCTGGGCCAGGGCTCCGGCACCCGCACAGCCAACAAGTTTCTCCTCATGTTCAGGTGGAACTTCCCATGTTCTAACTTAAACCCATTATTCCTTGTTCTGTTGCTGGGCACCACTGAGAAGAGATTGTCCCCTTCCCCTTGACCCCCACCCCTCAGATATTTCTCTACGTTCACAAGGTCTCCTCTCAAGGCTGAACAGCCCCAGGTCTCTCAGTCTCTCTTCCCAACAGAGATGTTCAGTCCCTTGAACACCCTCGTAGCTCTCCCTTGGACTCTCCCCAGTAGGTCCCTGTCTCTCTGGAACTGGAGAGCCCCAAACTGGACCCAGGATTCCAGGTGTGGCCTCACCAGGGCTGCAAACATCATTCCTGAATTGGTAACGATGTCTGCTCATCAGAAAGGCATCATGTCTCCAAAGTCCTTCCAAGGAATCAGGGTCTCTTGTGCAGAACAAGAGCCTCCATCATCCCCAGTGCATTTCCCCAACACCTCAGCACCGAGGGGATGCCAATAATTGCTCAGGGAGGGTTGTTTTATGGACAATAAAACCTTTTGCAGAAGCCTTGTCACCCTCTCTCTGTCTCATGTGACACTGATGTCTGAAGCGCTCTTGGGGCATTTATTGAAGACCTGTGTAGCGATAGGGCCTGACTTGTAGGCCCTGAACTGAAGCTGACCTATAGATGAACCTCACAACCCCACACTATATAGTATTAATCACATATGTAATGTATTGATAATCTATTTTAGCATGTATGTATATATATGTACATATATGTATATTCTAATGCTAAATAAAGCTTCGCTGTAACACTAAATGAGCAGTGGGAACCAGCAGAGAGATCTTTCTTTATCTAAAGGTCAGGTGCAAGGCTGGGAAACTAGCTGCCTCCTGCTTTGTTAGAAGCATATTACAAGACTGTGAGACCTGCCTTTGGTGAGAAATACGTGATTAAGGACCAAAATAGACAGGGACACTGCCTTGTATTCTTCCTCTAGCCTGGCCAGGCTGTGGAAGGAATCCAATGGAGTGGACATCACCAGATGTTCCTGCATTTGAAGTTATGTAAAGTTGTTTGTTTAATAGTATGAAAACTGGATCTTCTTGCAGTGACCTTCCAGTATCTCAAGGGGGCCACAAGAAAGCTGGGGAGGGGCTTGTTAGGATGTCGGGCAGTGACAGGACTAGAGGGAATGGATTGAAGCCAGAGATGGTCGGTTCAGGTTGGACGTTGGGAAGAAGTTCTTCCCCATGAGGGTGGGGAGACCCTGGCACAGGTTGCCCAGAGAGGGGGTGGCAGCCCCATCCCTGGGAGTTTTTAAGGCCAGGCTGGATGGGGCTCTGGGCAACCTGATCTAGTGGGGGATGTCCCTGCCCATGGCAGGGGGTTGGAACTGGATGATCTTTAAGGTCCCTTCCAACCCTCACAATTCTATGATTCTTATGACTTCGGAGACCTCACCTACTGCGTAGGACTTCCCAGTTGCCGGGATGGTTCTCCAGAATCCTCGCTGCAGCAGGGGCTCCCCAGCGACTGCGGATCTGGGTGATAATATTGGGGAGATTGGTGATGGATCTTTATTAATAAATATCGCTAAGTGTGTATATAGTAATGATTAGGTGCATTACCCTGCTTGTTCTCCTTGCTGCTTAAACTAGAGAATAATAAGCTTGCATTGCCTTATTCTTGTAACACTTTGAAATAGACAGCAAAATAAGGTGACCCTCCTGTTGGTGCCTGTGTCCTTTTCTGCAGGACCCCCGCCCCAGGTCAATTAGCAAAACAACCTGTCAATGAGCTCTTCCTGAAAGTGTTTTTAAGATACATCATGTTGCCTTTCCTCATCACTCCCATGAGCTCAACAGCCTGATACTGCATCAGCTTACCTGGTTGGTGTGATTTCCAGGAGCAGATTCCCTCAGAGTTTTAGATTTTATTGCAGGAGCACTAATCCAAAGCACTGCCAGGTCAGGGCAGAAAACATCAGGCAGTAGCTGAAGACTAAAAAAAAAAACAAACCAACAAAGAAAGCCAAGGGAATGTAACAAAATCTAACACAGTTTATGTAGTTTCCTATTCCTTCCTCACCCTCTTGCTCCTTTTCAGCAAATCCGCCTGAGCTGGCTGCACAAGAGGCAACACAGAAGGAAATATTGAAAATGGAAAATGTATGTTTCCTGACTACCGGGAGGAAAAAAGGTGATGAAACACTACCTCTTACCAGGAATTGGAGGGGAAGAAAAAAAAAAAGAAAAAAAAAAAAAGGTTGGGTTTCTCCTACCACATTTGGAACTCGCTAATTTTGGGGAAAAAAATAAATAGAAAAGAAGAATGAATTTGCCCATGAATGTAAATCTTTTTTTTTTTCACCCAGCTCAATTCACTCACCAAGGTGAAAAAAAAATTTACTCTTGGACTGAATGGAAGAACACAACAGAAATCAATAACGAGAAGAAAACACAGTGACCGAATCAACTGCTAGAGGACAGGCAGTAACAGGCAAGTCAAAATCCCCAAATCCCTGAGAACGCTGAAGAGCGTGGCACAGACTCAAACCTCCAGCCCTACCAATCTGGGCAGCAAGAGGTGACCAACCACCCTTGCTCCTCCAGTCAATATTCTACGTGATTTCTGAACACTCAGCAAATCAGCCGCCAGATGTGTGCAAACATAGCAGATCTGCCTTGGACCAGCCTCCCAGATTGCCTGATTTTTAATGATTCTGCCTCATTCTCCTGCCTTCCGCCCACCAGATGTGGGTGGGCAGAGCTTCAGGAGTTCATCTGGCTGCAGAGAGGTCCACGCTGAAGGGCTGGGACATCACGTGCAAGCAAAGCGAGTGACAGAAGAAGAAATTAGCAGTGAAGCGGTGTGTGCCTTGTCCCCACCGGTCATGTATTAGCAAAGCACATGGGCTGTTTGCACAAAACAAGCACATCACGTGGTGTTTGCTCAAAAATGGCTTGGGTGGGCTATTAACGCTTCATTAATACGTGATGAAAGGCAAATTTAGAGAGCTCCCCAAAGCGATTGAGAGCTCCGAGGGGCCCATAAATGAAATGATAATGTAATGTAAATAAGGCTGTGTAATACAGAGATTGGGAATTAGTCTATGATCTAACAAAGCAGCCAGATACTACCAGGAAAGCGTTCCCCACCTTCCCCAGTTTTGTGCACAGGTAACACCGCACGGTTATAAAGCACAAGAACAAAATCTTCCGTCACCGTCAAGAAAAAGAGTTTACATAGACCTATCAAATCCTCCCCATTTTGCCTTTAGCGGAGGTTTTCTCCTTTTATTTTCTTCCCCCCAGGCTATTTCTGGGGAAAAAAAAAAAATAAATAAATGAAGAGAGAGTAGAAAATACACCAGTATGCAGAGGATATTGTTCTGGCATTTCCAAAATTGGTTTTGATGTGTTGCTCTGAACTACTTTGAAATGGTATCGGTCCTTATCTCACTAAATATTTTACAGCTCTGACATCCCTAGAGGAGTGCCCATGTCACCCATTAACTCACTCAAAGTTAGCCCGGGCAGTATGTCTGATTTTGGCTAATGACACCAAACAAATTTTAGGCAGAGAGGGGACAGTGAGGATAGAAGTCCATTAACCATAATGTCTGTCCAACCATTGAAGAGCCCATTAGTGCTTCTGCTTTATAGTAGATTTGAAAAGGACTGAATGAATCCGCTCTCAAACTCCCTTTCCTTTTCCCGGCATTTATATTGCGTCAAGATTTTGTTCCAGTCTTGAGGTCACTGTGCCACCAGCCACCCACGAGCAGAGACAAAGTTTCATGCACGCTTGAACCCAAAGCTCTCATTGATCCTTGCAGCCCAAAAAGCAAACCATGTCCTGGGCTGCATCAAATGGAGTGTGACCAACAGGGTGAGGGAGGTAATTCAGTACTTCTCCCCCTCTGCTCTGCTCTGGTGAGGCCCCACCTGGAGTGCTGTGCCCAGTTCTGGAACCCACAGTACAAGAAGGACATAGATCTGCTGGAGCGGGTCCAGAGGAGGCCTCAAAGATGATCCAGGGGCTGGAGCAGCTCTGCTATGAGGACAGGCTGAGGGAGCTGGGGTTATTCAGCTTAGAGAAGGCTCCAGGGTGACCTAATAGCGGCCTTCTGATACATGAAAGGGGCTACAAGAAAGCTGGAGAAGGGTTTTTTACAAGGGCCTGTAGTGATAGGGCAAGAGGCAATGGCCTGAAACTGAAAGGGTGTCCACCCTGTCTCCCACTAGGTTCCTGGAATATCACCTCCCATTCAACTAATTGCACTACTCTCCCATTAGAGTCAACCAAGAGTGATCGGGCCATGATCCATCTCATCCTGAGAGTTGGTTACGTTAGGGTGGATGTCTCACACTCTAGAAGTGACTGTTTCTCTTTGCTAGCTATAAAGGGAGCCAAAGCTGAGCTCAGATGGTGGTAGCCGTTGGCCACCATGAGTCTCTCCCTCATGGACAACTCCTGAGGTGAACCTTGGCCATGAGCACTTAACCAGCCCAAGCAAAGAGTCTGGTGCCGTGGCCTTGCAGAAGATGTCTGCATTGAAGGAAGAACTTGAATTGTTTTTCAGCAGTAAATCTATTCCCTAAAAATAATTTTTAGCAAGTAGCTGGGAGAGATTTTCTTGGAAGCTCTGTGAAGTGTCAAGGAAGCATGGAAACTTATGTGTCTTTGGGGGGAAAAGAAATTCCTGGCTTTCCAGAGGGATATTAATGACTAACAGATGGTTAAGAGACTGGGAAAATGGATGTTTCAAGGATGCTGTAAAATGGAAGGACTCCTACATCAGGCTGTCCGTTGTATTAAAATATTAGGTATTCTTTTTTTTTTTTTTTCTTTTTTTGTCAATGGGACCCACCTGTACTGATCTTTTCAGGCCAAGACAAGCAGGTTTATATCCCTACCCTGGTCAAGCCCCTGGCTGTTATTCATGTAAGTCTTTACTGGTCAGGTCAGTGGGCCGATCTCTCCCCCTACCACACTCCCAAAGGTGATTTTTCACAGAAATTCAATGTGAAGTAAATTTTTCATCGCTTCTGGCCCTTTATAGTCTCATTCTACATCCCTCCGTGTGTTGGCTAACGTGATTCCGGTAGGTACCACCTATTTCCAAATGCAGTATGAAAGGCTGAGGGATTTTTATTTTTTTTCACCTTTCGCTGAGCCAGCTCAGTTATCCTCATTATAACTCTTGGCACATAGATTAGCAGTTATCAATAGGCAGATGCAGAGCATTTGCCACGGTTTCTCTGGGTGGCAAGTCCCAGTGACAACCTCCCACTACTTGTTAAGTCAAACGCGCTCAGTGTTATTTAAATTGACAGCTGTCTGGTTATTTGTCACAGAAAAACAACTTGAATTGTATTCCCATGGATACACGGTTGTGTTGAAACACAGGTTAGTCAAAAATCTGGTTACCTTCACATAAACGCAAACGTCTACGTCTTTCGTGATGAACAGCAGCCCTTCACGTCCTCGTCTGAATCAAGTTCCTAGTCTCTGGGGGAAAAAAAATAAGAGGAAAACAAAAAAGGTTTGGAATCATGTCCAAAGCATAGCAAGGCCAGCTGTTGGCCGGAAAACGTCTGTCCTGTACCCATGCAAACCCCACCAGGGAAGTCGTAAGAATCATAGAACTGTCAGGGTTGGAAGAGACCTTAAAAATCATCTAGTTCCAACCCCCTGCCACGGGCAGGGACATCCCCCACTAGATCAGGCTGCCCAGAGCCCCATCCAGCCTGGCCTTAAAAACTCCCAGGGATGGGGCTGCCACCCCCTCTCTGGGCAACCTGTGCCAGGGTCTCCCCACCCTCATGGGGAAGAACTTCTTCCCAACGTCCAATCTGAACCGACCCATCTCTGGCTTCAATCCATTCCCTCTAGTCCTGTCACTACCCGACAAGTCTTCTGAAGCTTTAGGAAGGAGGAAGGTGCTGCTGAATCCCCAGTTGCAACCAGTCCGTGCTCTACACACAGCTTGGATGCCAGGAGCTGCAGTAACACCACTGCAGGGTGACACCAACCAGCAGTTCAATTTCCATCCCTTTCTCCGTGCACACAACTGCAGGATTTGTAAATCTCCACTTTACATCCAGAATATTCCTGCAAAACAGATTGCTTGTGACAAAGGTTTCTTTTTTATTATTTTATTTTTGAAATATAGATATTTTTTTTTAATACAACGAGCTTCCATTGTGTTATATATTGCAGATGACAAACTTCCCAGCCGGTAATTTCCAATCATTTATAACACTGTCGTGAGAGTCCCTGTTTTTTATATCACACCGTATATCTGAAATACATTGGAAAATATAAAATTATATGAAACTGATAATAAATACATCTCAACAGACAGATGCATGCATGAGAAAACTTCCAGATTTTCTTCTCTGCCATATTATGTCTTTATCTATTCTTCTCATATCACTCTCCGAGGCTTTTTGCTGGGAGTTTGCCACTGGGAAGCAGGCAGAAGAGAACAGCCTGTGCCGAGCAGCCTCTGTTAGGTTACAGAGGCTATTCTGTCTCTGCCTCGGAAAATCTCAGCCTTTCATGAAGCAATTCACAAAAAAAAAATTAAAAAAAAAATCTGTGATCTTCAGCTGACATTGTCCAGGAAAGACTAATATACCCAACACGCCCTGGCTGGAGGGGCAGCGAGAGAAAGAACTGGAGCACCGGGGTGACATTGGAGCACGTCGAGCAGCTGGGGTGAATTAACCGTGCTCTCACGGACAAGATTTGTGACCCACTGATGAGCCTGCGGTCGGGTTGTGCATCATCTGAAGGCAATCTTGCTCTGTAAAAGTGGCATCATTAGCTGGTCATATTTACCAGCTCTTAAAAAAAAATATCGCTGGGAGGACTGGCTGAAGAGGAAGCTGCACTAGTGGGGGACAGGCTTGCAGAAAGGGAAAGGAGAAGCATCTTGCTGAGAGCAGCCTGCAGCAGATACAGGTCATGTAGCATCTCTCTCTCCCATGATTCCCTGACCCCTCACAGACAATAAGGGGCATGTCCTCAGGGTAAGGGAATCACAGCATCACAGAATCACAGAATGATCGGGGTTGGAAGGGACCTCAAAAGATCATCCAATCCAACCCCCCTGCCAGAACAGGATCACCCAGAGTAGGTCACACAGGAACGCATCCAGATGAGTTTTGAAAGTCTCCAGAGAAGGAGACTCCACACCCTCTCTGGGCAGCCTGTACCAGGGCTCTGTCACCTTCACAGTGAAAAAGTTTTTTCCTAATATTTTTGTGGAACCTCCTATGTTCCAACTTGTGCCCATTGCCCCTTGTCTTATCATTGGACATCACTGAAGCCTTAATATTTCCGTAGGAGTCTGAAATACTGAGAGATCAAGTAATTGGACCAAGGTCATATAGAAAATCTGTGTCAGAGGGTAGACCCTGGATACCATGTTCTCACAGTTCCACACAGTGACTACAAAACTTTCCACCCCTCAGAATATGAAGAGGTCAGGTGGAAGAGAAAGATCCTCCTGTCACATCCCACCCAGGAGAGGGGGACAAATGGCATTTAGATTTGTAATACCCCAACGGAGTGGACAATGGTGAGACAAGTCTCAAGGCTCATACACAAATATTTATTAATTTATCACAACGCATAGATCAGACTCATGACAATCAGTTATAGTTACAAGACACATTAGCGCAGACAATAAACTATGACTTAACCAGGAAAAGACTAGGTATGCAATAAACTACAGCAAGCTTCCTGTTACTTAATGATAACAAGGAAAAAGGACATAACTTCTAACAGGCAGCATTATACTTCTGATTACAAGACAGAAACTAAGTATAAACTAAGCAAGCAGTGTGATTGGCTTTGTATTACTTAGTGAGAGAGGAAAAGGGGAAAGAAAGGGGGGCGAAGAGGAGGTGAGAGAGAGAGAGGAGGGAGAGAGGGAGACAGAGTTCATCAGTCCAGGTTCGTGCATTGGCCACCAGCGAGGGTTCAAGGATGCTGTCATCTTTTCTTCTTCTCCAGCACTTCTCTACTTGGTGTCTCCATCTCAGTCTGCATGATTCTTCAGTCTGCTTTCTTCTGTCTCTTGCTTCTACTCTTGCTTCCACTTTTGCTTCTACAAACTTCGCTTCTATTGTCCCACATTTATAACCACTTTTCTGCAGTGTGTCAGGCACGGGATCAAGGCACTTCATTGTTTTCGATAATCCTCATTAGCATGTGTGATTGCCCTGTCTCCTTGGAAGATGTGTTACGAGACAAGGCTATCCTGCCTCTGCAGAATTAACCTATCTATCTCACACACATATTCAGCGCCAGGGATGTTTGAGGCATCTGTTTATTCAATCCCCTCTACAACATTCCATCAGTTTGCCACATAGGACCGGAAACTGGTCTTGTTTCTTGATCACGCTGGGGGGTTGTAAGAATGACAGGAAATGTTTAAGGCAAAATTCACGCATCTGTCCTCTATACCTCCTCAACTCCCTGGGAGAAGAAACACAGTCTCAAGATCTTGCTGAATCTTCCAAGGGACGCTTGTCCGTGGCAGAGACCTTATGGATACGGCGGGGTATGACTCCATTTATCAGACACACCAAAGCGAGGCTCATGATCCTTTCAGCAGAGTGTTTCCACATTGTGAATTGGCCATGGTTGGGTATCACCAACAAACGGCCTCAACTGGCAACTAAAAACCTGGTAGGTTCCCTCCACTTGCTCCCTAGGTGGGAATCAACCCCCATTGCAAGATGTTCCACAGACAAAATTTTGCTCTTAACCAGGTTGTTCCCACAGCAAAAGGCACCAGGGGAACTGGAAATAAATCCTGTGTGATCCATCACAGACTCGAGTGGCTGCTCGGCCTCGGTGGCATTGCACTCACAGCAGAATAGACCAGTGTCACCATGGGACACCAACTGCTTCTTTGCTTCCTCCACCTGCTGCCACCCCATCCATGAAAACGTGTCTTAGCTGAGTTCCTTTTCCTCCACATTTTTCCTCTCTCTTTTTCTTTTGGATGCTGCAAAACGTTCCCAGCAGGAACCACCAGTCTCTGCTTGGGGAAGGGAAATATTTCCAGATGCTCTTGGAAGCACCTTTTATTCACAGCATGCTCCTTGTTGCAGTTAAACAGGGAGAAGAGAAACGCACCTCCCTTCCATAAGTGTTTTTGTGAGATGGAAAATCTATTCACACTCCAGGGCGTGGAGAAAACCCGCCAGAGTTTCACTGTTTTCTTGGATTTTACCCTGTTCCAGCTGCTCAAATTCCTCTGCCATCAGTTATCGCTGCCTCTGCTGCCACGGGGGAAAATAATAATAAAGTTCAGGTATGAAATCCCAAAGAGATACTGTTGTGTGTGGCTTGCTTTAATTCCGCCCTGAAAGATCTGAAACAGAAGGTGGGGGATTTATAATCATGTATTATGCATTTGCTGACAAACTCTTTTTATGAAGAGATGCAGGCAGCAAGATCTTCCAGTCACTGGAAAATTTTAGGGGTCTTCATGTGAGCAACCTGACATATTGGTGGGATCACAGGAAAGGCTGTTTGTCCATGAGGAGATCACAAGTTGGGTACCCAAAAGAGAAATATCCAAAATTGGAAAATCCTGGCTATCTTTACTTTCAACGCTTTATTTGACTTGACTCAAAAGATGCCTTCAAACCACGTAAATAATCATTTCCCATTAAAAATGAGAGATACTGGGGATGCAGGAGCCATTTTGAGTGGATTTTTCAAAGGGAGCCACATTTTGCTCCCATTTTATGGAGCTGGCTGAAGGCTCAGGAAAGGTTTCCAGGCACTGCTAATGTTGGGCAGCTGCAGGAGCAGGAGATGCCACCAGGCACCGCAGCGTGCGCAGGACACTACATCCATTTAGCAGCGTGAGACTGCTTGAAGGAATGAAGAGCCAAATTTTTCTCTAAATTACAGGCAAACCCTACAGCACAGATCATTTGGGAAAGGACTGGGTTTCTTAGAATGTTTTCCCCTGCTGTTTTTTACCTTCATACAACACATGTCACACAGATCAGGTCCTGAACTGGAGGGTACCGCTGCGGTAACACCAAATCTTCAGCATCGGTGATGCTTCTCCAGGATTAACCACAGCAGCTGGGATCTGCTGAGCTCCTCGCAGCCTGTGTTGTGCCAGTGGCACAGGTTCAGGTGATATAAACCCTTTCAGGAGCAGCAGCCTGGGACCAGGGAGGTTTAGAGGTTGCGGGATCCTTGTCGTCAATGACATGCCGTGATTTTCCTCCAACTCCAGCCTCTGGAATCACACTGTCAAGCAGGCATCACAACTTGGAGATGCTGGAGGGGGTGGAAAAAATAACTTCCTAACCATGGAGGAGAATTAAACACATTCTGAGGATGTGAGGGAAAGGTTTTAGACCACACAAAGCAGTAGTGTTTGTGATTTCCAAGCCAGCCTACATGACTGGAGATGGCAGGGTCAAAACTGCTTCCATAAAAACTCAATGTGTTCCTGCCCTGGAAAAAAAGCCTCCTCATATCCTTTCTACTTAACACATTAACCCACAAAGTTCAGCCACAGTCTTTCCCTGAATAGACATGTCATGAGCGCTCATGGAATTTCCATACAGCTTAAACCAAGAACACTTGGGCTTTTTCAAAAAAAAAAAAAAGAAAAAAAAAAGGCATCATGAATGATGTGCTTTTATGGCGCCGCAGTTAGGGATGAAAGTATGTTCCTATAGGATGTTATCGTTTGTAAGTAAAGCAGACATCATGGTTGGGAGAGCACGTTAATACAAAATAAGTCAAATATGTTAATATAAAACAAACTGTATAATATTACTATTGTTTGGTAATTGGCACACGGAAAAAAAGTCCAGTCAAAGACAACCACAGGTGATCACGGTAATACCTACGCAGATGCAGCCCCTGGGACATACCCCAACCTCAACTCCATTGGCAATAAGTCAAAGGAACTGAATGAATTTGATTGAATTTTACTCAATGCAACAGCAAAAATTGGCCCGCTGAACCTTTTTTAAGCACATGTGCATGTGCATTTTAGATGGCTTGATAAATCCACAGCTATCTGGATTTGGAGCTAATCTTACCCTGTGTGTAACCAACATGTTGGAAAAATTACTTTATGGGCAGCAAGAATAATTCTTCTTAGTTATAAATCAAAGCTCTTTAGGAGGGAAAAATGCATCATGGAATTTTTTTGATTCCTCTTACCAGAAACTCTTACATGCATGGCCACATTAAAAGACGTTTTCAAATGAAAACTGAAAATAGTTTCGGAAAATAAGACAGCAGAAAGCACATGGGGCTTGGTTTGATGCTGAGGAAATATAGGCTGAAGGGGAATATTACCAGCTGTGATTCATCTGATGCAAGAGACTTTGCTTTCAAAAATAAGCTCGGTACGGCGGAAGGGTCAAAATTGTACCTGGGATTTAGGATTATGTTATCTGCTGTTCTGCAACATGGTGGCAGAGAGAAAAGTCTCGCTGATAGGGCTGATAGCGGGAATTGGAGACTGAGGATTAAGCAGCAGCACAGATAGCAACCAGCTTTCTTCTGTTAGCCTTTCATAGACTAAAAAAAAAAAAAAAAAAAGAAAAAGAAAAGGGGGTGCCTGCCCACATGAAGCAGACATAAGCTCTACGTCCTGTTGATGAGGTGCTGGGTAGGAGACAGATAACTACCAAACGGTTGCATTTTTATTTAAACCCAGGGCAAAGGAACGGCTGAGGGCTTCTAAGAGGGGTGTGGGTTGGAGGAAAGTTTCCAAAGCCTGAGAAACATAGATCTGAAGAAGAGGGTGAAGACCTGCTCCAACTCTCTCAGTTTAGGTTGACAAGGAGGACCTTCCCAAGTCCTCAGCACGTGCACCCTCATCCAGTTTGCCGACACCACCGAGCCGTGCGGTGCAGCCAACATGCTGGAGCGAAGGGACGTCATCCAGAGGGACCTGGACAGGCTGGAGAGGTGGGACCATGCCAACCTCATGAGGTTCAACAAGGCCAAGTGCAAGGTCCTGTGCCTGGGTTGGGGCAACCCTAACCACAAGCTGGGCGGTGAAGGGATGGAGAGCAGCCCTGCTGAGGAGGTCTTGGGGGTGTTGGTGGATGAAAAGCTGAACATGAGCCCACCATGTGCGCTCACAGCCCAAAAAGCCAATCACATCCTGAGTTGCATCAAGAGCAGCGTGGCCAGCAGGTCAAGAGAAGTCATTCTGTCCCTCTGCTCTGGTGAGACCCCACCTGCAATTCTGTGACCAGCTCTGGGGTCTCAGCACAAGAAGGACATGGACCTGTTGGAGTGGATCCAGAGGAGGCCACAGAAATGACCAGTGGGATGGAGCACCTCTCCTACGAAGAAAGGCTGGGACAGTTGGGGTTGTTCAGCCTGGAGAAGACTCCAGGGAGACCTTATAGTAGCCTTCCAGTAGTTAAAGAAGACTCATAAGAAAGACAGAAACAATCCTTTTAGCAAGGCCTGTTGCAACAGGACAAGGGGCACTGGTTTTAAACTAAAAGAGGATAAATTTAAACTAGATGTAAGGAAGAAATGTTTTGCATTGAGGGTGATGAAACACCAGGTTGCTCAGAGGGGTGGTTGATGCCCCAACACTGGAAACGATCGAGGTTGGGTTGGACGGGGCTCTGAGTAACCTGATCTAGTTGAAGATGTCCCTGCTGACTGCAGGGGGCTTGGACTAGATAATCTTTAAGGTCCCTTCCAACCCAAACTGTTCTATGATTCCAAGGGCACTCCTCAACAGGTCTCACTGTGAGCTAAGGCTTGCTGTTGGTGTTAACTCCTCCAGCTTCTTTGCTCTACTTTCCTGCTGGGACAGCAGAGCTGCTGGGGGTCCATGTGCTCAACCAAGGGTTGCTGACAGCAGAGTTTCATGGCAAAGCCAAACGGGTGACATCTTCTCCAGTTCAGGAGCTGGCCCTCGCATGGCTCAGCCATCTCTGTGCATGAAGTGCCGTGTCCTCTCACAGTCAGACCCCTCAGATATAAATCATGTCTCCCTGAGGATCCATAGGCTTGAAATCTGTTCAGAGGCTTTTCCAGGCATTCGGAGCAGAGGGTAGCAGAAAGACTCCACTTTGAAGTTTGGCACAATTCAGCCCAAAGAGCTCTCTCATATTCAGAAGATACACAGACCAGAGAAGCAATGGAAGGAATTTTCTAATAAAACTATATTCAAAAATTCAAAATTCACTTAACCATGCACGACCAGTAAAGAAAGTGCTGGAGGCCAGCCATGCAAGAAACAAGCGTTTTCCTGCCCTGAGCATGAGGGGGTGGACAGGTGACCTCCAGAGATCCCTTCTAACCACACTCACTCTACAAATTAGGGTTATAATAGTGTTTTGGCTTTTCTAAGTCTCATTTCACCTGTAAATAGGCCTTACACTCCACTCCAAATCCTGAGATGCGCCACACTCCATTATGACCATTTTGTGCATTTTAACAGCGGCAGAAGAAGCTTAAGGCTCTGCTGGGCTGAAGCACCAAATCCAAACCTCACAAGCGAGTGACACAGTGCAAGAGCTCAGCTCTCCCAGCATCCAACCTCATGCGCTCACCTCCTCGCTCGTTAAACGTCGCTCACTAAGCTTCGCTCTTCTCGCAGCCAGCCCCCAAAAATTTCCCAGCCAGACCCCCGTGATGGGAGACAGATGCGGAGCCACTCCCGACATCCTGCTCTGCCTCACGCGCTGTCTACCACATCACCACCTAAATTGGTTCCAGCATCATCCTCGCCGCTGATGAGGTGCAAAGCAGACGAAACGCAGCCAGATCTCCCTGTGCCAGCTGGAAGAGGTGAGCTTTGGTGTACAGCAAACCCACTCGACTCAAATGGGCGCCATCAGTCAAATCTAACGCCAGAAGTTCAAAATACCTCTTTACGACACAGGAATCGTTCGGGCTTTGAATTTATCCTCGGTGCTGCATAATATTACCCATTACCTTTACAGCAGTAGATAGGAATTTCCAGGTTGAGCAAGAAATTTCTTGAACAAATGCCAACAAGTCCCAGAGTAACTGGGTAAGAAAGCTGATGTCTATCCTCCCTGTTTGCTGCGTGACAGGTCTGCATTCATCTCCTGTCTGCTCTGTGACACCAACATGAAGGTGTGTGCTGGCCATCAGAGCCAAATAAAAAAATTAAAATTACGAGTTTGGAGCACACGTTCAAAAAGTCAAGTGGAAGAAAGAAGGTCGTGGGTTTTCTTCCAAGGAAAGGGACCAATATGGGTTGGAGCACAGGGCTGGCACTGGCTCCTGGATTAGTGGTGGGATCCCCTGGAGGCAGCCTGTGAAGGTCTGCTCCAAGTGAGGAACATCACATGCAAAAAGCAGATAGGAAACAGGCATAGGAGACAGCAGGGAGCCCGATTTTTGCTGCTTGCAATGAGGCTGCAATGCAGGGGAGGGGCTGGACCTGGGCCAGGACTCTCTGTGACCTTCTGTGCCTTTGGTCCCTGAGGTAAATGTGGCTGGCAAATTCTCCAACCAAGCTGCATGACAGGGTTGAAGGCCTGTTGGGAAGTCAACGGATTTTCTAATTCTTCTGGCACTGAACTGCAGCAGGAAGAAGCTGAACTGCAAGTAGACACCGTGGGGCTGTGCGGTGCTCAGCACTGTGAGGAGTCACAGAATCACCAATTGCCTAGACTGGAAAAGACCTTAAAGATCACAGAGTCCAATCATTAACCTCAGTTAGGAGTCAGACTTAGTGTGCTCAGAGTTGTGGTGACACTCTACAAGTCCAGCTACAGGACCCCATGGAAGAGCATCGCTCGCGTTGAGCTCAGCCAACAGGAATCTACACGCAGAAGGTGCAGCAGCTGCACGGGACTGGACGAAGCTGGATGAAGCTGGATGAATTTTTCCCAGGAGAGGTGGTGGAACAGAGTAGAACACACAGGATGTGATTTCAGTCCTCTTTGTAAGGACTTGGCCGCTTGTGTGGAGGCTGAATTTCTGTCCCTGCCCAGTCCCATGCTGTCATGTGTCTTCTCCCAACTATTCACCCCCACATCATCTGCTCAAGCATTAGCTACTTCAGCTGCTGCACGGCTGGATCCAGCTGTGCTGGGTAAGAGCTTCCAAATGGGGTTTGGCCAACCAAGATTTTAAGGAGACAGAAAGGGAGATGTGATTAGTTAAGTTCACATCTGTTTCTGGGGTGCTCAGGAGTAGGCTGATTTAGTCTCTGTCTCTGGAGACCTTCAAAATCCTCCTGGACATGTTCCTGTGTGATTTAATCCAGGTGATCCTTCTCTGGCAGAGGGGATGGACTATGTGATTTTCAGAAGTCCCTTCCAACCCAAACCATTCCATGATTCCATGTGGGTGACTTGGGAGCTCTGCGCTGAGAGCCAGCCCATGCCTCTTCTTTCCCATCCTTGCAGCTGGTCACCCAGTGCTGCACAGAAAACCGTAAAGTGAGGGGGATGTCAATGCAGAACAAAACAAATACCCACATGCCAACTTATTTGTTGTGCTACGTGAATTTAAGAACACACACGCCCCACAAGCAATAATGCAAGGCACAGATTATCTATAATCCACTGACAGCTATTGATCCATGAGGCTATCAACAAAGCAGAATGATACATATGTCTTATTCAATGGGCAAATATTTGCCCATGATAGCAGTGGCAGCAAGAAGACCCAGATAAATTTTGTGAATAACACAGTACTCCAAATAAGACATCAAGACTCTTTCCATACATCCTTATACTGAATTACTGAGGAACAAGGTATTTTCCCTGCAAATTACTTGCTGCTGTAATTCATGGATGAAGAAAAAAAAGAAATCTGCTGTTTGAGAGAGATAATGGCCCAATCCTTTCCTCTGAGATGTCCCTAGATAGAGTCATCCAGAGTATCGGGAGAGCTGTTCTGCTGCTAAGCAACAGGCAGACTCCCAGACAGCTGATGATTTTACCAAACAGATGAGCGCCAAAGGTAAAATATGGGCAAATGTGGCAGCAGATTTCATCTCCCCCACTTCTTTTTCCAACCCCAGCAAATTCACTCAGATTGGCCAAGTCAGCAGGGATTGTTTTAGACTTTCATCCACGTCTCCAGGTGAATGGAAGCAGAAATCCAGTGTACTAATTCCCATGCCACTAACACCGAGACCTAAGGAGAGCTTCCTCGCTTGCTAGGATTGACAAGTCTCTTTGCATGCCAAGTCCAAAATCAGAGGGCAGCCTTGCAGTCTGCCTGGAGCTGGCATGCTCCAAGGAAGCATTTGCAATGGTGTCTTTAGGCCAGGTTAGATTTTCCCTCCCTTGCCAGCTGATTTTTAATACACGCAGACACAGCCCTGTGAAGGCAGAATGAACTACAGTGAGACGACAACTAAACAAGTTGACTGTGAGTGCGCATTCACACATGCTTCTTTGCAGACATCTCTCATGCCATTGAGGCTTTAATCCAGGAGATAAAGCACAGTCATAATCTGTACAAGTCCATTTGCATGAGTTGCATGGCTGAAATCTCCTGTAGCAGCTTTAATTTCCTCTCCAAAGTGCAGGAGAGATGCAACGTTCCAGAGAGAACTGCAAAAATCAGTATTCACCAAGAGCTATATCATAAAAAACTCGCATTCCATGGAGCCAGGCTCTTCTCGGTGACAACCAATGATAGGACAAGGGGTAATGGGCTGAAACTGGAACATAAGAGGTTCTGCGTAAACTCGAGAAGAAACTTCTTCTCAGTGAGGGTGACGGAGCCCTGGAACAGGCTGCCCAGAAAGGTTGTGGAGTCTCCTTCTCTGGAGACATTCAAGACCTGCCTGGACACGTTCCTGTGTAGCATAATCTAGGCATTCCTGCTCTGGCAGGGGGATTGGACTTGATGATCTTTCGAGGTCCCTTCCAATCCCTGACATTCTATGATTCTATGATTCTATGATAATATAAGGTGTCCATGAGGAATACAAAATATTCCTCGAGCATAAAATCAGGTACAGGGTTGAGCATCCAGAGCTTCCATCAGGTCCTTTGGAAAATATGATCTTTTCAGGCTCCTTTGGGAAGCAAAGGTGCAAGCTTAGGAGATATCTGCTTGTGTAATTCAGAGAAGACATCACTCTTTGGGAAATCAGTTCCAATAAATGTGTAATCTGGGGACCTAAACTGAGTCTGGTGATGACGTGGTGGGTTTCTTGTGACAGCACAAGCCACATCTCCCCTCTTCCTCTGTTACTTGGCTTGCGGAGTCATCTCAAAGCCAAGGAGCTCCATTTTCCTGAGGTCAGCAAATATTTCTGAATCAACTGAAGTGAAACCACCTGAAACTCAAAAATATGGCCTTTCTTAAGGTTTGCATGATGGTTTAAACAAACACTCAGGAGTGTTACCATGTAAAATAGATGCTAGGTGGGATTCCTCACTATCTCATTGCCCAAAGAGTTTGGCTCTAGCTTAATAGAGCCTTCCTTACCATGGTAGTGGTACAGACATGTTACTGTTGGACAGTAAGGACGTGAGAGAAAAGGTGGAGAACTTCTAAGGGCCTAAACCAGAATTGCTATTGAAATAGCAAACAAGTTAATGTCATTTTGCATGTCATTTTCCCGTGTCATGCTATACCCAACACAAAGCTTGTTCACTGAGTGTCACCACTTGAGGATAAAGAAATCCACCATTTTGGGTCACCTGGCCTCAACTTGTTTGAGGTAAAAGTTCATTATCATACATACAATACATCTTATCCAGAAGCTGAAAGGAGTTTATCCTGATCTCAGAGCTCTGGAACTCAGAAAGGAAGCAAAAACTGTACATTTACTACCTGCCCAGGAAAGCTTCAAAAGCACAAAGCAACCACCAAACACCTCCTGAACCGTGACACAAATAGCTCCATACCCACAGGGCTCATCACGTTCCCAACTTTGCATATTCTTTTTATGTTAAAGGAAGAAGAAGTGTCAGCTCTTGGAAATGGAGGAATGGGGGATAATGCTCCCATCTCAGACTGCAATAACACGTCAAAAAATCAAAGAAACGGTCGATGAAATTTTGGCATACCTGAAGTCACGGCCAGTAGCGAGAAGATTTGACTTTTATAATTTGGAGAATCTGACAGGAAGACCATTAAGTCTTCCGTATTACTCAAGTTTCAGTTCTCAGACATCACAAATCTGTACCGAGCTCTGTGCCTGACAGCACAGGGCTGGGAGAAGTGCCACTCGCTGGTGAAATTTCTGTTGAATTCTCTTTGTTTAAAATTATTAGCACGAATGAGCAGCAATCTGTAGGGCTACTCAGGCAGACTGTTGATATCTTTGCTTTCAGTAGCAATTTCTTCGAACTCGGAAAGAAACACAGTACTTGATCCTCTCTGCTCAAGACCTCTTGCTAGAAACAGTTCCTCCACAGTACATGGGATATTTTCTTCCTATTAAGTCTCTGTTCCACCTACTCCAAAATATTACTGGTCTTTTCTAACTGGGATTTGCAAAACTTCTGTGTAAACAGGCTCTTCAGATTCTTTCCTCCTGTTTAACTGCTTAGCTCCTACAGTCTGTGGGGTTTTTTCTTTTCCTGGAGCTTTTGTAGCTTTTCAGACAGTGACACTGAAAGCCTTGAGATACCCAGAAACACCCTTGGAAGCTCACACCATGGCACAATTCTTAAAAATAAGAGGGATGCAGTAAAATTTACGTTTGTGAAAATTTGCTGTCCTGAGCTGTAATTTTTTATGAATGAATGTCTTGGTGGGGTTCAGTAAATGGTCTTCAATGACACTGAAGTAAACCAGGAAAGTGCCCCTCCATTTCAGATCTGTAATTCCACCACCACCTCTCCACACGAGATGTACACAAAGGACGATGCTCAGCAATTATTTCTCCCACTTAACCACAGGGAAATTGAAAGACAACAGAGAAAGAGGGGAGCAAAGAACCCAGACACTCCTGTTCTTCACGTGGCATCTAAAGCAGTTCTTTCCCCAGGGCAGAAAACCTGCCTCACCTTCTAACTCTGCAGGAAAGAAAGCGACTGAGGTGGTGTGGAGCTGCGAGGGGAACAGTGCATAAATCAGGGGCAAGGAGAGGGTTTTGCTTTGCAAAGAAATGGCTGCATCTCACCTAGAGAACTTCATGCGTGATCCATGACCTTGTCTCAGTTCCTCTGCAGCTACCCTCGGGGGAAAGAGCTTCGGAGAACGACACAACTCATTCGGAAGTTCCTGGGTATCAATATGAAGGAGAGTAAAAATGGGACTTTTTTCCCACCACAAGATGCAGTTGGGAGGCAGTGCTCTAATTGTCACCTTTAGAAAATTATAAAAAAGCTTGAAACTCCTCCTGGATAAGCGTTAGGGAAGCATTGCAAGGTGGAGGTGTGCGACGTGAACACTGGTGTCACTTTTGTTCAAAGGGTAATAAACATGTGGACCATATTACGGAGGAGATGTAAGGACAGCAAGAGAAAAAAATATTAAATAAAGGTATGAACAAGATCAAGAGGGAACAGGTGAAAACACCCAATCATGTTGGGGCAACTGCAGTTCTTCCTCCGGGGACAGACCACTCAGAGCTACATAAAAGTTTTGTTCAGCCTTTCAAAGGCGTTTCAGAGCTTCCCTGGCAGCCTGAATTTTAAACGTTATTTGTAATGGTTCTTCCCCCACCCACATGTAAGGGGAGAAAAACTCTTGCCGGTGGATTTTACATCTAGTGCCAGATGAAAAAGAGTGGCTCTTTGCAGGCTGAGGCTGGAGCTGCCCAGAAGAAGATCTGAAGACCAGGTTAGACCCTGCTGACTCCAACTTAGCATTGAAAATTTGGCTCGAGAGATGAAAGGGTTGCCAACTCCTTAGATGTTTGCTTCACAGAGACCACCATCCAACACAACACACAGGATTACAGACAGCTCTCCGGGGAACCAGGCAATCAAGAAGAGTTTATTCTGCACCAGGAAGCCTGGGAGTGTGGAGAGCAGAGGACAGGCGGAGTAGCTGGTGGAGAAACACAAGTCAACGTTGGAGCCTGGCATGGAGCTCCTGGCACCGTGCGACAGGTGGAGAAGGAAAACTGGGATGTGCATGAAATGCATCCCTCCAATGGCTCCAGCACTTGCTGTGGGGGACCGAGCCCCGCGCCGCCGCCGGCTGACTCGCCTCCAAAACCCATCTGGCCTGCTAACAGCCTGCTGATATGGGAATAAGAAACTAATGAGGCCGTAACTCCCGTGTAACTACAGGCCAAGGCTTGGCTCAGAGCAGAGGTTGGAGCCCGGCCAGGCTACGCGGGAAATCGCCCCCCACGTTTGGAAGAGGAAGAGGAGGAGTGTGATAGTGACCGCACGGCGAGGCTGCTCAGTTTAACAGTGGAGAAGTCCTCGTTGCCAGCTTCAGGCGCTGGGGCATCAGTGTCACCCCCTTGAGCACCTCTTTACTGTGCCTCAGTTAAAACTACAAGCCCAGTAGTGTCACCTTTAGAAGGTGACAAAATGCCAGTAGTGGCATTTTGCAAGTTTTCTCTGCATTTTTGTCCGTTTCTGTCAATTCACAGCGTGGAAACAGAGTAGGAGCGATTTTTGTTTTGAAGGAGGCAAAGGAAAAGCTGTCGCTATAGAGAGGCCAGCGCTGTCCCACCTTTGCACAGAAATCAAAGCAAATGTCTTGATTTTTGCCCATGAAGCAGCACTTGGCTTGTTCTGCTGAGTGTAAGGGTAAGAGCCGGTGCGGTGTGACTATAATCTTCTGTATCTTTACCATCAATCATGTTTTAATGAGAGTAAATTGAAATTCCAGGCACCCATTAATAATGAATGGATGAATTAACTCTGAGGAACCATCTGATGATGCTTTCACCGGGCTGCGATGTCTACAGGCTAACATCACATTAAGTTACATTCCGGACATATACAGGGAAAACTTCAAAATGGAACATTTGCACCAAGGCCCAAATCTGCAAAAAGACTTACGGGCCTGCGCTGCAGCTGGGCTGGAATTTCAGAAGTTGCAAAATACAGCGAGTCACAAAAAAACCCACACCCACTGGCCCAAGCATGTCGGTGTTCACAGGCACTAGGATCATTGCCATAAATATTCCTTCAATGCCTGTATTTTCACCAGCAAATTTCACCAGGGATTTGTTTCCCCTTTTAGCTCTTAGTATTTGCAATATTATCCCAAAACTGGGTTTTCCTTTGTCTAAAACCTCAGAAAGGCCTGCTACAGCCAAGGTGGGAAGAGAAATCCCCACCCAGCTGAAGAAAAGCACCTTTGCAAGATAGACAGATCTCTATATGTTCACTTAGGTAGAAAGAGAGCTTCATTTTGAAAGCAAGCAATGCGGTGGATCTAATGTCTCCTTTCTCTTGCGATTGATGCCAGGCTCCAGGCAGTCAGAGCAGACAACAGGAGTGTGTTGTCAGGACAAGCATCAAAAATCCCTGAAAACCCATCAACTGCATCCCCTGTATGTGCAACCGACCACTAACGTGACTTTAAAACCCAGTTTAACAAACCTTGGCTTCTCAGCTCATTTCCCACCACAGCAGCCAAACTAGTGGCTGCTACAGCCGATAAAATCAGTTTGGCTGGATCCACAAGTATCACAGCACAGGATGTTCTCTCCATTTGGCCAGGGGACCCCTGTCCGTGTGAGGAATTTAGAATCATCTTCCTTTGCAAAGCTCACAATGCATCTCCTGCTTGATTTAAGCTCTGGGATTTCCCGACACGGAGCGATTAAAGTCCGTTATGCAGCAAATTAGATTCCTTAAAATTTTGGATGTGGGTGGCTTTGGTGGACTTTGGTCATGCTTTCGTTCCTTAAGAGCTGGTTGGCCAAGGTCCTTCCCCAGGTACCCTCGCCCTTTCCCCTGGGGATGCAGGAGACATCCCCACCCTCCAGAGGTGCTTCTGGTCACACAAGCCTCCAAACCCCACACACCCACCCCTCAGAGCAGCTCCAAAACCAGAGGCACATAACACCCAGTTTCTCGCACCACGTTGCCAACTCTCTACAACACCCTCCAAGTTTAGAGGCAAAACCTGCCTTAGGCTGAACACACACATTGGTCAAAACCAGCTCTCTCCTTTGCCTCTCAGCACAACTTGAATGAGGAAAAAAACCAGATTGTTTCTCTGTTTTATTTTCCCCTTATCGTAAGTTTGCCTTTTGAGTCCCTCCATCCCCGTCCTAATATCCTCAGTCCCTTCCTCCCCACCGGCTTTCTTTTTATTTTGTTTTTTTTTTTCCCAGCAGCCTGTCGACATGCCTCTTGAACTTATTTATAGTCTTATTTATAGCACGGCTTCAGCCACCTCAGTTGTTAACTTATTCCATATGTTTATTTCCCTTTGTGTGACACAGAGCTGCGCAAGATCTCCTTTATCCCCGGGGCCTTTTCTTTTCAGACGGTGGCCCCAGCTGCCCTGCCCTTCACGTGAGACCTGCTTTTTCCTTCAGCGAACAAAAGAGCAGCTCAGAAATGGTCCAGGGTGATGAGAGAGATGGGCCATCTCTACGCTAGCCCTAACAAAGATGGGTACCCAGCAGAAAGATGGTGCATCGTCCACAAGCCCCATAGCAGGTTTTGCTGCTAAGAGTGTCCCAAGGGGATGAAAGTGGACCAGGTTCATCTGTGCCCAGAAGGATACAGAGACTGGGAAGCAGCTCCCACCAGGGATTTATCCTCACCTTTTGTTTCATTGAGTCCACAACATCATTTGTAATCTCCTTTCTTAAATTTTTCCATCCTCTGTTGGCTCGTCCCTAGGGCTGATGTGATCTAACCTCCTAATCCACTTTGGAGCCACCACTGTTTCTGGTGTCCCACAGCTGACCAGTGCCCCCAGCACACTTTCTCCCACCCCAGATCTCATGGAACAGCTTCCCAAAAACAGCCAGGTTGGAATGGGCTTTCCTACAGCTGCAAGTCCCTGAGCCTTCAGGTCTGTCCAAGGTGGAAGAGGAGCAAACCTCCAGGCTCCACCACCAAAATGACCAGCAACAATTCGTGCAACAAGTCACCTTCTTCTTTAAGAAACTCCTTCTTTAAAGAAGAAATTTCTTATGCTGAGAGTGGTGAAACACTAGCATAGCTTGCCCAGAGAGGTGGTAGATGCCCCATCCCTGGAAATAATCATGGCCAGGTTGGATGGGGCTCTGAGCAAACTGATCTAGTTAAATCTGTCCCTGCTCACTGCAGGGCAGTTGGACTAGATGACTTTGAAAGGTCCCTTCCAACCCAAACCATCCCATTATTCTGTGAT